>JAEOAD010000043.1:4722500-6057500 GCA_036365145.1 Orientallactaga sibirica | reverse complement strand
AATGCTTTTGTTTTTCTCATTTAATATAATGTTATGTATTTGTTGTGTGAGTCTTTATTATATTAAGATATGTTTCTTTTATTTTTAGTTTTAGTTTGTTTGTTTTTGAGGTAGGTGTTGCAGTAAGGTTTGTATTGCTGGCATCAAACACTGACCAAGAGCAGCTTGTGGGAAAAAAAAAAAAAAAAAAAAAAAAAGGTTAATTTTGGTTTATAGACTTGAGGGGAAGCTCCATGACAGCAGGGGAAAACAATAGCATGAGCAAGAGGTTGGACATCACATCCTGGCCAACATCAGATAGAGAAAAACAGCAGGAGAGTGTGCCAAACACTGGCAAGGGGAAACTGGCTGTAATCCACATAAGCCTGCCCCCAACAATACAGTGCCTCCAGGAGGCATTAATTCACAAATCTCCATCAGCTGGGAACCTTGCATTCAGAACATCTAAGTTTATGGGGCACACCTGAATCAAACCAGCACATTCTGCTCCTGGCCCCCATAAACTGAAAACAATCCATAATATAAAATGCATTGCATTCAGTCCAATTTTAAAAGTCCCCATATTTTTAGCAATCCTAAAGATATTCAAACATCCCCATAATCTAAGGTCTTTTAACTGGACCACAATATCAAAAAAAAGAAAGAAAGAAAAAGAAAAAAGAAAAAAAAGAAAAGAAAGAAAAGAAAAAAGAAAAAAGCATAATGGCACAAAATAAACATTCACACTGCAAAATATGACATTTGGCATAGCAAAGAAATATGCAACCAATACAAGATTTAAACAGGGCAAACATCAAACTGTGTAGCTCCAAGTCCAACACCTCTAGACAGTGACAAATCTCCAAGTCTGACAATTCTAACCATCAACAATCTCTGGATTTCCAATTCCACTCTCCCAGCTCGGCTACTCACAGTCATGGAAAACTTCATCAGGGCTGGCAGCTCTCCTTATCAGCTATCTTGTGTTCCTGGCATCTCCACCCAGTCTCCACTACAAGCCCCATTTCATCCTCATGGTTCCATTGGGTCTCCATGCAGGCATCCAGCAAACTTGTTTCACACTGCCCATGGCCATTTCCAAAACACAAGACCATGTTGCAAATTCAATGACCCTCTCTTTCCTGCATTTCTTATACTCTATAATACCAGTGGGGTGCCGATTTGTAAATCCAGGGGTGGGGGAGATAAAGCAGACTTTGAAGAACAGGACACTCTTTCAGCATTCAGGCCCCTTCAAAAGAATGCATTTTTTCCTCTTATTCCAATGAAAGCCAGCTGGCCCAATCTCAGTGATTGTCTCTTAATTGCAGCTGAACGGGCAGAAGTTTCAGTGCAAAACTTACATTTCCATGCCATATTCCTCTGCCCACACCAGTCCATTGCTACACATAGTAATGCTGCACAATTCTCAGGACACAGGCATAACAGCAAGCCTCTCCCACAAACTGCTTCTAGCCCAGTCCAGGCAAATCTCTTTCTCACCCTCATGAGCTAAACCTCACAGTCCAAAGTTCTTACTGCATTAAGGTTTTTCATCTCTGACCAGAACAGTCCATCGAGCTGTAGTTATAGCACTGCAAGGCATCTCTTAGGCTAAGGTTTCAAATCCTTTCACATTCCTCTTAAAATCAGCTCCAAAAGGCCAAAGCCACACAATCAGGTGTCTAGCTGCAATCCCACTCCTCTGGTACCAACTTGCAGTCAGGTTCACATTACTGGCAGAAAACACCTGTCTAAGAGCAGCTTGTCGGGGAAAAAAAGGCTTATTTTGGCTTACAGACTCAAGGAGAAGCTCCATAACAGCAGGGGAAATTGACGACATGAGCAGAGGGTAGATATCAACTCCTGACCAACATCAGGCAGACAACATCAGCAGGAGAGTATGCCAAACACTGTAATGGAGGAACTAGCTATAATATCCATAAACTATCATCAACAATACACTGCCTCTAGGAGGCATTAATTCCCAAATCTCCATCAGCTGGTAACCTAACATTCAGAACACCTAAGTCTATGGAGTACACCTGAATCAAACCACCACAGTAGGTTATCATGCTAGCCCAGGCTGACTTGGACCTCACTCTTTAGTCCTAGGCTGGCCTCAAACTCAAAGTAATCCTCCTAACTTTGCCCCCAAAATGCTGGAAGTAGAGGTATGTGCCACCACTTATTGAGTGAGTATATGTGTGAGAGAGAAAGTGATCTATTTTTAATTTATTCAGGGATTTTTTTTTATCATGAAGCTTTGACGAATTTGGTCAGAGCTTTTGGTTACCTTTGTAATCAGCTTATGTTACAGAGTAGATATATATATATATACTTTATAAAAGTAATGAAATGATTCTTGAATAGCATTTCTTTAAACTACTAAGTATTTTGAAGAAGCATGAGAGTTTTACCTATACTAGTTCTTATAGTCTCCTGCAGTACTGTAAAATAGTCCATGTATGTTGACTACTTCAATTGATAAAAATAGAAATATCTGACATTAGAATGAAGAAGTGAGAGAGGTTTTAAGTCCTCCATAAAAAAGTAATTTATGTTTAGAAGGGCCTTTGTAAAATAAAACATTTAATCAACTCAACAGTGTAGGAGAATTACAGATATGAAAGTGAAAAAATGGAGTACAGAGCTAGGACATCTTCCAGATAGGAAGATGTATAAGGTATATTCAAAACCAAAGTGACATAACTTTACTAATGTAAAGATCCCACTATTTGCCCCACTTTACATATTAGTACTTTAGTATTCAATAAAAATTATTGACAAATACTTTTAACATTATCCTTTGCATTTTGATACCAAAGCCTTCTGCTTATTAAAATGCATTGCATTCAGTCCAATTTTAAAAGTCCCCATATTTTTAGCAATCCTAAAGATATTCAAACATCCCCATAATCTAAGGTCTTTTAACTGGACCACAATATCAAAAAAAAGAAAGAAAAAAAAAAAAAAAAAAAAAAAAAAAAAAAAAAAAAAAAAAAAGAAAAAGAAAAAAAAAAAGAAAACAAAGAAAAGAAAGAAAAGAAAAAAGAAAAAAGCATAATGGCACAAAATAAACATTCACACTGCAAAATATGACATTTGGCATAGCAAAGAAATATGCAACCAATACAAGATTTAAACAGGGCAAACATCAAACTGTGTAGCTCCAAGTCCAACACCTCTAGACAGTGACAAATCTCCAAGTCTGACAATTCTAACTATCAACAATCTCTGGAGTTCCAATTCCACTCTCCCAGCTCGGCTACTCACAGTCATGGAAAACTTCATCAGGGCTGGCAGCTCTCCTTATCAGCTATCTTGTGTTCCTGGCATCTCCACCCAGTCTCCACTACAAGCCCCATTTCATCCTCATGGTTCCATTGGGTCTCCATGCAGGCATCCAGCAAACTTGCTTCACACTGCCCATGGCCATTTCCAAAACACAAGACCATGTTGCAAATTCAATGACCCTCTCTTTCCTGCATTTCTTATACTCTATAATACCAGTGGGGTGCCGATTTGTAAATCCAGGGGTGGGGGAGATAAAGCAGACTTTGAAGAACAGGACACTCTTTCAGCATTCAGGCCCCTTCAAAAGAATGCATTTTTCCTCTTATTCCAATGAAAGCCAGCTGGCCCAATCTCAGTGATTGTCTCTTAATTGCAGCTGAATGGGCAGAAGTTTCAGTGCAAAACTTACATTTCCATGCCATATTCCTCTGCCCACACCAGTCCATTACTACACATAGTAATGCTGCACAATTCTCAGGACACAGGCATAACAGCAAGCCTCTCTCACAAACTGCTTCTAGCCCAGTCCAGGCAAATCTCTTTCTCACCCTCATGAGCTAAACCTCACAGTCCAAAGTTCTTACTGCATTAAGGTTTTTCATCTCTGACCAGAACAGTCCATCGAGCTGTAGTTATAGCACTGCAAGGCATCTCTTAGGCTAAGGTTTCAAATCCTTTCACATTCCTCTTAAAATCAGCTCCAAAAGGCCAAAGCCACACAATCAGGTGTCTAGCAGCAATCC
This sequence comes from Orientallactaga sibirica, assembly GCA_036365145.1. NCBI lineage: Eukaryota > Metazoa > Chordata > Mammalia > Rodentia > Dipodidae > Orientallactaga > Orientallactaga sibirica. Next base: position 6,053,481 of record JAEOAD010000043.1, on the reverse strand, counting down.
CACTCCTCTGGTACCAACTTGCAGTCAGGTTCACATTACTGGCAGAAAAAACCTGTCTAAGAGCAGCTTGTCGGGGAAAAAAAGGCTTATTTTGGCTTACAGACTCAAGGAGAAGCTCCATAACAGCAGGGGAAATTGACGACATGAGCAGAGGGTAGATATCAACTCCTGACCAACATCAAGCAGACAACATCAGCAGGAGAGTATGCCAAACACTGTAATGGAGGAACTAGCTATAATATCCATAAACCATCATCAACAATACACTGCCTCTAGGAGGCATTAATTCCCAAATCTCCATCAGCTGGTAACCTAACATTCAGAACACCTAAGTCTATGGGGTACACCTGAATCAAACCACCAGAGTAGGTTATCATGCTAGCCCAGGCTGACTTGGACCTCACTCTTTAGTCCTAGGCTGGCCTCAAACTCAAAGTAATCCTCCTAACTTTGCCCCCAAAATGCTGGAAGTAGAGGTATGTGCCACCACTTATTGAGTGAGTATATGTGTGAGAGAGAAAGTGATCTATTCTTAATTTATTCAGGGATTTTTTTTATCATGAAGCTTTGATGAATTTGGTCAGAGCTTTTGGTTACCTTTGTAATCAGCTTATGTTACAGAGTAGATATATATATATATATATACTTTATAAAAGTAATGAAATGATTCTTGAATAGCATTTCTTTAAACTACTAAGTATTTTGAAGAAGCATGAGAGTTTTACCTATACTAGTTCTTATAGTCTCCTGCAGTACTGTAAAATAGTCCATGTATGTTGACTACTTCAATTGATAAAAATAGAAATATCTGACATTAGAATGAAGAAGTGAGAGAGGTTTTAAGTCCTCCATAAAAAAGTAATTTATGTTTAGAAGGGCCTTTGTAAAATAAAACATTTAATCAACTCAACAGTGTAGGAGAATTACAGATATGAAAGTGAAAAAATGGAGTACAAAGCTAGGACATCTTCCAGATAGGAAGATGTATAAGGTATATTCAAAACCAAAGTGACATAACTTTACTAATGTAAAGATCCCACTATTTGCCCCACTTTACATATTAGTACTTTAGTATTCAATAAAAATTATTGACAAATACTTTTAACATTATCCTTTGCATTTTGATACCAAAGCCTTCTGCTTATTATAAATAATTTGTTTCCATTCTCAGTTTCACTATATGCTACAGAAATGAGTTTAATATTTTTATTTATTTATTTATTTATTTATTTATTTATTTATTTATTTGAGAGAGAGATATACAGAACTAGGCAAAGAGAGAGGGAGAGGGAGAGAGAATGGAATGGGGCGTGCCAGGGCCTCCAGCCACTGCAAACAAACTCCAGATGCCTGTGCCAGATGCCTGCGCCCCCTTGTGCATCTGGTTTATGTGGGTCCTGGGGAATTGAACCTGGGTCCTTTGGCTTTGCAGACAAGCGCCTTAACTGCTAAGACATCTCTCCAGCCCCCAGAAATGAGTTTAATACTTTTAGGATGTTGTCACTCCTAACATTCTTGTCCCCTAACTTATTGCATGTTGTACATGAGAAAAACACAAGATATATGAAATATAATTTTCTCAGAGCATGTTGACATGCAATTTTTCAGGGGACACAAAAGTGTCTGATGGCACATGTCTGAATGTATTCATTTTTGACTTTGAATTGAGTACATGTGCTTTCATTGGTGTGATTTTCTTATACATTACAATATTTAAGTTGTTACATTATGAATGGGTTTGTATGTACTTACTAATACAACTTGTGCATCCCTGATTTGAAAGGCTTTGGATCAGAAAGTTCCAAGTTTCAGATATATTTCATATTTTAAGGTATTGCTAATGTATGTAATGAGATCTTAGGGATAGGACAGAAAAGTCAGCATTAACTCCTTTATTAAGAACAGCCTAATCCTCATAGCCTGAAGATGATTGTATACAAAAATTTAGGGGCCAGTATTTTTCATGTCTCTCCATTAAAGGTCCAAAGTAGAACTTTCCACTTGTGATGTGCTTGTAGCTGTGAGGAAGTTTAAATTTTATGGGGCATTTCAGAAGTCAGATAAAGATGTTGATTATCTTATCAAAATACATGCAGTTTGTGAAATAATAGTTTCACCTAATCAAATATATTAAAATTATTTTTATATTCAAATTAATTTGAATTAAGTGATTTTGATGATTCCAGTATGAATATAAGTGATGAAATATAAATATCAAAGACTTTCAAAGCATTACTTATGAGATGACAAAGTTTCACAAATAGATAATGAATTTGTTTTATGATATATGTATATATATGATATTACTATATATGATATATACCATGAGTGATTATATATATATATATATATATATATATATATATATATATATATATATATACAGTAGTCTAGAATTTGAATCTTTTCTTATATATCTGTATAGAGTGATATGTATAATGCTATATATATCCTTACTGTTGCTACTGTTGCTACTATGTTAGATGTTCATTTCATCTTTTCTACTAACTATAAAAAGAAAGTAGATAATTTGGTATGAAGGAAATTAGTATGCAGTATTTCAACACAAACTTCTTTAGAATACAATTTTCTACATTAGGATCAATCCAGACATTGAAAAGAAAGGAATCTATATCACAAATGGACCATGAGGAGCTATGGAACATTTTAAAATTATAATGCTGCCCACTCTGTGGGGGGAAAACACATATCCTAATTCAGGGGGTATTACCTTTTTCTTTGTTTCTTGTGTCAAAAGATGTTGAATTTGAACAGTGGAGAGCTATTATAAAGTTACTTCTTTTACAAATTTGCTTTTTCTCAACCTTGCATAATTTGGATATATATGCATATGATAAATAGTTGTTTTGATAATGTTTTGCATACATAAAAGTGCCCAGTCAGGGATTTATACAGAATCTACGAAGCTATGCTTTCCATTTTTGAGTTGCTAAGCAGGAACCTATGGCATTGATTGATGTACCATTTTAAAATCGTCAGTGGTCTTTATGGTTTTAGTTATGAATATGTATGAAAAATCAGTTTTAGTAACTGTGCTATTAGAGAGATGGTCTGGGACTATAATTCAATTGTAATTTTCTTAAAAGACAAAGGAACTTGAATTACAATAGAGTAAGTGTTGATAATGGAACGTCTTCTTGAAAAATAGCTTTTTGTATTCAGGCACATTTTCAAATGATGAGAAGAGGCAATGACTAGAGTGGAATATGTCAATTCTGAGCTAAATTCTGATAAAGTAACACTTTAACATTCTGCCCACCTATACCAATTATGTGAGATAAAATCAACATCAAGACAGCAAGTTACATTTTTTACAAAAAGGTCCTTCTAACATGTTTCTTTTAAACATGTGTATATATGCTTCTATGTATGCTATGTACATACAGAATACTTGTAGAGCAGAGTATTTAAAAATTAAAAGTAGCATAAAAGGCTGGGCGTGGTGGTGCATGCCTTTAATCCCAGCACTAGGGAGGCAGAGGTAGGAGGATTGCTGTGAGTTCGAGGCCACCCTGAGACTACATAGTTAATTTCCAGGTCAGCCTGAGCTGGAGTGAAACCTACCTCAAACAAACAAACAAACAAAAAAAAAGTAGCATAAAAGAGGTACCTATTTCTTCATAAGCACTGATCATACATCAATGGATTTAAGCAAATAAAGGACATTGTGTTTTTGTTTGTTTGTTTGTTTGTTTTTTTCATTTTTTCGGTTTTTCAAGGTAGGTTCTCACTCTAGCCCAGGCTGACCTGGAATTCACTATGTAATCTCAGGATGGCCTCAAACTCATGGCAACCCTCCTACCTTTGCCTCCTGAATGCTGGGATTAAAGGCAAACACCTCCACACCGGCACGTGTTTTTTAAACATTGCATTTCTACTGTATATTTTCTCATTATTATATCCTACACAATAGAGTATATGGATTATTTATTTAGAGTTTGCATTCTATTTGGGCAGTATGTATAAGACAGGATGCTTTACTGTAAACACTAGGTATCAAATCCAATTTTTATTTACATCTGCATGTCCTGCTTTCAGGATTAAGTCATGGAAATAGAATTGAAGTTATAAAAGGCACAAACACTAATCATCTGTACATATATGTTTATTTTTCTTAGACAAATTTAAAAAGAAATAATTTAACTTCAGTATGGATTTCTTTTGTTGTATTTTGTTGTTAGGGATTTTTGTTTTGCATTGTATAAGCACAAGATTCCAGATATAGGTACAGCCATATGTAAACATGAGCTACACATTCACATACTCTAATGATGACAGTTTGGGGACAAAAAATCAGAGTCCTTTTCAGTTGTGGAAGTTGCTACATTCTTCTAATGTATATGGTTAAACAAACATACAGGAAAAGAGAGGAAACATTAGGGCCATGCAGGTGGAAGAGCACTGTTCCACAACCATCATGGGAGGCTGCCAGCATTTTCAGCATGGCCAGGCCAACTACACTGCATCTATTATTTAGGAAACAACATAAAATGTTAGAGCTACATAATGGAAAACTGTAAATGAGTCAACCTTCTCGACACTCAGACTCTCAGGCACCAGGTTAATGTCACAGAGGCAAACTGGTCAGCATCCAGGGCAGGGAGCCAGATGTAGTATCTGAACTGCATTCTGTGCTAGAATATAGCTCAAAGAGAAAGTGAAACCTTTGCAGAGGCCAAGGGAATGTTATTTATGGCAGAACTACAATGCAGCAGTTTGAGACCAGGGAAATCAGTGAGACTATTTCACTAAGATGGTAACTGCCAATTAAAATTACAGAAGCTATTATCAACACAGTAATAGCAATCACTCTTTCTCTGTAACAGCAATTGTAATTAATTACTTGATGCTGCTATTTTAAATCTTATGTCTGTATGTCACTTGCATTCTATTCTTGAGATTCTTATATCCTTCCTTTTTTTTAAGGACACTGTTAACATATGTTATAATTTATTTACACCTGTACAGTTTAAATTATCATAACATTTTCAACCTGATGAAAATTCACAACTGCTATTTAAAATATTCATAAAGTTAATAAAATATAGAGAATTTAAAGTTTACTTTTTGGAGTTATATATTTATCCTAGCTACACTTCACAGTATATGTTTTATTTGATAAATGTATATATAAAAGTATTATCTAGCTGGGAGTGGTGGCACATGCCTTTGATCCCAGCACTTGGGAGGCAGAGATAGGAGGATTGCCATAAGTTCAAGGCCATCATGAGACTACATAGTGAGTCCCTGGTCAGCCTGGAATACAGTGAGACCCTACCTCAAAAAAAAAAAAAAAAAGTATTAACTTTGTGCCCTATAAAGTCAATATATAAATTATGAGAAAGGCTGATTATTTAATTGAGTCATCAGTAAAATCCAGATTTCATGTCACGGTCTTGAGACTGAATATTCACTTTTAATGTAGTTGTTTAAAAAATTAACATGTGCATATGTAGAAATAAGTGCCAATGTAAATAGGGGAATTCCAGTTTTCACAATTCTATTGTTTTATTTTTGGAGTATGATAACCACATAGTTGCATGGAACTTTGTTCCCATCTGAGAGTCATGCTTGACATGAAATTAAGTGTGCATGTTGAAATTCATTTTAGTTTGAATTAATATAATTTATTTTTTATTTTTTATTGACAACTCCATAATTGTAGACAATATCCCATGGTAATCCTCCCCCCGCCAGTTTCCCCTTTGAAACTCCACTCCCCATCATATCCCCTCCCCCTCTCAATCAGTCTTTCTTTTATTTTGATGCCATAATCTTTTCCTCCTATTATGATGGCCTTGTATAGGTAGTATGAGGCACTTCGAGGTCATGGATATCCAGCCCATTTTGTGCCTGGAGGAGCACATTATAAGGAGTCCTATCCTTTCTTTGACTCTTACATTCTTTCTGCCACCTCTTCCTCAATGGACCCTGAGCCTTGGAAGGTGTGTCAGAGATGTTTCATTGCTGAGCACTCCTCTGTCACTTCTTCTCAGCACTATGGTGCCTTCTGAGTCATCCCAAGGTCACCACCATTGGAGCGGGCCTCTAGTCCAATTAGAGAGCGGATGATTTACCCCATAATAGACATTTTATCCATTGGCTCATTTGGCCTGACTGGCCAAATTTAAGGCTTTCAGTGTCCACTGTTGTGTATCTTCACTGGTGATTTCTCTCTCTTCCATTGAAATGCATGCAGTATAGCTTTTCCAGCTTTATGTCAGCTGGTCCACATGGAGAAGGTTTTCAACTCAGCTCCAGCAGGACTTTTCAGTGACCTTGCAGCCCAAGTATGTGGTGTCTTCAGCAATAGGGTCTTACCCTCTATTCCTGGTGGGAAATCAAGGGCTTGGCAATGGCCTGTAATGTTTTTGGGTATCAGGGTCCTTCCTGGCCAATAACTCACTGGAAGGTATCCACTCCCTGGCACTGAAAATTTTCTAATAACAATCTATGGCTTCTGAGTGTTCCGTTGTCCAGAAAAGTAAGTATCCATATGACTTATTTATATCCTCTTAGATTTTGATTTAGCCCTCCCTCCACCTTTCCTTTATTCAATCTCTTCCCCTGACCTCATTTAGGCCTTTTCACCCCCATTAATCTGTTCTTCTACTTACATATATACAATACCATCCTATTAAGTCTCCCCTCCCTCCCTTTATATTCCATTTATATCCCCTTTCTAGCTTATTGGCTTCTGCTACTGAGTGAATTAATATAATTTAAACACAAAAAAATGTCAATATATGAAGGCATAGATATTTCTGCTAAGTACAATGATATTTATAATCACTGTATAACTCACTGATAGTTATAAGTACAAACAAAAAGTAATGTGCAAATTGAATTAAGTAAAGCATAGTATTGAAATTAATTTCATCTGTTCCTTTTCATAGTTTGAGTATGCTTACAGAAGTTTCAAATGCTACCTATAAAACTCATGTTGAATTTTAGCTCATAAGTACTAGTACTGAGTTCATATATTGAGCATTTTGAAATTCCATAATGTAAGGATAAATTTTCCTCAAAGATTCAGGGCATAAGAGGTTTTAGCCTAAGAGAAACTGAAAACCATGTGTGGGAGCGATTCAAACCATCTTGACTGCAAAGTAGGTTATATGTATTTAAAACAAAACAACCACAAAAGTCAGAAAACATGGTCACTCTGGAATACCTTCTTAATGTAATTATACAGTAATTTTAAAGGAAATATTGAAATCTCATAACATTTCATTTTTCTATGGTTAGGAAATTTAGAAATGAGTGTCTCTTCAATTTTGTAACTCAATGGATAATCAACCTTTAGTGACTGACCTGATTTACAATGAACTACGGGAGCCATTTATTCTTAAGCATTTAAGAACAGGTTTATATTCAGTATTTGACCAGAATCAGACAAGATGACAGGTCCTCCCTGATTTCTTCTTCTTTTCTTAATTTTATTTATTTGTTTGTTTATTTATTTATTTATTTGAGAGAGCAAGAGAGAAAGAGGCAGAGATATATAGAGAGAGTGAGAGAGAGAGAGAGAAAGAGAGAGAGAATGGGCATACCAGGGCCTCCAGCCACTGCAAACGAACTCCAGATGCATGTGCCACCTTGTGAATCTGGCTTACATAGTTCCTGGGGAATCAAACTGAGGTCCTTTGGCTTTGCAGACCAATGCCTTAACTGCTAAGCCATCTCTCCAACTTCCTCCCTGATTTCTTCTAATTTGTTCACCTAAAAAATTGTATTGATTATTTTATTTCTTTATTATTTTATTTATTTGCATTGTTTATTTATTTCTTAGGTAATGGAGTTGAACATGGAGCCTTGTGTATCTTAGGCAATCACTCTACCACTGACTACATCCTGAACCCACACTAATTAATTTATACTGAAGTGATTGTATCTATTGATATTAACCTTCTTGCTATTTTAGTATGCTTATGAATGTATCAATTTTAAAATCAATGGAAATTTATTTTGGAGCATTGATCCCAGTATTCATCTTATACATTTCTTGTGATGTTCAATAAGTGATCTAGTTCATATTACATTTTAACTAATAATATGAAACACTGAATATGTTACATTTGTTATAAATTGTTCTAACCATATTGATTTGTGTTTTTTTTACCTGAAAATACTTGTAATTGCTCCTTTGATATTCATTGAATTTCTTTGTCATGTTTTTATTATTCCTAGATTCTGAAATGCATTTTGTGACTATTATTTGCATCACCAGAATTTGTAAATAAAATTTAGTATAATGTCATATAACATGATGGATTCATACTAGGTAGCAATGTCATGATTTGATACTTTAATTAGAAGGATAAGCCACAAAATATTGTATTAATTTTATACTAAAATAGCATAAAAATTTATTGTCATTTTCTATACTTACAGAATTTGAATTTGTAATTTTAACAAGATTTTTAAAAAAGTCAACAAAGATCAGGACTCTCTGCACATATTCTCAGTGAGTGATAGGATTCCCTATGTGCCCAAACCAGACATAAATTTAAGCTGTCAATCATGGAGCAAGGAGGAACATGCTGCTTGGCAAAGCTCTGAGCATGATAACCCCCTACCTGAGTACAGCTAAGATGCATGGGTAGACTGTCCACTGGGACCAAGAAAGACACGGGATGTTGGTGAAGGCCCCTGTCACCAACTTGAGTAATACTGTCCCAAACCTTGTGAGTTTATAATCCAGACTCATGTCTATTACTACAGTACTCCCAGGACCAGCCTACCCTGTTGTTACTGGGTGGCACCACTGTTTCAACATTCTCTGCAAAACAAGGGGATTATTTTTAGATTGGAAAATTCCAGTGTAAAATAAGTAACAATAAAACCAATGCAAGAAATCCCCACCCCAAAGTGTCTAATAAGAAATACTTAAAGGCTATTCTAGAAAAAGAATTTCAAAACCAATTATGATAAACATATAAACAAACTTATTGAGGATATGAACAAATGCTTGGAAAAAAGTCAAGATAAGCAACTAATAGAACTCAATTGACACCTGAAAGAATTTATAGAGTATATGAAAAATATGTCTGAATGAATTCCAGAGAGCACAATCAACTAAGCGTAATGAGAATGTCAAACAGAAGAATGGAAATGGAGCTCAATGAAGAGATAGAGAAATAAAAAAAAAAAATCAGATAACACAATTAAAAAGCCCCAGGAAATGTATGCCAATAGAATAGATCATGTAGAGGACAGAATATCCTGGCATGAGGACAAGGCAGAGGAATGACATTGGGAGGCAAAAGTCTATGACAAATTCAAATAAATGTTTGAGGAGAATGGAGGACGCCTAAAAAGTCCAAATGACCAAATGATGGAAATACAAGAAATAGAAGAGCTACAGGTTAATGATGGAAAGTATTTTCAATAAAAGTATAAAGGAATTTTTTTTCCAAATTTTAACAAAAGTAATGCCCATCCAGGTATAAGCGGCATACAGAATGCCAAATAAACAGGATCAGAAAATAAGTCCCCAATATCACATTATAGTTAAATCACTAAACACAAAAACAAAAGAATAGAAAAAAGGGCAATAGAGAAACAACATGAAAAGTACAGAGGTAAGCCTATTAGAATGGCATCTATATTTTCAATGTACTGTCAAAGGAAGAAGGACTTATATGTCAACTTTTGAGAGATGAAGGCTGCCTACCCAATCTACTATACTCAGCAAAATCATACCTCATAATAGAAAGAAAAAGAAAAAATGCACAGAAAATCAGGCTATATTAACCTATGACCACTAAACCAGTCCTCCAGAGAATACTTAATCTACTAATTAACATGAAAGAGAATAAACATATTCAAGAGACCACAAGAGGGAAATGTATAATCAAAATAACAAAAACTAGAAAAGTTTATTTAGTCATTGTAACAGACAGCTTCAGGTTTGCTGAGATGAACTTCTAGACCAGGCACAGTTATGGAGGAAGAGATATTTATGGAAGCTTACAGATCCAGGGGAAGTTCCCTAATGGCAAAAGAGGATGGCCTGCTCTTACAGGACCAGACAGAGAGAGAAAAAGCCAAAAGCCAAAAGCCACACAGCAAAGCATAGCTCAGGACTCCAGCTAGGTTCACTTTGCATATCTTTAGATTGAAATCCTAAACCTGTCACCACACCTTAAGATCTATCCAGAGACACTGCCTCCAGCCAGGTGACTACAGATGCAAACTATAAACTAATAAAACACTGAATATATTGGGGGCCATCACTTCAAACTACCACATTCCACAGCTGGCCCCCCAAAAATTTAAACCATCACACATTGTAAATGGTATTTAGTCCAGTTTCAAAGGTCCCCGAGGTCTTGACCAACTTAAGATAGTGAGTCCTATAAAAGCACACAAGTTAAATACTTTCAACATATAAAGGCACAGAGTAAACATTTTCAACTTGTATAAGGTATAGCAAGGAGAGACTAGGACAATGCAAACTCACCACCATTAGCAATCATCAAACTTTTGCAGTTCAAGTTCAATACAACCAGAGACTGGCAGTCTCTAGGTTTTCTAATTTTGTGCCTCCAGCTGGGCAGAATATCCAGGAAAAACTTCCATCCCAGCCCAACATTGTGCTCCATGGTACCCCTGTTGCATAGTCCTGGTATATCCAAAATGTCTTCAGATCTCCATGCAAACCACAGTACATCTTCCAAAGGCTCTCATCCCATCAGGGCATCACACTCTGTTTCATGCTGCATCTTAGCAGCAGCTCCTGGAACCGTGTGCAATTCATGACCACTCCACACATTTTTCATGCTTCCAAAATTAATACCAGGTGTGCAAGACACAGCCATATTCTTAATTCAGGGATGAAATAAATCATAACCTTGAAAAGCAGGTACCTTCTCCATTCAACTGTTTCCCCAAAGAGTTTGCATTTCTAACAGTCTTTCCTCAGGCATCTTCTCCATTTTTTTAATGTAAAGCAGTTGGGCCACATTCCTTAAGATTTCTAATGTGTTGAAAATAGCAGCTTCAGTAACCTAAAACCAATCACAGTGCCTCTAATTTTAACTTGCTTGAAGTTTCCCAACTTGAAATCTTAGATTTATCAGTCTAATAGCCAAACACATCAGTCCATTACAAATTTAACTTTGATCAAACTCTCTGGGCCTGGGCAGCAGGACCCAGCCAGCACTTATACTAGTATCCCAGTTCCAACAAAAGTCTTCTGTAGAAAGCTCATAAGCAAAGCCTCAAAGTTCAATATTGTCTGCACTTAGCATTTTCACATTCTCACCAGAACACTCCATAAAACTTGGCTTACCACTCCAGAAGGCATCTTCAGTTGCAAGCACCAAGTCCATGCCTGTTCCTCCCAAACATAGGTTCCAAAAGACCAAACTCCACATGGAACCACTCTCACACCACTTCTGGTACCAACTTCTATAGCAGACATCTTCAGGTTTGCTGAGATGAACTTCCAGACCAGGCACAGTTGTGGAGGAAGGGATATTTATTGAAGCTTACAGATTCAGGGGAAGTTCCATAAGGGCAGAAAAGGCTGGCCTTCTCTTACAGGACCAGACATAAAGAGAGAAAGCCAAAAGCCAAAAGCCACACAGCACAGCACATCTCAGGAACTCCAGCTAGGTACACTTTGCATATCTTTAGATTGAAATCCTAAACCTGCCACTGCACCTTAAGATCTATCCAGAGATACTGCCTCCAGCCAGGTGACTGCAGATGCAAACTATAAATTAATAAAACACTGAATATATTGGGGACCATCAATTCAAACTACCATAGTCATATAAGGAACTCTTGGATCATTTTTTAAAATTTATTTTAGAGAAAGAACAAGGGAATTGGCACATAACAGGGCCTTGAGCCACTTCAAACAAACTCCATATGCATATGCCACCTTGGGCATCTGGCTTATGTTGGTACTGAGGAACTGAACCATACACAAGAGGGAATCGGTGCTCCAAGGCCTTCAGCCACTGCAAATAACTCCAGAAGCAAGCACTACCTTGTGCATCTGGTTTTATGTGGGTCCTGGGGATTCAAATCAGGGTCATTAGCTTTCACAGGCAAGAACCTTAACTGCTGAGCCATTTCTCCACCTACTAATTTATTTTTAAAAATATCTCTTGGACCATTTTGTATTCATTTTTTCAAATAGAGTGGAGGAGAGAAAGAGAGAGAATGAAACTAAAAGGAATTTTTAAAGACAGGTTCTGTCTCAGAAAAAAAGTGGATAGATTGTTTTAGCTCCTGAGATACAGAGGTTTTGTTAAGGAAGTCTTTTCCCACTCATATGTCATAGAAAGTCCCTCCTATTTTTTCTTACAGTAGTAAAATAGTTTCAGGTCTTATATTGAAGCCTTTGATCCATTTGGACTTGATTTTTGTGCATGTCAAGATGTGTGGGTCTAGTTTCACTTTTTCTGCATATGGTTATTCAGTTTGTCCAGGAACAATTTGTTGAAAATGCTGTCTTTTCTCCAGTCTACATTATTAGAGCCTTTGTCAAAGATGAAGTAGCTGTAATTACTTGACCTAAAGTCTGGATCATCAATTCTGTTCCATTGATCTATTGTGATGGTTAAGTTTGTGACAACTTGATTTGTTTAGGAATCCACAAACATTCCTCATAAATGTGTCTCTGAGGTTGCCTCTAGGAAGGATTAACTAAAGGAAGAATCCTTCCCCCAGGGTGAGCCCTTCCTCCAGAGTAGGCGGCCCCTCTTGGAGGAGGGGGCCTGTTTATAAAAAGAAGCTCTGGGAAGAAAGACATCCTCTCCTCCCATCTGGCTGCTGGTGCTGCTTGCTGTTCTCTGCTTGGTGCTTGCTGCTTGCTGCTTGGTGCTTTGCTTGTTGCTTTCCAGTGTGGACTGAAGACCAGGTTGGACTGAAGAGCAGCATCTCTCCAGGACACCTTCAGGCCTTCAGTGCTGGATTGGAACTACTGAGGCATTCAGCCTCATGTACTGAGCAGCTACCAGGTTCCTTGACTCTTGGACCTGCAACCTGCTATTGCTGGACTGTTGTAAGCTAATCTAATAAATTCCCCCTTTAAAACAATTCATTTCTAAGTTCTGTTCCTTTAGAGAACCCTAATACAGATTGTAGCACCAGAAGTGGTTCTAGAGAAACAGAATTGTAAGGATGGATTTCCCTAGTTGGCTTGGTGCTCTCTGGAGTTGGTTCTCCAACTTCAGTGCCACTAAAGGCTCTACTGGTAATAAGGAGAGCACTTTAACTGGTAATAAGGAGGGCACTAATAATCCATGGTGTGCATTATTTAAAGAACTCCGTGAGATAGATGTATTTGGTGATCCTGAATCATCCTGCGAAGAGCAAGGAATTTAGTGACTTCGTATCTAGAACTTTTGAATATTTGTGGAAAAATAAGACAAATGATGATGCTAGATGGTTTCTTCTGGCATCTCTAGATAAACTGTTGGGAGAAAAGCAAAAGCTCAAAAAGGAAATTTCCAAGCTTAAGACCCACATACATGATCTGAAGGTTTCTAAGGGTGCACTGGAACAGAATCTCCTCTCTAGCCAGAATAGGGCTCAAATTGCAGAAAACCAAACCCAAGCTCTCATTGTAAGATTGGCTAACTTGCAACATAAGCTCAATTCCCAGCCTCACAGGCTATCAGAAGTTAAAGTGAGGGCACTGATTGGAAAATAATGGGATCCTATGACTTGGGTTAGGGATGTGTGGGAAGACCCTGAAGAATCTGGGGACATTGAACTCTCAGATTCTGAAGACGTTGTTTTTCATGAGAATGTGGCTTCCCTTCCTTTAGGGGAAGTTGCATCACTACTCCCACACCCAAAAGTATTGCCCTCTCCACCCTTGCCTGAGGGAATCACTCCTTCTTTGTCTGAGGAAGCAGCAATGACCTTCCCTGCAGGAAGTGGTGATGCTTCTCAGAGCCAACCCATCTTTGCCTCTAGGCCTATAACAAGGCATAAAGCTAGACATGCCCCTAAAGATGAGTTAGAAAGCATGACTCAAGAGGGAGTGAGGTACACCCCTAAAGAACTTCAGGAGCTTTCTAATTTGTACAGGCAAAAGCATGGGGAATATGTGTGGGAATGGATTTTAAGGGTGTGGGGTGATGGCAGAAGGAATATAAGATTAGATCAGGCTGAATTTATTGAAATGGAACAACTGCACAGAGATTTTAGATTTAACACTACAGCTCATGCAGGTGGAAGAGGTGCCAAGAGTTTATTTGATTGGTTGGCTGAAGTATGGATCCAAAGATAGCCTACTGTGAATGAGCTTGAGCTGCCTGATATCTCTTGGCTTAATGTTGATGAAGGGATAAAAAGGCTCAGAGAACTTATAATGCTGGAGTGGATTTGCCATGTAAACTCACCTTTACCCCCACAATGGGAGAGTCCAGAAGATGTGCCCTTCACGAAGACTATAAGAAACAGATTTGTGCAGGGAGACCCAGAAAACTTAAAGTTACCAGTAATTGCCATATATGTAAAGAAGACATCACATTAGGAGCTGAAGTTGCAGCATTAGGTGACTTAGATGCAATGGGTCTAACTGGATCTCAGAGTAACAAGGGCCACGTATCAGCACTGAATCACCAAATGCAAGGTGAGCATGTATACCATAATGGACAGCATAGGCAAAACAATGCTCATAACAGTATGCTCATGTAGACCTTTGGTACTGGCTGATTAATCATGGTGTTCCCAGAAGTGAAATAGATAAAAAGCTACTAAGTTCCTGCTTGATCTGTATAAACAGAAAAGTTCCAGAGCAAAGGATCGAAAGGCCACTTTGAATTATAGCAACAGAGAATCAAGGCCTCTTAACCAGTTTCCATACTTGAGCCAGTTTATAGATCCTGAGCCCCTTGATGGAAGGGGTGGCCGGGTCCCTTTGAGGAAGGACACTCCCATAATCCCCCAAAGTTTCAATATTAATCTTAGTCCTATCCTTCCTCAGAGGGACCTATGGCCTTTTGCTAGTGTAACTTTACACTGGGGAAAGGAAATAATCAGACCTTTCAGGGCTTACTGGACACTGGCTCTGAATTGACATTGATTCCAGGAGACCCCAAATGGCATTGTGGCCCTCCAGTTAAAGTAGATGCTTATGGAGGTCAGGTGATCAATGGAGTTTTGGCAAATTTTAGACTGACAGTAGGTCCAGTAGGTCCCCGAACTCATCCTGTGGTTATTTGCCCAGCCCCAGAATGCATAATTGGGATACATATACATAGGAGTTGGCAGAACCCCCTCATTGGTTCCCTGACTTGTGGAGTGAGGGCTATTATGGTTGGAAAGACCCAATGGAAGCCATTGGAGCTCCTTCTCCCAGGGAAAATAGTGAACCAGAAACAGTATCACATCCCTGGAGGAACTGCAGAAGTTAATGCCACTCTAAAGGACTTGAAGGATGCAGGGGTGGTGGTTCCCACCACATCTCCCTTTAACTCTCCTATTTGGCTTGTTCAGAAGAGAAACAGATCCTGGAGAATGACAATGGATTATTAGAAGTTGCTCTTTTTTTGTTCAGAGAGAGGGCTCAGCAGTTAAATCACTTACCTGCAAAGCCTAATGATCTGGATTTGATACCCCAGTACCCACATGAAGCCAGACCCACAAAGTGCCATTTGCGTCTAGAGTTCATTTGCAGGGGCTGGTGGTTCTGGCACACCCATTCTCTACCTCTCTGTCTCTCTTCTTGAAAATAAAAAGATAAAAATAAAAATGTATTGTTTGTTAAAAAGCTACACACACACACACACACACACACACACACACACACACACACACACAGTATTTGAGGAAGACATTATTCAGGGAAATAGGAGATAAAATTCATGAGATAATTTTAAGCAATGATTTTAAAGTATTTATGTAAATCAATGAAAATATTCACAGAAAAATTCCACAATGAAGTGGAATACTGTTGTAAATGAAAATGTAAATCTCCATCAAAATGTTTCATCACATGTATCTATATTTGTATTTATTTCTATGCAGCTTTCATCTATAACCCTATGTTCTTATTTTATATGTTTATCAATAATCAAAAAACTTTCACATTGTGTTCTATTTTGATTTCATATTAGATTATTTTTCCAGTAGAAAATTATATATTTGACAACTAAGTGCAGTAATGTATCTGAAGAAATAAAAATGGATTATCTTTTGCCACTTAAAATATCCTAATGTTTTATATAACCTGGTCTTCATAGCACTAAGGTTTAAATGTTGTTATACATATATATATATATATATATATATATATATATATATATATATATGAATAAAAATGTGTGATACTTTTTTCTTTCTTTTCTCTTAAGGAATCTAAATTCAAATGTACATATTATGAAGCTGGGTGTGGTGAAGCATCCCTTTAATCCCAGACCTTGGGAGGCAGAGGTAGGCAGATCACTGTGAGTTTGAGGCCACTCTGAGACTACATAGTGAATTCCAGGTCACTCTGGGATAAAGTGAGACCCTACCTCAAAACAACAACAACAACAACACACACACACACACACACACACACACACACATTAGGGGGCTGCAGACATGATACTTTACAAGGCACGTGCTTATAAAGCCTGACTACCTGGGTTCAATTATCCAGTACTTATGTGAAGCCAGAAGTACAAGGTGGCACATGCATCTGGAGTTTGTTTGCAGAGACAAGAGGCCTTGGCCCACCCATTCTGTCTCACTTTCTTTCTCTCAAAGGAAAGTATAAATATTAAAAAATAAATATACTTAATAAGATATTTAGTAACATTCATTTCATCTATGAATTAGCCATTTAAAAATTGTTTATTTTTATTTATTTGAGAGAGACAGACATAGAAAGAAAGAAGCAGATAGATACAGAGAGAATGGTTGCACGAGGACCTCCAGCCACTGCAAACAAACTCCAGGTGCATGCGCCGCCTTGTGCATCTGGCTTATGTGGGTCCTAGGGAATCAAGCCTTGAACAGGGATCCTTAGGCTTCACAGGCAAGCACTTAACTGCTAAGCCCTTTCTCCAGTACTGATTTAGCAATTTTAACATTAATCTATGGACTCATAATTTCATAATGAAAAAACACTATAAATTCTGTTCTACCTGTTTTGTGAGACAGATTCTCAATAGATAGCTCAGGTTGGTCTCAAATTTGAAGCTCTTCTGCTTCAACCTCTTCAGTACAAAACAACATATATGTGTAACAACACTCAGATACATAATTTACTTTCACAAATCCATGCATTCAGCTATTAGTTTTGTATTTAAATGAATGTTTGAAAGTACATAGTTGTATATGCTCATTCAATTTCACAGTGAAAATTCATTAGGAATATGTTAAGAGGAATTCATTGTTGAATACCAAGGATATCCATCAGATAGTCAAAGAATATCTATAGAATTTAAATTAAGTCACTTAACTTTGAGCTCTTTTCATTCTGTCTTTTTTTTTTTTTTTAATCAATTTCAGGCATCAAAGGGCACTACATAAATTATTCCCTTAATTATGTCAGGGTTTAAAACTCTGAATGCACCAGAATGCTAAAAAATTCTTTTAAATAAAAATAGTCCACTGGAATCATTGGATGACATAATATTTTACTTTTCACATGTAACCCTCTTTGTCAACATGTTAAGTATAATAATAAAGATAAATATGATTCAAAAGCACAGTAGTTGAAGTTGAGGTGTTAGCTTCCTCAGCAGAGTACAGATCTCCAGAACCCATGGAAACTGTAGTGAATAGACTGTAATCTCTTAACTGCTAAGGGGAAGATGGGAATTAAAGCTAGGAGCATCCTGGAAGCTTCTGGGCTAGCCAGCCTAGCCTTTGCAGCAGTGAACAAGAGTGAGTCTGTCTCAAGCAAGGTGCAAAGTAAGAAAGTAAGGACTGATGACACCCTGAGACTATCTTCTGACCTCCCTTGTGCACTCACAGACACATTAACACAAGTACAGTATTTTGTAATGATTTCATGGGAGTTATTTCTTTTGTTTCCTATCAACAAACATAATCAAATTTGTTTTTCTTACCAATCAGGAAAACACACTTAAATTTTCAGAATTCATTTGAACCACTGAGATATTAGCATTTTACTGATAAGATCTATGGTTACAATATTTTCATACTGGAAAATGCTAAGTACTATAATTCATATTTCCTTAAAAATCAGCTTACTCATAATTACCACATATCATTTTTAATTATACTTTCCCCAAATATGAGCAAAGACACTGAATGTAGTTATACTTTTATGTCAAGAGCATATATCCATTATCATAGACTGGAACCTTCATTTTCCTTGTGATGTCTCCAATTTTATAATTTTGATGCCCAATTCTGTCATTTCATATAATTCATATTTACAATCATTATACATAGATACAATGCACTAAACATTTAAAACTTTTTTGTTCATTACATGCCCCTTTCAAAGACAATATTCAAGATTAATTCCCAACGAGCTCTCATTGTTTCAAACTTAATTCTCTGGAAACAATAAAGAATGCCTGATTATCCAAGCTTGTTCCATTTTAAACCACAGAGGAGAAGAAATTACTGAATTCCTAGAAATTATCATAACTAACATCAGACTGCTGTACTATGATTGCCATCATGTATTGACTTAAGTTATGCTCTGGGGATGATGACACATGAGAAATAGCCAGCCACACCTGTGTGGTATATTCTTGGTGACAGTCACAGTGTTGAGCACAAGGAATTTCATAGTGACAGAGACAACCTTTGCTCCCATGAAGCATGCATTAAATCTATGGTGGATAAGAAAGAATGTACATGAAAATACTTTAACCAACAGGATAATTTCAGACAGGAGAAATTTAGGAGGAAACAAGAGTACAAACAGAAATTGAACAAAGTGTAGTTTAATTCCCTAAAAATCTCATTTGTTCTACTGTTTTTGCATTCAGGTTGGTTATTTCATAAACAAGGTTTATTTCACATAATGTTGACTGAGTGCTAGGACATTGCCATTTTGTGATGTTACATAAAACTTGCTTTAAGAAGATTTTTTTAAAGTAATGTTAGAACTTATCATAATGTATACCATACCCAAGTATGTTTGATAGGGGAGAAATAAACACATGATTGACAGCTAAGAGTCCATAAAGAGAGAAAGTAAGTATCTTCAGAATGCAGGTAGACTAAATGAATCAAATATTGATGAAGGTCAAGAGAGATGGAAATGAACAGCTGATATTAAAATAATATCAATGTGAAGGATCACTGGAGACTAATAAGAAATACTTGGTAGCTTGATGGGGAGAATTGTGGGCTTGAGGAATAGTAAAAGATATTAGAGAACACAAGCCATTTTCTATAGTCATCTGGATGGGAGGTGACTGAAAGGAAAATTAATAATGATAATCAGAGGAAGAATAAATAATGCAGAAGGTTGAGTGGTTTAACATGAAAGACAGGAATAGTTTTGCATATTGGTGTTAAGGTTATTGAAAAGTTATTATTATTATTATTATTATTATTATTATTATTTTTGGAGAGAGACAGAGAGAGAGAGGGAGAGGAAGATAGAGATGGGTGTGCCAGCAGCCTCTCAGCTGCTGCCAACAAAATCTAGATGTGTGCATCCCTGTGTGGTCAAGTCCGGCATTGCACCTTTGCATCACTTTGCATCTGGCTAAACGTGGGACAGGAGATTGGAACCACTGGAGATTGGAACCAGCGTCCTTAGGCTTAGGAGGCAGGCGCCTTAACTGCTAAGCCATCTCTCCAGCCCGAAAAATTACTTTTAAAATGTTGGTTACAGAGAAAGAGAAAACAGGATCTCTGTATCTATTGTCCTCTGATGGAATTTGGGTATGTCTTCCATTTAGAAATAAAGGCTATTATTGATCTTGTCTCACAGAGAGAGGGGTGAAATGTGTAGGCATGGATGTGAGTTCTTCATGTTAAAGTTATTGTCCCACATTATTAAAGCAAACTATCCTTAGAAATATAGAACATGCAGGCTCAAGAGATTGCTCAGTGGTGTAAGGTGCATGCCTGCAAGACCTAACAACCAGTGTTTGAGTCCCTAGTCACAACTTAAAGCCAGATGCATAGTGACACATGCATCTGGAGTTCGTTTGCAGCGCTGGAGACCCTGCTTCACCCATTCATATCCTCCCTCCCTCTGTCTCTCTCTGTCTTTCTGCTTCTATTCTATCTCTGTCTGCTTGCAAACAAATAAGTACAAATATTTTTTTTTTTTTAAAGAAATATAGGACATGGAATCTATGGTGCTGTCTCAGCAAAGGCTATGGAGGTGTTTTGAAGAATATATTCTGAAGCAAATGAAGGGTCAAGAGATGACAAACATAGTCTGCCCATAGAACAATTTCAGCTGCTAATTTATTGCTCATTTCTTGTTTCTCTGTCTGGTGCCACCCACATTGCTGTGAAGACAGTAAATACTTGCATGTTGTGTTTTCCTGTTCATGCAGAGGCGCTTCAGAAAAGAGCTTAATAATGGAAATTATACAATCCCTTTTATTATGGAATTCTTTTCATTTGTGGAAACTTTTATTTTTCTTTTTTTCCTTCTATATGAAGAGCAATGGTTTTTAACTCCTACAATAGGAGATATAGCAGCCTCAGCCAGGATTTAAGATGACTAAACTTGCCTATGTGGTTTTCAGGCAAACTGCATTCTTGACTAGGTAAGCAGTTTCATTAAGACAGTAATTGGCCGGGCTCGGTGGTGCACGCCTTTAATCCCAGCACTTGGGAAGCAGACATAGGAGGCCACCCTGAGACTACATAGTTAATTCCAAGTCAGCCTGGACCAGAATGAAACCCTACCTCAAAAAACAAAAACAAAAACAAAAACAAAAACAAACAAACAAACAAACAAACAAAAAAAAAAACAAAGACAGTAATTGGGCCCCATCCTCTATGTCTCCAAATATCTACATTTGAGCTGTCACTGACCACTAATACATCCTGTTTCTGCAATTGTATCTTTACTTTGTCTGAAAATAAGTCAACAATGAACAATGCAAAAAAGAAATATAAACCCAAACAAAAACTAGCAGATTAGCCAGGCATGGTGGTGCACACCTTTAATCCAATAACTTGGGAAACAGAGGTTGGAGGATCGCCATGAGTTTGGGGCCACCCTGAGACTACAGTAGCGAATTCCAGGTCAGCTTGGGCTAGAGTAAGACCCTACCTCAAAAAAGCACCCCCCCAAAAAACAACCTATCAGATTAAATCAGATCATTTCATTCAATGGATTAATGTTCTGTACTGAGCATGATATGAAAAGCTGAATTGTGGTTCTTGGTGTCACTGCCTCATAGTGAAGTAAGAAAGTGGATGTCTAAAACATAATATTTTATTTCTTTTAAAATATCATGGATTCTGCGATTGTTAATCTGGGCTGTTGGTTGATTGGTTCTACAAAGACAATGGAAACAAATCTTTTGGCATCTCTACTAGGGGTGTTCTAGATTAGATTATTTTAGGTTGGGAAGATTAACCCTAATGTACAGCATGACATTGCATGATCTTGTTATGCAGTCCAGTGTCGCACAAGTAAGAAAGACCACTGACTCACGCAAAAAATGTGCTGGGTGTGAACCCACATGCACCTGGACTGCACATCAGAGGGAGAGATCTCTGAGGGCAGCCCTGGCTTGCTCGGAGTATCCGCGTTTATTGGGGAAAAATAAACTACAAAATATATATTGCAAAAACAGGATGGGAGTTAAACCATAAAGCACAATTCACAGGTTGCAGTTACAGTCATAAAAGTAATCTTTAAACATAAAGGGGAATTTTCATTATGGCAGGGGCATTCCATTCTAGAAGATTAAGGAAACTTATGAATAGTGCTGTTGGCCAAGAGTCTCCAAGTGTCCTGTTTATCTGCCCTTAAGTAGTGTGCTTAACAATGCTGGTCTGGGGTAATGCTATTTAGACCAGCAGAGCATCCTGTTTATCTACCATCCCCACCTGCTCAAACAAGTGTTTTATTCCATTTTTTTAATGGGCTCTTATAAGGAAGTGACTATCTTTTTCTCTAAGCTTATTGTAAAGAAATAGTAACATTTTGCCCTGTTTACAATCTGAGCTCTCTGGACTACATAAAATGTAAAGAACTAGCCTAGCACCAACACTGATCACTCTTGGTTTCCTGACTGTGGACACATTGTGATCAGCTGGGTTTCATACTCCTGCAACCATGCCTTCCTGCCAAGAGTGGTGGTACACTAAAGTCAACCTTGCCTTCCTTAAGTTTCTTCTGTTCAAGTAATTGGTCATAATTTGCTATTATTAATCTTTCTTGTTGGTATAAGACTTTCCCAAATATGAGTAAAGATGATCAAATTGTGACATACTTATTTACGTGTTTGTTGAGAATTGAGTTTTCCATTCTGTGCAAACTCTCTGGATTCATTGACAAATTGTCTACTAAGTATAAATGTTGAAATTGTACTTTATGTTGTTATTTATTCCTAAACATACTTCTTACATATAGAACAACTTAGTCTAAAATTACTGCAAAGATTTTTGTCTGATATCTGTATTTTAATTTTATTATGCAGTACTTCAAAATAATGTTTGAAAAAATTAAATTTTGATGTATTGGAATCCTATAACACTTTTCTTGATATATTCTGTTATCATTCCAAAAGTAGATTTGTCTCTTTAATAGCTTCTGTAATAATTTCAAATTTTGCATTAAATGTGCACATTTAAACCATCTGGATTATTTGGCATGTGTTTTTTGGGGGAATAGGGATTTTATTTTCACACCATTATCTTAGAATAAGAATTTCTTTTCTGTCTCTTTTTAAATTACCACATCTGCCAAAGCCAAATATCCACAGGTCCACAAGTCTCTTTCCAGAGTTTGAGCTCTTTCTTTTTCTCTGCTAAATCACACTGTTTAAATTACTATATATTTCCATATGCCTTGATATTTAGTATGATAATTTCCAATCTCTGTTTCTTTTTTTTTAATTTTAGAATTACACATTAAAATTGTATATGAATTTTATGATTAGTGTCTTGGTTGTCATGAATAATTACTTTGCAATTTTGATTGGGCTAATGCTGAATTTGTACAATCCTTTAGAGAGATCTGAAGTACTTATGATACAGTGAATATGATGTATTACCCTCAAGTTTCAGCTCTTTTTGAACTCCTCTAAGGGAATTTTTACAGTTTAGATATATGCCAGGTACTATTATAAGCATTATTAGTTATGCAGCAAAAATAAAGGGAAAACAAGAAAAACAAATACATAATCAAAGAAAGATAATCCTCAACTTTCATAGCTAATTCTAATGGGAAGAAATAGAAAATAAAAACATAATGAAGTGCATACAAACATATTGTGTCCTTAAGTGCTCTAGAAAAAAATATAGCTGAGTAAAATAGCCAAGGAATGTGTTGGGAAGGCTTTGGAACTGCAGTTTCTTATAGGGAAATCTGTAACAGTGTCTAAATAGGGAGCAGAGATGAGCAACAACACTAAGCAGGACCACAGTCCAAACGAGGACCAGTGATGAAACATTTCTGAAGGGGACATCTCTTGGCCTGCTTAAAGCATCAGAGGACTTTACTGAGCCTGAAAGGTATCAAGAAAGGGGAAAAGCCTAACATATAAAATCATAGAATTATTGTTGAAATGGCTTAAAAGCTTGCTGGAAATGGTCATGATTTGGTGTTATAATCCAAGCGAAACAAGAAAGCAAAGGACATTTGAGAAACACTCTCATTAAAGAATATCACTTCCCCCCCTCTTTTTTTTCTTGAGGTGGGGTCTCACTCTAGGCCAGGCTGGTCTGGAATTCACTGTGTAGTCTCAGGGTGGCCTTGAACTCACGGAAATACTCCTACCTCTACCTCCCTAGTGCTGGGATTAAAGGCATGCACCACCATGCCTGGCTCAATCCCTATTTTGATTAAAACAAAAAAAAAAAAAGAACAGAACACTTAGGAAACTGTGAAAAAAATAAAGGCCAGCCTGGGCAACAAAAGTTCTGCTGCATCTTCAATAATTAATAATATCAGCACTGGAGAGATGGCTCAGCAGTAAAGGCATTTGCCTGCAAAGCCTAAAGACCTGGATTAGATTCTCCAGTACCCATGTAAAGCCAGATGCACAAGGTGGCACATGTATCTGAAGTTCTTTTGCAGTGATAGGAATCACTGGCATGCCCATTTTCTCTTCCCCCCCCTCTCTTATCTCTATGCTTGCAATAAAATAAACAAAAAATAAATTTAAACAATTAATAAAAGCCACCATTCAATTAATAATACTAAATTGGTGCAATGGATACAATTAATTAATTGATAAGAAACATATTGGTTTGAATGTAAAATGTCCTCCAAACCTCAATAGTTTGTGACTAAGCTTCCTACTTAGTCCCCAGGTGGTGGAACCTTTGGTGGGTGGAGCCTTACTGGAGGTGGTGTGTAACTGCGCTAGCCTTGGGATTTTATACTTAAGTCCACTTGCTAGTATTTGGTCACTAAGGAGATTTCCTTCTACTGGGGTGACAAGATGTGATTCCCCCTCTCCCCCAGCCTGTCTACTAGGCTTTTCTGTCCCTGTCATAATGAGTTTACACTCAAAACGATAAGCTGAAATACTCACTTTCTTCAGCAAGCTACATCTGGCTGGATGTTTTGTCCTAGCAATTAGTTTTGCAGTTGGTAAACTAATGAAAAATTTATAAAATATTAGCAGTTATGAATAGTACTTTCCTGAATCAGTGTGCTAGTTATGAAAATTAGAAGACCTGGTTTGCTTCTATTTCTGTTGAAGGACAATGCTGGATGTGAATTCTCAAAGAAGGAAGTCAAGTTAAGGTGGAAGTTGAAGTTCAGTGACCTTTGACTCTCATGGGTAAGATTATATGGAGAAGAAGGCAGAGATGCATTTTGAGATATATTAATCACTGACTGGCATTAATTTTAAAAATTTAGTTGTTGATACTTAGGAAGTAGTTTTGAACTTACATTTTACCAAGGCCATGATTGCAGAAGTCCTTTAGACTTCACATTCAGGCACCTCTCAAGACATGAATTTCTCTGTCTGGTGTTCACCCAAGAGTTAAATCTTCCTTTAGGAAACTTGTTTGGTAATGTCTAGGATTTCCATAAAATATTTGGCCCTTCAGTCCTTTATTCCTTCACTCTCTCCTCTTTAGTTCACTGTCACTATACTGGTCTTGTCAGAAAGTGCCTTCTCTTGCTAACCTAAGAACTATGAGCAATAAACATTTTGGAGGGGTGTGTGTGTGTGTGTGTGTGTGTGTGTGTGTGTTGAGTCTTCAATATCTCACTTGACCATAATACAAGAAACTTCTTGGTAACATCTCTCCTACACAGCACTCATCCTAACAGGAATGGCTATATTCTCAGATCAGACAAGAATGACAGGGGATCCATGAATATAAACAAGGTTACTGTGAGAGAGATAACTGTGATGCCAAAAGCTTATTGTAAATAACTCTGACTAAACCTGTGGAGCTGGCTCAGGGAGGGATATTGTGTATAGCCATTCAACAGGAAGAAAGCTTAGGAACAGTAACGGGGTGTGGGGGGGGCATACTTGAAGACATTTCATATCAACCCAGGGATCCTAGTTTCAGTCAAACTTCTTTTGCATCTCTCTAAATATAAAATCTAACATAATTGACAATTAGCTTGTGTGGACCTTTTATGAAATCTGTTTGGTCATGTACACAAAATAAAAGAATCTCAAGTTAAACATGCTCTGCTGCCTAGAAATGAGATGCACTTCTTACTAGATTCAAGTTACGCCATTATTTTGGTGTTCAAACTTGAAAAATAAACAATGTGTGGACTTTTGAAGATGTGTTAGTCTTGGGGTGTGGTGGACAAGAACACGATTATTAGACCTCAAAACAATCAACAGTTCTAGGATAACTGGAATAAGGTTAGTTTTGAAATTGGTTATTTCTATAATTACGAGAAGTTAATGATAACAAAATCTGTGTTTTCTAGCTTAATAGGGAAACAAAAATGAAAAATACCTTTTTAATAGTTTTGCTCTGATGAAAAAGTTAGACTTCAAATTATTCAAAATTAAAATCCTTAGTGTCTCATTAGTTGGCACCTCTTTTCCTCTCAGGAATTTGCCAACTTAAGCATATCAAACCAGTGTTCCTTGTTCTTCAATCAGAATTAATCATTGCATGCTGCAGGGGTGGGTAAGTGGCCAATTATAAGCCATATATATATATATATATATATATATATATATATATATATATATTTCTTAATTCTTTTTCCCTGGTTCATTTTGTTCTCTCTCCTCTAACTTTTAATTAACTCAGTTTAGGTTTTTCTCAGTTTTCTTTCAGTTTTCAGATTACATTATTTGATATTGGAGTTCATTTAGTCTGTTTCTGAAAGAACACATTTATGCAGCTTGCACTATGTGCAGCATCTGGAGAGATGGATAATACCACAATTGTTTTTAAAAACACCCTAGGGAATTATTGGATTCAATTATGTCTAGTAAATAGGACATTTTCTATATCACAACTTGCACAGTACTTATTAGGTAGAACTTACATTTGAAAAGAATATCTATAATTAACCAGCAACATTTAGCATACAAAGGCTTTGCTGTGAGATTTACTTGAAATTACTATAAATTTAACAACTTATTACCCAGTTTATATGTATGTATTCACAATTTTTTTAATTTTATTTTTTAATTTTTGGAGAGAGATTCAGAGAGAGACAGACACATAGAGAGGGAGACAGATAGAGATGGGCACACCAGCAGTGTCTCAGCTGCTATGAACAAAATCCAGATGTGTGCACCCCCTTGTGGGCAAGTGCAGCATTGAGCCCTTGCATCACTTTGCATCTGGCTTAAACATGGGACCTGGAGATTGGAACGGCTGGAGATTGGAACCAGCGTTCTTAGGCTTAGGAGGCAGGCGCCTTAACCGCTAAGCCATCTCGCCAGCCCGAGATTCACAAAAATTTAATGAATACTATAAAATACTTCATAATTAATTAAGAGAAAGATTGTTTTCTAATTTATCAGAGTATTTGAAAATAAAATCATATAAGAATGGCTCATCTTTGTCTATGAATTCATGCAGTATTACTTGTTTTTAGAATAAATCAAAGACACAGAGAAAATTTAAACAAAATTAGATTTTGGGGGGTAAAAATTTTGGAGTTTTATTTTCAAAACACTAGATGCTGAACAAGGAGCCTTGCACACACTGTCAAGTGCTTTAGAATGAGCTATACCCTAATCTCATTTTGACTTTTTTTTCTTTTTTAAAAAATATTTTATTTATTATTTATTTATTTGAGAGAGAGAGAGAGAGAGATACAGAAATAGGCAGGTAGAGAAAGAGAATGGGTGCGCCAGGGCCTCCAGCCACTGCAAACGAACTCCAGATGCATGCACCCCATTGTGCATCTGGCTTACGTGGGTCCTGGAGAATCAAGCCTTGAACCGGGGTCCTTAGGCTCCACAGGCAAGTGTTTAACCGCTAAGCCATCTCTCCAGCCCTCATTTTTGACTTTTTATTTTGAAATTTGCTTCACAGGCATGTGCCTTAACTGCTAAGCCATCTTTCCAGCCTTCATCTGTTATTCTTCTCATCAATCTCATACAAGCAAATGTGTTAATTGTATATTTTCAATGGAAATGTGTAGAGTTTCATTAAAAGATAAAAATAAGCAATTAAAATAAGATAGATAGATATAGATATATATAGAGAAAGTAGATATACAGAGTTAGATAGATATAGATAGACACATAGATATATAGATATCATTACAGCTATTTTCTCCAACCAAACAGGAAGAAGCTGTTGATAAATATTTCACCACTCAAATGTGGCTGTGATGGTTAAGTTTGTGTCAGCTTGATCTGTTTAGTAATCCACAGACATTCCTCATAAGTGTGTCTGAGGTTGCTTCTAGGAAGGATTAACTAAGGAGGAATCCTTCCCCCAGGGTGAGCCCTTCCTCCAGAGTGGGAGGCCCCTGAGAGGGGGGACTTTACCTAAGGAAACTCTGGGAAGGAAAGCACTCTCTCCTTCCTGCTGGCTGTCGGTACTGCTTGCTTTTCGCTGCTTGGTTCTTGGCGCTTGTTGTTTTTCAGCATGGAAGGAAGACCAGTGTGGACTGAAGAGCAGCATCTCTCCAGGATGCCTCCAGGCCTTCAGTGCTGGGTTGGGACTTCTAGAAGGCCTCAGCAAATGAGCAGCTACTGGATTCCTTGACTCTCAGGCCTACAACCTGCTATTGTCGGACTGCCATAAGCTAATCCCAATAAATCCCCTTTTAATACAATTCATTATATCAGTTCGGTTCCTCTAAAGAAGCCTAACTAATACAATGGCTAACAATGTTATTATATTTTCCAAGTAGAATAAAAACAAAGTTGCTATTTTAATATTTTATAGGTATAGATGCACACTAAAATTATTAAATAAAGGACAAATTTGCAATTATTTTGTGTATTTTGTATTTCTTGAATGAGACATCATGTGTTTAATGATCACATTTTATAAAACATTAATTATACAAAAATTTGCAAACACAAAACATAAAGCTTTCACACTGATTAACACTTTATATTGAAGAAACATCACACAAATAAGTATTGATATTTCATTATTAAATAACATATAAAATACATTAGAGTTAACTTTTTATCAGTTACTCCTTGCTTCATCCTCCAAATCCCTGAAAATCACACTTCGTTTTAATATCTCTACAAATTATCTGTCCAAAATGTCATACATTTGGGATAGCACCCTATGTAGTCTTTTCAGATTGGTTTATTTTACTTAATAATGTTTAGATTAGAATCCTCAAAGCCTCTATGGCTTGCCATTTCATTTTTTTATATAAAGGATCTATATTAGTAAAGGCCCTATAATGTTATGATTCTAGGTTTGCTTGATGACACAGGTATATTTTTATACATTTGAGAAAAATCTTTGATCTTTGTCTCTGGAGGATGTAATATTACTATCATTAGCTTTTAAAAAAAGCCATCAGGGCCAGGGTGATGGCTAGGAATGTAAGGGACAAAAGCTGCCTGAGTTTCTCCAGGACACTCTTAAAAAACCTCTTCTTAATATTTTTATTTGAGCCAGAATCTCATCCAGAATGAAAAATGATGGTGATAACCCAGGACAAGTGAGCAGAAGGTAGTTTATTATACTTCTACTCAAATTACAGGCTTGAAAATTTAGTCACATTAATGTGTATAGTAGCAGAGACATTTGTTGCTTAGCTTGAAAGATAAGTACATACCTCAGACTTACAAGTAGAACACAAGTGAGGAGTTTCTATAGCCAAACAAATTAGAGGATAGTAAGATAAATGCATCGCTTATTCCTTTTTTTATTTTTAAAGATTTTATTTTATTTATTCATTTATTAGAGAGAGGGAGAAAGAGAGAGAGTGAGAATGGGCACACCAGGACGTCTAGCCACTGCAAATGCACTCGAGATGCATGTGCTGCCATGTGCATCTGGCTTACATGGGACCTGGAGAATAGAACCTGGGTCCATAGGCTTCACAGGCATGTGCCTTAACTGCTAAGCCATCAGTCCAGACTGCATCTGTTATTCTTCTCATCAATCTCATACAAGCAAATGCATTAATTGTATATTTTCAATGGAAATGTGTAGAGTTTCACTAAAAGATAAAAATAAGCAATTAAAATAAGCTAATGTATATAAATTATTTGGTAAGTTAAACATTGTAGTCATTAAATTTTGTTACCTATTTAAGAATGCCTATTTAACAAAAATCATATACTTGATTGTAGCTTTAGAGAAAGATAGTAAAAGTCAGTAGTATAGTGATTGCTACTACTATTGTTCAAAAGTATAGAGCAGAGTTTGGGGAAATGGCTAAGTGATTAAAGGCACTAGCTTGCAAAGACTGCTGACCTGGGTTTCAATACCTCAGTACGCATGTAAGCCAGAGTTTTTAGGTAGGGTCTCACACTAGCCAAAGCTAACCTGGAATTCACTTGTAGTCTTAGGCTGGCCTTGAAGTCACAGGAGTCCTACCTCTGCATCCTGAGTGCTAGGATTAAAAATGTGCACCACCATACCCAGTTTGAAATAGATTAGTAGTGTCAAGAGGCCTTGGTGTGCCCATATTTCCTCCCCCCCCATCTTTCTCCCCTTCAAATTAATAAAATATTTTTAAAAACATACCAAAAATTTAATTCTGACCATTAATAGTCTTGAGGATTGATTGTTTTATTTATTTGTTAATGTAATTTTGCTAAGGACTTCTGATACACTAAAAAGGGAATGATCATCTCAAAAGGAGCAGATTTAATTGAAGGATTCTACTATTCAGTTTTACTATAAAAAATTCTGAATCTATTTAGGATGGTAACTTTAGCAAAGTTTAAAGCCAATAATACATCCAGAAAAATATATAATTCTGTATGCAAGTAGATATTCATTAGCACAGGTAGAAAATATCTAAACTAGACTGTTTTCAAACAAGCAAACGTGGGAAAGATTGTTTAGAAGATTTAATTCAGCCAAATCAAATTATTTATAATTGTACCTGTGGAATCAGTTCCCCCCAAACTGCCTTGTGGCATTGCAGAGACCTTGACATATGGGAGGTCAGGACACACCACTCAAATTCGAGATGCTGACAGCCTGATTTTCTTCATGCAATCCTGCTCATTAACCAAACCAGAAAACTCAGTACATCTGCCTGAGTTCCCCAACAATGTGAGATGAAGTCCCTTGATAACTCATTGATGGTGTCTAAACACATGAGCTTTTCATAATGGGCCAGAGATGACAACTTGGGCAGAAGGATATTTCTCTTCTCTTTGTCACATATATTTGACACTTTCACAAACTGGTGTTTTTCTACTGGCCCTTAGATTCCATCTTAACATTCTGCATATTGTACTATAGTCACCCAGTGTCCTTTGACTCATAAAAGATCTTTTTTAAATAAATTTTTTAAGGATTCATAACCCAGATTTCAAATAGGATGAAAATATTTGCAGATTGAGGTAATGAAACATTCAACTTAGTTAGTTAGATGGTAACATTTTAAATAACAGCTGTTTGTTATAAATATTCAGTTATTTTCAGTACTGACACAGTTTGATGTCCATTTCATGTCAGAGTTTTAAACTAACTAATTCTTTCAGAATATCACAAATATTGCTTAACTCCTATGAAAAATAGACCATTTTAGGGTGCCCACTTGTTCTGTTCTCTGTTATAATAAGTTGTGAAAGAAATGTTCTGAATATTTATGAAAAAGCTAAAGTGATATAAAGTTTATCTAAAAATGCATACACTATCATAAAGAACCAAAATGTCGAACATCAGTAAAAACCCCGCCCCACCTTACTCTCCAATAGTACTTCCCATACTACTAAATGAGGCAATTACCAGAGTTGTTTTTTTTTTTTTTCAATATATAGCCAGAAAGATAGTAAAATATGTAGCAAGCTACCAATTTCATGTTTTCTAATTACAAAAAGAGCTTTATCTCTTACATTTAATGCCTAAATTTGTGTTTTATAAAACTTCCCCATTGCCAAAGAATAGACGACACCTCATAATCAGTTATTTATTCATAGGGACACCTCCTTCAGGACAAGTGGAGAAAAAGTAATGCATGGCAAAAGCAAACAGCAGTTTGCTTTTAATCTGACTAAAATTTACAACTGTTGAGAGTTGTTTACAAGTCTAGCCTGCTTACTTTCCTGCAGAACTCAGGGTGTAGCCTAATTTCTATGCATCAAATTCAACTTAAATTATTTATGAAAGAATTAAAAAAAAATGACTTCTATATGAATAGCTATTTGAAATTTTCTGTCATTTTTCTAATTGTGCCATTAAATCCATTTACAATGTCCTTGTTCAGCAAATTTATGACATTTTGACTCCTGTAATGGTACTTCTGAATCCTACTTAAATTCTGATGGATGGACACAAGAAACTTCAAGATGCCATCCTTTCTAACAGGCTCCTAGAAAATCAGTCCCCTTGTAATTCTTCTCTATATAATGTCTACTCAATTGCAAACAAACCTATTTTTTTCTGTCCAGTCAGATCAATGGAAATTCTTCTATTATATTCCCTAGAAAGGGTTCAAATCCAATCACTTGCATTCATGTCCTCAATTGCTGAATTGTTAGTTTCACTCAAATCAAGTGTGTGTGTGTGAGAGAGAGAGACATGTGCCAATGTGCACTTGTATAGCCTGAGAAAGAATTTGCGTGCCCTCTGCTCCATTGTTCTTCTGTCTTATTTCTGTGAGACAGGTTCTCTCCCTAATCCTAGACCTCTCCATTTTTTAGTTAGACTGGATCAACAACCATTACCAGTGATTCTCCTGTGTCTACCTTGCTAAGTGCTGGGTTTATATACATGTGGGCATATGCTTAGCTTTTTATGTGGATTTTGGGGAGCAAACACAGGTTCTGATGTTATGCAGCAAGTGCTTTTCCACACTAAGCCATGTCTCCAGCCCCTGCACAAATGTGTCAGGACTGTTCATACTCTCGAGTTAGCACTCCTGCATTAGTTTCTAACATTGTCTCTTCTAGCACCAATCTGTATGACAGCACACCTCATAGTCTTTCAAAAATTCAATGGAATCTTTAATTTTCTTTGTAATGACTTCATATTTTGTTAAGGTGGTAGTCTAATCTTAAAATTGTGCATTGGCTTTTTAAACATGTAAGCCTGAATTACATCTACAGATTTTTCTACTGTCCTTCAGAGT
Source organism: Orientallactaga sibirica (assembly GCA_036365145.1). Taxonomy (NCBI): domain Eukaryota; kingdom Metazoa; phylum Chordata; class Mammalia; order Rodentia; family Dipodidae; genus Orientallactaga; species Orientallactaga sibirica. Next base: position 6,020,681 of record JAEOAD010000043.1, on the reverse strand, counting down.
TTAAGTGTATTTATAGCAATTTTCCTTATTGTCCTACTGCTTTACAATTGCTCTCCTGAACTACATTGTAAACCACATCTTTATATAGTCCACATAATCAAGTGAAATTGTTCTTTTACATGGTAAAATGCAATATTTTTATAGTATTTTTTAAAAAAAGAGTAAGAATGTGCTAATATTTAATAGCTTTTTATTATTTTATTTCTTACGTCCATGACAGCTTTTGAATAATGTGCCCTAATCCAACTTCTCATAAAAAGTCAGTGTTCTTTAATGTGATTTTGTATAGTTTTTCATTTTTTAAGAATTTATACACAGTTTTGAGTAAAATTATATAATATTATTTTTAATGTCACAAAGGAGAAAAAAAAATTACCAAAATGTAATAAAGTTTTGAACTCAAAATGTAATGCAATGGAGTTTTGAACTCCCAGATCCCTCACTTCCCTGTTCCCTGGCCCAGATACATGCCAGAGGATGCAGGCATGGAGTGAAGCAGGGCTTTTGTTCTGATTTCCTGATTGCCCAGCCCTTGGATCCCCAACTCATAGATTCCCTGAGCCAGAGAGTCACACATTCCCCTGTTCCCTGGCCCCCTAATGCTGGCTTACAGCCTGCTGCTAGCCTAAGGCAGGCCTTCTGGATGGGCAACTCCCTTTGTGCTGTAGAAGCAGGGCTTTTGCTCTGATTTCCTGATTGTCCAGCCCTTGTTCCTCAGGTATCCACAAAAACTCCACATTATGTGCACCTGCCCCCACCCTCCTCCAATCAGGTTCACATTTAAAATAGAACACTTACTGAAGCCTAGGACAAATAATTGAATAAAATGTTTTACATACACAGAATTCCAAAAATAGAAAATGGAAGCTCTCTAGGACTGGGATCCCTGAAACCAGAGAAAACCACAGAAATTGAATGCCAGAATCCAAAACACAACAACCTAGTTCCCTGATTAAGGCTGAACTGATATGAAATTGAGCAGAATTGTCTCTTAATTTTGTCACTAGACTTATCTTAAAAAAAAAAAAAAAAAAAAAACTGGGCATCAAAAGAGAGAAAGCCTAAATGAGTTGACCCATTAACCACCTGCTTAAGCTTAATGAAAACATGATGAAATGCAAAAATGAATTCCAGGAATTTTCAAGAAAATCAGACCTCGACTTGATATTATACCTAAAAAAAGAGATGGACATGATGCCAACAAACACAACAGAAAACAAAAATCAAATAGAGCTTTTAAAAACCTCTCTAAACCACTTATTAATAGTGTCACTCACTTGGAGGACTGAATGTCTGAGCTGGAAGACAAGACAGAAGAAATTGCTCTGGAGACCAAACACTGCTAATTTCAAAAAATCATGCAAACAATATGAGGGAAAGATTGGATACCCAGAAATGACAAATCATCTGAAATTGGTATTACAGAGGGGAAAAAATCTAGGCCAGAAACATAGAGAACATGGAAGAAAATTTTCTGAAAGCCTTTTGTTACCAAACGCCAAAGAAGAAACTCTCCAGGGCCCATCATAGCTAAAACTCTTAACAATGAAAACAAAGAGAGAATGCTAAAAGCAGAAAGAGAGAAAAACTTACTACATACAAAGGCAATTCCACCAGAATTATCTCAGATTTCTCAATGGAAACCCTCAAAACCAGAAGTGTCTGGCATGGAACACATAAAAGTCTGAAAAACTATGGCTTCCATCCCAAACAACTATACCCAGCAAAATTATCCCTCATAATACATGGTGACAACAAAATGAAGAAATTATATGAACACAAATGCAAACTGGAGTTCATTCAGAGAGGCTGAGCTAAGAAGAAGATCACTGGAGAAGACTCAAAAAAGTACAAAGCCCATTAAATCATCAAATCCCATGAAACACCCCATCATGTTAGGAATTAAATCTAACCTCAGTTACAAACTTAAATATTAATGGTCTTAACTCCTCCATCAAAATAGACAAATTAACAGAGTATATGAGAAAAATGGACCATTCTATCTGCTGTCTTCAAGAAACCACTCCTCCTCAGGATTGAAAGACAAATACCTCCTCAATGGAAAATGTTATTCCAAGCAAATGAAATAAGAAACAAGCATATGGATAAAATGACTTCCAAAGGTAATCTAAAAGAAAAGTGAATGACCTGATGGCTTCTTAGACAAATGGTATCCGACTTAATTGAAAAAACTGAAACCTACTCCCCAACTCCTTTTATGAAGCTAGCATCATCATGACACCAAAACCAGACAGAGGTAGAATAAGAAAAGAGTCTATAGGCCAACATTTCTGGTGAACTTAGATACAAAGATCCTGAACAAAATCCTCAGAAACTGAATTGAGCAACAGATCAAATGCATTATCCACCTTGATCAAGTAGGATTCATCCCAGGGTTGCAGGGGTGGTTCAATATATGAAAATCCTTCAGTGTCATACCCCACATAAATAACCTTAATCACAAGAAACACGTGATCATTTCAATAGATCCAAAGAGGGCCTTTCACAAAACACATCATCAATTCATTATCAAAATGCTGGTGAGAACAGGCATGGAGGGTTTATATCTCAGCAAAATAAAAGCTATATATATCACACCTAAAGTGCAAATAATACTTAATGGGGAAAGACTCAAGGAGTTCTCATTGAGATTGGGAACAAGACAGGGGTGCCCATTCTTACCAATGCTCTTCAACATAGTACTAGTTTTAGCTCAAACAATAAGACAGGAAAAAGAAATAAAGGGATGCAAATTGGAAAGGAACAAGTCAATTAGCTCTCTTTGCAAATGGCATGACCCTATACATAAGTGACCCAAAAATCTCCACCTCAAAACTTCTAAAAGTGATTAATTCCTTCAGCAATGTTGCAAGATGCAAATTCAACACAGAAAAATCAGTAGCCTTTCTATTTGCAATAGGACAAATATACAGAAACAGAAATCATCAAGGCTCTCCCATTTTCAATTGCCAAAAAAAATTGTTAGATACCTTGTGTGATAGTTTGAATAGGTGGCCCCAATATATTCAGTGTTTTATTAGTTTGTTATTTGCATATGCATCCACCTGGCTTCAGGCAACGTCACTGGCTGGATCTTAAGGTGTGGTGGTGGGTTTAGGATTTCAGAATAAAGATATGCAAACTGTGCCTAGATGGAGTTCCTGAGGAGTGCTGTGCTATGAGGCTTTTGGCTTGTAGCTTTTGCTCTCTGTGTTTGGTCCTGTGAAAGCAGGTCAGCTTCTTCTGTGATTATGGAACTTCCCTTGGATCTGTAAGCTTCAATAAATATCCCTTCCTCCATAACTGTGCCTGGTCTGGAAGTTCACCTCAGCAAACCTGAAGCGTGAAAGAATTATACAAGGGGGAAAAACTTGAGAAAGAAATTGAGGTGGACTTGATAAGATGGAAAGACTTCCCATGCTCTTGTACAGGTAGAATTAAAATTGTTAAAATGGGAATTCTACCCAAAGCAATATACATTTTTCATACCATCCCAATAATATTCCAGCATCATTCTTCAAAGAGATAGAAAACTGATCTCAATCTTCATGTGGAATGAAAAAAACAATCATACAGAATGGCAGAAGAGCTCAGATATCCAAACATAACCTCAGCAAAAGAAACACATCTGGAGGCATCACCATACCTGATCTAAAACTATAGAAAACCACAGTAACAAAAACACCATAGACTTCCATTAAAAAAAAAAAAAAAAGACATAAACAAATGGAACAGAATTGAAGACTCAGTCCTTAGGTAAGTAACTACAGCTACTTGATCTTTGACAAAGGTGACAATAACATAGACTGGTGAAAATAATGTCTTTAACAAATTGTTCCGAATAAATTGGTGACCACATATAGAAAATTGAAACCATTCCCATTCATCTCACCAAACACAAAAATCAACTCCAAATGGATTAAGGACCTCAATATAAGACTTGAGACTCTTCAACTGCTGGTAGAAATAATAGGATGAAATTTCCATGATATAGGAGCAAGGAAAGACTTCCCGAACAGTACCCCAGTAGCCCATGAAATTAACCAATCATTCAACCAATGAAATCTCATGAAAGTAAAAATCTTTTGATGGACATATACACCATAAGCACAGCCCATATATTACCCAAAGAATGGGAGAAAATTTTCACTAACTATACCACTCACAGAGGTCTAATATTTAGAATCTTCAAAGAACTCAAAAAACCAAACAATAAAAATTCAAACATCTCACTCAAAAACTGGGATAGAGAACTGGATAAGGAGTTCTCATGGGAATAACAACAAATGGTTTACAGAAGAAAATGTTTACTATCCCAAACTATTGGAAAAATGCAAATTAAAACTATAAGATTCCACCTTACTCCAGTAAGAATGGCATTCATTAAAAAAATCAAACAGCCAGGCGTGGTGGCACATGCCTTTAATCCTAGCATTCGTGAGGCAGAGGTAGGAGGATCATTGTGAGTTCAAGGCCACCCTGAGATGACAGAGTGAATTCCAGGTCAGCCTGAGCTAGAGAGAGACCCTACCTTGAAAGACCAAAAAAAAAAAAAAAAAAAAAAAAAAAAAAATCAAATGACAAATGGTGAGGATGTAGGGAATGTGGAACCTTCATTCACTGTTGGTGGGGATTCAAATTTGTTAAAACACTATGGAAATCAATATTAAAATTCCTGAAAAAGATGACTATAGAACTACCAACAGACCCAGTTATTCCTTTACTCTGCATTTACCCTAAATGCTCCATGCTTCACTTCAGAGATATTTGCTTAACCATGTTTATAGCTTCATAATTCATAGTAGCTAAGAACTGGAATCAAATCAAGTGTCCATCATTGTACAAATGGATAACAAACTTGTGAGTCATATACACAATTTAATTCTAGTCAGCAGTAACAAAAATGATATAATGAAATTTGTAGGAAAGTGTATGGACTTAAAACATATTATTATACTCAGTAAACACACCATCACAGAAAGACAAATGCTGCACAATCTATGGTTCCTAACCTGGATCAGTTTGAATTACCGGCATGTTTTATAGACAATTTGATGCCCAGACAATAGGGATTGACGGGTTTAGTGGGAGAGTAGGGGAGGTTGTGGGAAAATAAACACAAAACTAAACCTAAAATGAACTGGTACCATATAAAAGTTTCTTTTTGAAGGTAGACTAAAAGATTTAACCCTCAATAGGCATATAGGGGGAACATCTGAAAAGAAGGCCTCTGGAGAGGATGGGATAAAGCCTAACCTTAAAAATAATTTTTGGTTCTGACCTATGACTCCCAGTGCCAGAAATCAGTGCTACCCACACTGAGCTACATCGACCTACAAAGTACCCAAAACAAGACAGGCTTCTGTCAAAACATTTGATTACCTGATTGAGGTTAAAGGTAACACCCTATTGCCATAGACACCAAATGCTACTGACAAAGAACACAGAGTAATCCAACAAGCAGGGGTCTAAGATACTCAGAAGCAATCAGCCTGATAAGAAGCATACACTAGTGCAATGGTGGCACACAAGCTTGATGGGTAACCAATGGCTTTCTGATTAGCTAAGAGATCTGCTCAGTGGAACGGAACCCTCGACTGTAATTGGGAACCATGTCTGAATCCTATGGAGACAAAGATTATGTTTTCCCATGTCAAGCTCCCACTAGTCTTTGGCTAAAAGGGACCTACATCCATCAAAATGTCCCTAAATTAGTGATGCTTGTCCAATTTAACCTCTGCTGGCTTTGCTGTCTGTTGGAGAATCTGGTTTTCTATTTCAGAAGGTAGTAACATGTGAGGACATAAACCACCCCTCTCATTTCATCCATGGCCAACTTGACCCACAGAATTGAGGAGACAAGTAAGAGTGCTGCTTCCGTGGTGAGCCTGACAACCAGGTCATCCCAAGGCTCAGGGAATTTTGCAGAAGAAGAGTCTGAAAGATTGTAAGAGCCACATGTTGAGACATCCTGCCTCGAGGCATTGCCCACCCCCGCCCAATAAGTTGTTCCCATAACTCATAACCAACAACCCCATGGGGAATATCAGCAACCCCACTGAGGGTCCACAGTGGAATGAGAGCAGGGAGGAGAGAAATAATGGTACCAACATATGATGTTTTCACACAAATTAGGTTCTTATTAAAAAAATACAAGAAAGAAAAAAATAAACTTTTAAGTATGATATACTTACTATTTTAGATGTACATGAAGTACAGATTATGTTGTGTTTTTCAGAAAGTACTTGTTAAATTTATAATTTTACAGTTTTGCCTTTGGTATGCATTGGGGAAAGATGTGCTAATTGAACAGATGAATAAATATAATGGAAAATTACACCAAAAATACAAATAAAAACATAACTTTGAATATTTAACTGTATCTTAAATTAGTTGTTCTTCAATGAGTTATTCATTAAATTTGTCAGATATGTTAATTCAAGCCTTTGAACAGTAATGTGACAGTGGATGGGTAATACACTCCTTATTTCTACTTTAGTTTATTTTATTATTGTTTTACACCTCAAAGTTTAGTAGGCTGAAACAACAACAAAAAATGTATTTTACAATTCCTTGGAAGTGATAGTTGGGTAGTGATAGGTTTATTTCTGCTTCTCAAATCAACTGAGAGTGGTTGGAATGGGATGAGTGATTAACGAACTAGATATCTAATGGACAAGTCTGTCAAGCTGATTCTGGATATGTTTCAGTGTTCAGTTCAGACTGAAAGTAAGGACCTCACTTAACCTTCACTTGGACTTCTTCCTGTTTTTCAACCTTGCATGTGGGTTCTAAGAGCCAGAATCTCAGAAGACTTCGATGGAAGCTTTGTTCTTATCTAGTCTAGCAGTCCCATGTTGAAACAACCCCCTTTTGTATATATTGTGGTCACAAAGCTTCAGTTAGTTCCAGGGGGATGGACAAGCATTGATCTCACTGCTCATAAGATGTGAGAACAAGCAATGATATAAGAGGATCATGTAGGAAGCATAATAAAAGTACAATCATATTTAGAAAATATAAAATTCCCACTAATAGTTGTGAGAATTGACAGAGAAAGTAACCTAGGTAAGAGTACAGAGCTTAGCAAATAGTAAATTACAATGTTTTGTGCTTGATTAAAAAGTAAAAGCTTCCCTAAAATGTATTTTCCTACTAATATTGAACATAATAATAATGGTATGGTTTTCACACCAGTTTTGTCATTCCAAGTGGATAGGATTCTGATGGAAGGTTGCACATTTGTAAGATATATTAGCCATAAAAAAACTCTTCTTTGACTCAGCAGTAAAGTGCACTTCTTCTCATTTATCACTTTCCCTCCTCCTTGCCCCTTTTCTGAAGAGGCCTACCACATTGGGGATGCAGGTCAACCCCATGAGGATTGTGGGTCCTGCATTATAGAGAGGAGAGGCAATGTCTGTGAAAAATGTACCGAGTTGGTGCTCTAACAATCTTTCTACTGCCTCTTCCACAAAATTCCCTGGGAGCATTTTAAGCCTGCTTCAGTGATGGGCACTTAAGAGCCTCTGGGTCTCTGGTTCAGTAGGTGTTGAGAGTCCTCATTGTCTATCTCCTTCATCCTTGTGCTGATATCAGATTTACTAAGAAAGCAACACTCTTGCTCATTTCTGCAGTTCCTCTGTGGTTTCAGTTGGGGCCAGGGTGGAGTGCACTGGGTTTTTTTTTTTATCTCCTCAGGTCTAGCTCCATCTGAAAAAACAGAAGCAGATTCTCCAACAGAGAATGAAGTCTGCACTGGTTAAATGGGATAACCATTATTAATTTAGAGAGAATTTAAAGAGTATACACCCTTTTATAGCCCAAAGTTAGTGGGAACTTGACAATGGAAAGCAGAATCATTATCTGGATATGGTTATTACTTATTTCCCAGTTCCAGATATTGTGTCCTTTCCACTGAGTAGATCTGTTAGCCTATCCAAGAGCAGTGGGTTACCCACCATGGCGGTGTGCCACTATTGCACTTGTGTTAGCAGCATGTCTGGTTGTATTCTTCTGAGTCTCTTAGACTTTGAGTTGCTTGCTCAGATGTTGGCCACTTTCCACTGGCAGCTCATGTAGCACCTTCTAGCACTAGATGGGCTAATTGTATGGGGATTGGCTTTTCTTGAGATTCCAACCAGGTCTCTCCATGGTCCATGTCAATGGTGTAAGGTGTCTTCAGCAGTAGGGTCTTACCATTAACCTCTAGTGGGTAATCAAGTAATCTGATAGAAGTCTGTCTTGTTTATTTTGAGAGATCTAGTAGGTCTCTCTGATGAACAGCTCATTGTGGATGTGAAACCCATTCTGGTACAGGGAATTACTGGCCAGTGCCAAGGGAAAAGAAAAAAAGAAAAAGACAGAGAAAGAAAAGAAACAGCAGAAATTTAAGGTTAGGTTTCATGTGACACTCTCTAGAGCCCTTTGATTCAGGTGTTCCCCCTAAGGTCCTCTTGAGGGGTCCACCTTTGAGTCTGATTTCCAGTATATAGGCTTCTATGGTACCAGCTCAATTTAGGTTCAGTTTTGTATGTCCCCCCCCCCCTTCCCCTTTCCCCAAGCCCTACCCTCCTATTGTCTAAGCCTGGAGATGCTATTCAGGTATGTCAGCAACTTGGGCTGATCCAGGTTAGAAATTTCATATGAGTGAGAGCATGTGATGGTTGTCTTTCTGTGATTGTGTGAGTACAATTAGAATGATCTGTTCAAGTTAGACCATTTTTCTCCATATTTAAGTGTGTCATTTTTCTTACTGCTGAGTAGAATTCCATTATCCATTCATCCAATGATGGGCACCTGGGTTGCTTCCAGTTTTTAGCAATTATTAGTTGAGCAGCTATAAACATGGTTGAGCAAATGCCTCTGAACTGAGATGTGGAGCTTTTAGGGTAAATGCCCAGTAAGGGAATAACAGGGTCTGTTGGTAACTCTATATTCATCCTTCTCAGGAGTCTCCATATTGATTTCCATAGTGTTTCTACCAGCTTGCATTCCCACCAACAGTGAATGAGTGTTCCTATTTCTCCACATCCTCACAAACATTTGATTTCATTTGATTTTTTAATGTTTTCTATCCTTATCATGGTAAGGTGGAATTTCATAGTTGTTTTAATTTGCATTTCCCAAATGGTTAGGGATATTGAATATTTTCTTTCGTGTGTGTTAGCCATTTATTATTCTTCCCTGAGAAGTCCCTATTCAGTTCTTTGTCCCACTTTTGGAGTGGGTTATTTGGTTTTTTATTGTTTAGTTTGTTGAGTTCTTTGTAGAGTCTAGTGGAGGTTGGAGCAGTACACTTCTTACTTAAGCATTAGGGTACCTGAGAACACCTAAGTCTGAAACTCTCAAACCTACATAAATAGCTGCTCATGACCATACACAACTTTATCCCCTATTAATTACTGGGATTCGATACTCTGGCTCAAAACAACATTGGACTGAAGAGCAATGGGGTGGGAATCCCAACATTCTGCCAAAGCCACCACCATGAGCATATCCACCGCAGATGAGCATATGTGATTCACACACATGCATGTTCCACATACACATACAATCAAAAATAAAAACAAAAAGACAGGGGCTGGAGAGATGCCTTAGCACTTAAGGCACTTGCCTGCAAAGCCTAAGGACCCCTGTTCAATTCTCCATGTCCCACATAAGCCAGATGCACAACAGGATGCACGCATCTGGAGTTCATTTGCAGTGGCTAGAGGCCCTGGTGTGCCCATTCTCACTCTTCTTCTCTCTTTCCCTCTCTCTGTCTCTAATAAATAAATAAATAGAAAAAATAAAATCTTTAAAAAAGAAATAAAAAATAAATAACAAGAATAGCCTCTTCTTCTCATTTCATCAACCAGGTTAAGTTTATGTCCAAAGTAAAATTATACAATATTTCATGCCTAAATTTGTAGGCACTCTCTTCATGTTCAAATAGGAGGATAAATATAAATCTGAGGGTTACTGTGTGAAGTACCCATAGAACTTCTTAGTCTGATGTAGTAGGTTATGAAAACATTTATTGCTTTTGAACATTTCAAAACTCATTATTTCAAATGTTTAGATATAATAAATAGCATTTGATAAAGCAGATCATTGTTGCTACCTCTATGTTCCACATATTTGAACTTGGAAGAGATATGTGCCATGATTGCACTTTCAAGATTATGTCTTTAGGAAAGGGTCAACCTTTCTCTTGATGGATAGTGACCTAGAACTTCTATGCATTGTCTTAAAAATAGTGTCATTCTTATCTGTGAATAAAATGGAGCTTATGATCCAACTGACATGTACTAAAAGGGATCATCTGTCTTTCTTTTTTTGAATCAAGAGAGTTTGGCAGGAACATCCTATTCCCTTCAAAATCAGTTTTCTCCCTTGCTTTTTTTTTTTTTTTTTTTTTAGACTCCATTTATCTGATTCTGCCCCTTACTCATATTCTTTGTGCTTGCTGATTGATTAGACCCTAATTCTTTTGGCATCCTGTCAACATGTCCCACTCAGAATAGCTCTAAAGCCAATGCTTTTGCTATTTCTCCGCAATTGTGTTTTGCTTTCTGTGCGTCATGTCTCTTCAGGGTGATTTTCACCTAGTTTGCCTCTAGCTATCTCCCGACATCATATTACCACCTCTCTATATAAATTTTCTTTCTCTTTACCCTGGTAATTTATTTAAGTTTTCTCTATTTCTCTGCCTCACCCCAATTCATCACTCAAGATTTTGAGTGATCATATAAATAACCATTCTTGTTTCCAGTACTTTATCATGCATACTCAGAGAAATCAGGTATTTAATTTTATATTAGCGATTCCAACGTAAAATTTGCAAGACTAAAAAAGTCTTCACATGTGAAAATTTATACTAAAACTACATTAAGTTAAAAAAATGCATAAAGTGAATTTCTACCCTATCACAGGCATTGGACCTTAATTCTAACCAAAAAAATATTACTACTTGGAATATTTGAAAAAGTAAGCTGTATCATTCTTTAGCATCTTTTATTCAATTCAAATACTTGTAAACTTATAGTGAAAATTATAATATTACATTCAACAGGTGGTCCATAATCATAGATTGGGACCAGTAGGATTTTGGCATGCAAAGTTCAAAATCATCATAGAAAGAAAAGTACATTTTTTTTCATACTTGTTTCTACCACTACATGATGACTTCCTCATTCAATTTTGCACCAGAATGCCGTACTATTTTGTTTAGTTCATATTTCACATAGCTTGCCTCAAACCATGATGTGCAGAGTAACAGGGAGCATCTCCTTTACACAGATTTTGTTGGTACCTGGAGTGAAGGCTTGAGTACAATAATCAGAGAAAATTTGTAGTGAATGAGCTAATGGCAGAATGAATAAAGTGATATCTAAACACACACATACACATAATTTACTCTGAATAACATTATGAATGTAGGCTTAAAAAGTGTACTTTGGATCAAACCATTTTCATTCTATTTTCTTACACCATACATATTAAGTTTTTAACTTTTAATTGTCAACTTCCATAATTATAAACAATAAACCATGGTAATTCCCTCCACTCCCCCACTTTCCCCTTTATATATCTACCTTCCATCATATTCCCTCCCTTCTCAGTTAGTCTCTCCTTTATTTTGATGTCATCATCCTTTCCTACTTTTATGAGGATCTTGTGTAGGTAGTACCTGGCACTGCAAGATCATGGATTATCCAGGCTATTTTGTGTGTAAAAGATTGCATTTTAAGCAGCCCTGCACTTCCTGTGGCTCTTACATTCTTTTTATCACCTCTTCTGCAATGGACACTGAGCCTTGGAACATACATATTAATTTTTTATAATTTATTTTTATTTATATTATTATAATTCTACATTCACATTGGTGACAGTATACTCCTCCCTGTCCTCCCCCCTCCAATGGGACCCTCATCAATGGGGAATGCAGGTCATGCATTGTGGGGGTAGTCAAGAGTTATGGGGGAATAAGCCAAGTCTCTGTGCATAATGACCCAACTTGTGGCTCTATCACTCTTTCTGCCCACTCTTCCATAATTTTTTTTTTTGAGGTGGGGTCTTTAATCACTCCTGTGAACCACATGCTCATAGACATTGCTTCAATTTTGTTTGCCTGTGGCCTTTATTCTATACTATCACCACTATACAGAGGTGACTGAACCAAGAAGCTGCAAAGTATGTGTGCCCCTCTAACATGTGGATTTTTTTTTTTTTTTTTTTTTTGCCAGTTTGTAGTTGCACCATTATCCTGGGATGGCATTATTAATTTGCATGATAATGACATTGAGTTCTGGTGGGGTTATGATGCTGACTGTGTTTGTGTCCTGTGTTCTTTGGCTTTGGAAGGAGGGCATCTAGCCTACTGTGCTTTAGCTCTGGCTATCTTATTATCATGTTATAGGAAGAACATTGCAGCATAAGGATGGGAGGGTGAGGAGCAATTACATTGCATGCATTCCTCACAAATATCCTCACCATATGTACACTTTGTATTAGATAAGATAATAGGCAAGCAAATACATGTCCTGACACCCTGAGAAGATAGAAAATAAAATAGTGAGCTAGAAATAAAAGCTGACATTTGGAATTGAATTTTAAAACAATGCTGAAAATCATAACCAAATTTATTTTCAAATTACTTAACACAAATAGTGCACTAATTAATAAATATTAGAATGAACAATGAAACCTTTAAATCACATCTAATATTTTATTTTAGTACCGATAATTGACTATTTAAACAACTCTTTATATATGTATTGTTATTCTTGCAGCAATAAAGCCAACTATATTAAACAGGTATCAATGCAAAGGTATATATATATTTTAAATTAATTATTTTATTTATTTTTGGAGAGAGACACACAGAGAGACAGACAGAGAGGGAGAGGGAGAGGGAGACAGATAGAGATGGGCACAACAGCAGTCTCTCAGCTGCTGTGAAAGAAATCCAGATGCGTGCGCCCCCTTGTTGGCAAGTGCGCCATTGCACCCTTGCATCACTGCATCTGGCTAAACATGGGACCTGGAGATTGGAACCAGGTTCTTAGGCTTAGCAGGCAGGCACCTTAACCTAAGCCATCTCTCCAGCCCCAAAGGTATATTTTTAATATCATTATATTTGTACCTGCAAATGTATTATATAAAACATATTATTATTATTACTTTTTTATTTTTTTTCCAAATTAGAATCTTGCTTTATTCCAGGCTGACCGGCAACTCAATCAATAACATTAGGCTAGCCTTGACCTTAGAGGTCCCCAAACTGCTTAAAAAAACCTTGCTACTGCTATGACTAAAAGCATGTTCTGACCAATCCAGTTTAGGACAAATTAGTATTTTAAAATATTATTTATACATATATTTGCAAGCATGGAGAGAAGATAGGTAGGTAGTGAGAATGGGTGTGCCAGGGCTACCAGCCGCTGCAAATGAACTCCAGACACAGGTGCCACTTTGTGCATCTGGCTTTACATAGGTACTGTGGAATCTAACCTCTTTTCTTCTGCTCTAAAGCTCTAGAGGGAAGTGCCTTAACTGCTGAGTCATATCTCCAGCCTTAAATCAAATTATCTTATGGTAAAATAAACTGTTATACCCACTTCAATAAATTTTAGAGAACAAAAATTTGCATTATTCAAAAATGATTGTGCTTACTATTTAGTTAAAATATGATTTAAACTTACTTATTCTTAAAAAATCTGAGTATTTTAATATAAAAAATTCATGTGTTCTAATGAAATCTGATTTGGGAAAATCCAAAAGAGAGACTTATTTCAAATGAGGAAATCAAGTTGCACTTTGCTGAAAAGGAAATTTCAAAAATTTGAAAATTGCAAAAAAAAAAAAAAAAAAAAAAAGAATAAAACACAAAATCAAAACATGGTTCCAAAGAGTGTGGAGAAAGTGAATATAGTCTACAAAGAGTGATGAAATTTGACAGAGGCCATGCTGGAGACAAGGCCTGAACACTAGGTAAAGGACATATGATGAGAGGTTCCCATTGTCACAAGGAAGACTGCTAGTTGCTGTAAGTTTCTTAGAGATGATCTGAAAAGCAAAGACTGAGTCTGTGTGGCAAGAGTCATTTTGGTAGGTGTGTTCCAATGGCTTTGGACTTTGGATAGGACAAAGATGGATGGAGATCTCAAGGGAAAGTTCTAGTTGCCTACAGAGGACAATGTTCTTCACCAAGATGATTTCCACATTGTGAATTCAGGGTCTGGTTTATCCAGGGGAAAGTAGTACAAATATCATCCATCTAGCTTTTTTCGTGTTCACAGATATTATTTCTGTGTTATAAGGTTGCTGGCCAAATGCTAGTAATTATCTGGTAATCAAGTATGAATGCCAAATGTGAACACCACTAATGGGGTGGGTTTTTCCAGAGGGCATTCCTAAGATTCATGTGACGAGATGTCAATGGGCAGCAGGCATTTCTGAAGCAAGACCAGAGGTATACAGAGAAGCCAAGTTTATTTTCTAAAACTTGTAATGCCAGAGGGAATAGATAATATATAGGACTGACTAAATACTTACATAGTCTCTGATACCAGTGCATTCCGGTACCAATTTTGCAGAATACACAATTTAAATTCCACAGCAGAGTGCATGTGTATTAAATTCTTCAAAGTAGAGTAAATCACTAGCTCCCTAAAGCTGTTTAGGAGTTTTGTCCTATTCCTAATTTTTTAAAGGCTTTTTCAATTTAATTTGAAGTCATTCACAATTGTGATAGGATATACTATGTTTGCAGCTTCTATTTGAAAACTATATGTACGCTAATACTGTTGACCACTTTATCACGATGATGATAGGTCTGTAACAAAGAGCTAATATGTTCATTCTAAAGCACATCAACTGGATGCCTGAACTTTTAAAGAGAACCTGTGGGAATTGTTAATGTCCATATCTTATGTGAACTGACCATTGAAGATAGAGCAATTGTGCATCCTCTAGAAAGATGTGGGCTTGTCATGTGTTTTTGTTTGTTTGTTTTCACTTCTATGACTTTTCAATGAACCATGGTTTGGAATTCATAACGTTAAAGTTTCTACTTGTATTAAATACATGTAATAATAATAAGCTGGATGTAGTGGCCTATGCCAGTATTTGGGAGGAAGAGGTCAGAGGATCACTGTGATTTGAGGTCAGCCTGAGAATACATAGTGAATTCCAGGCCAGCCTGAGCTAGAGAGAGACCTTATCTCAGACAACAAAAATGAAAATAAAAAATACACACAATAGATATTATACACAAAAATAATAAATGTAGAATTGGTAGAGTTTAATGTTGAATGAAATTAACAACTCACCATGAGAATTGTATGGCAAAAGTTTATATTTTCCTTTTTGCCATCATACATTACAGGTTTGAACCAATATTAAAAATTAAGCCTTTCTAACAAAGCCAAAGAAAGTTAGGATGTTGAAAGGGTGAAAAGATGAACTGGATAAAGTAACAAAGCATCTCTGAAGGCAGTACTTACAAAGCAGTACACGACAGGAACAACGTATATAGAAGAGTCTCTTGTTCCTTACAAGAGTACAATAAGGTATCAAACTATCTAGAAGGTTGTTTTTCCATAAAAGAGTATACCACAGTATCAAACTATCTAGAAAATTCTCTTTCCATAAGGGTCTTTTCTAAACTGTGTATTGAGCACATAGTAGTGAGGCTTCTCTATTCTGTAACCTAGCCTAATATAAATGATCAATTTTGTAATTTGATCACAAAACTGAGAATATTCATATGACATTAATTTACATGCTAAATGAGTAGGAAAGGCTATTTTCTACTTCATTCTTATACTTTTCTTAAACATTACATGATATACAACGCTTCTTATGAATCATGCTTCTCCAGGCCTTGTTGGTTGAGACAATTTGATATTAATTAATGCTTTCAGCTTTAAGAAGTAAATTCAAGAGAACATAAGTTATCTGGGTACTATATTTAGTTTAGTGTCCTACACTTAAATGTGGAGCACCCTTAATTTCTAATAAAATGTGAAAATATTAATATTTATAATAAATCAAATGATAATAAAATATCTTTCTGAGAGAAAATTGTCTAAGGAAGAAGATAATCTTACAAATGATGATAGATATATTTAAGAATGAGAGGAAAATTCCATAAAGTAAGTAAGTAATATTCTAAGACATATATAGATAGATAAATAGATAAATATTTAGAATATACATTATATATATTTGACATATAAACAACAAAATTCTCCCAAACCTTACATATAAAAAATGGATAATAAAATAATGACAGCATAATATTACTTTTCTGAATGCATTTTATTAGATACATAAGTGAATCTATGTTAAGTATTTACTACTATGCTCACTTAATCACATTGTGTGACTGCACATTGTGTGGTTGGACTTTTATCACATTATATATTCATCATTATCCTTTAATATATGACTTTCTTGGGTGCTATTTGAATTGTCTTCATGTGTTTGTCCATTTGTACTCTGTCATTTATTCAGGAAATACTCGTGGCTGATGAAACCATAAAGCATTGTTCAGCAAATGTAACTAATGAATAAAAATGCTCATTGCAAATGTGAGCAGGGTTATTGTTTCCACAGAATTCAAAAATGTAAATATTTGAAGAGGAAATTGAAAGTAGAGCTGCTAAGTGAAGCATGCTCCTGGAAGTTTCCTTTGCAAAGCTGCTCTGAAGTATCTCTATCAATCAAGAAATTGGCCCTGTTGAAATCCATTACATGTTGTTCATGCACAACATCACAGTGCTTTTTTTTTTTTTTTTCCTAGTAATAATCTGTGTCTTTGGGAGAAATCTCAAATAGATGTTTTATGATAAAAGTATGAGTCTCTTGAGAACACTTTGATTCGAGGTGTTTCTGGAAGTATCATCAATTCTGAAATGTGTGGGAAAGCTGGTGAGATGTCAGTAAAAGACTCAATGTGAGGAAAAACAGTTTATTGAAGCATTTGTGATTACATTTGTAGAAGTTTAGCTTCTGGAAACCAAGAGTATGGATTAATTAATGCACCCCCCAAAAAGACAAACAAACAAACAAAAACACAGTGAAGCTACCTTAACTTGAACAAGTATTCTTCATTTGAATTGGAAGTAGCATATGTATATCCTATGTATGATTTGATTATTAATCAGATGGTGCCAGTAAAACAGTCTTTAAATAGCATTTTACTCTCCCATACTCTGAAAGTTTGGCCTAATCACTATGAGGTGAGTAGACCTGACACTGAAATTGAAGAGTAAATTTAACTGTGAGATCATTGTGAAGATAAAGAGAAGAGGAATATGATTGAGAAGTGAAGATAACTGAGTAGATTGAAGATGAGAAGACATCTTTTTACTACTCCTTGGCCTGTGTGAGCTTTGACTATGTGTTGAAGGAAAGGTGACTTCTTGTTATCCTCCTGAAAACAGGGAAACAGAAAGGTGACTGTAGGGAATCCTCCTTAGGAAGGGTAGAGTGGATTACCTCATTCTGCAGCAATCTCTGCAAGGAGCTGTTCACTTTGAATATTCATCCAGAACACCTGATGTTCCTCATCACCACCGCATTGTGTTCTCACACCATGAAACACCTCTCTCTCCCTCTCTCTCTTTCTCCCTCTCTGCAGTAGTTTCCAACTTGCTTTACCTTCACTTTTCCATCTAATGTCATTCACTTACATGCAGTATTTTTTACTTCAAAACTCCTTAGTGTTTTTGGATATCTATTTTAGATCCACCTATAACCACCCCCCACAAACTATATGATAATAAATGCTAGTCTGACCCATATGAGAGGTAGAAATAAAAATATTTTATACTCTCTGATGACTAGATTAAAGATTTGATTAGACACATATATTAGTTGTTTTAAAAGCAGGAGTAATTTTGATTTTATACATTGGAAATTAACATTTGTCTCAAAGCCTGTTGATCTTCCAACCTTGTTGGTGCTAAGTATGGATCTATCTTCAAATTAATGCACCATTTTATACACTAGGGACTTAATTCCTATGGCTTCAAAAGCTAAAATTAATTATAAAAGTGAAAAGAAGACACAGCAAAGATTTATTTTTAAAGTTGGTAATTCATATCATTTTAAACTCATTTAAAATGGTTAGCTATTCCTTTTTCTGCCTTTCTTAATAATTACAAGTTTATGTTTTAGCAAGTGAGAGAGAGGTTATACAAAGTTAAATACCTCAAACAAATATATACTTTGCAATTTATTATATATACTGATTACACCCAAAGTTTGAAGAAACTTCATTCTTATGAAGTACAAGAAAACTTACAAATATATTAATACTGCTATTTTTTTAATTCTTAGATAAAGAAACAAAGTAGCTCAACCAAACATGATTCAATTTCATACCCACAGGTGCTTTTAGCATGGGTATTTTTTATAAGAATTATTTATTATTCTATTATAGTATTGGAGTCTTCAAATGACCCTGTGACTCATTTCCCTTATAAAATACCTGCTAAAATCCTAACCCCATGCACTTTGGTGTATGCTCCTATTTGAAAATGAGTCATTGTAGCTTAATTTGGTGGTTGGAGGCATGTGACTGACATCATTAATACAAAAAGGACAGGTGAAGAGACATACAGGGGTGACCTTAGGTGAACCTGGAGACATATATCCATAAGTCCAGCATCACCACATTGTCAGGGACCAGCAGCATGCAGGAGGAGTTGGGGAAGTTTGAAAGCCAGCTCTTTTTTTTTTTTTTTTTTTATTTGAGAGTGACAGACAAGAGAGAGAAAGAGAGAGAGTGAGAATGGGCACACTAGGGCCTCCAGCCACTGCAAATGGACTCCAGATGCATGCACCACCTTGTGCATCTGGCTTACGTGGGTACTGGGGAATCGAGCCTTGAAACGGGGTCCTTAGACCTTACAGGCAAGCACCTAACCACTAAGCCATCTCATCAGCCCGAAACCCAGCTCTTCAAGCACATTCATGCAGACTTCTGCTGAATGATATGGACATACATATTGTGTTTTCCTTGACAATTCATATAAATGTAGATAATGAAATATCAATTAAAAGATTAAAATTTGGTCTAATTTCAAAATAATAGAGAATAGCTGAACCAAGCTTTACCTAGCAGGTAAAGTAGGCTGAGCCTACTTACTGCTTAAATATCTTTAAACACTGTCATCACTCATTTCTGTGTATATTTTTTTGTCTTTATTATAACTGATTGGGCACACCTTACCTCCTCAAGTAAGTAAAGAAAATCAGCTAATAATACATAATATGATAATAACATAATTATTTTACAAAGCTACAAATAAGGTAGGAATATGTAACAACAAACATGTCTTTTTCCATTAAAATGTTGAGGAAATAAGGACTGCTGCACCTGTTCTCACTGGTTGACCAGAGGAAGCATTATGTGAGCACTTTAGAACTATTGAATAGTGAGTGATAAAAAAATATTTACAGGGCTAAATTTTAGAGTCATGTCAGTACTTTTCAGGGAGAGAGGATACTCACACCACTGGACCAATCATTGAGGGAACAAGTACACTGTGCAGAGTAAAAAGCCTAACAGAGTAGGATAGATATACTCACATGTGAAGCATAGAGAAAAACATTACCTATACCTGTAGGCCACTCTATCAATTCTAAGTCTGTAAAAGAACAAATGTAAACATGTTTTATGAAGTAAATTACTTTATAGAAAGAGTTAAGTTGATACTTTTTCGTAATCCACTGCACTGTTGATGAAATGAGCAAGCTTAAGTACTCATAGAAAAACTGAAAAGCAAATAAATGATCTATTTTGTGAGGTGGTAGTGGTCAGTGAGTGTGTGTGTGTATGTGTGTGTGTGTGTGTGTGTGTGATTGCTTGCTATCACACAAGTTCTCAGTTCTTACCACTGAACCATCTTTCTAAGGAAAACTACTAGACAGAGCAGTGTCTGTTGCCTAAATGAAGTTAAGGTCATAGAAACAATAGCTGTGTCTTATCTCATGCCTAACTGAAGTTACACACAATAATGGCAAGTGGTTCACCATGTCCAGCCAAACAAATAGCTTATATATTATTAAAATAATTTGGAATGTTTATAAAACTATTCAAACTATCACCATATCAGTGTGACTGCTGTAGTAATAGAGGTTTAACTGTAAAAGCCAGAGGAGCCTAAAGATAATACAAGAATATGAAAAGGAGGAAAAGGATGTATCTACAGGAAGCTAAAGTGTCTTAGAGAAATACTGACAATAAACATTGAATACAACCTAATTTTGCCCCACATGAACAAGATTTTGCATTGCATGTCTATTCACATAAAATCTCTTTATCCTCCACATAAGTGCAGCTTTCATTAAAAAAAAACAACGAAAGCCTGTTAGCAAGAAAGAAACATGGCAGCCTTATGAAATAAAATTAGCAGTGAGAACCATAAGCACCAGATGTGGAAATATGAAATTGGAAATTTTAACACTAGTATGAATCACATATTAAAGCTCTAATGGAAGACATAGAAAATATGCAAGATCAGACAGAAAAGAAAGACAATCTAACAATTAAAAGACAACTATAAAATAAAATAACAGATTTTAGGAAGGCCTTTAGTGAGAAAAATAATGAAAAAAAACTGTTAAATTAAAAACCTGTTAATATAAACTTCATAAAGTGGAATTTAGTGCAACAAATGAAAAAAAAAATTTAGTAAATAAGGGACAATTTAATAGTATAACATGCATTATAAGAATACCATAAAGTAACAAAGGATTAAAGAGACTGAAGATATATTTGTATTAATTGTGACTATTGTTTTCAAAATAGATGACAAAATTTAAAGCAGATATTCAAGGTTCTTAGCAAATATTATGTTCCCAAACAAAGCTACATTAATGTTTTTTGTATTCAAGTTCCAGAATAACCAATGAAATAGAGGATATATTGAAAGAAGACAAGAGTGATTTAATGTAGTAGGAGCCAGGGCTGGATAAATCATTCTAAGACCTGTCAAAATGTACAATATACTGATTCAGAAACCTCTGTAATTAAAAGTAATTTATGCCGGGAGTGGTGGCGCAAATCTTTAATCCCAGCACCCAGGAGGCAAAGGTAGGAGGATTGCTGTGAGTTCAAGGCCACCGGGAGACTACAGAGTGAATTCCAGGTCAGCTTGGGCTAGAGTGAGACCCTACCACAAAAATCATACAAACAAACAAATCGAAAATATTTAGAATTATCAACAATATACAAGCAGTATAAGTAAATTGTATCACTTCCTGTGATGGTTTGATTCAGGTGTCCCCCATAAACTTAGGTGTTCTGAATGCAAGGTTCCCAGCTGATGGAGATTTGGGAATTAATGCTTCCTGAAGGCAGTGTATTGTTGGTGGTGTGCTTATGGGTATTATAGCCAGTTTTAACTTGTCAGTGTTTCACACACTCTCCTGTTGCTGTTGTCCACCTAATGTTGGTGAAGAGGTGATGTCCACCCACTGCTCATGCCATCATTTTCTCCTACCATCATGGAGCTTCCCCTGAAGTCTCTAAGCCAAAATAAACCTTTTTCCCATAAGCTGCTTTTGATAGAGTGATCTCTGCTAGCAATGAAAACCGGACAGCAACACTCCCCATTACAATAATGGCTGTAAATCAACCAAGAACAATCTTGAACAAAACACCAAGGCACACTTCTAATATGACAAACTTCTAATATGACAAAGTTTGAAACCAGCCTAAAACTACATACTAGTCTCAAACTCACAGCAATCCTTCTAACTCTGCCTCTCAAATACTGGGATTAAAAGCATGTGCCACTATGCCCAAGTGAGAATCTAATTTTTGTCAATAGGATAATTGATATTGAAAAAAGATATTGATTTAATTCAGATTTTTAGTTACTTTGATATTAGTTACTTATGAGGGAGTTATGTAGGATTACTGGGTTGATAATATTCTCTCTTTTATATTGAGTAGTGGCTACATAAGAATTGTTTTAAAATATTTTAATACTAGGTAGCAAATATATTTTTATTGCCTGTAAATTATAACTTAATGAACTTTATTTAAAATAAAACCTTACAATTCTTACGTGGCTATCAATGTATTATAGCCTAACAAAAAGATGAAATATTGAAAGAATATATGGAAAGATAAAAATTGACATAATTAATTAATTTACTTTGAGACAGGGACTAAGCATGTTGCCCTGGATGACCCTGACCCCACTGAGTTCAAGTAGCTGGTACTACACGCAAAAGCCACCACAGCCAGCTTCCTAATGCAAGGTTTTAGTGAGTTTAAATCCTCATCATTTTTTTCTTTTATTTCTCATTTTATAACTTTTCTATTTCTTTGTTATACCTCTATTTATAAACTAAAAGATTTCTCCAGAGGCTTTTAAAATTCTTGGACTGTGCTTTCAGCTGCGTCTACAAACTGAGCTTGTAACACAGATGGCCGTCTGTCTAATTCTAAGTGATGTTCAGAGGAAAAAAATCATATGTGTTCCCTTGATATTGAGATTTTGTGTTTAAACAACCTTGGTGTCAACAAGTTGTTTCTACCATCTAACCTGCCTCTACCTTTCCTGAACAGAAGTTTCACTCAGCTTTGTTTTATTCTCAGTGGAAAAGAGAACAGATGGTCAGTATCTCTCACTGAAAAATAGTTCATATACAATAGACAGTTGCTATCAGGACCATTTATTTGATTCTAAATCAAATTATTTCAATTCACAAAATAAAAGCAGAAGTTATTTCAAGTTCATCTTGTCTAATCTGCTTATGTGAATGGGATAAAATATTATTTTGGAAGAGGTTCTTTGTATATATGTGTGTGTGTGTGTGTATGTGTGTGTGAGAGCAAATATATTAAAATGATTATTCCTATCTTAGAGAATTATAAGTTAATTTATATATAAATATCTTAAAACACTTGATAACCAAATAAAATAATATATTCTACCACATAACTTTTTCCTAAAATTTACTAATTGATAATCATATATATATATATATATATATATATATATATATATATATATATATAATACTGTAGAAAAGTGTCTCTTCTGAATTTTTATGATCAGCTTTCAAAGGTTAAGTCAGTAAAAATTTAAAAAAATAAAGGGGAACATGTAATGATCATGCATATATATAATTCCTGTCTTGTTCCTGATCTCAGTGGGAATTCCTTTAGTCTCTCTCCATTAAGTATTATTTGCACTTTAGGATCATTACATATAGCCTTTATTATGTGGAATATAAACTGTCCATACCTATTCTCTCCAATGTTTTGATCATGAAGTAATGTTGTAATTTGTCAAAGGCCTTTTCTGCATCTATCAAAATGATCATGTGGTTTTTGTGTTTAAGTTTCTTTATGTGGTGTATTGCATTGACATATTTCTGTATGTTGAACCATTCCTGTGTTCCTTGATGAGGTCAACCTGATCAAGGTGGATAATGCTTTTCACGTGGTGTCAAATTCAGTTTTCAAGGATTTTATTCAGGATCTTTGTATTTAAGTTCATCAGGGAAATAGGCCTGTAGTTTTCTTTTCTTGTGGCATCTCTGCCTGGTTTCGTTATTATGGTAATACTTAGCTTCATAGAAGGAGTTTGGGAGTTCCCCTGCTCTGTGATTGTGTGACACAATTTGAGAATAATTGGTTTCAGTTATTCCATGAAGGTTTGATAGAATTCAACTAAGAATCCATCTTGTGCTGGACTCTTCTTTTTAGGGAGGTTTTTTTATTATCCTTTAAATCTTCATGGTTTTAATAGGTTTGTATATGAGATTAATCTGCTCTGAGGTTAGCTTTGGTAGGTGGTATTTGTCCCAGAATTCATCCATTTCCTCCATATTATCCACTTTTGTGGAGTAGAGGTTTTTGAAGTAAGTCCTGATTATTCTCCCAATTTCACTTATGTCTGTTGTGATCTCTACTTTTTCATTTCTGATTTTATTAATTTAATTTGTCTCTCTTTTTTCTACTTGATCAAATTGGCCAGGGGTTTAATCAATCTTATTTATTACTTCAAAGAACCAGCTCTTTGTTATTCAATTTTCTTAATTGTTTTCTCAATTTCCAATTCATTAATTTCTGCTCTGATATTAATTATTTCTTTTCATCAGAAACTTTTTGGTGGGTTCTTCTTGTTTTTCCAATGCCTTAGGTGGATGGTTAGATTATTGATTTGGGATCTCTCTGTCTTTGTTATGAAGGCATTTAATGAAATGAATTTTCTCCAAGGCCCGCCTTCATTGTGTCCCATAAGTTTTGGTACATTGTGTTCTCATTGTCATACATTTCTAGAAACTTTGTTTCCTTTTTTTTTTTTTTTTTTTTTTTTTCCACTACCCATTTATTGTTTACAAGTGTGTTGTTCAGTTTCCAGGAGCTGGTTGGGTTCCTGGCATATGTTTTGTTGTTAATGTTTAGCAACACAGCACTGTGATCTTATATCCTGCAGGAAATTATGTCAATCCTCCTAAATATATGGAAGCAGGCTTTATGACCCAGGATATGGTCTATTTTAGAGAAGAATCCATGGGCTGCTGAGAAGAATGTACACATTCTGTGGATTTGGGTAAAATGTTCTATAGATGTCTGTTAGGTCTAATTGCTCTATGATTTTGTTGAGCTCTCTTATTTCCGTGTTAATTTACTGTTTAGATGATTAACTTACTGCTGATATTGTAGTATTGCAGTCACCAACTATGATGGTGTTGGTGGTTATTTCTGTTTTATTGTCAAGTAGGTTTTATTTTATGAATTGTGGTGCACCTGTGTTTGGTGCATTATGATTGATGATTGTGATATCCTCTTGCTGGATTGTTTGCTTATAAGTAAAAAATTGGCTTTCTTTGTCTTTTTCTGATTACTTTTGGTTTGAATTCTATTTTATTCAATATAAATACAGCTACGTCTGCTTGTTTCTTATTTTCATTTGCTTGGGATATCATTTTCCACCTTTTCACCCTGAAGAGGTGTCTGTCTTTAGTGGTAAGGTGGGTTTCTTGAAGACAGAAGATGGAGGGGCCTAATTTTCTGATCCACCCTGTTAGCTTATATCTCTTGATGAGTGAATTAATGCTATTAATATTTAGGGTAATAACTATGAGGTTTGATTTAATACCTGCCATACTGTGGTGGTTTATGCAGTTTGGTATTTTCTTGGTCTTTTTAGTTTTTGCCTTCTTGAAGTTTGGTTATTGTGACATGATTCTTGCAGGAATTTGAGGTTGGTTATTTAATTTTTCTGTGTAGAGAATTCCCTGAAGTACTTTCTATAAGCTTATCTTTGTGTTCATATAGTTGTAAAGCTGAGTTTTATCGTGGAAAGTCTTTCTTTCACCATCTATTATGAGGGATACTTTTGTTGGGTAGAGTAGTTTGGGTTTGAAGCCATAAGTTCTTAGAGTTTGCAGTGTTCCATTCCAGGCCCTTCTGGCTTTTAGGGTTTCCATTGAGAAGCCTGAAGTATTTCTGATGGGGTTTCCTTTACATGTAATATGTTGTTTCTCCCTAGCTGCTTTTAGGACATTCTCTTTGTGATTAATGTTTAGAGTCTTAATTATAATATGTCTTGGAGAATTTCTCCTTTTGTTCAGTCTGTTTGGAGTTCTGCTAGCTTCTTGGAACTTGATGGGACTTTCTTTTGAGAGCAGGAAAGTTTTCTTTGATAATTTTGTTGAATAAGTTCTCCATGCTTTTGGTCCATATGTCTTTCCCTTCTGGTATTCCCATGATCTGAATCATAGGATGCTTAAGGATATCCCATATTTTCCTCATGTTCTGTTCACAGACATTTTTTAACTTATTGAAACTTTTGGACTCATGAACTGTTTCTTCTGTTTTGTCTTCCAGTTCTGAGTTTCTATCCTCCACTTGGCTGACTCTATTCTTGAGAGGTTCTATAGAGTTGTGCAATTTGGTTCATATTTTCTACTGCTTTTTTATGTATGGTTTCCATCCCTCTGTCGAGTTTCCTTTTCACATCATTTTCTGATTTTCGCAATGCTTCTTGGAGTTCATCCTTGCATTTTTTATATCTTCATTTAGCTTATCCAGTTGGTTATTGAGGTGCCCTTTTTCTGCTCTCCTTCAGGTCATTTAACTGTCTTTGGAACCCTTCCTGGTTCTTTTCTATTAGGTCTAATCTAGTGAGGACACCATTCATACAATTATTGGCTCTTTGTTGAGTTTATGCAAGTACTTCGATTTGCTTGGCCAGGGTTGCATAGCTTGTCTCTTCATTTTGAGGTTCTGATCCTATTGTCTCTTCTATGATTTCATTAGAGAAATCCATTGTGGGACTGGGCCATCTAGCTGGATTTACTTGCATCTGATTTTTTTATGTTATTCATTTTTTGCTGTGGTCTGCCTAGTGTGTGGAATGCTACCTTGATGGCGTGGGGTGGAGAGGTGTAGGTGATTGTGAGGGTGATTGCCCGCAGAGTTTATAAAGGCAGAGACACAGGCCTGGGCCCCAATTCAGGGTTAGGAGAAGGCAGCAGCGAGTTGGATGATGATTGCATATGGGGAGCTCAGCCAGAATAGGGCAGGAACACTGGCCTGCTGACCTGCATCTCTGTTCAGGATTGGGAGGGGGCAGCAGCAGGTGGGAAGGGGATCATGTGTGGAGCTCAAAAAGGCTAGGACAGACTGGTGAGTGGGACCATGTTAGCTCAAGGTGCTCAGAAAGGATAGGGTGAGATTGGTGACTGAGACTGTGATGGTGCAAGGAGCTCATAAAGGCTTGGGCGGCACTAGTGGCTAGGACTGTTGTGATACACAGAACTCAGAAATGCTAAGGAGAGACCAGCAAGTGGGACCACAGTCACGTGCCAAGCTCAGAAAGGCTAGTGCTGGACCAGTGTCACACACATGGAGCTCTGTGTGATTGCAGGCAAGCCTGGGTGGAAGTCCTAGCCTGCTAGCTTGAGTTCACTTGGCCTGAAGTTAGTCCAGGAGGGATTCAGCAGTAACTGCAGCTAGGACGGCTGTTTGAGGGGATTGGGAAACTGGTGGGCTACTCGAGAGCTTGGGAATCAGTGGACTCCATATTTTACTCCTGCACATGCTCCCACTGGAAGCCTACTAGAATCTGCAAATCCTTAAAAAGCCCCCATGAACCTTAAGGATCTTGCATGTCTTTCCCCATGAGTGAGGTTAGGCAGATACCACCTTGACCAGCGGTCCCTATTTTATTTTTTTAAATTTTATTGATTTATTTATTTACTTATCTATCTTTAAATTCAATTCCAGCAACTACAGCTACCTGATATTTGAAAAAAGAGGCCAAAAATACACTCAGGAGAAAAGACAGTGTCATCAATAATTTTACTGGAGAAACTGGATAACCACCTGTAGAAGAGTGAATTTAGTCCTACTTTTTTTCATCCTGTACAAAAGTCAACTCAATTATCAGACCTGAAACTGTAAAACACTTAGGAGAAAAAACAGAACACTTTACAATATAGGTATTGAATAAGCCATGAACAGAGTGATAACTATCCAACAAAATGGTAGAAAACCTTCATCAGCTATAACTCTGAAAAAGGTCTAATATGTTAGATTCTACAAAGACCTAAAATAATAAAATAAACAATACAAAATCAACTAATCTACTCAAAACCTGGGGTATATCCAAGTGTGGTAGCACACACCTTTAATCCCACCATTCCAGAATCAGAGATAGGAGGACTTCTCTTAGTCTGAGGTCAGCCTGAGAATACATAGTGAGTCAGACCCTACCTCAAAAAATAACCAAAAAATAAAGTATATAATTGAACTGAGAATTCAGAGTGGAAAAAAAAAATGTAAGTGGCCATTACACACATAAAGAGAAATTTAACATCTTTAGTCATTACTAAAATATAAATCAAAACAACTCTGGAATTTCTTCTCATTCCAGTAAGGATGGCATTTACCAAAAAATCAAATGACAACAAAGGCTGGCAAGGCTGTGGGGAAGAGGAACCTTTATCCACTGGTGGTGGAAGTACAAACTTGTGCAATCACTATGAAAATTAGTATGAAGACTCCTGAAAGAGATAAAAATATATTGACCACTGTATCCCTTTCCTGGGAATGTAGCCTAAAGACTCCACTCTTTACTGTAGGGTTATTTGCACAGCCATGATTATTGCTGCTCTATTCACAATAGCTAGGAATTGGAATCAGCCCAGATGCCCATTAACTGATAAATGGATAATGAAGTACATATACATGTACAATGGAATTATACTCAGCAGTAAGGAAAAATTAAATAATGAAATTCGCAGTAAGATGGTTGCAGTTGGAACAGCTCATTTTATGTGAGGTCACACAGGCATGGGAAGACAAACACCATGTGTACTCTCTCAGCTGCAGGTCCTAACTGCAGTCAACTGGAGATGATTGCAGACAGTGCTAAGCATCAGGAATATGGCCATAAAACTAGGATGAGACCAGGAGAGAAAATAAATAGGTGAGAGGAGAGGAGGGGTTACTTGACAGATTAGCGGAGGGTCACAATATAGGTAGTGGGAGGGGTTTGGAGGGCTAGAGAGTAGGAGGGTGGTAAGGAAATTACACAAAACTTAAGAGAACATGAATAAGTTTCATATAAACCCAAATTCTGGTTAGCATTCTACAAGGTATAACCACCAATAAAGAGGGGAATAGGGACAGTTCAAGCAAATATGCCATGGGGAAAGTGGAAAAAAAGTTTAACCTTAAAACTATGGACTCTGGCCAGCAAATCCCAGGCCCAGTTGGGTCACCCCCCAGCACACCTACAGTGAGCTATTGGCCAAGGAGATCATTGAGGTCCCCAGACTTTTGTAGGGCATTGCCAAAACACTTTATTACCTGCCAGAGCTAAAAGACCCTATTGCTAAAGCCAACACAGGCTGTAGCCCCAGAATATGAGAATCCCATGCAATAGTGACCTGCAGTCTCTGATGGTCACCAACTGTTTTCTAATTGGACATGAGGCCTGCCCAGTGGGAAAGAATTAATATCTGGTATAAGGAACCAAGTCAGAATCTCTTGATTAGGAAACTCATAGATTTGAGAGAGAAGCCCCTACTGCACTCTAGAGAAGGGAAAACTTTCACACCAAAAGTATTTTCAACTATGCATACCCTGTTTAACACAAGAGATGCTCTCACTCTTGGTTGGAGAAAGTGTTTTATTTTATGGATGGCAGAGAAAAAATGGAGGGGAACCGAGATCCAACAGGAAGACAAGAAAATAGCTAACTGCTCACCAGAGACAGTACACTTCTACCACATCTGCCAGAGCCTGGGAGAAACTGCAGATGAAGTAGCAACATGAATACTCCTCTCACTGTGAGTTTGTCAAGCCACTCTAAGCTAATGGTGACCAATCAAAATCTACCAAAGCAGAAATCCAGAGGCCACAGAGAACTCAGCACTAAATCAGACTGCCAATATGCAAGCCGTAAATCAGCAAATATTGTGGAAGAGGGGTGAAAACATTGTTGGAGCCACAGGGTGGATAAGAATATCCTGATGCATGGATCTCAGCTACCTTTATGGGACTGACTGGGGCCTTCATGATCCCACATTAAATACCAAAAACCTACTGAAGAGGGCTTTCTTGGAAACAGGAATGGAGGCAAGAAGAAATAAGACTATAATCTCTGTGTGTGTGTTGTGTCTGTACATATATGTAAGTATATATATGTAAACTTTAAAAATATAGAAAATGTTATGATACTATAATATTCATGCAATCGCTGTGCTCAAAGTAGAAGACAAAGTGAATGTAAGCAGAAAGGTATTCAAAGAAAGGACAAGGAATATTTAAGCATCAATAAAATGTTAGTGATTTAATTAAAGTATTAATTTCCATACCCTTCAATTTTGAGAGATAAACAGATATTAGCTAGGGTTAGATGTAGATGATAGATGTAAGACCACCATGTCATAATATGATGATTAAACTCTCAATGACAAAACAAATTCTAAAAACAGCCATAGTAAAATTTAAAAATGCATGCAAAGAATTTAAAATTAAACAGCAACTAACTTCCCTATAGAGAAAAAAAAAAAAAAAAAAAAAAGGCAGATAGCATGGAATAGCAAGAAATCCCTAATAATATAACTGCTAATCTAGGGATGGACAATAAGTCTAAATGTACTTCAGATATTTCAGGCTAAATAGCAGAAATTTATTGAATAGTACTTAAAAATCATATTTCATTAAAAAACTAAAACTTCTTATGAGAAGACTCTGTATATAATTTTTTGCCTTGTAAGCAGGGCGACTTGAGTTTGAATCCCCAGAACTCATGTAAAAACTGAGAGTAGCAGAACACACCTTAAATCCCAGGACTGCGGAAGTGGAAATAGGAGAATCCCTGGGTATCACAGGCAAACCAATCTAAAGTAATTGAATTATAAACCAGTGTAGTACCCTGTCTAAAAGGAAATCAAAGAATTCATGAGAATGACCATAAGGATATTCTGTTGCCTAGCTTGACATAAAGATACACACACACTTGCACATATATGCACTCACATACACATGTGCATGTTCAGAAACATGAATACCTATACACACATGGGTTCACACATAGAGACACACGAATAAAATGAAGTAATAAAATAATAAATCTGACTTCCAGTTAAAATGGCATCTGCCTAACATTGCCTCACTTCACCGGGAAGGAAAGGCAAGACCCTTAAGAGTCAAGTTTTTTTTATTTTTATTTTTTTGAGAGAGAGAGAGAGAGAGAGAGAGAGAGAGGAGGAGGAGGAGGACAGGTAGAGATGGGCACGCCAGCAGTCTCTCAGCTGCTGTGAACGAAATCCATATGCATGCGCCCCCTTGTGGTCAAGTGCAACATTGCGCCCTTGCGTCCCTTTGCATCTGGCTAAACGTGGGACCTGGAGTAGTTTGGAACCAGCGTTCTTAGGTTAGGAGGCACACTCCTTAAACGCTAAGCTATCTCTCTGGCCCAAGGTTTTTTTTTTTTATTTTTTTTTAATTATTATTATTTTTTATTGACACCTTCTATACTTACATACAAAAAAACATATGATATTTCCCTCCCCTCCCCCATTC
Source organism: Orientallactaga sibirica (assembly GCA_036365145.1). Taxonomy (NCBI): domain Eukaryota; kingdom Metazoa; phylum Chordata; class Mammalia; order Rodentia; family Dipodidae; genus Orientallactaga; species Orientallactaga sibirica. Next base: position 5,989,615 of record JAEOAD010000043.1, on the reverse strand, counting down.
CACTGTAGAACTCCAATCTCCATCATATCCCCTCCCTCTCTCCATTAGTCTTTCTTTTAATCTGATGTCATCATCTTTTTCTTCTATTTTGAGGGTCTTGGGAAGGTATTGCTAGGCACTGCAAGGTCATGGATATCCAGGTCAATTTCTGTCTGGGCAGTTGCATTGTAAGGAGTCGTACCCTTCCTTTGGCTCTTCCATTCTATCCGCCCCTCTTCCGCAATGGTCCCTGAGCTTTGGAGGATGTGACAGAAGTGTTTCAGTGCTGCAGCCCAAGGGTTTTTTTAGAGGGTTGCTGAATCTAGTAGGCTCCCAGTGGGAGGGTATGGAGGGGCAAAATAGAGAACCTACTGATTCCCAAGCTCTAGGGTTCCCCAATTCTCTCAAGCAGCCACCCTAGCCAGGGGCCTTGCAGGAAGTCTCTCCAGCACAAACCGCAGGACAAGTGGACCCAACTAGCAGGCTAAGACCTCTGCCCCAGTCTTTCCCACCATTGCACAGAGCTCCACTGGCTCAATCGCTGCTCCCAGCCTTTCTGATTACTTCGCGGACTGGCCCCTAGCAGAGATCCAGGCCATCAGGCCATCAGGCCAGTGTCCCTGCCCTAGACTTTCTGAGCCCAGTGCGTGTCTTTGGTCCCACTCCACAGTCCTTTCCTCGAGCAGGGAACCAGGCCATCAGGCCAGTATCCCTGCCATAGCCTTTCTGATCCCCATGCATGGTGCACATTGCTGGTACCCAATGCTGACGCCTCACACCCACGAACTAGTACCAAGGCCAGAGGGCTGGTTTCCCTACCCTAGCCTTCCTGAGACCAGTACATGTGATCACCTGTACCACCACCAATTACTCCCATCCACAAACAGGGACCCAGGCCAACAGGCCAGTGCCCATTGCATCTCACCAGGGCACCAGCTGAAGCCATAGAGTCATAGGGGAAATGAGCAAGAGTGCTGCTTTATTGGTGAACCTGGTACCAGCACAAGGGTGAAGGAGATAGACACAAAGAACACTCAACCCCTACCAAATCAGATATCCAGAGACACAGAGACTCACAAAACCTCATCACTGAAATAGACCTAAAATGAATCCAACATGGCTCAGGAAATTTGCGGAAGAGGGAGCAAAAAGATTTTTAGAGCCATGAGTTGGTTTATTATACACAGAGTCATTGTCTCTCCTGCATAACTGATGGCTACCCCCATAAGGCAAGACCCACATTACCCATGGGGGGAGGGCAGGGAAAAGGCTAACGATGGTACCATCATTGATGTATATATATATGTATATATATAATGAAAAAGAAAGAAACAATAAATTTTAGAAATGGCTCTCTGCAAAAAATTCATATTTTATTGTGCAGAAAAAAAATTCTAATAAAAGTAAAATGATGACACTGATAAGCTATAATGTATAGAAAGTCTAATTTTTATGGGCATACATAAAATTGGATCATAAGTAGGATTGATAAATACATAATATGCATTGTTCTTAGCCTGCAGTTTCTGTAGATTATGTGTACATATGCACAAAATATATAAATTCATAGATTTGGAATGTATATGTCATAGACATAAATAAACATTCAGACATATAGATCAAATAGTTCAACTTACAGATTATGTCAATCCAAGGTTGGATCAAAACAATTATGTATTAATTTTGAGAATGTTTTAAATATATAACCACAAAAAATAAACAGTAATACAAACTTTTAAATTAAATTATTACTAATAACCTCTAACAATGTATTATCTTGGATGAAGACTGATTAATTCATTAGAAAATTGTACAAAAACCAAAATAATTTCAAACTTAAAGGTACTTTTTCAACTGTGCAAACTAATACATTCATATATTAAAAGTAACCAATGCATACAAAACCAAAACTTTATTACAAATTGTACCCTCTCTTTTCACATGGAAAAAATTCACAACTACATGAAGCTAATGACAGGAAAATAACTTGTTTTCCAATAACTTGGAAAACAAGTTATTTTCTAAAGATTACAGAAGATTTGGAAATAATAAATTATTGGGCCTTAAAGCCAGTGTCATGTATGCATATTAATTTAAATCATTGTATATTTTTGCCACATTTAAAATGTAATGAAATTATAAAATTCATTTTTAAAAGATATTACTCATTTTAGATAGAATTATGAGGCCAAGGAAAGTTATTAAAACAAATTAGGAAAACATATATATATATATATTACCATAGAATCCATGTTCTGAATGAAAACTCAAATTGCTTATAAGAACTTTTTTTGTGAATATAATACTTATTTAATAGAGAGAGATAAAGAGAAAGAGGCAGAGAGAGAGAATGGGCATACCAAGGCCTCTAGCCACTGCAAATGAACACCAGATACATGCACCACCTTGTGCATCTGGCTTTATGTGGGTACTGGGAAATAGAACCTGAGTTCTTTACCTTTGACAGAAAGCACCTCAACTACTAAGCCATCATTTATAGGAATTTTGTTGTCTGAATTTGTATATATTAAAGAAAAGTGGGGGCTGGAGAGATGGCTTAGTGGTTAAGGCATTTGCCTGCAAAGCCAAAAGATCTGGGTTTGATACTCCAGGACCCACGTAAGCCAGATGCATGAGAGGGAGCATGCATCTGGAGTTTGTTTGCAGTGGCTGGAGGCCCTGGCGCACCCATTCTCTCTCTTCTCTTTTTCTCTCTCTTGCTATCTGCCTCTTTCTCTTTCTCAAATAAATAAATGAATACAATATTTTTTTTTTTAATGTGGAAGGCTAATCAACTGCTCATTGTTGCAAAAGGAAAAAAAAAAAAAAAAATTGAAACTCTAATGATTCCCAAGAAAGTAAAAGAATAATAATGGAAATGCATGAAAATAATAATTATATGGCCATAGCAATCACAGGGCAGAAAGTCAGGAAAAGCCCAGTAATTTTAGGTAAGAAACTGAAACCAGTGTTGGGAGTATGCCAGTTGGTAAAGCGCTTGCCACACTAATATGAGAGCCTGAGTTTGTATTCCAATTACTGATGTAAAATGGATAGTGCATTGGTACAAACTTGTAATTCCAGCAAGGGAGAGGTAAAGACAAGTCCCTTAAGGCTTGGTAGCAGGTTGGCCAAATCACTGAGATCTGGGTTTAGTGGAAGATCATTTCTCAAAAACTAACTTGGCAGGCTGGAGAGATGTCTTAGCAGTTAAGGTGCTTGCATGCAAAGCCTAAGGACCCATGTTCTACTCTCTAGATCCCACGTTAGCCAGATGCACAAAAGTGAGGCAAGCACAAGGTTGCACATGCCCAGTAGTTGGTGCAAGCATCTAGAGTTTGATTACAGTGGCTGAGGCCCTGGCACATCAATTCTCTGTATCTCCTCTCTGTCAATCTCTTTCTAAAAAAAAATAATAATAATAAAGTATAAAAATAAAATAATTTGGAGAGGGTTTTGTTTTGTTTTGTTTTGTTTTTTGAGGTAGGGTCTCACTCTGGCTCAGGCTGACCTGGAATTCACTATGTAGACTCAGGGTGGTCTCAAACTCTTAGTGATCCTCCTACCTCTGCCTCCCAAGTATGCCACCATGCCCAACTAATTTGGAGAGTTTTGAGGAAGACACTGGACATAGGACATCAGCCCTCCATAAACACATACAGCATTTGAATGTGCACACAAACGCACATAGACATACATTCCTATAAAAATGTATAGACACATAGTCACAACACACAATACTCATATAAAATTATTAAATTATAAATAAATAAATTATTAAATTGCAAGTATAAAAATTATTATAAGATCTGTTATTACGGATACGAGTTTATCCTAAAATCATAGACTATTGCTGGTAAATCACAATGACAGAATTGGGTTACCTCAACAGAGAGGTATTGGTCAGAGGACCAGGCCAAAGCACTAGGTTACTCACAGAACTAAATGGTAAGGCACTATACTGAAGACACCATAGGCTGTGGTCTCAGGACATTGAGAAATTACTCTCAAACTGAGATGGAGTCTATCCACCTGCTGGCATGCTCTCATAGTGCTGGAAAATGCTGTGAAGTTGTCTGAGGTATACTGGTCATCAACAGCATAAACAGGCAGTGGATCCTGAAAGCTCCAAAATCAGCCAGCAATACAAAACTACACAGCAGTAAAGCAGTGGCATACAGGTTACAGGGGTAGTCAGCTGCTCTCTGATTGGGTATGATGCCTGATCAATGGAAGGAATTCATACATGTTCCTAAGAATCTATGGCTTGGAAGGACATAAACCCTAGAGGGAAGCTTCCACTGTTTTTTGGCTAAAAGGAGAGTGCACAACAAAAAGTCCTCTATATATTGATGCTTGTCCCCTTTAATCCATGCTGTTCTCACTCTTGGCTAGAGAATCAGCTTTACACAGATGAAAGTTATTACCTAGGGGGCCCAACATCCATCAGTGTGACAAGAAAAGAAAGCTGGGCTGGAGAGATGGCTTGGCAGTTAAGGCACCTTGTCTGCCAAGCCTAAGAACACTGGTTCCAATCTCTAGGTCCCACATTTAGCCAGGCGCAAAAAGTGATGCAAGGGTGCAATGCCGCACTTGCCCACAGGGGGCAAATGCATCTGGAGTTTGTTCAGAGTAGCTGAGAGGCTGCTGGGGTGCCCATTCTCTCTATCTCTCTCAAATAAAATAATTAAAAAAAGAAAAAGAAAGCTGACTGTCCAGTCCATGACCAGTCATCTCTATAATATCTGTTATTTCCCAGGAAATATTAAAGAGGAAGTGATAGATGAAATAAGAGTGTTACTCTCATTGATAGCCTTAAAATCTCCTCCAAAGAGATGGTGGTAGACATTGAGGAGACTAAAAACTCCTCATAGGAGAAAATCAGGGAATACAAAGTTCTCAACATTAAAGCAGACTCATAGCATTGTCCCCCCACACCTCCCACAGATGAACCGGTGCATTCATAAGCTCCCCATGATTACTAACAGGCCCACATTTTAAAAAAATTTTAGGCATAGACAACAAGGTATTTGGTGTACATTTACCCTACCAGATACTATCCATATAACCTGTTACAACAAAGATTCAGATTAAATTAGAGTTTGCAGGTAATAGTTAATATCAATTACACTAACAGGTTGAGGAATTTTATACAATTCAATAACTATAAGTCATGTAAAAATTAGCAAAAGTGGGCTGGGGAAATGTCTCAGTGGTTAAGGCATTTGTCTGGGAAAGCCTAAGGACCTCAGTTTGATTGCCAGGACCCTTGTAAGCCACATGCACAAGGGGGCACTTGCGTCTGGAGTTCATTTGCAGCGGCTGGAGGCCCTGGCACACCCATTTTCTCCTTCTCTCTCCTTTTTCTCTCTCTCTCTCTCTCTCTCTCTTTCAAACAAATAAATAAAATATTTAAGAAAAAAATAGCAAAAGTAAAAACTTTCTTTAAGTAATACAAGTGAGACCATTTACATGTGCACATCATGTAAGCAGTCTTACATATATTACTTAAAGAAAAACGGTAAAATTCTGCAATCTGCTGCTTAACCTTCACACCTGATTTTTGTTTATTTGTTTTCTAAGGATTGCCATTTATTTTTCTTCTGTGTGTTTGAATGTTTTTGAGGGAAAATTACTGAACTTTAAAATCAAATTGATATAAGCTGTGAAGTTGTTGTGGACAATAAGACTGGGAAGCTGAGATTTAAAATGCCTGTGACTGTCCTCACCCAAGACTCAAATTCGGAATTAAGGTGATAGTGTTACCTTATTTGTATTTTAGAAATAATTGTGTTCCCCAAACTGTATCTAGCTCTGATGATAGTTTCATTTTTTTAGTTTTATTACTTACCAACTTTGAATTGGCTATTTGTTTTAGAACCCAGAACCAATTAACTGCTTAAACCTTCTCATTTCAGAAATATTAGAACATTTATATTTTCACTTGCTAAGTACTAAAAATATATTTTGCACCACAGTTTTCTAGAACAAATAAAGTTAAGGCAAATTTTCGGTACATAGGCAACAATTTCAACTGAATATGTATGTGAAATTGCCTTCTTTAGCATATGCTATGAACACAAATACATATATACAACATATAAACAACATATATACAACTCTTTCTTATATGTGTATAAATTGCTCTCTATTGAAATGCTGCATATTTTCTTTTCATGGTTTTGATCAATTTTGTCAGCCACAGTTGTAACACTAAACAGCTGAGGAGTTGAATGAGTTAACAATCGTTGAGTGTGTAAGGGAGGAACAATTTTCAAGATGTAAGTAAGTGGCAATAAGGCAAATGAAGGGTTGACATATTTGGGGGCCAGAGATTTGTAAAGACTAGCCCTGAAAAAGAAAAACAAAAACCTATATCTAGAACATGAGGAGAAGCGGCGACAGATTTTCTAAAACTGTTGTGAAGTGCTGATGATATTACCAGTGGATATACACAGTAAATAGAAGAAATATAGTTTTAATTCTCACTAATTTTAGCACTTTTAACTCTCTATTACCCTTTGCACAACTTGGGTCATATTCATTATAATAAAAATATGAAAAATTTACCATTACACAACATTTTATATTGAAATGCATAAATATTTCAGCTAACATAAACAACTACCCATGTATGTGCAGCACCATGATAGTGCTCAATATTACCTTAGATAACCTAGCCACTGAAACAAAGCCAACATCATATACAAATATCATAAAATATTAAAGGTGACTCAAAATTGGAGTTCCCTCTAGATAATAGAACTACCTATATGGGAAATTCAAAATAGCCTAAAAATTGTCTGAAATAATGGAATGATTTATTTATGACTGATTAAAGATGTATAGATAAAATTAATAGTGCCTAATATATTAATGACAATAAGAGAAAATAGGTTCTAGAAAACCAATAATTATTTTACTTACTAATTAAAAATGTAATACAGTACAGCAAAAAGTGCAGGCTCTTATACATGCTTCTTCACCTATATTGAAAGCTTTTCTTGTTCAAGTGGGATTATGTGATACTTCTATCTCAATACTATATGTCCTTCCCAGCATCCTTCCCTTTTATGCTTTCATTTATTTATTTTTCAAAGTATGGTCTCACTCCAGTCCAAGCTGACCTGGAATTCACTATATAGTCTCAGGCTGGCCTGAAGCTCACCATAATCCTCTTGTTTGAGCCTCCTGATTTGTGGGATTAAAGGTGTGTGCGACCATGCCCAGCTTTTTATGTTTTATTTAGCTCCTATTTATATTCACTTTTCTCCCTTCTGAATTGATTTATATATCTTTCAGTTCTGTTACAGTATTAAAGACAGTTTTCAGTTTTCACTATTATATTGGTTTTGCTTCCTATTGATAAAATTTTGTATTTGCTCTTACCCACAGTGTGACGTAGGACTGATATTAAAATCGGGCAGAGTGATGATGCATGCCATAATTCTTACTATTTCAACTATTTTTCCATCCATAAACATTCATCTTGAATGTGACATGCCTGGTGTTTTTAAACAGTATTCTCTTGTTGACTTGTACATTTGATCATAATTTTCCTTTTGGTAAATTTGTAAATTACTCTATTTTTAAAATTTGATGGCAAAAATTACAAAATTCTGCATTTCCACTTTATAAAAATCTCATTTCTCTTGGAAATATTATTTGAGAGTGATTTGCTTTGTGCTTTATTCAATTTTGGAATGTCTCAATATTTCTAACTTTGTAATTTAATCTTTGACACATTCTCATCTGATCCAATGTTTTACCCTAGAGAGTTTATAATTACACCTGAAAGTATTGTAGGAAAATTATTCTTAGAGTTTATAATTTAAGAGTATATAGTATTTCTGAATTACATGAAATATTTGAGGAACTAAGGTAAAACAGAGCACCATTCAACCTATTTTCTGTAATAGACTGAATATTTGTGTCCCCCGAGTGGACATGCATCATTATGAATATGGGGCCTTCAAGTAGTGATGAGGATGCTATAAGAACAGTACCTTCATTTAATGGGCAAGTGTCATAAGAGACTCCTGGAAGTTCTCTCAAACTTTGTGCAGCATGAATGAACATAACAAATGAATGTTTCTCGGTAACAGGAAGCAAGTGCTCTTCAAATATTAAATCTTCCAAAGTCTGAATCTTGGACCTCCCAGGCTCCATAACTATAAGGACGAATTATTTGTTGTTGTTTTTTTCAGGCCAGAGAAAATAACACCAGAAACTTTAATTTTCAGTCCAAAATTATTGTCAATACTATAGTTAGTCTACAATGTCAACCAAGTCCTAAGAGTGGATTGTCTTCTACTTATTTCTACAGAAACTATTGGTATTTTCATTTATTTATTATTTATTTGCTGAGATGAGGAACAAGGTTACACGAGGTCTGTTAGACAAGTTCCATGCTAAATTTATCAACCTATAAGTTGATTTATTATTTAAATGTGTTTTACTGGTTAGAGAAAAGCACTAAGCATAGGAGAGATGCTCTGAACAGACACTTGAGACTCTGTATCCCTTGAATTCCTGGTCCTAGATTTGATTTTCACATCAGGCACTTGTAATCAACAACTGCAATGAATACTCAATCTAAGGCTCACACTGCATGGAGAGTGAGAGAAACAGATAAAGACTGACAGCAAGAAAAGGGGCCACTGAGAGAAATGAATACTAAGGGTAATTTACTTGGATATAAACTATTCATTCCAAAATAATAAGACTAGATAGAGGGAATAAAGGTATCATGTTCCAGCTGGATCCATGCACTTTACCATTCTAAGCACAGCCCAAAGGCAGAGTGTCTTTTTAACAACAGGCCCTTGTTAAAATGGTTAAAGGCTGGATTTTTTCCTTTTCTTTTATCTTTTTTCCTTCTTATCTTTACATTTTATTAAGAACTTTAATACAAAGCATATATTTTAAATATAAATGCAGAAAAGCTTTGTAATTATTAGATTTTTCCCTCTGAAGTAGGGTAGTTCTCTCATCTAAGAAATCCTGGAAGTATGTATCAAATGTACTTAAAAATGTGTCCTTATGAGATTGTAGCCAGCATTACTGCTGTACTGTTGGTTTTGTTTTATGCATTCTAGCTATGGAAAGAAAGTTTCACCATGAAAACATTGCCATGTTATCTACACTTATTGCTTGACATTTTACTACAGGTACTGAACTAGTGGATTTTTCAAATGAGATTTATGTGTAATTGAACACATTTTCTGTACCCAGTTGTTAATATAATTATTGATTGCTTTCAATGAAGTAACAGAAGTTAAGATATGTAGTTTTAATATTCATACCCTCTAGTTTTTTGTTTTTATAATATTTTTCATTTATTTGAGAGAGAGAGAAAGAGAGAAAAGCAGAGATAGAGAGAATGGGGATGCCAGGGCCTCTAGCTGCTGCAAACGAAACTCCAGACACATGAGCCTCCTTGGGCATCTGGCTTATGTGGGTCCTGGATAATCGAACCCAGGTCCTTTGGCTTTGCAGGCAAGTTCCTTAACTAATAAGACATTTCCCAGCCTGCCCTCTGGTTTTTATCAGATGTATTTGATGGGAAGTCTTAATATAGGCTTTTTGGTCATATTTTGGCTCCAAGTAGATTGGTATGATATATTTAAGCTCAATTTTAAACTATAGCCAATTATGGCCGTGGTGAGTTAAAAAATAATACTTTTCTGCAGCTAGGTAGGTGGTACACATCTGTAATCCCAGAATTTTGGGTACTGGTAAGAGGATCAGAAGTACAAGATCATCCTCAGCTATAAAGCAGAGATGAGTCCCATGTTGGGCTCCCTAAGAATCTGTCTCAAAAAAATAGTTTTGTGCAGCCTGATGTGGTGGCCCACACCTTTAATTGCAGCATTTGGAAGCCAGAGGTAGGAGAATCACCATGAGTTCAAGACCACACTGAAACTACATTGTAAATTCCAGATCAGTCTGAGCTAGAGTGAGACCCTGCCTCAAAACTGCCCACCGACCAAAAAAAAAAAAATTTCTGATTATAATGCTCATGAAACTAATTGAATTTTAAACAGTAATATTATTGGCTCCACTTAAGTTTGTGTCTGAATTTTAGGGTCTTCCTCAAATCTATCCAGGTGAATACAAACCACCACCCATATCAGCTGAGGTTGTTCCAAAAATGAATAAAAGAATAGGGAGAAATTATAAAGTCCTTGAATCACTGTCTCTGTTTATTAGTAAAATGAAGAAAATTTTACTTTGATGTTAAAACGTTCACCTCTGTCTGTCAAACTCTGTCATCTACCTTTCTATCATATATCTAAGCTAAACCAATATCTACCTCTATTTATCCACATGTATATATAAACTTATTTCAGATTTCAGTGAATTATTTTAGTGATACATGCATAATTTTTTATATATTTAATTTTATGATTATTTTCTTAAGAATCTTACTTTTGAAAGTATAGAGCTCTACATTATCAGTAAGCCCTTGGCCATTTGAATTTCACATAGATTGTGTTTGCTTATTTTGATTCTTAAATTATTAGATATATGAGAATATTTAGAATATTTCATGTCCTAAACATGTAAAATAAGAGTTGATTTTGCATTTATATTGAAAACTGTCTATTATTCAATAACATACTGTTTGTGGACATTTTGTTTTACTTACCCTTTTAATGATAAAACAATCCATGGTACTTTATTTTATTGAATCAAATTAAAGTAATTAAATAATGATAAATATGATTACTAAAGGGATAGTAATACATATAATTAGGCTGTTGTTCTCTATGTAAAAGTTAACAATAGAAATAATCACTCACATTCGACTTCTGTTTTTAGCCATGTCATCTTTACAAATTTTTCATGGTCATTGAAACAAAGTTTGGCTGTTATCTGTGAGAAAATTTTTAAGAAAAATTAATATTGCACCTTTACCAAAACAGTGAGCTCAACTTACAAAAACATATATACATTGCCATGCAGACAGAAATACTTTAACTTATTAATTGAATTTTTTATAAACTTTAAGTTTAAATAAATAATAACATGAAAATTACAGTTTGCTTCCAAATTGAGGAAGTACGGTAAAGCCTCAAGAGTTATTTCTGTAGTCATATTAGTTTCTCATGTATACTGTGAAAACTGGGGGACTCTAAAAATAATTGAGTTTATAATAAGCATCTAAGAGTGGGAGCATGGTAAGACTGTATGTATCAATCAGGTTTGTTGCTTTTCTGAAAGAGAAAGATAATACTGAAAAAATAAAGTAAAAAATAAACTGAATAAAGAAAACACTATTTAACCAAACCAAAATCCTAACAGGAGAAAGAGGAAACTGCCATTAAATTGTATTTTCCCTATCATCTCATTTACCAGCTGTTAGAATTTATGGATAATTCTGTATAATTATGTAACAAAACATCCACTAGTAAAAACTAACATTTTGATATATTAATAGTAAACCTGTTGACAAAAAAAATCAAGAATGCAATCTCATTTACATGAGTTACAAAACATAAAATATTTAGGATGAAATATATTTATGAAGGTGAGTGAATTGTGCAGTTAAACTTATAAATATCAATGAAAGAAAATATAAGGGACACTTAAAATGAAATATGTCTTTTGCTCATGGAGTGAATAAAAATTATTAAAGGAACAAAGTGAACTATAAGTACAATGCAATTCTATCAAAATATCAATGATATTCTTCACAGAAATAATCAAATTGTCCTAAAAATACAAAATAAAATGAAAATAATAGTGAATTGTAAAAAATAGATGAAACTTTCAACTAAAGTCATCTCATCATTGTTCTTAGGAGGATCTGGAGAATGAAAATATGTACATAAGGTACAGGAGAAGTTGCAGCATGACAGATGGAAGGGATTGAGGCTTAGTAAATACTCTGTACCACAACATAATGACATTTTCTCTTGCCAATGTTAGTCCATGTCTATACTAACACGAAGATGAGTAGATGCCTGTTTATGACTGTGATTTTTGGGAAAGAGGAGCTCTATGTTAATTTTACTTATTGGATTCAGATTGTGAGCTTCCTTCTCATCACCAGTAACAACATTTAAAATTATGACTGCTTTAAATAAATTGTGTGAGCCCTTTAAGTAATAATCTTCAAGAATAGAATGTAAATTCCATCCTCAAGTTTGTATTTGGTGTCCGATATTGTAGTTTTGCATGGACTGCTGACTCAAACTAAATTTGTCATGAAACTTTGTCATTGACCATAATACTCATGAATACCTAATTTCTCTAATATGTCATCTTGCCATTTATAGAGGTGAATGGAAATTAAGCACAAAAAGAAATAAACTGTAAACACATTTGACCTGCCTTCTAAACTACCTTATTCATATTTTTCCACTGAAGTATAACTATCTCTTCATACATAGTCAGGCAGAGTCAAAAGAACAAAAGTGAAATTGTAGGAAAAAAATAACTACTGTTTCTTTTTAAAAATTGTTCCTGGCAGAAAAATTGCAAGATTCACATCTGTTCCTGGGAATTAAAATTCCCTGATCACAGAAGATAATACCTTAGGTTGTTTGATATAGCTGCTATGAAATAAAATATCAAAGCAAAATATAAATTTAATGCTATATTTTGAGCCCTTTGAGAATAAACTCCAAGTGGCTGTGGTCTCCAAAGCACTAAAGAATACATTCATTTGCGGGCGTGGTGGCTCATATCTTTAATTCCAGCACTTGAGAGGTAGAGGTAGGAGGAGCACCATGAGTTCAAGGCCAGCCTGAGACTATATCATGTACTCCAGGTCTACCTGGACCAGAGCAAGACCCTGCCATGAAAAATAAAAAGAGAATACATTCATTTAAATGAAAGAAAAAAAATGAGGATAGACACTTTTGATCCAAAGGTAATTGGTATCTCATTTTGTCGGGCTTAAAACTTATTCTTACAAATCAAACATTTTGAAATATAAGTTATTAAAATTATTTATTTTTTCTTGAATAATATTCTAGAAAAAATGTATTAACTTACATCATTACATTATTAAGTATGGCTGAGAACATGTATGTGAAAAGAAATACATAGTAATAGACTATCATAATTTCTTGTTCTTTGTTTCAAATTTTAGGTAACATCTAAATTTGATTTATTTTCACATCACATAGTGATGACACATTATTTTTATTAAATATTACCATTTATATTAGTATTTATAAATACCAAGTAGGAATACATGAGTCATAAATTTTAGGAAATTGTTAAAAGTTATATAGAATTATTTTTCATACAATTAAAAATAAGATATTATTATAGCTTCTCTTTCACATTATGTTTATATAAACTTCCTTTAAAAGAGAGTATATTTCATTTTTAAATAGAGTATTACTACTGCTAAGAACAATAAAATTCACTCCAAAATTGTGTACTGAAAAAATTGCATGAAATTTGTGATGTGACATTTGGGCTTTTCCCTCCACAATCTATATATGATACTATCTGTATCTCTATTTCTCATAATTTGTTATATTTAATATTAAATATATTATTAATTATAGTTCAAGTTGTATAAATTAAGCAGGATTATTCAAAACACTATATTAACAATTTCTGGAAACTATTTCTCATTAACAAACATTCTTTCACTTGCCTAATATTCCTTTCTGTCTAGCAAATATACCTCAATATATGTTTATAATTATCTGCTGAATGTTATGTTTATTGCTTTTTTCTTATGTCACAAGAAGAAACTAAGTAAAAAATGCAGGACTTGAATTACTGAAAAGAAGATGACCAGATATTGTTGATGGATTCTTCTCACTGGGTGACTGCTCAATACATTTATCATAAAGTAACATATGTGTTGAATCTCTTTTTAAATTTTCTCTTTGTCTTATAGCTGGTATAAAAACCCTGTCTTCATTGCTATGATTGAATTTGAGTCTTGTGAGATCTGATTTTTTAAAATATTTTTAGATATAATTGTAATTGTGCAATATACAAGGGATACAGGTTCTAAATGCTTTGTTGATCTCTTGTATATTGAATATATTAAAGTTATATTCCAAGTGTTCTAAAAACATTTAGTTGGTTGGGCAACAACTTATTTTCTTAAAAATGTAGATCACATAAATGCCAGGCGTGGTGGCGCACACCTTTAATCCCAGCACTTGGGAGGCAGAGGTAGGAGGATCGCTGAAAGTTTGAGGCCACCCTGAGACAACATAGTGAATTCCAGGTCAGCCTAAGCCAGAGTGAGACCCTACCTCGAAAAACCAAAAAAAAAAAAAAAAAAAAAAATGCAGATCATAAATGTATGTATTTACGTGCATATATCATATATATAGTTACATACTTTTAAAATAAAAATTTATAACTCATTGAGTTGTAAAATTATGTACTTTATTTTATTCTCAGAAAATAGTTTTTTTTTTTGTTAAACCACTTGAAATAGGTGTTTTAGATAGAAAAAAAGTGTTCACAGAAAGTAAACAACATGATCAATATTTTCACATTTCTTAGAAGTGCATTTAAGTAATAAAGGATATGGAAAAACTAATATGTTATCAGTCTTATATAAAATTCTTGCTGTTTTTAGAGGAGACAAATTTTATTTTCCATTATAAAGTGGAACCATGAATCATATAATGAAGATATATCAGGTGTTTTTCTAATCATGCTATAACTTGAAGTTAAATATTTCTTTAAAAAATTTCAAAATAGGCAATGGTCTTTTGAAATTTGAGATTATGTAGGCGCTCACTCGTTAGAGGCTGTGCTCAACAGCTCTTTCATAAACTGATGGGAATTAGAGAAGCCTTAGCATTGCCCAGAGGAACGGAAATCAACTAGGAAAGTTGACTCACTAATTATTTAGCAGACTTGAACGAATTGGTTTCCAAAAAGATTACTGTCCAAAAGCCTGCCCTGGGGTTGGAGCAGGTGTTGTTTCATCAGAATTCAGTAACACTGCTATTTCAAGGAGGAATTTAAAAAGACAACCTTGGGAACAAAAATCTCATCTCCGTGACATGAAAATCATGAGTCCTAAACTCGATTGTACACTGACTCTCTCTCAGTCATTTCCTAGGCTCTTCTCTGTCTCAAATAGATCCCTTACCAATTCTGAAGCAGCTGGTTTAATTCTTCCCTTGAAAATGGCAACAGCACCCTTACAGCAAACATCCCGCACACAGGTGTTTGAGGTTATCATAGGTATAGCTAGGCAGAAGCCAAATCTCAGGTGGAAGCACCCATTAAGGTTATAACTATGGGCCCCAAAATTGCCTACTAATCTTCCTTTCAAAGGCTTATTGCTCAAGGCTTCTCCTAAAAACCTTCCTCCTCTAAGTGAGTCACCATTAACATCCTCTGCAACTGTTTGGGAGATTGTTTTGGTTGGCATTAGAGTGGTATAATGACGTTAAAGCTCCTTGCCTGTGTGTGTAACACCTGCAAGTTCTTTAGTCCATATTAACCCTCAAACAGTTTCAATGACTTCAGATACTTTACTGAGTAGATTGAGGGAAGCAATCTATTGTTGCTAATGTTAATTATGACAAGTTTTCATTCCATCTTGTCAGCAGATGCTTTTTCATGCTATTTTCTCTGAGAAAAAGAAACTGTAATTTGAGAGAATTAAAAGGAGATTTAAGGATTATTTTTATTTGGACTGCAGACAAGACAAACCTATATAATTTAATTTTCATCTGTTTTTGTTTTGCTTTGAATAACAACATACTTGTCGCTGGTTGCTTCCTTAACTGTCCACCATGGTGTTTTAGTGCATAATTTCAATGCATGCAATGAACTTCAGAGAAACCAACCTTACGAACGTCTACCTGAACATGAACCTGGGCAACCTTTTATCTTAATTGTAGAATAAAGAACTGGAAAAAAAAATTCCTGGCTGAACCTTTATTTTATTTTAATTGATTTATCATTTCACTCATTTATTTATTAAAGTATCCTTTATTCAGTTATTAATTTGGTGTGTGTATATTGTGACTGATATGATATACTTGTGCATTCTCTATGTGCATTCATATTGATGTCAGAGGAGGATGTAGTGTTATGTAGTGCCCTTCAATAGTTATTCTTGAGACATTGAGACAGACTCTCTTACCAAACCTCAAGCACATAAGGTGTTTTTTTTTTTTTTTTAATTTTTTTGGTTAGATGAACTGACTAGTGATTACCAATCATCCCAATGCTTCTGTGACTTTGAGCACTGTATTCACAGGCATGCTGGGCAATGCCTGGCTTTTTATGTGATATTGAACTAAGGTCCTGATACTTGTAAAACAAACACTATTATATACTGAGAAATCTCCCCATTTATACCTAAAATGATTTACCACCTTTTTACAGGCTTTATTTCCCCACCTATCTTACTTCTATTTATTATATTTTTAACTATTAAATCATGGTGATACCTTACACATTGCAATACCACTACCTCTGAGTTAGCTGAAGTTTAACCTAATCCAGAGATGACAAAGCTACCCTGTGTATCAGACAACATGCTTTTTTTTTTTTTAATTTAAATTACACATGAGATTTGGATATCATCTTTAGTTTTGGATGCATCCTAAGTTTTAGGAGTAGGTGAATTAGTATCAATTATTCCTAATTTGAAGCAAATATATAACTTGGGGAGATTCCAGAGACGGGAGATCAGAGTCTACAACAAAACTCAACTATGTGATCCCTTACTGCAAGGTTGACTTTGTAACACATAGATAATAGCCCAAAATTGTATGCATCAGTAGTAGTAATGGAGGAAGGAGCCACACATCCCACATTAATACTATTGCACCCACATTACAAATCTATCTTATGTTAGATTTTTCATTAATTTGTGAAATGCATTGTTTTTCAACAAACGTGCTAAAATCCCCAGCTTCAGGCTTCAGTTTATAAGCCTTTAAAGAATGAAAGGATTCTTACACTATTTTGGTAGAGAAAGGTAACTCACAGTTAGAATTGCCCCAATCTATGGATGGGAGAACTAAGCATATGATCTTGTGTTCATAAACTTTATTTTTGATTGTGAAGCGATGTCATTCACTTATAAATGACTTAGGTGTAAGGTACCTGATTGTGGTTTTACTCAATAACATTGCTTGGGAATCAGGCAACCTCTTTGTCATTCCTACGAAATTACATTTTACTTTATCAAGATTATAATAGATTTCCAGATAAAGACTCTTTTTCTGTCAAATGTATATAGAGCAGCACTGGTGCTACGATAAAAATTTAGAATAAAATTGTCCAGAAAAATAGATCATAGTTGGTCTCATTGTGAAACACATAATTATTTAAATTCCTTAACAAACTATTAAAACCATATGCAGATATTAACTAATTTATTATAGTTCTATGAAATAGTTAAGCATCTCCAATGAGCCCTCTTTAAAATGAGTACATGTTTACAAGCTAGTATAGACTGTAGTCTTCACCTAACTTTTAGAAAAATTAAGCTCAATTTAGACTTAAATCAATTAATCTGTGAGTTGACATCATCATGTAGATGATATGAACAATGGGAACATTGTAAAGATGTGTGTGAACCCCAAAAAGCAAGCTGTGACATAAATTAATACTTACTACTCATAAACTGTGTTTTAATTGTTTTTTACTGAAGCCCTGAAAACAATATGATAGAGCAAAATTTAGTCTAATATTCATAATATTTATATATAATTCTGATGAAATTAGTTTTCTGCAATAGGTAAAGCTAACAATTTACTTGCAATTTACTTGTGATTTCTTCACAAACCACTGTCATTGGAAAAGACTATTTTCTTTGCAACCAGAGGGTATTTTTTAAGGGATAAGGAGAAGAAAATCAATATTTTTTTGGTCTTAGTAAACAGTCTAGAAAACTCAAGTAAACGACAATTGATAATTAACTTTAGGTGATATAATACACTCTCATAAGTGATGGTGCATGTCAACACTGAAATCTTGTTAACTATTTAATGCCTTTTGAAGATAGTTCTGTTTAATTAAGCAACTTTCTCTCCATTTCCTTTGCTATTTCACAACATTTTGTTGTGACTACTGTTACATGCAGATTGATCTTCTGTTCCTTTCTCAGTGTAAATATAAATTACATTAATTTATTTCAATACATTCACAAGGAAAATTTCTATGATCACAGATTCAGAAATAATTTTCAGTATCCATAGAGAGATATTGTTACATGGCTATGTCAGGAGAACATTCTATCACATTTATCATTAATTAAAACATAATATTTTCATATAAATATAGCAAATCACCCTGTTTGGAGAAAATCTGTTTTTCTTCTTGTGTACCTCACATGGAAGGTGTTGAAATGCACCTTGGCCTCAAACTTCCTTCATAATGACAATATAAATAATGTGTTTTGAATGATAATCAAACACAGCCACACTTCATCCAATAACCCAAACAAGTAATTATATGCCATGCTAGATAAATCAGTGTAAATATAACAGAAGCTAGAAGCAGCTGGGTGGATGCCTAGGGATTTGGGGTCTTACAGTTTGGTAGATAAATTCAGTAAAATAGCAGCATATTAACTTTTCAAAAGATTTAGAAATCTTGCAAAAGTCTACTTGTAGCATACTTCTTTATTTAAATATTCATTTACTTGTTTGTTTATTTATATTTTTAGATCCAGTGTCACCTTGTAGAATCAGTTGGTTTGGTATCTGACATGTAGCCAAGGTTGGACTTTGATATATAAGTATACTTCTCTGTCAGGCTCATGAGTACTGGGATTAAACTGAGCCAGCTATGATACAATTTTACTGCAAGTCATTGCTATATTATATATTATATATAATGATTATACAACATTATACATTCACAGTTTAAAATTTAACATGATAAAATAAAATATGAACCTTAATGTTAACAGAACTATCCAAAGGAAAATTATGTCAACATTGTTCATCATATTCTTGGTTCCTTCTATCTCATGGTATAAGAGTTTAACATTTTATCTCTCTACAATAATGTGCACATTTTAAAATCCTAACTTCAGTGTCTTTACTGTGTGGCACATGAAAGAAACCAACTTCTTAAAATGTGTGCACTTTTTGAGATGAAGTAGTGAAACTCTCATTTTGCTAGATGGAGATCTTAAATATCCCCTTTCTGATGACAGTTGAGGACCTGAGGTGGTTAGAATGTACCAATTCTGGCCAATACTCCTATGGTTGAAAAATTAATCCTGAGTTGGTGTCACTGTTCAGTAACTTCTAAGAGGCAGAACCTTGTTAGAGGAAGTGTTTCATGGGATTCTGGCCTTGAGTGATATAGCCCAATTCTGTTTGCTGTCTTAGTGTTTCTTTCTCTCTGTCTCTCTCTCTCTCTCTCTCTCTCTCTCTCTCTCTACACACACACACACACACACACACACACACACACACACACACACACACATCTAACTCTTTCTAGCACTCTCTTCACCTCCTTCTGTCTCCTTCCTCCGTGCTAATATGATGGTGTGATGATTTCCACTTCCTGTAAAGCTTTCCCCACCAGGATGGGACTAACTCTTAAAACTGTAAATTGAAAATAAACCCTTTCCTTCCTTAAGCTGTGTCTAGTTGGGCATTTTGTCCCTGCAACAAGAAAACATTGTTACAGCATTCATCCAGACCCTGCACCCAATGCACACTGGTTCCTCTAAAATTTACTGTTATTTACTATGCTACCTAAATGGGACTCTTCAGCCACAGATTTGAGAGAATTAACTTCCTGGAGTGTATTTTTTTTTCTCCTTCATGGTACAGTACATGTATAATATACTTAGATCTATCTCAGTAAAACATAAGAGAAACCCAGGCATGGTCACACACACTTTTAATCCCAACACTCGAGAGGCAGAAGTAGGAAGATGACTGTGAGTTCTAAGTCAGCCCGGGTTACTTAAAAAAAAAAAAAAAAAAAAAAAACAGTTTATGTATACTCCCTTTCACACAATCTCTGTTGGTAACAGACATTCAATGGAACAACATTTTAATTGTAAAAATAGTGAATTTATTATAATTATTATGTTATTTTGGTACTGAGGATTGAATTCTGGGCTTTGAGCAAGCTAGGTGAGTACTCTACCACTTAGCTATATCCCTGCCTAATATATATATATATATATATATATATATATATATATATATATATATATATTATTAGGGTCTCACTCTATCCCTAGCCCAGGCTGACCTGGAATTCACTATGTAGTCTCCGAGTGATCAATTCTGTGATCCTCCTACCTCTGCCTCCCAAGTGCTGGGATTAAAGGCATGCAGCAGCAGCATGTCTGGCTAGTATTTTCTTTCTTATTCAGTAACTTTTCTTATTCTGTGGATTAAACTCATTCCTTAATACTTCAGATATTTTTTCCTGATTTTATCTTTATGATCAAAATGCACAGGTCAAATAACTATAGGAGATTTGAAATTAAAGAGCAAAACAGCCTGGTTGGTGTCACATGCCTTTCTTCCCAGCACCAGGGAGGCATAGAAAAGAGGATCACTATAAGTTTGAGGCCAGCCTGAGACTACATAGGGAATTCCAGGTCAGTCTGGGCTAGAGCCATGCACGATCTAAAGGGGAAAAAAAAAAAAAACAACAAAACATATAGTAATTCAGCAACATAAACCTGTGTGTTTAAAGCAAGGATGTAACAATTAAGAAAGGGACTGTATTTAAATTCCAAGTATGTGTACCATCTGGAGGGAAACAGACTGAGTTTATTCTATCCATTATTGGAATGGAATGGAAATGCCACAGATTTTCTTTTCTCTTTTGCTTTTTTCCTTCTTATGTGTGCATGTGTGTTCATGTTTGCACAAGTGAATGTGGATGTGTGTGGAGGCCTTGGTCACTTCCTCAGGAATGCAATCTACTTTTTGTATGGCAAAAGGTCTCTCATTGGCTTAGTCTCACCAAGTAAACTCAAGTTTCTTGCCAGGACTATACAGGGATTTTACTGAGCAAATAAGGACATTATTGAATGAGCTATTTCTTCAACCCCTGTTTTATTTTTAAAGCCAAAAAAGTAATAAAATTTTTATTTTCATTTTTAAGAGAAATGTTCTCAGCTAAATCATTTTTTGGAGTAGACTTTTGGAATAATGCATTCAGTGCCAAAACAAAACTACAATGGAAAAGAGATATAACTTGTCAACCAAAAATTTCCAATTTTTGCCCCGTGTCATGCCACCTTAATCCATATTTTTTTTTGAGAGAGAGACAAAGAGGGGTAGAGAGGTAAAGATAGAGAGAGAGAATAGGCATGCCAGCAGCCTCTCATGTGCTGTGAATGAACTCATGCACCTCTTTGTGGGCAAGTGCGACATTGTGCCCTGGCCTCACTTTGTGTCTGGGACCTGGAGATTGGAACCAGCATTCTTGGGCTTGGCAGGCAGGCGCCTTAACCGCCAAGCCACCTCTCCAGCCCGAATCCATATTTTATTAATAGTGAGTCACTTCATTTATGTATTGTTAGAGCTATTGTTGTGATCTGGTAGTTCAAATCTGTCTGACTTGACTTAAATACGAACAAATCTTATACCAACTCTGTGTCTTTAGATGTGTATGACGGTCTTATTGTGCAAGATACAAGGTTCAAGCCTCTGAGATCGCCACCAAGATGAAACTTCCCCCTTGATACTGTAAGCCTGAAATATTTTTCTTCCCTAAACTTTTTCTGGCCATTTACATTGTCCTAGCAAGGTGAAGTTAACTTCCAATAGAAACAATATCAAGGTATATCATATAGTTCATTAATATGAAATTTTTCAATGATTCTGGTTAACTCTCCAATTTAAATTCCCCCAGATTCATTTGGATCTATGCTTCAATATAGTGTCCTTGTTCACCTGCACATACTCTTACCTTCCTCCATAAATGCTCAATGCAATTCTGTTAGGCAGAGCTTTTGGAATAGAGAATAAGTCAGATTTTTCTTAGTTTAAAGCTTAAATAATGTCTCTACTTTGACATCCAAATGACTTCCTTGTTTTTAACAGTGTAAGAATTGCACAATTGGACAATGTAAGAAATGCAGTCACTTAAAGGGAAAAACTGGTGTTTTCTGCTAAAATAGACATTCTACAGTTGTACTGCTGGTGTGGACCCCAGAGTAGTTACAGAAATTCACCTGCCAAGCCTGTGCACAGTGATGGGGAAGCCCCAGGAGATGGGAGGCAGAGAGAAATCTAGGAGGTGATGATTTTAAATGGTCAAGGTTAAAATGATCTCACACCAAATCCCCTTAGTATGTGGAAAGAAACTGGCACACAAACTTAGTTACTACCTGTGGCAGGATATCTTTCATGGAAAATAACCACATTTTTTTTGGTCTCTTTTTCATCAGCACTGTGCATTTGGAAGGATCACAAAGATTAGGTTAAATACTGTTTTTTCATATAAAACTCAAAAATGAGAACTCATCGTTCATTATCCATACGAGTGCATTGTATGTATGTGTGTGGGATGGTGAAGTGAAGACATCGTAGTTTGGGAATGAGATTTGACTTAGTATTTTATATTCAGTGAAAATACTCCATATTACATGAATAATAATAATAGTAATAATGATGATATTAATAAAACCTTCAGGTTTAGTGAAACACTTTCTAAAGTCCAAACCACCTCAGCAAAATGAAACACCAGGGCCTGGAGAGATGACTCAGCAGAGAAAGGCACTTTAAGACGGCAATCGTCATCATATATGCACCTCCTATTAGACCCCACTTGCCCACACTTCTGTAATACATTTTCACACGAACTTTAGGGGAACATTTAACCTGAAGCACAAATTTTATTCATTTAGATTTCATATATATATATATATATATATATATATATATATATATTTTTTTTTTTTTTTTTTTTTTTTTGAGAGAGAGAGAGAGAATGGGTGCGCCAGCAGCCTCTCAGCCACTGTGAATGAACTCAAGAAGCATGCACCCCCTTGTGGGAAAGTGCAACATTACACCCTTTAATCACTTTTTGCATCCATCTAAACATGGTACATGGAGATTGGAACCGGTGTTCTTAGGCTTGGCAGGCAAGCACCTTCACTGCTAAGCCATCTTTCCAGCCCTGATTTATATTTTTATCAATGCACATTTTTTGGCCACTGCCTTGACTATGTTTTGATGGTGTTTCATTATAACCTTTATACTTTCTATAATTTCTACTTTTTTTTTTTTTTTGGTTTAAAAAAAAATAGGTGCTGGAGAGATGGCTTAGCCATTAAGGTACTTTCTTTCAAAACTAAAAGATCCAGGTTTGATTCTTTTGTACCCATGTAAAGCCAGATACTCAAGGTGGTGCATGCATCTGGAATTCATTTGCAGTGGATAGAATTCCTGGTGAGCTCTTTCTCTTTCTTTCAATCTGCCTCTTTCTCTCATAAATAAATAAATGAATAAATTAATAAATAAAGCATTATAAAATAATAGATTGCCTTAATTTCCAAATGAGAAAGGTTTTTGATTTAAATTTATATTTATATTTAGTTTTTCTAATGTCATTTCAACATTTGAAATATATTATTATTTTCTGTTCATTTTAAGATATATATATAATCTCCATATGTATATATAAATATACATTTTTTAAAGCTGCAAGTGATATCAGGGCATGGTGTTGCACACCTTTAATCCTAGCACTTGGAAGGCAGAGGTAGGAGGATTGTGTTGAGTTTGATGCTACCCCGAGACTACATAGTGAATTCCAGGTTAGCCTGAGCTACAGCAAGACCCTACTTTAAAAAACAACAACATCAAAAACTACAAAAATATGAAGTGTAGTTTTCAATATATATCTAAAATATTAGAGTTGCAGAACTGCCTATTCATTAATATTTAATTTAAATTTTATTCACCTAACCATCCTGCAACTGAGAATGTTTCAAAACTTCTCATTTCTCAGTAAGCATGCTTATGTCATTTTATGACATCCCCTTAATACTCTTTTGTATATGCAACTTCCATTATATTTGGTATATTGGTACGTAAAATGACTGCTTTCATTTTAGCCTTGTACTAGGAATGTTAACTTACTTCTGTTGGAACTTTGTGACTCATATGCTACTATGCTGTAAAGTTGACAGCCTCACATTGGGACATTGTTGCGGCTGCTAAATATTTGTTCACACCTCTGTGTTTAGTCTGTTTCAATGACAGTTTTAATTCCTTCTCTTGATTGGAGCATAAAGCTCGTTTGCTTTATGAAAAAATTTGACAATCTGATTTTGTTTTGTTTATTTATTTTGTATTGGCTCATTAAACCCAGATTACATTTACAGTCATACCTGCTTTGTTTAGTTTCAAACCTGTCACACTCTTTTATTTTGCAATTACTCTGTTGTACTTACTATTATTATATTTGCATTTGTATTTTATTCTTTTAGTCCTTAGAAAGCCTTTTGATTTACTTTACAGCTACTTTTTTTTTTGGCTTCTTAAAGTGTTTTACTAAAAATTTTGCTTTTATTCGTGTTAATATAACATATCTTTTGAATGGGTGTTATACATCAAATACTCAATAATCTGAATCTATTCTAACTTTACCCTTCCAGGTTTTACGTTGACCTCTTTTTTCTTAGACACAGCACAGGTATTTACAAAATATTCTTTAGCCACCAAGTCTGGCATTACAGTTTTAGCTCATAATCTAAATGCATAAAATGATAACCATCAATGTTGACAGTCATATTTGATTGCATTCAGGTAATTCTCTATTAGATACCTCACAAAGAAGGATCACTATTCTTTGTTATTCTGCCTGGTTTCTCTAGGACATCAAAGCTTGAAGGAAATCATACCTTGGTTTCTTGCCCTCGGATCTTTATCCTGAGTTTCCAGGATATACTATTGTACCATTACTTTATTTATTTTTTTCTAAAATTAAAAAAAGGAGGTAGAAAATTATTACTTCTGTGTCTCCCTTGAGAAAATTATTGGCTTTATTCTCTGTTTTCCTCTTGCTACAGTATTGAAGTCAATTTTAATATAGCAATAACATTTTATTTTATATCTGAGTAATGAATGCATTTTATCATTCTCATAGAAATGTGGATAATGATAATATACATGAGAACATTATACATTCATATTTCTAAATTGTTACATAGGTGATAAACATAGCAGGATTTGATCATTTTTTCTAAATTGTGGAATTTTCATAGATAATAGGATAATTACTTTAAATGTTATAATTTTAAAACACATTTATAAAATGCCACATTTATTGCAGATGCATTTGAACATGTAATTTACCTTTAAAAACTGCAATTAATTTTAAAAATCTTGTATATTCAAAGGACTATATGTGTACTACATACATAATATAAATCATATCTATTTATGTTTATAAATTAAATAAATAGTATATATTTGTTGAATTTCCTTTTATGACCTAGGGTAATATAATTGTGAAATAATTACAGTTTTCCAGACTGCTTTAATAACCTGAAATTTTTCATTAAATATGGTATTTCATTAGACATGAAATAAATACAAAATAAGATGTTAGTTATTAAAATCAGTAAGGTAGATTAACTCCTGTGATAGTTTGAATAGATGGCCCCCAATATATTCAGTGTTTTATTAGTTTATAGTTTGCATCAGCAGCCACCTGGGTGGGAGGCAATGTCCTGGGCAGATGTTAAGGTGTGGTGGTGAGTTTGAGATTTCAATCTAAAGATATGCAAAGTGTGCCTAGCTGGAGTTCACCTAGGTATGTGTGTGGCTTTTGGCTTGTGGCTTTGGAAGCAGGCCAGCTTCTTCTGCCATTATGGAACTTCCCCTGGATCTGTAAGGTTCAATAAAACCCTTCCTCCATAACTGTGCCTGGTCTGGAATTTCATCTCTGCAAACCTAAAGCTGTCTGCTATACTTCCCGAAGTTAAATGTTGGTAAGTAGTTGGTATGACTTAAGAGATAAGTTATTTTGCAGAATTCATGGTCATGCTTTTAATCTAAAGAAAGCTTTTCAAAAACATTTTGAGCAACTGGTTAAATTTCTTGAACATATGTGATCTATAGATTAAAATAAGCTTATTCTTTGGACAGCCAATTTTAATGTATAAAAATGAGATAAGTGAAAATAGATGTGATTCACCTGCTTTGTAACTAGGAACAAAGAATATAAAAGGTAGTTATTTTAAGCTCCTGACATGACTGATGAATTATATTCTTTCACCCTGTTTTTAACTCTTGCTTTACTATTCTAATTTTACACATTCATATTTTATAGGTCACAGGTTTCTTAATGGAGAACCAAGCCTTCTTTAGATTAAAAATATGGCCATGAATCCTACAGAATAACATCTCTGACACATACCAACTTTGATCACTTCATGATCAAAACATTGGAGAGAATAGGCATAGATGATTTAGATCCCATCATAATAAACGCTATATATAAAGCATCTTAAGCCCAAATAATACGTAATGGAGAACGACTCAAGGAATTCCCATTGAGATCAAGAATAAGACAGGGGTGCCCACTCTCACCTCTGCTCTTCAACATAGTAATAGAAGTCCTAGCACAAGCAATAAGACAGGAGAAAGAAATAAAAGGGATACAAATTAGAAAGGAAGAAGTCAAGTTAGCCCTATTTGCAGATGACATCATCATATACATAAGTGACCCAAGAGCTTCTATCACAAACCTCCTAAAGGCAATTGTAAGTGGCAGAATACAAAATAAACACACAAAAATCAGTAGCCTTTCTATATGCAAAATACAATGATATAGAGAAAGAAATTAGTGACACTGTCCCATTTTCAATAGCAACTGTAGAGAGCTGCGAGGTGCCGCGCCTTAAAGATGGCGCTGGCTTCCGCCTTCCGCCTTCCCGATGGCGAGTGCTCTCCTGGATAAACAAGTCCTTATTTGGCTTGGGCCGTGATCTAGGCTTGCTTCCGCATATGTGGACCTATCTGCATTCACCACGTGGCTTACCAGGGTTGGCTGTTCAAAGGCTTCTTAAGCTTTGGGCGGGCTTGTCCCGGAGTCAGTCAGTGGGTGGGTGGATGAGTGAGTGAGTGAGTGGAGTGGAGGAGTCAGTCAGTCAGTCAGTGAGTGAGAGAGTCAGTGAGTGAGCAGTGAGTCTGTGGGTCAGTGAGTGAGTGAGGCAGTGTGTGAGTGAGTCAGTGGGTGAGTGAGAGCAGTGAAGCAGGCAGTCAGGCAGGCAGTCAGTGAGTGAGTCAGTGAGTGAGTGAGTGAGTGAGTCAGAGAGTGAGGCAGTCAGGCAGTGAGTGAGTGAGTGAGTCAGTCGGGGTCAGAAGATTGTTCAAGGTTCCTGAATAAACGGCTGAAAGAAGAGCCCGAGTGTTGCGTCTTCCTTGCTGGTCGAGGCGGTCGCGACAAGCAACAAAAAATAAAATACCTTGGATAATATTAACCAAGGATGTGAAAGACATATAACATGAAAAAACTCAAGAAAGAAACTGAGGAGGACTTGTGAAGATGGAAAGATCTCTCATGCTCCTATATTGTGAAAATGGCAATCCTACCAAAAGCAACATACAGATTTAATGCAATACCAATAAAAACACCACCATCATTCTTCACAGAGATAGACAAAAATGTTCTCAAAATTCATACTGTATGGTGGCAGGCCTTGGATATCCAAACATATCCTCAGCAAAAGAAACACATCTGGAGGCATTACCATACCTGATCTAAAGCTATATTATTACAAAGCCATAGTAACAAAAACAGCATGGTGCTAGCATAAAAACAGGAATATAGACCAATGGACAGGGTGAAAAATCCAGACATTAGTTCAAATAACTACAGCTACTTGATCTTTAACAAAGATGCCAATAACATAGATTGGAGAAAAGACAACATCTTCAACAAATGGTAATGGACAAACTGGATAACCATATGCAGAAACTAGACCTGTGCCCCGGCCAGCGGGGCTTCAACGGGAGCAAGGACCTTAGAGAACCTGAAATGAAAGGGACAAGAGACACAAGGAACCGACAGCAAGACAAAATTCTGATCAAGCTGTGTATTTTTATTAATCTCAGGGTGCCATTTATACAAGAGAACAGGGAAGTTTGTCAGCAGCTCAGGTATTACTATAATTATGTTTCAACAGGACCAGGTCTCAGCCCCAAAGCCATAAGATGTTCCACAGGATAAGACCCCAGCCCCAAAGCCATAAGATGTTTCGACAGGACAAGGTCCCAGCCCCAAAGCCATAAGATAACAACTTCCTCATTCTCTATGGGTTACATTGTTCTTTCTCTGTGCATGGGTGACATTCCAGAACAGACAACTTATCACAAGACAGAATCACTACTCAAGATAGAGGCACTTTTGGTTACCTAGTGCCCAATGGTTCCCGACAGACCCGTACATTTTTTTGTGCACAAAAATAAAGTCCAAATGGATTAAAGACCTTCATATAAGAACTGAAACTCTTCTACTACAGGTAGAAAAAATAGGAGGAACTCTTCATGACACAGGAGTGGGAAAAGACTGCCTGAACAAAACCCAAGTAGCTCAGGAACTTAAACAATCACTCAACCAATATGATCTCAAAAAACTGAAAAGTTTTTGCACAGACAAGCATACCATGAGCAGAGCTAATAGATTACCCTCAGAATGGGAGAAAATTTTTGCCAGCTATACAACTGACAGAGGCCTAATATCTGGAATCTACAAAGAACTAAAAAACCTAAACAATAAAAAACAAAACAAACAAAAAAAAAAAAAAAAAAAAAAAAACAATCCATTCACAAAGTGGGGCAGAGAACTGAATAGGGAGGTCTCAGAAGAAGAAATATAAATGTCAAACACACACTTAAAATGTTCAACATCTTTAACCATCATAGAAATGCAGATTAAAACAACTATGAGGTCCCACCTTACCCCAGTAAGGGTAGAAAACATTAAAAAATTCAATGTAAACAAATGCTGGCAAGGATGTGGGGAAATAAAAACACTCATTCAATGTTGGTTGGAATGTAAGCTGGTACAACCACTATGGAAATTAATATGGAGACTCCTGAAAAGGATGAATATAGAGTTACCCACAGACCCAGTTATTCCCTTACTGGGCATTTGCCCTAAAAGCTCTGTTCCTCAGCTCAGAGATATTTGCTCAGCCATGTTCAGAGCTGCTCAATTCATAATAGCTAAGAACTAGAATCAACCCAGGTGCCCATCACTGGACCAATGGATAATCAAGATATGGTATACCCACACCATGTAATTCTACCAGCAGTAAGAAAACAATGACACAATGAGATTTCTAGAAAAGCAGGGTATGGCTTGGGGAAGCAGAAGGGTGGGAAGGGGACAAGAAACTGAACCCAAATTGAACTGGTACTGTAGAATCCTATATCCTGGAAGATAGACCAAATAGTTGAACCCACAATAGGTCATTACGGAGAGCGCCTGAATCAAAGGGCCCTGGAGAGGGTGACATGAAGCCTAACCTTAACTAACTTTCTTTCTTTCTTTCTTTCTTTCTTTCTTTCTTTCTTTCTTTCTTTCTTTCTTTCTTTCTTTCCTTCCTTCCTTTCTTCTTTCTTTCTTTTTTCTTTTTTCTTTCTTTTTTATTGATTTTTTTCTTTCTTTTGCTTTTCACTTGGCATTGGCCTGTAACTCATTTCCAGGATGCAGTTAGTAACCACAAAGAGCTGTTGGTCAGAGAGAACTATAAGGTCTCCTGAAACAAGACAGACTTCTGTCAGAGCACTTGGTGACCCACCAGAGGTTAATGGTAAATCATACTGCTAAAGACACCATATGCTGTTGGCACAGAACATGGAGAAACCTGGCTGGTATTTGGAAGAGAGCTAGACCCCAGACAGTTAGCCCATTTATTGCCAGAAGGTGCTACATGAGCTACGAGGGAAAAGTGTCCAACATCTGTCCAAGCAACTCAAGGTCTAACCTACTCAGAAGCAAACAACCTGACCTGATGCTTGCACAAGTACAATAGTGGCACACAGTCATGGTGGGCAACTGACTGCTTTTGGATTGGCTAACAGATCTGATCATTGGAAATAACCCCATATCTGGAACTCGGAAACAAGTCAGAATCATATCCAGATAATGAGTTTGCTTTCCAGTATCAAGCTCCCACTAATCTTGTGCTATAAGAGGGTCTACATCCATTAAGTTCTCTATAAATTAATAATGGTTATCCCATTTAGCCTTTGCTGATTTCACTCTCCATTGGAGAATCTGCTTCTCTTTTTCACACAGGAGCAGGACTTGAGGAGATAAATGACCCATCACACTTCACCAGGGTGCCAGCTGAAACCATAGAGGAATTGTGGAAATAAGCAAGAGTGCTGCTTTCTTAGTGAACCTGATATCAGCAGAAGGGTGAAGAAAATAGACACTAAAGACAGTCAACACCTTCCAATCCAGAGATCCAGAGGCTCCTAAGAGCCCATCACTGAAGTAGACTTAAAATGCACCCAACATGGCTCAGAGAATTTTGCAGAAGAGGGGGCAGAAAGATTTTTTAGAGCCACAAGTTAAGACATTATGTACACAGTCATTGCCTCTTCCCCATAACTGACTGCTGACCCCCAGAATGCATGACCCATAATCCCCATGGGGATGACCTGCAGCCCCAACAAAGAGGACACCTTTTGAATAGGATCAGGAATGAGGGAAATAATGATAGAAACATGTGGTGTTTACATACTAAGTATGTCCATAACTAATAAAAATAAATTTAAAAAGAATAATGTAATGAATGAAACCCATGCCCCAGCAACCTCTCAGCAAGCTCCTCTGGGTCTTTCTAACTCAGTCATTCAAATTCTTCTTCAATATTCAAGATATGCAAAAATCTCTCCCAAGCAAGATTACACATTTGTACTGATAAATATATTTTATTTTAAAATCGGGTACAGCTATAGTAGTTATTGAGCACTTGTTTACTTTCTTGCATTATAAATTTCATGAGTATGTCTTTTTTAAAACTTTATTTGGGCTGGAAAGATGGCACTTGCCTGCAAAGCCAAAGGGCTCAGTTATGATTCCCCAGGACGCTCATAAGCCAGATACACAAAATGGCGCATGCATCTAGAGTTTGTTTGCAGTAGCTGGAGGCCCTGGCATGCCCATTCTCTCTCTCTCTCTCTTTTTATCTCTCTCTTGCTTTCTTTCAAATATCTTTCTGTCTTTCAAATAAATAAAGTGTCTATTTAAAATTTTATTTAGTTCCATATTTGTTTATTATTTATTTATTTATTCATTTATTTCAGAGAGAAAAGGGACAGAGAGAAAGAGAGAGAATGGACATGCCAGGGATTGTAGCAACTGTAAATAAACTCCAGATGCATGCATCACCTTGTGCATCTGCCTTACATGGTACTGGGGAGCTGAACCTAGGTCCTTAGGTTCACAGAGGCAAGTGTCTTAAACACTAAGCAATCTCTCCAGCCCAATATATCTTTTATCAATCACTTTATTTACTCTACAAATATTTTACATATAACTTACACTTATTTAATTAATGTCTTATTAATTAATGTCTTAAGTTTCTGCATAGACTTGGACTCATTAGCATTGTAGTATCTAAACTTGATAAAAGAAAGTGTAAAATGATTTAGTATTTTAAACACCTAACTCATTAATGGTTATCAGCTCCTCCTATCTAGATTCCTTGGCATTCATCTTTCAGGTTCCATTGAATTGGCTAATTTATTTAGCCTACCTTTAACTGCCTTCAAGCTGCAATGTAATGCTGTGCTGATAAGCACACTATTCACTTTGAAATTTCTGAGTTAACATGCAGGCACTTCCTATTTGGGAACAGTCTCTACTCAGTGTTATGTTAATAAGACCACCATTTTCAGGAGCACAGAACAGTAACAATGGGACCTCAAGATTTACTCAACACAAACCAACACAGAATGAAACTTCTGAATTTAAGTTCTATGTTTAGCATGTAACTTGGACTTTAGAGTCTACTCAATTACAAAAGTACTTTAGAAGATTGCAGAAAAATTAAATGAAAAAATGCAGGATCCCCTGTAAACATATTATGAATCTCCATGCTTTTGAAAAGCTGATTACAGTAGGTCTGATGAGACATGGACTGGAAGAATCTTGCTTTAAATGTCTCCTGATTTACAAAAACAAAACAAAAAACAAAACAAAACAAAAACAAAACAAAAAAAATTTCCACTTTAGAGGCCCAACAAAATTATTTTACATTCTTCCATGGCTTAAATAATGATTTGATTATACATGCCAAGGAGTGCTACAAGATATAGTATTGATTCTCAAATAATCAATGTTATTCCATTTAAAATACATCCAAAGAAATCAAATCACCAGCTGATCATTAGTTTACCTATCTGTGTATGTGTTCTGAATATTAAGATTTCCATAATCAGTACAGGATTAAGTAAGAATATAAATTGGCTGGCATAACATTTATATTGACAAATATTTATTTGAATATAAAATATAAGAAATTCTTTAAAAATTTACTAATTAATTTGAAAGCATTGGAGCAAACTCTATATATGTAGCTTGGGTAAATAATTTTCTTTGTACATATTCTTTTTAGTCTTCATTGCAACCATACAAGGTAAAAAATATCATCCCATTTTAAATATGCAAATATTTTTGTGTAAAAGCTCCAGATTGAATACAGATTTGGAAGGAACAATATTCTGCTTATGTTTTAGAGTGTGACTGAAACATTTCTTCAATAGAAACAAGATGAAGGGAAGGAATATACTATCTCAAATAATGATGCTGAAAGCAACAGAAAGATGCCAGCATTGTGACATGAAGACACTTTGAATTACAAATCCTCCTTAATAGTACCAGCATGGCTGCATTTGTCTTGTACAATTGTCCCACTTGAGCTTTGACTTCTTATCTTTATCCCTATAGCTACTTATTTCTATATAAGCCTATTTGCATATATATATATGAAAAACAAATGTTTAATATTAATAGTTATTAAACAAAGTTTTCAGTGTAATCATAGGACAACAAGCATGTCCATGTAGAGAGAGAATGTTAAGCTGCAAGACTTTTTAGGATGATTATTCATAGTAATTAGAATCCATTTGCTAGCAGAACCTCATCTTAATAACTTGTTCTAAAATTTTTGCAATTAAGTTATAGTGAAGCATGGATACTTTAAACCTAAGTGGACTTAAGGCTAAATATTTTCTCACTTGCTATAAAAAGTTGGTAAAAGTTAAAAACCTAAGATGATTTTAACAGAACATGGGGATATATATTTTTTTCATCCACTGTAATTTTCTTCCAAAAGTATGTTATATGGCTAACACACTTAAAGTTTTAAATTCAGAGAAGTTTCGTTTGCCCGTTTTCTTATGCTATAGACTTCAGCGTATACTGTTTGGGCTCAACAGCTCTCCCACACTCTTTGTTTACACAATGGAAATTGCATTCCTACACAAACATCACACCCTGGCACAATACCACCTTCATAAGTTCTTTAAAAATGTCAAGATAGAAGATAGTTTAAGTTTTCTGTTATCTTTTTACCTGAAAAAATAAGGTATATACATGCAGGGCTTTGCTTTGTTTCCAGGTGTTTTTGAAGTCTGTGGTAGTCATCTGATTTAAAAAATTTAAAAATTATAATTTGTTTTCTTATTCCAATTAAAAGGGCTTAAACTCATTCAAGTGTAGCTGGAGGATAAGATACCCACAGGAATTCATGTGACCCAACAGGAGTATGTTGCAATCTCAAATGTCTGAACCATCTTAGGCACAGAGTAGAGAAGTGTTATGCATTTACTTCCCTGGGGTTGTTTCTTCATAAATGATTCATTATACAGATCAAGGAACTAGATCCCAGGAGTAATAGAATTATTAATTATGTTCAAGGATTATGGCAGAAAAAAATAAAAAGGAAAGATAATATTACTTTTAAAAATGTACATGTAGCAATGTTTCACTTAATAAAACTGGGTTCTTTTGTATCATAATTTGATTGCTTTCAATTTAATTATTCAAGATAAAAGACTATTGACAGAAAATATTTTCTTTGGGTCACTTCTTACAATCATTTTTTTAAAAGCAAACAAAATATCATAATTGTTTCAGTTTGAAAGTTTATTTCTTATAGTGCTAAAATGAGTATGTAAATGTCAAAATTTAAGTATATCTGTCTTTTCATTTCTCCTCCAGGAAGCTGATGTTAATTTCCAGAGCAAGCAATCTCTTCCTTAGGGCTTTGCACATTGACTTGGAACTTCTCCTCTAGAAATGGTCTTCCTCCTCTGGGAAATCTCAGAAAACCTTTTTCCTAATCAGAAACTCTGAGTTTGGAGTAGCTGTGTATGAGGAAAAGTGATATGGAAGTCTCTAGGGAAATGGTAGTTCTAGGTTTCTTTCTCTTTCTCTCTTGCTCATTCACGTGCACTAATTTAGTTTAAAAGGAAACCAATAAAATTTTCATTCTTTGGGATTTTATTCTGTCCAACATGAAATAAATTTACCATTCATCAATTCATTTTTGTTTGAATTCCTTCCAATCATGAATTATATCTGTGCTTATTATACATGTATATAAATTATAAATTGCACTGAATATTGTACTGAACATTTAGTACTATTTGGAAACTCATAGAAATTATGTATATAATACATGGAATCCATCATCTGTCATTTGTATTGAATGTATTTAATATTATTTAATTATTTAATTATTTAATATAATTTTTATTGTTTTAATTCTAGATCACACTATTTCTTAAATTATTAAAACTCTATGGGGCTAGGGAGATGGCTTAGCGGGTAAATGCATGCCAATGAAGCCTAAGGACCCTGGTTCAAGGCTCGATTCCCCAGTACCCACTTAAGCCAGATGCATAAGGTGGTGCATGCATTTGGAGTTTGTCTGCAGTGGCTAGAGGCCCTGGTGCACCCATTCTCTCTCTCTCTCTCTCTCCTCGCTGTCCCTCTCAAATAAATAAAACAAACAAACAAACAAACAAACAAAAACTCTATGAATTTTTTAACTCCATTTTTTTTTTTCAAGGTAGGTTTTCACTCTAGCTCAGGCTAACCAGGGTGGCCTGAAATTTATTGGGATCCTCTTACCTCTGCCTCTCAAGTGTTTGGATTAAAGGTGTGTACCACCACGTACAGCTTGTTTTAAATATTCTTATTAATTTATTGGAGACGAAGACCGAAAGAGCCAGAGATAGAGTATGGGCAAGTCAGGGGCTCTTGCCACTGCAAAAGAACACCAGATGAATGTGCCACTTTACATATCTGGCTTTATATGGGTGCTGGGGAACAACAGGCTTTTCAAGCAAATGCCTTTAACAGGTGAGCCATCTCATCACCCTCATTTATATTCTTAAAAAAATTCATTTCTGATCTGTGTATAAATTTTTATGTTTTAGAAATAAATTTGCAATTTATTATAAACCTTTTTTTAATGTTTTAGACATGCATTTTTATACAATATACATTATATAAGTTTATAACATATGTAATATACAATAATTATATATGATTATAAAGTATTATATAAATTAAATAATTTAATATAAACATATATAATAATTATTATTATAATAAGACTGGCTTAGTGGTTAAGGCACTTGCCTGCTAAACCTAAGGAGCCATGTTCGACTACAGATCCCATCTATTCCAGATGCACAACGGTCAGACAAGCACAAGGTTTCACATGCCCCTTAGGTGGTAGAAGCATCTTGAGTTCAACTGAAGTTGCTGAGGCCCTGGCACTCCAACTCTCTCTTTTTCTAAAATAAAAATAATTAAATAAATCAGTACTGATGAATTTATCTTTAAACATGGTAGGTACAAAACTTAGTCAATTAGGTATCATAGTTAATATGATCAATTTAAAGGAATAAATATCTATATAAATTTGCATATTATACTCTACCTCACTTTCAGATTCCTAACATGCATAATCTATGCCATTGTCACATATTGCTATGAATGAGTGAGAAATTTTTATAGCAAAATTGAAAAAGATGGAGTAGAAATTCTTGTCATTCTTAAGAATGAAACCAAACCTCACTCAGGATGAATATATATGTAAGTACTTCCACTAAGTAACCTATATCCCCAAAACTTTATTTTCTTTATAGTCTCTCCCTTCCCTAACACATAAACTGAATCACACCATCTTAAAACCTTGCATAAAGCCTTTCAAGTTAAAAGGCATGTAGCCTTGTGATTGCTTCTTTGTTTGAGAAGTTTATAAAAATTAGCTTCACAGCCTATACACTACATTATTTAACAGATTATTGAAGTCCTCTTTATTTTAAATAATGAAAGCTATATCTTCTGAAAACATCTTCAGGATTATATTGCTAAATTTGCTAAATTTAGTTCCTGGATTAAGGCTTAGCATAGAACGTGATGTCTGAAAATTTTCAGGTTTAGAAAACAAGCTTTTAGCTGGGCATGGTTGGTGCACGCCTTTAATCCAAGTACTCAGGAGGCAGAGGTAGGAGGATGTCCATGAGTTCAAGGCCACCCTGAGACTACATAGT
The DNA here is from genome assembly GCA_036365145.1 of Orientallactaga sibirica. Lineage (NCBI taxonomy): Eukaryota > Metazoa > Chordata > Mammalia > Rodentia > Dipodidae > Orientallactaga > Orientallactaga sibirica. Next base: position 5,953,133 of record JAEOAD010000043.1, on the reverse strand, counting down.
GAATTCAAGTTCAGCCTGGGCTAGAGAGAGACCCTACAAAAAAAAAAAAAAAAAGTCTCTTTATTTTCCAGAATCTCTGTCTAGAAACTATTTTGTGAATACCTTTGTTTCACTAATTCCATTTTTCTCCCCTTATTCCAGAAAGGATAGACATTGCTATATCTTCAACTGTCCAGGAGATCACTATCATTAAGTCCATGATCCAAGGTCCTCAATCTACATCTCCTCTCTTGAAATTATCAGTCCTTTCCAGGATTATCTTGATCTTCACATACTTTGAGAAGAAAACAACAAAAAATAATTTCCCTTTGTAATATCATTTTCATATATTATATATTATGTGTTGTGCTTTATGTTTTTTAACATGTTTAACACATTGATGACTTCAGTTGCATCTTAAACATATTTTTTATTCACTACTAACTAAAATAATGTCTCCAAATTAGCTACAGAGGGAAGGAAGTGATGGCAGACATATGTAGTCTAATGCTAGCAATGGGATACAGGATGAGGTCAATTAACAGGGAAGGAAAGATTTTCCCCTCATTGTAAAGCTATATTTTTGAACACATCACTTAAGATGATGGAGAGAATATGCGCATTTATCATAGAAAAATTTAGCACTTGATTTTCTCTTGTATTCATTGGGAACTCAAGAAGAGGTTCTTACATGTATTGATAGTGATGACTATGGAGGATATTTTATGATCTTCAAAGTGCTCTTTACATATATTACATTGTGATACTACAGTAATCTTGAAAATAAGAGAAAATGGAAATGTCCGGTTTATGTTTATCAGCCTTGTAAAGAACAATATTATCCCCAATACATATTCAATATATTCATTCATTGATTTGTTCAGGTACTCTAAATATTGAAAATATTGCTTTATCTTTCTATTTTAAAAGATATATTCTGTGGCATTAGCTCTACATTGTTTCCTGCTATTGTATAATTTTGCATAAATATGCACTGCATGGAATTTTTTATTCATTTGTACCAGAAGAGAAAAGTGAAGTCTAGTCAAATTAGAGATCCTGAAAGTACGAATGCAATGAATAAATTAATGCCGGCATTGATAGATGAGGGCAAAGAAAAGGAGTCTCATTGTGCAGCTCAATTGAACACTTCACTTACGACAATATTGTGATGTCAGGGGATTGTTGGTTTGATGTACTTGAAATTTTAAAACAATAATGGAATTGCTTCTTTATCCTCAGGATTGTTTAGACACAGGATTTTAAATTTGCACATGATTCTATGCAAGTCAGCTTCATATGACAAAGAAAATAAGAAGAAAGCAGATTTATTGATAGGTATAAATGATTGTCTTTTTATCTTTCTCGAAGACAGTTTAGGACTCTGTACTTGCATTTAGTCCCAAATATGTGTTAAGATAAAGAAGAGAAATTCTCCACTGAAACATTAGAATCTGTGCTAAAAAGTGTCTTTCTTCCAAAGCATCTGCAATTATGTTCTTGTGTCTTTCAGAGTTTAAGCTATCCAGAATTTAAGGAAGAGAAAAGTAGAAAAACTGAGGACACATGACTATAACTCCCACTGAGTAGTGTGATTATATCTGGAATGTAAAGGGTTAAAAAAGGAAATTTGAGTTTATCTACTTTCTCTGTCCCCAGGCACTTAACAGGATCATATACTCTGCTGTGGTCTCCAAAAAGTTACCAGATATGAGAATTGTTGTATGCCTTTAATTTAACTCTGTATTATTTCCCCTGGGAAATTGTGGGGATTCTGGGTGGGATGTTTGAAGATGGATAGTAAAAATTCTGGTGGAAAGAAACTTATCAAAGGAAAAAAAATAACAAATTTCTTTATCTTTGTCTTATTTGATCTTTAAAATTCAATGGTAATATTGCTTATATTTACTCTCAGAAGTAGAGAACTTTTGACCTCATGGTCACTGGAAAGTGGAGATTTAAAAAAATCTTCTACTTGAAATTCTGTTTATACTTTTACAATATTATTGAAACTTTGAGAGGCACATATTGTTCTAAAACAGGGATTTCAAAATGCCTAACTTTTATGTGTTTCTTTGGAGGCAAGAGAATCTAGCCACATAAGTCACAAACTTTTCTGTATCAGCAGAACTTATATATAAAATACAAATATGTTCTTATAATATGATAATGTAGTATTAAAATGTTTTAAAGAAAATGAGGAATTTCACCTTCAAATTTGTCTCTTACCTCCCAATATTTGCTTTGTTCTTTGTGTCATACACATACTAAGCCAAAATCTGTTCTTGATATTCTTCAACTATTATATTTTATTAAAGATGCCACTGAAAATATTACCTAGTGAGGTCTTATATGTTATATAGACATGTTCTGTGATTTGGGTTTACCTGTTATTCTCAAGTAACAGGTAATGGAATGTTTAAATGCAGTGCTCACTTTCACTTGAAACCTGAGTTCAGAGAACATAATTATGTTCGGGTAACATATATTTCAATCAGAACTCTGCATTTACACGGCGCTAAACAGTTTACATGTACCAACTTAATTTTCTTCACTATCTCATGTGGAAATATTATACTATCTGTCAACAATTCAAATATTTAAAGTTGTATAGATGAGCAGCATAGTACTTTGATTGCTATATTTCTTTTGTTTTAAATTCAAGCTTTTCACTCAGATTTCATTAAGGCAACTGGCGTGCCTTGCACTGGGTACTTTCTTATCCCCAAATGCTTGCAATTTGTCACTTCTCTGTATCTCTTAAATAAACTTCAGTGGAAAACATGCAGAGCTGTGTAAGTTGCTAAGCATCATCAGATTTTGCACACACTACTTCCCCATGTAAACATGAACTCGTGCTTTTTAAAAGGTCTGTCACTGTACTTTTCACATAGCTTTCCAGGAGGTGAGATGATTTCCCAGTTTATTTATAGATTAGGATCTGGACATTTCTTTAAAACAAGGCAATCACATTTTTATTTCTGACGGTGTATATAAGTATTCCAACAGAGTTTCAGATATCCCACACAGGCTTAAGGGAGTCTATAGAGAATCTTTATTGCACACTCATTTTTCAGTCCCTCCTCCCCAGTGCTTTCTAACCTGAGACAAAGGATTCATGAGCTCTGAAGGCTTTGGAATCCCTAAAAAGCATAAAACATAACTTCTCTAACTGTGGAATTTCTTCATATGATTGCTAGTTCTGCCTGATCGTTGACCCTATAAATGAAAATGTCTTCTACACCCACACAACTAGGCTGTTCAACCATGATGGCCCTACATTTTTGGGCGATATGCTACTGATTTTTGACAAAAAGCAGGTGCAGCTTTTTATTCTTTTTGTAGAAACTGGCACATGGAATGACATACAATAAGTACTTAGTGAGTTTGATGAGTAAAGGATATACCACTGAATAATGTGAGGGTGATTATTGAGAACAGAAGTGTACTTGACAAAATGAAAACTGACCTTTGACCTCTAAGAAGATATGGCTGCCACACATTCTCCATGAGAGATCTTGTCAAGCAGGTCTGGAAAATGGTCTAAAGGATGCAAAAGGGCTAGAGAGATGGCTTAGTGGTTAAGGCACTTGACAGTGAAACCTAAAGACCCAGGTTTGATGGCAGATGACGCAAAGTGATGCATGCATTTGGAATTCCTTTGCAATGGCTAGAGTCCCTGAAATACTCATTCTCTCTCTCTCTCTCTCAAATAAATAAAATATAAAAAAAATAAAGTGTAATCCTTTTTGAATATAACCATCCCAAATGGAAATATATCTCATGGGTTTATGTGTGTGACTTCCTGTCATTTCAGAAACTCATAGATATGTTAGTATATATACAGATTAGCATAGATGGCTTTTATGTGTAGGAGTAAAATGGAGGAATATAAATTGTATATTTATTACAACCTTCAAAAACAATCTTACTTTGCTTCAAATACTTGTGCTTTTTGGTTCTAGGAAATTATGGCATAATTTACTTATAAAGAGAAAATGTTTTTGTAGATCAAAGCACTTCGGTTTTAAATCCAAGGTACACAAGACCTCAGGTGGGAGTGCCAGCAGCAGTAACAGGAAATATCTGGTAAAGTGAACCCACCCTCACTAGGGGTTGGGAGGAAATAAATTGAAAATATACAAACAAAGGAAGAGTCCAGGTTCTCATAAACTACATCCACATTGAGGTTGCAGAGCGTGTCCAGTTACTGATCTGAGCACTTCTATCTGGATCTCATCTCCTCAAGTTTCCAAAAACTCATGGGGACCATAGCATTTAAAAAACAAGGGCTTCAAAGGGAGACTTATCTAAATTGTGGTACTCTCTGTGGTACTTACAGTTTATTTACATTGCACTTGGGGTTTGGTAGTGTTATGGCAATCCTCAGACTTCAGGAATGCATATGAAATAATTTACATTTTTTATGGTGGTCAAGATGATCACGGGGAACCTAATCCATGCAGGCAAGTAGTGTATTACTGCACTACACCCCTCATACCTTCGTATGCAAACAAGGTTGGAATTATATTGGAGCCAAGGATTAAAGGAGGAAAAAGGAGGAAAAAAGGATAGAAGTCATCATCCCATGTAGTTTATGTACAGTCTTATACTTAAGGCTTACATGCAAAAATTGGGAGTTTTCAGTGTTCTGGTATGAGTTGCTCATTAGACGGGAGAAAGAAACATAAGAAGAGGCCTTAGGGACCAGTGTTTATTAAATTATATCCATACCTTCTTCCATTTCATGCCACACAGCTTTTATCAACTACCAGTCTCCTGCATCAGGAATGTGTATCTCTTTATGACTACCCTGTCTGAGCAGTGTGGGCTGACATTTCAGACCTGCCCCTGGATTTCAGTTATGTTGCAGTCTAAAGATTCTGACATTCTAGCCCCATCATTAACTTTCAATTCAGTTTCAAAAAAGTTGGAGATACTGACTCTCACATGCTTCAGCAGATATTTGTATTCATCTGGTCAAAATACAGACTTTTTTTTTCTCTAACTAGAAAGTAGAACTTTTAAATAATAAATCATAATAAAATAATTCTAGTAATTACAATAATTAACTTCCCTCTAGAACATAGCCTAACACTATGTTAGAAAAGGCTTCACATCAGACATGGTGGTGCATGCCTTTAATCCCAACACTTGGCAGGATGAGGTAGGAGGATTGTCATGAGTTCAAGGCCTCCCTGAGACTACATAGTAAATTCCAGGTCAGCCTGGGCTAGAGTGAGACTGTATTTTAAAAAAAACCAAAAATACAAGCAATCAAAAAAAAGTTTCATAAGACATTTTATAGACAATATTATGTAAGTAGTACAGACTTCCATTCATTCAACATTTAATGTAAGATCAATATAGCATCTTAAAATTATTGACTCCTTTTTTCCTATTGACTTTCTTGACTTTCTCTCCTATTTCTAATCAAAATATGTATAAGAAAGGACAGGAGAATAATTTTGCTATTAATATAATTGATATTGAGAGAAGAAGTAATATTAGCTATGGATTAATGGAAATAGTGATAGATAGAAGTTTTTTTTTGCAAATAATATCATTATTCATTAAACTACCATAAAACAAATCCATTAGTCATATATTTGGATTTTATATGCCATTCAAATTCATCAGTTTGTCTGACAAATTATTGGAAAAAGCAGCTTTATTCATATTTTGTAGCAATAAGTGAGGTAGCATGTAACAATCTAGGATGGCAAAAATCATGTTTTTGTTATGCTTAAAAATTTAAAGGCTATGAAAATGGCCCAACAGTTAAAGATGCTAGCTTGCAAAGCCTGCTGGTCTGGTTCAATTACACAGCCACCCATGTAAAGTTAAATAGGCATATATTAGCACCAGAAAGAGATCCTGCTGTGTATAGACATGTGCATGCACATAAGCACACACACACACACAGACACACACCCTTATGTAAATTAATGTTAGTGTACTTATTTTAGCCCACTCTGCTGTATGGATGGCAAAAATCCATATAAGATTGATACTCAGGGCTGGAGTGATGGTTCATCAGTGAGGGCTTTAGGGGACCAGGGATGACCAGAGTTCAAATCTCAGTATCCCTCATACAAAGCTGGGCATGGCCTTGTTTTGTAACCTAAATCTCAAAGGAGAGACCTGATAATCTAGGAGCCCAACAAGCTCCAGAATCAGTAACGAGACTTTGTCTGAAAGCAAAGCCTGGATGGGCAAGGTGGAGCTACCAGACATATTGTCCTGGCTATAGCAGGTGAGCGTGGGGAGTGTCAGCACAGTACACACATCACACCATACTGCACTCCCATAGGAGCAAAAATTAAAAACAAAACAGAGAGACAGGTACTTAATGTCCACAGCTTATTTTTGAAATATTTAATATAAGTCATAAGCCCTCAGTGTGTGTGGGGGGTATAGGGGGCGGCATGTGTGTCACAACAGAAGTCAACATTTGCTGTCCATCCTCCACCATTCTGCTTTTTTAGAGAAAGGTTAGCTCATGATTCACTCTGCTGGTTCTAGAACTTCTGCAACATTCTCTTGTCTTCAACTTTCTTCTTGTTATTGGCAGCTGAAATCACAGACATGAGTTGACAGTGTCCAGCTTTTGACATGGGCCTGCTGTCTGAACTCAGGAATTCACATGTGTGTTCTCCATTCACTTTATTCATGGAGCCGTTTTCCAAGCTTCTCATATGACTATTTAAAGATATACAAGTTGTTTTTCTGTAGTCATAACACAGAACTAAAAAATATTTTATTACAAATATGTACAAAATCCATCAAAATGTACTGATGGTTTGCTCTTAATTAAAAATCCCTATTTTGAGTTTTCATTGATATAACTTCAACATTTCATTTAATTTTACCCTTTTAACAGCTTCTCAAGTCATTTAAATGCCTTTATTTACCATATATTAAAGAATAACTGAAAGTACTGAATATCAGTTGTAAATATCTTTATTCCTGGCCGTGAAGAATACATTGATTTTCACTTGTCTTAAAAACTCCAAATTTGTTAATACTTTCAAAAAGATGAAAGGGAGATTAATAAATTATTACCTGTAAACTAAAGTGCATAAGAAACCAGAATAGTTGTATATATATATTTATAAAAAAATGCATGCATAAACAAATATATTCATAGGCAACAAGTCAGATTGATGCATAAATTACATTCATATTTCAGACAATATTGCCCTAGATCTGTTTTCTTTTTACATTTCTTCATTTATATAAATTGTACATACATAATGTGGGTACTTCTCATCTTTTGTAATAATTGGTAACCAAATTTCCTTTACTAGTTCAGTAGTTTCCTGTACTGGACATTTCTGAATTTCCTTGTAAGCAATGAACAAAAATTTGTATACTTGGGGCTGGAGAGATTGCTTAGCAACGGTTAAGGCTCCTGCCTGCTAACCCTAAGAACGCCAGTTCCAATCTCCAGCAGTTCCAATCTCCAGGTCCCATATTTAGCCAGATGCAAAGTGACGCAAGGACGCAATGTCGCACTTGACCACAAGGGGGCACACACATCTGGATTTTGTTCACAGCAGCTGAGAGGCTGCTGGAGCTCCCATCTCTATCTGTCTTCCTCTCCCTCTCTCTGTCTCTTTCTGTGACTCTCTCCAAAAAAAAAAAAAAAAAAATGTATACTTGTAGATTCAGAGCTTCTGAAAAGACTGGTAAATAACATTTTTGGATATATTTATATCAATCTCAAAAGTGTGTATATATATAGAATTTATGATGGGATAAGTTGACTGAGTAGGATTTTCCATTGGAAATTACCATATGACTGTGCGGTTCCTGTTGTGTTCATGTTTCCATAACCACATCATCCCATGTGAAATGAGAGGAGAGAGAAATCTGTAGAGGTGTTAACAACACTTCTTTAATCAGGGGTTCACTTAACAACAAGCAGTGTGAAGTGATTTAACTTAATATCCTAGCTAGTCAGGGTATATTAACTGTCATACCAAACGCTTAAGAAAATATCCCTGGCTTAGCATCATGAAAGTCATAGCTCACTCCTATCACATCATGAGGCTCAAACGAGGACTGCAGAAAAGGAATGGTGCTTCTTGTGTTCATTCTAAGACTGACATTCTTCCTCATTACAGGTATGACAGCAATATGTAGTTTCAGTGTAAAATGTTTGATTCTATAAAGTTTGATTCTATAAAGATTCTATACATATCAAATGAACATAGTTTTATGACTTCTATACTTATGTGCCATGCATGAATTATAGATTTTTATATATTTGTGACAAACCCAATATTATTAGCTCTGGTATGTGTCAGCTTTCTAGTTATGTTGAGTTAGAAAAGTAAAGAAAATGTCAAGTTGTTTTTAATGGTTGTTAGCTGAGTACTCTTTAGTCTCCATTATGATTTATTGCATGATTGAGATGGGCATGATTTGTTTTTATAGAGTCCCAGTACTGTCATAGATCACTTACTTCTATTATATTCTATATGGCTTTGACAAATCATGATTTTTTAAAAGGAGCTCACAATTTACAGTTTCAAAGGGTAAAGAAAAACACCGAGGCTCATTTATAACACCTTGAATTAAATTTCTTTGTACAAATTTGATATAAAACTGAATACACTCCTGTTAATATACTATACATTCAAAAGTAGTGAAAGACCAATTAATATAAATAAGCCAAAAATTTATATGGAGGTCTTTTGACTAATTAACTGTTTGAAGATTGTGGCAAACTCCTGAAATAAATTATTCTTTAAAAACATTTCAATAGTTATTATATAAAAATAATAGATTTGCAGTTTTACTATACAATGTTTCCAATAATCAATATATCTCCAAAATTTATACCTGGTGACTATACCAGGTATACCAGGTATTTTTTGATTGGCTAGTTAAAAAAAAAATCCATCTTGCATTACAATTGTAATCTTGGTTAGTGTATCTAGTCTGAGAATTTGTATCCAATCTCATAACTCAAATGAAGAATATGGAGTAAACTCTTGTTGATATAAGAACTCAATGTATTGTAGCATTTAAGTCATAATAGAATATATCTATATTATATAACCAGTAAAACAGTCATACTCATAATCAAAAGAAACATGCATTCCAGTTTTAAGCCTCAGGACAACCCTTTGCAGGTTTTAAATCTCTGATAAAACTGATAAATCTTAGTTTTGCCACCTGCAAAATCAAATCTCACATGCCTGTATAAGTGTGAAGTCCTATCTAAAAAGGGAATATTTATATTCAAGTAAAAATAACGTACATACTTGCAAACATTCTTATTTTTTCTTATAAGTGTACTTCAATCTGAGACAAGTTGATAATTGAACTTGCATGACCATTAATTACCAGGTTACTATTATCTTTTATGTTATCTTCATATTTTTCTATCATTTTAATTAATTAAAACTATATGTCACAATGAATGAGTGATATGATCTGTACTTCCACCAAACTTATTCCAATTAAAGGGCACCATTTTAAAAGTTGTCCTCTGGTATTAGAAAAATACATTCTGAAATTCTTTAACTGCATGCTGTAGAAGTAATTCTTATTATAATCAGTCACCTATTCATATGTTCTGAGACTCTATCACACCAGAGAAAGAAAGTCATGCTTTGTAATGATGAATATTTCAGTGATAGAGATTAGTTTCTTTGTTATTGATAAGATGAATAACTTGAGCTGCTTAGACCTGGAAGGAATTTGAATAGTCAAGTAAAATGTGTAAAAATCAAAACCACAAAAAAGTTAGAGCTAGAATTGCTAATGTCTTTAACTTTGAATTTAATAACATATGTAAATATATTTTCCTTTCTCAGGTCTGTGATATGTGCTATTTAAACCTATTTTATTTCCCAAGTCTTATTTTTCTTGACATTATTTCAAAATATTAGTAATATTTTTAAAAAGTTTAATCAAAAATTGATGCAGTGTTTTATGGAATTATAACTATGTAAACAAGTTACCATTATATATTGTTAATTTATAATGTATTCATAAATATGAGAGGTTGTAATATTACTGGAACTCTAATGTCTGCAGATAAATTTGCTTTGTCACTGCCAGAATTTTGGGTTTGGTATTTCCTTTGGCATCACAAGGCTTTATCAAGGTAAAATATATTAGCCATACCACAAAGCAATAATAAAAAAAAAAGTTGTGCAGTTACAGACATAATTCTTGTTATTTTTGCTTACTGCTATATATGTGAAATCAAAATACATTATCTTTACTTTTATTTCCATAAAATATAGACCAGATGATCAGGTTGACTTCACCCCAGGAACGCAGGGGTGTTTCAGCATATGGAAATCTGTGAATGTAATACACCACATAAATAAGCTTAAACACAAAAACCACATGATTTTAAAGGTGATTAACTCCTTCAGTAAAGTAGCAGGATACAAAATCAATGCACAAAAATCAGTAGCCTTTCTATATCCAAGACAAAGATACAGAGAAAGAAAGTGGCATTGTCCCATTTTCAATATCAACAAAAACAAATAAATAAAATAAAATAAAATACCTTTAAATAACATTAACCAAAAAAGTGAAAGACCTTTACAATGAAAGCATAGAAACACTCAAAAAAGAAATTGAGGAGGATTTGAGAAAATGGAAAGACCTCCCATGCACCTGGATAGGCAGAATTAACATTGTGAAAATGTCAATCTTAACAAAAACAATATACAGATTTAATGTAATACCCTACTGCCAAAGACACCTTATGCTGTTGGTACGAAACATGGAGTGACCTGGCTGGAATCTGGAAGACAGTCGGTCCCCAGGGAGTTAGCTTGTCTAGTGCTAGAAGGTGTTATAGGAGCGACTAGGGGAAAGTCACCAACAACTGTCCAAGCAATGCATGATCTAAGCTTCTTAGCAGCAAACAACCTGATATGATACTCACACAAGTGCAATATTGGCACACAGCCATGGTAGGTAACCAACTGCTCTTGATTTGGCTAACAGATCCACTAAGTGGAATGGAACCCATAGGTGGAACTAGGAAACATTTCAGAACCTTATCCAAAAAAATGAGCTCGCTCTCCAATATCAAGCTTCCCCCAATTGTGTGCTATGAGGGCTTACAGCACTGGAGAATTTGCTTTTCTTTTTCAGATGGACATGGAACCTAAGGAGAGTATCAGCCCATTGCACCTCACTAGGGCCCCAGATGAAGCCATAGAGTAATGGGGGAAATGAGCACGAATGCTGCTTTGTTGGTGAACCTAGTACCAACACAAGGGTGAAGGAGATAGACACAGAGAACATTCAACTCCTACCAAACCAGATGTCCAGAGACAAAGAGGCTCCCTAGACTCATCACTGAAGTAAACCTAAAACGATCCCAACATGGCTCAAGGAAATATGTGGAAGAGTGGGTGGGAAGATTGTTAGAGCAACAAGTTGGGACATTATGCACAGAGACATTGCCTCTTTCCCATAACTGATGGCTTCCCCCACAATGCATGACCCACATACCCCAATGAGGAGGATCCTTTTGGAGGGGAAGGACAGGGAGAAGGATAATGATGGTACCAGCATGACTATATACATACTATCTACATAACTATTTTAAAATAAATAAATAAATAAATAAATAAATAAATAAATAAATAAATAAATAAAGTTTGCTGGAAAGATGGCTTAGTGATTAAGGCATTTGCCTGCAAAGCCAAAGGACCAAGGTTTGACTCCCCGGGACCCAAATAAACTCAATGCCCAAGGTGGCACATGTGTGTGGAATACGCTTCAGTAGCTGGATGCACTGGCACACCCATTCTCACTCTCTCTTTCTCTCTTCCTCCTTCCTCCTCTCTCTGCCACTCTCTCTCTCACACATACTCAAATAAATAAATAAAAATAAAAACATTTAATATATATGTATAGAAGTCATAGGAAATTATTTTTTAAATAATGCAAATAATACATATCAAGGAATAAGTTTGAAATAGCATCAATATCTACATGAAGACATTATTTAAAAACATTATTTATTTTTTACTTATTTATTTGAGGGAGGGGAAGGAGACAGAATGGATGTGCCAAGGGCTGTAGTCACTTTGTTCATCTGGCTTACATGAGCACTGTTGAACATTACTGTGACAGCTTCTTTCCTCCAGTTAAACCAGCTTGATGCTGAGTGCCTTTTTTTGGCTTTACTACAGATAGTAGTTAAAACTGCAGCATTACCAGTTGACATTTTAAGGAACATAGGACACATATTACATTATTATGGTACAATAGTGATTCTGAATGAAAGAATAGCATAGGTTTCCCTATATCTCCAAATGGTAAAATTTTTCTGTAGAATTTCACAGGAGACATTAATAACTTAATAAAGGAAAAATGAGTAAGAAGATTGAAAGAATAGTTTGGAAATATGTTGGCCTTCAATTAATTATAATTTCATGTAACTTAAATGTTACTTATTCAAAAACAATATAGAATGAGTATAATTTTTAAGTTTGAATATATATATATATATATATATAATATTAGCCCATAAAAGATGCAATATAATATTTGGTAATGCTATATTTGAAAAGAATAGTGTAAAAGCAGATGTTTTTAAAATCCCAGTTTGCATACATACAACAAAATGATGACTATAAACCCATGTCTACATCCACAAAGCTCTCCTCAGGTTAAGTTGTTGGTCACTTCTCTTCCCTCAGACCATGATACTTCTCAAGCAATTGCATCTCTTGTTTCCCTTGCTGGAGACATTCTTAATGCTTTCATGTGTCTCTTGCTATATACTTTAAATTATTGCAAAATTCATGTAAATGTACTCATAAGATGTGATTCTTTTACTCAAGAAGGCATGTTGAATTATGTCCACATTTTTCATACATCTTCTTACTATTGAAAAAAATAATATTTTTATTAATATTTCACCATTGTCAATTATCATTGTCTATTAATCAGAGTTATCTAGTACTATTTCCAAGATTTTAATATTATAAATGTGGTTAAAATATTGTGGGATATTTGTGTTTTTGTGTGTGCACATATTTACAGTTGTTTAGGAAAATAAAAATGTGTGTTATTGTTACAATTACTATATGTACACACATATATGTGAAAGTTTTATACCAATATCCAAAGATCATGACATTTTACTGCCTACTAGCAATAAGCCAGAATTTCAAAAGAGTAACTTAAAGCCACTGTAATTTGAGAAAAATTTTGACTACTCTAAGAACATAGTATCATCATTTTTAGATAAAAGTATTAATAAACAAGCATACTTAAGAATTGCATTCATTAAGAATTTTTTCCATATTTTCAACTGGTTAAAATAGGTCACAAATTAGACTAGATAATATCTTGTTCTATTTTGCTTCTTTGTCCTATCTGAAAATGACTAAGTAACTTCAAAACAGAAAACATTTGATTCATTCAGAAGCACAAAAAAGTTTGTGTAAGGTGGGATTTCAGCGTTCCTGGAACCCTTGGGACCACAGACCATAGACTACATTTAAGGAAAAGAGAGGAGAGATAGGGAGAGAGAGAGAGAGAGAGCAATCTGTGGCAAATAATCAACTGTACATAATTTCAGAAACACTGGATAAGATTTTAAATAGTTACAAATTTCAACATAGTAACTGAATGCCATTTGGACCTAAATCTGAATGTATAATTAGAAATTTGTAATTTATAATTGCACATAAAAAGATTTGATTTTACTGCTTGTCATGAAAGAGTTGTTTTTTTCAAATCATTTCTGAAACTATACAGAACTTTTTTATGATTCCATTCATTTATATGCATTAATCAAAAATTAGGCGACACAGAGGGCAAAGAATTAATACAAAGAAACATGATATTATTGATTTTCAACTCCTTTGGTATTTGAGATACCTACTTTTAATAACTGCTGCACAATTAATCAATCTACTATATGAGCCTGTGGAAAAAATGCCACTATGGGATTTGTACTTTTATAACCATCCTTATAATATTTGATTTAGATAAAGTTTGAACTTCTATTAAATATTGGAATAAAAATAAAAGAACTGCTTTCATTGTCTTCCAGCTGAACATATGCTCATGAGACACAACCAAATGTATGATATCAGACAATTTTTTCATAATTCATAAACTGAATTTGGGTTTGATGTTGATATCTCTGTAATTCTGCCAAAACCAACTATGAAATTAAAGATAAATCTACTGGGGCCTGGAGAGATGGCTTAGTGGTTAAGCACTTGTCTGTGAAGTCTAAGGACCCCGGTTCAAGGCTCAGTTCCCCAGGACCCACTAAAGCCAGATGCACAAGGTGATGCATGCATCTGGAGTTCATTTGCAGTGCCTGAAGGCCCTGGCACACCCATTCTTTCGGTACCTATCTGCCTCATTCTCTCTCTGTCGCTCTCAAATAAATAAATAAAAAATAAACAAAAAAGTTTAAAAAAGATAAATCTACTGTAGGATGAGCTTTAGGAACAGATTTACATGTCTTTACCATGCATCTAAGCATGATCAAAAACAAAATAAAAAGCTGAGAATTGAAGGTAGGTTTGTTAAAAAACCATTTTAGAAGCAGTGATTGCCCATTTTGTTTAGCAACAATGTTAATGTTGCTGCCATCTTTCCTCATGCAAAAATTAAGAATTATTTTTGCATGCAAAATAAAATACTATTTCAGATAATCTTTAGTAATAGCACAGAATTTTAGTAACATGGTCTGGAACATGACAATTTATTATTATTATTATTATTATTATTATTATTATTATTATTCTAGAAGAACAAAGTACAAGGTGCAAAGGAAGGAAATCAACAAGAAGGCCTGGAAGGAGGGAGAATATTCAGTCAGTCTCAGAATAAAATTTTATTATTTTTTTATTGACAACTTCTATACTTACATACAAAAAACCCCGTATAGTTCCCTCCCCTCCCCCATTCCAATTTAAAACTCCAATCTCCATCATATACTGACTTCTGTGTGTTTATTTTATATCTTGCTTCATTGCTAAAAGTGTTTATCAGCTCTAACAGTTTGCTGGTAGAGTCTTTAGGGTCTGTTATATATAAAATCATATCATCTGCAAATAAGGATAATTTGATCTCTTCCTTTCCAATTTGTATCCCTTTTATGAGTGTCTCTTGCCTTATTGCTATAGCCAAGACTTCCAGTACTATATTAAATAGAAGTGGGGAAAGTGGACACCCTTGTCTTGTTCCTGAATTTAGAGGAAAAGCTTCAAGTTCTTCCCCATTTAGTATTTTGTTGGCTGTAGGTTTGTCATGAATAGCTTTTATTATGTTGGGATATGTTCCTTCTATTCCCAGTTTCTGTAATACTTTCACCATGAAGGGATGTTGGATTTTGTCAAATGCCTTTTCTGCATCTATTGAGATGTGATTTTTGTCCTTCAGACCATTTATATGGTGTATTACATTTATTTATTTGCATATGTTGAACCATCCCTGCCTCTCTGGGATAAAGCCTACTTGGTCAGGGTGAATAATCTTCCTGATATATTCTTGTATTCTGTTTGTTGAGAATTTTTGCATCTATGTTCATGAGGGAGATCAGAATGAAATTTTTCTGTGTGACAAAAATATGACAAGTCTAAATATCTATGAATTCTTTTTATACATTATTTTCTTAATATTTGCATTCAAAATAAAGGTCTTAGGAATGCTCAATCTGTATGAAACATAAAACCAGGAAAGTTCTTGATGTTACTCCCTCTATGGGCTTAGATTTGAAATGTTTTTAAAGCTTGACACAAAAAAGGCCATGATGTGAAACTCAAAATGTGTGTCCATTGCTAATCAGGTTTAAAAATCCTGAAAACAATTGTTTGATGTCAAAAAATATATAATTAACACAGAAATTGGAAAACATACATTGTAAAATCTATTAAAAGAGTGAAATACTGTTTGATTTACAATTTTTAGGGATAGTATTATCGGGATAACTCTATACTTTTGTTAGGAATGTAAACAAATGACAATCTTCCTCAAAAACAAGTTAGTAATACATGTTATGTGAGAGTAATGTGGAATTCAAGAACATATGCAAAACCAAGGTGTATTTCACTGTAGAGTTATAAAAACTTCCAAAATACTGTAAACCACCAAAATGTCTTCCTGTAAAGCATAGACCAATAACTCCTCCAATCCATATAACAGAATGCTGTGGCCACTTTGTAACATTTTACTCTCAAAATATCTTTAACATTTTCCAAAAATTACAAGTGAAAATATCTTATTATGAATGTATTACCATAACATATTCTTCTTTAATCAAAAGTGGTCAACATACTGAAGATGATAACCAGTGAGTGTGACTCAACAGAGGACTGATTGTAGCTTAGCACACATCCCCTCAATGCAGATTGTCTTGGGTCTCCAGAACATGTCCAATTCTTGATAATCAGCATGCTTCTGCTTTGCAGACACATTTTTCTTCATAATGATGTTTAGAACATGAATATATTCAAATGGCAGTCAATTCCATTTAAAAGAAACAATGAAGTTGTAGAACTGAAAACACTAAAATAGTAAGATTCTTTATATATTTTTCTTATTTTATGAAGCCATTATCAACAAATATATAAGAAAAGTGTTCTTTAGAATACATAATTTAATACTTACTACATACTTAATATAATCAAGTAAATGCTATGTAGAATACTTTAAATATATTGCTTAAACAAGCCTTAACATTTTATTTTTAATTCATATTTTTTATTTTTATTTATTCATCTATTTTGTTTTTTTCAAGATAATTGTAGAGATAGGAATGATGGTGCACACCTTTAATTTGAGCACTTGGGAGGCAGAGTTAGAAGGATAGCTATGAATTTCAAAAGTATAGTTTTAGTATAGTGCCTTTTAATACATTTTTAAAAAAGAATAAAAACTTTGTGTAATATCTATATACTTAGGTTCAAAATTTAATATTTGGGTATTCACATGAAACAATATTGTGTTAACTTATAAAAGGAACTGGATATATATTAGTTCAAAAGGCATAAGGAAATTGGAAAATGTGACATTTAATTATTAGTTTATTAATATGGAATAATATACCTGATTTATATTTCATTACTCAATTTAAGCATTCCTATTATTGAGTTAATCAGCGATCAAAAATTTTAACCTAAATAACATGATTGTCTTCAGGAAAAGTAATCTTTACATTCAAACATTTACATAAATGAATTTTAGTTCATGGATTACTAGCTTAAAAAGTAAACAAAAATATTTGGAATATTCTTTTAACAATTGGTAATGTTTACTACATTAAATATTTTGAGTATCTGTATAACGAGATAAAAGAGGTTTATGTTTGAGCACAGCCTAAACTAACTATATTTTGATGGTATAATTCAGCTCTATGAAATATTTAGATTCGTAACTGTTAAACAGTCTGAGTAGTATGACTAAGTGTGTTGGCTTCCCCATTCACCACTTATTGTTCATCAAACTGCTGCTGGGTTAAGGGCCTGTTTGTTCCATCCTCAATTTTTCCATCCATTGTAGTCACTAATCAATGAGCAAAATGCATATGGTTATGCTCCCCCTCTCCTGAGAAATAATACACAAGAATCACACAAAACTCTTACTTTACTTTTTTTCACTGCAAATCTCCTTTTTTTGTCCTTTGATAAAACATACATATAGCTCTTTATATTCTTAAAAAGACCATTAGAAAATTTATGAAAATAACCATAGTCCTGTCCCAAAATCTGACTTATTTTCAATGGCATATTATGATACCATCAACACTAATAGGCAATAGGGAACAGTGAAGACAATGAAAGGTCTCTGAAGCCATGTATAATTCAAAAGCAGGTCCTATTCAATGTAATAAATCCCAAATGGTATATATATATATATATTCATATACATATACACACTCATATACTTGTGCACACACACACCCAGAAATGTTTCAATTGTGCACACACACACCCAGAAATGTTTCAATTGCAATGTATTATGCTATTTTAAATTTTCATAGAAATGAAAATATTCAGTTCCTAGTTAATAAAATAATTGCATTGTTAGTGACAGACTCTTCAGTGAATATCTCATTTGCCCAGTGATTTTTTGGGTAAGTATTTCATTCATATAGAACCTTGTCCAAAGTGAAAAAGTTAAACTTTGATAATGCAATATAATTAATTACACACACACACACACACACACACACACACACACACACAAAAAATTGGTATCAGCAACTTTATTTGTAAAGCTGAATTGCAAATTACCACAATATTATTACTGGCTAAAGTTCTTTCTCTTCTTTTTGAATAAAATGAATTCAGTCATTCAACATGTTAATTATTTCAGTATAGAGATAATATATTTAATCTTTAAATGAAATAACTTTAGAAATAATCAAAAGATTTATACTTTCTCATTGAATTTAGGTTCTAGAGCAATTCCCATGGGGAAGGCGCTGAAGCTAAGGAGAATTCTTCCATTGGGCTTTTCACTGTGAACAGAGTGTCTCTGTGAATGCTGCAGACAGAGCTCACTTGCCATCCAAACATAGGCACCAGCTTTCCTGGATGTCAAGGCCCAGCTTTAATAACTAGTGCTTATTTAATCGAGACAAATGCAGCTCTCTAAATGATTGGCAGCTTAAAGTCTGCCAGATCTGCCAGCTGTTATCTTTCAAATGAAACTGAAATCTAACGGCTTAGCACCGCACCGTGCAGCCACAGCAGAGCATGAAGGCCATAAATCCACATCTTCACATGGGCATTATATATATCTATCTGCCTCTTTTCATCTCACACAGGAAACCAAGTTTACATTATTCATCTGTGTTTATGCTTTTCAAACTATGATTAGCCAATGTGGTTTAATATCTCTAAAACTCCATGCACATACTTTACCATAATCATGAATTCTGAATGCAGCTTTATCCCTTCAGAGCAGATACGTTGGTTCAGTTTACGATGCAAATAAAAGGGTAAATTAGATGCCTATATAGGCCCTATTTCCACAATGTAGGTTTGCTTTGCATGTATTTTGTTTTGTAGAAAAATGCTGGTATGATATTAGGTCACTTTTTATTTTGATAATCCATTTTTTCCAATGAAATGTGTAATTTATTTCTAGTAACACAATTGCCTTCAATTGTTCCATTTCAGACCCTGTTTATATTCACAGTTATATTTTAATGTCACCAAGAAACAATATCCAGATAATTGTGCACATTTTAATTAAAGTAACAATTTTAAAACCCCTTTGATATCTCAAGTAGATTGATACATACTCTATCTGTCTGTCTGTCTATCTATCTATCTATCTATCTATCTATCTATCTATCTATAAACTATCTAACTATCTAGTTAATTTTAGAAAAGCTAAAATGTGAATTTCTTCTTGCATATAGTTGATCTGTCTAAAAGATCTTCTAAATCTGATCTATCTTTTTAACCATGTATTTTTTTTTTTCTGTATGAAATAATATAAATGGCAAGAGACATTGTACAACTTCTCTGTGTTGTTGACAATTTTACAAATCAGAAAACATCAATAATTTTATTTGAAAATTTGGGGATAGGGAAATCATTGTAAATATAGCTGTATAAGAATGATGGATGTTCTTGACATGGTGGTGGTGCAGTTGAGCACTCAGGAGGGAGAGGTGGAGTATAAAATCCTGGGACTCAGTGTGAGTTCCAGGTTAGCAAACAAAAAAAAAAAAAAAAAAAAAAAGAGTTTGATCTAAAGTCTGAATTCAGTTGCAGCACTCACATTAAAAACAAAATTTTTTTAATTAACCATCAAGAACTCTGACAGAGATTTTTTTTTTGGGGGTTGGGGCTCTTGTAGGTCTCTCTGATCAACAACTCATTGTGATATAAATGGGAAGAAAAGATAGGATTGTAAGAGAAAGAAACAATGTTCTTCTCATATGTGGATCCTAGCTACAATGTTTATAGACTTGTGTATGAACTGGAAAAAAAGAGGTCAGAAACCAGTCAAAAGGCTTGGGAGGGAAGAAAGGGAAGGACTTAAGTGTATGGTAATACACATATGTAAGTAGAAGAACTGAGTACAGGGAGGGGAATGGCTGCGAGGCCATGGGAAGAGAATGCATACAAAAAGGGCAGGGGAGGGACAATCTAAACTCAAGATATTATCAATAAGACATATGTAAAACTACTTTTTGATTAAGGTCACGTCTAGAAGATGTAGACTTTACTAGAAAATTTTCAGTACCTGGGATGGAACTCCTTCCAGTGAGATGTTGGCCAAGGAGGTCCCGAGCCTAAAACATTAAGGTTTTGCCAAAGCCCTGGTTTCCCTAGAAAATAGATGGACCCTATTGCTGAAGACATCATGCCTGAGAGGCATGGACACTGAGAAAGGCTGGTGCTGAGCAGAAAACCTTCTCCCTGTCCCAGCCAACTGAAAGCTGGAAAAGCTGCACTGGGCGTAGGGAGACAGTCAACAGTGAAAATAGTGGATGCTGAATATTCAAGCTTGGCCAGACAGGCCCAATGACTGAACCAATCCTGGGACTCTTGGGGTAACCAACTGCTCCATAATTGGACTGAGTTCCAGGGAATACATACCCTACTGAAAACCTAAGTAAAAGTCTATGGTAGGTGAGGTCATGAGCCTATAAGCCTGCTCATGTCTGACTAAATGTATATATTATTCCCAAAAGCTGCCCTGGGGACACTAAAAAAAAATATTAACGCTATTCTCACTTGGCTAGAGAAGCTTCTCTTTTCAGATGGTGAACCACTGAAAACAAAAACATAGTGCTGAAACAATAATTGGAGGAGTGCCCAGCACTGAAACACCTCTGTCACATCCTCCAGTGGCTCAGGGACCATTCAGAGGGGCGGATAGAATGGAAGAGCCAAAGGAAGGATATGACCTCTTACTATGCAGCTGCCCAGACAGAAATTGGCCTCGATAATGATCTTGCAGTGCCTAGCAATACCTTTGCAAGACCCTCAAAATAGAAGAGAAAGATGATGTCATCAAATTAGGAGAGAGACTAATGGAGAAAGGGAGGGGATATGGAGACTGGAGTTCTAAAGTGGAATGGGGGAGGGGAGGGAAATCAGGTGGGGTTTTTTTGGTATGTAACTAAAAATTAAAAAAAAAAAAAAAAAAAAAAAAAAAAAAAAAATTCGAGTGTGGTGCCCTGAAAGGAGTCAGCCGGCCTTTTGCAAGCTAATGCCTTGATGCCTTGAACCTGAATCACTGAGTCATCTCCCCAACCCATCAGTTGCCTGTGGGGCAGGGCCCCTAAGGCCTTCACCCGCATTCCCTGCTGCAGGCTCTCCAGTGCTGATCAACAAGAGGGTTGCAGCGCTTCCTCAAGAACACTGGCCGAGGAGCAGACCAGCCAATTGGCCCATTGGGAGAAGGAGCCAGGACGAAATCTCAGCTAATGAACCTTATTGATCTGTCAGAACTGTGATGAGAATGCAACTGATAATAGTAAACTCAAATACTATTGTGCTGCTTTTAATATTTGGCTATCATCAATCAATAAAAGAAACGGACTTTGAAAAAAAAAACTCTGACAACTGAAAAAATCTAGATGTTTAATAAAATTAAGATTCATTTAAAAAAAAAAAAAAAAGAAGAGAGAGAGAGAGAGAGAGAGAGAGAGAGAGAGAGAGAGAGAGAGAGAGAGAAAGAAAGAAAGAAAGAGAGAAAGAAAGAGGGAAAGAAAGATGAGAAGATTAAGCTTAGTCTTTATGCTATCCTCTCCAGGTCCCTGTGGTTCAGGTGTTCCCACTACAGGCCTGCTGAAGGATCAATGTTTTAGCCTGTTGTTCAAAGTATAGGATTTTATGGTATCATTTCCATTTGGGTCCCTCTTTGTGCCCCCCCTACCCTTCCCTCCCTCTCACCCTTATGCTCCCTCCCACTCTTACCCTCCCCTGGTGGGAATCTGGAAGAGGGTCAGTCCCTGGACAGCTTGGCTAGTGCCAGAAGGTGCTGCATGAATGACTGGGGGAAAATGACCAACATCTGTCCAAACAACTCGCAATCTAAGCTATTCATCAGTAAACAACCTGATGTGATGCTCAAACAAGTGCAA
Source organism: Orientallactaga sibirica (assembly GCA_036365145.1). Classification (NCBI taxonomy): domain Eukaryota; kingdom Metazoa; phylum Chordata; class Mammalia; order Rodentia; family Dipodidae; genus Orientallactaga; species Orientallactaga sibirica. The sequence goes on along the minus strand of JAEOAD010000043.1, from coordinate 5,931,082 downwards.
TAGTGGCACACAGCCATGGTGGGTAACCAACAGCTCCTGATTTGGCTAACAGATCCACTCAGTGGAATAAAACTCATAGCTGGAACTGGGAAATAAGTAAAAAAAAAAAAAAAACATGTACAAGAAATGAGCCCATTCTCCAATATCAAGCTCCCACCAAATGTGGGCTAGAAGAGGGCCTATGCATATAAAATTCTCTCTAAAATAACTGGGGCCATTCCATCTATCTGATACTAACAACTTCTCTCAGCTGGAGAATTTGCTTCTCTTTTCCAGATGGACAACGAACCTGAAGCGAACATTAGCCTATCACACCTCGCCAGGGCCCCAGCTGAAACCATATAATAATGGGGGAAATGGGCAAGAGTGATGCTTTCTTGATGAACCTGACACCAGAACCAGGCTGTAGGAGATAAACACAGAGAACATTCAACTCCTATTAAGCCAGATATCCAGAGGCACAGAGGCTCCCAAGACCTCATCACTGAAGCAGAGCTAAAACTGAACCCAGCGTGGCTCAGGGAAATTCACGGAAGAGGGTGTGGAAAGTGTGTTAGAGCCACAAGTTGGGTCATTATGCACAGAGAATTTGCCTCTCCCCCATACCTGTTGGCTACCCCCATAATGCATGACCCACATTCCCCAATGAGGAGAGTCCCTTCGGAGAGGGAAGATCAGGGAGGAGGCTGCCAGAAGCACCAACATGAATGTAAAATTAAAATAAATAATAATAAAAAATGCTGGACGTGGCCACATTCTTTGTAATCCCAGTCTAGTGTGGGGAACAGACACACACACACACACACACACACACACACACACACACACATTTTGGAACTTGCTTGCTTATCAGTTAGAGGGACTGAGAAAACAGTAGCCCCAGTGAGAGTCTCTTTCTCAAGGAAACTGCATGGAAGTACATTAGAATATGACACCCAACTCTATGTGTATATAGAGTGCACACATCTTCCACACCCACATGTATACACTACATATACAAACAGCACACCATACATACTTCACACATACACTGTCCAAAACAGAAATAAATAGAAAAAATGAAACATCAATGTTCCATATTTATCAGTGAAAGTAAGCATATTTAATATTGCATTAAGATAATCTTCATGCTGTGTAAATCAAATCACTCATGCAGAAATTATTTACTGTATGATTTCATGATTTAATAGTCAGTTCAAAGAAAGCTTGCTGAGAAGCATTATACTATGATTTTCCCATGTGAATAGATAAGTGTGTGTTTTGCTTACAAAGCAAGTGAAAATCTTAGGGAATTTATCAGTGTACAGAAGTGAAAAGTACATTAGTTTGGACACTTAGTAAGTGAACTAGTGTCTCAATATGGTACAGTGTAAGATAAAATTAAGGGCAGATCATTAATTAATTGACAATAGATTCTAACAGTTGCTTGGCTGGCTTAAGCTTACTGCATTGGGAAAGACGTAAGTCATAGCATATGCTTGCAATTATGCTTACTGTTTCAGGGCTGTTTTTTGTAGCATTTCTACAAGAGATTGTAGTGGACACAAACTGGACTTGGTTTCTGGGATGTAAAATGAGTAGGAGACAAAATCAGAAGAGATTTGTGAGAAAATTTTCAATAACCTCTGTTTTACACAGAAAATTAGATGTCTGGGATCTCTATTAAAATTAGTTCTATGAATTTGTATTTATACTAACTTAATTATAACTCATTTGCTAATCTTTAGTTGAGTTAGTATAGACTCACATTGAATTCTTTAACTGCTGAGCCATTTTTCTAGCCCTTTGTACTGAATTTCTTTTAATTTTTTAAAATTTATTTTCAAAGAGAGAGACATAGAGATATAATGAGTATGAATGGTCAGGGCTTCCAGCCACTGCAAATGCACTACAGATGCCTGTGCTAATTTGTGCATCTGGATTCATGTGGATGATGGGGAATTGAATCCAGGCCATTAGGCTTTGCAGGAAAGCACCCTAACCACTGAGCAATCTTTCTGGCCCCTCTGTACTGAATTGTTATACATCAATTATCACTCCAGACTCAAGCTGTCGCTACTGAGATGGTTTCTAGTATTTATTCTCTCTTTCCTGACATCCATACCTAGTTATGCCAGAGCACATGGTCCTACTGGCTCATCTCTTTCAGTGCTCTGTGTTTGCTTAATGCTCACTTTCCTAGGCAGACAGCACAAAGGACAGAGTTGAAGTAAACTGGCAGATAACTCTATCTAAAATAAAAGTCAATTTCAAGCAAAAGGTACATGAATTCACTAACATTTACATGAAAAATTTAGTAGATTTTGATATGGTGACCTTAGTGCATATTTTCAATAGTAATTAATAAGTTCAAAATTTTCAAGTATTAAAGAAAACTAGCATAGTGCACTTAATACAACCACATTACTTAAGAGTAATAGAACAATGGCTTGTCCACACAAGATTTTCCCACTATAGTTTAATTCATAGGTAGTCAAATTTGTTCTCCCAATTCTCATTATGAGAAAAAATTGAAATTAACTATTTGTGTAAAAAAAAATAAACACAAACAAACATGTTGACTTCCTCATAATAAACAATACTAACATTTCTTCTCATAGAATTTTCCCATCTTAAAATAAAATAAAATGTATTTTTATGACTTTTTGATAAAACATGTTTCAGAATAAACAAAAGAAAATTCTATGTAATAGCAGTAATGTTAATATCATAATAAATATTAATTGTCTAAAATAATTTATATTAATCCCAATAATGTTATTCAGGTCATTTATGTATATTAGGAAAAATATAATTAGATTCTTCAACCAGATATTACATGAAAGAAGTTATATTGCTCCTGTTCTTACAATATGAACATTGCTGAATTTGTAGATGTAGAATGGCTATAAGCCCAGTGCCTTCATCCTCAATAGACTATTGAAGCTTTTGGATTCTGAGAAAGGATTTATTATAGAAAAGTTGAAACAACTTTAATTTTCAAATTTAAAATTATTGATTCTTGAACTGTAATTTAGAGGAGCCTTTATTTTTTAGATATAATGAATTTATGATTTTATTTTATATCACTACTTCCTTTAAATATGTTTGATTTTATTGTATATGAACCTATTCATCTTCACTACCTGTTGGTTCCTTAATGAAATGTAGTAAAGTCTGCCTCATATCTCCAGCAGCAGCAGGAGGAGGCCACCAAAATGCATGCAGTGATTCTCACACCCTACACAGGTTATTAAGATACAGTACAGTGACCTCTCAGTCACAGTGAACCGCTGCAAGGGATGGGCCTACGTAACTGAAAATATCATTTCGATTCTTCTAGAATACTTCTGGTAGTTACAGCCTTTATTCACTCTAACATTTTAGGTTTCTCTTTCTGTATATGTATGGGATATATATGTATATATATGGAATATATATATATATATATATATATATATATATATATATATAAATTTAAATCATAGATATTTGAACTATAACTTTTATGAAACTTTGTTTTCTAGATATAATGATTTTATAATTTTATTTTTGAATAACTGTCCACTTTTAACATGTTTGACTTTATATATTCCTTTCTCACTCTCTTATTTCCTCTTTTCCTCTCTTCTTTTCAATTTCTCTTCTTTCATGTATATATTTTTTTGCTTTGTCAGAACTCAAAATTAGGGCCTTGTCCATTTTTGTATTCTAAGAATATTTTCTAAAACTAAATAGCATCCCCAGTTTGTTCTCTCTCAATTCTCTTAACTTGTCTTTTCACTCTTTAACACACATGTTAACAAGAATTTACAGAGGACTTTTCACTTCCCATTGGCCCTATGAGACATGCTTTGTCTTCTTTCTGGAATTTATACACAATGACAACTACCTCTGTCATTTCATTCTGTTGCACTAAATCTAACACAGCTGAGCCTGAGTTCTGTCAAAGTTTGATTGGAGAATGGCTATCTCAGTAAGAAAAAAAAAAAAAAAAAAAGTAAAAGCAAACCAACAATCCAGAAATTGATCCAAAAGAGCCTGGGGTTGTCTCCAAGTGTAATAGTTACTTGCTTATTTCTGAAATCATAAGTGTGACAATAAGTAACTTATGGAAGGAATGTTTTATTTCAGCTTACAGATAGAGGCACAGTTCCTCATGAAGGAAGACATGGTGAGAAGAGTAGGAAGCAGAGCTGGTCACAATGCCTCTGTGACCAGGAAAAAGAGAGCAACCATTCTGCTACTCAGTTCATTTTATACTTTCTATGTGGGTCAGGAGGCCAGTCCATGAAATGGTTTTGCCCACATTTGGGTTTGGGTTCCCACCTGTATTAACCTAATTTGGACACACCCTCACAGACATGCTCAGAGATTGGTCTCCTTAGTGATCCTATATCCAATCAAGTGGTCATTAAAGATTGACCATCACTACCAGCATAGACAAAATTCCTTTAGGATGTATAACTCCTCAGGGTTGGACATTTAGACTTTGAGCTGTCCATCATAGTAAAGAAGGACCTGTTAGATGTGCAAAGGGTGCTACTATGTCCACCTACGTACACTAGCATCCAGCCCAGAAATGGCTGGAATTTCAGATGCTATCCAGAGAGACTCTAGAAACAAAGCAAAAAATCACAACAGCAAGTAACAGAGAAATGTGAAATGATCTTACTTCCACAGAAATTTAACCTGAGGCATTCATGAGCCTTTTACATTTTATATATTCATTATTTGCAGAATTACAATAAAACCTAAGTACAGAAGTCAAACTTTTATTCCTTACCTAAACAGTAGATTTTCCTTGTGATAGGAGCATTTATTTTAATAGAGGAGGTTAAAACATGCTTGAAGTAAAAGGATATTTATAAAAATAATACCCCAGAAGGACAGTGTCTAAGAACACATCTGTGTTACAAAGGTTCATGAAGACATATAGGTGTTGTATCTATCAGCCACATCTTTCACCAGCACTTCCAAAATTGCCCATTTGCTACTGTTCTAAGTAGGAAAATTATAGCTAGTAAACATTTCTTCTTTGATGAGTTCAGGTGTTTCTCTACATTTGGAATTTTTAATTTGGCAGCTCACTTTCTCTTTTCTTCCTGGAAGGTAATGATCATTAAGGAAGAGTTTCTTGGCTTACTTGGGAAGAAAAACTTGAGTGGAGAAATATTACATTGGGGATGATTTGGTCTTTCCACCAAGGCAGCATTAAGTTAAAGTCTCTTTTTTACAATCCAAAATATAGTTTATCACTACTTTATCTTTATTCCCTTTCCTTTTTATTTCTTTATGAGTTTTCTCATAAGTAAGTTCAAAAAGACAATCCTGATCTTGATTCAAAACAACATAAACTCCAGTAATGTTGACATCTGCATTCTGTTTACTGCCAGGCACCAACATTAACAATTTTGAAAACCGTTCTTGAGATATAGTGGAGTAGTTGGATAGATGGCAGGGTCTAGAAATCTCTGCTTCTCATTAAAAGTCTTGGAATACAGTATCATTTAGTTTAGTCATTGTTTTTCATGATAGATTTTGTGGTTAATTGTCACCCTTAATATTCTTTTTTTTTCCTGTTGAAAGTCTCCATGGGTCATATTTTGGACAGTAAGAACCAGACTGTCTGACTCCAGAAAAATAGAAAGCTTTTATGAAAGGATTTCTATTTACTGCAAGGGTTTCTGTTTAGCACATGATAGCCAACTAAGAAAATACACTCAGCAAGAATAATATCATACAATGTTAATAGCATATCACACTACAACACTTATGCACACAAAATGAGTTTTAGTTAATAATTAATTTGCATAGTACAAAGGAAAGAAAACATGCATATCTAATTACTATTTATAGTTTAGATAAAACAGAAATAAAAGATAGTCCATAAGATTTTTTGACATAGAGATTGTGAATGTTTTAAATTTTCAACTTCTGAGTATCAATGAGCTAGAACATAATAAATGGTCCTTCAGAGATTAGGTGATAAGAAACTGGGTATCTTTGGATAAGCCCCAGTAGAAACACAAGAAAGTCTGGGGTTGTTTTTAATTTCTTTGATTCGTATTACTTATGCAGTGTTTATAGCCCTATGCACAGATTGCATTTCCCCTTGCCTTTATTATTTATGTTATTTATCAGTTCATGAAGACTCAAATAATGCTTTATTTAATAAGGTGATATATTCCTGGAAAAGAGAAAACATATTTAATATTCTAGGAAATATGATATTATGCAATATTTATCAATAAAATTGAACTTTGGGGCTGAATTGTAGTCACATTGAGTCCAGACTCACAGATATGTACTTCTTTACGCAGTTCACAACTTTCACTGTTCTGCACTGTGTCTCTGTAGATGGGAACCAATGAACTGTTTGATTCCTAGACTGCTGTAAACAATAATTTATTCTATATTTTGCAAAAGAAACATTTCATTTTCTGATATTCTTTAAAATACTGTTACAGAACTTGAGTGTGACTTGATAATGTTCTATGAAACACAGCCTAGATCTTTCTCCATACATTGTTCCTTCATCTCTTTTCTGGTTGTTACAGAAATACATACAGAAAGAAATTGTATATGCATATATGTTTGTACATAGACACATACACATGCATGTACATGTACACTTCAACATACTCAGAATGTCTCATTTTGCATATCTGGAACATGGGATCCTATATTATAGGAGTCTGTCCTTTAATGGCAACATTTTGTTAAGAAACGAGTGGGGAATTGTTTAAATAGTTTGTTAGCTAGTAGGGGGAATCTCATTTATTTATCTGAAATATAAAGGGACATTTTCATCACAACATAGGATATAGGACTTTGGGATGATGGTCTTATAATAAACATTTCATTTATTGATATTACCTGTGGTAACACTACATATAGTTGCTTGGATCTGCAAATGGAAATAATAATGGATTAAACTAAAAAAAAAGTTATTTTTGAGGAATCTTTTGGTTGTTTCTTTTTTTTCCTTTTCCTTTTCTTTTCTTTTATTTCTTTTAATTTTACATTCATATTGGTGCCTTATAGCCTCCTGCCTGTCCTCCCCCTCCAAATGGACCCTCCTCATTGGGGAATGTGGGTTGTGCATTATGGAGGTAGCCAACAATTATGGGGGGAGAGGCAAAGTCTCTGAGCATAATGACCCAACTTATGGCTGTAACACTCTTTTTGCCCCCTCTTCTGTGAATTTCACTGAGCTATGTTGGGTTCATTTTAGTTCTACTTCAGTGGTGAGGTCTTGGGACCCTCTGTGTCTCTGGATATCTAGCTTAGTAGGAGTTGAATGTTCTCTGTGTTTAACTCCTTCAGCCTTGTTCTGGTGTCAGGTTCACCAAGAAAGCTGTTAAGTAACTCTCATTATAGAAGCTGTTTCACAATTTTTAAAATTATTTTATTTTTATTTATTTATTGTAGAGAGAGGCAGATAGAGAGAGAGAGAGAGAAAATGGGCATGTCAGGACCTCCCACTACTGCAAACTCCATATATCCTGTGAAACTGCTATATGTGGGAACTGGGCAATCGAACCTGGGTCCTCAGGCTTCAGAGGCAGGGGCCTTAACCACTAAGGATTCTCTCTAGCTATGTTTCACAATTTTTGGTCTTTGGACTAGACCAGAGTATGTCTAACTTAAGGATCTTTCTCAATTCTCTTATATATCTGCTGGAACTCTAAGGGATGCACATTTCAAAAGAATCATGCCAGAGGCCTTCCTGAAATATGTAGAAACAAATAGAGGACAAATATATCCTTGAAATGCTGTTTCTCATCATTATATCATGGTGACCATTTAAAAAAATTCTAAACATTGATAATCAGGAAGATGGCTTAGTAGTTAAAGGTACTGGCTTGCATGTCACCACCCCAAGTCTGATATTCTTCTCTGTCCACTTCAAGCAAGACACAAAGTGGCACACATATATGTGATCCTGATGTGCTCATGGCAATGGGAGAAAAAGCCAGAAGAATTTGCAAGCTTGCAAGTAACAGTGGAAAGAAACTATTTTGACCACCCACCAGGTGTGCCTAGTAGCAACAACACAGACCAAACAAGGGAACTTTCCAACCTCATCAGCCTCTTTGCAGAGGCCAGAAATCTAAAGAAAAGTCTGCTGAGCTACTGAAAGATATACAGGGGAACAGTGTGAGCAACTGCAGGCTTCCTGAACTCTCCCATTCACCAACCATCAGAACCACAAACCTGCAGCATTCAGCTCTCTGCAGCATCAAGCACAGCTGAACCAAGCTCAAGCTCCACAGCACAACATGGAGGGAACTTGGTGGGCACTCAGCATTGGTGAGATTGTAAGCAAAAAAAAGGTAACAAGGCTGGCTGACTGGTTAAAAAAAAAAAAAAACAAACAAAAAAAAAAACGGTACATGTTAGGGCAGGTAATGGGTTACATATTCGTGGTTGGCTTTACCATTTTCAAATAAGCTATACAAGGGATGTTGAATATTGCTGCCTTTAATACTTACAGATTTATAGGGCCTTTGTCTTTTGCTTTTGTCATTATTGGGGGCAGGGTCTAATCCAGATCCAGGCTGACCTGGAACCCAATTCAGAACAGAATTCTCTACCTCCTAGATGACAGGATTAAGGGTGTAGAGCAACACACACCCCTAGGGATTTTGGCCTTATAAGACTGTTTGGTTTATTCCCCATGCTTGTATACTCTGCACTGGTTTTTATTGAATGTGTATTATGCTCAGTTGAAGTTCAGAATTTGCCAGTATATTGTCCCACCCAGGCCAATAGGATACTTGCTTAGCAAGCAAACTCAATACCTAGGATTACTTCTGAGGTTGGAATTGGGTATAAGTGCTACACTTGGCACTTTAAACTCATATCCTGAAAGTATATAAAGGTGGATTACCACATCTAAGAACACTGCAGATAAATAGAAAACCTAAGCATCAAATCAATCCAGGATGTAAAAGTCACTACATTATAATACAAGAAACACAAAGAATCAATTCAATGCAATCCCACCAAAAAATACAAATCCATCAGAAATGTTCACCAATGAGACTGTTTTAGATGAAATTCCTGACAAAGATTTCAAAAGAATGATGTTATCTATACTCAAAGAAATGAAAGAAGAAATGAAAGGAATCAGATTAGAAAACAATGGAATTAAAGAAGAAAACAAACTACTGAAAGAGAACACAGGAAACCAGCTTAATGAAATAAAAAGAGGTCATTATAGGACATGAGTAAGGAAATAGAAATACTGAGGAAAAACCAGGCTGAAATCCTAGCTCTGAAGAATAGAGTCAGTGAAACTAAAAAAAAAAAAAAAAAAAAATAAATAAAAAAAAAAAAAATCTGTGGAAAGTCTCACCAGTAGAATGGATAAACGAGAGAACAGAATATCTAAACTAGAAGACTAGGAGGCAGACCTAATACAGTCCACCAAAGAGAAATACAAGTTAATATAAAAGTATGAATGGGAATTCCAAGACATCTGGGACACTATGAAAAGATCAAACATAAGAATTCAGGGTATAGCAGAAGGAGAAGAATTTCAATTCAGAGGCTTAGTAGGTGTTTTCCACAAAATTATAGAAGAAAATTTTCCCCATATTGAGAAAGAAATGCCAATGTAGATACAAAAAGCTTTTAGAACACCAAACAGACAAAACCTAGAAAGATCCACTCCTCACCATGTTATAATTAAACTACTAAACACACAAACCAAAGAAAATATATTGAAAGCATTTAGAGAGAAAAAGCAAGTGATCTTCAAAGGGAAACCCATCAGGATCACAACAGATTACTCAACACAGACTTTAAAAGCCAGAAGAAAGCTGGGTGTGGTGGCGCACGCCTTTAATCCCAGCACTCGGGAGGCAGACGTAGGAGGATCACCAAGAGTTCGAGGCCACCCTGAGACTACATAGTTAATTCCTGGTCAGCCTGGACCATAGTGAAACCCTACCTTGAAAAAACACCAAAAAAAAAAAAAAAAAAAACAGAAGAGCTTGGAATGAAAAGTTCTGAAAGAAAAAAAAAAAAAAAAAAAAAAAAAAAAAAAAACCTGTCAACCAAGATTACTTTATCCTGCAAAGCTATCTATCCAAATTGATGGAGAAATAAGGACATTCCACAAAGAAAAGGCTAAAGGCTAAAAACCAGCTCTTTATTCATGTTGAAGAGAAAGCAAAACACACACAGCAGGAAATAAAAAAATAAACCATTCTCAAATAACAATTAAAATACTTGAAGGAATCATTCATGTTGAAGACTCGAGGTAAGGATTGCCGAGCAAAACACACACAATACAGGAAATTCCAGGAAAAAATAAACCATTCTCAAATAACAAAAAAAAAAAAAAAAAAAAAAAAAAATGTAAAGTGAAAACAGGAAGAATTTTGAAACATGAAAAATGGCGAGAATAAATACACATCTTTCAATAATACCTCTTAATATCAATGGCCTCAATGTCCCAAGCAAAAGACACAGGCTTGAAGACTGGATTAAAAAGTAGGATCCTGCCATCTGTTGCCTCCAGGAAACTCACCTCTCAATAAAAGGTAGAAACCTTCCATTGAAAGGTTGGAAAATGGTATTTCAAGCAAATGGGCCTAGGAAACAAGAAGGGGTTGATATCCTAATTTTTGACAGGATAGCCTTCAAACCAACATTAGTGAGGAAAGATAAAGAAGGTCACCTTATACTGATTAAAGGAACACCCCATCAGGAGGACATTACAATCCTAAACATATATGCTCTTAACATGAGGCTCCCAATTTCAACAAACAAACACTATTAGACTTAAGGTCTGAGATAACTCCAAACACAATAGTAGTGGGTGACTTCAATACCCCACTGTCATCACTTGACAGGTCTATCCAGCAAAAAATAAACAGAGAGACATCTGTGTTAAATGAGGTCATGGAAGAAATTGACCTAACAGATATATACAGAACATTCCATCCAAATGCTGCATTTTTCTCAGCAGCACATGGAATGATCTCTAAAATAGACCATATAATAGGACACAAATTAAATCTTAATAAATACAGGAAAACTGAAATAATCTCTTGTATGCTATCTGACAACAATAGGAATAACTGCAAATCAGCAATAAGAAAAACTACAGAGCATACAAAAATTCATAGAGACTAAACAGTACACTTTTGAAAAATGTATGGGTCATTGAAGGAATTAAAAAGGAAATCAAAAAATTCATAGAATCAAATTATGATGAGAATATAACATACCAAAACCTTTGGGACACAATGAAAACAGTCCTAAGAGGGAAATTTATAGCTCTAAGTGCCTGTATTAAAAAATTAGAGAGTTCACAAATAAACAATTTAATGTTTCACCTTAAGGCCTTGGAAAGAGAAGAACAAAGCAAACCAAAAATCAGTAGATGGGAAGAAATAATAAAGATTAGGGCAGAAATTAATGAAAGAGAAACCAAAAAAACAATCAAAAGACTCAATGCAACAAAGAGTTGGTTCTTTGAAAGGATAAACAAGATTGATAAACCCTTAGCAAATCTGACCAAAAGAAAGAAAGAAGAGACAAAAATTAATAATATTAGGGATGAAAAAGGCACCATTATAACAGATACCAAAGAAATTCAGAAAATCATACAGACATATTTTAAGAATATATATGCCTCTAAGTTGGAAAACCTGAAAGAAATGGATGATTTCATTCATTCATTTGACCTACAAAATTTAAATCAAGATGAGATAAACCATTTTGAATAGACCTATAACAAATACAGAGATCTAAGCAGTTATAAAAAGTCTCCCAAGTAAAAAAAGTCCAGGCCCAGATGGATTCACTGGTGAATTTTACCAAACATTCATGAAAGAACTAACACCATTGCTTCTCAAACTTTTCCATAAAATAAAAAGGAAGGAATTCTACCTAACTCCTTCTATGAAGCCAGCATCACCCTGATCCCAAAACCAGACAAAGACAGAACAAAAAATGAAAATTACAGACTAATCTCCCTCATGAACATAGATGCAAAAATTCTCAACAAAATACTGGCAACTAAAATTCAAGAATACATCAGAAAAATTATTCACCCCAACCAAGTAGGCTTTATCCCAGAGATGCAGGGATGGTTTAACATATGCAAAGCCATAAATGTAATACATCATTTAAATGGTCTGAAGGACAAAAAGCACATGGTCATCTCAATAGATGCAGAGAAGGCATTTGACAAAATCCAACATCCCTTCATGGTAAACATATTACAGAAACTGGGAATGGAAGGATCATATCTCAATATAATAAAAGCTATTTATGACAAACCTACAGCCAACATAATACTAAATGGGGAAAAAACTTGAAGTTTTTCCACTAAATTCAGGAACAAGACCTTTATTTAATATAGTACTGGAAGTCGTAGCAATAACAACAAGGTAAGAGACACTCATAAAAGGGATACAAATTCGAAGGGAAGAGATCCAATTATCCTTATTTGCCAATGATTTGATTCTATACATAACAGACCCTTAAGACTCTACCAGCAAACTATTAGAGCTGATAAACACTTTTAGCAATGTAGCAGGATATAAAATAAACACACAGAAGTCAGTAGCTTTTCTATACACTAACAACAAACATTCAGGGGATGAAATCAGGGAATCTCCTCCATTCACAATTGCATCAAAAAAATAAAATACCTTGGAATAATCTTAACCAAGGAACTAAAGGATCTCTACAATGAGAATTTTAAAACACTCAAGCAAGAAATTGCAGAAGACACAAGGAAATGGAAAGATATCCCATGTTCTTGGATTGGAAGAATCAATATTGTGAAAATGTCAATCTTACCAATAGCAATCTACACATGTAATGCAATCCCCATTAAAATCCCAATAGCATTCTTTGCAGAAATAGAAAAAAAAAATACTAAAATTCATCTGGAAGCACAAAAAAACCTCAAATAGCCAAAACAATTTTGGGCAACAAAAATCAGGTTGGTGGTATTACCATAACCAATTTTAAGTTATATTACAAAGCCATGGTAACAAAAACATCATGGTACTGGCACAAGAACAGACATGTAGATCAATGGAATAGAGTAGAAGACCCAAATTAATCCAGGCAGCTACAGCCACCTGATTTTTGACAAAAATGCCCAAAATATTCATTGGAGAAAAGACAGCCTCTTCAACAAGTGGTGGCGGGAAAACTGGATATCTGTATGTAAAAGGATAAAAACAGATCCTTGTCTCTCTCCATGCACAAGAATCAAGTCCAAGTGGATCAGGGACCTTAATATCATACCTGAAACTCTGAAACTGTTAGAGGAAAAGGTAGGGGAAAACCTTAACATATTGGCATAGGCAATGACTTTCTGAATTAAACACAATTGTTGAGGGAATAAAACCACTAATCAACCACTGGGACCTCATGAAATTACAAAGCTTTTGTACAGCAAAGGACACTGTGAATAGAGCTAAGAGACAGTCTAGAGAATGGGAGAAAATCTTTGCCAGCTATACATCTGACTGAGGATTAATATTAAGAATACACAAAGAACATAAAAAATGGAACAATAAGAAATCAAACAACCCAGTTAAAATATGGGCTATGGAACTAAATAGAGAGTTCTCAGAAGAAGAAATACAGATGGCATATAAACATCTAAAAAAGTGTTCTATATCTTTAGCCATCAGGGAAATGCAAATTAAAACTACTTTAAAATTCCATCTCACTACTGTCAGAATGGCTACCATCAGGAAAACAAATGACAATAAGTATTGTCATGGATGCAAAAAAGAGGAACACTTCTACACTGTTGGTGGTAATGTAATCAGGTCCAGCCATTGTGGAAAATAGTGTGGAGGTTCTTGAGACAGCTAAAAATAGATTTACTATATGATCCAGCTATAGCACTCCCAGGCATATATCCGAAGGTCTCTTCTCACTACCTTAGAGATACTTGCACAGCCATGTTTATTGCTGCTCTATTCACAATAGGTAGGAAATGGAATTACCCTAGATGTCCCTTCACAGATTTATGGATAACAAAGGTGTGGTACATTTACACAATGGAGTTCTATTCAGCTGTACAGAAAAATGAAATGATGAAATTTGCAGGGAAATGGATGAATCTAGAAAGGATTATACTAAGTGAGGTAACCAAAGCTCAGAAAGCAAAATGTCACATGTTCTCTCTCATATGTGGATCCTAGCTACAAATGTTTAGACTTGTGTGTGAACTGGAACCAAAAATCGGTAGCAGAAGCCAGTAAGCTGGTAATAGGCTATAAGGTAGGGAGGAGAAGAAAGGACTTAAGTGGATGGTACTGTATATATGTGAGTAGAAGAACAGATTCCAGGAAGGGGAAAGGCCTAAGCGAGGCCAGGGGAAGAGAATGCGTAAAAGAAGGGCAGGGGAAGGGTCAATCAAAATTCAAGATAGTCTGAATAAGACATATGTAAACCTACTTTTTTGAATAATGGCATATCCAGAAGCTATCAATTGCTACTAAAAGCTTTTCCATGCCTGGGCTGGGATACCTTCCAGTGAGTTGTTGGCCAAGGAGGTCCCTGCAGCCTCTAAAACATTAAAGGCTATTGCCAAGGCCCTTGGTTTCCCTTGTGAAACAGATGGTAAGATCTATTGCTGTAGACATCTATTATCTCAGAGACAAGGTCACTGAGAAATCAAGCTGGTGCTAAGCAGAAAACCTTCTCCCTGTATACCAGCCTTCTGAAAGCTGGAGAAAGCTGCACTGCATGCAGCCATATGGGAGACAGAAGTCATCAGCAGTGAAAACAGTGGACACTGGAAAATTCAAGTTTGGCCAGACAGGCCCAATGACTGAATGGGTGCAATAGTGGAATGTCTGCCCTTGGGGAAATCAACTGTTCCCTAATTGGACAGAAGACCCTCTCTATGCGAGGGAATACATGCCTGGTATTAAAAAAACTAATCAAATTCTTTGGCAGGGAGGTCACAAGCCTTAGGGGTGTAAAGCCTGCTCTTGTCTGGCTAAATGTATATATTATTCCCACCAAACTGCCCTGAAAGCACTATATGTAATGTTCATATTCATTTATTAATGCTACTCTCACTTCTGATTAGAGAAGCTTTTCTTTTCAGATGGTGATGACCACTGGGATGACCCAAAAGGCAACGTAGTGCTTAAAAGAAGGTATGGAGGTATGTCCAGCACTGAAACATCTCTGTCACACCCTCAAAGGCTCAGGGTTCATGGCGGAAGTGGGGGCAGAAAGAATGTAAGAGCCAAAGGAAGGGTAGGACTCCTTACAATGCAACTGTCCAGACAGAAATTAGCCTCGATATCCATGTCCTTGCAGTGGCTAGGAACACCTTTGCAAGATCCTTATAATAGGAGAAAGAGATGATGACATCAAATTAAAAGAGAGCCTGATGGAGAAAGGTGGGGGATATGATGGAGAGTGGAGTTCTGAAGGGCAATGGGGGGAGGGGAGGGAAATATGGTTTATTGTAAGTATAGAAGTTGTCAAGAAACTTATAAAAAAAGAATTAGGAAGTCTAAACTTGAATAACACAAAGCAAAAATTAAAATTTATCTACTAACCCTTTCTTCAACAAACCTAAGTATGAAATTTCTGAAGTCAAAACAGGTTAAAACACTAAAAGTAAGCATTTTGAAAGAAAGAGTAATTTGAGAACTTGTTTCATGAAGTTCATCTAGTTCCTAGCACACTTGAGGACACCGGGTCCCTAGTAACGCGTATTTCTCATCATTTAGGTTTCCTAATTTTATGTTCTTGGTCCATGTTTTTACTTAAAAAAAATCTAATTGCAAAAAAATATTTTTTTCTTTGGAGAAGATGAAAGGAGAGAAAAAACACCTTGTGTTTAACCCCCAAACCAATACATCACAGATATAAACACACAAGTACACACATGTATATACATACATATGTATACACACATAAATAAAAAAATAGAAAATAAGTTTTAAAATTTGGGGCATTGAACATATATTTCTTATACACAAAGTAAATAAGCTTAGCCAGGCTTGTAGCTCACATGTATTATTCCAGTTCTGGGAAGATGAGTTTGGAGTATGACTGAGAGTTCAAATCAAGCCTGTGCTTTATACCAACTTCTAGATTAGGCTGGTATAAAGTGAGAACCTGCCTCAAAAAAAAAAAAAAAAACTTGAAAATAATACTTGAAATGCATTATACCAAATGAATTATGAAAATTATGAAAAGTTTTTTTTTTTTTTGGCTACTTCAAAAGATTTCTCCACTGTGTGATTTTTATTTTGAAAAAAAAAAAAAAAGTAGTCAAGCTGATGTAAAGGACATATCTATGTAACTTATGTAAGTAGATTTTCACATTTTTAGTCAATATTTTTGAACATATATCTCTTTTGGCATATGAGTTAGGTAAACAGATATTTCATCTATCCCTAATTTCATTTCACCTACTAAAAACACCAGAAGAGGTACCTACTTCTATTTTTCTAACCATTATTTTTATCTTCACAGTGAAATTACTTTTTCCACATTTTATTTTCAGGCTACTGAGATTTAAAAAAAATGTGTTTATGATTTTATATGTAATAACAATGATTTCTATCCAACAAAACTATACAGCTATCTGACTAAATTATTCTGAATGCCTAAAAATTTAGACCCTAACATGCAATTTAGATCTCGTAGCCAGAGTGAAAAGGCATGCATGGCTATCTGGATATTTGTATTCCAAAATCAGTAAATAATCATACTTCAATGTAGACAGAGTTTTATCTGAACCTCTCTATGAATAATCTCCAAAGATTTTCACACAGAATAAGTATTCAGGTTTGTTCTCATGCTTTCTGATATATACTTTGAAATACATTATACTCTGACATCTTAAAAGTTACCGATAAGGCAAGGAACCATCCAGGAATGAAACAACCCTAGAGATATGTACCTCTGATCCATGGCAAAATTTCTGCGAAATGCACCACTAACTCCTGGAGATTTCAGTGTCTCATCACAGAGTGCACTTACACAGCCTACAGTACAGCCTGCATCTTTACTGGGTTGGAGGATGCAGCTTATTGTTCCTAAACTACATACCCAGAAGACAATTCCAATTGAGTGAAGGATAAATGTTTTGCATCTAAACATACTTAAGTCTAAACATTCACAGGTAAAGTCCAGTAAAAAAATTAAGTGATAGAAATTTTTAATCTTCACTATAATTTATGGGACCAGCTATATACATTGTCTATCATTGACTGAAACATTGTTAGGCAGTATTTAAAACAAATGGCTACCTGGCATTATGGTGCATGCCTTTAATCTGAGCACTCAGGAGGCAGAGGTAGGACGAATGCAGTGAGTTCAAGGCCACCCTGAGTTTACTGAGTGAATTGCAGGTTAGCCTGGGCTAGAGTGAAACCCTACCTCAAAAATCAAAACAAAACAAAAAGTTTACTTCTATTTTTGATTTGTTTATTTTAATCATTTTGATTGTACAAACTTGTAAGCTATTCCCCTTGGTCTGCAATTCCTTAACCATGACCTAAGCATTTATTTGAGCTTGGATGACCTTGCATTCTATACATGTTGGTCTTCTCTTACTATCCCAATGTGAATATACTTGGGTAAGAATTAAAAATAAAAATGATGACATACATCAGAACCAGGAAAATAAAATGTTTTACTTCCTTCCTTTCTTTTCTTCTTCATCTGATTTTTTTCCTTCCATCTTCCTTCCTTCCTTTTTTCCTTCCTTCCTTCCTTCTTCTTCCATCTTTCTTTCATTTCTCCTTTTTTGTCAGTGCATTGTTATTCATGATATGCTACATATGCTCCACATTATTTGAAAAATAAAACTAAAACATGGGAGCATCATGAGTGTAATTTTGAATAAATCTATCTTCCTACACAAAGTTTATGTATAAAAAAAATTATCATTACCTATCAGTTGATAAAGCGAAGAGATACTGCCATTCAGAAGCAACTTAAACCCAGAAAGAGACAAATGCCACCTCATGTGTGACCCAATTACACATTCATGGATGGTAACATTTCCAAAATGATTACAGTGGAGTGATTGTGCATTGTGAATGAGTCACTGATGCTCTGGTAATAAACTTTTCAACCCAGGAATAAATGTGCTGGTGGTAGATTACCCAAACTCCCTGGGATTCATGTTTTGGTCAGTGAGAATCGTTCAGATATTCAGGTTTGGTTCATAAGAGCTATCAAATAGAAATAAAAACTCAGTCCTAACTGGGAACTAGGGATTTTGTACCTCTGAAAGAGAAACAGCTTTCCCAGAGAGCAGAAATCAAAAGACAGAAGTTAAACAGTTCAAAGAAAGTAACAAAATCCTTTAATAAATCCTAAACAGGGGCTTGATATGAAGCAAACCAAGGACTTTCACAAAGAAAACAAGTAAAATAAATGCCAAATACAGAAATTATGGGAAAATATCCTTTTTTTCCCCCCTAAAGCAAACAGCTCTTTGTTGACAGTTACCTAACAGTTAAAAGGCATTTAGGAGGGCTGGAGAGATGGCTTAGTGGTTAAACGCTTGTCTGTGAAGCCTAAGGATCCCGGTTCGAGGCTCAGTTCTCCAGGACCCAAGTAAGCCAGATGCATAAGGGGGCACATGCATCTGGAGTTCGTTTGCAATGGCTGGAGGCCCTGGCGCGCCCATTCTCTCTCTTTTTCTCTACCTGCCTATTTCTGTATCTCTCTCTCTCAAATTAGTAAATAAATTAAAACAAAATATTAAAAAAAAAAAAGGCATTTAGGAGAGCTCAGCTCCTAATTGTATGAGCCCATGAACTCTTGTGATTGGAGTAAGTGGGGAAAACGAGACTATTATGAGGGAACAAAGCACCATTTAATTCCAATGAACTGTAAGTGGTTCCTATCCTTTAAAAATCAAAGCGTGTATTAGAATAATGAAAATAACCAAATGCCTATGATTTTAATTATACATCTCTAGCCAATTCAAGGCATTTAAGCTGTGGCAGGACACATAATTTGAAAAGCCCATTCTTTTACCAACAACACGGAAATTCAGTGGCCTATAAACCCACCATGAAAAGACCAACTCCAATTTCTAGTTCAAAATAGTACTACCAAACATCAGCTTTTATTTTCCTCCTATGACTCCACATAGCGGGAAGAACCAAGGGAAAGTGTTTGGAATTCATAAGAACCAAGGGCAAAGAGAAGAATTCTTGTGCCACCCTCTTTTCCAGATGCAAACATTCATAAGGGACTGACCCAGAATTCTCCATGCAGTCTGCAGGGCTGCCGTCCACTGGGAAGAAGTAAGAAGACATTTGGGCCTCTTCTCAAAGGAGGCTCAGAGACCATGTCTACACATGAAGAGGACTGAGAACAGGAGAAAAGGAGAGGTAAACTAGGAAGACCTTAATGAATATGGCAGTGTGCCCATAGAGTTCCTTATTCCCTCATCCTGTCACTGTATAAAGTAGGTGTGAGCTCTACTATGAGCTAGGTATATGTGAATTGGAATTCTCTGCTGCTCTTCTTACTTGAGTCATAGCCTAAGAAAACAAGTTAGTCCCAATTTAATCAATAGATATATGAGAAAATATGAATAATTTATAAAAAAGTAAAATTTATCACCATTAATTAATATAGTCCATAACAAGTCAAAGACAGGACATTGTAAAAATAAAATTTTGGCCAGGCGTGGTTGTGGTGGCGCACACCTTTAATCCCAGCACTTGGGAGGCAGAGGTAGGAGGAGCACCATGAGTTCGAGGCCACCCTGAGACTACATAGTGAATTCCAGGTCATCCTGGACTAGAGTGAGACCCTACCTCGGAACCTCCCCCAAAAATAAAATAAAAAATAAAAAATAAATAAATAAATAAATAAATAAATAAATAAAAATAAATAAAAATAAAATTTTTGGCTAAAGAGATTGTTTATTGGTTAACTCACTTGCCTGTGAAAACTAAGGATGCAGGTTTGATTCCCAAGATACCACGTAAGCCAGATGCACATGGTGACACATGCATTTGGAGTTCATTTGCAGGGGCTAGAGGCCTTGGCACGCCCATTCTCTCTTTGTCTCTCTCTTTCTATATATATATATGAAACAATATCACCTACCCTCAGTATCAGCGTGGGTTCAATGAAAGACTTTCAGGAAACTCAAATCTGCATATGCTAAAATCTCTTATATAAAATGGATACATGTTTACATATAATATATAATTGCATATAATGGCAG
Source organism: Orientallactaga sibirica (assembly GCA_036365145.1). Lineage (NCBI taxonomy): Eukaryota > Metazoa > Chordata > Mammalia > Rodentia > Dipodidae > Orientallactaga > Orientallactaga sibirica. The sequence goes on along the minus strand of JAEOAD010000043.1, from coordinate 5,910,876 downwards.
TGATCCTTAATTTTAACCATGTATAGCTTGCTTATATTGCCTAATGCAATGCACATAATATGTATATATTTGAAATAATGCATTATTGAGGAAATGACAAGTCAAAAAAAGGCCATATTATTTTTCAGTCTTTCCCTGCAATTGTTTTTCTTACTATAATGTATGCATCAGGTACAAAGTTTCTATCCAGGTTTGAAAGTCTGTTTCCACATGTGTCTTCCCAATCTTTGCCTGAATTGGCTTTGTCTGGGTAAGTGGGCAGAGGATAATTACATTATTCTTTTTAAGGTCTTCAAAACTACATCTAGGAAGAATAGTGCTGACTGTGAAAATACTAGAAGATAATACATGTACTAGATGAAGAAATAAAGATAATGGAACAAAAATCCTAAACAAATTAATGGCAACCGAAGTGTGCAGCCAATACATGCTGCATGGAGGGAGATGTACTTTATTTTTCTTGTTGCTTTGTTCAAACACCATATAGCCTTATCCCTAGTCCCTGGGATGCTTAGTCATATTTGCACTACAAAAAAATAATTCTGAGCTCTTAAAATGAGTAACTTACTGCTGGGTATGGTGGTGCATGCCTTTAACCCCAGCACTTAGGAGACTAAGTTAGGAGAATCAATGGGAGTTCAAGGCCAGCCTAAGAGCACATCATGAATGTCAGGTAAGTCTGGACTAGAGCAAGACCGCACATTAAAAAAAAAAAAAAAGTGAGTAAATTATAATTATACATGAATTTTACTTTTATTTTCTAAATATTATTCTAATTTTACCATTCAGTTTTCGATAATCAAATGCAATTCTATACATTATATCACAACATCTATTTCAACACTATTCCCAGCATTGATCTGTGTACTTTACAAAAATCTTTCTAAATATATACAACAAAGCAATTGCACATATAAAGTTTAGAATAAAGCCCTCTTTCAATAAGAAGCACAGAGAGCCATTATATCATAAGCATACATTCTTCACTCAAGATTACTTAATTTTCATAAGATGTATTAGAATTCCTTATTATAACAATATGTATTCAATAATTTAGCACAAAATATTACTATGTATATAAGGAACATTGTAGTAGATATTTTTATATGCTTTATTGATTCTCATAAAACTTTTGAAGTAAATATTCTTACCACTCTTAATTTTTGAGTTGAAATTTCAGGTTTGGTAGCTCAAATAGTTTGTTACATTCTTACATCTGCCACTGACAGAGCACATAACTTACCTATTTCAGTCTGACTTCAAATATATGTTCCTTACCACACCATTATATTGCTTTTCAAAGTCTTATGTTGTTGATATTCTAGGAAAAGAAGATGTCAAGTGAGCAAAGTGTTTTTCTCTCTGCAGTCTTCCAGTAGAAGGGGAGTATGACAAAAATTAAACCAGAAGTTTAAGGTGCCATCAATTCTTTGCTGCAGTTTTTTTTTCTGCTTTTCTTCTTTGTACTCACCACATGTTCTCTTTGCCAAGTGAAAGAGCACTAGCCCTCGGCAATAAAGAATCCAGCCTCAGCTGAGGAAAGACAATGAGGAAGGCAAGGTTGGTGGATGTAAAATAACTTTCTTTTCAATAACAACTCGCTTATGTAGTTTTTATCTCCAAATGTAGAAAACTGTTTTCCACACTTGAGTTTTTGCTAGGTATACAATTTGGGAAATACACCCTTAACATTTAAATTACATATATATGTAAAGATGTATATGTATATATATATTCAAAATTAAAAGCCATCATACAACTTTACAGTTCTTCACTGGAGTAGTTCATGACCAGAAGGTGTGGGATAACAGCTGCTCTTTACATGAGGAGGCAGCAGGCTCTGTGCTCACCCAGGGTACTTGCTAGTATGCTTACTTATCTAACAAGGAGCTAGATTCAATTATTTGTGGATTGTGATTGGATCAAATTTGTGAAGTTATCTATAGTGAGATATCTTTTGAAGTAAAGTGAATGGAAATCCACCCACTTTTGGAAAATGACAAGAAACCAGTTAAAATTCCCTTGATATGATAAACTGAATTTGTATTTTTTGTGAAAATGTCGTTTGAAAATAAATCCATTAATAGAATTATATTTTTACTTCATAGCAAGCCTCCATCACTTTAGGCTGAATAGAATTAGTTTGACTTCCTATATTATGGAAATACTGATATTACTGCATTAAAAGTGTGAACATAGGAATTGCCGGTGAATATTTTCTTAAATATCAACCAACATTAACCTTTACCATTTACAGCTTTATCTATTATTAGTTTACACAAGAAGAACTGTAAAACCACCAGTGTGGATAATAATATTATCATTGTCTCCCTTCTGAAATCTTTATCACACTGTATAAGCAATGTTTCAAGTCCAACCATTCCACTTCCACAGGGCCTGGGAATTTTTCCCCTTTCAAAAAATAAGTTGAGATCAAAAATGCCGTTTGCTCAATGACTGCACCCAACCTTTGCATGTGAAATATTAGTTAATCTTTTGTTATTCCTATTGGTAATATTATAAATTATATGCTCTACACACCCTCAACCCACTTATAAGCAGACACCATATATAAAATATGAATAGTAATTTACCTCTATGTGACCAAAGTACTTGCAACAGAGATAAAGTTCTTATTTATGCCTTTTATCATTTGTGTACATATTAATTTCTTCTAAATTAACCATTATATATGTATCTTTGTGTGTGCAAAGCAAAGGTCTACGAATAAAAACTTCTTAAGGATTTAGCACCTAATAAATATTTGTAATGCTAATTGATACTATTTTCAAAATGTCTGGACCTTGACTGCTATCATATCACTGTGTATTTTATGACACCCACAAAAACCACACAAGCTATGAGTTTACAACTAAATTTATATGTATCCAAGGTAAAAGTATAATTTATTAACTTAGAAAATCATTTGCAGCTGGTTGTTAAAATAGGAACAGCAAGTAACGGCAAACCTTCAATGTGCAATGCAATGTTCTATATTATAGCTCTTTAAAAATATTTATTTTGCCAGGCGTGGTGGTGCACGCCTTTAATCCCAGCACTCGGGAGGCAGAGGTAGGAGGATCGCCGAGAGTTCGAGGCCACCCTGAGACTACATAGTTAATTCCAGGTCAGCCTGGACCAGAGTGAGACCCTACCTTGCAAAAACCAAAAAAAAAAAAAAAAAAAAAAAAAAAAAAAAAAAAAAAAAATTATTTATTTTTCAGAGAGAAGAATCAAGCACAAGAGAATGAGTGACATAGAGGTGCCAGGGCCCCCTGCCTCAGCAAACTCTAGACGCATGGGTCACTTCATGCATCTAGCTTTTGTGGGTTCTGGGGAATTAAGCTAGACTGTCAGACTTTGCAAGCAAGTGCCTTGAACCCCTGAGCCATCTCTCCAGTTCCTCTGATAAGTCTGGATCAAAGTCATAGTTCCTCAGTGTGTGCTTTAGTTAAAAGGTCTTCTGGAATAATCCAGTTTTATTCTTAAAACCTGGTCTTGCCTCTAGGTTAAGCTTTGCTTGAAAGTTCATTAGTAAGGTTGGGTAACTTGATTATCCTACTTAAGCTCTGTTCATACATTTGTAAAATGAGTGGGCCTAGAGTGAGTTCTTTACAATTTTTTGTAGTTGTTTAATTCTTTCTTGTCAAATAATTTAATACAGCAATTATTCTATGATAATAATAAATAATATCAATAAGAGCAATACAAATATCTAGACTTGCTATAATACTTGTATATCAGGGACAGTGAATGTATATGTATATGGACTATATAAGGCTCACATCAACAGTATGAAATGAACATGAACTCCATCTCACAGATCAACAAACAGAAATGAAGAACCCCTGTTTTATACCTGGTGACTCTAAAACCAAACTAGTGATTGATGAACATGCAGTGTTTGAAAACACCCTTTACCATATCATTTCTCATGCCATCAATTCCATAGCTGCTAGTTTTGTACCCACATACAAGTAAACAACTCATTTTATTTTTTAAAAATCTTTTCTTGCCCTATTGTTATATAGTCAGAACATTAAACATAAAAAAGGGATATGCCATTTTTGCATGTGGTTAGTGTTTCTGGTTACTGTTTCTGTTCCATAAAGAATTCCTATCAAGATTGAAAGCAGTTATTATGAAATGTAAAAAGTGCACCTTTATCCCATCCTTTTGCATGGGTCGATTGCATAACCTTTCATAAATAACCAATTAAAAGTTTATGTAGACAGTGGGAAGAAAAATGTATTTACTGCCATAACAAGTTAAAATTTATATTTTAAGTAAACCAAACCTAAAAGAGACAATGTCTTGATCCTATTGAATTATTTGCATTTGGATGTAGACTTTGAATAGCAGCCAAGGCTGTGTGGGAAATCTCTCCACGAATAAACAAACAGGAGACTGAAAGCTCTGTCAACTACAGTATTTTTCCTCTAAGGTTTAATAGATACTTTTCAGGTTATTGACTTTCAGATTATCATGCTTTTAAGTCGCAGTGTTAACTTGATGGAGTCCAAAGAAAACGGAGGTCAAAATAAAATCCCCCCAAAGCCAAAGTGCCTACATTATTTAGCTTCAGAGTTTCTATTTAATTTTTGGAGGATTTCCCCCCACGGGAACACTGTAAATTATTTTTCTCTCTATGTGTCTCACTCTGTCTCTCTCTGACCACCTTCCTCTCCCCCATCTCTTTCTCTCTCTTCCTCCCTTCCTCCTTTCGCCCTTCCATCCCTTCTCTCTATTTTAACCCTACTGTATATGTCTTCATTCAGAACAAGCAATAACTCATAATTAAATATAGGTGCTTTGAGAACAGAATACAATGTTTTTTTTTTTTTTTCTAATTACTTGAAAAGGAAAAAAAAATGAAAGGAAAGAAAATAAAGTTAAAACTACATAAACTGCCTGCTTAGTAATATATGCGGGCTTTCTTAGGGCATTGAGAAAAAGATCTGCTCATTTTATTTTATTTTATTTATTTATTTATTTTCTTTTGTTTATTTAAATTTATTATTATTATTATTATTTTAATTATTATTTTTATTGACACCTTCTATACTAACATACAAAAAACATATGATATTTCCCTCCCCTCCCCCATTCCACTTTAGAACTCCAATCTCCATCATATCCCCTCTCTCTCTCCATTCATCTCTCTTTTAATTTGATGTCATCATCTTTTTCTTCCATTTTGAGGGTCTTACGAAGGTATTGCTAGGCACTGCAAGGTCATGGATATCGAGGCCAATTTCTGTCTGGGCAGTTGCATTGTAAGAAGTCATACCCTTCGTTTGGCTCTTCCATTCTATCCGCCCCCACTTCCGCCATGGTCCCTGAGCCTTGGAGGGTGTGACTGAGGTGTTTCAGTGCTGGGCACTCCTCCATCCCTTCTTCTCAGCACTATGTTGCCTTTTGGGTCATCCCAGTGGTCATCGCCATCTGAAAAGAGAAGCTTCTCTAACCAGAAGTGAGAGTAGTGTTAATATGTGAACATGAACATTAAGTGTAGTGCCCCCAGGGCAGCTTGGTGGGAGTAATATATACATTTAGTCACACAAGAGCAGGCTTTATACCCCTAAGGCTCATGACCTCTCCTGCCATAGACTTTTGCTTAGGTTTTTCAGTACCAGGTATGTATTCCCTCCCATAGAGAGGGCCTTCAATCCAATTATGGAGCAGTTGGTTTCCCCAAGAGTAGACATGCCACTATTGTCCCTGTTCAGTCATTGGGCCTGTCTGGCCAAACTTGAATATTCAGTGTCCATTGTTTTCACTGTTGATGACTTCTGTCTCCCATACGGCTGCATGCAGTGCAGCTTTTTCCAACTTTCAGTTGGCTGGTCTGCAGGGAGAAGGTTTTCTGCTCAGCACCAGCTTGCATTCTCAGTGACCTTGCCTCTCAGGCAAGAGATGTCTTCAGCAATAGGGTCTTACTATCTGTTTCTCAAGGGAAACCAAGGGCTTTGGCAAAAGCCTTTAATGTTTTGGAGGCTACCCGGACCTCCTTGGCCAACAACTCACTGGAAGGTATCCCATCCCAGGCACTGAAAATTTTCTAGTAACAGTCTACAGCTTCTAGATTGCACATATGTAAGTAGAAGAACAGATTACAGGGAGGGGAATGGCCTAAGCAAGGCCATGGGAAGAAAATGTGTAAAAAAAGGGCAGGGGGAGGGTCAATCTAAATTCAAGATATTGTGAATAAGACTTTTGTAAACCTACTTTATTATTATTATTATTATTATTATTATTATTATTATTATTATTATTTTAGTTTTTCAAGGTAGGGTCTCACTCTAGTCCAGGCTGACCTGTATTCACTATGTAGTCTCATAGCAATCCAATCCTCCTACCTTTGCCTACAAAGAGCTGTGATTAAAGGCGTGCACCACCACTCCGGGGCCAGATCTGCTTATTTTAAAATGTCATTACCTCCTGGAATGTGGGCATGGGGCACATGCCTTTAATCCCAGCACTCCAGAGGCAGAGGTAGGAAGATTGCCGTGAGTTCAAGGCCACCCTGAGACTACATACTGAATTCCATGTCAGCCTGTGCTAAGTGAGACCCTACCTCAAAAAACAAAACAAAATAAAACAAAGAAAAATAAAATAAAATAAAATATTAAGAATAATAAAATAAATGCAATTATTTCCTGGGAAAGTGAGGGTGGGCATGTTTTTAAAAATAGTTTTATTTATTTGAGAGAGTGAGAGAGAGAGGCAGATAGAGAGAATATGGGTGTGTCTGAGCCTCCAGCCATTACAGACAAAATCCAGATGCTTGTGGCACCTTGCGCATCTGGCTTATGTGGGCCCTGGGTAGTTGAACCTGGGCTCTTTGTCTTTGCAGGCAAGTGCTTTAAGCACTAAGTCATCTTTCCAGCACATCAATTGCTTTTATAAAAAAAAAAAAAAAAGGTAAACAATATTGCTGGGAATATTATATGAGGAAGAAGAGGAACAGAGAAGGAAGAAAAGCTGGATGTATAGAAAGAAGGAAGTGAGATAGTGGAGGAAAAAGAGAAAAGAATAATGATATGATATCATCCATGCAAATCATTTGTCCAATATACTTTAATTTTAAAAAGTTTAAACACTAGGTTCTTTTGGCATAGTATTTAAATAAATAAGAAAAGTAAAAGTGATTTTATATAGGATATTTTTATTCAAGTGAAAGCAATGTACCAGTATGGACATTGTTAAAAAATTTTTATGCTTGCATGTTATTTTCCATGCATTGGTTTATATGCAGTATGTGAATATGACATATCCATTTGAACTGATGTCAAACATAAACACTAAGTTCAAGTTTTAACTACAAAAGTGAATAATACACTCTTGTAACACCAACTTAAAAAGTAAATTAACCTCGGAGTAAGTATGCAGCTCATTTGATCATGGATTCAGGATTTGACCCCCACTACTACAAAAAAGTACATTTTAAATTTCCCCCAAATCATTTATACACTTAGAATCATTCAAGTATTTTAATAATGTTCACTATATTGTCACAAACAAAATGTGACTACAAGTATCCAATCGTAATAAATAGGGCAGGAAACTGTCACCATGAGATGTTTGTGTTTTGTTTGCTTGATTGTGTATCATTAAGTCCTTTCCCTTGGCAGAATTAAAACATCTGCCTTAGTCCTGAATTCATGGTTAGTCAGTCAGTTAGGTTACATAGTAATGCATGGAAGATTACAAAAAATCTTCTTGATATATGTAGTGTATTCTGTGGTAGTTAATCTAACTTTGAAAGCACAGAAGACACCTTGTTATCTATCAGTTTGAGTGGTTTCATATGAGTTTTCATTGATATGCACTTTAATGCTATGGGTAAGAAGATATGATATGAGAGTTATGTTTTAAAACATCTGACAATTCTTTTGGCAATACATGTTACTAAGTAATTCTTCCCTAAACACAAATATTATAGCCCATTTTTGGACTTTATATTCTATTCCATCAGTTAACTTATTTTTGCCTCTTTATTATATAATCTATAATAGTAGAATTTTAACATTATAACAGAGTTCTGCATTGTTACAATCCTATCTCAAAAATTCTCTCGTATACATCTGTATGAAAATAAGTTTTTCTTCCATATAAATAGAAACTTAAAAACCCAATTTTAATTTCCTACAAATATTGTAGTATATTTTGCTCTCTGTAATTAAAATAACTTTTGTAGAAGGGCTGGAGAGATGGCTTAGAGGTTAAGGCGCCTGCCTCCTAAGCCTAAGAATGCTGGTTTCAATCTCCAGCGATTCCAATCTCCAGGTCCCACGTTTAGCCAGATGCAATAGGGGTGTGATGCCGCACTTGACCACAAGGGGGCACATGCATCTGGATTTCGTTCACAGCAGCGGAGAGGCTGCTGGCACACCCATCTCTGTCTTCCTCTCCCTGTCTCTCTGTCTCTCTCTGTGTCTGTCTCCCACCCAAAAATAACTTTTGTTTAATTTTTGTGCAGTAGTGTTTTATATTTTTAAAAGAGTAGTTAGAATATAATGATAGGTAAGAACATAAAAATTGCAAGCAGGAAAATACTAGCTCAAGGATAAATCCTGATATAATTTCTCACTGATAAATTAGTCAAATGCAGCATAAATACCCCATTATTTAAATACTGAAATATACTAAATTTTGTTTATTATATTTAGTTCAAAATAATGTTAGTTTTTAACATAATTTTTACAGAAAGTACAAAAAGGATGCTGGTACATATTTAGAAATTAATAAATTGAATTTAGAAAAAATTAAATATTTTTCTTATCTTATTATCTTGTCTACTACTATCAGAGCCTAACAATACCATAACATCTTCAGACAGTATAATAAAGAAATGGCAGGGAGGGGAGCATATGCAATTGACAGCCCACTCTAGTACTCATATTTTCAAACAACCTGATTTTTATAACCTCTCATACAAGAGGAGATACACTTTATGCCAGAGGATGCTTCTATACCATCTTTGAGAGCAAGGTCCTGCAATGACAATTTGCACTTCCATGTCATGTATTTTACTTATCATGTTGCCTTTTGAGTTCTGTAATTCTTTTTGTAGCAGAACTATTATCATATTGCTCTTCTTTATTGCCTATTATTGATTATTGATTACATTAGCAATTGGGCAGCATTTTGACCAGTCTTTGCTGCTCAGATGGTTAGATAAAAGACATATTCATGCTCAAGTGGTCTGAGTCCCTATCTATTACTCAGTTTGGGCCCAAGGTTGTGTGTATGTGTGTGTGGGGGGGGGGATGTGTGTGTGTGCTTTTCATACTAATGAGGATCTATCACCATTTTCCTTTGCCTGCTGATGAGTACACTTGCAAAGCATTGTGCTAGCAGAGAGGGCAACACTGGGAGATGCTAGCTGTGTCTTTCTAACCCCCAAATAGACAATTTTAAATTCAAAATATGCTAGCTTTCAGGGCTGAAGAGGTGGCTCAGCAGTTAAGGTGCTTGTCTTCCAAAGCTAATGACCTGGATTCAATTCTCTAGTACCCACATAAAGCCAGATGCACAAAGTGGAACATATGTCTGGAGTTCGTTTTCAATGACTTGAATCCCTGGCATGCCATTTTATTTCTTTCTCTCTCTCTCCTTGCAAATGAATAAAATATTTTTAAAAATTACAAACGTATGTAATTTTATTCTGCTTACAATAATAAATAACAGTTGAAGTTACCGAAGAATGGAGGATTATTCTATTGTTTCCAGAGCGTGGCACTGTAAATTTCACTGTCCCTTATAGACATATCAGTAGGTGCATTTCAAGTGCTAATACATTTTTAAGTCAATAATTTTCATGGACCTCACATTAGCTCTTTTAACCCCACCAAAAACAAAGGAAATAAGTGTTATTTAGCTTAGGCTTCACTTTAATTTATTATCATTTCTATCTATTCCTGACTACTCAGTGTTTTATTTAATATCAGAATTAAAAATGCATAATGAGCATATAACATTAATATAGGAATAGATAAAAATATCATTTCAAAGTTATTTCATGCTTAATTTTTCTATGAATTTATCTAATTTTATTTTAGTACTTCATGTATTTTTAAATTGCAACATTATTCATAAAACCTGAATGTTTTAATTTTCTGATTGAAGAGGTATCCTCCAGATCTTGTTCATACCTCTCATATTTAACCAACACATAATTTGTCCTAATTTTATCTGAATTTACTTTAATCACTTTATATAAATTATTACTCTATCATTGGTCTATGATTAAGATTTTATTTTTTGAATTTTATAAAGTTGTTATTACATAAATGGTAACTACTGTGACTCAAGCAGAATGCAAATTTGTCTGCATTCGAAGCACTCTATGACATATTTTAAAATTTAAGCTTATTTCTACTCCTTTGTCATTTTTTATTTTTAACAATATTATTGAATGTAAATGTAACATTTCTGTTGCATAATTTTCTCTAGATTTTTAAAGATTCAACTTTCCTATTTTCTTTTTATACTACTTTTATTATGTTGACAGATAAAATATTTGAATTATTTAGAAAAAATAATTTGGTAAAAAATAAAATAATAATAATAAAGGGCTGGAGAGATGGTTTATCTATTAAGGCGCTTGCCTGTGAAACCCAAGGACCTATGTTGGACTCTCCACATCTCCCATAAGACAGACGCAAAAAGGTGAGGCAAGAGCAAGGTCGCACATGCCCACTAGGTGGTGCAAGCGTCTGGAGTTCTATTTTAATGGCTGAGGCCCTTAGGAGCCAATTATTTTTCCATCCCTTCCTCTTTCTTACTCTGTAAAATAAAAAAATAAATAAATAAAAATTTAGAAAAATAAAAAAAATAATTTGCAAACTACAGGTGTATATATATAGACAGTATGGACATCTCTGATCATGCTGCAGAAAATGCTGCTTTTTGCAGTTGGTGGTAGGCAGAGGTTAGTATAGGCATTCATATATTCATACATGGTTAAAATGGTAAAAATAAGTGACTGATGAGTGCTTAACCCTAAAGGGAACATTTATATCAGCCTTTCCAAGGCTTGGGATCATCACAGAAGTGGGGATAAGATGTATGTAAGAGTCAGAGGATAAGGAGGAGTTCTGTGAAACACTGTCTCTGGCTATGCCAAGGCCACTGCTGCACTCATGATCATGAACTCATCATCTTCAGAAGACAGGTCAAAGATTGAGCCCATCAAACATCTTGGGTGGGGAAGGAGCTTGTGAGGCTCTCACCCTCCCTGAATAGCTAAAGCAAGTTAGTGGTCACTGGGGGAGGACATCATTAATCCTAGGTGTAGTAGCTCTAAGAATAAAATGCAAGCTACATGTAAATAAGCAACTGATAAAAAGTCAGTAAGGAGAGAGAGAGGGATAGAGAACATGAAAGTAGGAGGGTGACCTATTAGGAAGAAGAAGGATTTCAGCAGAGTGAAAGGTAGTAGGAGGCAAAGGGAGGGCATTGGGGGTTGAATATCATCAAAATACATCATATAATTGTCTTACATCATATATATAATATATATGTGTATGTGGTGTGTGTGTGTGTGTGTGTGTAATACAATAGTATTTGTTACGTAATTTTAATGGCATTTGTCAACTTATTTCTTAAAATCCAATATAATCCTAAATTAATTTAAAATTATATAATTATTTAATTTAATTTAATTATATAGTTAAAAGTGTAAATGGCAAATCAAAGTTGATATTGTGAGAGGAGAAAAATGGGTGTTTCTTTTTATATGTTATTAATTATATTATATTATATTAATGAAATATTATTGAAATATTAAATTACCTGATATATCTATAACCAGTACTAACCCACTATAAACAAGAGAAATTTACCTGTTTTCTTCTTTACTGTGTTGCCAAAATTACTGAGTGGGAATATATGAGTTAGAGAATATCATAGTACATTATAATTTGGTCTCTTCATGATGGACCATTTTTAAGGTTTAAAAGTAATTTTTAAATTAATTTTTAAGATCAGTGAAACATTTAAGAGAACAAAATTATAGCATAACACTACTTGAGAAAGTTGCTTAGTAAAATCAAACTTAATAATTAATATATTATGAATTTCTAATAAAAAAAATAGAAAACATTACTGATTTTTCAGTTCATTGGAAATTTTGCCAGTAAATTTCAAAGCAAGCAACCTGGGTATTTTAAATTTAGGAGAAGAAAGAGATAGGAAAGAAGAAAGAGCTACAAGTTGATTACAGTAAAACACAATGAAAAGATACAATGTCTGTGATTTGTGATACTCCGCCAGGACTGGACAGGCTAGTTTAATATTATATACAAGCTGTCTGATCCACTACTGTTATTGCTTTATTATAGCTATGGTAGTTATATGAAATCTCATATTATAATCCTGTAATTCAATAAATCAAAAATGCATCTTCATTGATGTTGAAGTCATATATAAGAAAAGCCAACTGTCCTTTACATAAAGAGACAAGTGGAACAACTCATGGTCATAAAACTTGGCAATACATTGCCCAAAATTAAATTCAATATGAGTTTTCAGCATTCCTATTAAAGGAAAACATGAATTGAATGTTTATTTTTATCAGGTCAACATGACCTAAAGGTTTACAGATATATGGCAAAATAAAATAAAAATGATGTAGTACTAAAAATGAAAGTGCATAAAATTGATACCAAGAAGTGCTATGTTAAATCTGATCCTGTAATTCATAGGCCTTTGGAACTGGTTTGTGGGAAGAATGTGGAAGAATTTGAAGCACTGGGCTAGCCAAGCCTAGCATATGTAAAGTAGAGCGTCAACAACAATCATGATAGTTTCAAAGACCAGATTATTGAGAAAATCTCTGAAGTTAGACTACAGTTCATGCAGTATTCTGACAAAGGATTTGGCTGCATCCTTCCTCAGTCCTGAGAACCTAAGCAAAGTTAAGCTCAAAGTAATGGACTCATTTGTGTCTTGGTAGAGTTCTCATGGCAGAATCTCATCCAGGCTATGTCACAGTTATTGCTCTGATCCAGTTCTAAACTGAGAGACTACAATAAGTTGAGCAAAATATATGTTAAAAAACGTTCATTTGATAAGCAAAATACTATGAGCGAGGTTAAATTTACAGAAAAGGCAGGTGCTACAGCAGTGGTCATTGTTAAAGAGATAGTGTCTGAATAGGGAAAATAGGAAAAGTTCCTTGAGGGAAAGGGACACCTTCTGGTAGGAAGATCCTCTCTTGATTATATTCCTGATGCTGTGACAAAATGCCTGACAAGAAGCAACTTAAAGGAAGAGAGATTGACTTGGGGTTGGACTTCAAAGGGCTCTACTCCATTATGAAGGGAAAGACATGGGATAAGGAGCAGGAGATCACCGTTAACATGGTTTGGACAACAGAGGGTGATGGATGTGGATGCTCACGTCCCCTCTCCTTTTTATTCAGTGTGGAATCCTACTCATAGAATAAATCTGTCCATAGTTATGGTGGGTCTTTCCACCTCACCTAATATTCTAGAAGCTCCCTAACAAACATGTCCCAACCTAGGATGTTAGTAACATCTTTCATTGACCTGGGATGGAAATAAAGGGGATACAAAATGGTAGGATTTTCCATTTTAATGATGAGGTTAACATTGAGGATCACATTAATGAATCCCTTGGTCAAAATAGGTGGTGATTTCATGATTGAAAACAAAATCCTACAAATGTGCTTGAAATAAAATATCATTGCTATCTAACAGTTCTGAAATATATCAGTATTATGACAATTGCACACATTATAGTCATAAAAATGCATGCATATAAATGGAATGTATAAGGAAACATGATGGGTTTCAGATTTATTTCCACGGAGGACCTTGTCATGATCCAATGTTGAGATATATAAGTTTAGACAACAGACGTCAACTGCAATTATATTTGAAATGTGAAAGGAAGGAAAATATTAATTGACTAGTGAACTTCATTTCGTTATACTGACAATTATGTCATTCAATGTTTTTTTTTTCTTTTTGTTCCATAAAAAATAAATCGTAAATGCATTTATGCATTATAAAGCACAGAACCATATGAATAGTATTAAAATAGTTATTAAATGTGTTCAGATCAAAAGTGAAAAAAATGACATCATTAATGACACATTAAATGCATTTAATGAGAATCTGGAAAGTTGACCATACTTGATTATTATTAAAAGTTTTACCATTGTGAAATGTTGGAATATCTTTAACTTTCCAAATTAGGAAATGATTCAGTATGAGGTATCTGTCAAATTGGAGATTTCCAGAAGTTTAAAATTAAAAGAGTTGCAGATATTTGAATATATCATCTCATGAGTCAACTAATTAGAGATATGATTATCATTTCATTTTTCCATAATCGCAATGACTATGTAATTCTTCAAGGGCAGATGTTGAAATTGACTGTGGCATGGTTGTGCCCCACATGATTACCATGTAGTGAAACAGGTCTCTTCTTAAAGCCTGACATCAGTGTCTATTGTGGTTTGAATGTAAAGTATCCCTGGAAGTCTCCTGTGTTTAAGCACTTAGTCTCAATATGGTGGTGCTGTTGGGGAAGGCTGTAGAACCTTTAGGAGGTAGAGCCTTGTTTGTGGAAGTGAGTTACTCAAGAGAGGACTCAGCCCAGCCATACTTCCTGGTCCTCCTCTGCTTCCTGACCATGGCTTCTGTGTGGCAAGTTAGCATTCTGTTTCTGCTGTCAAGCCTTCCATACCATAATGGGAAGTGGCCCTTCAGATGTAAGTGAAAGTATATCCATCCTAAGCCTAATTGCTTTTGGTCTGATATTTCTTCCCAGAAAAAGAAAGTCACTCATACACTATCAATGCTTGGCAGCTGCATCGTGTTAGGCAGCAGTCATTCTTCCCATCTCTTATAGGAATTGTTCACTCCAGGAGACTTATCTTTAATTAAACTTTTCCCCAGAGGCTTGAGTAATACCAATTTATTTATTTACAATTTATTTTACTATATTATTGAGACATGGTCCCATGTAGGCCAGGATGGCTTCAAACCACTCCATGTAGCCAAGTAGATCTTTGAACACCTGATAATTTTGTCCCTCCCTCCAAAATGCTAGGATTACAAATATGCATCATCATGATAGGATTTTGTTAAAATTGTATAGCTACTTTATTACTCACACCTTTGATATATAGATGCTTCAGAATTTAGATACTATGAAAATATGTACCAGAATCCTTGTATCCAATAAGATATACTTTTTATCTACAAGCATTGCAAGAAGGCCAGTGAAAGCAATTTTAACAGCCTCATTTTGCTCTAATTAGCCCCAAAAGGAGAGTTAATCCCACTGTTACAGTGGATCCTCCTTCTAGGCACCTTCCCTTCAGTGGATGCAAAAGAACATCTGAATCATAAGATGTTTCTTTGTGACCTTGGAATTTCCACATAGATAATTGAGAAACACTTGAGACACGCAGGCACAACTACTTCTATGATCATCTCAGGAACTGATCACTTGAGATTATTTTTTAAAAAATGTCACTCCACATATCATTGTACATGGACAGGTAGATAAATTTGGTGGGAAAGAGTATCTAAAACAATGAAGTCAAAACAATAGAAACTTTATTAGATATCTGAGTATTTTAAAGAATATTAAATATGATTTCTACATGAGTGGTTATATCTTATCTGCTTTATGATACTTTTCCTAAAAGGATCCAACCAGCACTTTTTTTTTTTTCCAATGAGGAGTCAATTTATAATTCAACATGGATTTGGCATATTTTTTAACTACAGTGAAGTAAGTTATGATTGAATTCCATAGAAGGCTTTATTTTGTATTTTAATAGATAGGCTCAGTATTGTACTTAGCACTTGTACAGAGAGCCGTGACAAGGCATGTTGTATAACACCAACAAAGCCGGGCCAGCTGGGCCCTAGAAGGGAACAGAGCTTTTGCCTTGTAGTGGGAGAGTGACCTTGTTCTTGTGTTCACCAGGAAGTGTGAGGGATGCAGCATTACTTTATATACGTATGTGTGTGGGACTTCTTGACATCTCTTGAGATTATGTAAATTATTATATCAGCAGGTATGAAGTATCAAAGCATGCAATTTCATGCAGGGAGAAATCAAGCAGTTGAACCCATTAAAATTAATGCAAATCACAGATTCTATTTAAAAACAAATGGGGGGTACTCTTGAGAAAGAATTACACAAAGTGTAATGCAGTTCTCCATGAAATATTCTTAAAATCATGTTATTTTAATCAATAATAATGACATAATTTTTCAACATTATTTTTTCACATATATTATCTAGTTTTAAATAATTAAAATGCCTCTATAAATTTTTAAATTCAATATTAACATTGTTCTATCTTGAAAAGATTTGTTTTAAAGCTTATCCAGAATGCAAAAAAAAAAAAAAATGTTTACACTGTGATTAGTGCTTTAAGTATCCACACTAGAGACACAGGAATCTTTAGATTCCTTGAAGCCTCAAACACTGTCTCTGGTGAAATGCTCCAGAGAGATTAAATCTGTCATCTGAATGGTCTGTACATCTCATCTCAGTCTTTATTGCCACACCTAAAGCCTTCCTTTCCAATAAGGCCAGAGGATGAAAACATTCTGTGTACTTATTTAATGTAATAGATGCTAAATCATCTTTCTATCATGCCCAAGAATCTTCTCATAGTTAAAGAATATAGTAATTCATTTTTCTTAAAAATATGTAAAGTATGCCATTTTTAGATGTGTCAGCAAGTATTGTTTTGGGAATTATGGTCCTGTCAGATAGAGAAAAAAAAATCTAGACTATTCTCAGAAGCATGGTTGACTTTTACAATCATATATTTATCGAAAGTAACACCACCAAATCTTTCTTCAAATACCATTTTTCTTGTTTGTAATTATGTTGCTTATATCTAGAGGAGCTTACTAGATAAACAAATTAGCTAGTATTTGTCAAAAATGCATCAAACCTGAATTATCTCTGATATGAAACACACACACACACACACACACACACAGAGAGAGAGAGAGAGAGAGAGAGAGAGAGAGAGAGAGAGAGAGAGAGAGAAAATGGCTCAATGTAATGAGTGCACGAAACACAGCCTCCTCCTGGCATGAGAAGTAGCTGATGTTATTGGTTACTTCTTACTTTCCATTGCAAAATAATTATCTAGAGCAGATAAGATCGCAAGCTGGTTAATATCAGAAGCCTGCCCTGGCTGCTAATATGATCTTATCAGTAGCTGACTGATCACTTTCTGCAGGGAGGTATCAACACTTGTGCACTGTTATTTTAAAAACTGATCCTAAGGTGAGAAGCGAATGCATTGCCCCACAGTAGTAAAATGAGCTTTTACTTTTTTTTTTTTTTTTCCTGTTAAATATTTTGCTCACAGAGCTTGTGTTTACCTCATGGGACTTCTGCCGAAGGCAAAGGTTCAATTCCATGATGCTGAAATATATCATCATGTTTGGGCATAATTGCATTTCTAATAGGCTTTCAGAGAAAGGAATGCATAAGTGCCAATTACAGCAAGGTACAAATAAAGCATTATTATGTGCTCTGGAACAATCCACATTATGGCAGTGTAGTCATATTACGCTTGCTTATTTCTATTTCCTCCATTTGAATCTCTGTCAACAAACATTTTTTTTTTTTTTTTTTTTTTTTTTTACAGAAGGCCCCAGACATGATGTGATTTGATTGCAATAAAATGAACATTTCTCTATCAATAATGTACATAAAGAGTTTGGAAATTTTGTATTCCATATACTGATACTAATATAGAATTCCTTAGTACAGATATACACATAACTATAGACCAAAATGGGTTTCCACTTATTTGGCAGCAGCATTTAAGTAGCATAAATTATGTAATGCATATTAAAAGGTAAGAATACTGGTAGACCAAGCCCAATTTGTACATAAGATATAAAAATATCATGCAAAGGAAAGAACAAGAAACAAACAGTTCAAAAAGCAACAGAAATAATGACATATGCAGTTATTTGGATTGTGTGTGAGTGTGTGCATACATGCATGTGCCCATGTATGTGTATGTGAATACCTATGGAAACAAAAGGACAATTTGGGTGTAATCTTCATGAATGATTAGCATATGTATACATTTTATACAGGGTCATTTGTTGGCCTGGAATTCAATAATTAGGCTAGACTTTTGGAACACTGAACTCAAGGAATCATACTGTGTCCATCTCCTCAGTGCTAGGATAAAGCTGTGCACCAACACTTCTGGCATTTCTAAGTGTGCAGTGAGTATTGAACTCAGGTCCTCATGCTGACAAGCTAAGTACTTTACCTACAGCAATACTGTACGAGCCTGCCCCTGATATTTCATGCTCAAATAAATATGATACAAAGAGTAAAAGTAAATTGCTTATTTTCTTCAAGTCAATATTTATTAGAAGACCATAGCACAAGGCTGAGAATGTAGCTCAACAGGAGAGTCATTACCTGCTATGGGTCATTTTTGGATTTGCTCTCTAATACAAAGGAATTAAAATAAACATACAACATCAACAGCAACAAAAGAGCAAAGTTGCTTGAAGATGCACCGTGACTTCTAGGTGTGTTCAGTCTATTATAAAATTTGAAAATATTTGCTACATTGACTGTGGATGGCAATTCAGAAAAAAATTAACCATTTGACGTTACATGACAGCAATGTATCTATTACATACAAATTGTCTCACTGTCACTAAAATTTTGGGAGGCTGTAATGATTACCCAGGGGTTAAAAGCACTTTCTTGCAAAGCATGCCAAACAGGATTTAATTCTTCTGTTCCCAGATAAAGCCATATGCACAATGAGGTGTATATATATATATGTATATTGATCAGAAAAACGAAATAGTGGTAGGAGGGAAGTAAGAAAGTTATTCTAATTTTAAATGAGAATCTATCTTATGCCTGTGTATGGATTATATTAATATTAATATATGATAAAGACTTCTTTAGGATCAAGAGAGCTTACCATTTTCTAGGAAAAGTAATTACAAGACTATTCAATCCCTTAATTTATAAATGGTCTAATACTGGATCAATAATCTTGAATACATATATAATAAAAAACTTTAAATGATATTTTTTATGATAAAATAATAGATGTAAAGGACAAATTCAAGGTAAATCTCGAATATATATCTATCTCCATGTAGCAGTTATATGTGTAATAATGTATTTGTTAAGCATAATTGTGTAAATTTTCTGAGCATTTTGTTGGCAAGAACTTAAGAAGCATTGATAAGTCCATCCTTCTCTTTTTCCTAAAAAAGAAAGGTTTTTTTTTTACATTCTTTAAGTGCTTGCTTTAAAATTAAATGATCCTTTTTCTGATACTACAGTATATAAATTCACATATTAATGTTTTCCATAATTGTTTTGAAACTAGTAATAAATTTTACAATATCACTGACATTAGCATACCTTCTGTAGGTTTTCTGTTTTATTGTATTAAATAATAGCACACTTTCCCAAAAAGCATCCATCTATCTTGTAGAAGGTATTTAATTATGTTATGAGCACATGCTTGTGATATGGGCATTCTTTGTGGGCATTATAATGATGTATTAATTGTGTCTACTGGAGTGACATCTTATGTAAATTATGTGTTTCATTGAGCTCTCCTAGCAACTTCAGAATAGCATGATGTTTCTGCCCTCCCATCTGCCTGAACAAATATATGTAAACTAAGAATTTGATTTAATACTTTGTTGTAACAAATTTATCATGGATCTAAGTATATGACTGCTAAATCTGGATAGATGGCACAGTGGTTAAAGGCACGTCCTTGTGAAGCCTCTTGGCCAGGATTCAATTCCTCAGTACCCATATAAAGCCAGATGTACAAATTTGCACAGACTTTTGTATGGGGTTTGCAGTGTCAGGAGGACCTGATGCACTCCCTCTCTCAACTTCTCTCTCTTTCTCTCTAGCTGTCTTAAGTAACTAAATAAAAATAAAAAGAAGTAAAGTATGGGCTGGAATGATTGCACAGTGGTTAAAGCACTTGCCTGGAAAGCCTAATCTAATGACGAGGGTTTGATTCCCCAGTACCCATGTAAAGCCAGATGCAGAATGTGGTACATACATCTGGAATTCATTTGCAGTGGCTACAAGCCCCAGTCATCCATTCTCTTTTTCTCTCTGTATCTGTCTTATCTCTGTCTCCCTCTGCTTGCAAATAAATAAATAAAAATATGATTTTTGAAAAGAACATTCTAAACCAGGCATGGTGGCACACGCCTTCAATCCCAGCACTGGGAAGGCAGTGGTAGGAGGATTGTCATGAGTCTGAGGCCAACCTGAGAGTACATAGTGAATTGCAGGTCAGCCTGGGTTAGAGTGAGGTCCTACCTAGAAATACCAAATAATAATAATAATAATAATAATAATAATAATAATAATAATAACCCTGACAACTTAAGGTAATAGGCAAAGTTATTTAAAAAGAAAGAAAATAATTGTAAATAAGGAAGTTTGAAATACAAAAAAAAAATGCTAGGTTATTTGAAAATCTTTCAAAAACTAAATACATAAATAACATAAATTATAAAATAATCAATCCTCAAATACATATAAAACAATATAATATTAAATGATATTAAAAATAGAAACAAAATTGACATTGACATTTCTACTCAAAAATAGTCACTAGAATTTGATGTGTTTCTAGGTGACTTTCACAAAATTTTAACACTCATGTTTACTATTATATAAATTATGCTTAAAGAGAAAGAAAAAAATAGTAAGCTTTCTAGTTAAATTTAGGCAAGCAGTCAAATTCTGGTAAGTCATGCCAAATATATAGACAAAATAGCCTATATCAATTCATGATTTTAGGAAATCTTAAATTATTAGTAAAGAAAATCCAATGGTAAAGTGTGTCAGTACTTAGAAACGAAAAAAGTTAAAAATCAAAAATGTAACATTATAAAAGCAAAAAAAAAGTCCATGTCAGGAGAATGTTAATCATAGTACAAAAGGCATTAGAAGAAAATAAACATAATATCCTACAAATGTTCTTTAAAATGGTTTTGAGAAAAAAAAGTCTAACCTAATGTTGAGAGTCTGTTAAAGACCTGTCACAGACTTAAAGTTTAATGGTAAATTTTGGTAATATTCATCCAGAAAGAAAAGA
The DNA here is from genome assembly GCA_036365145.1 of Orientallactaga sibirica. Taxonomy (NCBI): domain Eukaryota; kingdom Metazoa; phylum Chordata; class Mammalia; order Rodentia; family Dipodidae; genus Orientallactaga; species Orientallactaga sibirica. The sequence continues at coordinate 5,889,725 of JAEOAD010000043.1, read as the reverse complement.
TTTACAGCTAAGGTATCTTTTTATTTAATGTGTGTTATAACTGTTAGATAAATAACAGAAAAATAGAGGCATTATGAAATAAAAAAAATTAACAATAATAATGGTTATCCATGTATCTTGCACTGACCTCATGCTCCATTGGAGAATCCGCTTCTGTCTTTCAGATGGACACATATCCTGAGGAGAGAATCAGCCCATCACACCTCAACAGGGCACCAGCTGAAGCCATAGAGGAAATGAACAAGAGTGCTGCTTTCTTGGTGAACCTGGTACCAACACAAGGGCAAAGGAGATAGACACAAAGAACACTCAACCACTACCAAATCAGATATCCAGAGACACAGAGACTCACAAAACCTCGTCACTGAAATAGACCTAAAATGAACCCAACATGGCTCAGGAAATTCGTGGAAGAGGGGACGTAAAGATTGTTAGAGCCATGAGTTGTGTCATTATACACAGAGTCATTGCCTCTCCCATATAACTGATGGCTACCCACATAAGGCAAGACCCACATTACCCATGGGGGGAGGACAGGAAGAAAGCTAATGATGGTACCATCATGGCTCTATATATACTATATACATAACTAGTAAAAATATATTAATAAAAATTTAAAAAAGAAACTACAAGGTAAAAAAAAATCAACAATAAACAGTTAACTTTTTTATTTAAGTAAAGGTTATAAAATATGGACCCCATAACATCTAATCAGTAAGCTACCACTATATTTAAACCCTTGATTAAGTTCAACTGGCCCAGTATCCTCCATCCTGCTTGTAACTTCTCAGAACTGAATGTTATCAAACTAAAGTTAGCTGGAGGGCACTGAAGCACCATGTGTTAGAGTATAACTAATGACAGAAGTTGCAAATAAGATTTAATAACTTTTACACAATAGCTGAAATTGAAGTAAAGAATTTATACCTTCTGTTTCAGGTGTCCCCATGAAATAGCATGCCAGTCGATATTTTAATCAACCACAGATGTGAAGGTCATCCCAATTTGAATAAGATCTAAAAATGTATATTTGTAGTTGAATTGACCTGAGAGTTGGGAGAAAAAGGAAAGGACCAGAATATAAAGAAACTGAATACTGTGGTATATAAAAGCATCTTCAAAATTACTTATGAGGAGACTACTATATGAGGCATGTAGTTTGAAAGCAGTTTATTTATTACAACATGGATGGTCAGAGGTCCACAAGTACTTGATGGAAATGCTCCTCAAAGAGCTGAAGTAATTCTATAGGTTGACAATTCTATAGGTAGGACAATTTCTATTCATGAACAATGAATGTTAAGTCTTTGTGATGGCCTCCGTTAGGGTCTGCAAAGTTGCACAAACCCCTTTAACCTGGAGATCTGCAATTTTCATGGGTCTTGTTCTACATGACTATTCTTAGTCTCACAGATTTGGGAGAAGTATACTGAAATGGGAAAATCTAATTTCTCTATTGTGTGGTTCATGACAGTGGCAAGATATAGATGAAAATTAGCACATGAGATAGAGATTTGTACATTCAGGAGGTGGGGAGATCAGTTATAACACCTTCATTTGTATCTTATGGATATGGGAGTGTCTATTTATCTAAGCAATAATCTGTGAATAGCATGGAAATGTATTCACATTTTTTTTCAGGAATTGTATGTCAGTCTGGTGTCAATAGATCTTGAGAGTTGCCAATAGACTTGGTCAGTGACTGAACATTTTCCACTATCATTTGAGAGAAAATGTAAATACTATGTGACCTAGGCTTCCACCATCAGCCATACTACTGGCCAAGATTCTTTGGCATAGACGCTCATATTGGGCAAGATGTGCCAAATATGCCAAGGGCTTAGAAGTTACTTTCCCAAACCTGGGAACCAAGGACTTTGGTATATCCCATATGTTTTGAGTTCTTTCCCATCATATATGAATATGTTAAATGAGGTATGTAAGTAACAAACTAAAAATCAATAAATGAAAATAATTCTGTTCAGACTTAGTGTCTCTATATAGACATATACAAACAATATTTTATCAGGTATCTGATTATTACTTAACTAGTCAAGTTGGCACATAAAATATCAATGACCAAAAATTCATAAGTCCAGTAGCTAATGGGATGATAACTATCATTTGTTACTATGGCACTTGCCCATTTCTTCAAAATAATTTTGCCAATATTCTCATCTTATCTGATGAGGAAACTGTGATGGCTTGTTTTCCAAATCAAACAGGAAAACCTATAGTATCTATTTGTTTAGTAAAAAATTAGTCTAGTGCTTACTGTGATGGTAATTTATAGATACTGTTAATATCTATGACAAATTTATTTGATGTGAAGAGGATTATTCCTAATAATGCTATTAAATTCTTAAATACTTTGATTGTGTAGCTAATCTTTATATTGTCTAATAGAATCTTCAGAGTACTTTTAAAGTATATATGCCTAATTAAAACTGAATTCTTCATTGCAGAAATTTTAATAGATTAAACATAAACTAAGGTAAAATGATGTATCAACTAACTAGTTTTAAAATTCAACTGATATGTTAAGAGTTGTTTCTCATACTGTTATGTGTGTTGGATGTGCATTGCTTCATTAATTATAATTATTTCAAAAGTCCCAATGACAACAGTTATATATGTACCTCATCCCTTGAAGGTGCAGGTGCTTTCAGGTTCTTCATGTGTTTTTATTTCTGTAATTTATTATACCCACCCTGTTATATTTCACTCATCATTACCTAAGACCCCATCATTAATTCTTATACCATCAAGCTATGCCACCAATTTCAGTACCCTTAGAGATTTGTAAGAGGAATCTTGTAATATATTAATATATTAATATATTAATATATTAATATATTAATGTCTCTATAGAGAATCATTGGTTTACAAGTTTTGCATGTTTCTTTATCACTTATTATGCCTTATTTTGTCATCATTATTTGATACATTTTCAGCCACTTACACCCACGAGCATGACTAGAATTCATTATTACAAAACATATATTTTGATACTTTTACTAAGAAGTACATATCTTTATATATCATGTTTTTTATATCATTCAATCTTCTTGACTCTATACTTGGTATCTAGTAGTAGCCATAGGTGTAATGATAACCATATTTATTGACAAAACTGAATATAATTTAATTACAATATATGATTTACAAAAACATAATTTAACCCATTACTTTTCTTTTCATGACCTCACATGTGTCATTTCATGTGACTATTGAACAAGATAAAATATTAAAAGAAAGACTAATGGAGAGAGAAAGGGGATATGATGGAGAATGGAGTTCTAAAGAAGAATGGGGGGAGAGGAGGGAAATATCATGGGTTTTTTGTATGTATGTACAGAAGTTGTCAATAAAAAAAATACTAGATTCATCAAAATTGCTTTAAATATGTGGGTATTCACTTAACTGTGTGTAAATGGTAGTTAATGAGCTGAGGATTTTGCTTAGAGGTACAACATTAGCACAGCATCCCCAGTGCCATAGGTTCAACACAATAGTACTACAAATAATAAATAAAAAATAAATAAAATATTGCTTATGGTGGTATATAATCATATACTTTAATGATTTATACACATATAATTGGAAAAATTACTTGTACATCTCGCTATTTTATTTAACCTCAAAGTACACTTCTTCTCAGCTAATGCAAGTGCATAAATACATGTCCAATTTCAATGAGGAAATAAAAGTACTCATATCAGGATGCTTATAAACTCCCTGCTCATAGTCACTGTCTTGTGAGGATGTGCCAGAAGTCTCCATAATTGCATTTATACTTCCACATACCTTCTGAATTTTGGTCAGATATTTAAGATAATATTCAAATTATTACTGAAATATAAAGAGCATCTTTCACAATTTTTCTCATCAGTACATGCATCATTAATGCCATCTATTGGATCATTCTTGTCAGCATACAAACATATCCAACTAAAGCCCATTTTTAAAACAAAACAAAATCTAGTCACATTATATTACTCTGTTTCTGCTCTCTCTTTTCTACTTCTGTTTACAGAAAACATTATAATTAGTTTATTCTTGTTTTGCTTCCCCTTCAGCTTTTTTTATTCTCCACTGAATACATTTCCATCATTATTTACACCTCTTACTCTTGCAATATTTTTATTTTGATAAAGATACTAATGACTTCCCCATTAATAAGTAAGTAGCCAATTCTAAGTGCATAATTTATTTCCCTCACATCATCATTTGCATAATTATTCAGTCTCTCTGTGAAAATTTTTATGACTTCTCTAATGCAGTTCTTTCTCAGATGCATTTTTGTCTTAATTTTTATACATTATGGTAATCAATAACTTACATCTCTTATCTTTTAAAGTTAGAAAATAGGGCAATACCCTAAAATCAAGTTTGCAATATTGTCAGTAATATATGACCACATCAATGCCCTTGGATTTCAATACCATCCATTTGCTGATAACATTCCCATTTATATTTTCTGCTTGGTCCTTGATCTCGTCTGGACTCACATTTCATATTGATTCCCTCAAAACTTTGACAATGAATTATCTAAATTTTCCATTTTTTCACTTTTCTGTAATTACAATCTCTCCATTGGTCTAGACCCAAATTTTAATTTTTAAAATTTATTCATTTATTTATTTTGAGAGAAAGAGAGGCAGATAGAGAGAGAATAGGTGTGCCAGGGTCTCTATCCACTGCAAATGAACTCCAGACACATGCACCACCTTGTACATCTGGCTTATACGGTAGTGGGGAATTGAACCTAGTTCCTCAGCCGTCGCAAGTGCCTTAACCACTAAGCAATCTCTGCAGCCCCAAATTTTAAATTTTATTTAATTTTCCTTTTCCTTTCTTTTAAATCTCACATTCAGTCTTTTTAGAAATACAAAATGATTTAGTCTGTAATGAAAATTGAAGTCTTTCATAGCAAGGTTTTGGGTTTTTTTGGGGGGTGGAGGGGAGTCAGAGAGAGGCAGAGACATAGAGAATAGGAGTGCCAGCAGCCTCTCAGCCGCTATGAATGAACTTGTGGGCAAGGGCAGCATTGCGCCCTTGCATCAAGTTGCATCTGGAGAATCCAGGGAGCATTCTTCGCCTTAGTAGGCAGGCACATTAATCCCTAAACCAACTCTCCAGCCCTAGCAAGCCTTTTTCATTAGGCACCATTGCACAGGTCCTCTCCTGTCATCTATGTGACACTAATTGCTTTACAAGTTGTCTACTTCAATCATTTGTCCACTGAGAACATTTTCATGACATAATCAGTTGTTTTAGTTCATTAGAAGGAAGATAACAAATATGTGTTCCAATAAACTTCTAATAAGCTCCCATCTTACTTGAACAAATACATATGTAGCTAACTTTGGCAAAGATATTACTCCTTTCATTTTACCTGGCATTCTATGTCTTGAATATATCACACACTGTACGCTAGATTGCTTCCTTCCTCTTACTGACACCATGGTGAGAAGTTGTCCTTATTGTTTTCACTGTATGAAACATTGTGCTGTTTTATAAGTGGATTATTCCAACTTTTCTGCACAAGTACTCGTGTGTGTGTTTGTGTGTGTGTGTGTGTGTGAAACCTGTCACCAGCTTTGTGAAGCAACCTTCTGCAGACAGTTTGTAATAACTTTCCTCTCCATATCACATTGCTTTGCAGATTATATAGTTGCTTATTTCTTCTTTATATTTCTTGAGAAGGATATAAATCGTATGAGAACAATGAGATTTTTCTGTGAAATATGCATTCTTCACAATGCCTGGATTAGAAAAAAAATATAGTAGATGCTTGATACATTTTGAATGAGTGACATTTCTGATTTACTTATTTATTTAATACCTTTAAATTTTCCAATTTTAATTAATCACCATTCTCCATTGACTATATTTCTAAACTATGTACCAGTACTTACAATATCTCGACCTTCACTGCTGCCAATGGTACCATCAACTCTTCCTTGAAAAATTACACCTTAAATTTGATTGTTTTCTCTACTTTATGTCTCTACCTGGCCCCTTAGAATCCATCTTATTAAATGTGAATGTTTTTACTATAAACTCAAAACCATCAAGGCATTTTTTTTTTTTTGTATAATCTCCAGCTTTGGCTTCCATTGTCAGTCAAAAGCCATACTTATTTCTGTCCAAAGCTTGCAAGACTTGTGTGCTATATTCCTATATGTTACAAAGTTGTAACGTTCTCATTTAGTCTCTCACAAATCATTTATTCTTTGATATTTTATAGTTTCACTGAGAGTATGTTTGTACACAGTAAGTAAATCTCAAATCATTCATATATATATATATATATATATATATATATATATATATATATATATATGAGTTTTTTTAAAGTATTGCTCATGTTTTCATGGCTAAGGTCTTTGAATTATATAGGCCTCAACTGTAATATTACTTTTGCAAGAACTTTCTCTCTAAGTATACATGCCATAGAACCATTTTCATGAGTATAAAAAGTCTTTAACTTATCCCCTAGTTAGAATTATTGTAGTGTATCTCTAAAAATAATATATAAATCATTAAATACAGATATTTGTATATTTCACTCCATTTTTAACTCTTCATGAAGTTGCAAGGTCTCTGATAGATAATTAAAGATTTTTGGTTAAAAAAATAGTGGTCCATAGTTGATATGAATTGGTACAACATATTGTGAGCATGATAAAATGAAAATATATTTAACAACTTTGAGTAATTGGCAATGGATTGATAAAAGGAATAGAGTACCCAGAAACAACTACACATGTGCATATATACACACACTTAAATATATGAAAACACATATCAGTTGGAAAGTTAGCATTTACAAATAAAGTATGACAGGCAGGAGAATTGGCTCAGTAGTTAGATGTGTTTACTTAGTAAGCTTGATGGCCAGAATTCAGATTCCCAGAACCCAATAACAGCACACACACACACACACACACACACACACACACACATGCACGCACGCACGCACACACATGCATGCACACAAGCACACACCACAGACAATAAATAAATGTATAAACACTAAAAGCATGGCATGAGGAAGATTCCTCAAGCCCTCTTTGAATTTCATATAGTCTCATTTATCACTAAGGAGTAGAAATCCAGTTTAACTTTGGTAGTCTCTCTCAATCAAATCTTGCACCATTATCTCAAATATTAATTTCTGCTTCCATAGCTGTTCTCTAGATACCCATGCTTACTAGTAAGGACACTAGTTTAGGGCAGTGTTGCACATTTCCTCTGGGTCATATTTTCTCCATTAAAATTATGGAACCTGGGCTAGAGAGATGGTATAGTGGTTAAAGCACTTGCTTGCAAAGATAAAGGACACAAGGTTGATTCACCAGGACCTACATAAGCCAGATGTACAAGGTGGCACATTCATCTGGAGTTCCTTTGCAGTGGGTAAAGGCCCTGGTGCACACATCCCTCCTCTCTCTCTCTGTCTCTCTCCCTTTTTCTAAAATAAAATAAAATAAATTATGAACCTACCAGTAGAATACAAAACAACTTCTGCCTCCTTTTTCAAGAGGAGCTAGATGATGATGGTCAAATATATTCTACAGGGAATCAGTATTGCTTTATGCAGCAGTTGCCTTAGAGGAATACACTTTATAGTCTTCAAAGGCAATGCTTCTTAAAGAGAGTTGGAGAAGCAACCATGATTATGCATGAAGATGCAGGACTCTGCTACTGCAGTGTGGGTCTGCTTCAACTGGAAAACATACTTGTCAGAATTTAGGGGCTCAGTATCACCAGCTTGTCCTATGCTAAATTAGACAACTCTGCTCTTCTCCCACTGATGTTTTTGCTTTAACAGTAGAGTTCTTCTAACACTTGAAGTTCAACTTGAAATGTATTTCAGCCAGTATTCAGGGGAGATTTTTCATTTGCTTTTCATTTAGGCTGTGGTTTAGAAAGTGAGAGTCTCCATTAAGGTATGCAATATTTTTAGGGTCATTTATGGGACACTTGCACTAGGAATTTAATATTTTATTTTTATTTGTTTATTTTAAAGATAGAGAGGCAGATAGAAAAAGAGAGAATGGGTGTTTTGGGGGCTCTGGCCACTGCAAATGAGGTCCAGATGCATGCTGGCTCACGTAGGTCCTGAGGAATCAAGCCTGGGTTCTTTGGCTTTAAAGGCAAGTGCATTAACCACAAGCCATCTCTCCAGCCAGCACTGGGCATTTGAGTGTTGAGCTAATTATATTTTTCACTACTTTGGGCAGTGACAGAACTATATCAATTCAATATATCCCTTAATTTTGTGGAAGAAATGAAAATATCATATACATATTTACCCAGTTCCTTCCTTCTTGTTATGGGTTCACTGTGAATAACTATTGGAGATATTTGTCAAATCTCTGTTGCCACATCCTCCAAGCACTCTTATTGTACTCTTTAATGCTGAAAAATCAATCATTAATGTCTTTAAATCTTTTAAGAACAGAGAGCCAATTACAGAATCCATAGAACCTAAACTCTTCCTACAAATCCATTTCCTCTTATTGCAGTAAAATGTCTTTATTAGTTTGGTTTGCAGAGGATTCACACACACACACACACACACACACACACACACACACAAACACACACCTTTTTTTTTTTTTTTCTTGGCAAAAATATATGCATACTAATCTATTATCAAATAGTATTGGCTAAATATGTTGCATGAATTTCTGTATCATTCTCATCCTAACAAAAGTCCTACCCCACAGATAACTCCATATATTAATATTTAACAGATAGTTCCTGGCAGTGGTGCATAAAAAGTGAAGAATTACGTTAAAGTAAAATATAGTTGGGAATGGTGAAACATATCTGTAATCTCAGGATTCAGGATGTGTGAGGCAGAAGGATAATGGATTTGAGTCCAGATGGCCTTCATAGAACATGTCTCAAAAGATCAGCTGAAATTGACTTGAGGTTAAACATGTGGCAATGTCCCTGTCCTTTTTTCTTTATCCTTATTCTAAGTGAATTTATCGGTAAAGGACATAATATCCTCAAATTTGCTTTTGCTATTAATTTATTTGTTCCTAAGAATTAATTAATTAAGCAATTAAACAAATCAAATTAAGTGCTTGCAACTCAACATCTACATCTATCTTACCTTCAGGCAAGCAAGATCTACATTAAGTGTCCAGGGAGTGCCATATCACTAGAAATCTCTGAAGTAATAATAGAAAATTTTCCTGAATTCAGAATCAGTTTCTGTATCACACAAAGTATTGTGATGCCAAGTTATAGTAAGAAAATAACTCCTGTGTGCTTCACAAACCCCAGAGCTTCTTAGATCCACCATGGTTAATGGAGTCAGCAATATCATAGCTAATGGCGTCTGTAGAAGGGTTCACAGCTGGAAAATACATTTGGAGGATATTTATAAATATAATAGATTGTTTTAATTTCATACAAATTCTGTTTACTAGTAAATTTGATTCCTTGATGCAGATTTATTCCAATTTAAGGTGTATTTATATTATGAATAGTGTATGTGTACTTTTGCTTTAAATTATTTTTATATATATTTTATTTTTATTTATTTATTTGAAGAAGAGAGAGAAAGAGGCAGAGAGATGGAGAGAGAGAATGAACACTCCAGGGCCTCTAGCTGCTGCAAACAAATGCTAAATGCATGTGCATCCTTGTTTATTTGGCTTATGTGGGTCCTGGGGAATTGAACCTGGTCCTTTGGCTTTGCAGGCAGGCACCTTAATCACTAAGCCATCTCTCCCTCTCTTAAATTAGTGTTTCATTTGCAGCTTTGTTCAGTAGTTTTTGAGAGTATTTGGAAGATTTTCAGCCATTGCTTACATATCTTTTAATGAATTCACAAAGTTGAAAGAAGTGATGAGTGCCAGAGCTCCAGATTCATTTTGAACAGTCAAATCTCCAAACTAGAGAAAGAATCACAATACAGCAATATAATGACACATTATAGCACAGAAAGCTAATTTCCTGTTGCTGTGACAGATTCACTCACTAAAAATGTCAGGACAATCTTATTTCATATTTTTAACGCAATAATGGAGAACTGCTATAACAGAACAAGTATTTATGATAATTAGGTTTTGCTGAATAATGTGGTTCATCAAAGATGATAGTTGTGGATATTGATTTTTTCCAAATGGACTGAGTCATTGATTGAATGCAATTTGAAGAGGAACAAAATTAGTCTCCTGAATTTACCTGGAGCTGCTACTCACTGAATACATTATCTGAGGAATCCCATAGCTCTAGTTAATAGGTCAAGGACTCTCCCTGTCTGTTGGCTCCCTGTGGAAACATGCTTTAGTTAATAATGTTTACCCGACAAACCACAGGTGACTGCAAGGATGTTAATCAGTGGCTGGCGTATATTTTGGCTAAAATAAACAAATTCTGAAGTTGAGTTAAAAAAGCTAAGCTCTCTTTATTCATACTACAAAATGGGTATGTATAACATTGGGCATCTATAGAATATTAATGGGAGCAGAGATTGAAATATTTCCATGGAGTATAGCTGTAATTACAAAGCAATTAAATAGTACTGTTGGAGAAAACAATAGAAAATGCTTTAATATGAAAAGCAGCAGATTGTACTATTATTTCTTATTAAACAATGAAACTATCATACATAGGTACTAGCATGAATGCAGTCAAATTAGCAAAACTCTATTTTTATTTATCAGTTTCTCATCACTGAGCCAAGATCTCTGAGGAAAAATAATATAAAGGGAGAAAAATTTATTTTAACTTCTAGTTTCATAGATAGCATCGGTCCATGGTAGGCTGGTGTCCATATTTGTGAGATTATGGTGATACAGTACAGCATGCAGAAAGGTGTGGTCAACCAAAGCTATTAATCTCATCAAAGCCAGTAAACAGAGAAACAGAAGTGTTCAAACCAGATAAAGTCGCCAAACACATAACCTCAGTGGCCAATCCCCACCTCCAAAAATTTCCAATATATTCCCCACATAGCTAAATAAGATGGAAATGTAGGCTTTAACATGTGATCAGGGTTTAAATCAGGTTCACATCAGGGTTGTAAAATTTTATTTACATGTTATCCTTTTTAAAGTTATAATGTATAAATCATGGTGCATATTTGATATCAGATTTACAAATTACTATAACTAAAATGTCCACACACTTCAGAACATATAGGAATGTTTACCTCTATAGAAATATGTTTCATTTTCTTCATTTCCATATCTCTATATATACTGTATCAAACACAAGAGGAAAATATGCAAAATCAAATATAATGGCTTTTATGGCATAAACAGAGCAGTAAAAATAGTTGAATTTATTACTATGTTTTTTAACTCTCCAAACTATTTTAAGTTTCTTTCATCTATGAAGGGTGACCAAAATTCAAGTTTGACAGATAAGGTTCTTGTATGTATACTTACATAATTATTTACTTACTATAAGAACACATTCATTGCATATACATATAATACAGTCACTTTCAATGTTTCAATCAATTTAAACTTATTTTTAAGGCAAGTTTTTCTAGTCCACGCTGACCTGCCCTCATGCTGTAGTCCAGTCTGGTCTTAAACTCAGGGTCATACTCAGTCTTCAGAGTACTGGGGCTAAAAGCATGAGCCACCACACCTGGCTTGACACTAAGTGTTGTTTAATATTTGTGAAGTATTTTAAATGAACAAAGGACAATTATTTTCTCTTTACCATAGAAATGTAATTTATATTATTACTGACTGACTTTTGTGTCTGTTTATGATATCCTTCTTGTTTGTATTATCCATTTTTTAAGTAGAAACATTGTATGGACACACCATGTGTTGGGACTATCATTTCCCACCTCCCCTTTTCTCCATTGTGGACACCATATTTTATTTTACATTTTATTTGCTATTTCATTAAACATATATCTATATACATATGTCCGTTTATATACATGTGATATATGCTATATATTGTAATAATTTGAAGGGGGTTGAATAATTCTAACATTGAATTATTATTGTCTCTTGGCTAGTTCCTTAATTGAGTAGCTTTAGGAAGCTACAATTATAGTCAATCAAGTCACTTTACTGTATTTTCAAATTTGACTATCATTGCTAGTGACAGTGTTTCAGATTTTCTGTTTTAGGCTCCCGAAACCGCATCACTGAAGCAGAACTAAAATGACCCCAATGTGGCTCAGGGAAACTTGCGGAAGAGGGGGCGGAAAGATTGTTAGAGCCATAGTTGGGGCATTATGCACAGAGACTGGGGCCAACCCCCCAGAACTCTTAACCAACCACACAATGCTTGACCCACATTCCCCATTGACAAGGGTCCCTTTGAAAGAGGGAGGACAGGGAGGAAGACAATGGATCCTTTACTATGAATGTAAAATCAAAATAATATAAATAAAAAATATATATATATTAAAAAAAAAAAAGTCTTCCATTCACTGCATGCACTACAGAGTTTAAACTCTTATCCGAGTCTGCTTTATTTTTAGTATTTTCACATGAACAGCTATACTTCTCCAATTTATTTATGCCCTATTCTACCTGACGTCTGGACTTTCCAAAACATAGTCATTAGATGGAAGGAGGAACAGAGGAACTGTCTATGCTGTCATCACTTCATTTACTATGAAACTCAAAACTTTTGAAGGCCATATGGCCTCAGTGATATTTGATCTTACAATGAGTTCATTTTAAAAAAAAATCTAATTGAGGGGCTTGAGAGATGGCCTAGTTGTTAAGCGTTTGCCTGTGAAGCCCAAGGACCCCAGTTCAAGGCTTGATTACCCAGAACTCACATAAGCCAGATGCACAAGGTGGCACATGCATCTGGAGTTCATTTGCAGTGGCTGGAGGCCCTTGTGCTCCCATTCTCTCTCTCTCTCTCTCTCTCTCTGCCTGTTGCTAATAAGTAAATAAAAATAAACAAAAATTTAAAAATCAATTGAGTCAGGCATGGTTGCACACACCTTTAATCACACCATTTGGGAGGCACAGGTAGGAGTATAGCTGTGAAGTTGAGTACAGCCAGGAACAATAGATTTCCAAGTTAGCCAGGGTTAGAGTGAGACTCTACCTCAGAAAAAAATCTAGTAGATATTTTACCTCTCATCATCACTTTGTCCATCTTCTTTAATCAACAAGAAATATTAATTTTAATTCTTATCTGCATGACTATCAGCTAATTCTACAGTGACATTTTGCTCTTTAGGCCAGTCAGATGCTTCTGTTTGTTTTTTGTATGTTGAATTATTGAAATGTCAGACATTTGCATACAAATGTAAATGATGTCTTTTCTATTTGATCCTTTAGAAAGAGAACATATCTTTGTGTACATATACAAGTGACTCAGAGTTTTATCTGTGCTTATTAGTACTTCAGGGCTGCAGGTTTCTTGTTAATTTGATTCCATTTGGCAACGGTCACACTGAGTCTGAAACAAATATTGTAATGATTCTTATGAGGGCTGCTGCATGACAACATTAGGTGGCTGAACAGTCAATATTATAGCTGTGGTGTCTATAACATTTCCTTAATACAGGGAACATGTATGAGCACTTCTTTCCTTCTCAAAGATATAGAGCCATCACTTTTCTAAATGTCCGTTTTTCTCTTTCACTTTCTTGTGAAAAGAAGGCTTAGTGTATGTCAATTATATATGTTATGAAATGGACCATATGTCTTGGCAATAAGTGTTTTCCAACACCCAGGAGAAAATGAGCTTCTGTCCCATCCAGTTATGATATTGCTTCCTGGTGATCATTGAGATACGCTTCCAGTAGGATAGTCCTTTATTTATTCATTCACTCATTTATTTATTTATTTAAGAGACACAGAGAGTCATATAGACAGAAAGACTGGGCACTCCAGGGCCTCTAGCCACTGCACACAAACTCCAGATGTATGCTCCCTCTTGTGTATCTGGTTTACATGGGTCCTGGGGAATCAAACTGGGGTTCTTAGAATTTGCAGCATCTGGAATTTGTTTGTAGTGGTTAGAGGCCCTGGTGCACTCATTCTTTCTCTCTCTTTCTCTCATAAATAAATAAAAATAAAATAAATTTGAATCAAAATCATATTTGTTTTACTAGAAAATTGTTCTTGCAAATTGAAATATATAAACCTTTACATTTTGCTTATTTGAAGCTCTCATTGAAAAGATATTTGTGAAAGTTCTAGAAATATACTACAAACAAATATTTAAAACTGAGGTCCAAATTATAGAAACTAAACATAAAAATGAACACTTAAGGCCTGGAGAGATGATCACAGAGTTTAAAGGCACTTGCTTGCAAAGCCTAACAGTCAGGTTTAGATACCCCAGAATCCAGGTGAAGCCAGATGCATGGGTGGTGCATGCATTTGGAATATATTGACAGCGGCAGGAGGCCCTGGCATGTCCATACTCACTCTGTTTGCCTTTTTCTCTTTGTCTTGCTCGCAAATGAATAAATAAGTAGAGCAAAACAGAGAGAAAAAGGCAAACAGAGTGAGGATGGACATGCCAGGGCCTCCTGCCACTGTCAATAAATGCAAACTTAAATCAGTAATTCTTAGATATTATTTTAAGTATTTTAATCATTTTTAAAAAATCAAAATGTGAGAATGGACAATTAAAGAAAAAATTCATCTAGCAATACCTGAATTATAAATGATTTAATAAAAGTATAATAAAGTACAAGAATTTTTACTAAGGAAATGGAAGTAAATATATCACATTATATATATATATAATGACTTGAAGACAGAAACAAGATTTATTTAGGAAGAGGGAGGGAACAAACAGGAGAACATTAGGGACAGGAGAGAGCAATGGTGAATGAAAATGGTTGAACTATATGCTGTACTTGGACAAATATTGTCTTTTGAGAGCCACCACTTTGTACAATGAATATACATTAATAAAAAACAAAACTCAACATCCAGTAACTATCACTTCAATATCAGTTTGATGGATTTGAACACAGCAATTCATGTAAAAATATTAAAATCAATGACAATTTCATCATTGAATGAAATTTCTATTTATTTTATCACTCTAGTAATACAATTTTTCATAAGAATAGCTGGTGTGGCAGGGGATAAGATGGAGATTGGAGTTCTAAAGGGTCATGGGGGGAAGGGAGGGAAATATTATGCATTTTTTGTATGTAAGTATAGAAGTTGCCAATAAAAAAAGAAAAATGAATAAATAAATAATTTGGGGGCTGGAGAGATGGCCTACTGCTTAAGGCACTTGCCAGCAAAGCCAAAGAACCCAGGTTAGATTCCCCAGTACCCATGGAAAGCCAGGTACACAAAATGGCGCAAACATCGGCAGTCCCTATTCAATGTCCAGAGGCCCTAGCACCCCCATTCTCTCTATCAGTCTCTCCTCTGTTTGTCTCAGCTTGCAAATAAATGAATAAAAACTTTAAAAAATAAAAAAAAATATATTAAAAAAGAATAGCCGGTGTAACTGAATGCATTTTGACAAATATAGATGAGAAAGTAACCTCACCATTATTGCTATTATAGAAATTAAGGTAAGGAAGAGAATCTAGAAAACATCCAGGGTTATACATGAACGGACATTTTCAGATGTATCACTAGAATGAATAGAACTGGGAAAATCAGTGGACTATTCTTAATAATAGTAGAATTTTACATGATTTAAAAATGTTTTTATTTTGAAGATACACAAGTACATATTTATAACACTCAGGAAATAATATGATCTTTAATTATGTATATCAATTTGGTTAGGCTACATTCCCAGATCTTTATTATAACACCACTCTCTAGATTGCTTTGACAGTGAACTTAACTATGTATGACATCTATAACCAGTAGATTTAAGTTATATTATACTGACAGGCAAATCATATGTCTATGTTTACCACAGCTCTTGATTGCCTCAAAAAGCCACAATGAACAATTAACCCATTCTACCTAGAATTGTGTAGGTACACTCTGTGATTTTTGAAAAGTCACCTAATGATGGTGCAGAACCTGAACATATCATTACATGATGCATGGCTGTGTGAATATGTGCATACCTGAGTTGTGTGGCTGTCTCTAGTTGTATGCACCACAGTTTATTGGTCTGATTGATAGAGAAGATTGATAGGAAGATAGACAAAAAGAAAGATTGATGTTAGATAGATGCATAAATGATAGATAGCACAGATTATAGATTGATAGGTAGGCATATAAATAGATAGATAGTCATATAAATAGAATATTTGTAAAGGCTGCTAGGTAGGACCTTGCCTTTGAGGAGTCCCTATAGTTATAATAATCCTGTTGTGTGGAAAATTCCTCAAAATTGAAATGTTCCCTCTTGAAGGGAAGAGAGAGACTTGGGAGAATCAGAAGATCAAGTCTGGGAGAACATAAACTTCAAAAGTCATAAAACCACTGCCCCAAGGTTATAGGAACAGTATACAACTATTGAATGGCAGACTGTGCAGTGTGGCATGGCATTTTTCTTTGAATTGAATCATTGTCTTCTCTGGGGAGGAAGGAAACTTAGAAGACTGAGGAGATGAATAAGTCTGAAGAAAAGGTCACAAGACACCACCCTAAGGGTATATAAAGGGTAAAGAGCTGATTGTGGGGGAGACTCTTTGGCCCACTGAGCTGGTCAGCATTGAGCTCTAAAGATGCAGCTTTGGTGAGTTGCCCTCTATTCTGGTGGTGTTGGCCTTTTAGTGACGCAGCTGCCTTTGAGTCACCACATTCCAGTAAAAAAAAAAAAAAAAAAAAAAAAAAAAAAAAAAAAACTCACCATCCTCTGAAAGTAATCCCAACAACTCAAAGTGGTTATGGTACAATTGTGCTTTGGTCTGTTGTCTAGGGAGAATAGACATGTATTATCATCTCTCCAGGGAAAGAGTATCACACTGAATAAATGTAAGGTTCGGGAGTGAGCATGACTACCCAAACCACTCTGAGGCAAAGATGAAAGCTTTTATTCAGGAAAAGCACCAGCTGCCAGGGCTGGCTCACAAGAGAGGAGCACAGCCCACCTGAGCTCCTCAGGTAGTGAGCTTTATAGGGTCATTTGGGGGAAGGTGAGGAAAGGAAAAGAACTCCTTTGTTCTTTACATTAACCATTTCAAAAAGCAAGAGTGGGAGACCAGAACAGCGACCAGGAGACTTATGAGATAAGGGGGCAGGAAACCATGACCTGGGGGCATTGCAGGAAGGAGGGGATAATGGCTGGGTGGTTTCTTGAGGAATGTGGATAATTCAGTCCCTTATGTCTTTGTCTCCATCCTGTTGTCCTTGGTGACTCCATATTGGGACCTTTCAGACCTAACAATAAATCCATACACCACATAAAGAATGTTGAAAAGAAAAACTGAGCCTTGGTACTTCTACCACATATGTAAGTCCTACAACATACATGAATCCTGTGAGACAAAACACTTACATGAGGGATAAAACTAAGTGGACTTTTTTTTTGTTTTTCTTACATTAGAGTAAGTAAGCAGAAATGCAGGACCAGTGAGTTCATCAAGGCTCTGGATAGAGTACCTCTCCATGACAACAAGCATTGTATCACAGCTCAGGGATTCACAGCTCTAAGTTGTCAGAGCCTGTGTATAACACCGAACATATAACTAAAACTTTGCAGGACATCCTATTCAGCTGGGGAAGGGTAGTATGTCAAATGTCAGTTTCTCTATGTCTCAATATGAAAATTATATTTTCAGTCCACTCTCCTCATCTTTGAACTTTAAGTGAAAATGTGAGAGAATGGAGTGAACAGTGTCATTTGAGGACCTGCCTCCAATCATATCTATGCTCTTCTTGTTTACGTAGACTAAAACAGGGACTACAGGACTGTATCTAGGACAAAATGATCTTCCATGCAGACTACTGTAGATGATCAAAGAGTCTGAAAATACATTTAAAAAATCAAGTATAATTCAAATATACAGGCCCTTGATGATATTTAAAAGAGCACTTTCACTGAAATGTGGACAATTGAAAGTAACTTTTAGATTGTTTTTTTTTTTCTATTTTACCTTTATTTATTTATTTGAGAGAGATAGAGAGAAAGAGCCAAAAAGAGATAGAGATAATGGGTGCACTAGGGCCACCAGCCACTGCAAATGAACTCCAGATGCATGTGCCACCTTGTGCATCTGGCTTACATGGGTCCTGGGGAATCAAACTTGGGTCCTTTGCCTTTTCAGGCAAGTACTTAACCACTTAGTCTTCCAGCCCAATTGAAACTATTTAAACCTACAAAGTAATTAACAACACATGTATAAGTGAATTCAAGCCATTGAATATGTTTACTAATGAGAAGGGCAAAATTGTAAGTAAAAAGCAAGTTTGGTTTGGAGAAATGATAAAACACCACCAATAATGTAGAAAGTCGTGAGCCCAACATGAGTAATAGCCTTAAAAGATTCTACAAATGTCTTGGTGTTTTTATGAGGCTGAGATAGAGGAGAAGCAGGAGTTAGGTAAGGGGGTAGTAGACAGTTAAGTGGAAGGCAAAACCCAAAAGGGAGAAGGGACTAAGACCAGTCAGGAGAAGGGGAGGAGGAGGAATAGACAACTAACGACTAAATAAGTACTATAGAAATGTATTTCTTCATCAGCTAAGTAAAGGACATAACTTTCTGAAAGAGAGATAGTTTGGGTAGAAATACCCTGCTGGAGTGGAAAATGCTTTACTCTAAAACCATAGGTTATTGCAGTTAAATCTGTGTGTCAGAGATGGGTCACATCCCAACATACTGAATTGTTGTTCAAGAAGGTCTATGAGGGCTGGAGAGATGGCTTAGTGGTTAAGGTGCCTGCCTCCTAAGCCTAAGAACACTGGTTCCAATCTCCAGGTCCCATGTTTAGCCAGATGCAAAGTGATGCAAGGGCGCAATGCCGCACTTGACCACAAGGGGGCACACGTATCTGGATTTCGTTCTCAGCAGCTGAGACGCTGCTGGTGCGCCCATGTCTGTCTTCCTCTCTCTCTCTCTCTTTCTGTCTGTCTAGCTCTGTGTCTCTCTCCAAAATAAATAAATAAATAAATAAATAAATAAATAAATAAATAAATAAAATAATTTAAAAAATTTTAAAAAAAAGAAGGTCTATGATACCCTTCAAAACCATGCAGGCACATTTCCAATGTGCACAGTCATCCACCAGAAGTCGATGGTAAGACCCTACTGCTAAAGATATCAAAGTTTGCTGTCCTAGGACATTGAGAAATAAGCTAGAACTGAGATAGAAACCATCTTTTTGCTGGAAAACTCACTGTGGGGAAAATTGCTATGTGACTTACTGGGAGATACAATTCAATAGTCTGAACAAACAGTGGATTGTGCAAGCTATAAAATCAACCAATCAGGTAAGATGTACCCAAGAGGGCAATTGTGGCACATCAGCTACAGTGATAATCAGCTGTTCTCTGAGGTCTCCTCAGTGGGTGGGAACTCATGCCAGACACTGAGAACCAAGTCAGAAGCCTATGGGTTGGAAGGTCATAGACCCAAGAAGAAAATGTCCACTGTTCTTCTGTTAAATGCAGATGTTATACAACCAAAAAGACTCCTAAATGAGTATTTTATCCCCTTGGTCTGTGCTGCTCTCACTCTTGTTTAGAGGATTTGATTTCTCCAGACAGCAGCTAATACCTGGGAGACCCAAGACTTATCAAAATAATAAGAAGAAAACAGTGAGCCACTACCTCTGTAAGTCATATCTCTCACCCTGGTCTCCTCCAGGGACCAGAACACATTTCAAAAGAAGTGACAACTTAAATATGAGTGCTGTTCTCACTGAGAGACAGATACCCTTTTGTATGGAGATACTGATAGTCACATATCAGAAAACAAGAGACTATTCAGAGCTGGACAGTAAAGAAGATTTCTAACACATGCTCCAAAGCTCAAGGATCACTGTGGAAAAGAGGGACAGAAAGTCATCTAAGAGCTGGAGGGTGCAAAGTTGTGGAACACTGTCTCCTGGACGTGAGCCCCATGGTGCCTTCACGACTCTGTGTTGATTACTGATACCCCCACATTCCCACACTGTTCTGAAGCCATAATCTTTTTTATATAGAGGATGGAGAAGGCAAAACAAATAAGAAAATAAAACCAAGGGACATGTTTTCTTGGTTTCTTGGTGTCTAAAAGTTAAAAATTCTAATATTATCTTTGCATTTATTCAGAATATTTAAGAGAAAATAGTACAGAGTATAGAGGAATGCAAAGAAAAAAACCAGATCTTTGTAAAAGTGACTGAAAACTTTTAAATGGCAAAGAAATAGCATCTATATAAAGGAAATTGGATAAGAAAATGTGTAGGCAAACAGGTGACTTTGTTTATCTGTGCAGTGTCATTTAAATGTTTTTCTTTTTTCTTTTTTTCCTGAGAAACGGACATAAGGAGGAAGGTGACTAAGCAGAGGGGACAAGTTTTGAAGCGTTCACAATGAGTCCAGAGTTCTCCTGGCACTGGTGGATGATGCAGCCTGACAGACAGGAGAGCTGAACCACTGAAAATAACACCATGGGAGTGAACGAGGAAATATGCAGGACACACTGGAAATGCTGAAAAATGACTTTTAAAGGAACTCTTTGTGAACAGTGACATTTGGCATTTTCTATTCAGAAGAAGGAAGAGTTAGATAAGAGACAAGGTCTCCGGTAAACATTGTAAGGCAGCGATGGCATGACTTAAACCAGTGGAATTACAGGAAACATCAGTGGATCATGCAGCCCACAGTGTTCCTGAAATAGCGAAGGAAAGTGGAAGATGGGTCAATTATGTAACTTGTATTCAATACCTGTGCTTCTCACAGCTCTTTGTGCTGTGCATTTTCTATGTACTACTGGATATTGCACAGAAAAGTAGATTTTTTCAAATATAGTAGACAGTAAAATGTAGATATGTAATCAAACCGATATCCACAAATTCACCCAAAGAAAATCATATTTATATGTAGATTTGGATATGCATACATATGTGTTTATGCCATTGTATCATTTATAACTATATATGCAGTACGGTCTATATTAACTAATTTTAGAAGGTGATAATTTTTAAATCATTAATACTGTTCCAAAATTTATTAAAAGTTCAGTAGTGTCACCTAAGAAGGCATGAAAAACATATCTTAGAGAGAATCAGGATATCTTAGCTGTACATTTTACTAATATTTACGAAGTTATTTTATAGAATGAAATTTCCACTTTAACAAACTAGCATGATTAAATTATGGTGTGATTGACACAATTTGAATTTATTTTTACTGAGCAGGAAATGAAATGCAAGAGAGACATATTTCTGTGAAATTTCATTTTCTCAGTGTGGCTAAGTAATGTAATATTTTGGTTCTGCTACCAGTCATGGAGAGTATTCTCATGTAAGGAGGATCCAATTTAACTCAGTACTGAAGTGTACAGAAATTGAAAACATTGGAAACATTGCCTTTTAATGAAAATATGTCTGATATTTTGTTGTAAAATACACAGGCCGTGTGGCAGTTTGAATGTGAATGTATGTCCCACATAGCCTGAGGTATTTTTGATTAAGTTTTCAACTTAAATCTCTAGTAGCACACTGGAGGAGTTGCCACTGGGGGTGGATTTGTTGTCCAGTTGTAAGGTGTGGAAAGAGCTGTTGGTGCTTGCTGGTGTTGGTTTTTAATCTCTGTGCTGTGGATGCTAGAGTGAGCCAGCTTCTTCTTTAATGATGGAACTTCCTCTGGAATCTATAAGCCTGAAACAAACCCTGTCCTCCCCTAAGCTGCTTCTTTAACAAGTCAGGTTTATGTAGCCCATTAAAATACTGGAGTTAAACTGTGCAGTTTATTTTTAAATTGCTCTTGATGAAATGAACTTTTAAATTACTTCATGTTGATTAATTGAATTAAATCCAAGTATGTATGTTTACAAATGATTTATTTTAAAATATGTAATACTAAGAGCCAATATATTTAATCATGTTTGTCATAAGAGTGATAGCAACAATGTTTTAAAAAACAATAGTCTTTCCTTTATTTCTTGTATCTTTTTCTATGCATTTCAATAAATCATTTATTCTAATAAAATGACAGAGTCAGAGATACATAATCCCCTTTGAACAACCATGTTTCTCATAACATGATTGTTCAAATAGGCATTGAATATAGTTTATCTTTCTATGAAGAGATTATATTTGACCAGTCATTAAATAAAAGCCTGAACACATATATGATATAGTAAATATTTTAACAGAGGTTATAATTTCTCATTTTGTATCTAAAATTAATTTAAAATTTTTATTTATAAAAATATTAGAATATAAGCTATGAAAATATAGCAAAAAGGATGTAAGCTCTTGGAACAACAATATTTGACAACTACCTGAAGAAACACAGTTTCAAAAATAGCAAGTTAAATATCTTAGATTATCTTAGTTCATGTTATAATATTCATTTTTATAGATGTTTCTAATTATTTCAATATTTGATAATCATTGTATATATTTATCATAAATATATTTATATCATAATAATAGATTCCCCTATTTGTATATTAATAATAAATATACGATTATATATGTAAAATATATAATTATCAAATATTGAAATGCTATATAAATGTATGTGAATAAATGTGCAATATGAATTTTTAATAAATAGTATAGCATGCACAATGACATTGTCTATTAAGTATTGGTAAATGTTCTCCTGTGGTTTAACTAGTGAGACCTCATTTCTGAAATTAATTTAGATTAAAGAAAAGCATTTTTATGTTTGTGCAATTAGTAAATAAAAAAAATAAAATTATATGTGAGCTATTCATAAACATATGGCCAGAATTTCTCATATGCTGAAATATCCTGTTAAAGGAAAATATAGACAGTAACAGATACCAGGGATATCATCAAAACTCTATATTTCTCAGAAAGGAATTCAATGAATTTAGGAGTGGAAGTTCAAACTTGCAATCTCACTTAGGAAGCTGAGTCAGATTTGTGAGTTTGAGGATAGCCAGAATTACATGATCAGAGTGACAAGATAGACAGATAGAGAGAGCATATGAGTTGGACCAGCAAAGGACAGGGAGGAGGAGCAGGAATAGAAAGAGGAATGATAAGATAGAGATGATTAAATAATTAGAAGAGTTGGTGAAAACACATTAAAAGTAACATAGGACATTAATGAAAAAACATTATTAGACCACATATATGTAATGATTCAGTACATTTGAAATTATATTTTAATAAACTTTACTTGTACATTCTTAATTTCCTTCATCAAATTACAATTGCTTAGGAAATGTTATATTCATAATCAATAAATTATAATGAATTTTATATTAGTTGCATAATTTTACTAATAACAACTGTCAATTTCATAGAAAACTACAAGTTAAAAAATATCCCAAGTTGCTATGGCTGATTTTGATACTGTGAATTTTCATGTAATTCTTGTGATTCACAATAGTTGTGATATGAAACAATGTAGCATGTGATTTATTGGCAAGACATAAATAATACATCTTAAGATAATATGTTCTATCTTCAGTATGTTCTATATTAATTAAATAAAACATTTAGGTTGAGTGTACTTAATTTATGATTAATTAATTCTGTATAGGTAGGTCTATTTATAAGCTAGGGCCACCTTACTATAAGAGATATTACTTCACATCACTTTACATTTCTGGAACACTCTGTTTTACTGGGACAAAACACCGAAACAGAAGCAGCTTATGTAAGCTACAGCTTCTGGGAAGTTTCATAATGGCAGAGATAGCATGGTAAGAGTAGATAAACAGCTGAGCATCACATCTCCAGAGGAGCATGAAGGGAGCACTCTGAGTACTGAGCTTCAAGCTGAGGTGTAATACCCCAAACCTGTCCCCGACAAACATACCACCTTCAGCAAGGTTCCATTTCCCAATGTCCCCACAGCCTCCCAAGTGGCTATCAGTTTTGGAGAAAAAAAAAAAAAAAAAAAAAAAAAAAAAAAAAAACTTATTTGCCTCTGAGTTATAAAGAGTGAATATAGGAAATACGAAATATACATTGAGGGCTGGATAAATTTCTTAGTGGTTAAGGCTTGTGAAGCCAAAGGATCCCAGTTTGTTTCTCCAGGACCCATGTAAGCCAAATGCACAAGGGGAGTCTTCATCTGGTGTTCATTTGCAGTGGCTAGAGGCCCTGGCATGGCCATTCTCTTTTTGTCTGCCTCTCTTCTAGTTCTTTGTCTGCTTGCACATAAATAAATAAAAAAGATTTTTAAAAAAGAAATATACATTGAGGGCTGGAGCGATGTCTCAGTGGTTAAGGTGCTTGCCTACAAAGTATAAGGACCTGAGTTTAGTTTCCTAGTACCCACAAGGTGGTGTGGTGCATGCATCTCGAGTTCATTTGAAGCAGCTGGAGGCCCTGGCGTGCCCATTCTCTGTATCTGTCTGCCAAGGACTCAGAGGCAGAAGTAGGAGGATCATGGTAAGTTTGAGGCCAGCCTGAGACTACAAAGTGAATTCCAGGTCAGCTGTGGCTAGAGTGAGACCCTACTTTGAAAAACAAATTTAACAAACAAGAGAAATACACATTAAGCTTATGATTTAATTTTTAATAACTCTGTTTTAAAATCTCTGTCAAACCCCTGATAACCAAAAGAAGCACAAGTAGGTAGACAGCCATCAATCCATATGGCATAGATGCATAGAAGCTCACAATGTAGTCTGAGATTACTCTTTCTAGAATTTAAACCCAATAGACAAATGTTTATGTTTTATCTTTGCCTTTACTATTAAATTTCATGTTCCCTGCCTATTTTTGTCTAATTATTTCATTATAATTATGTCTAGTATATTTTTATCTCTTTTATTTTTCCTAATCGAATATAAAGTTTTACTAGTGTAAAATGGGAACATGTAACATTAATATGCTTTTTTTTTATCTTGATGATAAATGCTTGTAAACAAATAATAGCAATAAATTAATCAAACTTGATTATATAAGTCTCCTAAACCTATGAATAGAATGCCTATATTTGAATCTTTTTTTAATAATGATATTTGTTTAAGTGATTTTTCATATTTGTAAAACTGAATTTTTGTTGGTAACAAATCAAACAGTATAGATTCATATTTAGCAAAGAGTTGTAATGATATTGCTCAATAATGAAATGGAGCCAAAATCACTTACAAAGTTCTGTTCTAATCACCATATAATGATTGATTTGTTCAAAGCACCACATAGCATAGTGGCATAGATTACATTAACAATTTATTCATGGTGAATACCAGACCATATCAGCACAAGGATATGCATCCACTCACTCTCTCTGTGTTTGCCTCTTTCTCTGTGTGTTTCTTTCTTAAATATATAAAACATTTTTAAAAGGGGAGCCTGGAGAGAATGCCCAGTGGTTAAAGGCAATTGTTTGCAAAGGCTGATGGCCCAGGTTAGATTTCACAGTATATACTTAAAAGCCAGATGAACAAAGTGATACATGCTTTTGGAGTTTGAAGTGCCATAAGGCCCTGGTATGCCCATAGTTACTCTTTTTGTATATTCCTCTGCCTTTCCCCTTCTTCTTTATTTCTGAAATAAATAAAATATTTAACAAAGAGCATGTGCTCATGTTATCCATTGTTAATTGCAGCAGTGAGCAGCAAAGTGAGCAGAGTGCCAACAGTGCATTCCCTGGTAGCCCTTGCACATTCTGGTATATCCAACACATCTTCCGGTCTCCATGCAAACCACAGTCCATCTTCCAAAGGCTCTTCCAGCCTATTCATGAAGGTCATCATGCCCTGATTATATGCTGCATCTGAGCAGTGGCTCCTGAAACCATGTGCATTTCCTGACCACTCCACAATTTTTCATGCTTCTGAAACCAATACCAGGTGTGCAGGACACAGTCATATTCTTTATTCAGGGACGAACTAAATCTTGATCTTGAAGAGCAAGGTCCTTCTCCAGACAACTCTTTCCAAAAGAGTTGGCATTTCTATCATAGTCTTTCCTCAGGCATCCTCTCCATTGTTTTAATGTAAAGCAGATGGGCTATTTTCCTGAAGATTCCTAACGTGTTTAACAATAATAGCAGCTTCAGTAACCTAAAACCAGTCTCAGTGCCTGTAATTTTAACTTGCTTGAGGTTTTTCACTTTAAAATCTTAAATCTCTCAGTCCAATATCTTTAGCCAAGCACATAAGTTCATTACAAATTTGACCTTGAACAAACTCTCTGGGCCTGGACAGCAAAACACAGCCAACCCTTATGTCAGTAGCCCAGTTCCAACAAAGTCTTCTGCAGTCTTTCCTTCCCTTAGAAAGTTCATAAGCCAAGCCTCCAAGTTCATAAGTGAAGCCTCAAAGTATAATTATTGCTGCATTCTCAAACTCTCATCAGAATAGTCCATAAAACTTGGCTTATGACTCCAGAAGGCATTTTCAGTTGTAAATACCAAGTCTGTGTCCATTCCTCCAAAACAAAAGTTCCAAAAGACCAAATTCCAGATGGTCAGGTTCATCTCATCCCACCAATTTCTGTAGCAGACAGCTTCAGGTCGCTAAGATGAACTTCCAGACCATTGGAAATGAAGGGTTAATAGCCTTCCCTGAAAACTAGAGGGAACTAAGTGTTAATGTCTATCTCTAAAACTAGCAGGCAATAAAAAATCACAGAGATATGCAGCCTTGACAGGCTACTCCCTATTGATAAACTTCCCTTAACTCAGAAAACCTTGAGGGGAACAAAAATAGTCTGGTGGGATATCTTCCCTAGACAATTTGGCTAAAAAGCTTATTCTGAGCAAGAACACAAATATCTACAGTTGCTTATCTTCTCCCTTGGACCTGCAGCTGTTCCAGCCTGTTTTTCTTAGGATCCTCCCTATAAGCTGCACCTCAGCCTGGCCCAGCGCTTCAGCCTTCATCCCGTGGGAAGGTTGCAGCCCATTGCTGTTTCTCTCAATAAACAGTCTCTGTAGAGATCAAGTCTGATCTTCTCTTTTGCTTTTCTCTTATACTTTTCTTACAGGAAGAAGGAGTATTTATTGAAGCTTACAGATCTAGGAGAAGTTCCATAATGGCAGAAGAAGCTGGCCCTACTTTCACAGGCCCAACAGAGAAAAAGAGAAAAGTCATAAGCCAAAAGCCACGCTGCACAACACACTTCAGGAGGAGCTCAGGCACTTCACATATCTTTAGATTGGAATTTCAAAACCACCACCACACCTTAAGATTTTCCCAGTAATACCTCCTCCAGCCAGGTGGCTGCAGATACAAACTGCAAACTAATAAAACACTGAATATATTGGGGGGCATCTCTTCAAAGTACCACACCATGTGACCCCAGTAAGAACAGCTATCAACAAACATCTGACAATAAATGCTGGTGAGGTTGTGGGGAAAGAAGAACTTTTATTCACTGCTGGTGGGAGTGCAAACTAGCACAGCCATTATGGACATCAGTATGGAGTTTTCTCAAAACATTAGAAATAAAACTACCATTTATACCACTCCTGGGCATATATACCCTAATCATTCCATATTCTTCTACAGAGATATTGTATATCCCTGTTTATTGCCACTCTAATCACAATAGCTAGGGAATGGGATCAACTTTGATGTCCATCAACAGATGAATGAATAACAAAAATGTGGTACATATATACAATGGACTTTTGCTGTGAGGTAAAGAAAAAGTATGATGTTTGTTGGAAAATGATTGGATCTAGAAAGAATTATATTAAATAAGGTGATATAAACTCAAAAAGCTTAAAGGAATATGTTCTCTTTCATGTGTGGATACTTATATGTATGTATATCAGTGGGGCAAAAATGTAAGTACATCAAAAGCTATAATCATGACCAAGAGTGGGTAAGACAAAATCAAAGGAAAGAGGTTGGAGGAGGATGGTAAAAGGGCCTGTAAGTATAAACACAAAATTGGGATGAAGCAAGGGGCATCGGAGGAGATCACAGAGATGAGGGGCAGGGAAGTCAACTAAAACAAGCTATTTGAAAATGTCATCATTCCTAAATCTGTATATATCACTCAAAGATAAAATAAAATATTTGTTAATATTAACAACTAGAAATTCAGAGAAATGGTTTCCTTTAAACCACAAAATCTGCTTTACTGCCTCCATGTTAAAGCTGGTGGAAATTCATTTTAAAGCATAAGTAGGGACTGGGGAAATTCCTGATTGTTTCATAGTTTAAAAGCGCTTGCTCACAAAGTCGGCTGGCCTGGTTTTAGTTCCCCAGGGTCCAGGTAAAGCCAAATGGACCAAATGGCACATGCATTTGGAGTTCTTTTGCAATTGCAGGACGACATGGGACACCCAATCTCTCTCTCTTTCCCTCTCTCTCTCTCTCTGTCTTTCTCTCAACCTCTTTCTCTCTACACAAATTAAAATTTTTATTTCCAAAAAGAGAAAGGAAAAACATGAATGTACCTGACATCAAATTAAAAGAGGGACCAGTTAAGAAGAAAGGATTTAGTGCAAAGTGCATGGAGGAGTTGAGACAAAAGAAAGTATGATGATCAAAATACATTATTCATATTATGAAAATTGTCATTATTTTTTTTTTTTAAAAGTGGATCCCAAGGAACGAATACCAGGGACAGGGAAAATGGCTCAGTGGATTAGATGCTTCCTTACAAAATCTGAGCGCTTGGGTTCAATTTCCTAGCCAACCAAGAAATACAGATCCTAAAAGGGATGCAAACGTCTTGTGCTTGTTTGCAGTTGCAAGATACACTTAGCATCTGCACAAACATACACATACACACACACATACACAGAAACAAAATAACAACTAATGCATGTTACTCCTCTTTGTAAGTGTCTGTAGCATATTCCTTAACAAGCTGTTCTGATGTCATCTTATGCATTATTTCTGCACCTATAGTTTTATTTCTATATTTTTCAATTATTTATTATTTGAGGGAGAGAGACAGAGAAGAGAGAGAGAGAGAGAGAGAGAGAGAGAGAGAATGGGTACACCAGAGCCTTGAGACCCTGCACAGAACTCTGGATAATTGTGCCACTGTGAAATGAAGTTTCCAGAAAAGCAATGGATCTGTTGCATCTGCTTCCAGCAAAGCTGAATGGACTGACAAATCTCCTGTGATCACAAAGAGATGGAATGTTATAAGACCAAAGCCTAATTACCTGTGGCTACCTTTAGCCCCTCAATAACCATTATGATCCGTGTGACCATCAGTTGATCAGGTACAACCTTTTCTGAATGTACTGACAGACTACCAGCTTCCACAAACCCAAGGTCTGAGAATGTCATCAAATAGCATTCAAGGTCTATAGGGGAGATTTCCTGGCTTTGCTGCAACCCATCTACCTGATAGTCAGCCAATTTATTTAAAAGTGTTGTGATTTATGACTTGCTTTTGCTTTATAACTATAAAACATTCATGAAATTGTTAATATGTTGGAACATGGAATTTGGGGTAACTTAAATCTGTGTTCCTGGGCCATGCTCACTCATATTTGTCTCCAGAATAAACCACTTAACCACTTTGAGGTGAAAGCTGTGTCTAATGTATTGAAAACTGGGTATCAGGGAACCAAATCTGGGTCCTTAGGCTTTGCAGACAAGGGGCTTAATTGCTAAGCAATCTTTCCAGCACTCTATTAATGTATTTTATCTGTTGTTTTTCTCTCTGCCCTACATTAATATTTATGTTTACATTTTAAGTAAACTGAGTGATATATATCTATATCTATATATATCTACATATATCTATATATATCTATCTATATCTATCTATATCTATCTATATCTATATCTATCTATCTATCTATATCTATATCTATATCTATATCTATATCTATATCTATATCTATATCTATATCTATATCTATCTATATAGTTTTTCTTGCTAAATGCCACCTCGGCCAGCTATTTGAAGGACTGACTTTATATAATAGACTAAGGGAATTGAAGGTTTTGAGGCATAGGAGTGGTATTGTCACTGTGGCTCCAGTATTGGAAATAAAACTGAGGAGGAAAAAGGAGTGAGGGAGACAAGTTTAAGTTCGGTGTTTTGGGGGTGTTGAGTAGCTGGTTTCTCAAATTGAAGAGAGGAAGGAAGCTCTCATTCAGGAAGTCAAGCCTGAGAAGCCTGAAACTTAAAGGTAGAATCCATTCCTCAAATTATTCTAATTATAAACGTTAACGTTACTTTCTTGGAGAGGCAGGATGTTCCAGAGACTCAGGAAGTCGACAGTCTGGCTATATAAAGGGAAAACAACTGCTTGGGGAGATTCTCCTATTGAGCTGCCTACCAGTGATGTAATGTGCTTTAGACTCTGATCAGCTGAGCTGCTTACAAGATGTGCAGTAAACTCCAGAGATGTAGATTTGGTGAGTTGTTAGCTATGCTGCAGTGGCCTTTCTGGTGATGTGGGTGCCTTTGAGTCAAAGTAGACATGGGTAGGTTGTCATCCAGGATGGGATTATATTTCCCAATTGTGTGTCTGTAGTTGAGTCTCCATTGCTCATATAAGCAACCCCTCACCCTGATCTCTAAGTAACCCTAATGAATTCATTAGTTCACCCGAAGTGATTTTTGTGTGTC
The DNA here is from genome assembly GCA_036365145.1 of Orientallactaga sibirica. Taxonomy (NCBI): domain Eukaryota; kingdom Metazoa; phylum Chordata; class Mammalia; order Rodentia; family Dipodidae; genus Orientallactaga; species Orientallactaga sibirica. The sequence goes on along the minus strand of JAEOAD010000043.1, from coordinate 5,859,171 downwards.
CTTTGGTCTGTTATTATTGCCATATGTGGGATGAAGATGCATTCATGTGGCCCCAAGGAAAAAGTGTCTCATACCAGGGGACAGATACTTATGTTTTTAAGCAGAAGAGAATAGAAAGAAGCAAAAATACTTAAAACTATCTGTTACCTGAAAAAAAAAAATCTATTTTGAGAGTTTTTTTGTGAAAATTTTCTGAGAAAAAAAAAAAACTGGATTACAGGAGAGCAAAATATTTTTTAATTTTAATTTTCATTCCTTTAAAAAAAACATTTATTTATTTGCAGGCTAGAGATATTGCTTAGTGGTTACTGTGTTTTCTCTGAAGCCATAAGACACAGGTTTAATTCTCCAGGACCCACATAAGCCAGATGCACAAAGTGGCGAATGCATCTGGCATTTGTTTATAGTGACTGAAGGCCCTGACACACCCATTCTTTCCCTCTTTCCTTCTCTTTCTCTCTCCTTCTTTCTCTCTCATTTAAATAAAGTCTTTTTTAAAATTTATTATTATTTTTTTATTTATTTTTGGAGAGAGAGACAGAGAGAGATAGACAGAGAGGGAGAGGGAGACAGAAATGGGCACGCCAGCAGTCTCTCAGCTGCTGTGAACAAAATCCAGATGTGTGCGCCCCTTTGTGGGCAAGTGGGGCATTGCACCCTTGCCTCACTTTGCATCTGGCTAAATGTGGGACCTGGAGATTGGAACTGCTGGACGTTGGAACCAGCATTCTTAGGCTTAGCAGACAGGCACCTTAGCTGTTAAGCCATCTCTCCAGCCCTAAATAAAGTATTTTTAAAAATATTTTTTAAAATATTTATTTATAAGCAGAAAGGGGAAGAGAGAGAGAGAGAGGGAGGGAGCAATTGAGAGAAAGTATGGGCACACCAGGGCCTCTGGCTACAGCAAATGAATTTCAATGCATGAGCCACTTTGTGCTTCTGGTTTTACATGGGTACTGGGGACTCAAACCCAGGTCTCAGGCATTGCAAGCAAGTGCCTTCAACTGCTGAGCTATTTCTCCAACTCTACTTTTCCTTTCTTAAAAAAAGAAAAATAAATGATTTCTGTCTATGTAGTAATAGAAAATATAGTGTCATATGGTACAACAGGGAAATTTGAGTCAGATTTTTTTTTTTTAAGTATGTAAGCAATGGTGGAAGAACAAGACTATCATATTGCAAGGAACAATTAGAATGTATCCACAAAGAAAGTATTAAGCAGATGGAAAAATCCCAAAGAAGGAACTATCCAGAAAGGGCCCAAAGGAATGATAACAAGGAAAGACAATTTAGGCTAAAACAAAGTAAAATGTAGTTCATTCTTAGGGTGGCATAACTGCAGAAATGATTGATATGCAAATTGGCACATCTTGTTTGTTCATTTACCCCTCCCCTTGGATATGAAAACTATAATATGGAAATAAAATCATAGCTCATGGCCAAAGCTTCTTTGGAGGGCTACCTCAAGCTTCTTGGCCCCTAGGTAATAAACTCTACTTTCACTCATTCTGGTGTTGGAGTGATATTTCCAGAGAATTTCTACAACAATGTCACCTTTAAATCTACAATCACTGGAATATACCACTATTTTAATACCCATTACAAAAAACAGAATTAAGGCCTACATAATTGTGCATTGCAGAAAAACTACATGCTATAATGTTGGGAAACTGAAAATTCTTGGATAATTATTATAGCCAAGCAAGATGTAAATTAATCCACTAGAAGTAAGAATAAGAGATCTGTTAACTGGACATCTTTAAGAATTATCTAGGGGTAGGGGGTTTCAGGAAAATCAGTAAGAGATAGAGCTAAAGTTTAAATTATTGTGATTGATTCAAAGATCATATGATTTCGACAATGAGTGGCTGTGAACATATAAGATAATATTAGACTACAATAAATGTAGAGTTTTAAGGGAGAATGAAAAATGAAAATTCTGGAATTAGCAGAGAGGATTCTGTTGCAGGAAATACTATCATCAATCTAGAGAGCTGAAAAAGTGCTGTCCCCTTGATAAATACTGGCCTTGAGCCTATAAGAGGGTGAAATAAAAAATAATAGCCCAAGAGGAACTTGTTGACAGGAGGGTTAGTGAAGTTGAGAAGACATGTGACTGTGGTTACAATGGACAATGTGTCGAACCGAATGATAATTGTCAGCAAGAAGACAGAGGACCAGGGACTTCGGAGTTTATCTGAGAAGAGCAAAGGTAAAGAATGAAATGAAGTAATTAGCATACCTTTGAAAGAGACTTCGTGAATGTATCAGTACAAATGTGCAATGTGGCACTCATTTTTGACACGTGGAAACTTGGTCAACATCTTCTCTGTTGTAATGGAGAGGATTCTATTTTGGAACAACCTTTTATTTGCAGGCTGTTGGACCCCATATTAATTGTTCTGCAGTTTACAATACCATTTGCTTATTGGTTTGAAAACATTAATTAATAAACATTCCATAAGTTTTACTTGAAAATTTTAAGCTCTGGAATTGCATTATATACTTATATACTGCAGGGTAGCCACTTAAACATATTATAAGTGTATTGCTTCTTTGTAAAAATATATTAATGTAGAAAATAATTGATTTGAAAGTAAATATTAATAACTTTAGGATTTTTTTGTATATAAATTCAATGTGAATACTTGTCTATATACTGAAAAAAATCTAAATTAAAGTGAAATGCAGAACTAATAATGAATGTAATTATCTTATTAACATTAATCAGATGTGCTATTTCCATATAAACAATGTTGTATTTCAACTTTTTGATATTATTTATGTTCAAAAGATATACTCAGAAAATGAAATATTGGAGGATAAAAAATATATATTGTTTTGATATATGTTTTCATATATTGTATTTCATTAATTAGACATCCAGAAAATATGTATGGTTACCAATAATCCTTATTTTATTTTGTTTTGTTTTATTTTGTTTTGTTTTGTTCTGTTTTGTTTTATTTTTGAGGTAGGATCTTTCTCTAGCCCAGGCTGGTCTGGCACTTACTCTGTAGTTTTTGTATGGCCTCTATCTCATGGTTGATGCTCTGACCTCCACCTCCCAAGTGCTAGGATTACAGACATGTGTCACCATGCTTGGCCCAATCATCTATAATTGAAAATATTATTTCCAGTAAGCATTCATTAGACGTCACGAATTAGAAAAAACACTGAAATAAGAAAAAGTAAAAAATTTTAAAACTTACCAAAATTTAAATGTTTTGGATATTGCAGTGATGGCTAACAAGAAGTGTAGTTGACTCAATATTAAACTCATCAACAATATGCCCACCAGAATTTTGCTGGAAGTTCATTGATTGTAACATATTAGTGTATCTGTGATTACATTGCAATTGTTCTTGTAAGTTTAACTATACAATTTATGAATACATTTTGAGACAATAAACCCTACCTAGTATTTATATTTTTAAAATATAGTTTCTATATGCATTCTATCTGTATAGTAAGTATCTGAGAAATATGAACCATTTGTGGAGATGAAAAGAAGGCCCAGTAAATCTATGAGGAACAGAAAGTCACAGAGCAGAGGAGCAAATGTTAAGTCATGAGCATCCTGATCCTAAACCAACCTCCAAATGTTGGCCTCTTGTAGTGTTTCAGGAAATGTCAATTATGAACATATCCTGCACATATTGTTAAGTCTGTTTATCCCAGCCCAAATTACCATTCTATACAAGACTCTTTTATCAGTAATAAGTTGAGGAATAGATATTTACTAATTTTCACATTTGGAACTTATTGGATTTATTATGCTATGAATGTTTTCATCCTACATTTGAAATTAATCATACTTTTCTTTTTGTTTCCTGACCTGCAGATATAGCTCAGTTTGTCTCCGTACTTGCATAATATGTGAAAGGCCCCAGCGTCAATTCCCAGAAATACAAAAAAAATGATAATTCTAATTCTCAATAAACATAGAATTATGAAACAATTTTTAGAAGTGAGATATTTTATAAAGTTAGTAAATCTCTTTTATAAAAAAATTTATTCATTTATTTGCAAGAAATAGAAGAGAGGGAGACAGAGAGAGGATGGGCATGCCAGTGCCTCCAGATGCATGTGCCCCTTGTGCATCTGGCTTACATGGGTCCTGGAGAATTAAACTGGGATCCTTTGGCTTTGCAGGCAAACCCTTAACCGCTAAGCCATTTCTCCAGCCAGTAAATCTCTTATATATCATATCTGGAAAACAATTTTTATCAAAAGTACAATATCAAAGCACATTGGGAAAGCTTTTAGAGGGCTCAAATTTTGCCTTATAAATTTCTAGTTCCCTCTTTTTAATATTTTTATTATATTTATTTATTTATTTTTTGAGCAATGGGAGCAGAGAGTGTAAGAGAGAGAATGGGTGAGCCAGGGACTATAGCCACTGTAAATGTACTGCCAATAGATGTATTTCATTATCCAATTTTGATGTGTGTGACAATATTTTAAACTAACTCATATGACAAAATGTTCTTTAAAGTGAAGAAAATTCCCTCAATTGATTTTTATGCTGTCAATATAGGTGCATATATTGGTAAATCCTATTTACAATATTTTATCATTACCATAAATTTAAGGAGCTGAGTATTGTATCTAGGGCCATACACATGGTAAACAAACCTTATGCTATTGAGCTATTTCCCGAGTCTTATTACTTTTACATTTAGAAATTAGTAATTCAGGGCTAGAGGGATGATTTAGCAGTTAAGATGTTTGCCTGCAAAGGCAAAGGACCCAGGTTTGATTCCCCAGGACCCACATTAGCCAGATGCACAGGGGGTACAAGCATCTGGAGTTCGTTTGCAGTGGCTGGAGGCCCTGGCCGCTCTCTCTCTCTCTCTCTCTCTCTCTTTGTCAAATAAAAAAAATAAATAAAAATTAAACAAAAGAAATTAGTGATTCATCTATTTACATCATCACTTAATTACTGCTTACATGTTCTTGCTTCTTTGTAGCTCTATTTGCTACAAGCAGTGCATAAGGATCTCTCTGCCATGCATTCTGTCAGCAGTTCTTGTGCTTTTTTCATGATTAGCTGTAGTGACATGGAGTCACAATCCGATTTAATTTGCATGTTCTTAATGCCTAAGGATGTTAATTCTTTTTCATACTTTATTGGCTTTTTCACTTTGTGATAAAAAAACTGCTCATTTCATTAGTCTACTTAGTCATGGGGTTGCTTAGGTTTTAGACATTTAAGTTGTTAGCGGTTGATATTTTTGATACTTAAGTTGTTCTCAATCCTCTTTCTGATATACAGCCAGCAAGTTGTTTCTTCCATATTCTGTAGGTGATCTTCACTGTATTATTTTCTTTATTGGGTAAGAGTAATTTAATTTCATAGGGTCTCATATGTCAATACTTGGAACTATTTCCTGAATACTATGCAAAAAGTACTTGATTATGTCCATATCTTGGACTATTTTCCCTAGGCTTTACTCTAACATTTTCAGATTCCAGACTTACATTAAAGCATTTGATTCAATTTTACTTGGCTTTTGTACAGGGTGTACAGAGAGATGTGGTATCATTTTTCTATATGAGGATATCCATTTCTTCCAGTATTATTTGTGGAAGAGGATGTCTTTTATCTAATGCATTCTTTGACATCTTTGTCAAAAACAAGGTGACTGGAGCTCTATTTATTGTAGGCTACCCACTCTATTCCATTAATGCATGTGTTTTTATGCCAATTCCATGCTCTTTTATTTGTTTGCTTTGAACTCAGTTACTTGGATACCTCTAGCATTATTATTATTTTTTATAAAGACTTTGTTATCTGGGGTATTTTGTGCTTACATATGAGTTTTGGGGCATTTTTTCCTATTTCTGTGAAGAATAGAATTTGGAATATTGGTGTTGATTGTAATGAATCTCTATAGTTATTTCATAATATTGATTCTGGGAGTTGATGAGCATGGAAGTCTTTCTATCTTCTAGGATCTTCTGAATCTCCAACTTCAGTTTTACATTTTTTAGATTGTAAATATACCCAATTACTTTATTAGCTTTATTCCTTAATATTTTGTTTTTAAAATTCCTCTGAATATTTTTTTTTTTTTAACTATTTTATATTCATATACAGGAAAACTACTGAGTTTTTATGTCGACTTTATATCTTGCTTTGTTACAGAAAGTTTCATCAGTTCTAAGTGTTTTCCTTTGGTGTCATTAAAGTTATTTGTTAATCAGCATCACATAATCTACTAATAGGAGTAATTTTACTCTTCCCTTTCCTATTTCCCTCATGGATAAAAATAGAAGAAAATTATTTGTTACTGGCATTATAACTTGCAATGAACAATACAGTCTTAGAGTGAGGAGATGAAAAAGCATTCTAAGCAAATTGAACTAGAAGGTAACAAGGTGAACCCATTCTGAAACTGACAAAATATTCCTGAAATTTATTTACAGGAGATAAATAAGGTCACTTTATACTGATTAAATAAATAACTGATAAAGATTTTTAAAATAATTCTAAGCATATAACTACCAAATGCCAGCACATCCAAGTTCATAGTAGAAACACTACTCTATATGAATTCACAAATTGATTTCAAAAGATTGAGAGCAGTTGACTTAATACCCCATTGTCAACAATCAACAAAGAAATGAGGGCCCTTTTGGAAGAGGGAGGACAGGGAGGAGGATAATGGAGTTACCATTATGAATGTAAAATTAGAATAATATGAATAAAAATAAATTATACATATAACAAAAGAAATGCTACAGTTGATTGTAATAGATAAAAGGTACAGTTAACATACATCTACAGAATATTCCACCCAAACAATGAAAAATACACACAACTTAATATCATCTTAGAAAAAAACAGTAAAAAGCCAATGTCAAAATCACACTAAAATGGAAATGAAAAGGACACTATAAGTAATAAATAAAAATAATGAAATGTAAATAAAATATAATAAACATATAGCCAACATTAAACTAAATGAGGAATGACTCAAAAGATCATTTTTGCTAAAGTCAGTAATAAGAGTTTCTGTTTTCTTTAATCTTATTTGATATAGCTGTGGAAATATTAGTAAAATCAGTAAGAGAAGAAAATAAGAAGCTATGTAGTCAATTCACAAATTATGAAACACCATAATTTCATGTTAGTTGTGTTCAAATAATCAAATAATATTCAGTTTTCAAACTCAGCAAATTAGATTATATGGGGACACCTTGGCTATTCTGAAATATATTCCAAATGTGTGATATCAACAAAGATATAAAATATGAATTATTTAATATTCTATATATAGATGATATTTACAATAAAGTAACATGAAAATGACTGTTACTGTATACCCCATCACTACCTTAATTTTCCATAATGTTCTTTCACATATATGTGAATAAAGTTTCCTTCATTTAATATTGTAATTATAATTATTTGTGGTGGGAAATTACTGAACAGAACTTGATAAAGCCACATATCAAAATATAAAAATTGTTACAGCTCATAAAATATACATAAATAGCTCTCCTTTATTACTTCAGTGAGAGATTAAACAGCTAGATTGCATAGAAATATGTGATATGTGGAATTACACATTGCAATGACTCAAGAACTTTGCCATTCGCAAAACTTCCTACTTGTTTTTTTTTTTTTTTTTTTCTTAACATTACCATTTGTATTATGATTTAAACTTTCACCTTTTGGTATTTACTATGAATTGGTTCCAGAGACACAGTCCAAATCTTTATATATAACAACATAGAATTTGCATATAATCAATGAACAACCTCTGGCATAATTTAAATTTTCTCTTGCTGACTAATCATAACTGATCAATGCACATAATATGTTAATGGTTATTGTGCAGGATCAGTTAGGGAATAATGATAAGAGAAACATTTTGAACATGCTTAATATAGAATCAGCCTGGTAAGGATGAATGCATTTTATAATCTGCTTTCAGTTGAATACTCAGAAGCACAAATCATCAAAGGGGAGACCGAAATGTCCATGTATCACATGAATGTGACTATTTCAATACAATCATTTCATATGCAGATGTCACTGTCACACAGAGGATATTCACAATCATTGAAATTAACTTTTTTTGTATTCATTTTTACTATTCCTTTACTTATTTCAATATTATCTTTCTCACTGGAAAATACAGTGATAAATCATGAAATTATTTGCGCTAAAGTATTTAAATTAGCTGTTTTTCCTCTTATTAAACCATGAAAATATGTTGCTTTAAAATTTAGCAAAGCAGACATTTTCTTTTAGGAAGGAAATTATCTGTTTTGTTTGTTTTTGTTTCAACCAGCAGAGATTCTAGTATGCAGTTGGGCCTAATAACATTTTGCTGATTCATATTTAGGATAGGAAAATAAGATAAAGAATCTGTTTTATTAATTTGAAGCAATACTTGGTCTGACTGCTCCCGCACAATAAATTCCTTTAAGCTAGAACAAAATCATCTTTCTGGGGTGTTTTGTACCATTTGGTAAGTAATTAATGTAAAACAGATGGTAAAAATAGATTTTAGATTTTATTGGATCAATAAATTACTTCTATAAATAAATGTTGATATAATATATTTGAAAATAGAAAATACCATATGAACATATATGGAATCCCTGAAAGTTCAAGGACAAGCTATCCTAAGTAATGTATCTGGGAAAGAATTAACTTGCATGTTTTAAATACCTCCATAATGAATATTCATTGCCAAGCACAGACATGCACAATACCATCCACAGTAGTACTTCACATGAAAGCTGGTAAAGTTACTTGTTTGTCAAGACAAGGTATGAGTTTTAGAAGAAAGCAAGTTTTAAGAACAGGAGTTATTTATATCTTCTGTAGAGAAGACACTCTCCAAAAACTTCTAAGGAAAATAAATGAATACATATTTTCCATTTTGAACAATGTAGCAGTGAGTTAAACACAGATGGGTACAGATTTCTAGGAGAGACTGCAAGGAGGGCAGAGCCAAGAGGAAGCAGTTTCTCCACTTTGTAGCAATGTTGGAAGATAATCAGAACAATTATCTCATGAATGGGGCTTCCTCATGGAAACTGGCTGTTTTTCTTTACTTTGCTTATTGACATACTCTTTGCCTAGTCATCAATAAAAATGGATTTCAGAAACAGTAAGATAGGTGATGATGACTCCTCAATGATGTAGACCTAAAAAGTTAAGGAAAGCAACTACAACTTATTTTACCAGCATACTTCTTTTTCTTTGTTCTTTGGCTGTTTGGGCCTTAAAACACAATTTGCCTTTTTTTTTTTTTTTTTTTTTTTTTTGAGGTAGGGTCATGCTCTAGTCTAGGCTGACCTGTGATTCAGTATATAGTCTCAGGCTGGACTGGAACTCATAGTGATTCTTCTACACCTGCTTCCCTAGTGCTAAAATTAAAGGTATGTGCCACCACTCCTGGGTCTTTGACCTTTTTATTTTAATTTGGTGCTGGGTATTGAAACAAGGGCCTTGCACTTTCTAGGCAAGCAGTATATGATTTAGCAAAATCTCTGACCTTTATCCTTTGTCATTTAGTTAGATGTTTTCTCAGAACATACAGTGTGCACATTTTTATTATTTGTACCTATTTTTATGTTTTATTAAGACTCCTTGTTTACATTCCCAGCTACACTTGAATCCTCATTCCTCCTGTCTTAGTGTTCCAAGTGCTGAGATTATAGGTTGGTAGCACCATGCTAACTTTTAAATTTTATTTTATTAAAGATCTATGTTCTTAAATATTCTTTTGAAAAATTAGATTAACTAAGTAGTGGGAAGGAAATTAAATGGGGACAAAGAGAATCTGAAGAAACATGCATTGATAGTTTTATCTTGTATAGAATATGACGTTTATGAAGGGAAAAAGGACAGGTTTAGTGATTGCAAGTAAATGCACTCGGATACTTTGCTATCAGAATGCATAAGATTTCAGAGACATGAGCAATGCCTATTATAAGCTATCCATTTTTCTTAAAAATATTTATTTTTATTTATTTATTCGAGACAGAGAGAGAGAGAATGGGCATGCCAGAGCCTCCAGACTCTGGAAGCAAACTCAGCACATATGCCACTTTATGCATCTGGCTCCATGGTCCTGAGGAATCAAACTTAGGCCCTTTGGCTTTGCAGGCAAGCACCTTAACTACTAAGCCATCTCTCCAGCCCTTGCTTTGCTTTTTCTTGACCAATTTTATAAAATTGCCTGAGTTGGTCGGGGTTTGTTTTCTGCAGTCTTCATGAGCCTTCATGCAGCCCTTTAGCAACCCTTGCGTCAGGCAATTTCCGAATAGAATATTAGTAATAATACATAATACTCTATAATTGTGGGAAAGCAGTTTGAATAAAGGCAGATTATAAACAAATGGTTATGCTCTATGTCATTTGGGAAAGTTAAATATAATACCAACATTGCATATTTATTGATTTTAACAAAAATGCAAAAACAGTTTGAATAAAGGCAGATTATAAACAAATGGTTTATATTCAACTGTCATTTGCAAAAGGGAAATATATATATTAAATATAATACCAACATTGCATATTTATTGATTTTAACAAAAATGCAAAAATATAATATCTATAATATATCCAGAATCTTTTATCTATCTATAATTATATAGAAAAATTTTATAATCTAAGGTTTATATTCAACTGTCAACAATGCAACAAAGATTACATATATATATATATATATATATATATATATATATATATATACATAGATCGATAGATTGTTAGATAGATAGATAGAGGTATATATATAGACATAGACATAGATATAGATAGAGAGAAGTATTTTATAATTTTATAGAGTTGAAATATAACAAAAGAGATATGTGTGGGTTTGTCTAAGGTAAATTTACAGCAATATTTGGCACTGTCTTTGTTCTTTTAAATTGCATGTGATCATGTGATGTTCATTTCATTTGTCATGATTGTTTTACATTTTTATCTGACTATGAAGTAGAGGGTTGCTTCAAATTTAAAGCAAAAGTTAAGAAAAGAGATTTTATATTATCATTATTATCTTATTTTTTTTTTTTAGACTATATTTCTAAATGTTGTCAGGATGGCCTCAAACTTGCAGTGTTTCTCTGGCCTCTGCCTCCCATGTGCTGGGATTACAGGGCATGTGCAATCTTGTGGGACATATTTAATTAAAAATGTGTTGTTTCATGTTTGCTTTTTTAGCAGAAAAATCTAATAATTTCATGCAGACTGGAAACTTTAAACACATATTCACCTTCACATACATGCACATACATACACATACATAAAATTGGTATTGTAAATATATTTTGCAAATGACTAAATTGAGAGGCAACAAACTAATCAAATAATCAAAACTAATCAATTGCTCTCTTATTTTGTTTGGGGCCTGTTCCACTGAAGGAAATTTATGACTGGAATTGAAAACCTAGTGAAAACCCTATGTCTTGGATGGTCATAGGCCATAGGAGAAATCTACTACTGTTATTTGTCAAAATAGATATTTTGTACTCATCAAATTACCCTCTAAATACTTATGTTTATGTATAAATTAGTGCTGTTGAGAAAGCTAGCTCCTTTTAGGCAATTTCATTTGGAGATTGAGACCCAGAGAGAACTGAGAGATGTCACCCCACACGCCAGCTCACCTTGGCACAAAAATGGAATTCCTGGCAGAAATGGAACTTGAGCCTGATCTACAGTGCCACCTGCTGTCCACAGTCTAGTGCACTACATGGATGGGCTGGTCGGGGAAGGCTGGCTCAGGTGGGATGGCCCTGGGGTCCACCCTCCAAAATAAATATTAAGCTATCTTCATGTCAGAAAGGTACTTAATTATAATTTCTGTACACCATCTCACTTCAGAGGATGAGACAGAAAGGGTTCAATCATCTTTATATAGTAAGATGTTGCCTCAAGAAAGAAATTGCAAAATTCAGTAACACTAACCAAAATAAATTTCTCAATTGTCTTATATATCTTCATTTACCAGAGCTTCATTTACAACAGCTAAAGGTAAAAATTCAGTCATTTAGTAAAATATGTTGAGGGATAAATGCATACATCTGTATCAAGATGATTAAAGCTCAACTTTATAAAGAATAAAGATAATTCAGGTAAGCATATATTGAGAATATAGAGATATAAATATGTGCGTGTATACATATATTGAATAATGCCAACCTGAGAAAAAATATCTAAATTTAAAATTCCAAGTATGGAGCTGGGGAGATTGCTCAGTAGATAAAATACTTCCCCATACAATCTTAGAACCCACGTAAAAGCCTGTGGCTGTGGTGGGGGTCTATAATTCCAACATTTCTACTAGAAGGTATGGGGAGACAGAACAATATTTCAGAAGTCTGCAGGCCAGCCACCTTGCAAATAGAGAACAGTGAACGTGAGGATACATTGTTTCCAAAAAAGGTGGAAGGCAAAGACTGTTACCAGAGGTGGGGCACTGAGCTCCACTTTCACTGTGGCATGTACACGCATGCTCACGTGTATCCGCTTTCATACCCCCATACACATATAAGCAGGCAAATAGGTACAACACATACAGCCACACAAGAAATTCTATGCATGGCTTCTGTTGAACGTTACATTCTCACCACTGTTTAATATTTCAACCAAGTTGGTTGTTACTAATCTAGGGACTGTTAGTAGAAAAACTTACAAGAAAAGTAAAGTCAATTCAAAAAGTAAAGTCAATTCAAGAGCAGCTAAAAAGTTCAAGATAAAAATGCTTAATATTAAAATGTAAGGATAGTTCTGTTATTGAATCATGTTGCCATGAGAAAAGATTCTAAATAACTTCTTTAAGATGTTACAGAATTGACTAAAAGAATAATTTAAAATAATGCAACCAAAATTTACAGATAACTGGCAAACTACAAAATCTGTAAATACATAAAAGAGAAACAGTGAACATGCTAAATTTATTAAGTACTTTATAAAAGCCTGATCATGAAAACAGAATAGTGCAACAGCAGGATGAGCTTCCCAAAGAGAAAAGCAAATGCTTTTATGATCATATATCAAATCTTAACTCCACTGATGAAATAATCATAACGAAAATCAGTTTTACCAAAAAAATGTTTATTATAGCAAAAGGGAGAAATTCTAGTTAATTGAATGCATGGTGATATGATGTATGGAGAGGAAAAAAAAAACATTTTCATCGCTTTATGGTATTTGTTAATAGTTGGAAATTTTTTTCAGTTCTTTGACTCAATAAATAAGATTGCACAATAAATAAGATTTTTTGCATTAACAAAAAATAAAGTATACTTGCCACACTTTGATATATGATGGCAACAAATTGGGAAAGAGTTAAAGATAAATTATAGTTAGGAAGGAAATAGAGTTGGATTTTGTGCTATTTTGGGGCTTCCACAAAGACTTTTAGATGGTCACAAAGGCACAGTATGAAAAATGTGGCTTATGGAAGGGATAAAAGTAGGACAAGAGAGTTGTAAGAGCAGAGTGAATTTAGAATTCATGATAAGGGAGTCCTTCATAAAAAGAAGTGATTGTGATATTCACCAACTGGAAGCAGAACATTTTCCACTGGTCATTTTCTCTCTTTTGTGTGAAGTTAGACTCATAGAAAGAAGAAATTTATGAAGATTATAGTTGGTTTTATCCCATCTGTATGACCAACTTTGTTTTTCTCCTCATAAGTTTGGAGAAGGTGGATTGTCAGGGTGTCTGCAGCCCGACCAAATGCTGTTGTTGATATTTTGTCAACACCACTCTGTATAATCCTATGGCATGAGTCTTCCTGTCTATGACTAACCATTAACGTTTCATGTAGTTTTCCTTATTGATGTGTATGCAATGTTATAGTTTAATTGATGCTAACATTAATTAATGTAATTTATGGCTCATAGAGCATGAGAAAGGGGTTGGCATTTTGGTACTTGAACAAATTTAAGTAGTTTTTATTTATTTATGAGAGAGAGAGAGAATGAATAAATGAATATGGAGACACCAGGGCCTCTAACACATACACATGAACTCCAGACTCATGTGCCACATTGTGCATCTGGGTTACATGGTTTCTGGGAAAGCAAACCTGGTTCCAAGTGTCTTAACCATAAAGCCATCTTTCCAGCTCAGATTTAAGTATTTAAAAGGAAAGAATTTTCTTTAATATAAATGAGAACAATCATGAATGGTAATCCATGTTTGCAGCTCTTGGTAACAGACTTCCCAATTCCTCTATTGAATTTTCCACTAATTTGGTGAAATATTTTAATACTAGCATATGGCAAAATGTGTTAGCTATGTCAGTGGCAGTCCAGTAGCATGCAAGAAGAATAAGTATGTGCACCAGTCACCAAGTTGGAGGAAAGGGACAAAATGGAACTGAGTCTTAGAATAGGAGGGTTATACTAAGTTCACTGTCAGCATTATCATTAGCTATGGTGGGCACAGGTCACATAGACCATTTCAGGGTCACATGGAAAAATTATGTCTTTTATGATAGGAATTTAAAAGTTCTAATAAAATATACGAATGATGGTGGTAGTCCAAGTTGGCTACTTTCTTTTAATATATATTTCTATAATAATGGAAGTATAATAAAGTTCATTAAATTATTGTTTTCGGCTGAAGAGATGGTTTGGTGGTTAAAGCTATTTTGCCTGTAAAGCCAAAGGACCCAGGTTAGATGCCCCAGTACCCATATATGCCCGATACACAAGATGGTGCATACATCTGGAGTTAATTTACAGTGGCTGAAGGCCCTGGCATGCCCATTCTCACTCTTTCCCTTTATCGGCCTATTTCTTTCTCTATTTCTCAAATAAATAAAGTAAATAAATTAACAATATATTTTTTCTTATTTTTTATCTTATCAAATTTTACCAGACTTTTTATTAACAAATGTGTTTGTTTATTAAATTGTAGCATGTTTTAACTATAATTATTTTTGTCAAAAGATGGTCATTTTATTATATTTGAAGATTCTATTATATAATTAATTAAAATCACTTTCCATATATGGAGGGGGAAGAACTGAGGGAAGGAGAGGGAGCTTATTTAAAATGATGTTCATATAAGTAACCACATTTTAAATTTTTACTGTATTTTTCTATTTTGACATTTTATGCATGTATACAAACTATTCTCTATTTCTTGCCCACTTACCATTTTTATCCCTCTCCCCAATTAAAACTCACCTGACTTTCATCATTTTCTTTTGGTAATCAATTGAGTTAAATTAAGGTTCTTTTATGATCATGGTGTAAGGTTATTTACTATGGAATGACCAACTTACCTGTAGCTACATCATTTATGAATCGGACTCCATCTCTTCCAGCAATCATGAGCTGCCATTACTACTTTGGGAGGTCTAGGGTTTCACATATTCTTCCCATCAATGGTAAAGTCTTGACAAGCACTGTCTTGTGCTAGAAACTATAGCTGCTATAATAAGCTATGTCATAATCATAAGATAGCATTTCACAACACTTGTTCCCAAACTCCTGACCTTACATTCTTTCCGCTGCTTCTTACATCTTGGTGTGTTTGTGCATGTTCGTATGTATGCCATAGTGTTAAGCAGAGATCAGAGGAGAACTACAGCTCTTAGTTTTATTTTTCTCATTGCATATGCAGGGTAGCTGTCCTGCAAGTTTACAGTGATCAACCTGTCTCCATCTCCCATCTTGCTGTAGAAATACTGAGCCCAGTGACCAGTTTTTGATTAAAGTTTAATACATATTTTTAAAAAGACAAAAACCTTACACACAGATTCTGGATCTTCTTTCTCTAATGAAACAATATAGTATTTTTTTAAAATTTTGCTTTAGGTAACTCTTATAGATTTCAAATATAACTAATGGTTTATTTATTTTTTATTTATTTATTTTTTTTTGGTTTTGCGAGGTAGTGTCTCACTCTGGTCCAGGCTGACCTGGAATTCACTATGTAGTCTCAGGGTGGCCTCGAACTCTCGGCGATCCTCCTACCTCTGCCTCCCGAGTGCTGGGATTAAAGGCGTGCGCCACCGTGCCCAGCTAATGGTTTATTTTATAGCTGGTTACATTTAACTACAAACACATTGGACTAACTAAATCATTTTTACAAATCAACACATACAAAGAATCATAATATGTCATAACATTTTATTTTCACCCAATGCTTCTCATCTCATTCTTTCTCATTTCTACAGAAACTAAAGTAACTGAAATTCTTCTGATCATCTTTTCATTGATGTGTCCGCAATTCAGATGGATCCCAGCAGTTTTTTGAAAAGAAGACTTCTTGGTACTTTAAAAATTTCAGAGCCATGCATGGTGGCACATACCTTTAATTCCAGCACTCGGGAAGCAGAGGCAGGAGGATCGCTGTGAGTTCAAGGCCACCCTGAGACTACATAGTGAATTGCATGTCAGCCTGGGCTGGAGTGAAACCCTACCTCAAAATAAATAAATAAATAAATAAATAAATAAATAAATAAATAAATAAAGGTGTAAATTAGCCTTGCTTTTGGTTAGCAACTGACAGATGTCAATATTTTGAGAAGATAAAAGAGAGTTTAACTACTTAACCACACCCAAACTGTCTTTTGTGTTGTTATTTCAGAAGCCAATATCCATGCCATCAAACCTGGGAGGACCCTAAAAAATATTGAAATAGAAACTGATGTGTTGGAGAGATGGTTTTAGTGGTTAAGGTGCTTACCCGTGAAGCCTAAGGACCTGGGTTTGATTCCCCAGTACTCACATACACAAGGTGGTCCTGGTGTCTGGATTTCATTTGCAGTAACTGGAGACCCTGGTACACTAATTTCTCTCTCTGTCACTCCTCCCTCTTTCAAATAAATAAATCAATAAGCAATAAAATATTTAAAATAGAAACTTCCTTGTTCTTTCCAACCAGAAGTTTCATGAGAATTTCCAGGTAACTGAGATAATCCTGGATAGCAAATCACTCCATATATATTTTTTGTCAGGAGAAGTAAGCAAGAAAATGAAGAAATTTCTCTTATTTGACTTGAAAATAAACTAATAAATTTAAAACATAAGATTAGGCAGTTAGTATACTCCACCTCAACCTTTCCCCAGGTCCTCTGGATATGTAATCATTTTATATGCTCACTCTTGCAAACAGAGTCAACAACCACAATGTTGCTTAACACATACTGTGAAGAATAATTATTCCTTTTTTCCTTAAGCTCCTTAACATCTTGTCTCAAGAATTTTACTTTTAAAATTGGGCCTTCCTTCTTTTCTTCTTTTCTCTTTCCTTCCCTTCCACCTTCTGTTTTCAAGATTTTTTTCTTTCTTTCTTTTTATTGATTTATTTATTAGAGACAGAGAGAGGGAGAGAGACAAAGAGAGAGAGAGAGTGTGTGAATGGGCACATCAGGGCCTCTAGCCACTGCAAATGAACTCAGATTCATGTGCCACCATGTGCATCTGGCTTATGTAGGAACTGGAGAATCGAACGGGGGTCCTTAGGCTTCACAGGCATGCACCTTAACCACTAAGCCATCTCTCCAGCCCCCACCTTCGATTTTCATATTTATATATTACTTAAATTGATGGATGTCAGACTGGCCATGGTGGCACATACCTTTAATCCCAGTACTTGGGAAGCAGAGGTAGGAGGATCCCTCATTGTTTGAGGCCAGCCTGAAACTATGTAATAAATTTCAGGTCAGCCTGGGCTACAGGGGGACCCTACCTCAAAAAGAAATTAAAATATTGGTTTTAGCATGATATTTCTATGGATATATTTATGGAATATACTTTCATCATATTCATTTCTTCCTTTATCTCATTTTCTTTTTCTTTTTTGTTTTTTTTTTTTTTTTTGAGGTAGGTTCTCACTGTAGTTCAGTCTGACTGGTTATCTCATGTTTTTTTTTCATGGCTATCCCATGCCCTGTTTTCTTTTAATTTTTCTAATATCATGTCTTTCAATTTTCTAGGTGCTCTACATGAGACAAGACATATGATATTTATATTTGTGTGATTGGCTTAGTTTGCTCACCATGATGATCTCCAGGTTTCTGCAAAATTTCCTGCAACTGACAAGTTTCTATTACTTATAATTGAATACAAAATTAAATATATACCATGCTTTCTTTATCGAATCACCATTGGTGTACCTCTAGGCTAATTTTATAACATGACTTGTGCATAGTGCTTAATAAACAAGGTCTGCATATATCTCTATAACAAGATGAATTGGATTTTATTTTTTGTTTTTATACCCAGAAATCATATAGCTGTATCATGAACTCTTTTTTTTTGTAGTTTTCTCAAAATTCCCACACTGACTTCCATAGTGGCTATACTAATTTTTATTATTACCAGTAGTGAATTAGGGGGTATCTTTTTCCACAGCCTTACTGGAATTTGTTATTGTTTTCTTGATGTTAGTCACTGTGACTGAGATATCCGTGAGTTATTGATGTGCATTTATCTGACATCTAAATATGTTGAGGGCTGGAGGGATGGCTTAGCCGTTAAGGAACTCAACTGCAAAGCCAAAGGACCTAGGTTCAATTCTCTGGGAAACAGTTAAGCCAGATGCACATTGTGGCACATGCAGCTGGAGTTCGTTTGCAACAGCTGAAGGTACCGGTGCACCCATTCTCTTTCTCTATCTGCCTTTCTCTCTCTCTCAAGTAAATAAAATAAAAATAAAAAGTTAAGTATGTTGAACAATTTTACTTGAAACAATTTAGATCAAATTTCATCATATGTATAATCAAAACAAATTTATAGTTGTGCCAACTGAGAAATGCTTCTTATACAGAAGGAATAAGAGATTCAGTTATATTTCCCTTTCATATATTATTACAGTGCATTATTATATTAATATTTTATTAATACTTAAACTGAAACAGAAATTAGCATACTATTTATTATTTCCTGGTAGAAAAGAGATGCACCAAGACATTTAGTGAATTTTTCTGGTCATTTGATTATTGTTTCATTAAATGCTAAATTATCCAAATAGTCCAGACTTACTTCAGTTACTGGAAGAAAATGACAACATTACAGATTTCAGAAATGAATCATGTCTAGTCCTTTGAACTTAAAATTAACAGATTAGAAAAAAAAATGGTCTATTTGACTAAAGTTTGGTATGCTGGCATCCCATATCCAGTGCTTATTCCTCCTAAAACAAATTATACACGATCATTATACAGCTTCAGAAAATATAATATATACGTAGTGATTTTGGAATTATGCTAAAGGGAGTTTGTCTTGCATCAATTCAACCAAATTGTCAATTAAGATAACAACATGAATATTGCTAAAATTGGCAACATTATATAAAAGTGTATGTTTGAGCATATAAAACCATTATTTTAACAGCTTCCAGTCAGTCTTCAATATGCCTATTCACAACATTATTTCATAATTATAAAAATTGATATTTTTCTTATTAAATATGTACTGCCCTGAAGTACTAGAAAATAGTATGTATTATAGGCCACCCTGAACTATTTAAATTTGCTGTTTTCACAACATGGATTTGTGGTATGAATGGAATGAAGGGTGATAATATTTATTTTTTTGGCTGATGATATGCAGAAGAGGGTACAAGTAGTTGCTGTGCAAACATGGGAACCTGTGCTCTATCCCAGCACTCAAGGAAGATGCTGGACATGGCTATGCTTATGTGTAACCAGTGTCAAGAATGGCAGAGATCGTGGCATGATTTATGCTCCCTGGTGAACCAATTTGAGTGAAACACATGGAATTCCAGATTCTAAAAGAGACTAGGAGCAGAGCCATAAGGCAGAAGAGCTTTAGAGGACACTCAGTGTTTTCCTCTGGCTTCCACATGTTTGCATACAGGGTGCTTGAATCTGCACACAATTGCCATACACCCCCCACACAGCATGTATACAAATACACATGCATACATCAAAAATATTATTTTAGGGATACAGAGATGGCTTAGTGGTTAAGTACTTGCCTGTGAAGCCTAAGGACCCCTGTTCGAGGCTTGATTCCCCAGGACCCACATAAGTCAGATATGTAAGTTGGTGTCTGCATCTGGAGTTCGTTTGCAGTGGCTGGAGGCCCTGGCACACCCATTCTCTATCTATCTGCCTCTTTCTCTCTGTCTGTTGCTCTCAAATAAATAAATAAATACAAAAAAATAAAAATATTATTTAATTAAAATTTATTTATTTATTTGCAAGGAGAGAGAATGGGCACACCCTGCATGATAGCTAGCCTTTAGAAAATCTCCAGATGCATGCACCACTTTATGATCTGGCTTTATGGGGATATGGGGGAATGGAACCCAGATCATAGGGCTTTGCAGACAAGTGCCATAACCACTGAGTCCACTCTCCAGCCCAAATATTCTTTTATGATACAATGCTTGTATCTCAAAATATTTGAGACAGAGAACCTGAAAAACTAATGATGAAATAATATGCACAGGAAATAAGTTGCCAAATTGAGTGTCTCCATCATATTTTATTTATTCTATTTTTGAAGTTAATTCTCTAAAGTGAAATTCTAATCCAGTTAATATTTATGCCAATACAAGTTCTCAATATTATTATCTTAGTCAAAGAGAAGTTTTAATAAAAATACAACACCATAAAGTACTTGTAGGTATAAACACATACACACACACAGAATAATTAGTGTTGTCCTACCAAGATACTTGATTGTACAATACTATAAAAACTATAATCAAACAAGATATCCAGGGTATAACTAAGTTTAGAAACAAAGAGATTGTTTAAACTTTGAATATTTTTAATCTGATAAGCAATTACACTGGACTGAATTATACTTCTGATAAAGTGAGAAATTATATATAATACTTTTTGAATTATTTGCTTATTTGAGAGAATGAGAGACAGAGACAAAGACAGAGAGAGAGAGGGAGAGAAGGGAAGATAGAGACAGAATGGGCATACCAGGGCCTACAGCCACTGCAAGCAATGGCATCTGGCTTTATGTGGGTACTGGGGAATTGAACCTGGGTCCTTTGGCTTTGCACTTCTATGCAATCTCTCAAGCCCCTAGAAAATTCTTTACATATCACTGAATAGAAACTTCAAGAAGAAAGATGGATAGGTCAAACTATGTTATAGGAGATGACCTAGAATCAACAAATGGTTTATTTTATATAAAATAAATTTCAAAATTCAGAGACAATGAAAATTGTTATATTATAAAACAATAGGGAAAAGAGCATGATAGTATAGTGGGGTATAATTCATTCAATAATCAGTATCTATTAAATGTCTTCAAATATCTCTAATCTCTAGATCAAGTGAAATCAACAGTGTCCCTGTGATTATCAGAGACGGAAGTTAAGACTCACTAATTAGTCCCTTATGTCTTGAGTCCTGGCCTTGTTAGCAGTAATTATTACTGCCACATGACACAGTCAATTAACATTGCCACCTAAACTGCAGTTTATACTCTTGGTACAAGACCATTGATATAAAACATATGACCATGTTCTAATTTGGGTGTGGGAGAGGGAACCTGCTTTCATGTCTACTGTCTGTCATCTCCCCCTTCAAATACATCCTGAGATCAAGAATTCTTAAGAAATATTTAAGTTAGACACATCTCTATGCTGCTTATAGGAAACATCTTTGACCACTAAAAACACACAAAATGAGAGTATTAGTATAAAATTAGTATAAAATAAGTAAAATAAAACAGTAAAAGTTAAAAAATAATACTTTGTTTATGTTCACTAAATATCAGAGTATTTGTACACAGTAAATACTGATAGAACTAAAGCGAGAGACATTGTCTGGCACAACAGTTGTGCATTTTAACATCTTCACTTTCACAAAAGACACATCATCCAGGTAAATATCAGCAAACCAAGCTATAAATATGGTTCAACAGTTAAGGTACTTCCCTGTAAAGCCTAAGGACCATAGTTCAATTCCCGAGTACCCATGTAAAGCCAGATTCACAAAGTGTTGAATGCATCTGGAGTTCATTTGTAGTGTCTAGAGGCCCTGATGTGCCCATTATCTCCTATTTTTCTCTTTCTTTTTCTCACATTCTCTGAAATAAATAAAATAAATAAGAAAAATACTTTAAAATTAAATAAACAGAAGTCAGTTTTGATATTAGCTGGATAAAGTGGAGGTAACAGGCATCCACAAACTATTTCATCCACTGACCTAACAACACACCTGAACACACTCCAAGCAAAGTCATAGGAAAGGCCACAAAGTAAGGCTCAAGCAAGAAAATAAAAAGAAAATAAACAAACAGACAAAAAAACCCAAAATGACATCATATTAACTTTTCTTAAAACAATATTATAAATGCAGAAATGAGTAAGGAGAAAAGCTGGAAATTATAAAAATACATGGAAGTATAGCAAGCTACACTGGAACAACCACTGGATAGAGATGAAATCAAGAACTGACAGACCAACTAACCAATTCTATGCCTTATTGCTGAAAATATTTTCCTACATTTTTCTGAGTAAATTATTTTTTATAAAATTATTGTACAACATGTAATGGGAACTGACACATAGAATTTATCAAGTTAACAGTCATTTTGGAAGATAACAAGCAAGAATATTTTTTGCTACAAATCAAAATGATTTTAATATTTGATAATAGTAAAATCTAATAAAGATGAGAAAAGAGGAACTACTCATTTACCTGAGGAAAACAGACCTCTTCTTGTGGATGAGGGGTGAGCTGAATTTTGACGGCAGGTAGAATAGCAATAGAAAAGAAGTGTGTAAGGAAAAAATAGTTATTTGGCATTGGGCTCAGTGTTCAACTGCAACAAATAGACATTGATTTTCTACCCATCACATGTACTCACTTATGGACTGGAAATACCAAGATAAATAATAAATTGTTCTCACTCAAAAGAAGGCAGAAAAAGAACAGCAATTACAGTTCAGTGAACTAAGTGGATGGAAGTATGTTTCTGGAGAACAGAAAAATACACTGAAGGATGGAATCCAAGGTAATCCAGCAGAAATCAGACTGCATTAAAAAAACCATAAATGGCTTTATGGCTAGTTCAAAGACTTTAAGAGCCACAGAGTGGGTAGGAGTACCCTGAGGCACAGTCCCTGTGCTACCCCCACAGGAACTGAATGAGGCCTTCATGACCTTACAGTGAATATCATAACCTCATTGAGGAGGGCTCCAGGGAAATGGGAGAAGGGACAAGGGGATAAAACAGTATAACTTGTTAAAATATATAAAAATAGAAGAAATGAAAAAAAAAGAAGGCTATAATATATATATATATATGTGTGTGTGTGTGTGTGTGTGTGTGTTCTGGAGTATTTTTATGGCTTAAGTAAAAAGTTGTTATTTTTAAAGATCATAAATACAAGAGCATATCAAAGGATGGTGAGTGACACATGATGGCTTCTGTTTAGTAGACATAAACTTTTGAGGCATAGATTCAAATTTATGAGACACTATAGGATTTTATGTTTAGAGGATGCATTTTGAAATTTGATTTTATTCTTGTATTCAACTACTATTTATTAAGCAAATATTGTGTTCCAAATGCTGTTTAAAAGTGGAGGTATTCAAATAAGGCAAGATCCTCTCCTCCAAAGATATTTATACTCTAGAATACAGACCCTGGAGGTGTTAGTTCACTATAGTAGACAAGGCCAGACTGGAGATACTGTGATGAGTTAGAAAGGTATTGACTTAATATTTAATATCTTATGAAGGCATTGACTTAAAATACCTAAAGATATGAGAAGAAATGTAGTTGTATTAGAATACAAAATGGAAACTATTGCCGGGTGTGGTGGCGCATGCCTTTAATCCCAGCACTCGGGAGGCAGAGGTAGGAGGATCGCCGTGAGTTCAAGGCCACCCTGAGACTACATAGTTAATTCCAGGTCAGCCTGGGCCAGAGTGAAACCCTACCTCGAAAAAAATTACTGGTTATTTGGTTGTCTTGGAGCATAGTGCATAGAAAAGAAAACTACAGAGCATGCCTTTTGTGTATGCAAATAGTGAAACCTAAATTGAGAGATTTTTACAATAAGTAATATGCATACTTTGACCATATCTTAGTGATGAAAACAGAAAATCTGAGGAAGAGAAAGCACCATTGGATATAATTTCTAAAAGATTAAAAATATACAATAATCCTTATTCTCCAAAACTCAGATATTATCTTAAAATTAAGGAAGAAAAAGAAATATATAGTATAATACAGAGAAAATATTTCCTTGGAAAAGAACAAAGGAAATTTTGTATATAAACAAAGAAAGAGAAATACCCTAAGTTCTTGTCCCTGGACTATGCCAAAATTAAAACTTCTAGCTTGAACTTTTTTCTCTTGATTCAATTAATGGCAATTTAAATGCATAATGAATGAAAAATGGAAAATATCACAAAGAGCAATGACATGTGGTACTCTGTGTGCTGGGAAATCCATCTTAGGAACTAGCCATTATCTCCAAAGTACATTGCGTGTTTTTCTTGTAATGTATTTGAAAAAATTCCAAGGTTCTACATATGACATTGACAGTGACACTGTGTTAATAAGTGTGCCCTAGTCAATAATTCTATTCTATGGACAATCAGATGATCTTATTAGAAAAAAAAAAAAAAAAACTGTGCAGTTAGTTGCCTAGGGGCTTTGATTTCAAACATGACATAACCTAAATTGTAAATAATTAATATTTTAATAACTAATCCACAGTTGAATTGTTCATTTTAACACCTAAATTTAAAAAAGTGATTTTTGAAAGAAAAATTTTAAAGAAAATTATAAACATTAGAAATGATTCTCAATTTTAAGTTATAAGTTTTTAAGTATGAAGGGAATAACATATTTTTATAATTTATAGTAATAAATTTTATTCATGATTTATGTAAGACTTTGAGCAATCCAAAATCTCAAAATTTTTCATGGTCTTTGAAAGAGACTATAAAATATCCAAAAACTGGTTTTGAAGATTTTTTGCTTTCATAATAACCATGGGTGACAAAATTGTGCCTATTATTCTCATCTATCTATATATCAATCTAATATCTATCTATCTATCTATCTATCTATCTATCTATCTGATATATATATGTATATATGTGTGGATTTTTATGATGCATGCATATGTATGTGTGTATACGCCATGACACACTGAGGAGGTCTGAGAACAACCTTTGGTGGGTGTCCTCCACTTCCCTTGTTTCAGACATCATATCCCTTGTTGTTTACCCAGAGAAATCAAACTTGTACCAGCAGTCATTCAAGCAAGTACTTCAATTGTTGAGCCATTCTCTGTTTTCTAGGCTGTTCCTCTTTTTGGGGGAGGAGGGCTGGTGGTGGTAATCACAATCTTATTTATGATAATTTGAACACATGAATATATTATTAACTGGTCACATTCTCATTAGGTTATCCTATTTCCCCCCCTTCTCTACCTCCATTGCACCGAGTGTGGGTATCACTGTGGGGCTATGAATGCACCAGTCACTTTCTATGTGAGCTTGTGACCCAAGAATGTTAAAGGGAAGAAAACTAGGTTTATCAATCTCCACAACAGATTTTATGTAATGATATATGTATTAACTAAAAATAGTAAAAATAAATAAATGTGATGCACTTGGGAAAATATGTTATAGATTTTCTTTGTTAGTTTCTGGAGGAATAATTCAATTTCATTAAAATTGGGCATTTTTTGAAAGCATCAAATAAATAACTTACAAGATGACAACTCTAAATGAACTTCACTCAGGAACAAAATTCTTGAAGGAGAAATGTATTCTTTGTTTCTGAGCACATAAAATGCCTTAAGAACTTCAAAAAATATTTTTGAATGTATAGAATAGCAAAATAGGCAAAAAGGGATGTATTCAAATGATTTAAAAATAAGAACAGTCCCTAAAGTCCATTTTCAGTGTCAGTTGATTTATGTAATTAGTTCACAGAATTTGAAATGTACTACTAGGAGAGATAAGAAGGGAAAAGAAATCATAGATATTCTTTCTAAGAAATAACCAGGAGCTTTTACACAACAGCTCAGTGTTGAAAGGTACCCTTGCAGATAGCCTTATGAGTATAAGACATGAATTAGAACCCTCAATTTTACATTTAAAAAGGCAGGAATGGTGCTGTGTGCTTGTAATCCAAGAGCTGGGTGGGCAGAAACAGACCAGTTCTGCGTCTCTCACCAGTCAGTCTAGAAAATTTGGTGAGTTCTTGTCCAATGAGTGACACCGTTTTAAAAAGATAAATGGCATTCCTGATGAAAAACCTGAAGGTGTCCCCTGGCATCCACACAGATTAAGACACACACATGTTAGAAACCACCACACATCAATTAGATTCAGAAATATATTAATAAATAAATAAACAACCAGATATCCCATAGAATACATCAGTATAGAAAATGTGTAGAAATTCTTACTGGATTCAAACTTGATTATGTCCACTGATAGAAATATCAGCCCACTGTCTGTGACTTGGTCAAAGTAACTTTACATTCTTCATGCATATTTCTTTCTATGCTAGAACAGACAACTGTCCTCTGGGAGAATATTTATTAGAAAGGCTCAGAAAGAATGCTTAGAAATCCATATGGCCAATAGACTCAATCCTTTAATGCACCCCAACAGTAAAATTCCTTTTTAAAAGAAAAAAGTCCACAAAAGAATTAGCATGGGCCTATTAAAAATATATTGAAGTAGAGAGACAAAGAAACAATATAAAGTGGATTAATGAAAAATGTACAACAGGAAACAACTTAGAGGAATGACCACGTAAATGTTATAAGAAAATGACAAAATAATAAATTTATCTAAAATAAATTCAAAGAAAATATGCAGAGGTAAATAAGGAAAGAGTGGCTGATTCTGGGGAAACAGTGGCACAAAAAGTAATTGTAGAATTTCACAAAGAATATGTAGAACATGTAGAATTCATAAAGGAAGCAGCAGAAGAGAAAATGTACATAGCAGTTACTGTCAATCACAAAAACACTGGATGTGAGGAACACTAGGATATAAAATAGAAACTAGTAAAATTACTAAGTGAGATAACCCAAGGACTGTCATATTAGGATTCTAACTGATCAAGTTTGTATGTTTTCAAAAAAGGAGATACAGGACTGACTGTGGGCCATGATTACAGATGGGTCTATATCCCCATAGTGAGCTCTTAGTCAGTGAGGCCCCCAGAATAATGCAGACCATTATCAAAGTGCTTGGTTATCCACCAGATGAGATGGAAAGACCCTCTTGCTGAAGATACCACAGGTTGCCATCATAGGACTCTGGAATTGAAATGGAAGTCAACTGTCTGCCACACAGCTACTGGAAGGAGCTGTGAGTTGCTGGGGGAGAAATGCCATCTGTGACCTGAATAAGCAGTGGATCCTGAAAGCTCCAAATTCTACCAGCCAGGCAAGATATCCTGTTGGTTGCTATAGTGCCACAGAAGGTATGTGTATAATCTGCTCCTCTTGATTGTTTATGAAATGAGCTCAGTGGGAGAAAATGCATGCCCGGTACCGAGAACTGAGTTAAAAGTCTATAGCTTGGGAATTCATGGAACTTAGAGAGAGATGCTTCTACTGTTCACTGTTCTTTAGCTAAATAGAGTTGTTATATCCATCATAAAGCTTTCTAAGTGTGTGTATTTAAGGCTTTGGACTAATGTTTTTTTTTTTTTTTTTTCAATTTGGGTTAGAGAATCTTATTTCTACAGATGTCAGGATCTACCAGAGAGACTCATCAAAATGACAAAAAGAGAAAAATCATGGCATAGCACTAGATGAATAATCTTTATCACACCTGCCAGGGATCAGGGAGCATTGCAGAGGTAGTCCTGGAAAAAGGATTGATGATGCTCTGCAACTCTCTCTACAGATATGGTAGGAGGCACAAGAGATTCAAAACTCATGGGATTAGACAATGAGTGGCAGTGAGGAGCATACCACTAAAGGAGATTTCTACCACTCACTCCAAGGAAAATTTTGGAAGAGATGGTGGAATAATGTCATAGCCACAGGGTGCTTAGGTGTACTGTGGGCTACTGGCCTTCAGACATGAACTAACATGTGCAATCAAGAACACACAGTGGTTACCAATACCTCTGAAAACTAGCACAGGGCAGAGGGGGACAAGAAGAGTAAGAAAGCTGTTTCCAGGCTTCTCCCATTTCCTTGGCCCTGCTTCTCTGTGCCAGAAGGTGTGCAAGTGGGTGGAGCATGGATAGAGTACAGCAGATCCCTGTTTTTCTGTTCCTCTCAGTTCCCTGTTCATGACACCCTGAGCTGGATGGTGTGTGGTAGGGCATGACATAGAGTGAATAGGCCAGATCCCTGTTTCCTGACTCCTCCTAGTTCCCATTGTGCCTTGCCTTAGGGAAGCCTGGTAGCTATGTTGGTTGTGGAATCAGGCCTTTTGCTCTGGTATCCTGACTGGTCACTGAGTACAAAAATCCCTGTTCACCTGAGTCAGAGGGTGCATGGGCCAAAGGACAAAAACTTGCTTCCTCCTCAGTAAAACAAAGACTCTCCCTAAAGTGGGCAGACCACAATGCACAATAGCCAATGAAAGTCAGAAAACTGAGAAATCTATACCAAGGATGCCTAGTCCTACAATGGTAGCCTCCAATAAAATCATAGAGAAATCAACCGAAATTCAGTCCCAAAACGAAAATACAAGAAACAGTGAGACCCTGATCAAAAGAATCAATGAACTGAAAGCAAACTATAAAAAAAAAAAGCCATTTCAATGAAATTGAACAGAATCGTCTTATTGAGCATTTAGCTTTTTAAAAAAATATTTTTATTTATTTATTTGAAGAGAGAGAGAGGAAGAGGCAGATAGAGAGAAAGAGAGAATGGGCATGTCAGGGCCTCTAGCCACTGCAAACAAACTCCAGACACATGCACCCCCTTGTGCAATTGGCTTACGTGGTCCTGGGGAATTGAACCAGGGTCCTTAAACTTCACAGGCAAATGCCTTAACCGCTAAGCCATTTCCCCAGCCTGCATTTAGCTTTTGACATTAGGCTTAACTTGATTGAAGAAAATGTAAGAAACCTCAAAAGAGATATGAATAAATTGAAAGTGAGTCAAGAAATGGAAAAATCCTAGAAACCAAAAGATTAAGATTAATGAAGACTTGATCAAATGTAAGAATGAACTCTAGAAGCATCAAGAACATCAAGTCTTGAACTGAAATTGTACCTCAAAAGATATGGACACATTGCAAAATAACACAACAGAAAGCAAAAATCATATAGAACTTGTAAAAAAACTCTCTTGAACCCCTCACTAACAGTTACTCATGTGGAAGACAGAACCTCTGACCTGGAAGACCAGACAGAAGTAATTGATCAGGATGTCAAATACTTTGCTAATTTCAAAAAAATCAAGTGAGCAGCATACAAGGGAATGGTAGGATACCATAAAATGACCAGACATCGGGATCATGGGTATACCAGAAGGAAAGGATATCCAGGCCAGAGGCACAGAGAACATATTCAACAAAATTATCAAAGAAATTTTTCTGAGTCTCTCTAAAGAGAGGCCAGATACAACACCATAGAACACCAAACACAGTTGCACCACAGTTTATAAAACAAAATCTACTCAACAATAAAATGAATAAACACCATCATAGTCAGAGACTTCAATACTCCACTATCATCAATAACCAGATCATCCAAGCAGAAAGATCAACAGGGAAATAATAGCTGAACAGCATCATAAATCAACAAGACCTAATGAATATCTATAGAATTTTCCACTTCAACACTACAGAATACACATTCTTCTCAGCAGTCCAGAGAACCTTCTCCAAAACTGACCATATATAAGTCCAAGACATGCCTCCATAAAAACCTGGAAAATTGAAGTAACTTCCTGCATCATGTCAGATCACAATGCTTTAAAGCTAGAAATTAACAACAAGAGACACATCAAGAACTCCACCTGCTCCTAGAGACTAAACAACATATTTTAAAACAATGAATGTATCATGGAAGAAATAAAAAAGAAATTGTAAAATTGCTAAAATTGAATAATAATGAAAAAACACCCTTCCAAAACTTATGGGACATAATGAATGCAATCATGAGGGGAATAGTCATGCCTTCATTACAAAGAAAGACAGATTTCAAAGTAATAACCTAACTGTTCACATAAAGGCACTGGAAAAACAAAAAGAATGCAACCTGAATAGCTCCAGACAGAAAGAAATAATCAAGATTAGCACAGAAATAAATGAATTGGAAACTAAGAAAACAATTTTAAAAAATCAATGAAATGAAGAGGTGGTCATTTGAAAGAATAAACAAGATTGACAAACCCCTGGGCAACTTGATCAAGCAAAAAGAGAGAAAGAGGGAGAATCCTCAAATTAACAAAATCAGAAATGACAAAGGAGAGATCACAACACACATCAACAAAATTGGAAGAATAATCAGGGCGTACTTCCCAAACTGCTACTCCACAAAATTGAATAATTTGGAAGAAATGGATGAATTCCTAGACACATATCACTTAACAAAACTAAGTCAGAGCAGATTAATCCCCTAAACAAGCCTATCACATCCATGGAGATAGAAAATTAATCATAAACCTTCCAAAAAAGAAAAGTCCAAGACTGGATGGCTTCTCAGCCAAGTTCTATTAAACTTTCATTGAAAAACTGAAACCAATTTTTCTAAAACTGTTCTGCATTGTCATAGATCAGGGAATCCTCCCCAACTCCTTTTATGAATCTGGCATCATTCTAATACCAAAACCAGACAGAGATTCAAAAAAGAAAAGAAAACTATAGGCCTATATCTCTGATGAACGTAGATGCAAAGATCCAGAACAAAATCCTTGCAAACCGAATTCACCAACACATCAAAAGCATTATCCACCTTGACCAAGTAGGTTTCATCCCAGGGATGCAGGGATGGTTCAACACACAGAAATTGCTCAACATAATACATCACATAAATAAACTTAACCATAAGAACCACATGGTAATCTCAATTGATGCAGAGAAGGCCTTTGACAAATACAACTCCACTTCATGATCAAAAACTAGAAAGAATAGGCATGGAGTGTTAATATCTCCATTCAATAAAGCTATAAATAAAGCTCCTACAGCCCAAATCATACTTAATGGGGAAAGACTCAAGGACTTCCCACTGAGATTGGGAACAAGACAGGGGTGCCCACTCTCACCACTGTTCTTCAACATAGTATTAAAGGACTAGCTCAAGCCATAAGACAGGAAAAAGAAAGTAAAGGGATTCAATTTTAAAGGAAGAAGTCATTAGCCCTATTTGCAGATGACATGATCCTATATA
The DNA here is from genome assembly GCA_036365145.1 of Orientallactaga sibirica. NCBI lineage: Eukaryota > Metazoa > Chordata > Mammalia > Rodentia > Dipodidae > Orientallactaga > Orientallactaga sibirica. The sequence goes on along the minus strand of JAEOAD010000043.1, from coordinate 5,827,884 downwards.
AAAGAAACCTGAAAGTCTCCATCTCAAAACTTCTAAAGGTGATTAATTGCTTCAGTAATGTGGCAGGAGACAAAAATCAATGCACAAAATTCAGTAGCTTTTCTGTATGCAAAGGACAAATATACAGACAAATCAGTGAGGCTGTCCAATTTTCAATAGCAACAACAACATTTTTTTAAATGGAATAACACTAATGAAGGATGTAAAAGACCTATATAATGAAAACATAAAAAACTCAAGAAAGAAATTGAGGAGGACTTGAGAACATGAAAAAACCTCCCATGCTCCTGGATTGGTAGAATTAATTTTGTGAGAATGACAATTCTACCAAAAGCAATATACATTTTTAATGCAAAATACCAACAAAAATAACAGCATCATTCTTCACAGAAATTGAATAAATTATCTCAAAATTCATATGGAATAGCAGCAGGCCTCGGATATCCAAACATATCCTCAGCAAAAAGAACGCCTCTTGAGGTATCACTATACCCAATCTAAAGCTATATTACAAATCCATAGAAACAAAAAAGCATAGTAATGGAATAAAAGCAGAAACATAGACCAATGTAACAGAATTGAAGACCCAGACCTTAGGTCAAGTAACTACAGCTACTTGATCTTTGACAAAGGTACCAATAATGTAGACTAGAGAAAAGACAGCATCTTCAACAAATGGTTTTGGACAAATTGGATGACCATATGTAGAAAAATGAAATTACACCCACTCATTTTTCTATAAACAAAAATCAAGTCCAAATGGATTAAAACAGCAATGTAAGACCTGAAGATATTCAACTACTAGAAGAAAAAATAGGAAGCATGCTCCACGATATAGAACTGGGAAAAGACTTCCTGAACAAAAGCCCAGTAGCCCAGGAAATTAAACAACCACTGAACCAATGGGATTTTATGAAGCTAAAAAAGTTTTGCACATACAAATATCATAGGCAGAGCCAATATATTACACATTGAATGGGAGAAAATCTTCGCTAGCTATAATATTGCCTAATATCTAGAATCTACAAAGAACTCAAAACCTAAACAATAAGAAATCAATCCACTCAAAAAAGTAAAGTAGAGAACTGAATAGGGAGTAGGGTAAGGGTGGGTGGGGGACATAAAACTGAACCCAAATTGAACTGGTACCATAGAAACCTATATACAGGAAGTTAGACTCAAAGGTTGAACCCTCAATGGGACCTTAGGGGGAGCACCTGAATTGCAGGGCCCTGGAGATGGTGAGATGAAGCCTAACCTTAAATATCTCCTGTTTCTCTCTTTTTTCTTCTGTCTTTTTGCCTTTTATTTTCCCTTGGTGCTGGCTTGTAATTTCTTGCACCAGGCCACAGTTATCATCCACAATGAGCTGTTGGTCAGACAGATGTATAAGGTCTCCCAAAGCAAATAAGACCGACTTCTGCCATAGCACTTGATTACACACCAGAGGTTAATAGTAAGACCCTATGGCTGAAGACACCATACACTGTTAGCACAGAACATGGAGAGACCTGGCTGGTATCTGGAAGAGAGCCAGTCCACAGACAGTTATCCCATCCAGTGCTGAAAGGCACTACATGACCTATCATGGGAAAGTGGCCAACATCTGTCAAAGTCTAAGTTAATCAGAAGCAAACAACCTGATGTGATGCTCGCACAAGTGCAATAGTGGCAAACAGCCATGATGGGTAACCAACTGCTTTTGTATTGGCTAATGCTCAATGGAAAGGAAACCATATATGGAACTGGGAAATAAGTCAGAATCATATCCTGATAATGATTTTGCTGTCCAATGTCAAGCTCCCACTAATCTTGGGCTATAGAAGAGTCTATACCCTTTAAATTCTTTCTAAATTAATAATAGTTATGCCCTTTTACTGGTGCTGACTGCACTCTTCATTGAAGAATCTGCTTCTCTTTTTCAGACGGGAAATGGACCTGATGAGATAAATGACCCAGTACACTTCACCTTGGCCCCAGGTGAAACCACAGAAGAACTGGAGAAATGAGCAAGAGTGCTGCTTTGTCAGTGAAACTGTTATCAGCACAAGGGTGAAGCAGATAAACACTATGGACACTCACCACTTACTAAACCAGAGATCCAGAGACTGCTAAGAGCCCATCACTAAAGTAGACTTGAAATGTACCCAACATGGCTCAGGGGATTTTGCGGAAGAGGAGATGGAAAGATTGTTAGAGCCACAAGTTGGGACATTATGAACAGAAACATTGCCTTTCCCCCATAAGTGACCGCTGCCCCCACAATGCATGACTCACAATCCCCATGGGATTGAGCTGCATTGCCAATGAGGAAGGTATTTTCAGCAAAGGGGCAGGGAGGAGGGAAAGGATGGTACCAACATGTGTTGTTTACATATTAAGTATTTCTATATGTAATAAAAACATTTTTTAAAAAAAAGGAATAAGATAATAAAACAGATAATGGATTACCTTGAGAGAGGAGGTTGCTCAGGCTATTGGGGTTAGGGGTAAAAGAAAAAAAAAGGTACAGTGATAGGAACATGGTCAAACTACTCTATGTTCGTATATAAAATTTATTAATAAAAATATAAAACATGGGAGCTGGAAAGATGGCTTAGCAGTTCAGGCACTTGCTTGTGAAGCCTAAAGACCAAGGCTGAATTCACCAGTACCCAGGTAAGACAGATGCACAAGGTAGCACATGCATTTGAGTTCATTTGCAGTAGCTAAAGGTGCTGGAGTTCCCATTCTCTCCTTCCTTCCCCTTCCTTCCTCCTTTCCCCTCTCTGCTTCTTTCTCTCCCTCTTTAATAAATAAATTTAATTAAGTTAAAATAAAAATATGGTGCCACAATGACAGAAATACTAAGAAAACATCTTAATAAATGGAATGTATTCAAACAAATAGATTTATTTAAAGAAAATGCCCAATGAATTTTTCATGGACTTTCCAAAGAAACTATGTTGAAGGATTTTAACTTATGATCAAGCAATTACAAATAAAAAAATATGGACAGTCTACACAAAGGAATTAAACACAATGAAGTATAGATTTCACTTTCTTATGAAATGCTCAGCTGATTAAAACATTATCTGTAAGGATTTTATTCTATTCAACACATAAATGAAAAATATCTGTGTTTTAATAAAAATTTAATCTCATGATGCAGCAAATGACTGAATTAGCAGGTCCTGGATTTGCACACCCTATGTATTAAGGGATTATACCATTCTTAATTCTTACTAGATAACTTCTAAGCATTTGAAATACCCTAATAAAAATCCATTTACTTAGAGGATTTGAGCCACATTAGATAGCGTATTCTAAAAAAATGTGCCAAATGAAAACAAGCTTGATGTCTGGAGGGACAAGAGAAGAAAGATTTCCCTGAGCCCTATCTATGTCACTGAGCCATCCATTAACCCTGGACATCAAGGTCAGCTGACTTCTCTGCTTGTCAATATATTGGTTTGGAGAAAGAAGTACTGTCTATACAAGTATCAGGAAGAGGAAAGCAGAGAGCCCACCGGAGCTCTTCCCATGGCCGCTGAGTGTGTGCTACTTGATTCTGTCTCTGCAACTAGCCACAGTCATGGAAGCATGGCCTTGCAAGTGAACAGAAAAGACTAGTTTCATTCAGATAGCGAAATTATTATAATCATAATCATTAGCCATCCCAAACACTGATTCTCTTCATTGAACTTAATCCCTCAGTTAATGCCAAAAAGGCACCAGAACTTTATAACTTGATGAATGCTTAAGTTAATAGAAATTTTAAAATGATTTTGAAATTTACATATGATCTAAGACAGGGAACTACTTTCATAGTGAATCTTTTCAGAAAATATGCACAAAATTCTAGGGCAAATCATAAAATATAGTAATGAAAAAGCATTTAGAGTTCAAATTCAAAGAAGTAATTTTAGTCCATTTTCAGTATGTTGGCCCTTGTAGAACAGATTGTCACTTTTGTAGTTTCCTGTGTGACATTACTACATATTCTTGAGTGAAGACACTTGCTTCATTGAATCATTACTGTGGTCATGTACAAAAGACTTTTATTTGATACCTTATATGATTTTCTCAGCTTATTTTAATTCCTTTTGTTGAAATATTCCACAGGATGGCATATAAAACTGTTGAAACTAATTTTAATGTTAACTCTCATCATAGTTCCCATTCCTCAGTGAGGTTTGTTGAAGGAGTTCTCACAGAGACTTTACAGTTGTTTTTCTCTGTTCCTTGTTCTTGACCCCAAGTATACTGAATCTGAGTGCACATAGCTGGAATACAAAAGTTATCGTCTATTTAGTTCTGATTGTGGAATTATCTTCATGGAAACTGTCAGCCTTTTGCTTCTATGATCTCTACATTGTTTAAGTTCTTACCACCTTCTTCAAAAAGTAAATTAGGTTTTACTTTTTTTAAAAAAAATATTTTTATTCATTTATTTTCAAGCAGGAGGAGAGAGAGAGAATGAAAATGAATGGGTGTGGCAAAGCTTGTAACCACTACAAATGAACTCCAGATGTATGTGCCACTTTGTGCATCTAGTTTTATGGGGATACTGGGAAATCAAACCTGGGTTGTTAGGCTTAGAAGACAAGAGCCTTAATTTCTGAGCCATCTCTCCAGCCCCATGACTTATTTTCTTACTCATTCAAACAAGTTCACACATCCTTCTTCCTTCCTGTTTCTAGTGCTCTTCCACCTAAAATATCGGTTGCCTACTTTGCCGTGAATACACTTTCCCCACACGTAAAGACCTAGCTGAGGTATGTACCATTTCCATGTAAATAAATTTTGATTCTGCTAACTCCTCTCCAATATCAGGAATATCTACTTCATCTACCTGTTAGAGATTCCATAGCAAAGAGCTTTACACACAATTGTTCCATAAATATTTATTTTCCAGAAATAAATTAAAATGAGAATAATCTAAATTAGTTTAAAAGTTCATTTGTCATTAGCAATAACTTATTTAGGACCCAAAATACACTGACAAAGAAGTAACAAGCATTATTTTCTGTATGTAAAAGTTTTGTGAGAATTTTTTTCTTCCCCTAGTAATGTTGTTTGACAGTCAGGACTCCATATTTATCAAGAAGGTAGCTGGGATTGAATTGTTATACCCCAAATGGTTTTCAGAGTTATCTAAGAAGCATTCTTCAACTCCATCATTTATTGCTAACACAAGGGTACTTTGTCAGAAGAATAGTAAAAACGTAAATCTGTTATTTTCCCATGGCAGTTTGCTAACTTAGTGACTTAATGTATTCTTTTCTCTAGACTACAATTTCATAGTGTTCAAAACATTAAAGAAATTAACCTTGGTTATAATCCTATCATTTGAGGCCTCAAGCAATTTGTTTCTAGCATTGGTAGAATTTGGGTGCCATTTTAATAGAGGGATTTATTTTGTTCACTTAATGAAGTCTGTTTTATTTTAAATGATTTCTCAAGGACATAATTTTAACTCATGGGATTGCTAGGCAATTCACTTTTCTATGAGTAATTTCTAAATTGCTTTTTAAAATTTATTATATGCAGAGGGAAATGATTTGAAAACTTTATAATAAATTTAATACATGCCAAAAGTATACTCCAGTGAGAGCATAGATATCTGCTTTGTGCCTGCAATGGCAGCTCATTTTGAATTGTCATAAATCCACAGGCATAATATGAGTTTGTATTATAATTTAACAAAAATATGAATGAGAAAGTAAAATATTAGGACATTAAAAATGAAGACAGAATATAGAAAAAAATAGACTCATTCAGGCAAATTGAAAGTAGAATATTGTTTTCATCATTGTTATTTTTATTTATGGCTAGAATAGAAACATGGGTTTGCTATATTTCTATTAACCTAGTGAACAGATTGTACAACTACAACAGATTTATAATGACTTTATCTTTCCTATAGGTATCCAGAAAATATGTAACCCTATAGTATGGACATGTTTGGTTAATCTCAGCAATATTCTACTTTGTTTTCTATATTGTAGATACACAATCTGACAAATGTCCGTATGTAGTGAGTTCATTATCATAAAAAACACGGAGCTAGTGCTGTGACTTACCTAGTCAGGCCACAGGAGGACAAAGGGAAAAAAAAATCCCAGATCATGTGGGATGCAAGTGTTTTGTGAACCTCCAACTTCTTCTTGATTCTGTCATTTGGGAAACAAATGAGAAACAAATGACCTCCTTTCATTCAGTATAAGGTCTCTTTAGAAGATGTATCATACACCAACCTAATGGTTACATAGCACATGTGTAAAGTAAAATAGTTCATAGCCCAGCATTTACTAAAACAGGAACAGCTAGCCCTGTTTAAGGAACAGAATGGTCCACACACACCAAGTACTTGCTGCCACCTCACTATATATCTTATGCTAAAAGCCAAATACATTACATATCATCTAAGGCCATACATTTTGAAAAACTAGATTCCACATGCTATATCAGAGTCACTTAAACTAACTGGAAATAGGAAGCACCCATAAACAGGTACTAAACTTCTCACGGACAGTGGGTTTTATAGAAAGTTTTCCACAAAGGTTAATTTGGAGAGTTTTCAGATTTTATCTGCTATACTTGATTAAAGTCACAGTTACAACTGAGTTATTTAAATAACTTAATGATGTGCTTATATCTGTGTTGATGTTTTGATGCTCAACTGAGGCTTTTATGCATCATCATCCCTTTTGGCTGTTTTTTAAGGTCACATACTAGAGGCAATGTGTGAGTGTTCTGGTCACTCAAACTCTCAAAGGAAGAAAACAAACATTTTTTTCTGTATATTTATTTACTTATTATTTATTTTCTGGTTTTTCAAAGTAGGATCTCACTCTAGTGAGAGCATAGATATCTGCTTTGTGCCTGCAATGGTAGCTTCAGGGTGACCTCAAACTCACAGTGATCTTCCCACCTCTGTGTCCTGAGTGCTGGCATTAAAGGTGTGCACTTGGCTTAACAAAGCAGTTTTAATGGTGTATTTACTTCATCCCCTGTGTTTTTATACATTGTCAAATGGTTTGAAGGAATGAATAAGGGAATGAAAAATTAAACTTTGAACAAGAATGCAAGATTAATATATGCACTTTTGAAAATGTGAGTCAATGATAGCTGAAGTTGTAGCAGAAATTTATAGAAGTATGCATTCTCTAGAAAAGATAAAATATATAACATGAAAATATTTTCAGTCAATGTTCATGAATTCCATTAAACTTAACATTTGTACTTTCTATTCACAAATTGAGCAATTCAAATATTCACAGAGATAAGATACAATCTAGACAAGTTTGATTCAATGTTTAGCAGCCCATCATAAAAGACAGTGCATTAATTTACACATTCATATATTTGTCTAAATATACATGTATATATACATATAACTTGAGTGTTTATATGTATATAAATATATAAATAAATACATATGGATAAAAATATTCCATGATATATACAAATGTGCTATAATATATGAAAAATGTATCTCTATTATTCTGATAAACATGCAGAAACATCATTAAACATTCTTTAATCCAGTCATCGGTTATGAGAAAAACTTCATAATTAATTATGTGTAAACCAATGTAAAATTTAAGACACTTAGTTGAACTGATATTTCAGTCTATTTAGTTTCAACTATTCACAGTGGTGACTCAGCAAAAAATATCTCCCATTAAGCTGTAAGAAAATGCTAACGGCCTTCAATCCTTTGCCTCATTGCACCTGTACTGCACACTATGGAAATCCCTGCAGAGCAGTAATGGTGATTGTGGCTGACCCATAGCGTGTCCAAGAAAACAGAATAGGTGAGGAGACTATACTGGAATGTTAGAAGTCATCAGCTCTATCTGCATGAGTTAAAATGTTGTATGAATCTCCCTAAACTGGTAGAACAAAGAAAACAACTAGTAAATAGCCTCTGCTATTAACATAATATATAAGTTATCTTGAAAAATTATGGATTGTATGTAAATCCAAGGAGGATGCATTTTTGTCCCCTACTATGCCACATGACCTAATATTTTTCAATAGTAAGATTTCTTTCAACTTTTTTTCTCATTATTACATAGTTTTATCACCTGGAATTTAAAAATTTACATGGGATTAGACTAAAAAATAGCTCAGAAAAGTTACTTTATGTCAGGAACCATGAAAATACATTTTAACTATAGGATCAAAAATATTTATTATAGCTAGGCATGATAATGCACACCTTTAAAATTCTAGTACTTGGGAGACAGAGGTAGAAAGATTGCCATGAATTCAAGGCTACCCTGAAACTGTTTTCAGGTCAGCCAAGGCTAGACTGAAACCCTACCTTGAAAAACTATATATATATATATATATATATATATATATATATATATATATATCATAGAGTACAAAATTTCTTTGCTGGATGGATGTTTATTATTAGAAATATTGCAGAAACATTTCATCAAATAAATAATTATTCAATTTAACTGAACAAATATTTATTATTAAATAGGTAATTTGGAAGTCATTCAGCTGCTATTATAACAAACAACCACTAAGTATAAAAGTACTAAATCTAGTTAAGCCTAAGAGTAGGACATGAATGTCTTTAAGAATTGGTACCAACAAAATTTCTATCATTCAGAAAGGACTCTGACAAACAGTATACATCCAATATTCTATCCAGGATTTTAAATTATTTCAAATGATATTTGAAAATAAGTAATAGCTATATTACTTATATTTCAAAATAATTCTATAATATATATATAAAGTTGATTAAAGAAGATTTCAAAAGTGTAAAGAAAAAAATCAAAGTAGGTAATTCATATGAAAATAATTCATTGGAGTACAATGGAAAAAAAAAAAAACAGGAATAGAGGAATATCTGGGTCAGTTGGTAGTTCTATTTTCATTTTTTAAATGGTTTATTATTAATATTATTATTGTTGTTGTTGTTGTTAACAAGATGTTTTGTGTGGGTACATCATGTGTTGGTACCGACTTTTCCTTTGTCCCTGCCACCATTTCATTGGGGATATTCCTCAGTAGGGTTGCAAGTATTCCCCATAGTGTTGCAGGTTGCACGATGCAGAAACAGTAGTCAGTTATTTGGGGGAGGGGGATGCCTCTGGGCATGATATCTCAACCTGTGGCTCTTACAATCTTTCTGCCCTCTCTTCTGCAAAATTTCCTGAGCTGTGGTAGGTGAGTTTTAAGTCTACTTTAGTGATGAGCTCTTAGGAGCTTCTGGATCTCTGCTTTGGTGGGTGTTGAGTATCTTAAGGGTCTGTCTCCTTACAGAGACTCCATATTAATTTCTGTAGTGGTTGAACAATTTTACACTCCAATCAGCAGTGAATAAGGGTTTCCATTTTTGCAAATCCCTGCCAATATTTACTGTCTTTAGATTTTTAAATGAATGCTTTAAATGTTCTACTATTCACTGCAGAGATATTTGCTCAACCATGTTTATAGCTGCTCTATTCATTACAGCTAAGACCAAGAATCAACCTAGATGTCCATCATTTGGCAAATGGATAATGAAAATGTGGTACATTTACACAACAAAATTCTACTCAGCAGTAACGAAAAATGATATAATTAAATTTGTAGGATAATGGACTGACTTATAACAGATCATATTAAATGAATAAACACAAGCACAGCAAGACAAATGCTGCATTTTCTCCCTCATTTGTGGTTCCTAATCTGAAACAACTTGAGTTTCAGGCACACATGAAAGCAAATAGAGGGACAGATAATAAAGATGGAAGGGTTTGGGTGAAATGGAATTAGAAGGTCAGGGAGATACACATAAAACTAAATCTGAAATGAATTGGTAGCATAGAAAACTTCTTCCTGGATAGGAGACTAAAATATATAACCCTCAAAAGGAGTATGAGAGGAATCATCTTGTAAGAAGGGCCCTAGAGAGGGTGGGATGAAGCTTAACCCTAAAACATTTGGCTGGCTTACAATTCCCAGTACCAGAGAATGGTTATAAACCACATTGCCTATTGACTGGAGAAATCTGTGAAGTCCCCAAAACAAGACAGACTTCTGTGAAAATACTTGACTACCTGCCTGAGGTAAAAGGTAGGACCCTATTTCTGAAGACACCAAATGTTGCTGACAAAGAACACTGAGAGATCTGGCTGGACCCTGGAAGTATCAGTTCCCAGGTGGTTAGCCCATATAATGCCGGAAGGTGCTGCATAAGGTGCAGGGGGAAAATGGCTAACAACCATGTGAGTAAGCTGGTGACACTGCTATGCAAATGCAACAGCTTAACAAGATGGACACACCTGTGCAATGGTGGCACCCAGCTTAGGTGGGTAATTAATGACTCTCTGATGGGTTAAGAGATCTGCTCAGTGGAAAGGCACTCATAGCTGGATCTGGGAACCAAGTCAGAATCCTATGGAGACCAAGATTATGGACTCCAGTGAGTATCTCCCACTAGTTTTTGGCCAAAAGAGAGGACACATCCATCAGTATCTCAATAAATTAACAATGCTTATCCACTTAACCTATGCTGACCTCAATCTTTTTGAGATTCTGTTTTTCCTTTTCAGAAGGCAGAAAGAATGCAGCACAACCAAAGTCTATTAACATAACAAGAAAAGATAGTGGACTCCCTGTTAGGAGATGAAACATCCTTCACACATCAGCTATGGCCCAGATGAAACTACAGAGGAATTGGTAATATGAGCAAGAATGCTGCTTTCATGGGGAGTCTGGCAAAGTGTGTCAGGGTGACAGACATAGCTACTGAGGATACTCAAAACATACCAAAGCAAACATCCGGAAGCTGCTGAGAGATCAATGCTAAAGTAGAGTTAAAACACACACACCATGGCAAAGGGAATTTTGTGGAAGAGGAGACAGAAAATTGTAAGGGACACAGGAATGGAGGGAATATCCAGAAGCGTTCCCCCAGCCCCCACCACAATGACTGACTGCTGCTCTCACATCTCCTATCCCAAAACCCCATGGTGAATTCCAGAAATCCAACTGAGGAAGGCCCTCAGTGGATTGAGGTCAGGGTGAAGGGAAATGATGTTCCAAAAGATGATGTGCTTGTACAAAGTTTCTACTAAAACAAAAAAAGAAGAAGAGGCAGATTATAAAGGTAAAAGAAATAGAAAAAATGTTAGAGTATAAAATGTTGAATAAATCCTAGTAATAATCATGTAAATGTAATTTGGGGATCTCAATACAATATTATACATATATACAAATAATAACTACCTCATGGGGTTGTATTTAATGAGATATTTCTTCTTCAATTATTTAGCATAGTACTTCTATAACAGAAATTAACTAATGTAGTAATATTGAATATATGAAGGTGTATGTGTGGAGTGTATCATGTATGCACATATGTGTGCAGAGGCGTGTGTCACTGGGCATGTGGGCATGTACCTGTTGTCCTCCTTTATCACACTTCCAAGTTGTTTCTTGGAGATGGAGTCTCTCACTGAACCTAGAGCTGCTGTATTCTGTGATACTGGCTGAGCAATAAGCCCCAGGAAGCCATCTGTCTCTGCGGCCCTCAGAAATAGGGTTTACAGCCAGGCAAGGTAAAAACCTCAATTGAAATGTGTGGTGATTAAACTCAGATGTTCTTGCTTGTGTGATAAGTGTTTTTGTCTGCTGAGCCAAGTCTCCAGCCTGATATTATTATTTTCTTATTAAAGGCCTCTATTGATTTTCATAGTGAGTTCTCAGGGTAGAGACATTACCTGGAAAATTTGTTTATTAACTCCCTGAACATGGTGTTACCTATAATTCCAATTGTTCTGGAAGTCCAGTATCCAAATATAATAATGTTAGTGAATTTTCTTAATTGCTTTATGTATCCAAGTGTGCTCATGTAATTAAAACAGTTAAAGTACTGCATGAAAAAAAACATTCAGAAATAATAATCTATCTTATGCATGCCCACTACTCTTTGGATTACTGGTCATTCAAGAATAAAGCAAATTAAGTCAATGGTGTCATCAGTCATGTGGAATCTTACCTTCTTGAAACCCTGTGCATGTGGTTAACTGTGGTCCAGGCATACCATGAAGGAGAGAAGGTTTCTGTCCACAACAGAACCTTCCAAACAGTAGCCAGGGGTTCTCTCCGGTTAGTCTACATTCCACTGGACATCAAACCTTGCCAAAAAACTTAGCTTCCCTGTTAGTTTTCCTGTAGATAAAGTTCAATAAACTTTATATTCCTTATGCAATCTCCAAGTGTTTATTTTCAATCCCTTTGCAGCTAGCCTTCACTGCTTTGATATTTTGTTTTCAGGACTCTACAGATTCCTGTATATTCTCCACACAGATAAATACATAATTGTGTGGAATATATTCAAAACAAATAACACATTTCTAAATTCTCATTAAATGTTATGAGTTATCAAATATACATAAATAAACAAAGTCAAGAAGGAAAATCACACTTGCTTTAAAAATGTTACTTGTGTATGTAAATAACAAATTGAATTTTTCATCAGGAAGGAAATAAGTCCCTAAATATATTTTCACATAAGCCCATGACAAACATAGTTAGACAAAAGTTTTCAAACTTGACACCTCTCTCTCACACCACACCTCCTTTACATCAGGGCTGGATCTTTGACTTTTTGATAAATTATGATATTTTCATCAAATAACACATCCAGGGCCCATTAGGTTAGGAGCATTTACTTTTCTACTAAATCACTTAGCTCTTGTTAAAAATAGTCAGAAAAAGCTATAATGTATAGACACTTGTTTGGATTACCCTTTTTACAAGCATTTGGTGACAACTCATTTCTTACTGGAAATTTGTTTTATTAAGGCCATCAACAGCACATAGCAATGTACAGGCAGTGAAGTAAACAGCCTAGATGATATGTGGTTCTTTGAGAAGATGGACATTGTTTCCATGACAGCTTGAAACTAAATATGTGATGAAATAAAGTATTTGAAATTTAACTTCTACTCAAATATATTAGAGTGCATATGTCTCAGAGATCAGAAAAAATCATTAAAGTTCATTTTACATGCAATGTAATACTTGTAGCTTATTACTAAATTCATTGAATACTTATATTTTAAAAGGTCATTATATTTATGCTTAACCCCAATCACAGGACTGTCATAATATAGATAATATATAGACAATAGATAGATAGATAGATAGATAGATAGATAGATAGATAGATAGATAGATAGATAGAGTGAGAGAGAGCAAAAATAATCATTATATATAATGCATATAAAATTTTTATTCCAAATAAGTTTCCAAAGTTTTTCATATGTTATAGACCACAGCTGAGCCTTTTAGTCACTATGGTAACTGCACTTTTACAGCAATACAAGTTTCTATCCATGGCGATCTAATCTTGAACAGGGTTCATAAATAATCCATGTGAAAGTGACTATTGCTGTCATGTTATTTTCTGGCTAATCTGGTTTTGGCAAGTGTATAATTACGTTTATGGAATTGGGGAAATTAACTGTTCTGTAGTATCAGAAGAAGGAAGCATCTAACAGACCACTAGAAGTGCAAAATGGAAAGGAAATAATTTTCTTTATTCTTAGAACTGCATTCTATTGGGAGATCTCAGAAGTTAGGGTCAAAGCTGTTAAGACAAAAAAAAATTGTTGTATGATCTCAAGAGCCTCATGGTATCTAATGATTTTTCACATTCCTTTTCATATATATTTTAATCTTAGACAATGTGTATTTGCATTCATATTTATTGTGTATGTTTATGCATCCATACAGGAATATATGTGTGTATATCACCTTTTGAAATTTTATTTTAAATCATGTATTGGATGATATCATTTTTGCTGAGTTAGCATGTTACTGTGTTGTACAAACCCACCATGCTATTATTTGCTATTATCTATCTGTGTATGCAAGAATACATGTATGTACACATGTGTGTGGAGGCCAGAGTACAGCATCAGGTGTCATTCCTCCTGTGCTCTCTCCTTTGTTTGGTATAAGACCTGTCATGTTTGCGGTTTGACAAAGAGTAGATGCACCTGTCTCTGCCTCCCCAATGCTGCCACATTTTTGCAAGCAGACTTCTGCCCATTGCCTTTTCTTGTAGTAATTCCTAAAGGTTTCAAACCAGTCAGACGAAGCAAGTTACCGGAGCAAGTCCACATTATAGGGGGTGAAATAACAAAATGGTATGCTGACTAGCAGACATGGGTAAGGTTATCTTTACAGAAGCTTGCTTATCACACTGATGGATATAAATATTACTTATGAACTGTTCAATAGAAATACTTGCCAGGTCCTCTCTGTGCCATGGTGCAACCAGAAAAAGACCAAGAGAATGATAGGATATTTAAGAAACAGTAACAAGCAGCTTCCCTTCCACTAAGATGTGTCACTGCTATACTTTACATATGAGAACTCCTTAGGTGTTTTATCTTTTGTACACTAAATTATAGCCTCATCATGAAGTTGATTTAGTCCTGTGGAGTATAAAACATAAAATAAAGTCTTGTTTAGACACTTTCTAAAGTAAAATTATTTAGTGAGTCCACTCAAAATATGCTTAATGACATATCCTCATGCACTTTTATTATACCTTTTCCTTATTTTCATCTGAGTAGTGATTAATTATGGGCTCTCCATTGTATGCATAGATCCTAGCCTTTAGAATGAGAAATATACTTCTACTATTTCACTTAAATCCCCGCCCCAATAAGTATATAAGTCTTAGTGAAGTTAACTCACTTTCCCTAGATGAGAGCTAAGGCTTAAACTCAGACATTCTGTCTCTTGTATGGGCTTTAAATAACTCAGCACATGACATCACTCTTCTCCTGGATTTTTTCTACAAGCTTCCATAATGGTGTAATGACATATTTTTATATGCCTCACTTATTAAATGCTAATGATATACTTTTAAAAGTTTGTTCTATGAATAAAATTTTGGAATTAACCATACATGCATATATTTTATTGTAAACCATTTTATATAAAATTGTTCCATTTTCATACCTGACCTTTATTCTGAACTTGGTTTCTAAGTTCTTGGTAATGCTCTGGCTTCTTTCAGTGTCCAGATGCCTTGTTCTCTTTTGTGAAGCTATTACGAAGAAAGAGGTTTCAGAGATGGGGGACATAGCTCAGTCAGTAATGTGAGAAATATGAAAATGAGTCATATTGTCTTCTCTTTCCAAGAAAAGAATAAACTTGGCTTTAAATAGAGACCATGCTTTGTGAAGTCTCCACTGAATTAACAGTGCTTGAAATGTAAAAGGTAAAACAAATCTTAAGACCAAAACAGTCAGTTGTCTTGAGACCAAAACTTGAAAGCAAAGCCTTCTTGTACACCTGGTAAGAAGTGCTTAAGGTGTGCTATCCACACCCCTTTCATAGCTTAACTAATCATGTAAGAATGTGAGACTGAAATCTGACCAATTAGACTAACACACTGCTGTGCCCTTATTAAGCATTAGGGAATAAGAGTGTCAACAGATTTCCTGGTGGTATATTTACATACCTGAACTTTTTTTTTTTTTTTTTTGGCTGCACACCATTTTGCAGAAGTAAACATTGTCAATATACTTCAGATTGTTTTTATCATTGTAGTACCCTAGACTCATTTCTAATAGTAAGATGCTTGTCATGCGGACATGAGGTTCTGAGGACAATCTGGTAGCTGGTACCTACATAGAATGCTGGGAATGGGGGCACGAGTTTGTAATCCCAGTGCTGGGGAAGCAGACAAGAGGATCCAATGTTTTTGTTTTTCAGTCAGCCTCGTCTAATTGGTGAGTTCCAGGAAAATTAGCAGATCATGTTTCAAAGTTTTTCGAGGGAGGGTCTCCCTCTGGCCCAGGCTGACCTGGAATAAACTATGTGGTCTCAGGGTAGCCTTAAACTCTCAGTGATTCTCCTACCTCTGCCTCCCGAGTGCTGGGATTAAAGGCATGTGCCACTGTGCCCAGCTTAGATGGTGTTCTTTTAGAATGATCTAAGGATTTTTTTTTTTTTTTTTTTTTTTTTTTTTTTTTTTTTTTTTTTTTTTAGGATTTGGTCCTATGAGTACATAAGTATATATGTGCATATTCCTCACATACATATATCGGCATGCACCTACCACACACACAAGCCAAAACAACAAAACTAAGATCTGAAAAGTGTTAAGGCACTTGCCTGCAAAGCCTAAGGACACAGAATTGGCTCCCCAGAACCTATGTGAGCCAGACACAAAAGGTGACATACATGCACAAGGTTGCATATGTTCACAAGATGGAACACACATTTGGAGTTCTATTTTAGTGGCTGGATGCCCTGGCATGCCAATTCTCTCATTTTCTCTCTCATAAATAAATAAATAAGTAAATAAATAAACAAAAAATGATTTTAAGTAGGTGAGAAAAGCATGTATAAAATAGGAAATTGTGATCACTTGGTTTTGATCACTTCATATATAATGACCCCTTCTTCTAGTGCCATATGAATTACAGTCTATAATGTGTTATTGGGCCACCATAAAAAAAGCTTGCATTATAACTTAAATAAATCAGAGTAATAGGTCACTACTTAGATTAGCTATGATTCCAATTTATATTCTGCCACAGGTTTCTTATCTTGCTGAGCCAAGAACAAATAATTTGTGGAGCAGCTATTTGAAAAGCATAAACTTGTGAAATTATTTTGGTTCCCAGTTGTATTAGCTACTTTCTTATTGCTAATACAAAATAACTGACCAGGCATAATGTAAGGAAGGAAAGGATTTAATTCAACATGCAGTTTTGAAAGGAAGTTTCATATCAGGGAAGGCATGCTGGCATAATCTGGGAGCCAGTTGTCACATCAGCATGCAGGAAACAGAACTGGAGCTATACTATAAAACCTTCAGTTCCAACCGTAGGGAACCACTTTCTTCAGCAAAGGAACACTTCCTTAAGGTTCCACAACCTTCCTGAACAGTGCCACCAGCTGGGGCCCGGGAAGTCAAAACAATTGATTCTATGGGGAACATTTTACAGTGAAATAGCACTCATGTTATTGTATTCCTTACATACATCTTATTTTAGTCCCGTGTATCCTTGCTGAGAAAATAGTTCTTTATTACAATTTTATTTCCCATGTAATTTTTCCAATATTTATAAAGAAATGGGTGAGTAAATTATGTGTTACAGTTCATTTAATGTTGATATTTTTTCCATTGATTAATAAATTATACCACTGTGGTATGGATCATATTAGTACTTTGGAATTTTTGTGTGATAGCTAATCTTGATTGCCAATTTGATTTGCCATGTTATCAAATCTCTGGGCATGTCAGAGAGGAGATGTCTAGATTAGGATATTTAAGGTAGAAAGACCCACCAATTCTGAGATTGGTACCATTTCATGGGCTGGTGTTTTTTTTAGGTATAAAAATGAAAACGCTGACTGATCACCAGCAATCTCTCTCTGCTTCCTCACTGGGACCACTGCCTCATGGTCCTGTCTCCATCTGTTCTCTGCCATAATGGAAGAAACCTCACATGTAGAACATACAAATCGAGCTGGAGAAATGACTCTGTGTTAAGGTGTTTGTCTGTGAAGTCTAAGGCCCAAGGTCTTATTCCCCAGTAACCACATAAGCCAGATGCACAAGGTGGCAGTTGTGTCTGGAGTTCATTTGCAGTGGCCCAGGTGCACCCATTCTCTATTTGCCTCTTTCTCCTTCTTTCTCTCTCAAAATCAATAAATTAAATTTAAATTCAAATAAAAAAAAACAAACAAACAATAAAATTCTTCCTTTTTACAATGGTTTTGTAAATATTTTGTTGCAGCAGGAGTTACCTTTCGCTAGGAAAGGCTATTTTCAGTGCTCTAAAGAAGTGAACTTCAAGCCGGGCATGGGGTTCACGCCTTTAATCCCAGCACTCAGGAGGCAGAGGTAGGAGGATCGCTGTGAGTTCAAGGCCACCCTGAGACTACATAGTGAGTTTCAGGTCAGCCTGAGCTAGAGTGAAACCCTACCTCGAAAAACTGAAAAAAAAAAAAAAAGTGAACTTCAGGGCATCCAAAGTTTATTACCAGAACCTGAAATATGGCTGTTAATTTAGAAGCATAGCCTAGGATAACTGTGTCCCCTGTGTGTATTGCTCATCCCCTTTCCTCTGGGACACTAATGGGACCTAAATGACAGTGACAGGCATCGTAGCTCTTTGTTCTTCCAGAGTCCAGCATATTACAAGAGTTCAAAGAAGTTCATTGATCCTGGTTAAACACTGTCAAAGTAGCTTTCACCTGATGTCCAAGCCTGTTAATTATCAAATCAAGAATCACTACCAATTGAGCGGACATTGTGAGAAAGATCATTTAGTCAGTAGCCGTGAAGGTATTGCTAGGCACTGCGAGGTCATGGGTATCGAGGACAATTTCTACCTGAACAGTAGCATTGTAAGGAGTCATAACCTTCCTTTGGCTATTATGTTCTTTCCATCGCCTCTTCTGAAATGGACCCTGAGCCTTGGAGGGAGTGATAGAGCTGTTTCAGTGCTGGACACTCCTCTGTCCCTTCTTATCAGCACTATGTTGCCTTTGGTTCATCCCAGTGGTCATCACCATCTGAAAGAAAAGCTTCTCTAACCAAAAGTGAGAGACCATTAATATATGAATATGGACATTAAGTGTAGTGCTTTCAGGGCAGTTTTGTGGGAATAATATATGCATTTAGCCAGACAAGAGTTATTTTATACCCCTAAGGCTCATGACCTTCAGTCCAATTAGAGAGCCATTGGTTTCCTCCAGAGCAGACATGCCACTATTGCACCAGTGGTCATTTGGTCATTTGGCCTGTCTGGCCAAACTTGAAGTTTCCAATGTACACTGTTTTCACTGCTGATGATTTCTGTCTCCCATACAGCTGCATGCAGTGCAGATTTTTCCAGCTTTCAGTTGGCTGGTTTACAGGGAGAAGGTTTTCTGCTCAGTACCACCTTGCTTTCTCAGTGACCTTGCCTCTCAGGCAAGAGATGTCTTCAGCAATAGGGTCTTACCATCTGTTTCTCAAGGGAAACTAAGGACCTTGGCAATAGCCTTTAATGTTTTGGAGGCTACAGGGACCTCCCTGGACAACAACTCACTGGAAGGTATCCCATCTCAGACAATTACAATTTTCTAGTAACAGCTTATAGCTTCTGGATGTGCCATTATTCAAAAATGTAGGTTTACATAAGTCTTAATCAGAATATCTTGAATTTTGGTTGCCCTCCCCTCCATCCTTCTTTTACACATTTTCTTCCCCTGGCCTTGCTTAGCCTTTTCCCCTCCCTATAATCTGTTCTTCTACTTACATATATACAATAACATCACCCTAAGTCCTTTCCTTGCCTCCCTACCTTATAGCCTTTTTATAGCTTACTGGCCTCTGATACCGATTTTTGGTTCCAGCTCACACACAAGTCTATACATTTGTAGCTAGGATCCACATATGAGAGAGAACATGTGACTTTGGGATTTCTGGGTCTGGGTTACCTCACTTAGTATATGGATCCTTTCCACATCCATCCATTTCCCTGCAAATTTCATTTTTCTTTACCACTGAATAGAACTCCATTGTGTAAATGTACCACATCTTAGTATTATGTTGGCTGTAGGTTTGTCATAAATAGCTTTTATTATATTGAGATACATTCCTTCTATTCCCAGTTTCTGTAATACTTTTACCATGAAGGGGTTTGGGATTTTGTCAAATGACTTTTCTGCATCTATTTAGATAATCATTTGATCTTTGTCCTTCTTACCATTTATATTGTGTATTACATTTATCAATTTGCATATGGTGAACCATCCCTGCATCTCTGGGATAAGGCCTAATAGGACAGGGTGAATAATCTTTCTGATATATTCTTGTATTCTGTTTGCCAATATTTTGTTCAAAATTTTTCATCTATGTTCATGAGGGAGACTGGTCTGTAATTTCTTTTTTTGTTCTGTCTTTGTCTGGTTTTGGTATTATGATGGTGTTGGCTTCATAGTAGGAGTTTGGTAGAATTCTTTCCTTTTCTATTTTATGGAAAAGTTTGAGAAGACTTGATGTTAGTTCTTCCATGATAGTCTGGTAAAATTGACCAGTGAATCCATCTGGGCCTGGACTTTTTTTAGTTGGGAGACTTTTTATAACTGCTGGGATCTCCATACTTGTTATTGGTCTATTTAAATTTAAATTTAAATTTCTCTTATCTTGATTTAATTTAGGTAGGTCATATAAATCAAGAAAATCATCCATTTCTTTCAGGTTTTCAAACTTAGAGGCATATAAATTTTTAAAATATATCCTTATGATTTTTCTGAATTTCTTTGGCATCTGTTGTAATGGTGCCTTTTTCATCTCTAATTTTATTAATTTTTGTCTCTTCTTTCTTTCTTCTGGTCAGATATTCTAAAGGTTTATCAATCTTGTTTATCCTTTCAAAGAACCAACTCTTTGTTTCCTGAATCATTTGGATTTTTTTTTTGTTTATTTCATTAATTTCTGTCCTAATATTTGTGTCTTACAAATTACAAGACTTGGTGGACTATAAATCAATAAACAGGGTTGAGTAGATGGCTCAGTGGTTTAAAAGCATTTACCATAAAGCCGGAAGGCCCAAATGCAAAACAATGTGAGCTTGTTCTTCTGACTTTTCACCATGGGCACAGGGAAATTGAACCTGGGCTGTCAGGCAATTCCTCAGTACCCAAATAAAGACAGATGCATGAAAGGGTTACATGTATCTGGAGTTTGCAGCAGCAAGAGACCCTGGCACATCTAGTCTTTCCCTTTATCTCTGCTTGTAAATGAATAAATAAAAATATTGTTTTAAAATTACAATGAACCAAGTAGTATATGAGATAAAAGTGGATTATGGGTACAAGAAAAGAAAGATAGATATGGCTTTAATAACACAGACAAAACATTGAAGGATAAGGGAAATTATATAAATAATGACAAGGCAGTGCACCTTCAAGAATTATTAGGTGTATTACAGGTAAAGGCAGATTTCACTGATGATTTCAGTGGACTCTGAAAGTAGATCAAATTATACATCGTATTTACAAACAGTATATAATATATACTAATCTTTAAAATGAACAGAGAATGTAAATTTTGCTTTGAAAAACATTACTTAAGAAGTAATAATGCATGGAAGGTATTATTAAATTTCCTTCTAGTTATATAAACAGGAGCAAATAAAAGTTGTCAGTAAGGAGAATTTCATTGTATTCTCATCATGTGAATAAATGGGTAGATGGAGGATTAAAAACATAGATGATATACTGACACAAAGACAGATAAATAAATAGATAGTTTGAACAAATTAAAGGAAATTTGTTTTGAGTATGACTCACAAAGGCCTAGAATCCAAGAGGTCCCTTGCAACTGCAGCCATGGCCAGAAGAAACAACCCCATGCTATGAGGCAGTTGTAAATACATATAACAAGAACACAGGACCTATGATATCACTGCCAGAGAGAGCTTCTGAGAGTCTTAGAACTCTCTGAACCAGAGATGCTCACGTTTTTGCCTATGATCAACAAAAACTTGGAATTCACAGACAAGAAGAAGAGTAATTTATGAAAGATTTATTTTTTAAGAGTGATTAAAAATAAGAGAGAAGTAACACTCCCAAGTCAAAAGGAACTACACACGTGTTGCAGCTTAGAAGAGGTGCAATTTAAAACCATGCATCCTATTAGGATGAGTCTTATGGTCAAGATGGTTCAGCAGTGAAGGTGATTACCTGCATAGCTTAAGGATCCCAGTTCAATTCCCCAGTACCCATGTAAAGCCAGATGCACAAGGTGGCATTTATATCTGAATTCGGTTTGCAGTGGCAAGAGGCCTACCATTCTCCCTCTCAATTTCAATATATTAAGGACCTTTATTGATAAGTGGGCCCAGGAAGATTGCAGTGTCAGATATGAGCTCCCTCCAAGCCGGGCGTGGTGGTGCACGCCTTTAATCCCAGCACTCGGGAGGCAGAGGTAGAGGGATTGCCATGAGTTCGAGGTCACCCTAAGACTACATAGTGAATTCCAGGTCAGTTTGGACTAGAAGGAGACTCTACCTCAAAAAAAAAAAAAAAAAAAAAAAAAAAAAAGGAAATAGAAATGAGCTCCCTCCATACCTCCATACTCCTCCCTGGGAAAATAGAAACTTTTGAAATCTGCTGCATAGCCCCACCTTGGATCACACTGAATCAGACTGGAGCTATAGTTTCACCAGGACATGGATCTGTCCATGTTCTTTGGAGCCCGTGGACCTAACTGGCTACCTGTGAAAGGAAATTAATTTGTTCCTAATTCCCATCATCAATCTTTCTCTGCCTCAGGAACATCAAGTCCCAAAGCAATAGTCCTAGGGCAGAGCAGGGACGCCATGATTGAAGAGAGGCTGAATATCCCCTGCCTCCACCTGTGCTTTCTACTTGGGCCCTCACCATGAAGAGTGATCGTCCTTACTCCACCCACTGACACATAGTCACAGACATGCCTCAAAATATCGTACTTGCTAGCTCAACAGGCCATGCTAACTGAAAAATTAGTCATTGCACTCCAGAGATCCAATGAGCCCTCACTTCAATTGGATGTCCAAACAGTTGACACTCCACTAAGAGAATATAAAAATATTATGATTTTTAGGCTTGACAGATGGTTCAATGGCTAAATGCACTTGCTTGCAAAGCCTCACGGCCTGGGCTTAATCCTCAGTATCACATAAAGCACAAAGTGGTGCTTGCAGCTGGAGTTCCTTTGTATTGTCAGTAGGATCTGGCCTCCCCGAACTCACTCTTTCTCTCCCTCCCTCAAATAAATAAAAATAAAATCTTTAAAAATGTTATGACTTTAGTAATGGCACTTTCTGAGAAAAGCTGAGGAAGTGCCCAAGTTGTCCCAAAGAGCACAAATTAGGCTACTGATAAAATGTTTCATGGTGATTTGGCAGTATGGCAGAAGCTTGCCTGCTTTGCATGGTTTGAACTTGTCATCTGTGTCAGATGAGGCAATACCTGGATTTCCATATAGATTCCCACTGGAAGGGAACATGAAATAAACAGAGGAAAGAGGCTTGAAAGCTGTCAGTTGTCAACTAGCAAAAAATTCAGATAAAAATGAGGCCCACTTCTGCGTAACATATCAGTGTGTCAACACAGATGACACAAAAATATGTTTAAACAGTTAAGCAAATATTTTAGATATAATTTCATGCTTTATTGCTTCTTAAATATGGAATTTTTTTTTAGGCAAGCCCAACAGACTGGCTTTTTTTATGTTGTGTGTGTGTGTGTGTGTGTGTGTGTGTGTGTGTGTGTGTGTGTGTGTGTGTGTCTCGAGGGGTGGGGGGAGGGTGGTGGAGAATTGGCATCCAGGACTTCCAGCCACTGTAAGGGAACTCCAGACATGTCTGCCATCTTGTGGCATTGTGTGACTTTGCACACTTGTGTTATCTTGTCTGGCTTACATGAGATCTGGAGAGTCAAACAGGGGTCCTTAGGCTTCACAGGCAAGTGCCTTAATCACTCAGCCATTTATCCAGCCCTTAAATATGGAATTTTTGGAAGACCAAACAATTAGGGATGTTTCTGATTTTAATACATTTTATCTCCTATTATAACCTTGGTGGTAAAATCAACTTTCATCCTAATTATAATTTAGTCTCTTTGAAACTTCCCAATAGAATATCAGACAACAATAGTAAAATAATAGCAAAGTCTTTTGGTGGTACTGAATTGTTTCATTTAGTGGAATACCATCTTTTCTTTATCCCTTAGCATTTGAGCATTATTAGTATGCAGAAATGCAAACCTATTCACTGATCAACAGTCCAAGGTTCACTAAATTCATATCAGATTTTCAGCAATCCCTTTGTTTTCTTTATGAACGTGACATATGCTAGGTTATCATTGCCACACAAGATTCTAGTTTTGAGATCTGCCTTTTTTCCCAAGAGATTGAAAGGAATATATATATATATATATCCATCCACTTTTTCATTCTTTTTCCATCAAACCTGAATTTCTCATGCAAAATTCTGTAAGGCAACTTATGGGGCTGCATAGAGAGGCCACGCTTTGTGTGAGAATGACAAGACACAGTTGATGCTTGTTTCCTTTTCTTTTGATAACATAGGTTAGTACGTGTGGGTATCCTCAGTGTCTTAACACTTGTTACAATTTTCTTGCATATCTGGCTTTAATTCCTGGTGTTTGGAGCCTCTGTGTTTATGCATCCCTTTATACACATGTTGTTATTCATTTTATTCTGTCCAGAGCTTCATCCACAGGTCAAAACCATGATGAGATTAAAGCCCTCTCATGGCCATGGTTGCATGCATGCTCTTCTCAGCTATGTGCACATAGCAGGTCGGCTTCGGTTCTCAGCCATGGCACCCAAGGGGCTGAGAAAGGCACATGTTCTTTTCTCTGCTCTTTGCTGCCCTCACCTGACTGAGATTGTCGTCTCCAAAACTTTTGACAATATTGTTACGTCACAAGGTATAATGCTGTAAAAACCTGTTTTGAAAAAAGTATACTAAACTAAAAGAATGCAGGCACATAGTATGGTGAAACACTGTTGCTAAAATGTGCTAGTCAGTTTCTGAGAAAAGAGTGCATTTTTTATTTGTCTAAACCCTATGAAAACTCTGCTTTTGACACAGCCTTGTGTATTTCTCCCATTTTATTGTCATTTCCAAAACTGTGCTTGGGCTGGTGAGATGGCTCAAAGGATAAAGCGCTTGCTGCTCAAGCCCAGGTACTTGAGTTCAATCCCCAGACCACAAAAAAAGCCATGGCGGGTGCTGGGGAGATGGCTGAGTGGTTAAAGGCACTTTCTTGCAAAGCCTGACAGCCCAGGTTCAATTTCCCTGTGCCCATGGTGAAAAGTCGGAAGAACAAGCTCACATTGTTTCTGAAGTTTGTTTGCATTTGGTTGTAGGAGGCTCTGCTGTGCCCATTCTCTCTCTCTAAATAAATAATAAATGTATTTTTAAAGTGGGCCAATGGGAATGGAGATAGGAAATTATCATGGTATATTGTCAATATTTATGGAAATTGTCAGTAAACATTAGAAAAAAACTATGATGGATTTCTATAATACCAGTGTGCAGAGGGTGACAGCAAGATGGGAAGCATAGACACGAAAATTGCCCAGAAAGCTCATACATAAAAAGACACTAAAGAACAGCTGAGCAGAGTCCAGAGAGAGGAACCCTGTCTCAAACGAGGTGCAAGAGGAGGACTGGACTGAAAATGGTCCTCCAACCTCTGCACATGCACACTGGCACACACCCACCTTCACTATAATGCTTGAACACACACATACCATATGTAAACAATGGTGCACACACATATTTTAAAATCATGTTAATGGGATTTATTATTATTCTCAAGAGTATTTTACATTTGTTTGGATATTGTTCTGTGCTATCTTTAGTTTTTAAGTATAATTAGTTATGATAAATATTTCATATTGCACTAAATAGTAATAATTGTACTACCAAATTATTTACATTGTCATAAGTTTTCATACTCTTCAGCCATATTCACATATTTATAGCACATATGACAGGTTTTGTATAAAAGATATAATCTTGTATGCATGCATATATGTAGATTATAATTTTTACATTATCCAGAATTAATAAAATATTGAACTTTTTAAAATTCACTTTTCTCTGTTTCATGACTTCTGTTTTTCTATAGATTCTGATTTGTTACTAATTATTCAAGTATATAAATGACATAGGCTACATAATTAGACATCTCACAATATTGCTTCAATAACATTAACTGTTAGTATTCTATACTTCAAGGAACTATACAACATGACAACCAAATACCTTTCTAAATCAAAACTCTCTCTGAGGTTGGGGTAAAACTTTGCAAACAAAATCCTGCGTCACATGTTCAAGTCCCTGAGTTTGATCCTCAACACTGAAAAAGAAACAAAAGCACTGGAGAGATGCCCCAGCAGTTAAAGGCACCTGCTTGAAAATAAAAATCAAAGAGACAAGTGGGGAGCAGGGGAAGAAAGGATAGAGAAGAGGTGAGAAGAAGAGAGGAGATGAGAAGAGAGGGGAGTGAGGGGGAGAAAAGTGGAGAGGAAGAGAGTGGAGAGAAGGGATAGATAGGAAGGGAGGAAAGGAGAGGAGAAGAAATAAGAACGAAAAATTCCCAGTGGATATCAGTATGTGAGCCTCAGTAGAACACCATACAAGAGTACTGGACAGAATTTGGACAAAGTTACTGTAAACTTTCACAACTAATTTCCATGAGTGCAGCATAAGATAATTTTAACACAAGTGAATACTAGAAATGTATAAGTATGTTAGCATGTAACATATTATCTAATGGTATAACTTAAGTGGTGTATGTTTCATGGCTTTCTGTATTCATGCAAAAATTCACTGCTTTAGTTTTCAGCAAGGCATTAAAGCATCTACCTTAAACTAAAGTAAAGGATATTGGGGTTTCAGTACTTTTTAGTTTTACAGGGAAATTTAGTTTTACATAAAATATCTCTAATATTTCAATACAGCTTATAGCTTTCCGCCACTTGTTTTGGAGTTCGCAGTACTGGCAGGTGCCCACACTCAGGTGGTTGTGTAACCCAAGTGTAAAATCCTCAGTCTGTGTGAAATTAGAAAACACATGATGACATATCCTACTGCCTAGGGTTAGTCTGAAGGTGCCAATGTATTACTAGCCAGGAATGATGTCTGCCAAACACTACAAAAGTCCAATTGACAATGTGAGCACCTGCATCTGTTCCCTTGAAACAATGACTCTTACCTCTCCAATTACAGAAACTTGATCCAGTGCCACTGCACACTGGAAATTGTTCCTGCCTTCATCTTTTCCCTTAAGTAGACAGTCCCTACAATGTCATAGGTATTGTAGATTTAACCCAACCACGCAAAATGCATACATCATCTGTCATTCAGATTTAAGTAGTTTAAGAACTGTAAGACAAGGAAAACCAGATAATACCATTGACTTTCTCCAGAATCCCCCAGGCTTCAAATTGTTCACAGTGTGATCTCTCCTGTACATGAGAGATGTCTTAAAATGAAATAGTCATAGAGAGAGTCCTGACATACTGACTGTAAGTTAATGACATGACCACTTCCTCTGTCTTATTACTCTGTCCAGCATAAACAGGAGAAGATAGTCACAAAGGAGCTGGAGCTGTCATAGCAATTATAATTGTTCTGCTTACATCTGCAGACTGTGAACTCTTTCAGAGCTCACTAGCTGCCTCTGGCATAATAATATGCACCTCTCTTACTCTTTTAATATGGAAGATATAGTTCCCTACTAAGTAAGTCATCTGCAGCCATAGATGAGGACACCTGTACTATACTACAGTGAAGAAAATGTTATATTAATTCTCTGTTTAAACATGTTTTTGAGGAACGTTTTTGTGCCTACAACTGATTCTTATAACGATTTTAACAGGCATTCAGTTACTCTGATCATTAAGACACTAAGATTATTCCTTACACGATTAGGAAACTGTTACACAAATATAAAGTTATATTCTTAGTGTTATGCATGATGTTGGTAATCAAGTCAGCTAAAATTGGCTCTGTTCTCTTGTTTAAAAAATGTATTTTAATGTACATCTTGCTTAAAACATGTTTATTTACTTAAGAGAGAGAGAGAGAGAGAGAGAGTGAGTGTAAAAGAATGGGCACAGCAGGGTCTTGCCACTACAAATTAACTGTAGACATAGTTTCCACTTTGTGAATTTGGCTTTGGAATCAAAACTGGGCTGGCAGGCTTTGCAATCAAGTGCCTTTAACCATGGAGCCATTTTTCCAGTCCTGAAAATACATATAGCATATGCATTACACAAATTTATCCTTCATTATTTTGTGAACTATAATTTTTATATCTTGCTGTCAGTGCTGGAGCAGAGCTTCATCCTGGTAGGTTTGCTAAACATATATGTAGCCCAATTTTGATTCCCAGATTTGACAAAACAAACAATATACTATATTATAAAAGGTTGAGAATATTCTCTATAACCGAAACATCACCATTAGAATAAGTGTAAGATACATTTTGTAATGCATTACAAAACTGTATGTTGATTGTTTAGGCTAAAGTAAGTAATATTAAACCCTTCCAGAAAAGCTAAGTGATGATCCTGAGTTCATTTAGAAAAATTGTCATAATAACTCCCAAAAATCTACCACTGAGCTTTTGAAATTCTGCTCTTAATGATGAGTAATTCCAGTTCCTACTGTAGCTGTCAACACAAATGCAAACTAATTGTGGGAGGGGAAGACTACCTGGGACCAATTTTAAACAGTAGCCAATTGGTTCACCTTTGAGAAACAGCTCAGAGTAAAATCATTTTGACTGTGTTTATAAAACTTAAATTTTGGTTTCACATGCTGATCAAATTGTTTGCTTGGGAAGCAAGGCAGGTCTTTTGAGAAATGACTTAAGTAGTCTTTGAATTTTATTTCTCGAGCAGCTTCTTCAGAAATAGACTGACTAAATCTCATTGATGACGCACTGATTAAACCCCAACTTAACTTCTCAAATGCACCGGTTATGGGAAATCAGAAGGAGGAAGAGAAGGTGGGTAAAGTTGATGAACTGCTGGGAAACTTTCTCCAGACAGGGAGAACAGACAAGGAACATGAGGTTTCACATACGAGTTATTTAGGATTTCTTCCCACTATTTATTTCATAATGACTATTTGTTAGGAAAAACATAAGGTATAGACACACAAAATCCGAAAAGATATATCAGAATTGCTGATAAAAAGAAGTATTAAAAATATATCAGGGCTGTAGAGATGTTTTAACAGTTAAGGCACTTGCCTGCAAAGTCAAAGAAATAAGATTCAATTCCCTAGGACCCATGTAAGCCAGATGCACAAGGTGCTGCATGTATCTGGAGTTCCTTTGCTGTGGCTGAAGGCCCAGGTGCCCCCATTCTCTTCTTTATTAGTCTCTTTCTCTCTCAAATAAATAAATAATAACAGTATTTTTTTAACTTTAAAAATATTTCTAGAAAAATTGAGCCTGAAATGTACCAGCTGAAAGAAAAGGAATTCCATTTTCCTGCAGCATTCTTGAATTGAAAAGTCATACTGCTTGTCAGGCCTGAACTTAGATGTGCTAGGTGAACTGGCAGGCTGACTGGAAAGCTGGCTCAGCAAGAGATCTGGGATCCACTTTTTCTTATTTCCCGAGCTGTGTTCATTTCACACTGGGTCCCAGATATGACGAAGTTGTTCCAATGGGCAAGGGAAATCACCAGGAATCTAAGGGAGTCTAAAAGTGATGGTAGATCTATATTAGATAGTAGCCAAGTCATGCAAAGTAGTAGGGTGTCAGAATGTGTTTGCAGGACAGAGTACAGAGCACTGCCTGATGAAGTGTTTATAGAATATAGACATAGAAGTCTCTAGCTCCTCATAATACTAGTCAGGTTTACTTTTGCCCACAAAGAAAATTCTCTTCATGTATGAACTCAAAACACAATGCATTCTACACACACACACACACACACACACACACACACACACACACACAAATGCGCAAGGACTGGTACATTCCTGACACCCCACCAAAGAGAGCTCTCAGTAAAATAGGGTCTAGGGAGAGGAAACATAATGGGAATTTGAACAATTTGCCATATGTTCATACAGTAAAGTTCTCAAGACGGGCGTGGTGGCGCACGCCTTTAATCCCAGCACTCCAGAGGCAGAGGTAGGAGGATTCCTGTGAGTTCAAGGCCACCCTGAGATTACCTAGTTAATTCCAGGTTAGCCTGGATCAGAGTGAGACCCTACATCGAAAAACAAAACAAAACAATGTAAAAAGTTCTCAAAAAAGAAGCTATGTATTTGGTGTCATAGTCCAGTTTTTTGGAAACGAATAATAACTTATGCATACATGCTTGCACTAGGAGTACTGGTATTTAGGTTTTCTTTTCCTTAATTACCTCCTTTTTTGATTTGTATATAGCATTTTGTGGAACAATTCAAAGTATTCTCTATTTGACAGAATACCAAAATCATAGAAAGGATTATATTCTCTTGACCCTATAATATTATGCTATGACAATATGTTATAATGTATATATAATCAATAAATATAATGATATTATATAAATAATTACAAATGAAAGAGAAACATTAAGAATTATATTTTCTTGTCCCTATTATGTTATCATTAAACATATAGTAAATATATAATACATAACACATAATGTATAATATATATGCATTAGACATATACTATATGTATGACATATTTGTTATATATACATACTTATGATATATACACATGTGTGTTTGTGTGCATGTGTGTATGTATATATGCCACTACAAGCAGATGAGCAACATTAAGTTTCTTTCCACGTAAAACACTTACTTCCTATGATAGTTATATTTTAGCAATAGGAACTCATCATTTTCCCAAATTCCTTCTATTTAATATTATTCTTCTTCACTCCATTTACCCATGTGTTTTTCTACTAGGATCAAAAACCAGTCAATGTCCTCTCTGTGTTACTTATTCAGCACGTGTTCAGCTCCTCTGGAATATGCAGGGGATCTCTGTCATTCCCTTAAACACTGCTAATCATTTCTCCCTTTACAAATTCATGAAAAGAATGAGCTGTTATGTAAAAATGCACATAATTTCCTTACTGTAACTTACATTTTTGATATGCTTTGTTTCACTGTTTTTTGTATCTTCTACAGTTGATATGTCCCCTCCATAGTAGCCTATTCTTGGTCACCTATATAACTGGATGAAAACTGCTACTTTCTCTTAAAACCTTAAGAATAGAAATTGATTTTTTTATTATATGCATCCAATTACTATAGCCTTCTACTAAGCATGTTTTTTTCTACACAAAAATGTTCAGAATATATTTCATAATGTTATGTGTCACCCTAAAGTGCATATTGGTCTTAAAAATTAACTGAAATGAAATGATGAAGGTTATTTTTCAAATGATGTCGGGGAGGGGGTAGTGTGTCTAGACAAGGTGATGAGCAAAAACCAGAGCTGGTGAATATGAAAATGGCACAGCTCAGCCATTAGAATGTCTTTCTCACATGCTCAGAGACCTGTGTTTAATTCCCAAGTCATTTTCAGCTATATCTCAGGTTTAAGGCTAGCCTGGACTATATGAGAATCTTTCTAAATATTGATCAGGAAAAATTCAAAAGGAAAACTTTGCCATAAAGCCTTCATTTCAGTTTTTAAAGTAGTTATAATGAAATAAAATGCACATATTCAAGAGTATATAAACCATGACTTCACAGTTCAGTGACTGATTATATATGAAAAAATAACCTGAACACCACTGAGATATGCTTATGTGTATCTTCAAAGTTGTGCAATAACGTGGGTGATTCTTAAGTTCTTTTTAGAATGAGTATGTATCACATGGTTCTTCCATCTGCATCAAAGTATAAAATTTATTAATGGATTGACCAAAAAATATTCAATGTCAGATAACTAATATACTTGTGTCAATTAATCTCATATATTTTTCATTGAAATTACTGAAATTGATCATTTTCAGGGAATGAATTTTGTTGGTTAGCATTTCTGCTAAAAATTAATAGGTTTTGTGCATTGTATTACAGCATTTCACATATGCAAATATTTCAGATACCTATAAATGTAGACTTATTAGAAACTTCTACTGGGGAATAGTTCAAGAAAAGTGTATTAGATAATGAAGAAGAAATTTAAATTTAAGAATAGTTTATCCTGAGTATTCCTGCATGGAGTATAAATTGTGCTCAAATTATATTCGATGACCTAATCCATATTGATGTCATTATTGTACAAAGTTATAATGTGTTCAATAACTTCAAATTGCTAGAATGAACTTCTATTAAAATATCATCACAGGAACTCATAAGCATAGTACAACTCTAAGATATCAAAAAACATGGCCCACAGACCTTACAATGTAGGCATATATTTACAAGGATAACCCGAAAACTAAGTAAACTGACCGTCTTAAATGAAGCTAGTTCCTGTGTTGCATTAGTGCCATGTACATCATGCATTTGACTGGTTATCTCCTTGTACACTTTCCTTAATTTTATCATAATAACACATTTGTTGTATCTTCACAACCCTAATAGTCCCTCATCTTCACTCTGCAATAAGTGAATGAAATCTTTTTGGTAGTCATTAGAGGAGCACACTGTTG
The DNA here is from genome assembly GCA_036365145.1 of Orientallactaga sibirica. Lineage (NCBI taxonomy): Eukaryota > Metazoa > Chordata > Mammalia > Rodentia > Dipodidae > Orientallactaga > Orientallactaga sibirica. Next base: position 5,795,705 of record JAEOAD010000043.1, on the reverse strand, counting down.
AAAGATCACTTTTCCAGCTAATATCTTATCTCTCATCTTATTAATGCTTTTGCATAAGCCAAATGTTTCAAATAATTTAAAAAGAATTTACCCTATAAGTTCTAAGATAACAATATCCCTGGCATATGCACTTAAAACCCCATGTATCAAATGGAGACTATTAACACGTGCATCAAGAGGGTTCATATCACACAACACACAGGGAAATGTAGAGAGACTCTGTAACAAACCTCATTGTGAGGACTCCCTTCTCAGGGGAATAGTAAGGTAGAAAGTTCTCTTAGCAACCTGACGTAAGGTTGCTGCACAAGGATTCCCCATGACCACTGGGGCTGTGTGGAAAACCCTCCTCATGGGGGAAGACCAGAAAGAGCAGTCAGCCATACAGAGTTGGAAACAATTGACTCTCTTTTTCCAGCAGTAGTTATCATGGGAAAAAATGGTTTCTTGTTCCCTACATTTTATTTTTCTGAGCACATTTAACGACCCTGAATCATGGATAATAGTACATAAGAATCCCCAACTCCAGCAATCATACTCAGTGCTCCCAGGCTATAGGCTGATGTATTTGCTCAAGTCAGCTCAAGTGTTTCTACAGATATTAATGTGACCAGAGGGACCTGTGAAAACATAGGGAATTATTGCTTATACATTATATAAAATATCACCTAGACACTGTGCATAGATTAAGGAAACCTACCATGGAGGATGCAGTGTTGTTATATCCAATATATTTCATCTCTGCCTCTATGAAAAGTGTCTTTTGCAAGAAAATCTGTCGTGTATAATGTATGACACCAAAGCTGAAGGAGCAAGGAGATACATTTATTCCTGCACCACTCAAGTAGAACCATCATCAGAAATCTGGGGTCCTAACCTTGCATGCAGTATGAATGATGAATGCTCCATAAGGCTTCCTTCTCATTTTTCCAGTGTGCTAGGGTTTTGTCTTATGTATTGGATTATTGGACCCATATCTCAAGATTGCTACACATAAGTCTGGTGTTGTAATTTCATAGTTTATGACTAATCTTATTATGATTTTAAATTTACTAAGCATATAAACATGTGAAAAACCCAGAATTATGTTTGTGTTACATTTCACTGAACTGGGGGATCCTTTCAGAAGAGTCATGTACAACAGAATGAAAATTATTCTGGCTTTAAATCTACACCCATCAAACATGAAAACAAAACAATTAGAATTAAATTACTCCCCAAGTGCCTTAAGATGACGGCAATGATTAAAAATAACTGTGTGTGAGGCAAGTAGATATGGGGAAATCTGTTTACAGCACTACAAAACCCTCAAAGGAATGCTAGCACACTGTGTGCCTGAAGAGATGCATTCAAGGGATAGATTTTCCATCCTAGTTTAGATTAGCAAACAAAAACTTTTTTTAAAAAAGAGTGAAAAAATAAAAGCACCCAAGTGTATTTAGGTTTATTACAGAGTCCAAAGCACATGCTTGCTTTTTCCACTCATCTTAAATATTTTGTGGTTTACTTGAGTTTCTTCAATGCCAACAGTGTGAATGCCAATGTGCTGCTAAAAAAAAAATCCTGTATAAATAACATCAGCTGACTTATGCATATGTAAAAATCCATGTACAAGGATGTAAGTTATACAATTTACTTGGAGCTTTGATATTTAGTATCTATTGCCTTAGAGATACCATTCATTGGGTATACAATTTTGGAGAATAAAATATGACTTTTCATCTGGAAAGTATACAGAGTTACTGTGGGAAATATACACACTGTGTGTATAATTGAAATTATAGTCTCTCCTGCCTATTGAATTAAGCATTACATGTGGAAAAGCCTGAAAAAGACACAAGAAAGTTAATGCACAGCCAATGTCTCAAAATATTTCTAATACAAGTATAAATAAGAAGTTATCACAACTAGTCTCTATTTCTAATATCCTACTCTAGACTTAATCTATATATTATGTAGAAAGGTTAATCATTTAATCATATTTGACAAGAACTCAGGAAAAACACCTACAAATATTATTATTTGAAATGTGGAGTTATATCTGTTTGAAATACAGATATATCATGCAAAAATATCACAATTGAATATTCTTTTATTCTTAATACCCTGATCAAAACTTATCAATTAGTTTTATTTGGAAGTAGAAATGATGATCAATGAATTATATGTGACAAGAACTCAAGCAAAACATCTACACATATTATTGTTTGAAATGTGGAGTTATATCAGTTTTTTTTTTAAATTTATTATTATTTTTTTAATTTATTTTTGGAGAGAGAGAGAGAGAGAGAGACAGAGAGGGAGAGGGAGACAGAGATGGGTGGACCAGCAGTCTCAGCTGCTGTGAACAAAATCCAGATGTGTGCGCCCCCTTGTGGGCAAGTGTGGCATTGCGCCCTTGTGTCACTTTGCATCTGGCAAACGTGGGACCTATAGATTGGAACCTCTGGACATTGGAACCAGAGTTCTTAGGCTTAGCAGGCAGGCGCCTTAGCCACTAAGCCATCTCTCCAGCCCAATATCTGTTTTAATTAATGATTAAACTTATCCTAAGTATATTTTGTCTATCTTCCATATTTGCAAAAACTTCCAAAATCTGATTATCTGAATTGTGCTTATCTGTAGTTAGCATTAATATTTTCACAAGTGAATAAATTTTAAAAATAATTAAAATGCATTGTGGTGGTTTGGATCAGATTTCTACCATAAACACATGTGCTTTGTGTACATGGTCCTCAGTTGGTGGCAATTGGGGAGGTGGAGCCTTGTTGGAAGATGTGTGCTGTGGGGCCTGGCTTTGGGTGTTATAGCCAGCTACCCTTTGTCAGAGCTTGGCTCACTGTCCTGCTGCTGCTTTCCACCTGCTGTGCAGAGGTGATGTCCAACCTCTGCTCATGCCTTGCTTTCTGCTGCCATCATGAATCTTCCCCTGGAGACGATAAGCCAAAATAAAAAAATAAAATAAAATATAAAAGAAAACTTTCCTCAGAGTGATGTTCTAAAACTTCAGGACAATTTTGCATTTTTGTTCATGCTGCTCAGCTTTTGATGCTATCTCAAAAGTTGGAGCAAAGTCCTATATTCTTTTATTTTCAAGCCATTTTTCAATTTGTATTTACTGTCATTAGTTAAATGGATAAATCTGCATTTATGTAAAATATTTTAGTAATTGTACTGTATTTTAAACTTAAATATTTTATATCTAAAATGCAAATATGTAATGTTTTTATATTGTATAAATTAATAAAAACACTTTGATATACTCATATAAAATTTACTTAAGGTAGAATATTGTCTTATAAGAAGTCAAATACTTAAAAGCAATATTTTCACAGTAACATATAAAGTGCATAATTAATAAATCTTTCTCTTTCCTCTATTGTCCCAAATCATATATCAAACCATTTCTGTTTCTCATATTGCATAAAAAGTTTCAACTTCTATGGGCTTTTCAGTTTCATTTTCTCTCATAGTATTTGTTTGTATCCATTCAGTGTACATATTCTGCTCTAATCTGGGTGAGTATGTGCACACTGTTATCCCACCATGTTGGAAGGAGAAAGAGGAAGATTATTGTGAGTTTGAAGTTAGCTCTGAGTTTCTCAGTGAAATCCAGGCCAGCCTGGGCTACAGAGTGATATAGTATATCAAGAAAAAAAAAAAAAAAAAAACATCCAAAGTTAACAAGCAAAACAAAACAAAAACCACCAAGAAAGAAAGAGAGGGAGATAAAAGGAAGAGAGAGATGAAGGGAGGGAGATGGTAGAAAGAAGAAAAAGAAAGGAGAGGTATAGAAGGAGAAAAGGAAGGTGTTAATGCTAAAAGTTTTTTTTTTTTTTTATGTAGCACTTATATTGCTAAGTTTATTGGCTCATTTTTTTTTAATTTTCTATTACTTTAACATAGAGTAAGAGTGAAAAATGTCCATTCCATATTCAGAAAGAAACATGATAGATTTTAAAAAATAAATATATGATTATTTTTCCATTATGATTTGAGAAGTGTTACTTCTCCTTGTCCTTCATGTGATACAGGAATCCATTATAAAATAAGTACCCATTATTTTATTATGGAAATGAAACCAATCCAAAAATCATTTTATGGATATATGTTCTCTACAGTATCCTATGTTTTTACTCAAAATTCCCTTCCATGCCTAAGTTGCATACAACATTGCAATTTTGTGCACCTCAACTTCTGTGCTGCACTAAACATGAAAATAGCACATGAGAGAACCCTGAGAAGTGATATCTTTTGACTTAGAAGAAAAGGAAGGGCCTGCATCCTCTAGCATTTAGAAGTGACACAACATTTTCTAGTACTGTAAATGTAGTTGGTTGCATAGCAGCTGACAGTGAAATGGGAATAGTTAATGAGAAAGGACATAGGAACAATCCCACTGGGTCATTTTGTTAACTCCCTGGGCCTTTAATTTACTAGCAATAATTTCATTGTCATTGAGTGACTCCTACTGGTAAAACCCAAAGATTATAGCAGTTGTATTCTTCACTAATAATCAATTTCTAAAACTTAATTTTTAAAAAATTTATTTGCAAGCAGAGACAGAAAATTAATGGGTATGCCAGGGTCTCCAGCCACCACAATCAATATCCATATGCATGAGCCACTTTCTGTATCTGACTTCATGTGGGTACTGGGGAATAGAACCAGGGTTGTTAGGCTTTGCAGATAAGCACCTTAAACCATGAGCAATCTTCCCAGCCCAGAAAATCAAGTTTTATAATATTCAGATTACTTTATGCTAAATTCAAACTCAAAATGTGTTAGAACTATATAATATACTGTAGGTGCACAGATTTATAAAACCATCTGATTTTTTTTTTCCCATGGCTATAGAGAGAACAACACAAGCAGAAATAGAGTTAGTTTGAAGCACTTGTTATAGTATAGAATCAGAATGAGTGTGGTGAATAATTTGTTTTATAATTTTAGAAAGTTCTAGTTAGGGAGTTGGAACAATATTTCTACTTTTTTGACAACTAATATGGGTAGTCCTCACATGAGATGTATTTCTAATGACATGCTTCAAAATCTCCCTAACTTCTCCTTATCTTGTCCTTTAATGTTTTTAACATTAAGTTATAACAGATAATATTCTTGCTTGTGTAATAATCATTTGTATCTATTGCTTTAGGTCTGTCTTTCTGTGGTTGCACACAAGCTCTCTTAGAGGGCAAGAGTGGCTGTTTGATTTGGTCATTGACTTAAGCCAATGGACTAAGATAGTACCCAGCCTATGGACCACTTGATGAAGTCAATGTAATAGCTTTTGATTCAGTGTTGTACTTTCTCTAGATAATAGAGTTTATTCAGGGCTTACAAATACTTTATGAAGTGTGTATAATTATATCCACACTTGAATAATTCAGAAGTATACTGTTGAACATGCAAAAAGTCCTTGATTTACAGTTATCACGAATTGCAAACTCTTCTAGTCAACCATGATTAATTTGATACTCCAATCCTGTTCTCAACTGTCTAGATTTCAAAACATTTACGTATCCCTCATATACCAGTACCATGCTGTGTAAACACTATACTGCAAAATGTCCAAGTAAACAATCTCAGACAGCTTAGTTACATGTGCTATATCTGGAATGTGATGCTGGCTACAACAATTGTCCTCCTGCATCATGTTGCATCCAGAGACTTATGAATGCTCTGAGCAGCATTTTCAAGTGTTTAGTTACTTAAATATACATATGTATTTATTATGTGGGTCTTTCCTCCAAAATACATATTCCTGTTGCTACCTTTTACTGTGGTCACTGAATTACATTTCTTTTTTTAACCATACCTCTTTATTGAACTACATTTGTCTAAAACTTATAATAGTGCTTTATTAGCAAAGGGACTTTTTCAATGTACACAATTTATTTCCCCTTGAAATCCATCGCTTAATTTAGCACACATACTTTGAAGCTTGGAAGAGCTATATACCTTGAAGAATGTATTTGATTCATGCATTTCAAATCCCTTAGACCATATTGCAACACATGAAAATTTGAATAAAAATATACATAGTCTTACCAAATCTCAGGAATGTAAAGATGGAGGACATTTGAACCATATTACCAGATGTTCCTTCACTACTGTGAATTTAAAAAAGGAGGGAATTGTTAATTGGAAACATTCGAGTTCATGATACATTTTTAAAGTACAATTTAGAGTACTTTTCAAGTAAACAAATATAAGTGTGAAGCTAACAATGTATTAAACCTGAATAAAGCACTGGAAAAAGAAACCAAGTTGTATTGCTTGATTTTCTCAACCTCTATGAGGATCTCACCTGTATGGAATTGGCACTTTATTCTCCTGAATTTTGCAAGGCAGATTTCCAGTATTTGGTATTTCAGCTACAGCTGGCGTCACAAATGTAGGTATCAAAATCCAATCATTCTATTTTACTGGTTTTGATTCCTAAGATCCCTTGCATTAATAGTTAGATAGAGGAGGGTTCAATATTAAATACTTCCCTTTGAATCCATTTCAGCTGCTTCCATTTCCAAAACTGGTGAAGCAAAGGCATTAATTATAGATTTCTATTATGGCACAGCCAACATCAGCAGTCACTGAGGAGTGATTTCTCACAGAGGCAATGCAGCCTGTTCTCTGATCAAATTCTGTTTCTCGCGGGTAGGCATCTGTCATAAATTACCATGCAAGCATGAAAGAGAAAGGAAGTAGACAATAGGCACTTCCCAGGAGGAGAAAGAATGACAGTCTGACTCAAGGTATCTAATGGAACAAATTTTTAAAAAAGACTCTACTTCTCTCTGTCATTTCCATCATCCCCCCCCCAATACAAAGAAGAGTTTTGAGTTTGATTTTAATATCTTTTGTTGTCTTATCAGCCAGGATTCCATTTTTTTTTCCTTTTTTGAAACTGAAGTTAATTAAGTTGATTATTACTCTGGAAAGAGGAATATTCTTCATTGAACAGATATTTCATGACAATGAAGCAGTTGACTATTGTCTTGCTTAAACGTATTCTGGACTTTACTAACCATCACTTTACATTATACTCTTACATTATAGTGAGAAACATCACCAGGCCAATAAAGAGCATAGAAATGTACAGTCAAGTAGAAGATAGCCTAGTACAAAGTATAGATGACCTGAAGTATGGGGGGGGGGGCTTTTTTGATATAATATCAAATGTGCTGTGTCCATGGAAATAAATAACTAATAAGTTGTCCTTCATTACAACTTAAAAAATATCTACACTGTAAAGACATGATAAGGCAATTAACAGATGGGGAGAAAAATACTTGGAAGAGGATAGCTAATAGAGGACTGTAATATATAATAAATTAGCTTTAAAACTCAACAAAAATGATGATGAATGACTCAATCAGAAATGGGTAAAAGATCTCAAGAGTTATTTCAACAAAGAAGATATAAAAATTTATAAATGCCATATGAAAATTCTATTTATGTTTCAAGTATGCATTACCTTTAGGCCATTCCAGCTTTACTGTTCATTATTCTGTAGTCTAAACATCTTTAGGAATATAATGTTCCATGCATTCTGAAAATTATATTTCTAATTGATATAAAGAGAACTGAATGGACCATTGTTTCACTGAATGTGAATTTTTGTTTTTTTCCATGGTTGTAATTTTTAAACATTTTTTTTTTTTTATGTTTGGATAGATCTCAATGAAAGAGCATCATAAAGTGAAGGTGGAGCTCTGTCCAGGCATTCATCTTCAGATATTTTCTTTCAAGTCTTTGTCAGGTAGTTAAAGATCTTACGTTGCTAATAGGCCATTCTCAGAAAATAATTCAATGCTGAACAGCTAGTTTCAACATTCCCAATCTCTTTTTATGTCTGAGAAAATCTGATACATTTCTAGATTTTAAGTAGAAATATAAATATGAACTTAGATTCAATTAGCAGATGCATAGAATTGGTTAATATTCTATAGATCTGTATTAAATATTTTATGACAAATGTACCTCAATGGTATGTCAAAATATTAATCAAAATAGATCACTCAATCATTAGCATTTTTTTATTCAGAATTAATTCTCTCATGGTCCTAAAAATATTGACAATGAAAGCGAATGTTGCCTGTCTAATTTTGGATTGATTACATTTTTTAGTGAATTTCATATAACTATAAGAAAGACACTGGGCATTTTGTAATGTAAAAATAAAAGACTTTTGGAGGTCTTTTAGGTCAAAATCATAATAGCTAAAAAATAAAAAAAAAATGCACAGTTCTGACACATCCCATGTCTCCCACCCATAGCATTACATGACAGATGTCATCAGATGTGCTAGAACACGATGGGAGGTTGGGAAACATTATGCATGGCAAGAGAGGAAGCAAGAGATCAGGGAGGGCTCAGCCTTACTCTTTTAAATAAACTACTCTTTTGGCAGACTAATTCATTTCTGAGAGACCTATGCACCTATTGAAGACCAACTGTGGTAGTTTGAATATATGTCCCCCAATATATTCAGTGTTTTATTAGTTTATAGTTTAATCTGCAAACACCTTGCTAGAGGCAATGTCACTGTGGGCTGTTCCTTAAGATGTGGTGATGGGTTTGAGATTCTACTGTAAAGATGTGCAAAGTGTGCCTAGTAGGAGTTCCTGAAGTATGCTGTGGCTTGACTGTAGGTTTTGCTCTGTGTGCTGTGTGCCTGGTTGGTTTTTCTCTCTCTGCTTGGCCCTGTGAGAGCAGGCCGCTTCTTCTGCATTATAGAACTTCCCCTGGATCTGTAAGCTTCAATAAATAATATCCCTTCCTCCATAACTGTGCCTGGTCTGAAAGTTCATCTCAGCGAACCTGAAGCTGTCTGCTACACCATTTACCCTTTCTTGTGAGGAGTCCCATTCTAGCTACCTTCCAGGAGACACCAACAATCAAAGATGTTATCACCTTTGAATATTGGGTGCCAAACTGTCAATATGTAAACAATAGCGGTCTTAGCCTATCCAAATAATAGAAGTTACTGAAGAGCTGACACTCCAAAAGCTTCTCAATTGACAGAGACTCGTGTGAATCTAGGTTCCATGAATGACTGTCTTCATGGACTTAATGAAATCACTAAGTCCTATTAAGCTCAACTCTTCTTTTACATAAATGTCAATGGATGATATCTCAGAATTATTTTGAGGCTTAAAATAAGGTAATATTTCAATTACAATTTTAAAAGAAAATAGGCACTAAGTAAATATTATCAATCTTATACCTCAGTGTCACTGTAGCAAGTTTTCTAAATACAGTCTTCTGCATACAAGTCTCCTCTTGTCTGTTCTCCACTCTGCAAAGAGCCGGGAGATATGTGAGAAGAGAACATTGGATAGCAATGTAGACTAGTTATCTATTGCTTAAACAACAGAATTTGTAAAACTTCACAAAGTGAATGACGGGTTAGGTAAGTGGCTTAGTACACTTGTCCTGCAAGCCTGCTGAAGCTCAATCCCCAGAACTGGAACCCATGTGAAGCTGGATGCAAAGTGGGAAATGGGTCTTTAATTCCAATGTGCCTACAACAATGAAGACACAGGCAGGAGAGTCCGAAATTTCAAGAGCCAGCAAGACTGGCCTTCCCCTCAAAGAGAGAGAGAGAAAGAAAGAGACTGCGAAGGGAAAGAGAGATCCTTGTTGCCTGTATAAACGACCTGATCAAATAGGCTGAAGGGAGGAAAAATTTTTATTATGTACAGTCACCAGAGGAGGCTTCATGATGGTAGGAAAAGCATGACATGAACAGAGAATCTGACCATCACCTTGATCACAAATAGAAGCAGGAGAGTGAGCCAAACCCTGGCAAGGGTGAGCTGGCTGTAACACTCCTAAGCTCACCCCCAACAACAAACTTACTCCTCCACCTCCCAAACTGCCTCAGCTGGGTTGAAGCATTCAGAATATATGTGTTTATTGGGGTACCTGACTCAAAACACCACATAGATCTTTTCTCAGATAAGATGGTAATATAACATCAAAACCCCAAGGTTGTCCTCTGACTCAACATGTAAACCACTGCACACATGGGCCAATGAAAACACACACACACACTTCACATTTATTGAATGCATGTTGTCTGTTGTACATTTCGTTAAGAATTAACCAAAATTTGGGCTGGAGAGATGGCTTAGCGGTTAAGGCGCCTGCCTCCTAAACCTAAGAAGGCCGGTTCCAATCTCCAGGTGCCACGTTTAGCCAGATGCAAAGTGACGCAAGGGCGCAATGCCGCACTTGCCCACAAAGGGGTGCACACATCTGGATTTTGTTCACAGCAGCTGAGAGACTGCTGGCGCGCCCATTCTCTATCTGTCTCCCTCTCCCTCTCTGTCTGTCTCTCTGTGTGTGTCTAAAAAAAAAAATTTTTTTTAAAAAGAATTAACCAAAATTCAAAGACAACTTATAATAGATAGATCTTTTTCAGTTGTGGACAGTATTAGAATGCACTCTGGACATTTTAAGGGTGTCACAATTTTTGCTAAATAGCACTTAGTTAGCAGGGTCATGTTGCTGGGTTATCTTGTCTAACTAGGTAAGTGTTTGAGTGCCCATTTTGGCTCTTTTCAGACATTAGAGCATGTGTGGAACCCAAGACTTCCTGAGTCCCAGAAAGTACACTTTCCATTGCAACTTACAGCTGTAGGAAAAAAAGGGAACAGTAAATGCCACTTGAATTTCATGATTCCAAATATCAAGACATGATGAATTTACTTGCTGCACCTGCTTGTTGTTTTATCATTCCATTTTCTATCTCTCCTGTGAATTGGCCCACAGACACACACCTATTTAAAAAGATTGGATCTTAAAAATAAGTAAATTGATATTTCATATCCTATAGTTTCTTCTGCAATGGTAATATTGGTGCTGGGCGCACATTCAAAATTAAATCATTTTTTAAGCTCACGTAGGGTCTGACTAATAAAAACCCTTAGGAAATCCCACTGTATCTACTCAGTAGCAGCTTTTCAGAGTGTACAACATAGGCTTATAAAAAGCAGCCGAAGAAATGTGATTGATTATCACTTGCCAGATTCTACTCTGAAATTATAGACAGTAAGAGCTCTTTTAGGAACAAGATATAACCACCTGCAATATTAAAGCAATAAAATATGGGTTCTGCTGTTTATGAACTGTCTTGATCCAAACATAGAAAGCAGTCTTCTAGTGAGGCACCGTGCACAGCAACTGATCAATCCCTCCTGACTGTGGCAAAGCAGCAAAAAGCATTCCAAATTGACTAAAAGGTCAGAACACGCTGAAAGGATTCCATCATTGAAGCAACTGTGAAGTCAGCCACACTTGCGATATGCAGAACGAATGAAAAAAATGTGGCCAATTAGCATGAATGTGGGAGACAAAGAATTTATTCACTCAATAAAAAGATGCCCAATTCCTGTTGCATAACAAACCTGGATTTAATTGAGTGTCCATTTATTTTTTGCTTATCTAAATATTAACCAATGACCCGAGGATGTTGAAGGAGCTGATACACATCTCTGCAAATACCTACAGAACATCACATTTTTACTTAGCATCCACATAATCCATTTTCAGTGGCTACAAATGATATTGGTGTGTACACCTTTGTTTATAGAATATAAACCAAACCAATAAATGGAGAGTGCCAAAGAGTAAATTTGGAATTCACTTTGAAAGAGAAGCTACTCCAAAATTTGGGTAGACCTACTCAACAACTGCTTGGTTTAACATGGAAAATTTCAGCAACAACAATCACAAATAAGAGTAGTATGAACAACATGAGATTCTTCAGTATGCTAGGAATTTATGTTATAAGGGGAAAGAATGAAGACATTATGTAGCTGTGATATATTATGCAACTCATATAAGCGAGTGAGTCTAACAGGACAGGAATTGATTAAGTGGGAGAGAAATGTTTTAAAAGGCAAGAAATTTGTCCCAAATAAACCAAGAGTGACAAGGGGACAGATGGGCTAACTAAAATTTAGGAGAAAATCAATAACAGGTTATTAAAACACAGGTGTAATCCAGAGGGTTGTTTACAAGAACAAATATATTTCTTATTTTATGGGAATCAGAGAACAAGGTTAAATCAGTGGCAAAACAGCAGGAAAAGAAACCAATTGATTTACTTGTTCCCTGGGGTCAGGTTAGGCTTGGCCTTTGATGTGGTTTATGCACCCTCACACCTGTACTGTATAAAGAATGTGGCATGCTGGCAGATTTCCAGTGGAGAAGGGTTACACTCATGCCATGTATAGCAGAAACCTTCACCGTGTGTGTGTGTGTGTGTGTGTGTGTGTGTGTGTGTGAATTTTATCTTGGAATTGCTTTATTAAGGCATTGTTCATTAATTGACTGACATCTTCAAATTAGAACAAGGTTTATTTTCATGGAAATAAGGTTAATTCATGAAATAAATATGTCCTTGCAAGATGTGAAAAATTAAAATAAATATCAGCTACTAAATATGAAAGAAATGTACTGGAGAGACAGAGAAGTGCAGGGAAATACATATACAAGAGGCTAATATTCTAGGAATATGCATGATTTAAAGCTTAGCATAATTCTAAAATTAAAGTGAAAAAATTCTTTACTTAAGGACTATATAGTCAATCTATAGTGACTATAATATGTAACGACTAAAAATGAATATAGAAAAATTCACTTAGATATGAAAGTGACTTCACAACTAATTCTGATAAATATTGTTACATATTTTAATGATATATAAGTCCCCAGTATATACTCAAACCAGGCAGTAAATAATATTTTTGACCTCTTCCTCCAAATTTGCATGATTAGAAATATAGTACAATGGGTTGTATTGAATGTGTGGCAGTATCACATCCAAATTAAGTAAATTATAAATTAATATTTAAGTTGCCTTCCTTTAAAAATTGTATACTCATATGTGAAAGGAATATCAGAGAATAAATACAAAATATTGACTCCTTTATTTTGTATATTCAATCATAGTTTCTGAAAATTTTATCAAATAGATATATGTTCACATATTTGCACATAGTTCCCTCTTTTTTTATCACCAGTGGGAGAATGAAACAATATCAGTATAGCCCTATGCAATATGTCCTGCTGACCCATGCTGGACACCCATTGTCAGGACATGAGGTATTTGAGAAGTGATGAGAGCATGTATTATGGGGCCCTTATGAATGAGCCTGGGGCCCTTATAAAACAGACCCCATAGATGTTTCCACCTCTTCCATAATAAGGTTATGGTGTGAAAGTAGTCATTTATGAGAACTGACTTTCACCAGACACAGGGTATGCCAGCCCCTTCCTTCAAGCAAACGTGGCTGAATTGGGAACTCTAATAAATCAATTTGGGGGCTGGAGAGATGGCTTGGTGGACAATTCATTTGCCTTCAAAGATAAAGGACCCAGGATTGATTCCTCAGGATCCATGTAAGCCAGAAGTACAAGGTGGTGCATGTGTCTGGAGTTTGTTTACAGTGGCTGAAGGCCCTGGCATGTCCATTCAATCCCTCTCCTTACCCCCCCCTCCCTCTTACAAATAAATAAAATAAAATAAAAATTCAAAAATGTTTTAAAAATCTTTACAAAATCACTTTTGTTGCAAAATTTTCACATAGCAGAGTATTTTAACTTGATTTTTTTTGTTTTGTTTTGTTTTCTTGAAGTAAGGTTTCACTTTTGCCTAGACTGACCTGGAATTCACTCAGTAGTCTCAGGGTGGCCTCAAACTCATAGTGGTCCACCTACCTCTGCCTCCTGAGTGCTGGAATTAAAAGTGGCACCCAGCAATATAGCAGAGTATTTTAAGACAGAAAATAGGTATCAAGGGAGACAGAGGTAGGAGGATTGCCATGAGTTCGAGGCCAGCCTGAGACTACATAGTGAATTCCAGGCCAGCATGGGCTGGAGTAATACCCTACCTCAAAAAAAAAAAAAAAAAAAAAAAAAGGTATCAAGAGGTAGGGGTCCTAGTGTAATAAATATCAAAATCATAGAAGCTGTTATAATCAAGGCTAGAAAATCTTTGACCTGAGCACCAGGAAAGTCCTACATTGTCCTTATTAGTAGGTAATTGCTACCTTCTAAATACGTAAGTCTTCATAAAGAATACCTAAGTGTAGGTGTAGAGAAAAACACTGGACAGTAAAAGCCACGGTGATATAGTTTTGCAAGGAAATGTGGAACATGCCAGGGGGCAGTGAAGAAAGCATGTCCTTGATAAAGTATCATAAAATTTTATGGGGTTTTATTGGTGCATTACTGTTGTGTGGTTTGTAGAAACTATGAGCTATGAAATTTGACGTTTAACTGAGGAAATTTATAATCAAAATATTGAGAGAAAAGTCTGATTCTTCTGAATTGCTTTTTAGTAAAACACAAGAAGAAATATGAAGATAAAATTCAAATGGCTTCAAATTGGAAGCAGAACCAAAAATTTGGAAAATATATCAGACTAGCAATAGAAGGGGAAAAATGACAACATATTTGGGAAGAACAAGTATGGCTAAGCTGCTACTGCATAAAGAGATTAGTGTGAATCAACTTTCTTACTGATAGCCAGGTACTATCCACCACAAGAAAGAGAATGGTCAGACAGTGAAATGGAAATCAAGACCAAATGCCCAGAATTATGTAAGACCTTACAAACATTTCAGAGAGAAAAGTCCTTTTGCCTTGGCCATTTGAGGTTATAGTGAGAAGACAGAAAGAATCCAGTAGGACCATGATCTGGTACTTGGTAGCCCTATAGGAAATAAAGTTTTGATGGTTACAAGGCATTCTGTTTATGTTATTTTATTGTAGCTGCTGAATAGCCTAAGACAGCCATCTTGGTGAGATCATTGTATTTACTACAACCAAAAGCTACTTTGTTTGAAAATGGCATCTGGTTAAGTACTTTAGGAAATGCATGTCCCATTCGTGTCTGAAAACTTTTACTAAATGTTTACTATTTCCTAAAAAATTAATAGGAGCTAAATTTAGGGCAAATGGTCATAGCGCTGTAATGTGTAAAAGTGAAAATGAGATAAAATAGAATCTGAAGTATCCAGGTGAAACCACAGAGGAACTGGTGAGGGCAGTAAGTGTGCTGCTTCCACCGAGCCTGACAACCTGGGCCACAGTGATGGAGACAGACACTGAGGATACTCAAAACGCACCAAAGCAGAAATCCAGAAACTGGAAAGCTCAACACTAAAATAGACTTCACCCACACCCATCAAGGTTCAGGGAAGTTTACAGAAGAGGGGACAGAAAGAATGTAACAGGTTTACAGAAGAGGGGGCAGAAAGAATGTAACAGCGACTCTCACAATTCATAACCCACAAGTCCATGGCCGATACTATCAATCCCACTGAAGGGAGCCCCTCAATGGAATGAGGCAGGAAGGAGGGGATGATGGTACCAAAATACGGTGCGTTTATACAAAATTTCTACTTAATAAAAGATTAAATTAAAAAAAAAAAAAAAAAAAAACATTTTGGAGGCTGAAGACATGCCTGAGCAGGAAAAGGCCCTTGCTCCATAAGCTTGAAGAGCTGAGTTTGAAACTCAGCATTACAAAAAAATTTAAAATGTCCATGTATGCCTGTAACCCCAGGCTGAGTGGGATGAAGATTTAAGGATCAGGATCCCTATGACTCCCTTGTCAGCCTGTCTAACTGAAACATGAGGTGCTCCAGATTCAGAGACATATTTTGTCTCTGGGAAAAAAATGGTAGAACCAGAGTAGAGGAGGATACAAGGTGGTCGTCTCTAGCCTCCTCATGCTTACACATGAGACGTGTATCTGCGCACACATGCAGACATCACACACACGCACACACAAACACACACAGTCCAAAATTATTGAAATTTGCATTAAATTCCTCCACAATTTCCTATATGTGAATTTATTAGGAGTTTTGAGGTGAATATCATTCTTCCTATAGCATCCCAATGGAAGCCCACAGGGAATTTGGTGATATCAACACAAGACCTTGAGCAGTCCCCTTCCAGATTCAATGTGGGTTTACAACAAGGCTACTTCTACCCTCATCTCAGAAGTTCCTGACCTTGTGGCTCTCTGGATATAGCTCTGGCTTTGAACTTGTGTTTTATTTTCCTAAAGGTAGAAAAGGAGACATGAGAAGAACCCTAGTCATTGGAAGACAAGTTTCTCTCCAATGGAGGAAGGAGAAGTGCTAGTGGATCTCAAATGGTTATACCAGCCATGCAGGTGCAAGCAGGAGACCTGGTTTTTCTGGGAGGATAGCATTGACACTAGATCCACAAGTCTGAGGCCGAGAAAACAGGAATGTGTAATATATAGTCATGCTGGCAATATAAAAAATGGAGAATTGTTAAAAAGGCAAGTATGTACTTATAGATATGCAAAAATTAGTTCTAGAAGATCAATGACCAGCACCGTTGAAGAGGGATGGGTCTTTAGACAATGAGTCTATAAGGCATGCAGTATAACTTTACATTAGTGTTCCTCCATGATACAATTAGGTTGCACAGACTTAAGTTTAATATCTGTATTATAATAATACTTAAACATTTCCAAAGTATGAGAAATAGCTAAGAAATGGGTCAAAATATGAGTTACAGTTTTGTTTGTGAGGTTTCTCAGTATTTCTGGACACAAGACCTAACATCCAGAGACCATGAGTTCTATGAGGAAGATTCAAATAATGATCAATTGATTCATTTACACTGAAACAAAGAAGTTCATTCTATTATGATGAAAGATATCTAGTTCATGGATTTCACACAAAGGAGTGCCCTTCTTGCCATCCTGGTATACATGAGACCCTATCACAAAAAAAAATTAATTAAAATAAAACCTAGTTTGTTGGTTTTTGAGTGCATTTGTCAATATAGCTCTAGATACCACCTCATTCTCAAGTTATTCCTAGCAGGTCAGAAAGGGCTTTCCTGGGGTCTTTCTGAATTATAAGACAGAAGAAATGATTTATTGACATCAATGATTTAATGAAGGTCACATGATTTTCAGATGTCATGCATGTTGACTTGCTGACTAGTGTTACCTATTTTATCAGAATTAAGTCAATCTTTTACAAGATTATTATTGATTTATTGTTTTTAAGCCTTTCTCACTTGCTATATTAATTACCTACTCATTACTTGGACAAATTACCAGACAAAATCAGGTTAAGAGAAGAAGGCCTTATTTCAGCTTTACAGCTCCAGGCAACAATTCATCTTGTGGGGAAAGCATGGTGGCAGGAGCCTGAAGCAAACCTGGTCTATTCAGCCCACAATGAGGAAGCAGAAAGTGATGAATGCTGGTGCTCAGCTAGCGCTGTCTATCTAATATAGTCCAGGACCTCAACCCATATAATGGTTCCACCCACAGTTACTGTGGGTCTTCCTACCTCACTTAACCTAATCAAGGTAGTTCACAGCTGATGGCTTAGTACTTATGGCACTTGCCAGCAAAGCTGAAGGATGAAGATTGGACAGCTTCAGTGGTGCATGCATCTGGAGTTCATTTTCAGTGGCTGGAGGCCCTTGCACATCCATGCACTCTCTATTTGTCTGCCTCTTTCTCCCTCTCTCTCTCAAATAAATATTTTTAAATCATAATCCAGCACATGCTTGTCCATAAATTAATGTAATTAACCATTTATATAAGAGTCTGGGTCCTGTTAAATTGACAATATAAATCATCATGTTTACTATATCAAAATGTCTTGGATTTAGGTATAAATACATATTAGTTAATTTTTGAAGTTTGTTGTATCAAATTAAAAAACTTACTATCTTATAAAATTAAAAATATCAAATAATTCCAGTAATGAAAAGGAGATATTACAACCGAATCCATAGAAACCAATGAGTCATGATGACTTTTATGAAGAATATATGTAAAGGAAAATGGGTAAATTTCTGAACACAAACACCAAGATTGAATTATGAAAATAATGGCAAAGTCAGTTCATTAATGAGAAAGAATCCTCAAAAATAATGTTTCTTTAATGTCTATTAGTTGATGGCTATACTCTGAATATTAACAAACAAATAAAAAAGAGTTGTCATCTTTATTCATGCTCTTCTTAAATTTGATAAGAAAGAAATATTTTTAAACTCATTTTATTATGTTGATATTAGGAACACCACAAAAAAATGTAATGTGTACATCCCTATTAAAATATCCTATAGATGCAAATTTTCTGAACCAAATACTTGAAAAAAAACTCACATTTCAAAGTTCATAAATCATGGCAAAGCTAAATTTATCTTTTACATGGAGTGATGGCATAGAAACATCTATTATATAAACAAACATAACATGTGGCATTAATAGCAAGAAGGACATAGACAATTTAGTTATTTTACTACTTATACATGGAGGGATGACTTAGTAAACATATATCATATCAACAAATATTACATGTGACATTAATAGCAAGAAAGACAGAAACATAGTCATTTCATTACTTGAAAGAAGTCATTCAATTAAATTTTACATCCTTTCATTAAAATTTTTCAACAAAATTAACTATAACTAAATCCAAAACACCTATTTACTAACAACATAAATTCATGTAAGTGAAAGGAATTTGGAAAATCTGCTTCATAGTTTAAGGATAAATACTACTGTAGATGCATAGGTCTTAATAAATGACTCCAGAAACGTGAAAGGAAAGAAGAAAACCCCAGAGGAGAGCCAAGGTAATTCCGAAATAGATCTCAATTTGCAGGAGAGAATGGAGTACTTGGAAAACAATTGTACATGTTGCTTCTATGGAATCTCAGTGAAATACAAGACAACATATAAACTGATGTAAAGAAATAAGCACAGTTTATGATATGAATGAGAAATCCAGCAAATAGATGTAAGTTTTAAGCTAGTATTAATCAAGCAGAAATATTGAAACTAAAACTTAAATTGAATTTAAAAACATAATGAGGGGTGGAGAGATGGCTTAGCGGTTATGGCTCCTGCCTGCCAAGCCTAAGAACTCCTGCTCCATCTCCAGGACCCACGTTTAGCCAGACGTAAAGTGACGCAAGGGTGGAATGCCACACTTGACCACAAGGGGGGCACACATCTCAAGTTCGTTCACAGAGGCTGAGAGGTTTCTGGGGCTCCCATTCTCTCTCTGCCTCTTCCTCTCTGTCTCTGTCTCTCTCAAATAATAATTTTAAAACATTTTAAAAATACATAATGAATGCTTCCACTGCAGAGTAAAAAAGCAGAGAAATTTTCTGGCTTGGTCAAACAAAACTGAACAGAAAAGTTTAAAAATAATTAAGAAAACCAAACATAATAATAAGATATTTTTAAAGTTAGTAAATGATCACACTATGGACATTTTAGAAGGTTAATAAATAGGTATAAATATTAAAAAGAGATATGGAAACCTATATACAAGAAACCCAAAGAATACAACCAAACCCAATTCATACCCAATAGGCCTTCACTACTACAGACAGAATGTCAAAACTATGACAAGTGAAAGTCTTAGAATCAGTGAGAGAAAATGTAAATGTGTAAGGGAATGCTCATTCAAATTATAATAGATTTTTCCACAGAAATTTTACAGGCTACAAGAGAGTGATGGTGTGCATTTAAAAAATATTTTATTTTTGTTTATTTATTTGAGTGACAGAAAGAGGAAGAGAGAGAGAATGGACATATTAGGGCCTCCAGCCACTGCAAACAAACTCCAAATGCATGTGTCATGTTGTGCATCTGGCTTACGTGGATTCTGGAGAATTGAACCGAGGTCCTTGTTTTTGCAGGCAAACATCTTAACCGCTAAGCCAACTCTCATTTTATACTGAAAGAAAACAAGGGTAAACACAACAAAACAGAAAAAAATAAAACAAAAAACATCATGTTCACATTTATTACCCAGGAAAAATGAAGGAAATATATAATCCTTCCCAAATAAGTAGAAACTGAAGGATTTCACCTCCATCAATCCAGTGCTACATTAACTAGACAAGGGAACACTAGAATAGGACAAAAAGGATGTTAACTACCATCATTAAAATAGATAAATTTAAAAATATATAAGTAAATCTTACTAGAAAAGACACAAGGAAGAAAAAAAGAAACAGTATGAGAAAAATATCAAATCAAAAAATTGTGATTAAAAGACAAATGAAAGAGACAAAAGGAGCCAAATACATAATAACAAGCATTGCAAATAATTTTGAATGTCATTAATACTTTAAAAATCTTTTAGAAATGTGCATGTCTTTTAAGTATTTAATACTTTAATTGGTTTGTATTCAGCTAATATCCCCAATAAGCTGTCATAGTTATCCTTTCTTCTTTCCTAAACCATTAAAGTAAATAAAATTAAAAATGTTTTATATAAAAACTCAATTAATTGTACCCTGACATGCACAAAAGTTAAGAATAAGGTTATTTTATCAAAATTGTCACACTCAAAGAAATTGAAGTTATTATTTTTTTGGTCTGTCTTCAAAAATTCATAGCTAAAATGCATACTCTTTTAGAAAACAACAAGAATGACAGGTAGTATTTGATTTCTTATCCTCAGTGCCTTAGATGGGAAAAAAGAACATCTTAAGTAACATTTTTTTTTCTATTTTAGGTTCCAGAAGAATTAATTTATTATCTTTACTAGGTACTGAGAAAAATAGTAGGTCTGGTTAGAAGGCAAACATCAAGCAACAACCGGAAATACAGTGAAATGTCATTCTAATTAATACTTTTAGTAAGATATTAAATAAAATAAAGACAATCAATTATATTAAGTTGAAAGAGTAAATGGTGGTAGTAAAAGAGCTTCTTTCAGAAGGAAGTGTAGAACTTCGCCAGTGCTGTGAATAAGCACTATGTCTGTAAGAGTTAAATGGTGCTATGAAGTAGACAAAGAGAAAGTCAGGTGGGGGTAGTGAATGTTAACACAGGGGAGAGTGGAAAATCCTTCTGGCTTCAAGGGAAGCATAAGTACTTTGACATATGGAGTGGTGACAAGTAGGGTTACACAAATTTTGGAGAAGACTGCCTGACAAAGACTTCTGGTTTCTAGTTCAAGAGCTTTGATATCACTTCATCCCAAGAAGAAAATTGCTTAGGACCCCAAACTTCAGATACTTCATAGAATTACCAGGAAAGTGAGAGTAAGACATTCAGATGGGGGGAACTGATGGATGTGGTGATGCATTTCCAGGCAGGAGAATAAGGAATTTAAGGTTACTGTTCCCTAGATAGGGAGCTTGAGACAAGCCTGATCTATTGACTGCTTCTCAAAAAATAAAGAAGGTAACAAAGAAAATAAAACAAAGCAATAATAGAGAGATGCCATTTGACATAAGTGGGCAGAAGCACAATTTTTTCTGGAACTCGTAATGGGGCGGGGAGCCAAAACTTTAATTACTGATTTACCAAGACTCCATGTAGTCAGATTTGAGAGGAAAATCTCCAAATACAATATGTCTTCATGATACCCTCTAAAATTCTTCACACTTTTCCTTCCAGGTAGGGATGGGGGAAAGTCACAATTATGATTGGGTAAAACTAAAGTTATAATTTCCAAACATACCAAAGCATTGGAGAAAACTACATGGCAAGGGCTACTGGTGTCTAGTCTACAGTGTAAACACTGTTGATGACACTTCACTCCAAGCTTACATCCTACCTCAAGAGCAACTGTCTTGTCAGTGATACTACTAAGGCTTAAGTAGAGTCTTATTCAGTATTGGTAAAGGAAGGAAATAATGGCAAACCTGTTTGCAATTTTACTACATAAGGAATGAGAACTGACAGAGAATTACCTGTGAAGTTCACAATTCAAAACTTACAGAAAGACGGAAACCAAAGCAGAAGATTCCATGGGCCTCCTCCACCTTGGCATTACGTCCATAAAGATCTATACACCTCAGTGCAACACCACCAAAAAATGCCAGCAAGCTTTAAATGTTCACTTAAGATGTAATATTTGCTGAATAGGTGTGTGTGAGTGTGTGTGTGTGTGTGTTGTAGACACCTTCCAAGAAGCTAGAGGGCCAGGTGATGGCTCTTGCAAGAATGACGAATGAGACCATATTATGCTGGATGGTTTTATAGAGCTTTTAACTCCAGAGTAACCTACACTGATAGCAGTGAGTTATGTCTTAGAAGTCTATAAGTTTATAAACTAAAAGACATTTTTTTTTTTTTTTCTGTTACAAATGTCTCCTCTTGTCCTTCAAGACACCTTGCACTCATTTTCTCCGTGTCATGTTCCTCATTTTTCCTGCAGGGTTTATCTTATCCTCTTCACTGTTCTGGCCATATATATCTGTGATTATTTAGACTGTCACCATTGGTCAATGCACAACTGTAGCCTAATTGTCAATGTTAAAAGTGTCAATATTCTTTTCCTCAAGTTTACTTATATATACTCAGCATGTAATTCTCCACATACATAAGGAGGTCAGACAACACTTTTTCCATGTCCATAAAAATAAGTTCTTTCCTCAAATCTGTAACAAGACATAAAATACTTTAAATTGTTTTATTGACGACTTCTATACTTACATACAAAAAAGCATGATATTTCCCTCCCCTCTCCCCATTCTCCTTTGGAACTCCAATATCTATCATACCCCCTCCCTCTCTCCATCAGTCTCTCTTTTAATTTGATGTCATAATCTTTTTCTTCTCTTATGAGGGTCTTGTGGAGGTATTGCTAGGCACAAAGGTCATGGGTATTGAAGCCCATTTCTGTCTGGACAGTTGCATTGTAAGGAGTCATACCCTTCCTTTGGCTCTTCCATTCTATCTGCCCCCTCTTCTGCAATGGGCCCTGAGCCTTGGAGAGTGTGACAGAGATGTTTCAGTGCTGGGCACTCCTCCATCCCTTCTTCTCAGCACTATGTTGCTTTTTGGGTCATCCCAGTGGTCATCGCCATCTGAAAAGAGAAGCTTCTCTAACCAGAAGTGAGAGTAGCATTAATATGTGAATATGAACATTAAGTGCAGTGCTTTCAGGGCCGCTTGGTGGGAATAATATATACATTTAGCCAGACAAGAGCATGCTTTATACCCCTAAGGCTTATGACCTCCCCTGCCATAGACTTTTGCTTAGGTTTTTCAGTACCAGGTACATATTCCCTCCAGTAGAGAGGGCCTTCAATCCAATTATGAAGCAGTTGGTTACCCCAAGAACAGGCATGCCACTATTGTACCCGTTCAGTCATTGGGCCTATATGGCCAAACTTGAATTTTCAGTGTCCACTGTTTCCACTGCTGATGACTTCTGTCTCCCATGGGGCTGCATGCAGTGCAGCTTTTTCCGGCTTTCAGTTGGCTGGTCTACAGGGAAAAGGTTTTCTGCTCAGCACCAGCTTGCTTTCTCAGTGACCTTGCCTCTCAGGCAAGAGATGTCTTCAGCAATAGGTTCTAACCATCTGTTCCTCAAGGGAAGCCAAGGGCTTTGGCAATAGCCTTTAATGTTTTGGAGGCTACTGGGGCCTCCTTGGCCATCAACTCACTTGAAGGTATCCCATCCCAGGCACTGAAAGTTTTCTAGTAACAGTCTACAGCTTCTGGATGTGCCATTATTCAAAAAAAAAAAAAAAAGGTTTACATAGGTCTTATTCACACTATCTTGAATTTTGATTGACCCCACCCCCACCCTCATTTTACACATTCTCATCCTATGACCTTGCTTAGGCCATTCCCCTCCCTGTAATCTGTTCTTCTACTTACATATGTGCAATACCATATACTTAAGTCCTTCCTTCTCCTCCCTCCCTTCTAGTCTTTTACCAGATTACTGGTTTCTGGTACTGATTTTTGGTTCCAGTTTACACACAAGTCTATACATTTGTAGCTAGGATCCACATATGAGAGAGAACATGTATAGTCTGGCTTTCTGAGCCTGGGTAACCTCACTTAGTATAATCTTTTTGAGATCCATCCATTTCCCTGCAAATTTCATAATTTCATTTTTCTTTACCGCTGAATAGAACACCATTGTGTAAATGTACCACATCTTTATTATCCATTCATCTGTGGAGGGACATCTAGGCTGGTTCAATTTCCTAGCACTTGTGAATAGAGCAACAATAAACATGGTTGTGCAAGTATCTCTAAGGCAGTGAGAAGAGTCCTTCGGATATATGCCTAGGAGTGCTATAGCTGGATCATATGGTAAACCTATTTTTAGTTGTCTCAAGAACCTCCATACTGATTTCCACAATGGCTGGACCAGATTACATTCCCACCAACAGTGTAGAAGTGTTCCTCTTTTTCCGCATCCACACCAACACTTATTGTCATTTGTTTTCTTGATGGTAGCCATTCTGACAGGAGTGAAATGGAATCTCAAAGTGGTTTTAATTTGCATTTCCCTGGTTGCTAAGGATGTGGAACACTTTTTTAGATGTTTATATGCCATCTCTATTTCTTCTTCTAAGAACTCTCTATTTAGTTCCATAGCCCATTTTTTAACTGGGTTGTTTGATTTCTTATTATTCTGTTTTTCAAGTTCTTTGTATATTCTGGATATTAGTCCTCTGTCTGATGTATAGCTGGCAAAGATTTTCTCCCATTCTGTAGGTTGTCTCTTAGCTCTATTCACAGTATCCTTTACTGTATAAAAGCTTTGTAATTTGATGAGGTCCCAATGGTTGATTAGTGGTTTTATTCCCTGAGCAATTGGGATTATATTCAGAAATTCCTTGCCTATGCCAATGTGTTGAAGGGTTTCCGATACCTTTTCTTCTAGCAGTTTCAGAGTTTCAGGTCTGATATTAAGGTCCCTGATCCATTTGGACTTGACTCTTGTGCATGGAGAGAGACAAGGATCTATGTTTATCCTTTTACATACAGATATCCGATTTTCCCAGCACCACTTGTTGAATAGGCTATCTTTTCTCCAATGAATATTTTTGTCATTTTTGTCAAAAATCAGGTGGCTATAGCTGCCTGGATTAATATTTGGGTCTTCTATTCTGTTCCATTGATCTACCTTTCTGTCCTTGTGCCATTACCATGCTGTTTTTGTTATTATGGCTTTGTAATATAACTTGAAATCGGGCATGGTAATATCACCAGCTGCATTTTTGTTGCACAAAATTGTTTTGTCTATTCTAGGGTTTTTGTGTTTCCAGATGAATTTTAGGATTGTTTTTTTTTTCTATTTCTGTGAAGGTTGCTATTGGGATTTTCATGGGGATTGCATTAAATATGTAGATTGCTTTTGGTAAGATTGACATTTTCACAATATTGTTTCTTCCAATCCAGGAGCATGGGATGTCTTTCCATTTCCTTGTGTCTTCTGTAAATTCTTGCTCGAGTTTTTTAAAGTACTCTTTGTAGAGATCCTTCACTTCCTTGGTTAAGTTTATTCCAAGGTTTTTTTTTTTTTTTTTTTTTTTTTTTTTTTTTTGAGGCAATTGTGAATGGGAGAGATTTCCTGATTTCATCCTCTGCTTGTTTGTTGTTAGTGTATAGAAAAGCTACTGATTTCTGTGTGTTTATTTTGTATCCTGCTACATTGCCAAAAGTGTTTATCAGTTCTAACAGTTTGCTGGTAGAATCTTTATGGTCTGTTATGTATAGAATCATATCATCTGCAGATAATGATAATTTGATCTCTTCCCTTCCAATCTGTATTCCTTTTATGAATATCTCTTGCCTTATTTCTATAGCTAAGACTTCTAGTACAATATTAAATAGAAGTGGGGAAAGTGGACACCCTTGTCTTGTTCCTGAATTTAGTGGAAAAGCTTCAAGGTTTTCCCCATTTAGTATTATGTTGGCTGTATGTCTGTCATAATTAGCTTTTATTATGTTCAGATATGTTCCTTCTATTCCCAGTTTCTGTAATACTTTTACCATGAAGGGGTGTTGGATTTTGTCAAATGCCTTTTCTGCATCTATTGACCATGTGATGTTTGTCCTTCAGACCATTTATATGATGTATTACATTTATGGATTTGCATATGTTGAATCATCCCTGCATCTTTGGGAAAAAGCCTACTTGGTCGGGGTGAATAATCTTTCTGGTATATTTTTATATTCTGTTTGCCAGTATTTTGTTGAGAATTTTTTTATCTATGTTTATGAGGGAGATTGGTCTGTAATTTTCTTTCTTTTTTTTTTTTTTTTATCTGTCTTTGTCTGGTTTGAGTATCAGGGTGATGCTGGCTTCGTGGGATTTTGGTAGAATTCCTTCCTTTTCTATTTGATGGAAAAGTTTGAGAAGCATTGGTGTTAGTTCTTTCAGGAATGCCTGGTAAAATTCAGCAATGAATCCATCTGGGCCAGGGCTTTTTTTTAGTTGGGAGACATTTTATAACTGCTTGGATCTCAGTAGTTGTTATAGGTCTATATAAATGGTTTATCTCATCTTGATTTAAATTTGGTAGGTCATATGAATCAATGAAATCATCCATTTCTTTCAGGTTTTCAAACTTAGAGGCATATATATTATAAAATATGTCCGTATGATTTTCTGAATTTCTTTGGTATCTTTTGTGACATTGCCTTTTTCATCTCTAATTTTATCAATTTTTGTCTCTTCTCTCTTTCTTTTGGTCAGATTTGGTAAGGGTTTATCAATCTTGTTTATCCTTTCAAAGAACCAACTCTTTGTTTAATTGATTTTTATTATTATTATTATTATTATTATTATTATTTATTTATTTTATTTTTTTTTTTTTGGTTTTCATTTCATTAATTTCTGCCCTAACCTGTATTATTTCTTCCAGTCTACTGACTTTCAGTTTGCCTTGTTCTTCTCTTTCCAAGGCCTTAAGGTGAAGCATTAAATTGTTTAGTTGTGAACTAATTTCTTCATATAGGCACTTAGAGCTATAAATTTCCCTCTTAGGACTGTTTTCATTGTGTCCCAAAGGTTTGGTATGTTGTGTTCTCATCATCATTTGATTCTATACATTTCTTGATTTCCTTTTTAATTTCTTCAATGACCCATACATCATTCAATAATGTAATGTTTATTCTCCATGAATTTCTGTATGCTCTGTAGTTTTTCTTGTTGCTGATTTGCAGTTTAATCCCATTGTGGTCAGATAGCATACAAGGGATTATTTCAGTTCTCCTGTATTTTTAAGATTTGATTTGTGTCCTATTATATGGTGTATTTTAAAGAATGTTCCATGTGTTGCTGAGAAATATGTATATTCTGCAGCATTTGGATGGAATGTTCTGTATATATCTGTTAGGTCCATTTGTTCAATAACCTCATTTAATGCAGATGTCTCTCTATTTATTTTTTGCTGGGTAGACCTGTCAAGTGATGAGAGTGGGGTATTGAAGTCACCAATTACTACTGTGTTAGGATTTAACTCTGACCTTAAGTCTAATAGTGTTTGTTTGATGAAATTGGGAACCCCCATGTCAGGAGCATATATGTTTAGGATTGTAAAGTCCTCCTGTTGGAATGTTCCTTTAATCAGTATAAAGTGACCTTCTTTATCTTTGCTCACTAATGTTGGTTTGAAGTCTATCCTGTCAAAAATTAGGATAGCAACCCCTGCTTGTTTCCTAGGCCCAATTGCTTGAAATACCTTTTTCCAACCTTTCAACCGAAGAAGGCTTTTATCTTTTATTGAGAGATGAATTTCCTGGAGGCAACACATGGTAGGATCCTGCTTTTTAATCCAATCTGCAAGTCTGTGTCTTTTGTTTGGGGCATTGAGGCCATAGATATTAAAAGTTATTATTGAAATATATGTATTTATTATCACCATTCTTCTTGTTTTGTAGTTCTTTCTGTTTTCACTTTTCTCACTTGTTTTAACTGTTATTTGAGTATTGTTTATTTTTTTTCAATTTCCTGCTATGTGTGTTTTGCTTTCTCTTTGGCATGAATGATTCCTGCAAGTATTTTCTGTAGAGCTGGTTTAGTTGTCATAAATTCCTTTAGCCTGTTTTTGTTGAGGAATGTCCTTATTTCTCCATCAATTTGGATAGATAGCTTTACAGGATAAAGTAATATTGGTTGACAATTTTTATCTTTCAGAATGTGGAACACATCACTCCAAGCCCTTCTGGCTTTTAAAGTTTGTGTTGAGTAATTTGTTGTGATCCTGATGGGTTTCCCTTTGAAGGTCACTTGCTTTTTCTCTCTAACTGCTTTCAATATATTTTCTTTGGTTTGTGTGTTTGGTAGTTTAATTATAATATGGCGAGAAGAGGATCTTTCTAGGTTTTGTTTTTTTGGTGTTCTAAAAGCTTGTTTTATTTGCTTTGGCATTTCTTTCCCAATTTGGAGAAATTTTTCTTCTATGATTTTGTGGAAAACACCTAGTTACTAAGCCTCTGGATTGAAATTCTTCCCCTTCTGCTATCCCTTGAATTCTTATGTTTGATCTTTTCATAGTGTCCTGGATGTCTTGGAATTCCCATTCATACCTTTCTATTAGCTTGTCTTTCTCTTTGTTGGACTGTATTAGGTCTGCCACCTGGTCTTCTAGTTTAGATATTCTATCATATTCTATCCACAGAGTTTTTTATTTCACTGACTGTGTTCTTCAGAGCTTGGATTTCAGCCTGGTTTTTCTTCAGTATTTCTATTTCCTTATTCATGTCCTGTAATGACCTTTTTACTTCATTAAGCTGGTTTTCTGTATTGTCTTTCAAGAGTTTGTTTTCTTCTTTAATTCCTTTGTTTTCTTCTCTGATTACTTTCATTTCTTCTTTTATTTCTCTTTCATTTCTTTGAGTATAGATAACATCATTCTTTTGAAATCTTTGTCAGGAATTTCCTCTAAAACAGTCTCATTGGTGAACAATTCTAATGGATTTGTAATTTTTGGTGGGATTGCATTGTCTTGATTCTTTGTGTTTCTTGTATTGTAATGTAGTGACTTTTGCATCCTGGATTGATTTGATGCTTAGGTTTTCTATTTATCTGCAGTGTTCTTAGATGTGGTGGTCCCCCTTTATATACTTTCAGGATATGAGTTTAAGGTGCCAAATGTAGCACTTGTACCCAAATCCCACCTCAGAGGTAATCCTAGCTGTTGAATTTTATTGTTAAGCAAGTATTGTAGTGGACTGGTGGAACAATTTGCTGGCAAGTCCTAAACTTCAACTGAGCAAAATATACAATCAATTAAAACAAGCATAGAGTATACAAGCATGGGAATTAAAACAAACAGTCTTATAAGGTCAAAATCCCTAAGAGTGTGTGTTGCTCTTCACCCTTAATCCTGTCATCTAGGAGGTATTTTGTCCTGACTTGGGTTCCAGGTCAGCCTGGGTCTAGATCAGTCCCTGCCCCCAGTAATGACAAAAGCAAAAGATAAAGGCCCTCTAAATCTAAAAGTATTACAAGCAGTGATATTCAACACCCCATGTTCAGCTTATTTGGAAATGGTAAAGCCAACCACAAATATGTAACCCATAACCTGCCCTGACCTGGAAAGAGAGATGAGCACTTCCAATGCAGGCCTACATACTTTTATTTATTTATTTATTTATTTTTGGTCAGCTGGCCTTGTTACCTTTTGGTGTGGCTTCCAAACTCACCAATGCTAAGTGCCCACCTCATTCCCTGAGCTCTGGAGCTTGAACTTAGCTCAGCTGTGCTGGGTGTGCTGCTGGTGTGCTACAGAGCTTGATCTTGGCTCAGATGTGCTGGGTAAGCTGCTGCTGCTGCTGGGAACTGAATGCTGACAGTTCTCGGTTCTGATGGTTGGGGGACGGGTGGGTTCAGGAAGTCTATAGTTGCTCACACTGTTCCCCTATATCTCTTTCAGTAGCTCAGCAGACTTTTTTTAGATTTCTGGGCTCTGCGAGGAGACTGATGAGGTTGGAAAGTCCCCTTGTTTGGTCTCTACTTCTAGGCATGCCTGGTGGTTTGTGGCCACGGCGGTGGCTCTGGGCAGGGGAGATTCAGGGCGGTGGGCGGGGTAGCGGAGGCACCGCAGATTGGGCTGCAAGCTCCGCAGTGGGATTCTGGCCATCTCCTGCTTTTCCGCTGTTTCCGAGAAACAATATTCTGCTCTTTTCCAAAGAACAGTGTAATTTTTCTTTAATCCCTCCCTGATCTGGTTTGGTGTGGATCCTATGCTGCCATCTTACCCCAAAGTCCTCCATAAAATATTTTTAAATTATCTAGTTCACCAACTGGTTGGTAGCCAAGTACCTGTGAATCTCATTAAGCCTTCTTGGTTGTGAGCTTTTATATCATTTTTTTGAATTATCATACAAACATTTCTTTAGTAAGACATAAAGGCCAATGTACTGTCAGACTTGATTTATGTAACCTTTTAGGCCCATTTGGCTTACTCTGATTTTTGGCCACAAATTACAATATCATCTAACTCTATTACTTAGATTACTAGATTAATTCACAAGAACATTACCAAATGTGAAGTTATTAAATATAAGCACCAGAAATAAAAAAAAAATAGATTTTAATTTCAATTTTAATGTTTTTTATAACCTTTGCTTGTTTCTATTCCAGGAAGAGAGAAAAAGAGAGAGAGAGAGAGAGAGAGAGAGATGAAGAGAGACAGAGATTACAGATAGAGAAGAAAAATCTAAGCAATAACCACATAAATATCCAGCAATATTAAATTTTAATTGAAGCTGGGTGTGGTGGTGCATGCCTTTAATGCCAGCACTCAGGAGGCAGAGGTAGGGGGATTGCCATGAGTTCAAGGCAACCCTGAGACTACATAGTAAATTCCAGGTCAGCCTGAGCTAGAGTGATACCCTGTCTTAAAAGATCTAAAAGAAAAAAAATAAAAGAAAAAAGAAAAAAATCTTAATTTTCATTAAAACATTACCTATAATGAAGTTGTACCATTATCACCTTTGTTATGTCTCCTACTGGAAATTTTGATATTTTAATTACAAGTCAAATATTAAATATAAGCACAAATATTCCAATTTCTTTGAAAATTCCAAGTTAAACATGGCACATAACTCAAATATTAGCACATGTATTCATGGACAATGAATGATCAGAAGAGATACTTATTAAATCAAGAAAATATTTGTTGTAAATATTATGCAGGTCTTTGTAAGTGAGTGAAGTTTTCAATATAATAGGAAAAAGAGAGAGATGTAGAAATATCTGTGACACAAGAAGTTAGTGAAACTTTATCACAAGTGCAAAAATAAGAGAGAAAGCTGGGGGTTATAATAAAATATAAGCTTTGCATCTATAAGTTGAAAGGGGGAAAACACAGTATGCACACTTGCAAATAGATTTTTAATTATAGATTGTTGCCCTAACCAAAGTCTTAAATAAATGTTAACCTCAACACTAGAAACATTTTTATATGCCAAAAGTAAATATTAAACATATGGTAACTATAAATCAAACAGGGAAATAAGCTTTTATACACAGCTTAAAACTCATTTTTCACTCTTTATTTTTTACTAAAGAAAGAAAAGATTGGAATTAAAGGAGAGTGAAGGAAAGTGAAGGGAGGAAGAGGGCATGGGGAAAATAAGTGCACTGGAGATGTACATTTAAATTAACAATCGTGGCTTATATTTTACGAATTTAAATATCTATAGTTGCATGGAAAGAAGAAAATTCATAGATATGTACAAAATATATTTCTGTAATAAGTATGTTAATCAAGCTTTAGTAGATTATCTGGCCAGGTTTAACACTATTAATTTGCTTTTGCACACAATAAAAATGTGTCCTGAACTTTATAAATCTTCCAGACAATTCAATAAGACATTTGGTATCTGTCATATGGTCTTATCATTCCTACAACTAGGTTGCAACATCTGATGGATGATAAATGAGGTGCAGACACTCACTGAGTTTTATTGCCCTGACCCTAAAGAAACGGACTCATGATTGACTGCAAGACCATTGTCAGGTTCTAGTAACACTACCAACCAGTGCCTACAAACCAAGGAAGAAGTTAAAGATACTGGCAATATCCATTACAGAGTCACACATGTTAAATGAATATATGGGGAGAATAATCTTTTGTTCTAATTAAATATATGGGGTATTGAATAATTCATGACCTCTATGTTAAACGTAAGAAAAGATGAACAAGAAAAAAATACATAGTGTAACAAGCCATTGAGAGAAAAGCCCATAGTCACCTAAAATTATCTCTACTGCATAATAAAAATTGTACTAGCACAGCAATGACATTCCTCAATTCTTTCCCTGGTCATGAAATATATAAGCCCTGTAAGTACCACTTGAATCTTTGAGCTCCCAGCATAAAAGTAAACCAGAAGATGTACTGCACTCTGAGTGTCTGTGGTCATTTTCTAGTTCTGCCAGTAAGTCTTTTGGGGATGATTAGAGAAAAAAAAATGTTTCTAGATCGATATTTTAGTTTAAGGATTTTCACCAAGGTATTCCCAAAGCTTCCTATCTCATCCTTTGATGGCCTGATATCCAAGTTATCCATTTAACTTCAACGTATAACAATATGACAAATCAAAGCTGTGTATAAAATTCATGAACTGGAAAAATACTATGTGACACATTTGAAGTGAAAATAGTTCATAAAACCTCTTTTACATCATCAAAATTAACTCAAGCCTGTGTTAGGCCTCAGATGTAACTACTTTGAATAAAATAGATATTTGTTTAAAATGTAATAATAATAGTCATTGCATTTACTTTATTATAGCCATACCCATGTAAATATCATAGGTTATTTTTAGAAACAATTCCTTTCAAATAA
Source organism: Orientallactaga sibirica (assembly GCA_036365145.1). Lineage (NCBI taxonomy): Eukaryota > Metazoa > Chordata > Mammalia > Rodentia > Dipodidae > Orientallactaga > Orientallactaga sibirica. The sequence continues at coordinate 5,763,095 of JAEOAD010000043.1, read as the reverse complement.
TATGCATCCCATTTTAATATAGATTTTATTATCAAGTTTTTAAAACATTCTAAAATTCTAAAATTCTCATAGAGAAATTTGTACAAGGTTTAAGTACCATGCTGTTATTAAGGTGTCTACAAAAACATTTTCTTTCAATATCATATTTAAGATTCACATTTTTATCAGACTGAAGGTAGAAAATTTATGCTAAGAGATAAAATACAACTTTTCTTTATGTGAGGAGGAGAAACAAGGCTGTGAACCTGCAATTGTACCTAAGAAAGAATATTATTTATAGAAGATAGAATAAGAAAGGAAATGCCAGGAGATGTCAAAAATGATTGAAACACTCAACTTTGACAGCTCTGAAGTTTGCAGGTTAAATGTCTGCCACAATTTGTGAATGATCTTCTGTATTCTAAAACTGTTCAGTTTAGCACTGAGAAAGAAACGGAAAGGAGTGACCAAGAAATAGGCATACAAGAGTTCCATTCCATTCCATGAACTTCCCTAGTATATACTATTCTTTAATAAAACCATGGTACAAACATATATTTCAGCAATCATTAGAACATTCCTATGTAGTGACACTTGTGTGTGTTATATATGAAGAAATTCAAGGTATGAGAAATTTTAAAAGACAGCTAATTTTTGCTAAGATGTTCACTTCTGATTTCAATGATCAGATTATTAATGCATACACTTATTCAGTACAATTATTTGCCCGAGATTTTATATTTATGTGCAAATAGTACTATGTGATTAAGTGAAAAAGTTGTGGGAAACTTTGTGGAATTGGAATTTTTTGGAAAACATTTAGATACATGCATTTTCATAGAATTTCACAAAATGTATATACTCATATTCACAATGCAGTGCTAGAATATCTATAAGAAACAGTATTTTATGAAGATACACTCAAAATTATTGATGGTTTAAAAAATACAAGGTGCTCTCACAAGTAGCTACTCATCTGAGAAAATAATTAGCACTTCTGACTAGAATAATAATAAATTGAAACTCTAGGTTTAAAAATATTTAATACTAATTTTTTCAGATAAAAATAAGGATATTATTAGGCAACAAATGTAACCATCTGTTAATAACAAAATATTAGCATGCTACTTAATCCAATTCACATTTCTGTATGGACTAAAAGCACTTCACTTCAACTATATGACTGACTTTTTTTTTTTTTTTTTTTTTTTAAGCAGGAAGAGAAAAAGAGAATGGGAGAACAAGAGAGATAGGAAATGAGCCCACCAGGAACTCTTGCCACTGCAAATTAACTCCATATGTATGTGCTACTTTGTACACCTGTCTTTAAGTGGGTACTGGGGAATTGAACCCCAGTTGCCAGATTTTGCAACAAGCACATTTAACCACTGATCATGGTTTACAGCCTGTGTGCCTGACATTCATGAATATAGGTTAACATGTACATAGTATTGGAAAGCATATCGAAATTTCAGATTGTAATAGTAAAATATAATATATAATAATATAATGAACTATGCATGACTGTCCCTTTAATTACTCCATAAATAATTTATAATGCTATTTTATAATGTTAAATGTTAAAATGTTATGTGTGATATATAGATATGATAAAGAGGGTCCCTTTGAAAAAGGGGCAGAGATGAGGAAAAGGATGGTACCAACATATGTTGTTTACATACTAAATATGTCCATACCAAATAAAAAAATAATAATAATAAAGTGTCTTAAAAATCATAGATCAACATTTCTTTACATTAAATAAAATGCCTCCACTTCACATAAGATTAATTACTATAAATTGTTCATTCAAGATTCAATAATTTTAAAGCCAAGCTATGATAATTTATTAAGATATATATAATCAGTCTTAATCACTAATTATTGAAGTACCTGTCTGAATTCTAGCATCACAAGACTTATATTGCTTAAAAATAACTGAATAAGTTAACTCTCTAAAATCAATAAAGTATTTAATAAAATGGAAAAATATTTCTAATACCTTCTTTGCCTGTATTTCATATAAACACGTCTGCCTGGCTAATTTTTCACTCATAGTGTTACAACTAATGAAATAAATTATTGAGCATCAAGGCTAAGTGATTCTAATACAACTTATATTTATATACATTGAAATAAGATATATCACCATTTTAACTGTAAAATGAGTCCTGAATTATCTTTCCCATTGTTTAAAACAAGCGCTGGAGAAATGGCTTAGCATTTAAGGCACTCGACTGCAAAGCCTAAGAATCCATGTTCTAGTCTCAAGATCCCACATTAACCAGACACTCAAGGTGAGGCAAGCACAAGGTTGCACATGCCTACTAGGTGGCACAAGTGTTTGCAGTTCAATTACAGTATCTGAGGCCCTGGCCCACCAGTTCTCTCTCTCTCCCTCAGTTGCTTGCTCTCTCTAAAATAATTGTAAAAAAAAAAAAAAAAAAAGTTCCTGGGGAAATGACTTTAGAGGTTAAAGTGCTTGCCTGCAAAGCCAAAGGACCTCAGTTCAATTCCCCAAGACCCACATAAGCCTGATGCACAAGGTGGTGCATGTGTCTGGAGTTCGTTTGCAGTGGCTGGAGGCCCTGACACTCCCATTCTCTCTCTCTCTTTCTCTCTTTCTGTCTGGCTGCCTCTCTCTCTCAAATAAATAAATAAATAATAAATAATTTTAAAATATATCAAAATTATTTCAGCATGATTATGATTACCATGGAAAGGCACATGTTTAAAAAGGAAGATACTGTAGCTCTCTTCATGTCAATGAACAGAGGTAGTGATATTGCCATACTTAACTATAGAAGGGAATACAGCTAGAAAGAGAGTGAATCAGACCTGGAATCAGGTGATTAAATTAGCAAAGCATGTGAGATATACCTCAGTACTAAGATTAAATTGAATTACAAGAAATAAGAAAATAAATAATGATAATATATTTTGACAATACTGGTGATATATCTTCCTAATTTAAGGATATATCCACTTCTGAAATCATTTACTCATGCTTTCAAAAAGCACATAATTCAATTCTCCCATGTATAGGTTCTATTCTAAAAATATATCATTTCTTAAAATTTATGAGACAAAGACAAATCTTATTTTCAAATCAATTTAATGAAGGACCTGAGATAAAAAAATGCTGACAAGATTTAAAAGACAAGGATTAATTAATTCAATACTATCAGGTAAAATTCATGCATAGACTGGCATTTTAACTTTGCCAAGTTTTTAGCATCATCTGAGTATGTCAAATTTTTACCCTAACACGTTGGACATGACTTGATTATATAATGTAGGAACTACTAGGCTCCTAAGAGGTCAGTCCCTCTTTCTCTATGTCTTGCTAATTATCCTCATAGAGTTATCCTAATACCTTGATGCAACCTTTTAGATGCAAATTTTATTAAAATTTGGTAAAAATATGTGAAAAATTATGGTCACTTATCCTAAATATTTGCATGCATAGTTCCCTTTACTTCAGGCAGGCCTTGACATAAATATCACTTCTTCAATAAGCCCAAATTTTTCTACCTTTATGTTTCTTCATTAAGTAACAACAGACATGACATAAACTTTTGGTATTTTCTACTTGCCTATTGCTTTCTCTTGACTTTAAATTTTCCAAATGTATGAAGTTTCATTAATAGTATCATATTCTTAATTCTATTGCATTCTTGGTTCATAATATTTATGTATTCTATGTATAAACACAATAATACCACTGATCATGGTTTACAGCCTGTGTGCCTGACATTCATGAATATAGGTTAACATGTACATAGTATTGGAAAGCATATCGAAATTTCAGATTGTAATAGTAAAATATAATATATAATATTATAATGAATTATGCATGACTGTCCCTTTAATTACTCCATAAATAATTTATAATGCTATTTTATAATGTTAAATGTTAAAATGTTATGTGTGATATATAGATATGATAAAGAGGGTCCCTTTGAAAAAGGGGCAGAGATGAGGAAAAGGATGGTACCAACATATGTTGTTTACATACTAAATATGTCCATACCAAATAAAAAATTATAATAATAAAGTGTCTTAAAAATCATAGATCAAAATTTCTTTACATTAAATAAAATGCCTCCACTTCACATAAGATTAATTACTATAAATTGTTCATTCAAGATTCAATAATTTTAAAGCCAAGCTATGATAATTTATTAAGATATATATAATCAGTCTTAATCACTAATTATTGAAGTACCTGTCTGAATTCTAGCATCACAAGACTTATATTGCTTAAAAATAACTGAATAAGTTAACTCTAAAATCAATAAAGTATTTAATAAAATGGAAAAATATTTCTAATACCTTCTTTGCCTGTATTTCATATAAACACGTCTGCCTGGCTAATTTTTCACTCATAGTGTTACAACTAATGAAATAAATTATTGAGCATCAAGGCTAAGTGATTCTAATACAACTTATATTTATATACATTGAAATAAGATATATCACCATTTTAACTGTAAAATGAGTCCTGAATTATCTTTCCCATTGTTTAAAACAAGCGCTGGAGAAATGGCTTAGCATTTAAGGCACTCGACTGCAAAGCCTAAGAATCCATGTTCTAGTCTCAAGATCCCACATTAACCAGACACTCAAGGTGAGGCAAGCACAAGGTTGCACATGCCTACTAGGTGGCACAAGTGTTTGCAGTTCAATTACAGTATCTGAGGCCCTGGCCCACCAGTTCTCTCTCTCTCCCTCAGTTGCTTGCTCTCTCTAAAATAATTGTAAAAAAAAAAAAAAAAGTTCCTGGGGAAATGACTTTAGAGGTTAAAGTTCTTGCCTGCAAAGCCAAAGGACCTCAGTTCAATTCCCCAAGACCCACATAAGCCTGATGCACAAGGTGGTGCATGTGTCTGGAGTTCGTTTGCAGTGGCTGGAGGCCCTGACACTCCCATTCTCTCTCTCTCTTTCTCTCTTTCTGTCTAGCTGCCTCTCTCTTTCAAATAAATAAATAAATAATAAATAATTTTAAAATATATCAAAATTATTTCAGCATGATTATGATTACCATGGAAAGGCACATGTTTAAAAAGGAAGATACTGTAGCTCTCTTCATGTCAATGAACAGAGGTAGTGATATTGCCATACTTAACTATAGGAGGGAATACAGCTAGAAAGAGAGTGAATCAGACCTGGAATCAGGTGATTAAATTAGCAAAGCATGTGAGATATACCTCAATACTAAGATTAAATTGAATTACAAGAAATAAGAAAATAAATAATGATAATATATTTTGACAACACTGGTGATATATCTTCCTAATTTAAGGATATATCCACTTCTGAAATCATTTACTCATGCTTTCAAAAAGCACATAATTCAATTCTCCCATGTATAGGTTCTATTCTAAAAATATATCATTTCTTAAAATTTATGAGACAAAGACAAATCTTATTTTCAAATCAATTTAATGAAGGACCTGAGATAAAAAAATGCTGACAAGATTTAAAAGACAAGGATTAATTAATTCAATACTATCAGGTAAAATTCATGCATAGACTGGCATTTTAACTTTGCCAAGTTTTTAGCATCATCTGAGTATGTCAAATTTTTACCCTAGCACGTTGGACATGACTTGATTATATAAAGTAGGAACTACTAGGCTCCTAAGAGGTCAGTCCCTCTTTCTCTATGTCTTGCTAATTATCCTCATAGAGTTATCCTAATACCTTGATGCAACCTTTTAGATGCAAATTTTATTAAAATTTGGTAAAAATATGTGAAAAATTATGGTCACTTATCCTAAATATTTGCATGCATAGTTCCCTTACTTCAGGCAGGCCTTGACATAAATATCACTTCTTCAATAAGCCCAAATTTTTCTACCTTTATGTTTCTTCATTAAGTAACAACAGACATGACATAAACTTTTGGTATTTTCTACTTGCCTATTGCTTTCTCTTGACTTTAAATTTTCCAAATGTATGAAGTTTCATTAATAGTATCATATTCTTAATTCTATTGCATTCTTGGTTCATAATATTTATGTATTCTATGTATAAACACAATAATATAGCAAGTATCTATAAGAAACACATATGGAGACAACTGTGGAAGTTAAAATTATATTATTGTCTACCTTCCTTTTGCTAAAACTGTAAATAGAGTATTTTTTCTTGTTCTTCATTAAGTATATTTATTAGTAAAATATAAAAATTTTGACCTATAAATATCTGAATGTATGAGTTTTTGAGTATCATTCTATATTTCATATGAAATTTTTTAAGGTACAGCCTCACTCTAGTCCAGGTTGACCTGGCCCATACTCTATTCCCAGGCTGACCTTGAACTCATGCCAATCCTTCTACCTGTGCCTCATGACTGCAGGGATTAAAGGCCTGTGCCATCATGCTTGGCTGCATTTTTTACTATTTAAAGTATTTTTATGTAATTTTAAATCAAATGAAGACAGAACATGTTGTGTAGTTTAAAATATATTCGTGATTGTTTCCTCTCTAGATGAGTTTTGAGTGACATTTCTGAAAGGAGTAGTACTGAAAGTAAAATCAAAGAGCTGAAGTTAGTAATGGAAGTTAATATTGCTGTAAGAATACACAATACAAATTACTGGATCATTTTTAATGACATAACCCTTGATTGTTTATATTTTTGCTTATGTAGTAATTGTACCATGTATGTCTATATTTCATAGAAAAATAAATTCTGATTTTTTTTAATTTTTTAAATTATTTTTATTTATTTTTGGAGAGAGAGAGATAGACAGAGAGGGAGAGGGAGACATAAATGGGAGCGCCAGTAGTCTCTCAGCTGCTGTGAACGAAATCCAGATGTGTTCGCCCCCTTGTGGGCAGCCTCACTTTGCATCTGGCTAAACGTGGGACCTGGAGATTGGAACCGCTGGACATTGGAACCAGAATTCTTAGGCTTAGCAGGCAGGTGCCTTAGCTGCTAAGCCATCTCGCCAGCCCTACATTCTGATTTTTAAAAGGGTTTTCATTTGAATGAAATCATAGAGTACACAGATTAATGAACACTGGATTTGTCCAATTTGAAATGCTTACAGAATTCTAGAACAGCAATAAATCTGGAAGATTTACTTGAAGAAAGTAAACCTAGCTCATGAGGTAGCTACAACAGTAAAGAGTAACTTTCAGGCAGCAAGACCCGAGGAGGTAAACCTCCTTCAGCCAAGGCCCAGGTAAAACCACAGAGGACTTGGTGAGATGAACAAGAGTGCTGTTTCTAACTGTACCAGGGTGATGTAGACAGACACCGAGGATACTCAAAATATAGCAAAGCATAAATCCAGAAGCTCATAAGAGCTTTTCACTGAAATAGATTTAAAACACACCCACTATGGCTTAGGGAATTTTGCAGAAGAGGGGTCAGATAGATTCTAAGAGCCAAGTTTGGAAAGGCACACCAAGATGCATTGCCCACCCCACCCCTGCAATGATTGACTGATGCTCTCATAACTCATAATCCACAATCCCAGGGGGAATACCACCAATCCCACTGAGGAGGGTCCTCAGCAGAATGGGTGGCAGGGAGGAGGGAAATGATGGTACCGATATATGATGCGTCCATACAAAGTACATTCTTAATAAAAATAAGAGTGACCTTCATATAGTACATAGTCATGTCCTTGTTACTACAGTTCAATTTGTGCTTGAATTTCTTAGCTTAATGGATCAGTTTAGGGTGGTCTTAATTTGTATGAACATTTTTTTTTTTCTTTCTACAACATTAGCCATCAAGTAGTACTTCTTCATTCTATCCCATGCTTTTTCTTAGTTCTGCCTTCTCCCTTTAACGTACATTCACGTGATAAAGGTTGCAAGCAGTTCTCTGCTTAGCTATGAATCAAGTTATACTGCTTGTATCGGGAAGACTTTACTGTGCTAACTATAGCAGATGACTCAAAAACTTATGGGGATTTTTGAAAATCATATGTGATACTTTTGTTATATATGTGTAGGCAGGAAGAAAAGTTGATTACAACATACAAAATAAAGTGACACTGAAAAATGAGAACTCAGTGACTTATAAAAGGAAAGAGCTGTTTGTTTTCATACTCAAAATTATAGAAACATCATCAATAAAGCCACAGATGATGTAATCAAAGCATGCATCCGGCGGTCAGCCATCATCTCCCTCCCCTCACCATTAGATGCCAAACTACTGACAGCATTGTCAACTTTACCTTAGTAAAGAAAGTTGGGATTCTATAATTGATCTGGTGTTTATTATGAATTAATTTACTGTTGCAGTAACATGGAAGATGACATTTAACGAAATGAGAAATGGGCTAAGATACGCATTGTCTGGTAATACTGAAAAATTTTTGGACAAATAGCCAAAGTGAGGAATTAAAAATGCTACAGAGCCTGGGGAACTGAGAGGAGCTAGTACATCTGACTGCTAGGACAAAGGTCAGGAAAAGAATGAAGACTCACTCAATATGATCCTCTCCATAGCATACGTAGAATGATGACTTCTGGTTTAATTACACACACTGCTCTTATTGGCAAGCTCAGCTATGGAGCAGTTTAAGGCAAGTTCTTTGGGAATGAAATACAATGAGAATGTCTGTGCTGTGTTTGCCAGAGAAGGATCAACAGAGGCAGCTCTGTGGTTCTATGCATATGACCTGGGGGAAGGTGAAGGGCTAAGCCAGAGATGGAGAAGGGAATGGCAATGGCGTTAGTTGTAGTTGATTGGGAACTAGAGGGCTTGGGGAATGGCTTAGTAGTCAAAGGCACTTGCTCGCAGAGCTTGATGATGGGTTTGATTCCTTTGAGTTTTACATAAAGTCAGATGCACAAAGTGGTGCAAACATCTGGAACTTGTTTGTAGAAGCAGCAAGTAGCCCTGGGGTGCCCATTCTCTGTTCTTTCTCTCGCTTTCCTCAGAAATAAGTTAATAAAATATAAGAATGGGGCTGGAGAGATGGCTTAGCGGTTAAGGAGCCTGCCAGCCAAGCCTAAGAACCTTGGTTCCAATCTCCAGGTCCCACGTTTAGGCAGAGACAAAAAGTGACCCAAGGGCGCAATGCCACACTTGCCCACAAGGGGACGCATCTGGAGTTCGTTCACAGTGGGTGAGAGGCAACTGTCACGACCATGCTATCTCTTTCTCTCTCTCTCTGTCTGTCTGTCTGTCTGTCTCTCTCTCTCTCTGTGTCTTTCTCAAATAAGTTATATATATAATGAAAACATCTTCTAGAGTATCTGTCTTAAAATATTTTGCTAATGAGTGTCATTGCAAGGTAACGTTAAACTATATGCATTTAAAAAAAGTTCTTGGCTGAAGAGATAGCTTAGCTGTTAATATGCTTGCCTGCAAAGCCAAAGGACCCAGGTTCAATTCCCAAGGACCCATGTAAGCCTGACACCCAAGGTGGTACATGTGTCTGGAGTTCATTTTCAGTGGCTGGAGGCCCTAGCATGCCCATTCTCTCTGTTTCTCTCTCTCTCTCTTTCTCTCAAATAAATATATATATTTTTTAATTCAGTGGGTTAAGAATAACTTTCCAAAGAAAGCAAATATCAAGCAGGGAATGAAAACTTTCTGAATGAAAGTTTTATGTGACTATAAACTCCTCTAATACTAGAAAATGATTTTATTCTAACTTGAATGAAGGAGAACTTATTTACAGTGGAAAATGACTCACTGGGAAAATGAAATTTAAAAGTCTTGAGATTATGAGTTCTTTAAACAATGCTAGAATATTTGCAAAAAATATTTACAAAAATGGAATAAATGGTTTAAATTATCAGATTTAAATATGAAGTTTTTATTAGATATTTTTTTTATCAATATATATTTTTTATTTATATTATTCTGATTTTACATTCATAGTATTGGTTCCATTGTATCCCACTTTCAAAGGGGCCCTCATCAATGGGGAATGTTTATCATGCATTTTTGCTCAAGAGTTCTGGTGGATAGGCCCCAGTCTCTGTGCATAATGCCCCAACTTAATCTTTCCGCCCCTCTTCCGCGATGAGTTTCCCTGAGCCACATTGGGGTCATTTTAGTTCTGCTTCCTTGATGAGGTTTTGGGAGCCTCTGTGTCTCTGGATATCTTAATGACTGGAGTTGGATGTTCTCTGTATTTATCTCCTTCAGCCTTTTTCTGGTGTTGTGATATCCCTTCCCCTGCGTTGTTCTATGGTTTCAGCTGGTGAGGTGTGGTTAGCTGATCCTCCCTTCAGGTTCATTGTCCACCTGAAAAGAGATAAGCAAATTCTCCAACGGAGAGAGAGAAGTTAGTACTAGATAGAAGGGATAACCATATATGTTTTGGAGGGAACTTTATATGCATTGGCTCTCTTCTAGCCTACTTTTGGTTAGATCTTGGAGACTGAGCTCATTTTTTTGTACATGGCTTTGACTTATTTCCCAGTTCCAGCAATGAGTTCCATATTAGCCAAATCAAGAACAGTTGGTTACCCCCATTGCTGTTTGCCACTACTGCACTTGTATGAGCATTACGTCAGATGGTTTCCTGCTGGGTATCTTAGACTGCAAGTTGTTTGGACCAATGTCAGACATTTTCCCCAGTTGCTCATGTAGCACCCTCTGGTACTAGACTCGCTAACTGTCTGGGGACTGACCTTCTTCCAGATTCTGGCCAGGTCTCTCTGTGTTTGGTCTTACACACGTATGCTGTCTTCGACAGTAGGGTCTTACCATTAACCTTTGGTGGGTCACCAAGTACTCTGACAGAAGTCTGTCTTTTTGGGAAACCTTGTAGGTGTTTCAGATCAACAGCTCATGGTGGAAGTTAACCCTTTGCTGGCACTGGGAGTTATAAGTCTGCACCTAGGAAGGTGAGGGAGGAAAAAATATATATAATGTAAAAGAGAAAGTGAAAGAGAGGAGAGAGAGAGAGAGAGAGAGAGAGAGAGAGAGAGAGAGGGAGGGAGAGAGAAGAGAAAGAGAAGCAGGACAAGATTAAAGTTGGCCTTCATCATGTTCTCTCCAGGTTCCTGTGGTTCGAGTATTCCCTCCATAGGCCTGCTGAAGGATCACTGTTTTAGCCTGTTGTCCAGAGTAAAGGGTTTTGTATTATTTTTCCCTTTTGGGTCCCAATTTGTATCCCCTTGTCCTCCCTCCCACCCTCTGATTCCCTCCCACCATTACCCTCCCTCCATCCCACCCTCCTTCGTGTCTCGTCCTCAGAGTGTTTATTAGGTTTGGCCACATGTCACGTGGAATCCGGTTAGGGGCGACAGATAAATGAGACCATGCGACGATTATCTTTTTGTGCTTGGGTGAGCTCACTGAGGATGATCTGTTCCATGTTTGACCATTTTTAGATATTATTTATTTTATTTCCCATCTTACTTTACTCATACATGTTTTTATTTAATCAGTTACTGTCAATAATATCTTAGACATTTTCAAAAGCTGCTTGTGCTCTCCATACATATGCACACACAATATTTTTAAAAGTGAGTTATAGACTGTTTTTATAAAGCATTATCTGGAACGTTCTCATATATGAATGAATTATTATGTATAACATTATTGTTGTTGTTGTTGTTATGGTATTATTTTCCCCTGTATAGTGGTAAAAATAAAATATATATTTGAGGAATTCATTGTTCATATTCATATAGTATTCAAATTTCAAATGAAACTATGAATACAAGTGACTTTAAAAACTGTCACAATCTCTAAAAGAAAGGGTAGATACTTAAATTCCATAACTTAACTGAGGGACTTTCATATGTAGGGAAGAGAAGGTCACTGATTCCCTTTCCAGGATTACAGTGGTAAATGGAAAGCAGTTCTGAATCAAGCCATTATTCATGGCATTTGTATATCTATGGGATTTTTAAAAAATATACATTAAAGTATATCATTTAGGTGTTGAGTTGCAATCTATAATCTCTCACTAGGGCTCACTTCTTAAACATTCTACTACCTTCCACCAAGCTGAAGACCAAATCTTTAACATGTTCTAAATTATATTTTCTAAATAATATTTATTAGCTTCTGGGCTTATAAAAAGGCAAGGATGGCAGGGCATAGAATCCCATGTGAGGACCCTGTAGCAAGGCAAGCAGATGAGGGATGGATGTAGCTCAATGTTAGAATGTATTCCAGTCATGGCTAAGTCCATGGGTTCAATCCCTAGCATTGAATAAAAAAGAAAATAAGGGAGAGAGGGACAGAAGGAGAAATAAAGGAAGAAAGAGACAATAGATGATAGATAGATAGATAGATAGATAGATAGATAGATAGATAGATAGATAGATAGATAGATAGATAGATAGATGATAGATAGATAGATGATGATAGATACAAACAGAAGAGAGGGAGGAAGGGAGGTGAAAAGGAAGGAAAGAAGGAAGGAAGGAAGGAAGGAAGGAAGGAAGGAAGGAAGGAAGGAAGGAAGGAAAGGAAGGAAGGAAAATGAAAAAAAGTTTGTAATTCAGGAAATAATCCTCAGGGGGATCAACCCAATCAGTACCTTGGTGTGGAATTCTAGGCCCCTGCATTTTGATAAAATAATTATCTGTTATTCAACTCATGCCATCTGTGGGGGTTCCTTTTTTTAAACCCTAGCATATTGTGGTAGTTTGAATAGATGGCCCGCAATATATTCAGTGTTTTATTAGTTTGCACTTTGGATTTGCAGCCACCTGGCTGGAGGAGGTGCCACTGGGTGGGATCTTAAAGTGTGGTGGTGGGTTTGAAATTGCAATCTGAACATATGCAAAGTGCCTCTTTCAACCTGGAGTTCCTGAAGTGTGCGCTGTGGCTTTTAACTTGGCTTGTGGTTTCCCTCTCTCTTTTTCAACCTATGAAAGCAAGCCAGCTTCTTCTGCCATTATGGAACTTCCCCAGAATCTGTAAGCTTCAAAAAACATTCTTCCTCCAAAACTGTGCCTGGTCTGGAAGTTTTTCGCAGTGAACCTAAAGCTGTCTGCTGCACATATTAATAAATGAACAATAGTATATATGTATATAAGGCTAGAGAGATGAATTCTTGGTTAAGGTGCTTGCCAGCAAAGCCTAAGAACTCAAGCTTGAATCTCCAGATCCCAGGTAAGCCAGACACACAGTGATGCCAGCGTGCAAGGTCACACATGCACACAAGGAGGCACACACTTCTGAAGTTGATTCACAGCAGCTAAAGCCCTGGCTCATCCATACTCTCTTTTTGCATTTCTCTCTCTCTCTCTCAAAATAAATAAATAAAATAAATAAATAAATATATATGAATATAAACTATTACAGGTAGCATTTAAAAATAATACATATTATATATCATATGTGTATTTATAATAAATATGATATATGAGTATATATTTTCTACAATATAATGTATTTTATAATATATTACTTATACTTTATATTTTGAAGATTTAAAGATTTAAAGAATAAAAGTTAAGTACAAAAAAGTAGAAATAGGGCTGGAGAAATGGCTTAGCAGTTAAGGCATTTGCCTGCAAAGGACCCAGGTTCCACGTAAGCCAGATGCACAAGGTGGTGCATACTTCTGGAGTTCTTTTGCAGTGGCTGGAGGCCCTGGTGTACCAATTCTCTCTTTCTCTCTATCTCTGTCTCTCAAATAAATGAAAAATTAAATTAAAAAAGGAGAAATAAGGATACATAAATAACATGACAGAAATCAATAAATTCTTTTTATTATCCACCAAAGGTAACCATTGTGTATAAATAACTAATAGTAAATAAAATCTTTATTACATCTTGAAGAATACATGTAACAATGATAAGGTAGTATCAAAGACCAGTATCAAATAAAGAATTTTATTTAATATCTAGGGAAATAGTTAGATATAAATATCAAAAAAAGTTAACTAAAACTCACTCATAGAACAGATATCACCTAATAAATAATTCATAATGTCTTAAATGTAACAATGAACATTTTAAATTATATTTAGATTTCATGGTGCCTGCCTGACAAGGCTTAGAATGCTGGTTCCAATCTCCAGGTCCCACATTTTGCCAGACTCAAAAAGTGACTCAAGGGTGCAATGCTGCACTTGCCCACAAGGGGGTGCACAGATCTGGAGTTCATTCACAGGGGCTGAGAGGCTGCTGGCACGCCCATTCTCTCTCTCTCTCTCTCTCTCTCTCTCTCTCTCTCTCTATTTCTCTAGCTCTCTCTCTATATATATCTCTCTCAAATTAAAAAAAAAAAGATTTAATGAACATACAATGACAAGTGATTTTTTTAAAGTAATAACTTATCTTCAGGTTGTTTATATTGAGGATTAAACAATTATTTTGAAAAATATTATATATAAAAATAGACGTGTATATATTTAAAGTGATTAAAAGAACAATAAATAAAACCAAAAAGCAATTAAAAATAAAATAATGTAATATATCAAGTATTATAGTAAACATTTATCGAGCATTAAGTAAAACATATTTGTGCATCAATTTAGAAGAACTGATGATAAAAAATACACCATGTAAGTTTAGCTATTAATGTACTTCAGACATATGAGTAATTGTCAAAGCTATTAATCAATATTGAGGTGCTTGTGCTTATTTCTTCCTTGCCATATTGAAAATAATATGAAGCTAAATGTTTTAACTTATAGCTAAATAATTGACCTTGAATATAAAAATGCATTCATTTCATTAGCTTACCAATACATACATATGTGTGTGAATACATCTATATGTGTGTGAATATGTGTGTATGTGTGTGTGTAAGTGCTGACTTAAACTACAACAGTTCATGGATGGAAGTGCCTCTCACGACTAGGCTGATGTTCTTTAACATTCACACCTGGGAAGAGAAATCCAAAAATAGAATAATTGCAGAAGCGTAGGGAACCCTCCATGGCCAGAAACAGCCTTTCCTTCTGGTTCAATGAAATTAGCTTTATATTCTGGTGGAATCATTCTCTCATTTGAATATAAGTCATCTTGGCATGATATACAGTATTAAGACAGGAAGTAAATTTTGCTAGTGGACGACTAGGGTTAATAACCTTAATAACTGTGTGCACTATAATGCACATCAATTAGAATGTTTCTAAATATACAATAGTCCCTTAATAACAGGCTTGTGTTCTCAAGAGTTCATGAATTAATTGATGAATAAATATGACTATATCTTCTAAATACATTGTTCTAACATTGATACTTTAATAATAAATAGGAAATGAAGATTCTTCGATCTTTAAAAATAGGTATGTTTCTATGTTTTTATTTGTATAGACAAAAACATCCTATTTTACCCCTGTGGTTTTTCATCAAGCATTTGAAGAATTTACATTTTACTTATTAATGAACATTGATTAGAGGAAATTCATGTAACCTAGATTTCATCTTATTTTGCAAAATTGAAGATAGTTTTCCATGATGTTTTACTTCATCTAAACACAATTTGAGGACATGGAATACATATTATTATTCAAATTTTATACATAAGATCACTATAACTAAGAGTTGTACTTGCCCTTTGTATCACTTTACTCACTGCTGTGACAATATACCTGACATTGTCAGGAAGGCAGAGGTTACTTTTTAGCATTGATTACCATGATACAGTCAACGTGGCAGTGGAAGCCTGGTGGCAGAAACATGAAGACTCACCGAGTGGCATCTGTAGCCAAAAAGTAGAGCAAGAAGAATGCTGATGTTCAGGTGACTTCTTTTTCCCTTCTTATTCAGTTTATGGCCCCAGAAAATGGCAGGATGCAACTATAATTCAGGGTGTTTTATCACTCCTAAGTTGAATCTTCTCATAAACTTCCTCAAAGTCCTGACCATCCCATATAGTTATGTGGACAAATTCAAGAAGTATCTGAATATACACAAGGGAATATAACTGTGGACACAAAATCCCTCTTTAGTATTACCAGTTTACAATCTAGTAATAGACCTTCTATCAGTCTGATAAAACTAGAATCAAATGTTATGAAAAGTAGTTGAAGACCACATAATATATATGGGGGAAATTGAAAGAGATATAATCAATTCAAGAATGTCAAAGGAAGGGAGAACTTCTAAAAATGTCAACATTAAATACAGAGGTGCATACACTGTACAGAATAACAAAGCTAAAAAGATAGAAAATATATTTGAACAAAAGAAATACTGTAGCCATGCAAATGAGTAAGCTAAAAATTGCATCTTAGTATCACTGAACTCCTTGGTGTATTTGGATTCCAGTATTCATTTCCCAGAGCAGCTAGGGAAAAGAAAAGTGGATTCACTTAAAATAGTGGAAAACTTGCAACTCCATAGAGCAAAGTTTAAGCATTTTATCTTTCAGGAAGATTACCCAGTCTACATTTTTGTAGAAAGAAAGGACAAGATCAATATCAGATTTTGATTCTGCAAGAAAAGAGACTTCAGGCCATTGGTAGAATCAAAGCAAACAAAAATCAAAAGCAAAAAAAAAAAAAAAATAAAAGCAAAAAATAATGAATGGAAATTTAGGAAAAGACAAAACAAACAAAAGATCAATAGCAAAAATGAAATAATGAGGATGGAAAGAGAAGGTAGATTGGAGGTAATTAAGACAATATTTAAAAATATTTGTGTGTTATACGTGGTTGTACATGCCTTTAATCCCAGCACTGAAAGAGGCAGAGGTAGGACAATTGCTGTGAGTTCAAGGTCAGCCTGTGACTACAGAGTGAGTTCCAGGTCAGCCTGCGCTACAGTAAAACCCTATCTCAGAAAAAAAAAAAATAAAATAAAATAAAATATTTGTGTTTGTATGTGTGTGTGCTTATGTGTGTGTGTGAGTCCTGGTATACATGTGTGTGGATATGAGAGGTGATGGGCCTCACCTTCCACCTTGTATGAACTAGGGTCTCTTAATGTTCAATTATGAATACACCAGGGTAAGAGACCTGTCCTGTCTCTACCTCCCATCTTGCCCTAGGAGGACAGAAATTACAAGTACATGCTAAAGTCTCAACTTTATATACATTCTGGGAATGCAAACTCAGACCATCACGTGCCAAGTGCTTGAGACACTGATGCATCTCACCAGTCCATGGGTAGAGATTTTAATGGAGAACAAAAGCCACACAGAGAACTGGACTTTGTAGAAATTTTATACAATCTAGCATCTTATACAAAGTGACTTTGGTTTTATATATATATATATATATATACATATGAATTTAAGCAAATAAATAGAGAATATAACTTCATGCATCCTTAGGGAGAAAAAATATATTAATAAGATTTTCTTTCCCCTTTGATTAGATCAGACAGTGAACAGTAGAGGGAAGTCTAATATGTTTAATCTTTAGTGGACTATTGTAATATTGTCTCAAATATAATCTTGAATTAATTTAAAATGAATTATCTATGATTATATAGAATGTAATTTTGATGAAAGACAACATATCAGCCGGGTGTGGTGGCACACACCGATAGTCCCAGCACTAGGGAGGCAGAGGTAGGAGAATCACTGTGAATTCAAGGCTACTCTGAGACTACATAGTGAATTCCAGGTCAGCCTGAGCTACAGTGTGACCCTACCTCGAAAAACCAAAAAAATGCATAATGTGTACATAATTCTGGGAGATTTTGATAGTTTTGGATAAATATGAATTGGGAAAGAAGAGAAGATAGTTTAATTAATCTGTAGAAAATTAGAAAAAACATGACAAAGCAAATATTTTTTTAGAATGTTGAAAAATATATCAATTTAATTTAAGCACTAAAACTTACAAATGTATAAATCAGTTGTGTAACATACATTTTCCTGTAGTAAACAAAGTCAAACTCCCTTTCTAAAATTCATTTTTTTATAGATTATGGACAATATACCAGTTTATGATTTCAAACATTTCATTTAAAATATGTTTCAAATTTTTAAAATAGAAAGTATATCAATTTAATTTAATATACTAAAACTTACAAATGTATTTGAAAATGGAGAGAATGCCAGATTTCCACGTGCCTCATTGACCCTAGTGACCATTTTATAAAGAACCTGTAGTAAACAAAGTCAAACTCCCTTTCTAAAATTCATTTTTATAGATTATGGACAATCACTACCAGTTTATGATTTAAAACATTTCCATTTAAAATATGTTTCAAATTTTTAAAATTTTGGCTGTGTATACCATGTTTGCTGTGGTGGCTGGTTGGCTATATCTCTCTGCTTGGCCCTATGGAGAGCAGGCCGCTATATTATGGAACTTCCCTGGATCTGTATATAATATCCCTTTAACTGTGCCTGGTAGAAGTTCATCTGTGAACCTGATGATGAATGGAGAGTAAAGTGGTACCAGATTTGAACCTGACCGTGTGGATATCATTGAACCTTTGTTTTGGAGGAATGACATGGACTTGGTGCTTGCAACTGAAGATGCCTTCTGGAGTGGTAAGCCAAGTTTTATAGACTATTCTTAAGAGTTTGAGATTTCTAAGTGCAGACTGTATTGAACTGAGGCCTGAAGATTCTTTTATGAGAGAGTTTGAGATTTCTAAGAGACTTTCTAAGAAAGAAAGTCTGCAGAGGATAAAGAACTGGGCTACTGGCAAGGAACATGACAGCCCTTTATTGATTTTTGATCAAACTTAAATTTGTAATGGACTTGAAGATATCGCTGAGATTTCAAGATTTTAAGTTAAAAGCATGAGACTGGTTTAGCAGATCTTAAGGAAGGTGGAAGGAAGGTGGCTCTGACTGATTTACATTTGGAGAGGATGCCTGAGGAAAGACTGTTTGCAAACTCTGTAACTGGAGAAGGAACCTGCTTTTCAAGGCTGTGATTTAATCCTGGAGAGGGTGCTTTGAGCATGAAAATGCATGGAGAACAGGTTCCAGGAAGATGAGCAGAGGGCATGAAGTCCCTGAGGAAACTGGAAGAGCCTTTTGAAGATGGACTTTTGCATGGAGACCTGAAGATGTTTTGGATATACCATTCAAAAGGGCTATATGGAGTGCAGTGTTGGCAATGACAATGGACAATAAACAAGACTGTTAGTGTCTAATTGAACTTTGAAACAATGGTGGTTGAGTTTGCATTGTTCTAATTTCTCCTTGCTATTCTTTATACAGTTAAAAATGTTTACTCTGTGCTTTACATGTTGAAAGAATTTAACTTGTTTGATTTTACAGGACTATCTTAAGTTGGTCAAGACTACCTTTGAAATTGGACTGACAATTTACAATGACATTATAAATCTTTGGGGGCCAGGAGCTAAATATATTGGGGGCCAGGGGCGGAATGCAGCCCCAATATATTCAGTGTTTTATTATTTTATCTTTGCTCACCTTTCATTTAGTCTTAATGTGGTGATGGTTTGAGAGTCCATTGTAAAGATATGCAAGGAGTTCCTGAAGTGTGCTGTGTGACCTTTTGGCTGTGTTTTGCTCTGTTTGCTGTGGTGGCTGGTTGGCTTTTCTCTCTCTGCTTGGCCCTGTGGAGAGCAGGCCGCTTCTCTTGCCATTATGGAACTTCCCCTGGATCTGTAAGCTTCAATAAATAATATCCCTTCCTCCATAACTGTGCCTGGTCTGGAAGTTCATCTCAGTGAACCCGAAGTTGTCTGCAACAGCCCTTTATTGATTTTTTCCCTTTATGTGTTAGCTCAGAATGAACTGAGTGCTGAAGAACAGAAAAGAAGACAGAAAGGAAATACTTTTTGAGCTTGTGGCATCCATTCCTATACTAAGCAGTACAATACAACTTCTAATCCACTTTGAAACAATTCTTTTATTTACCCATCTCTGAGTACTCAATTTTATTCTTCATACCGCAGCATCTGCTAAGTTTACAATATAAAGGTTTTCATGAATGAACAGTTTTAATTTGAATTTTTAAAATGTTGTTTTGTTTTAATTTGAATTTTAATATGTTGTTTTGTTTTGGCAGGGATGGGGTATCAGATGCCCTATCCACCAACACTCAGGCAAGATTTTCCACAGTTCAGATGCTCACACTTTAGTATTTTTCTCATATAAACTTTCTCGATGCATATTTTGTTGGAGGATATTTCAAAGCATCTATGTTCTTTACAAAATCTCATTCATATTGCAATAAATCTGTTACATTTGTTATTGGCAAACCTCATTAACATGGGCAAGAGAGTTGGCTCAGAGTTTAATGATGCTTACTTGCAAATCCTGCTGGCTTGGGTAGAATTCCCTGTCACCTAAGCATGGCCAGATGCAAAATGGTACATGCATCTGGATCCTAAAATGCCTATGACAATGGGAGACAGAGCCAGGAGAATCCCAAGCTAGATGAACAGCTGGTCATTGCAGTCTGGTGGTCCTTTGACAGTGCCAAAATACTGTCACAAAAAAGGTCATGCACAGCCACCCCCAAGTTGTCCTCTGATCTCCAGCTGTCCACCATAGCACACATGCCCCCCACATACACCACATACCATATCACACATTCTTTACATATTCATACATATGTGGGCATATCAAAAACTTATATGTATGTGTGGATATTTCATGTTTTCTTTCATTTTTGGATACATGGATCCTATATATTTTTAATATTAATTAATTAATTAATTAATTAATTAATTAATTTATTTATTTATTTGAGAAAGAGATAGAGGGGGCATTCCAGGGTCTCTAACCACTGCAAACAAACTCCAGATGAATATGCCATCTTGTGCATTTGGTTTATGTGGGTACTGGGAAATAAAACCTGGGTCTTCAGGCTTTATGTTTTTATTAAAACTTTATTGCATAAACATATTGCATGTTGGTCATATTCCCATCAAGTTATACTCTTGTTCCCTTTTCCTCCACTGCACAGAGGGTCTTACTCAGTGATATTGCAGGTATATCAATGTGGGGTCATGAATGGACCAGGCAGTTTCTGTGGGGGGTGAGAAGGACAATGCCTCAAAGTACACCTTCCCAACCCTTGGCTCTTACATTCTTTCTACCTTCTCTTCCACAGTGGTCTCTCAGCCTTAGAAGCCGATTTTCTGTTTTGATGAATTTTTAGTCTCACTGTATATTGCCAGCAGTGAAAGCAGTGCTCATAGTTAATCCATCACTTCCTCTGTGATGCTTCATGGGTCCTGGAAGATGCATTAGAGATGACTCTTCTCCACATACACAATTCACTTACTTTTCTCATCATACTAAAGGGTCTTGTTTCTTTCCATTGTCCCTTGCCTTGTAAAGAGGGAGAGCAGCATAGGGATAAACAAAGACATTTAGGCAACTTGTTGACTGACACACATAACCTCTCCTTTCAGCCAGATGACAGTGCAAGATTTCCTCCAGGGCCTATGACCTTCCAAACCATAGGCTTATGACTTGGTTCTCAGTACCAGGTATGAATTCCCTCCCACTAAGCAAGGCTCATATCCAATCAGAAGGCAGTTGATTATAGCCTGAGTGCCACTATTGCACCAGTGTGTACATCTTCCCTCATTGGCCGATTTTTGTAGCCTGTAAGATCCACTCTGTATGCATTCAGTTGGTGAGTTATATCCCCCACAAACTCACATAGCACTTTCCAGTACTATGAGAGCAAGCCAGGAGCAAAGTGGCTTAATATCAGTTCTAGCAGGATATCTCAATGGCCTGCATCCATCCTGGGTGTCTTCAGCAACAGGGTTCTATGATTTAGATCTGGTGGGTGACCAAGGGATTTATATCCAGCTTTTATGTGGGTGCTGGAGATCAAAAATCAATTTCTCATGCTTGTGCCATAAATATTCTTATATCCTCTGTGCTATCTCCAACCATCACAGTTGTTTCTTATTTAACATAGAAAAATGAATGAATTTAAGCCACAATTTTAAAAATGTTTTATTTTACTAATTTTAAATTTTTGATTAAATTTTAAAATTAACACACTATGTAATAGGTTTCATTATCATGACATTTTCATACATATGTCACTATACTATATATTATTTTAATCTCACTATGCACTGTGATATACCCTGTCTCCTTTATCTATTCCCATTCACTAACCCAGAACACCCCTTTAATTTTCTTTCTCTTTTTTTTTTTTGAGAGAGAGAGAGAGAGAGAATGGGTGCTCTAGCAGCCTCTAAGCCACTGTAAATGAACTCCAGACTTGTGCACCCCCTTGTGGGCAAGTGCAGAATTGTGCCTTTGTGTCACTTTTTGCATCTGGCTAAACATGGGACCTGGAGATTAGAACTGGTGTTCTTAGGCTTGGCAGGCAGATGCCCTAACCGCCAAGCCATCTCTCCAGCCCCCACCCTTCACTTTCATGCCACATGTACTCCATTATCATCTCTTTTCTCTTCTCCCTTAACATGTCTTCCTAACCTGTAATGATGATTCCTTTTCTAGTCAATTGATTTACACACACACACACACAGACACACACACACACACACACACACACAATTTTAAATTTAGATTCAACAATATGAAAAAGAAAATACTTGGTATTTGTCTTTCCATGTCTGGTTTATTTCACTTAACATAACGGTTTCACGTTCCCTCTGTTTTCCTGAAACTGCCATGATTTTGTTTACTTTTCATTGTTCATGATTCTTTTGTATGGTCAATCTTACTTTGGGTTCTAGAAAACTCAAACAAACTAATGATGTGACTGAAATTTATCAAATATATTTTTCCAGATCTCTCATCTTTACATCACTGCTTGGAATTACCATTTCAGATAAACAAGCAAACAAACATACGGACAAGGAATCATAACGTAAGTAGTGTGTCAACCTTGTGATATTATCATGGAATCATTTGTTAGCTTCATGTTACTATTGCTACTTTTTAATTTTGTGGGATTTTTTATTTTTCTCTGGGAACTTCATAGCAAGTAAAACTAATAAAATGGGTTACTATACATTCTGTAAATACTGAGTAAAATAAAGTAATTAAATTAAATTAAATGGTTTTGCTAAGATAGCAAAGCATGATCTAATTCTGCACAAGAAGAGAGAAGATGAATCCCGAGGGCCCTGACAAAAAGCGCTAAAGGTTGTATTTGAGAGAACCAGATAAGAAAAAGTAGTATGTATACACATTGTTCATAATTACCTTGATTATTAAATCCATGCTGACTCATTATTATATCATTAATGTTATCAGAGGCAATACATAGCAAACTTCAGTCTCTCCAGCAAACACCAGACAAGAATACATGCAAAACTAAAGTTTTGTTAGAGATACAAGTTGCAATAGATAATCTATTGCTTTAGAATGTTCTTTAGCATGAAAATCATGATAATACAAAAATTAGTTTTGTTTATTTGACAAGAAACAAACGCTACTGATTAAATTTGTATTACATACTTTTTTATTTAAAATATTTGTTATGGCTGCTCACCTAAGTGCAATAGTGGCACACAGCTATGGTGGGTAACCAACTGATCTTGAATTGGCTAATGGATCTGCTCAGTGGAACAGAACCCATAGCTGGAATGAGGAAACAAATCAGAATCATATCCAAACACAAGTTTGGTCTCCAATATTAAGCTCCCATCAATTTTTGGCTGCAAGAGGGGATACACTTATTAAATTATTTCTAAAATAATAATGGTTTTTCCATTTATTTGGAACTGACTACACTTTCCATTGGAAAATTTGCTTCTCTTTTTCAGATGGACGCAGAACCTGAGGAGAGAATGAACCTATTGCACCCCACCAGGGCCCCAGCTGAAACCATAGAGTAATTGGGGAAATGAGCAAAAGTGTTGCTTTCTTGGTGAACCTGGTACCAACACAAGGTTGAAGGAGATAGACACAGAGAACACTCAACTCCTACCAAACCAGATATCCAGAGAGACAGAGGCTCCCAAGACCTCATCACTGAAGTAGACCTAAAACGAACCCAACATGGCTCAGGGAAAATTGCTGAAGAAGGGGCTGAAAGATTGTTAGAGCCACAAATTGGGACATTATGCACACAGACATCGCCTCTTCCCCATAACTGATCAATACCCCCACTATGAACTACCCACAATCCACATGGGGATAACTGGCATCCCCAATGAGGAAAGTCCATTCCGAGGGGGGGAAATAGGGAGGAGGTTAAGGTGTAAATATGTTCTGTTTACACACTCAGTAGATACATAACTACCTCTGCCTCCCAGCACTCGGGAGGCAGAGGTAGGAGGATTGCTATGAGTCCAAGGCCAGGTCAGCTTGGGCCAGAGTGAAACCCTACCTTGAAAAAACAAAACAAAAAAAAATTGTTATGGGGGTGAAGTAAAACATAATTATGTATTGATTATTTAGTCAAAAATTTTTGGATGAATGTGTAAGTATCAAATCCAATTACATAATAAAAAGCCTATAACTGAAAAAAATATAAAACAAAAACACAATAATTTTCTACATATATTGCCACATTCTAGGAAAATGACAATTTTCAGATAAAATAATTTATGCAACTAAGAAAAATGAGAAGTCTGGAATCAATACACACACATATGTAAACATAAATTTGTTTTATTGAATGTATCCTTATGTATTTTCTTTATAAACATTATCTTTATTAAAGTTTCTTTAACAAACTCTGGTGTTTCTTACATTATAAATGTATAGAACACATTCAGATATTGAAACTCTCAGCATACACACAGATTCATACATGCACATGTGCCCATTTAAATCTGCTGCACATGTTTTTTAATAAAACACATTGCTTTCTGAATTTATTTTTCCAAAGAACTTTAAAAAAAAGAAAACACTTTCTCACAACTATTTTTCATTGGGCTGAAAAATTTAAACTCCTGCTCAAAAACACTGATAAAGAATAAATTGTCCAATATCTCAGAAAATTTCACAATGTTTGAGGAATACACATAAGGAAGGTAAGATATTTATGGAGAAAGTAGAAACGAAAGTTAAATCTTAAGTGAGAAAAATGAATATTTAAGTGATGCAGAACTTGATGGGGGCATGTGAGCTATGACTCTGGTAACTTATGGAAATCAATGGACTCTTAGGGCAGCTGTGCCCCTCCTCCAGACTAACGGGGAGAAGGCCCTGTGTGAAGGCTCATGATTCTCTTGGGACCTGGAAGGCACTGAGGACTGAATTATTCATATTATCATTACTTTTTATCGTGAATTTTTCTTTTGCTTTTAGTTTGTTAGACGATCTAATAAAAGCAGTCTTGAAATGGCTAAGGAGTCATCCATTAAATTATTATTTTACTGGGAATTCTCTATTTGGTATGGCGTATCTCATGGTAAACTAAACAGGACTGATAAAAGTGGAAATATGGGAGCTGGGGAGGTGGCTCAGTTAGTATGGTAAAAGCACTTGCCACAAGTGTGGAAATGAATCCCAAGAACCAATGTAAATGTGGAGGAGGCATGGCTGCCAGCTCTAGGGTATAGTAAACAGTTGATCTGTATGTTAGCTGCCTAGCTAGACTAGCAGAACTGGGGAGCACTGGGTTCAGTAAGAAAATGAAATGGTACATTCATCTGGAGCTTGTTTGAAAGCCTATTCTCCTCTTTCTCTTTCTCTTTCTCCTTCTCTTTCTCTTGATCACTCTTCACTCTATCTCTACTTGGAAATAAATAAATAATAATAACAAAATTAAAAAAATAAATATGTAACAGTTGTAGAAGAGAGAATCAGAGTTGTATGATGGCTGACTTACATGTTGGTGGCTCTGTCCATGAAGATTGTGGAACCTTTAGCAGGCAAAGCCTTACTAAAGGAAGTACATTCCTGGGGTTGGGATTTTGACTCAGCTCTCCTTTCTCTACTTCCTCCCTGACAGAATAATGCTGGCTTCCTGCTGTGGCCATGCTATTATGAACTGCCCCTCAAACCAGCAAGCCAGACTATTTCCTTAGGATGCTTCGTCCTGGGTGTAATGCATCAACAATGAGAAAGTCAGTGATAAATACAGTGATACCCATTTGAATTTCATTACTATTGAAATGGAAGCAAAGCAAATAAATTTGTGAGGTTTGTTAGCCTCTAAGTTTAGAGTAATTTATTATAACAGACCTAGAATATTAATATATCAGTAAGAAGGCTTGAGTAAGGCCAGACACCATGAGTTTTCTTATATTCATGATGTAACCCACTTTTGATTAATAATATCAACAAATTAGTGCCAACATATTCAGCTGTTTAAGTACTAATGATTCAAATGGGAAATCTCAAATTAATAAATACATAAAATATAAATAGAATTTAGACATCAATCTGCACATAATCTGCTTATCATCTATCTACCTGTTTGTTATCTATCTATTAACTCTCCATGGTCTCTATCTCTCTGTCTATCTACCTAGCAATCATGTATTCCCCTATCTATTAAGTAATCATCTAACTAATTCTAGAGATCAATTAAAAGACCTATAGTTTAGATTTTCTGATTTGCCATAAGGATGACAGATCCTGTGCATTTTACTAACACCCAATATCATTCAAATTACTTTTTTTATGTTGAGAATTAAGCAAACCTCATTTTTAGTTTTATTTGGAACGAAAGATGACCATGATAAAAATGATTTTGCAAAAATATTAGGAGGCTATATAGAATATCTTATAGTTGTTCTTAAATAAAGAAAGCACCTTTGAGTATGTATGCACTGTTTTACTCAGAAGGTGTTTGATGGAATAAAGATACTTCCTATGGATATGTGCTTGCCAGTGTCCTAAATATATCATACACAGATAGAATTCTACTGGGAATCACATTGTCTAAACAACAAGAAGAAATGAGTGAGGATTAAAAACTCTTGGAGATTTCCAACTTATCTTCTATACCAGTGAATGAATACCACATTTTCAAGTCCATGTACTATGATAATACAGAATGAGTATCAATTTATGGTTTGCTGAATGTTTATTTTTCAGCAAGATCATTAAAGGATATGGAAGCAAAACAGGAAATGAGTTTCAAATTTGTAGAGTGATGGGTGTAATGTTAGCACTGTCGGTGCTTATCCTGTACTCATACTGAATTCATGGTTAAGATTTGTTCTCTGTGTTAAGAATGACTTCTCATACTAAGCAACATGATAGATGAGATGGAGATCTGCTGGGAGTCTGAGTTTTGCAGAGACTAATAACAGATGACAGATTAAGAAAAACTGAG
The DNA here is from genome assembly GCA_036365145.1 of Orientallactaga sibirica. Taxonomy (NCBI): domain Eukaryota; kingdom Metazoa; phylum Chordata; class Mammalia; order Rodentia; family Dipodidae; genus Orientallactaga; species Orientallactaga sibirica. Next base: position 5,736,092 of record JAEOAD010000043.1, on the reverse strand, counting down.
AGTGTCACTGTGAAGTGTTTATAATGACAGGAGAAGTGGCTTCGACAGATAGCAAGTAGAGAAAGGAAGGTAACGTCATAAGGAGGTGCTTTCATTACCTTTCATTAGCTTCCAACTCTTGACATGAGAAGAAAGCTTTCAGTACACTTCTATCTTAATATTTTCTTCCATCATAAGCCACATCCTTTGCTTTGATAAATTCAGAAGACTGCAGGTTCTACATATAATAGTTTTAAAAGACATCAGTAATCAACTTATATGTTATGCACTTATCACAGGCCTTTTTAAAGTACACAATTATGTGTTGCATATATACATTAAATTCAGAAGTTATAAAAAAAAAGACTTGCTAGTACTCTCCTTATCTTAACTACTATCTATTAAGAAGAGCATTTTAATAAAGGATATTATTCTTTCTATTACCACTTATTTTGCTTTTGGCTAAGAGGTACTTAGCTTGAACCCAGTGACTATAAAACAAGAGAGCAATAATGCAGAAAGCCACCTTATTGCAACTCTGGAATTCCGATATTGAATATAGTAAAAAGTATTTACTTTAATGATAAGTATTATATGGAGAAAATAATCAAAGAACTTTCCAAGAAATGTATTAAGTTCAGTTGTAGTCTTTTGTTATTTAAAAACACACTAGATCATGCCATAGAATAACTAAAAGTAAATACAGCCTAATTATTTCTTATCTATGTGATAATGAAATTGTAGCTTACCAAATCTCTTCAAGCTTATGTTAGTTATTAATTGATAAGAATATGTGACAATAGGTATTACAGACATGATACTATTGTATCAAAGTTAGTGAACTTCACAAAGATTGACCTCATTATAATATGAAACATTTTACTTTTGACTAGCAATGTATCTTTTTTTTGTGTCACTTACACACAGAATTTCTGCCTCTCACCAAAAATGTGTGGGTTAATATGACTTATAAACTTCCCACAATATGCCACTTGAGTATCAGGAGACATTTTCTATTATTCCTTTGAACACCTATTTTCTAAATACAGAACGTTTAGATGGTCTGAAGTAGGCTGGGTCTCCAGATAATCTGAGGACAAGATATAGTCCAGTCATGGATACCTTCACTGATCTAATTATGAGCAAGAAGTAATTGTGATAAAAATAATCAAGTGGATTTGTATATGAAATAACATAGCAGTCTTATAGAATGAAACACATTCACATTCCTGAGGAGTTTTGAACATATATATATATATATGTTCTTTGGTATTAAATTTCATATTCTTCCAAATCCTTTTAAAAATATTTTTATTTTATTATTTATTCATTTATTTGGGAGAGAGAGAGAGGCAAATAGAGAGAAGGGATATGTCAGGGCCTCCAGCCACTGCAAACAAACAAACTCAAGACACATGTGTCATCATGTACATCTGACTTACATGGGTCCTGGGGAATCAAACCTTGGTCATTAGGCATTGTAGGCAAATGCCTTAATCACTAAGCCATCTCTCCAGCCCCAAAATTATTTTTTTTGATAAAAACATCAAAATTGATGTTTTCTTGCAGTGGCTAGAGGCCCTGGCACACCAATTACTTCTCTCTTTCTCTCTCTCTCTCCCTCTCTCTCTCTTCTCTCACTTTTTCTTGCAAATAAATAAATAAAATAAAATATTTTTAAAGAAAAGACAGGTACAAATGTGGCTTCATAATGGCTCCACTGGTAAGACAAGAAGATAGCCAGCTGCCCACCATGAGACATGCCACCACTATCACATCTACCAGAGCCTAGAAGAAAGTGCAGAGGAAGCAGCAATATGAATACTGTTTGTGGTGGTTTGATTCAGGTGTCTCCCATAAACTTAGGTGTTCTGAGTGCTAGGTCCCCATTTGATGCCTCCTGGAGGCAGTGAATTATTGTGGTGTTATAACCAGCTTCCCTTTTGGAAAGTTTGGAAAACTTTTCTATTGCTATTGTCCACCCTGTGCTCATGCTGTCATTTTCCTCTGCCATCTTGGAGCTTCCCCTTGATTATGTAAACCAAAACAAACACCCTGTTTTACCCCACAAGCTGCTCTTGGTTAGGTGTTTTCTGAGAGTAATGCAAACCTAAGTACAATAGTAAAATTGGTTTTGAGAAGTAGAGTCATTGCAGTTAGAGACCTGACTCTGTGGCTTTTGGCCTTTTAGAGCTGATTTTTGAGAGGGATGTAGAGTGAAAGGATTTGAAATCTTGGTCTAAGAGACACCTTGCAGTGTTGTAAGTACCGCTTGATGAAACTATTATAATCAGAGTTGAAAGACCCGAATACAGTAAAGAATTATGGACTGTGAGGTTTGGCTTAAGAGAGTGAGAAAGAGATTTACCTGGACTGGGCTAGAAGCAGTTTGTGTGATAGGCTTGCTGTTCTGCCTGTGTCCTGAGAAGTTGTGCATGATTGCATTGTGTAGAAATGGACTGGTATAAACAAAGGGATAATGCACACATACACACACACACACACACACACACACACACACTCACACACACACACAATGAAATCTTATGGGCTGAAATTGAAGCCTGTTCTGCTGCAATTTTATGAGAAATTACAACCTTTGAGATGGGGCCAGCTGACCTGCAGTTTTGGGGCAAAAGGAAGAATACCCTTTGGTTTCAAAGTCTTCTTTACTGTTCCCTGGATTAACAAGTTGGTCGCTGACCTGATATTCTGAGTAGAGCAAATACAGAAAAGAGAAGGTCATTGAATTGGCAACATGGTTTTGTCTTTTGGAAGTGGCCATGCACAGTGTGAAGCAGGCTTGTTGGATTACCTTGGTGAAGACCCAATAGAGCCATGAAGATGAACTATGGGTTGCAGCGAAGACCCAATAGAGATGCCAGGAGTATGGGGATGGCTGCCAAAGAGAGCTGCTGGCACAGGATCAAGTTTTCTGGGCCTGTGAGTAGCCTAGCTAGAGGGACAGAATTGTAACTCCAGAGACTTGTCATTGATTAGAATTAATAAACTTGCAGATTTGTCACTGATTGTAGTTGTCAGACTTGGAGCTACAGAGTTTGATGTTTACCCTGTTTAAATCTTGTATTGGTTGAATATTTCTTTATATTTCTTTGCTGTGCCCAATGCCATCTTTTTTGAAAAAAATTTAATTATTTTATTATTATTTATTTTTGGAGACACACAGAGAGAGAGAGAGAGAGAGAGAGAGAGAGAAAGACAGACAGACAGAAAGACAGACAGACATAGAGGGAGAGGGAGACAGATAGAGATGGGCGCACCAGCAGTCTCTCAGTGGCTGTGAATGAAATCCAGATGTGTGTGCCCCCTTGTGGTCAAGTACAGCATTGCGCCTAGCATCACTTTGCATCTGGCTAAACGTGGGACCTGGAGATTGGAACCGCTGGAGATTGGAACCAGCATTCTTAGGCTTAGCAGGCAGGCGCCTTAACCGCTAAGCCATCTCTCCAGCCCCCAATGCCATCTTTTGCAGTGTGAATGTGTATTCTTTGCAATTATTGTTATTATTGTTTTTGGTATTATGGCTCAATTAAAGACCTTGGACTATGGCTTGTTTGAACATCACTGGGATTGATAAAAACTATGGGAATTTATAAAGCTGGACTGAAGGCATTGCACTTTACATATGCAATTTACATATTGTATGATTATCCATTTATGCGGGTTAGGGGTGGAATATGGTGGCTTATGTGTTCTGAATGCTATATCCTCAGCTAGTGGCAGTTTTGCAATTGGAGCCCTGGAGACAATGTATGGTTAGGAGTGTACTTATGGGTGTTATACCCAGCTTCATCTTCCCAGTGTTTGGCACACTCTCCTGTTCCTGTTGTCCACCTGATGTTTGTTTGCCAGGAGATGATGTCCACCCTCTACTCATGCCATGGTTTTCCCCTCCCATTGTGCCTGTAAACCAAAATAAACCTTTTTTTTTTTTTTTTTTTTTGTCACACAAGATGCTTTAGATTGGGTGTTTTCTGCCAGAAAAGCCAACCTGGCCACAACACTGTTCTTACTGCTATCCTGACAACCACTTCCAGGTCAATGGTGACAGACAGAGTGATCATTCAAAATCTATCAAAGCAGAAATCCAGAGGTAACAGAGAGAGAACACAACAATAAATTAGACTGCCAATAGAAATTCCAAGGCTTAGAAAACATTGCAGAAAAAGGAGTGCAGAGAGTGTAAGAGCCATAGAGTGAGTAGGAATATCCTGAGGCACAGTCACCACACTACCCCAAAAGAGACAAGCCTTCATGACCCCACTGTGATTGCAATAGCCCAACTAAGGAAGGCCCCCAGGATAACAGGAGTCAGAGGAGTCAGGGTGAGAAGACAAAAGAGAATATATATATATACATACATATGTGTGTGTGTGTGTGTGTGTGTGTGTGTGTGTGTGTGTGTGTATGTATTAAAAATTAAAAAGTGAAAAAATGTCAGTGTGGAGTTGACAGTTGAAAGTTCAGTAATTTGAGGTCTTTTATTATGCCATCAGGAATAATTATCTTGTTCTTTTTATAAATATTTATTTATTCACTTATTTGAGAAAGAGCAAGAAAGTGGCAGATAGAGAATGGTTGCACCAGGGCCTCTAGCCACTGTAAATAAAACATAGACACATGTGCCACCCAGTGCATATGGCTTTATGTGGGTACTGGGGATTTGAACCTGGGTCCTTAGACTATGCAGGCAAATATGTTAACTTCTGAACCATTTCTCCAACCACTCTTTTGTTCTTTTTGTCTGTCCTGGTCAACTGTCACTAAGTATGGATTCTACTGATATGTAGATTGTATTTGTAACTAATGCCCTCTTCTTACCTCAAAATGAGAGTAGTAGATATTTAAGGAATACTTTCATTTTCCTAATACTCCTCACTTCTTCTTCCCAGACCCCAGTCCAGCCATTGTACAAAAAGTGGTGACATGTCCCATCCTACAGAAGTGATATGCATCACGTATCAGTTAGAAGGGTTAGGACAGGCATGTCCTGACTCAGTTTCAATGTCCTTTAGCACTATACCATGATATTATCTTCTTTATAAGTTGAGGTGTTCATTGTATATATCTGAACAAAGGACTATATTATTAAAGCTTTTGGTACATCAAAAATAATGGCTCCCAAACTTGTAGCAGCTCTTTCCACTATCCATTGGCCCTTAATATTTTACATTAAGCATGTTTCCAATTCTGAAGCCTTACTGGGGTTCCCCAAAGAGCGAATTACCTATGCCAATACTGCTTTTATGAGTTCATTTTATCATTCTTTCTGCTCTCTGCTGTCTGGTATGATTCATGCACAGATACACCTGCTTGCTCAGCTCAGAGTGTCTCTAGCAGCCATCTCCATGGTGTCACAGACAAGCCATTGCCCAGTGAGGTGAACTTCAGGCTGTAGACTGCTGAATTGTGGATTCCTGAAGACTTGCTAAACTGCACTCTTGTGAAGTGAAGAGAATATATTCTTTCCATGTTTTGTATTCATTAAAGAGTGGTGTGCTTGTGTGTGTGTGTGTGTGTGTGTGTGTGTGTGTGTGTGTGTGTGTGTGTTGAGGTGCTGTTCTACCTAATGGTTCTATTCTATCCTATGTATTCCTACATGTTTTGCATAGAGCCTGCTCCAGTCCAGCAATGAAAATGATTTGTTTTTGCAAATCTATATTTCTTTGATTCTTTCTCCTTTCTTCTTTCCTTTTTATTTACTTTCTTTTTTCCCTCCCTCATTTCCTTCCTCACTCTCTTCCTTCTTCCCAATCTTCCCTTCTTCCTTTCTTGTCTTTATCTTCTGCTATCCAGTACATTACCAGACTTATTACATCTCTGAAGTTTTAAGGAACTGATATATGGCAAACCAATACAAAGTATCTACTTTTAAACTCTTAAGCTACATTGCTAACAATAACTTCTGATTCTAGACTCACAAACTTAAAGAAGTCATTGTCCATTCCTACAAAGTCTCTGATTCCATCTACAATTTTTTAAATGTCTAATTTCTATACATAAAGCTAGTCAACATGTTTTTCTTCTTCATCCCAAGCAAGCTGAAATCCAAATTGTGATGGTTTGAATATGACAGTTTGAATGGATGGCCACATAGACTCAGGTGCTTTATTAGAATTGAGTTTGCAACTTGAGCCCCTAACAGGCAGAACCCTGCTACAGGAGGCATATTACTGGGGGGGGGGGTCTAGTATAGCCCAAAGTTGTGTTTGGAGGTGGATCTTAAGATCAGCCATAACGTGAGTTGAGATCAGTTTGGCTCTCTGGCTGTTCATGCTTGGTGGACCTTGGTGCATACTGGCTGTTTGGTTATGGCTCTCAGCTTAGATCTATGAAACTGAGACAGTTTCATAGATGGTGCTTCCTCTTAAATTTGTAAACCTTAAATAAACCCTTTCCTCCCACAAGCTGCTGTTGGTTGAATGTTTGTGCCAACTGCTTGGAACTGACTGCATCACAAACCTTTCTTCATAGACGTATTTTTAGGTAGAAGTGTCACCTATCTTCACATGTCTTCTGCATTAATCCTTGTTGCTGGCTGACCCTTTATGATTGACAAACAAATGAACATTGCTTTCTAAATATAATAGCCTTTCATTCAGAAAATATTTATGATTTTATTGCTAATTTGGAAGAAAGTTTAGTTTTAATAAAGACAATTTTCTTTAAAGTTCATCCATCCCTAATGGTAACACTAATTTCATGCAGGGTGAAGATGAAATATGCACATCTCATATGGAAATAATCTTTCCTGTGAATGAAACAAAATTAAAAGAAAAAAAGTATTTAGGGAACTACCCATGGTGAGGGACAATCCTTTAATGCAATAACTAGGTGACAATCACTAGTGAAACACTAAGGTCTGCAAGTTTAAAAGATGAATTTCCTCATTTACATACTCTCTTCCCATCTTCATACTAACCCATCATCAGTATAAATTAATTTTAAATGGTAGCAAGTAACATCTGAAGTCAATGGGTAGGAATGCCCCTAGGAATGTCTTTTCAACTTTTTAAAACAAAGTGGTGCTTCTAAGTACACAAACACAGAAAAATAAATATTAAAGAACAGGAAAAGAAAATTTATTCATTTCATAGGATTATGATATTTCAAAATAGATTGGAAGAAAAACATCTCATAATGATACCAGAGAAACATGAAGTCTTGGTTCATTGGGAGGATAGTTTAAGTTATTCAAGTTCAAATTTTAAGAATGCCTGGCATTTACGTATTCCCACAACACAGCAAGTATCTGCCAGGGAAAGAGTGGTTTCAGGATACACTAAGTGTCACAAAGAATAGTCATTTTGCAATTTTATATTTTCAATAACTGAAATACTGTATATGCAGTTTTCATGACACAAACTCAATAGTCACTTGTTTAACCTTGATTGCACATGGTGGAATTGTAAAAACCAGTTTAACCTATCTAGTAAGATGTGTAAATTAGGATATGTATTTAATAATTTAAGTAGGAAATATCCAGATTATATATATATATATATATATATATATATATATATATATATATATATATATGCTGCAAATGTACCTTTGAGGCAAGTAATATTTTATGAGATGTAATTCTGATATTTTTCTATCTATACTCAGAAATTCTTACTACATAAACACACTATTTCTAACAGCAAGAAGTTATAGACATACAGACAACCAGTAGTTCTCTAATAGGTTACAGACAAAAAATAAAATCAGATTACAATTTTTTCCTTACAAACCTACTGAATAAAATTTGAATCTGTAAGAAGTTAACTTTCATCAAAAGCATTATTTGCTTATATGAATATATGTTGGCTATAGGGTACACATATCTTTTGCTGTGATTTTTTTTTTTTTTTTTGGTATGTACTTATAAGAGATTGTCAGGTCAAATGGCAAGTGAATGCAATATTCTTCACTGTGAATGTTTTCTTCTCAGGTAGGAGTGTTATACAGATAGACTGTTGCATGGAATGAGTGTGCTATAGATGATGCAGCTGGTGAAGGGAGGAAAGTCAAGGGTTTTTTTCTCCCACTAGCTAAATTTGAAATGACTTGAGACTGCCACCAACTTTATCCAAAGGAAGTTTATGAAAGACTACTAAGCATTTCAATCTAGACATAACAGAGATGATTCCACTTAAAGTAACCCATAACCTTTAGTCTATAAGAGTTATTTGATTATTTTTATCAGCACAAATCTTACATGGAAATTTATGTATAGAATTTGGAACTGTTGAACACATGCCAGGCTTATTTCTATATGTAATTTTTGTTGTTTAGTACTCATAAGATATTCCTTAAAGATATTTTAGAAAATAATACCAGTTATTTTAGTAATGTGCTTGCAATATCTGTGAAAATTAATTAAGCTAAACACTTGTAAGAAAAATGGTGAAATATATCACATTTTGAAGCAATACACTTTTCATCAAATCATAATTTATGAAGGTATGGTCGCTTAAAATTGCTTTGCAGGTCACTCTGTTTGTTGGACAATGGAACATTATTCTGTAATGATATAATTATTAAAATAATTATAGGTAAACTTTATTCATTTTATGGCATGCTTATTTGTTATGCATATTTGATTCACATGTTAAAGGTTGTGTATAAAACAAAACAGTAGTGCAAGTACACAAAAATTAAATATATGATTGATATTTGTTAAAAATTGGAAAATATATAAAGAAAGATATAATATTCTCACTGAATAGAAAATGTATTAATCTCATGTTTCAAATTAATGTATTTGAGGTACCTAATGTAATTTGTATCAAATGGGGCATATATTATTGTGTGCTTTTAGGGGTAGTGATAAAAATACCACATCTGTAAAATTGATTTACTAAAATTTATGGAAAATAAAGCAAAAGGCATCCACCAAAATGCATTCATTCAAGGTCAGTACTAAAAGTAATATAGTTTGAAAGAATCTGACATATTATTAGTCACATAACTTTTGAGTGAAGAATGACTTAAGTACCAGGTGGAATAATGCCTGTAATTAAATTTTTTATTTCCTTTAAGCAATGTGCAGATATTTAAATAACATAAGTGCTAGTAATATAATTTCTGTGTCTTCTACAAGTAGTAAAAATACAAAAAAAAATCAATACATTTATAATTGGGAGCACCCCATATTAATTTTTTATTGTCCATTATCCATTGGCAATTACTTGTCATTAGGCATTAGTGATTTACCCTTGAGCATTTTCATTTCTGCCCATGTCCTCCACTGCTACACTGCTATACACACATCCACCTCTTCTGTGAACTTATTGCATCTTCTTGCAATGAGTCAAAGGATGCATGTCTTCTAGGATTTTGCTCTCTGGGAATATATCTATCCACATAATAGCTATTCTCATTAGGGTTAAGAAGGTTTCTAGGAATAAACCTGTAATATTTGAATGATTGTAAACAACATCATATCATACAAAGAACACATAATTTACCATACCTTATAAATAAATTTCTAAATATTATTCTGTTTATCATTTCACCACAAAAACATATTTTGCTGTTGGGCCCTGCCTGGTGTGAAGCCGAGTGGTTAGCCCAGCCAGTCTTGGCCTACTCCCGGTGAGGCCTAGTCGAGCTTCCAGAGCCTGAGTAGAGTTTGGTGACCTGTCCTTGAAGTGACTCAGCACCTAAGCTGAAACTGCCTCCACCCAGCTGCTGCTGACGTGGTGAAATACTATTGGCCCTTATACTTTTCTCTCATCCCCTCTTCCCGCCCCCTTCCTCAAAATATATAAATACCTCCCCATGACAATAAACAGAGAGATTCCCGCCTTAGATGGACTTCCGCGACTCAATGTGGTTTTTCTCCCCGGTGTTTTAGGGGGGAAGGGGTTTGAGTCGCCGACACCTGCCTTCTCGCTCAGCCTCGAGAGAAGCGGCTGGCCCGGTTCTCTCTCTCTTCCACTCTACCTGCCGGTGGTGGAGGGAAAAAACCGCAGCATTTTGCAACTGTATACTCTATTTTTTCTTATATTAATTACTTTGAATATTCATTTTGTGTTATCACAACTGTGTGAATGAATACAAAATATTATCCATTTATGATACAAACAACTGAAAATTATATGCATACAAAAATGGAAAGTAGGTTATAATTTACAAAAACAAGATTTTATAATTTACAAAAACATACCTAAGAAAACAGTTAGAGTTATACATATTAACCATATCATCTTTCTGTTTTGTTATTGACAACATCTAAACTTAGAGAAAATAAAACATATATCCCTCCTCTCCCCCCATTCCCCTTCAGATCTACACTCTCCATTAGTCTCCCTTTTAATTTGATGTCATTGTCTTTTTTTTTTCCTATTATGATGGTCTTGTGAAGGAATTGCTAGGCAATGTGAGGTCATAGATATTGAGGCCAATTTCTGTCTGGACAGTTGCATTGTACGGAGTTGTATCCTTCCTTTGATCTTACATTATGTCTGCTCCCTCTTCCACAATGGACCATGAGCCTTAGAGGGCATGAAAGATATGTTTAAGTGCTAGACACTCCCCCATCCCTTCTTCTCAGCACTATGTTGCCTTTTGGGCCATCCCAGTGGTCATCTCCATCTGAAAAGAGAAGCTTCTTTAACCAGAAGTGAGAGTAGCATTAATATGTGAATTATTATCATCATTATTAATATGTGAACAATATATACATTTAGACAAACAAGAGCAGGTTTTATACTCCTAAGGCTCATGACCTCCCTTGTCATAGACTTTTAATTAGTTTTTTCAGTACCAGGCATGCATTCCCTCCCATAGAGAGGGCCTATTAGTCCAATTAGGGAGCAGTTCCTTTCCCCAAGAGCAGACATGCCACTATCGTACCAATTTGGTCATTGGGATTGTGTGGCCAAACTTGAGGTTTCCAGTATCCACTGTTTTCACCACTGATGATTTCTGTCTCCATGACTGCATGCAGTGCAACTTTTTCCAGCTTTCAGTTGGCTGGTCTACAGGGTGCAGATTTTCTGCTCAGCATGAGCTTGCTTTCTCAGGGATGTTGCTACTCAAGCAAGAGATGTTTTCAGCAATAGGGCCTTGGGAATAGCTTTTAATGTTTTGGAGGCTATGGGGACCTCCCTGGCCAACAACTCACTGGAAGGAATCCCATCCCAGGCATGGAAAATTTTCTGGTAACATCCTATAGCTTCTGGATGTGCCATTACTCAAAAAAGTAGGTTTACATAAGTCTTATTCAGAATATCTTGAATTTTCATAAACCCTACCTCATCCTTCTTCAACACATTCTTTCCCCCTGGACTTGCTTAGTCCTTTCCCCTCCCTGTAATCTGTTCTTCTATTTACATATATACAATACCGTCCCCCTAAGTCCTTTCCAGCCTTCCCTCCCTTATAGCAATTTTACAGCTTACTGGATTCTGCTACATATTTTTGTTTCCAGCTCACACTCAAGTCTATACATTTTTAGATAGGCTGTATATATGAAAGAGTGTATGGCACAATGCAGGTCTGGCCCTAGCCAGACTGCATGGCAAATGAAACCATGAAGTGGCTTCTGTGAACATGGCATCCTGCCAGGCCTGGCATGACAACAGGTACAGTCCCATGCTCGTGAGAAACCTGCTACAAGATGATCTGTCCAGAGACAGGCTGTCATTGGTCACAAAAAGGGGACCACCCCATACAATGATTGGCCAGCCAAGCCCCTTAAATCCCACCACACTTCTTGGAATAAATGAGTTTGTGGCAGCTCACCCTCTGCTGCTTCCACCCAACCCCTGGAGTCTGTCCCGTGACGCTGCACCTCTCATCCCCAACTCAGCAGAGACCCTACCTGGGCTGGCCCTAGGAGGGACCCCAACATCTGGCTCCCAAACAGGGACCCTCTGCCCCCTCGGCGTTGGCAAGATGCACCCTCCTTGATCATCTGGTGAGTAGGCCTATAGCAGACAGCTTGAGGTTCACTGAGATGAACTTCTAGACCAGGCACAGTTATGGAGGGAGGGATATTATTTCTTGAAGTTTACAGATCCAGGGGAAGTTCCATAATAACAGGACCAGGCAAGAGAGAGTGCAAAAAATAAAGCTGCCAGCCACACAGCACACAGAGCAAAGCTACAGCCAAAAGCCACAGCACACTTCAGGAACTCCAAATAGGCACACTTTGCATATATTTACAATGGAATCTCAAACCCACCATCACACCTTAAGATCCACCCAATGACATTGCCTCCAGCAAGGTGGCTGCAGATGCAAACTGTAAACTAGTAAAACACAGAATATATTGGGGGCCATATAGTCAAACTACCACAAGGCCCCTTGCTGTTCTGTATACTGACGGCTGCCCAAGGGTGAGCAGGAAGCCCCCTCATCCTTTTCCCTGGTAGGAAGGCATATATTGCTGCATGGTCCTGAAGCCTGTGTCAGCCCCTCCACTCTCACTTCATCCCAGAGAAATCACATAAGGGTCTGACCCACCTGATTTCGGAACCAAGGAGAAGCCTTTGGCTGAGCTTCCCTGGAGACACTGTGTGGGCAAACGACCGTGGAATAACAACCCACAGAAGTCCCCCACTAAGCACAAGACACATGGGTCCTAAACATTCTATATGTATGTGTCAGCTGGCTCCATCATTAGGTGTTGTGGTTTGCATGCTTATCCTTTGGGCTAGCATTTTTGATCTGGGTTATCTCCTTGATTCAGGGGTGTCCCAGCCTAGCCCCCCTCAAACACCACCACACCATAATGGGCAACTTCCCTCCCCATCAGAGGATGCCACAATTACAGGCTTTTAAGGCCCTTTTCCTGCAACGTGGCTTAAAAGTGAAACAAAAGGACCTCCATGGCTTTTGGGATGAAACTCTTCTTTTAGCTCCATGGATTAGTCTCATCTTCCTTGCAATAACTGCCAGCCTTAAAGTCTCCTTCATGGAGAAAGTCATTTCTGCCCATAATGAAAGCTGTAAGGAAGAACCAAAACTAGATCTTCAAATCTCATCCCTCCCAAGACCACCACCCAAACTGCCATGCTCACAACCACCCCTCCCCCTCTTTACCCTTGGACAGACCTCTGCCTGATCCGTCCTGGACACCCCCAGGCAACTGCCAGTTCCCTGACACACCCCTTCACCTCCTTCCCCATTAACATAGGGCCAGATGCAACAGCCAGGCCCTGGTACCCCACTCCACTCTCTGATCTGGCTCTCATCTGCAAGGCTTCCCAGGAATCTGGCCTTGACTCCTACTTTGAACAAGTCCTTTTACAATGGGTCATCCAACTTCAGACTTATTGAGCACATTCGCTCACACACTGATCTGTCTGAATTTATTGCTAATGAGAATTTGCAGGTAGACAAGTTAATTGCTGTCTCATACTTGCCACCTTTAGAACAGGCTACACATTTACATCAAAGATTCCATCTATCCCCCACTAACTTAAGAACTCTATAACTCGAGCTTTCACTTAGCCAATGCAAACATTTAACCCGTACCTGTAAGGCATGCACTCTCTAGCCCCCTTGGGCCCCTTACAGCCTCAAGGAGTCAATCCTAGAGGCCTTACCCCAAATTATGTCTGGCAGATGGATGTTACCCACATACCTTCCTTTGGTAACCCCAAATATGTCCATGTCATTGTGGACATTTTGCTAATTCTTTCTCAGGGGAGAAGGCATCCCATGTTATTAAGGTGACAAAAACTGCTATGTTGGTCATGGGCATACCCTGGTCAATTAAAACTGATAATGGCCCTGCATACACATCTCCCCATTTCACATCCTTCATGGAATCTTGGAGAATAATACACTCCCTTAGGGTCCCCTACAACCCACAAGGACAAGTCATAGTGGAGAGAACTAACTGGACCCTAAAGGAACTAATTATTAAACAAAAGTTTTAATGCAATGCCAAGGGTATGCTTGTGTCTTTCCAGAAACTTCACAGATCCCTATCTGGATCCCTGCCAGAAACATCCATCCAGCCATGGACTCAGGGATTGACCTTGATGAAGAAGATGATTCCAAACCCCTCAGGCTGGATACCGGACTGTAAACTTATTCCCCTTTTCCTCCCTTTATCTCCTTTTTTTCCCTACTACCACTTCCCAGAAACTATTTTGGACAATTCTTCTTAGGCCATGCTTGTTTAGTGTGGTGGGCCTAGATTCCTATGCTTTTCCTAGGCTTTATTTTAGCCACTCTATTTTGCTATATTCCTCCCCCTTCCAGTACATACTTCTCCTTAGCCACACCTTTGCCTTTTTTTGCTTTTTAATGTCTCTTATGGTAATGCTACCCTCCAACCAGCCATAAATTCCCTTTCAACTCCTTTGATTACATTGATCTGCTACCGTTAAGGACACTCAATGCTAATAATTATGGTGCTAAGGTGACGACAGTCACCCAGAAACCTGTCCTACCCCAGTCTTTTTCAGGTTCTATAGTTAATTCTTGCTCTCTGGGAACGTTAGCACACCACAGAGCCACCACCACTTGGCCCTCCCATACCTCCTAGGTGACAGCCACACCCCACTCACCAGATTGGCGGGTAGTCAGTGATGGGTAAGACTCCATTAGATGGGGCAACCAAAGACAGGCACTGTCACATGTGATGATCCCTTGGGGCCTGGGTTCAACAATGGTTTGGCAAAGAACCATGCCTCCCATGGTTACCAATAATAAAAACAAAAGGAGGATATGTATGGCACAATGCAGGTCTGTCCCTAGCCAGACCACATGCCAGAAGAAACCAGGAAGTGGATTCTGTGAACATGGTTGTGCAAGTATTTTTAAGGTAGTGAGAAGAGTCCTGCAGATATATGCCTAGGAGTGCTATAGCTGGATCATATGGAAATCTATTTTAGCGGTCTCAAGAACCTCCACACTGATTTCCACAATGGCTAGACCAGATTACATTTCCACCAACAGTGGAGAAAGGTTCCTCTTTTTTCATCATACACGCCAACACTTATTGTCATTTGTTTTCTTAATGGTAGCCGGAGTGAGATGGAATCTCCATGTAGTTTTAATTTGCATTTCTCTGATGGCTAAGGTTGTAGAACAGATTTTTATGTGTTTATATGCCATCTGTATTTCTAGTTCTGAGAACTCTTGATTTAGTTCCATAACCCATTTTTTAACTGGGCTGTTTGATTTCTTATTGTTCTGTTTTTGAGTTCTTTGTATATTCTGGATATTAATCCTCTGTCAGATGTATAGCTGGCAAAGATTTTCTCCCATTCTGTAGGTTGTCTCTTTGCTCTATTCATAGTGTCCTTTGCTATACAAAAGCTTTGTAATTTCCTGAGACCCTAGTAGTTGATTACTGGTTTTATTTCCTGAGTATCTGGGGTTATATTCAGAAAGTCATTACCTATGCCAGTATGTTGAAGGGTTTCCCTTACCTTTTCTTCTAGCAGTTTCAGAGTTTCAGGTCTGATATTAAGGTGCCTGATACACTTGGACTTGATTCTTGTGCATGGAGAGAAACAAGGATCTATTTTCATCCTTCTACATACTGATATCAAGTTTTCCCAGCAACACTTGTTGAAGAAGCTATCTTTATTCCAATGAATATTTATGGCATTTTGGTCAAAAATCAGGTGGCTGTAGCTGCCTGGATTAATATTTGGGTCTTCTATTCTGTTCCATCAATCTGCATGTCTGTCCTTTGTTTATTTATGTATTTATTTATTTATTTATTTATTTATTTATTTATTTATTTATTTATCTATTTATTTATTTGGTGCTTCCAGATAAATTTTAGGATTTTTTTTTTCTATTTCTGCGAAGAATGCTATTGGAATTTTAATGGGGTTTGCATTAAATGTGTAGATTGCTTTTGGTAAGATTGACATTTTCACAATACTGATTCTTCCAATCCAAGAACATGGGATGTCTTTCCATTTCCTTGTGTCTTCTGTAATCTCTCACTTGAGTATTTTAAAGTTCTCATTATACAGATCCTTCACTTACTTGGTTAAGTTTATTCCAAGTTACTTTAATTATTTATTTATTTTGTTTGAGGCAATTGTGAATGGGAGAGATTCCCTAATTTCATCCTCTGCATGTTTGTTGTTAGTATTTTCTAAAGCTACTGATTTCTGTGCGTTTATTTTGTATCCTGCTACGTTGCTAAAAGTGTTTATCAGCTCTAACAGTTTGCTGTTAGAGTTTTTAGGGTCCTTTATGTATAGAATCATATAATTTGCAAATAATGATAATTCGATCTCTTCCTTTCCAGTTTGTATCCCTTTTATGAGTATCTCTTGCCTTATTGCTATAGCTAAGACTTCCAGTTCTATATTAAATAAAAGTGGGGAAAGTGGACATCCTTGCCTTGTTCCTGAATTTAGTGGAACATTTTAAAGTTTTTTCCCCAATTAGTATTATGTTGGCTGTAGGTTTGTTATGAATAGCTTTTATTATGTTGAGATATGTTCCTCCTATTCCCAGTTTCTGTGTTACTTGTTCTATGAAGGGATGTTAGGTTTTGTCAAATGAATTTTCTGCATCTATTGAGATGATCATGTGAGTTTTGTCCTTTAGACCATTTATATGGTGTATTACATTTATCAGTTTGTGTTGAATCATCCCTGCATCTCTGGGATAAAGCCTACTTGACTGTGGTGGATGATTTTTCTGATATATTTTTGTACTCTGTCAATATTTTGTTGAGAATTTATGCATCTATGTTCATGAGGCAGATGGGTCTATAATTTTCTTGTTTTGTTCTGTCTTTGTCAGGTTTTGGTATCAGGGTGATGCTGGCTTCATAGAAGGAGTTTGGTAGGATTCGCTCCTTTTCTAATTCATGGAAAATTTTGAGAAGCCTTAGTGTTACTTCTTCCATAAAAGTCTGATAATATTCACCAGAATACAACTGGTCCTGGACTTTTTTTATGTTCAGAGACCTTTTAAAACTGCTTGTATCTCTGTACTTGTTAAAGGTTTGTTTAATTGGTTTATCTCATCTTGTTTAAATTTTGGTAGGTCATACAAATCAAGGAAATCATCCACTTCTTTCAGATTTTCAAACTTAGAGGCTTATATATTCTTAAAGTATGTCTGTATGATTTTCTGAATTTCTTTGGTATCTGTTGTAATGTTGCCTTTTTCATCACTAATTTTATTCATTTTTTGCCTCTTCTCATTTTCTTTTGGTCAGATTTGCTAAGGGTTTATCAATATTGTTTATCCTTTCAAACAACCAACTCTTTGTTTCATTGCTTCTTTGGATTGTTTTTTTTTTTTTTTTTTTTTTTTTTTTTTTTTTTTTTTGGTTTCTATTTCATTAATTTCTGCCCTAATCTTTTATTATTTCTTCCTGTCTACTGATTTTTGGTTTTCCTGTTCTTCTCTTTCCAAGGCCTTAAGGTGAAGCATTAAATTGTTTATTTTGAACTTTCTAATCTGTTATTATAGGCTTTAGACTTATAAAGTTCCTTCTTAGGACTGTTTTCATTGTGTCCCAAAGGATTTGGTATGTTGTATTCTCATCATCATTTGATTCTATGAATTAATTGATTTCCTTTTTAATTTCTTCAATGACCCATACATTGTTCAATAGTGTACTGTTTAGTCTCCATGAGTTTCTGTATGCTCTGTAGTTTTCCTTGTTGCTGATTTGCAGTTTAATCCCATTGTGGTCATATAGTGTACAAGGGATTCTTTCAATTTTCCTGTATTTGGTAAGATTTGATTTGTGTCTTAATATATTGTCTACTTTAGAGAATGTTCTATGTATTGCTGACAAAAATGTATATTTGGCAGTATTTGGATGGAATGTTCTGTATATATCTCTTAGATCTATTTGTTCCATGACATCATTTAATGCAGATGTCTCTCTGTTTACTTTTCTTGCCGGGTTTACCTGTCAAGTGATGAGAGTGGGGTATTGAAGTAACCCACTACTATTGTGTTTGGAGTTATCTCCGACCTTAAATCTAATAGTGTTTGTGTGATGAAATCGAGAGCCCCCATGTTAGGAGCATATATGTTTAGGATTGTAATGTTCTCTGGTTGGAGTGTTCCTTTAATCAGTATAAAGTGATCTTCTTTATCTTTCCTCACTAATGTTGGTTTGAAGTCTATCCTGACAGAAATTAGTATAGAAACCCTTGCTTGTTTCCTAGGCCCATTTGCTTGAAATACCATTTTCCATCCTTTCACCATATAAAGGTTTCTCTCTTTTATTGAGCGGTGAGTTTCCTGGAGGCGACAGAAGGCAGGGTCCTGCTTTTTAATCAGGTATTCAGTATGTCTGTGTCTTTTGGTTGGGGCATTGAGGCCATTGATATTAAGACTTCTTATTGAAAGATATGCATTTATTCTCACCATTCTTCTTCTGTAGTTCTTCATGTTATCCGTTTATCCAGTTGTTTTAACTGTTATTTGAGTATGGTTTATTTTTTCCTATTTCCTGCTGTGTGTGTTTTGCTTTCTTTTCAGCATGAATGATTCCTTCAAGTATTTTCTGGAGAGCTTGTTTAGTTATCATAAATTTCTTTAGACTGTTTTTGTTGTCAAATGTCCTTATTTTTCCATCAATTTGAATAGATACCTTTGCAGGATAAAGTAATCTTTGTTGACAGTTTTTATCTTTCAGAACTAGGAATACATCATTCCAAGCCCTTCTAGCTTTTAAAGTTTGTGTTGAGTAATCTGTTGTGATCCTGATGGGTTTCCCTTTGAAGGTCACTTGCTTTTTTTTTTTTTTTTTTTTTTTTTGGTTTTTTGAGGTAGGGTTTCACTCTAGCTCAGGCTGACCTGGAATTCACTCTGTATTCTCAGAGTGGCCTCGAACTCATGGCGATCCTCCTATCTCTACTTCCCCAGTGCTGGGATTAAAAGCGTGCACCACCACGCCCAGCTCTGTCACTTGCTTTTTCATTCTAACTACTTTCACTATATTTTCTTTGGTTTGTGTGTTTAGTAGTTTAATTATAAGATGGCGAGGAAAGGATCTTTGTAGGTTTTGTCTGTTAGGTGTTCTGAAAGCTTCTTGTATCTGCATTGGCATTTCTTTCCAATTTGGGTATAATTTTCTTCTATGATTTTGTTGAAAACATCTACTAAGCATCCAGATTGAAATTCTTCTCCTTCCACTATACCCTGAATTCTTATGTTTGATATTTTCATAGTGTCCCATATATATTGGAATTCCCATTCATACCTTTCTATTAGTTTGTCTTTCTCTTTCTTGCACTATATTAGGTCTGCCACCTGGTCTTATGGTTTAGATATTCTGTTCTCTCCTTCATCCATTCTACTGGTGAGGCTTTCCACAGAGTTTTTATTTCACTGTCTTGTTCTTCATAGCTAGGATTTCAACCTGGTTTTTCTTCAGTATTTCTGTTTCCTTACTCATGTCCTGTAATGACCTTTTTATTTCATTAAACTGGTTTTCTGTGTTCTCTTTCAGGAGTTTGTTTTCTTTTTTGAATCCTTTAATTTCCTCTTTCATTTGAGTGTAGATAGAATCATTCTTTTGAAGTCTTTGTCAGGTATTTCATCTAAAATAGTCTCATTGGTGATTCTTTCTGATGGATTTATAAATTTTGGTGGGATTGCATTGTCTTGGTTCTTTGTATTTCTTGTATTATAATATAGCAACTTTTGCATCCTGAATTTATTTGATGCTTGGGTTTTCTGCTTATCTTCAGTGTTCTTAGATGTGGTGATCCACCTTGATATACTTTCAGGATATGGGTTTAAGGTGTCAAGTGTACCACTTCTACACCAATCCTACTACAGAAGTAATCATAGGTGTTAAGTTTGCTTGCTGAGCAAGTATTCTACTGGACTGGCAAATTCTAAACTACAACTGAGCAATATACACATGCAATAAACCCAGCACAGAGTATACAAATGTTGGAAGTCAAACAGATAGTCTTATAAGGCCAAAATTCCTAAGTGTGTGTTGCTCTACACCCTTAATTCTGTCAGCTTGGAGGTAGAGATATCTGTTCTGAATTTGGTTCCAGGTCAACCTGGATCTGGATCAGACCCTGCCCCCAACAATGACAAAAATCAAAAGACAAAGGCCCTTTAAATCTGTCAGAATTGAAGGCAACAATATTCAACACTCCATGTATAGCTTATTTGAAAATGGTAAAGCCAGCCAAAAATATATAACCCATAACCTTGCCAGACATGTAAAGAGAAATTAGTGCTTACAATGCAGGCCAATGTACCTGTTTTTTTTTTTTTTTTTTTTTTTTTTTTTTTTTGTCAGTCGGCTTTGTTACCTTTTGGTATGGCTTCCAATCTCACCAGTGCTGAGTGCTCACCTCAATCCCTCTGTGTTGTGCTGTGGTGGGCTCAGCTGTGTTGCATGAGCTGCCGCATGCAGGCGCTGAATGCTGGAGGTGGTTTGTGGTTCTGATGGTTGGGTGGTGGGAGAGTTCAGGAAGCCTGTAGTTGCTCACACTGTTCCCCTGTATTTCTTTGAGTAGCTCATCAGACTTTTCTTTAGATTTCTGGGCTCTGCAAGGAGGCTGATGAGGTTGGAAAGCCCCCTTGTTTGGTCTTTGCTGCTGCTGCTAGGCATCCACAGATCGCGGCCACTGCAGACTGGACCTGCTGCGGATCAGGACAACAATCTCCTCAGTGGGATTCTGGCCATTTTCCTCCTTTCTTGTGGATCTTGGTCTCTCCTGCTTCTCTGATGTATCTAAGAAAAAAACTACTCTGCACTTTTCAGAAGAAGAGTGTATTTGCTGTAGTTTTGCTTAATTTCTTCCCTGGGCTGGTTTGGCATGGCTTCTCTGCCACCATCTTACCTGGAATTCTCCATATCTTCTTTCTGTTTAACATGTATATCTATTATTTCATTTTGAGTGAGTGAGTGTGTGCGTGTGTACATGCATATATGTGTGTGCAGGTTCATGTGGAGGTTTGTGTACATAGTTGACATTGGGTTATCCTCATCAATCGTTCTTGCAAAACCTAGAATTGACTAATTCAGCTTGTCAAGCTAGCTCATGAGTTTTATTTGTCCTGTGTTTCTATATCCCAAGTGCCAGGATTATAAGCACTGGCCGCCATGCTTTGCCTTCATGTAGGATATAGGGATCTGAACTCAAGTCCTCCTGCTTACATAGCAAGCATATCATCCACTATGCCATCTCCCCATCCTATATGTCCATTGTTACTTAATGCACCCATTATCCACTGCAATGGATCCATTTAAAAAGTTTAACACAATTTAGTATATGGTTTACATCACAGGAAGCATAAACCTCATTGACATTCAAAATTTCTTTTTCCTCTTTAGGTATTCACTGTGCTGAAAATCAGTTCCTATTTCAGATTACACTCTCATTGGCATATGTCCTTAAAATACATTATTTTTAATACTCTGTTCTTGACATATTAGTTAGCTATTATTATTCAAACATCAAAATGAAGAAAAAAATATAATCCTTTATTTTTGGAAAGGAAAATAAGCAACTCCTAAGGATTGTAACTGGACATTTTGCAGTTATTATGAAATCTATGTATAACAATAAATTACTTCAGTAAGAGGACCACTTTCAATTTTTCTGTCAAATTAATGATGATAGAAGGTTAACAATCAAGGTTTTTTCCATAACAAATATTAATTCATTCAATTTTTAACATGACATATATATATTTTATGTTCCTGTTAAATTAAAATTAGCTAATTTGATGCAGTATTTTGGTTTATATTCCATACACTGTCTCTCCAATATATATTATCCTTTAAAATTATTTTTATATTTCAGATAATAGTTATTACAGGTATAGATCAATAGCTGTTATTATTGAAATGCTTTATCCTGTCACCCAAATGCTCTCATATTCTCTAGGGATTTTACAAAGAAAATCTGCACAGACAAGATTAATTCATAGTGCTTTTTCATTAGAGCTGCCATAGAGAGCTATAATCTACAGTACACCTGAGAGTCATGAAATGCTGAGGCCACTTTACTCTATTATTCCCAATAATTACACAGCAAAAAGCCATGTTATTCTAGCACATAAAATGGTTTAAAGTGATTAATTTTCTGAAAAGTTAAATTGGAAGTGTAGGAGACTCTATATTATGGTGTCTGAACTTAGTTTATAAAATATATCATTGTGATTAAATGAAATATCTCTTAAAATCTTATACATTTCATCTATGTCTTTTTATTATTAAAAGCCATATATATACCTATAATTTTATAATAAACATTTTATTGAATGTATCAGAAAATATATTAACACATGTATTGCATATTGGCAAATTTTCTTCTTTCTCATCACTGCTCAAAATATTGAAAAAAATTATTAGAGAACAGAAATAAATGATTCGTTAATAATATGTTATTGGATTATTCTTTTTTTTTGCCAATTGTAGCAAAAATTCTCTAGAAACTGGCTAAGATGTTGCTAGAGCATAGCTTCTGTCTTTCACTCTCGTCATTCCATTATTGAAGTTCAAAGGACTTGTATTTGCAAGAGACTGGTGTTTCTCTATGTTCATCAGAGTCAGCAGATCCTCCATCACTAATATGAGCTCAGGTGTTCAGCTTCTCTTTAGACTATTTGTTTGAACAGGGACCAACCCTGGCCCAGATGTTCATACCTTCATGACTCAGAGCATCTCAGAAGAGGACTGGTGCACAAGATTAATCAGTACTGGATATGTGACAGCAAAAGAGGACAGTTACAACAATGGCAGAAAATAACTGAATTTGTTTCAAAAGTCTCAAAGTTGAAGGTCATGAGTGGAAAGAAACGCACCCCGACTCACCTCTGTTTGCACTCTGTTTCTCATAGGAGTCCTACTGAATTTGGAAACATCTGCCAAACACGACATTCCTCTTACAGTTTTCTACTGAAGATTGAAGTCCTATTTATCTAAATATTTATTTTGTCAATAATATCAAAGACACCTTGCCAATCCCCACAAAGAGGCTAATCAAGGTATAGTCTAATGACAAAGAAAAACAATTTAATGTAACATTTTCAATATTTAACTATTTTAACATTGTGTATGCATTTCATTAGTGGCAATATAAGTAGAACTAACAATGAAATATAACTACATCCACAAATGTACAGGCATTTCATTAATACTGTTATTTTACATTAAAAAATAAAGAAAGAGCCGGGCGTGGTGGCGCACGCCTTTAATCCCAGCACTCGGGAGGCAGAGGTAGGAGGATTGCCGAGAGTTCGAAGCCACCCTGAGACTACATAGTTAATTCCAGGTCAGCCTGGACCAGAGTGAGACCCTACCTCACAAAACCAAAAAAAAAAAAAAAAAAAAAAAAAAAAAAAAAAAAGAAAGAAAGACTAGGGCTGGAGATATGGCTTAGCAGTTAAGATGCTTGCCTGCAAAGCCTAAGGATACACGTTCAATTTCCCAGTACCCATGTAAGACAGTTGCACAAAGTGGCACATATGTCAAGTTTGTTTGCACTGACTGGAGGCCCTGACACACCCATTTTCTCTCTCTCTTTCTTTCATTCATATATCAATAAAATATTAAAAATCAACAAATAAAGACAATTTAAACTATGCTAACTATGATTTTTGAAAATCAGATGACATATATATCTTGTAATAGTCATCAGACAATTGCATATGGGTTCTACTTAACATGTTATTCACAATTATTCTCTCATACTTTTATATTTTTTCAGCTAATTTTTTAAATGGTAAAATACAATAAACTTCATACATGATAGCATTGGTCATTCATCTCTACTTGTGCAATTTTACATCTTTATTTCAGTTTTTATCTAGATCACAGACACTTTATAGTCTGATATCTGCACATGCTAGACATATTTGATTTAAGATGAAAAGAATTATCCATAAGAAATCACAAAGACCATTAATTAATCCTATTCTTCCCAAACAGCATGACAGAGAAGGCAGCAAGTGCTGGGAGTCTTCCTCAACAGGGAAGTGTTAATTGAACAAGGGTTCTGTTGAATGGCAAATTTTAACATCAAAAGTGAAAGTGGTTAAATACCAAAAGATAGAATGTGTGTGTGTGTGTGTGTGTGTGTGTGTGTGTGTGTATGTGTGTGCATGAGTGCTGGAACAATGACAAAGAACTATAAAATATTAATAACTAATAATATCTCATGATAAAACATGTTTTTACCCAGATGCTATATGAATTTTCCACAGGATAAAATAATTTTAGTACACCATTTTATTTTTATAATATGCTCAAGCTGCATATCTTACATTCTTTGTCCTGATTTCTCAGACAATTAAGATAAATAGAAGGAATATTCTAACATGTTGAGTGTCTACTTTCTTTCTGTCTAAATCTATTATTGTCCTCATTCAACCTGACAACTTTTCCTTTGAAAATACTGCGAAAGATATCCTGGGGAAAACATTCACACTTCAACCTACATGTAAGGATAGAAGGACTGTTGTCTTTTAATTACTAATCTGGTTTTTAAACATTTCACATGTGAAGTAAATATATACAGTTGCATTAGGTATAGAGGTTCACCTTTTTCATGACAAAGAGGGTCATTTATCAATGTTGTATCATGCTGATTTTAGTGTTTTCCTTTAAGTAACTTTCAATTGTCCTTGCCAAGCCTGTCTTTCTGCTAAAGAAGCCTTGTTAAATAGTTAACAGTCTTTTGGTCTTTGAGTGAAGTATATAAAACAGATATATTCTAGAGACATATCTGCATTCTTAGGAATCCTGGAAGTGAGTTTGCTCTGTCCCATGTTCTAATAGATTTCAAATTAAATGCAATGAAAGTACAAATTGTAACTTTATGTTTTCTGCAAATGATTCCTTTTCTGTCCTGGTCACTACACTTATTTGTATATATATTTAAGGTTCACCGCATATTTGACAAGTAAGTAGATTTCCACACACTCTTTGTCTACATCCATAGCTGACCTCTCCTGGTAATAAGAGTCAGGGAGGAGGTGCAGTTGTTACCTGATACAAGAGTATGTTGTCACATCATTATTAGCCAAATTTTACATGTTTTTTTAAGCAAAGTGCATAGTTTAAGTTGTAGCTTTTTTGTGCTGTATATTCTGAATTTTTATAATTGTATGGTGCACTATACCACAAAGGAACATTTTACTGCTTAAAAAAACTCTCACCTTTATCACTCAATACTTCCTCACACTTTGTCGCTATCAACCACTGAATTTCATTGTATGGAAATGTTTTTCCAAGCATTTCATATGGACAGAGTCAGATGATGCAAATTTTACTTGCTCATTTATTTATTCATTTACTTATCACCTGTGTGTGTGTGCGTGCACACACATTCATGCATGTGCAGGCCAGGGGGTGGCTTTCTGGTTGGTGCTTACCTTATATCTCCTTTGAGGCATTACTTCTTGCTCACTGCTATTTTCTCCTATCTTTGCCTCTCTTCTGATTGGAGAAAAACTAGGAATACAGAATCCTACTACAGCTTTCTTTTTTTATTTTTATTTTATTTATTTATTTGAGAGAGAGAGATAAAGAGAGAGAGAGAAGGAGGCAGATATTGTGTGTGAGAGAAGGAGAGAGAATGGGAACATCAGGGCCTAGCCACTGCAAACGAATTCCAGATGCATGCACCACCTTGTGCATCTAGCTTATGTGGGCCCTGGGTAATCGAACCTGGATCCTTTGGCTTTGCAGGGAATTGCCTTAACCACTAAGCCATGTCTCCAGCCCCAGCTTCCAGGTTTTTATTATACTTTTCAAATCTGAACTCAGGTACCTGGAGTTGTGGAACAAGCACATGATTCATCCAGCTATCTCCCAACCCTATACAAACTCAATTTAGATAGACTTTCCATTGTCTGGATAGTTCATGTAAACTTATTCTATGCAAATAACATTGTAAATGATGGCACAGGGATGTAGGTGTTGTATCTACTGTAGTAATAAACCTGTTTTAGATTCTAACAATTGTACCTCTTGATTGGAAACATTTGAGATATTGGGAAGATATTTTCTTTCATTCAGTCTGTGACCTTTGGGGGTGTTTCTACTTGCATTAGTACTAAGTCACTGACTAATGACGGTGCAGTCCATTGGTTTCATTCTGGTTTTTCTCATTGGGTTATCAAATTTCTCAGCTATAAACATTGGAGGCACCATCATGACTTTACAGATTTGGTTTTAAGCTTTACCAAACACATCCCTAGCTCCTTTAGATTCATGAACATTTTTTTTTGGGGGGTAGGCTCACCTTACTTAAAGAAAAGCTAGTGATATTAACTAGAATGATAATGTGTTTGTAGATGACAAATTTGAAGAACATATAATACATCATATATCTGAATCCAAAAGTCCAACATTGTAACTTGTACTGTGATGTATACGTGTGACATGGCCATGTGAAAACATTGAAAGTATTTACACTCAAACACACAGCAAACCTTGATATATTTTCCTAGTAAATAACTTATCACCTTGATTTCCTCATATGAATTCTGTCTTTGGGACTTAACTTGTACATTCCCTTTACATTTCTGATCAGATGATAATTTACTTAAAAAAAAAGGGAGAAACAAGGAAAATATTGTCTTGACAGAAACAGTAGTAAATATTCCTTGAAAATGCTTCATGTCATTCCACACACTTCTTTTATGTGTCCCTAGGACATTCCACATGAAAAAAAAAAAAAAAAAGTGTTTCTTTTTATTTATTTTTTAAATTTATTTTTAACGGATGTACTTAATATGTAAACAATCCATGTTGGTACCATCCTTTCCCTCACCCCAGCCCCTTTTCCAAAGAGGTCTTCCTCTTTGGGGATGGAGGTCAACCCCATAGGGATTGTGGGTCATCCATTATGGGGAAAGTCAGTTATGGGGGAGAAGCAATGTCTCTGTGCATAATGTCCCAACTTGTGGCACTAACTCCACTTCTGCAAAATTTTCCGAGCCATGTTGGCTGTATTTTAAGTCTACTTCAGTGGTGGGCTCTTAGAAGCTTCTGGATCTCTGCTTTGGTAGGTGTTAAGTGTCCTCAGTTTCTACCTCCTTCACCTTTGTGCTAATATCTGGTTCACCTAGAAAGAAGTACACTTGCTTATTTCCCATATCCTCTGTGGTTTCAACTGGGGCCTTTATGAAGTATACTGGGTATTTTATCTCCTCAGGTCCAGCTCCCATCTGAAAAAGAGAAGCCAAATCTCCAAAGGAGAGTGAAGTCATCACTGGTTAAGTGGGATAATCATTATTAATTTAGAGAAAATTTAAAAGGTGTACACCCTCTTATAGCCAAAGAGTAGTGGGAGCTTGACATTGGAAAGCAAAATCATTATCTGGGTATGATTCTGAATTGTTTCCTAGTTCCAGATATGGTTTCTTTTCCACTGAGAGGTTGGTTACCCACCATGGCTGTGTACCACTATTGCACTTATGTGAGCATCACATGAGGTTGTTTGCTTCTGAGTAGCTTAGACCTCAAGTTGCTTGGAGAGATGTTGGCCACTTACCCCAATAGCACATTTAGTGCCCTCCAGCATTACATCGGCTGTCTGGGGGTTGGCTCTCTTCTGTATTCCCACTAGGTCTCTCCATAGTCCATGCTGACAGTGTATGATGTCTTCAGCAGTAAGGGTTTGCCATTAACCTCTAGTGGGAAATCAATTGCTCTGACAGAAGTCTGTCTTATTTGTTTTGGGAGAACTTTGTAGGTCTCTCTGATCAATAGCTTGTTGTGTATGTTAACCGGGTCCTGGTACAGGGAATTATAGGCCAGCACCAAGGGAAAAAAAAGAAAAAGACAGAAAAAAAGAGAAACAGGAGAAATTTAAGGTTAGGATTCATCTCACCCTCTCCAGGGCCCTTTGATTCAGGTGTTCCGCCTAAGGTCCTGTTGAGGGCTCAAGCTTTTAGTCTAACTTCAAGGATATAGGTTTCTATGGTATCAGTTCAATTTGAGTTCAGTTTTGTGCCACCCAACCCTTTCAATTTCCCTAGTGTCCAAGCCTTGAGATTCCATTAAGGTATGTCAACAACTTGGCCTGATCCAGGTTAGGAACCACAGATTAGTGAGACCATGCAATGAGTGTCTTTTGGTGATTATGTGCATTGGCTTAGTATGATCTGTTCCAAGTTCAGACATTTTTCTACAAATTTCATTGTGTCCTTTTTTCTTACTGCCTAGTAGAATTCCATCATGTCAGTATACCACATCTAAGTTATCCATTCATCCAATGAAAGGCATCTGGGCTGATTCTACCTTTTAGCTATTATGAATTGAGCAGCAATAAACATGGTTGATCAAATATATCTGAAATGAGTCTTGGAGCTTTTAGGGTAAATGCTCAGTAAGGACATAACAGGGTCTGTTGGTAGCTCTACATTCATCATTTTCAGGAGTCTCCATATCGATTTCCATAGTGACTGTACCAGCTTATATTCCCACCAACAGTGTATGAGTATTCCTGTTTCTCACATCCAACATTTGTTTTCATTTGATTTTTTAATGTTTGCTATCCTTACTGGGGTAAGGTGGAATCTCATAGTTGTTTTAATTTGAATTTCCCTAATGGTTAGGGATATTGAACATTTTCTTAAGTGTGTATTAGCCATTTGTAATTCTTCCTCTGAGAACTCCCTATCTAGTTTGTGCCCCACTTCTGAAGTGAGTTGTTTGCTTTTCTTTTTTGTTTGTTTAAAAACTGGGAAATTCTCCTTTTGTATATTTTTTGTTTGATGTTCTATTTTACATACTCAAAATATACTGGCCATTTTTATTCAAGTCATGGGAAGCCATGAAAAGCATATGATAATCTCACATTGTTCTGTTGAACACAGATCTTGTTATTCTTATCTGTGTTTGACTATGTACCCTCATATTTCCACCTCTATCTTCACATTTCTGTCTCTTGTAATTCATGCTACTAATTCTAATCATCATTGTGGCATGTACCAATAAAGGAGAACATAAAAGTTTTACCTCTCTCAATCTGCCTCACTTTACTTATTTCTTATTTAGGTGTGTTGCATAACTATTGGTAAATAACTGATTTGAGGTGATATGCTTATTAAAAGACTGAGATATAAATCAGAAAACCCATGAGAATAGAAATACTTTTTATTACCTCCACTGAAAAAGCTAAAGTATAATCAAATTACATTAAAAAATAATGATACCTGTATTTGGAAATATATCTAAAGATGAATGTTGTTATCTGTGTGTTAGTCAAGTAATTCTCAGTCAGTTTTAGATCACATCTTTTGGTATGAGTATTAGGAAACTAAGAATAATATATTTTTGGATCAAATTAATATTTTAAATTGCCAGAACTTACTTGAATTTTAGCAAGCTGATTTCTAGCTACTCATTTTAAGTTATTATATTTAAAATGTGTCTCTTTCAGTATGTTCACATAAGGAAACATTAATATTTAGTAGTGTTCTCTTTTAGTGATGTTTAAATTGAAGCCTTATTTGACAGAATAAATGCTTCAAATTTTCTTCTGTTTTGAAGGAAATAGGAACTCCTATTCATTAGGATTTTTTGTCATTGATTTTATTCTTTTTCAATGGTGAGAAAAAGTTGAGGGAGGAGAAAATTGTAAAAATCAAAACAAAAAAAAATCAAGATTAATTCAAAAGTGTTAGTGTAGAGTGTTTCTACAATTTTATTACTTATAATAAAAAGATCTGGTAGGTTCCAGTGATTATGAGTTTTAGCTACAGGAAATACACCAGGAAAAAAAATACTAAAATCTCTTCTATTTAAATGGATCTTTTCCAAGAATGACTCTTGAATTTATTCAATAAAACTGGCTTCATTTAATGGCAGTTACACAATTCTAGTTAACACTGTGTTATATTGTATATATTGATTCATATATTTATATACATTCTGATGCATATATTTTTGATATTTCACTTTGACATGTTTTTTTAAACATTATGTTTTTAATGTGGATATTATTTCTTATCAAAACTATAAATGTTGCCTGGTTCTGTGAGCTGGAGGAGGTGTGGATGGGCATAAAGTGGAGTGAGTAGGCCAGATCCTTGTTCCCAGCTCCACCTATTTCCCTGGTCCCAGTAGATCCCATTGTGCCTTGCTGAATGCTCTAGGGACCAGGCTGTGGAATCAGGCCTTTTGCTCTGCATCCTGTCAATGGGTAGGAACATCCCAGTGCACCTGAGCCAGAGGGTGCATGGGCCAAAGGACAAAAACTTGCTTCCTCTTCAATAAAATAGTCTCTCTAAAATGGGTAGACAACAATGCAAAAGAGCCAATGAAGTCAGAAAACTGAGAGATCTCCACGAAGAATACCTAGCCCTACAATGGAAGCCTCCAATGAACTCATAGAGAAATCAACAGAAATTCAATCACAAAATGAAAACACAACAATCAATGAGACCCTGATCAAAAGAATTGCTGAACTGAAAGCAGCCCATCAAAAAACCAACAATCATATCAATGAAATGGAACAGAATTATCTCCTAGAGCATTCAGCTTTTGACAGTAGCCTTACTTGATTGAAGAAAACACTAGAATCCTCAAAAGAGATATAAATGAATTGAAGGTAAATCTAGAAATGGAAGATCTCAACAACTTATTGATTTAGCTTAAGAAAACTTGATCAAATATAAGAATGAATTCCAAGAAGCATCAAGAGAATCACAACATGAACTGAAATCGTACCTCAGGAATAGCAGAAAACAAAAATCAAATAGA
This sequence comes from Orientallactaga sibirica, assembly GCA_036365145.1. Classification (NCBI taxonomy): domain Eukaryota; kingdom Metazoa; phylum Chordata; class Mammalia; order Rodentia; family Dipodidae; genus Orientallactaga; species Orientallactaga sibirica. Next base: position 5,705,449 of record JAEOAD010000043.1, on the reverse strand, counting down.
GCTTATAAAAACCTCTCTAGAACCCCTCAGTAACAGAGTTACTCATGTGGAAGACAGAACCTCTGACCTGGAAGACAAGACAGAAGAAATTGACTGGGAGACCAAAAACTTTGCTAAATTTAAAAGGTCAAGTGAACAGAATACAGGGTAAATGTGGAATACTGTGAAACGACCAAACATCCTGATCATGGTTATACCAGAAGGGGAGGAAATACAGGCCAGAGGCAAAACAAACAAACAAACAAACAAAACAAAACAAAACAAAACAAAACAAAATAAAATAAAAAGAACAACAAAAACCTCTGCAGGTATCATCATACCAGATTTAAAGCTATATTACAAAACTATAGTAACAAAAACAGCATGGGTTCTGGCGTAAAAACTGAAACATAGACCAATGGAACATCAGTGAAGACCCAGACTGTAGGTCAAGTAACTACAGCTGTTTGATCTTTGACAAAAGTGCCAATAATGTAGACTGGAGAAAAGACAGCATCTTCAAAATATGGTGTTGGACACATTGGATGACCATATGTAGAAAAATGAAATTAGACCCACTCATTTCACCATACACAGAAATCAAGTCCAAATAGATTAAAGACCTCAATATAAGACCTTAAACTCTTCAACTACTGGAAGAAAAAATAGGAGACATTGTCCTCAATATGGGACTGGTAAATGATTTCCTGAACATAACCCCAGTGGCCCAGGAAATTAAACAAGCACTCAATCAATGGGATCTCATAAAGCTTAAAAGCTTTTGCACAGACAAATGTACCATAAGCAGAGCAAATATATTACCCACTGAATGTGAGAAAATCTTTGCTAGCTATACTACTGACAAAAGACTAATATCTAGAATCTATAAATAACTCAAAAAACTAAAAAATAAAAAATCAAATGACCCACTCCAAAAGTGGGGCAGAGAACTGAATATGGAGTTCTTGAAGGAAGAATTACAAACAGTTAACACACAGTTAAAATGTTCAGCATCGCTAACAATTAGGGAAATGCAAATTAAAACAACTATGAGATTCCACCTTACCCTAGTAATGATAGCAAACATTATAAAATCAAATAAAAATAAATGTTTGTTTCCAAGGTGGAGCATGCATCTGGAGTTCGGTTGCAGTGGCTAGAGGCCCTGGCATTCCCATTCTCTCTATCTTCTTCTGTTTCTCTTTAAAATAAGTGAATAAATAAAATTTTATACTGTGCTTCATTTTAGTAATGATGTCATTCACTGTTGGTGGGACTGTAAGCTGGTACACCCACTATGGAAATCAACATGGAGACTCCACAAAAGGATGAATACAGAATTACCAACAGACTCTGTCACCCCCTTACTGGGTATTGACCCCAAAAGCTCCACACTTCAGTTCAGAGATATTTGCTCAACTATGTTTATAGCTGCTCAATTTATAATACCAAAGAACTGGAAACTACCCAGGTGCCCATCATTGGACAAATGTATAACCAAAATGTGGTATATCTACATGATGGAATTCTGCTCAGCAGTACTATAACATGACACAATGAAATTTGTAGAAAAATGGTTGAGGGCTGGAGAGATGGCTTAGCAGTTAAGGTGCCTGCCTCCTAAGCCTAAGAACGCCAGTTCCAATCTCCATGTCCCATGTTTAGCCAGATGCAAAGTAATGCAAGGGCACAATGCCGTACTTGACCACAAGGGGGCGCACACATCTGGATTTTGTTCACAGCAGCTGAGAGACTGCTGGCGTGCCCACCTCTATCTGTCTTCCTCTCCCTCTCTCTGTGTCTCTCAAAAAAAAAAAAAAAAAAAAAAAAAAAAAAAGGTTGAACTTGGAACAGTTCATAGTAAGCCAACTCACACAAAGTCACACAAACATCACAGAAAGACAATTGTCACATGGTCTCACTCATCTGTGGTTCCTAACCGGGATCAGCCCAAGTTGCAGACATACTTGAATGGCATTTCAAGGCTTGGACAATAGGGTGGGTAGGACCTGGGGGAAGGGGAAGGGTGGAGGGGAACACATATCTGAACCCAAATTGAATTAGTACCATAGAAACCTATATACTTGAAGTTAAACTAAAAGGTTGAAACCTCAACAGGACTTTAGGGGATGCTCCTGAATTGAAGGGCCCTGGAGAGGAATCTCCTTCTCTTTTTCAGATGGGGGCAGGACCTGAGGAGATAAATGACCCAGAGCACTTCACCCTGGCCCCACAGGAATTGGGGAAATGAACAAGAGTGCTGCTTTCTCAGAGAAACTGATATCAGCCAAGGATAAAAGGAGACAGACACTGAGGACACTCAACATCTACCAAAAAAGAGACCAGAGGCTCCTAAGCGCCCATCACTGAGTAGCTTAAAATTCACCCAACATGGCTCAGGGAATTTTGTGGAAGAGGGGTGGAAAGATTATTAGAGCCACAAGTTGGGACATTATGCAGAGACAATGCCTCTTCCCCAAAACTGAGTATTCTGGTCAGGTTGCTACCTTCTGAAAAAAAAAAAAACAAATTCTCCAGTGGAGATTGAGGTCAGCATGATTAAATACTTGGATAAGAGTTATTAATTTAGGGAAATTTTGATGGATGTAGGCCCTCTTTTAGTCAAAGATTAGTGGGAGCTAGACATTGGAGAGCATAATCTCTGTCTCCATTAGCTTCAAATATGGTTCCCAGTTCCAGATATGGGTTCTTTTCCACAGAGGAGATCTCTTAGCCAACCAGAAAGCGATTGGTTACCCACCAACACTCTGTGCCACCATTGCACTGTTGTGTACTTCTTGTCAGGCTGGTTGCTTCTGAGTAGCTTAGACATGGCTTGTTAACATTGTTGTTGGCCCCTTTCCACCGTTTGCTCATGCAACACTTTCTAGTATTACATGAGCTAACTGGGAATTGGCTCTTTTCTGGATTCCAGCAACTTCTCTCTGTGTTCTGTGTGGGCACCTGGTGTCTTCAGCAATAGGGTCATACATTTTACCTCAGACTTTTAAAAACTCCTAGCTTTCAAACCTCTCTAGAACCACTCACTAAGAATATTTAAATTAGTAATTGTAGTAATTCAAGATTTTGAACACAATTATGTTGGATATTTTATGAGAATTGTAAAGAGGAACTGATTGGTTCTTTCCAGTTTAGCACAATAGTTAGAGATTTTTCATGAAAAAATGCTTGCTTTTGCAAAAGATTGTCACATATTTTGAAAAAGTATATTGGATTTTTATTTATTCATCAATGTATAGTTTAAATTTAAATTATCTGACCTTGCCATTATTAAATAAACAATATAGTAATTCCAGTACAAAAATACACATCAGACTCCCTGCTTTATTTCAATTTAGTCATGAAGACTTTTAAGTATTTCAAAAACATAATAAAAATTCTACTTAGGGGCTGGAGAGATGGCTTAGCAGTTAAGGCACCTGCCTCCTAAACCTAAGAACACTGGTTCCAATCTCCAGCGGTTCCAATCTCCAGTGGTTCCAACGTTTAGCCAGATGCAAAGTGATGCAAGGGTGCGATGCCACACTTGACCACAAGGGGGAGCACGCATTTGGATTTCATTCACAGCAGCTGAGAGGCTGCTGGCGCTTCCATCTCTATCTGCCTTTCTCTCCCTCTCTCTCTGTGTCTCTCTCAAAAAAAAATTTACTTAGGACTCAGTAACCTGTGGGGAAAAATGAAATAGCTTTGGGCAACTGATATTCATATATCAATTTCTAAGTGATAATCATAATCATAGTAATACTGCCATCCCTTAGGATTTATGGAGAAGGTAACTTGTATTCATCTGAATTTGAGCCTCATTCATAAGTAGTTAAAAGGCAATCCTATTAGGAACTCTCAGATGCATTTTGATGTAGATTTGAGCTCCATTGACACAGGATTTGAGGGTCCTTCACAGAAGCAAAAGGAGGATCTAAGAGGTAAAATTGTTCTGTGAAATCTGTTGTCTAGAGCACAGAGAATGCTGCTTTGGCATGTCTCAGAGTCTACTTTTTCTGCTTGTTATTGGTATCTAAGGAGGCTACAGTTTTTAAAGCATTAATTACGCTTCCTACTTTGCTGACATGTTTATCTGTTCTAGGAGTTTTCTGGTAGGGTTTTTGTAGTATTTGTATATAGAACTATAACATGTGCAAATAAATTTTATTTGGCTTCTTCCTTTCTTATTTTATCCCTTTTATTTCTTTCCCTTTGTCTAATTGCTCTAGCTGAGATTTTAAGTACTATCTATTAAAAGGCAGTGGAGTCATTCCCCTTGTCATATTCTACAAGATTTTCTCCATTTTGTATGATATTGAGTACATCTGTTCTTTTCCTTATGGTTTGTCCATAAGTTGAATATATTTTCACAAATTCCTCTCATGTTATGCTCTTAAGTTTTTGAACCTTTCATTGATTTTTGACTCCCTAATATAGTTCTTCAACCTTTTCCTCAAGTCCTGATATTCTGTCCTCCACAAGGTCTGTGCTATTAGTAAGGTATTGAGGGAACTTTATATTTGAGTTATTCATTTTTTCATTTACATTTGGTTTTTAACCAGTGTTTTTATCTCTTCATTAAATTGCATTTTTTTTTTTTTTTTTTTTTGGTTCGGTTTTATCACTTAACGTAGCTGATTGTACTCCCTTGGTGTTGATTTTGACATTATTTCAATATCTCCTTTGAATTTCATCATGTGTCTCTTGAGTTCTTTGTGTTTTCAGATCCCCCTTTATTTCTCTCTCTCTCTATTATATGACATAATTATTTGAATTTTTTTGAAATTTCTGCATAGAGTCTCTCTCTACTATGGGACTGCCCACTCTCAATCAGAATGTTCTTCCTTTGTTTTTATGCACTGTTTTCTAATGGGATTTTCCCATATGGAGATATTCCACTTGTCCTGTGGAGAATGCTAATACTTACAATAAGTACCCATCAAGTAATGGGAGAGGCACAAGCTAGGGTTGCAAGTTGAGCTTCCATGTGGAGTGGTAACACAGGTGGGAGAAGATCCAGTGGGGTTTGCACAAGCTTTGCATTGAGATGATATACAGTGCTTGGCACTCTCAGTGATCTGGGACTGGTGGCAAGCTTGCACAAGTGGACTGGGCACAGGGAGGGAGGGACAGACTTTATAAATTGGAACCTATTTGCAAGGGTTTGGATCCCGAGGCTGGATGGAGTGACATGTGGGCACAGGATGGGTTACGAGGAGTCCTTGGAGAAATGGAAACTCACCTGGAGAGGTTGCTTCCCTAGGCTCCTGGAGAAACTGGTGGGTGGAGTTGGAGGACACTGGGGATTGTGGTCTCACACAGTCATACCTGTGGCTGTTCTGCAGAGTGGCAGAGCTCACCTCTGCCTCTGCTGGTGTGGGGACTCTTGATAGATTCCTGGAAGGAAGGCACAGACCCTGAAAGTTAAATGTTTGACTTTACTTTTCTTCACTCATATTTTATTTTACCTTCATTAAATAATATTAGCCATATCTGCTTTCTATATTCTGTAATGCTTTATATACTAAAAAAGACACTAAAAAAAATTTAGGTATGTATTTAATAATTATGTGCCATCTTTGAATACAGAAAGGTGATGAATTCAGAATTTCCTTGCTAACTTACATATTGGTTTGTTTATTGTTAAATGCTATTAATAATGTGTTCTTAAAAGAAAAAAATGTTTTAAAAATTCTATCAAGCTATTTAAGTTAATTGCATATGTTTAAGTTTTGGCATTAATTCTAGATTTTTACATTGTCATATGCCAAAGAACTTTTATGCAAAATGTCTTTCCTTGATAAAGAAAAATTTCAATAGATTGAAACAAGAAAGTAATCCTATTATTCCATATTATCTTTAAAAAATCAGAAATGTCTGGGTACTTTATCTCATGGAAGGAGCCGAGCTTTTAGTTCAATTCTGCACTTTAAAAATATTATTTATGCTGGGCATGGTGGCCCATGCCTTTAATCCCAGCACTTTGGTGGCAGAGGTAGGAGGATCAGGGTGAGTTCGAGGCCAGCCTAAGACTACATAGTGATCTCCAGGTCACCCTGGGATAGAGTTAGATCCTACTTCAAAAAACAAAACAAATAAATAAATAAATAAATAAAAATATTATTTATAATTCTTCCCATGAATATCATGGTGAAAGAGATAAATAATAGTGTGTTGCAGTGAAAATAACAGAAATATCCATATGGAAATATGTTTTGATATTTAAATCATAATTTTAAGAAGTAAAATAAATATCAGTTATCATATCTGATACAATTCAAATCTTCTCTTGACAAAATAAGAGATAACACATGTTATCTTTATTTATTCAGGAGTAGTTTCAATAATCTACTATAGAGTCCTTCTATTATGGTTTATTAACTGTCCTCTATAGTTATGTGCTTAAATATTTGCTCCATAGCTGATACAGCTATTATGTGAGATTGTGGAACATTTAAGAGGTAGGGTCTATTTGGAACAAGTGGGTCACTGAGGCAGAGACATGGAAATTTATTAACTTGCTTACTTCTTATTGAATTTCTAATTTTTTGAAAAAAAAAACATGTTTTATTTATTTGTGAGAGAAAGAGAAAGAGGCAGATAGAGAGAGTTGGCATGACAGGACATCTAGTCACTGCCAATGAACTCCAGATGCATGAGACATCTGTATCTGTCTTTATGTGGGTACTGGGGAATGTAACTCTGGTCCTTAGGATTTGCAAGCAAGTACCTTAACTGCTGAGCCATCTCTGCAGTCCAAATTTCTGCTTTCTTGATCTATTTAGATATGAGCAGCCAGCCTCGTGTTTGTTCTACCACAGCCAAGGGCCATGGCTTTCCTACAATGGATTATCCATGAAAGGAAGAGCCAACACGGACTCTCCATTATGCTGCTTCTTGACGGCAAAGAGAAAAGTAACCAACACATCACTATAGAATAGCAAAGTCTGGCATAACTAGAATTATCATGTTTTGGATAAAAATGAATGCAGCCCAACACTTTTTTTTTTTCTATAATTTTGTTATCTACAAAGGTGTTGGGCCACACTGCTAGCTGTTCTGGGACTCATTAAGCAGTGTGGACACACCTTAAGTATTTTCAGATATATCAGTGACTCATCACATTTATCCATATATAAATACAAAATCAGTATGTTTAAATAAATGTCAAATAGTAACAAAAACCCCATACTAAGTGTTAAGGGTGTCACTTTGGATTTGTTATTTTACTTCCATTCATTGTTAACACCAGGCTTTGAATATATCACTACATTCAACTCTTGCAGTTGAAGCATTAACCCAGACAGTATGTGGAGTGAAACAATTTTCATCATAACAGTACTGGAGTATGTATTACATGTCATAATCTTGTCACTGATGTTCTATAATTTCATGGATCACCTTTTTAATGCACTTCCTTTCACTTGCAGCTCTCCCTGTAGCTCCTGCCTGATTTCACTTCTCTGCCCAAGCCCTTGTCCTATAGTGTGTTCTCAATAAAACCAAGGTATCATTTTAAATATGAATTATGTGCCACTGTCATCCTCAAACTTCTGTACAGGTGGTGTATAGTGTTTGGACTAAAAATGAGTTACAGGGCCCTGTGAATGTATGATATGAAATTACACTATAAACCACCCAAGTCCCCTATTATATCTTTTTGCTACTCTTCTGCTCATCCTCTTACCCTGCAAACTAACCCGGCAAGTCTCCTTTTCCATCTTTGACTGCCACAGACTTCTGTAGCCTGTGTGGGTTCACTCTACCCATTACCAGAGGTTGCAGTACTTTCTTCAGTTACGCTTGGCTGAATTTACTTCCAAATATGGAAATAAATTTGACATTTATTTAGCATTTGACGGTTACCAGATATATTTGGCTTATGAACAACATAGCTATGAATGTCTCAAACATATCTTCTCATCAGTTACTTTAAATTTGCTTATGAGTAGGATAAGATTTTAGATAGCAAGTATAAGGAGTTAGAAAATATGAACAGATTATTAATAGATAACAATATAAGGAAAAAAATATACTTTTCAGAATATTCAGAGATAAAATCACCAGATAATTTGGTGATTATTTGGTGATTTTTTTTTCCTTCACTCATACCTAATATCAGACCTTGTCATTTAATTTTACCATTGCAACAAAGATTGAAATATTATTAGCTTGATATATCTTTTTGTTTTTTTTTTTTTTTTTTTTTTTTTTTTTTTTTTTTTTCGAGGTAGGGTCTCACTGTAGTCCAGGCTGGCCTGGAATTCACTGTGTAGTCTCAGGGTAGCCTGGAACTCATAGTGATACTCCTACCTCTGCCTCCCAAGTGTTGGAATTAAAGGTGTGCACCATCACACCTGACTCTAGCTTGATATATCTTAATATATATTCATATGCATATATTGAAATGCTTTATGATAAAAAATTATAGTAAATAGTTTATTCTGTATGTTATAAATAACTCCAACCTTAAAGTCATCCTTTTCTCCAGAAAAAGATAATGGAAGAGTAAAGATCATTAAAAATTATGATAAAAGGGTAGGAGAGATGGTTTGATTCCCCAGAAACCCATGTAAGCCAGATACACAAGGTGGCACATGTGTCTGGAGGTTGTTTGCAGTGGCTAGAGGCCCCGGAGTGCCCATTCTCTCTCTTTCTATCTGACTATTTCTCTTTCTCTCTCTCTCAATCTCTCTCAAATAAATAAATAATAAATAAATAAAATTATTTTTAAAATTATGATAAAAATGTTTGCAAGTATCCTGAGGACAATAAAACAAAAAGTATTTAAATAGTTTCTATGATATTAATCAGTTTCACTCAACTAAAATACTGTAAAAAAAAAAAGAAAATCAGATTATTTATCAAATAAAAATGTGCTACGTTATCAAAACACAGGGACGTACTTGATAGTTAAAGTCAGTAGTTACTTCCTCTATAAAGGCACAATTGTCTGAATCTGCATCTGAAGCTTTGAGGATATAATAAATTATTGGCATGCCTAAGTCAGGTAACATAAATAATCTTAGTTGAGAGCATGTTATTTAAATAATTATCTTTGTAGCTCTTAATTTTACATTCATTAACAATATTGATAAAATAAATGTCATGAGGGGCTGGGGAAAGTGCTTAGCGGTTAAGGCATTTGACTGGGAAGCCTAAGGAGTCCAGTTCAATTCCCTAGGAAGTACATAAGCCAGATGCCCAAGGGGGCACATGTGTCTGGAGTTCATTTGCAGTGGCTAGATGCCCAGCTGTGCCCATTCTCTCTTTCTCTCTGCCTCTTCCTCTCTCTCTCTCTCAAATAAATATATGATAAATAAATTAAAAAATAATGTCATGAATATTTAAAACTTAGAATTAATAAACTATTTAAAATTAGTCCCATAATATTCCTGATGTCCAAATTGTGATTATAATAGGCTCTTACCTGTTGGCACTAATTAATTTAAAATATAGAGCCCACAGCCTAGATATTTTTCAAGAAATATTTGAAATTATTTGAAATTATTATATCATATTAATATGTAACCAAAATAAAGCATGAAGAAACCAAAACATAAAATAAAAAATAAGCAGTAGATAAAAGACTATTGCTTGGTAAAAAATCAGTGAGGGAGAGAAGGAAGGAGGAAGAGGAAGAAGGAAAAAAAGTAGTTGTGATCTTGGAATCAACTGGATCTGCTGAAGGAGCAATAGAAAACAGAGGGAAAGAAAAAAAATTTTTCTGCTTGCACTTGTCAATGACTCTCTAGATTCCTGCTTTGTGCAGAATCAAGCAGGCAATTCACAAAGTAAAACCGCAGTTTGCAGAATCTCAGCCTACTGCACCAGAAAACAGAACATAGATAGATGGAATTGTCCCTCAGAGACAATAGTTTATAGCCTAATTTCATATAACTTTGTCTTTTATTACATTCTTACAGTGTATTTCATCAAAATAAAAACACATTGTTATTTTTTAATGCCTGTCCCTAGTAGGTATTTAAAGTTTTGAATTCTTTTCCAAGTTTTCCTTCCTAGTCCCATCCCTTGACACTGTCTTTCTTCTTTTCTCTGCTCAGTCGAGTACTTTAACTATCTTTTACAGACAGCCTAATGCCACAAGCTTTCATTATTTTTTCTAATTTAGGACATTTGCACATTTTATTTTGTATGATTTTATTTATTCCTTCATCATATAGGAAAAACCTATGTGATCCTTCAGAATTTAGCTACAATTTTGTTCTTGGCTGTGCCCCTCCTATTAACAACAATGACACCATTTGGTTACCTCTATTGTGGATAGCAGCACATCCCACTGTGAGGGACACATTTTTAGCCATTTTTTTAAAATGGTGCCACTTCAGTGAAGTGATTTCCTGACTCTATATCATAGGTTGTATTTGATTTTTGATCACAAAACCATGAGCAAACAGTAACAGTTATAATCATTGTGTTCCTAAGATTTCTCAGAAGTTAAAAAAAAAAAAATAAGAAGTTTACAGTGAATCAAAAGACTAAAAACTGTGCTGCGAGTATGTGAAAAGTCTGGAAACATGAGAATTTTAGAAGGAAGATTCATATCTAAAATCAACTGTACATGTTTATACTGCTTCATCTAATGTAACCATAAGGTGAAATCTGTAGAAATAACAAAATAGAAAAAGGAACCTGTCAAGTGAGCTCATACAAAGAAATTTTGTATTTTTACTTGTCAATGTGAGAGTTAATTGTTTTAATTATGTATAAAATAACAATTAGACCTGCACTTGATAAAACTGGAAATTTCAGAATATGGAACTATGGATCAGAAGAACAAAGAATTTGAGTGAAGAATTAGGAAGAAAGTACAAAATAGGAAACATACAGGATTCAAATAATGAAAACAAAAGAAAGGAAGAAGGTTTTAGCTATTTCTGATGAACCATAATGTGAGAATGACAACTATGGTTCATACTAAAGCCCTGTTAGGTTGAGTTGCTGACAAGTTCTGGAACATGGAATGAAATAAGTTGTATACAGCTTCATAGAAACTCAACTTTAGCCACAGTGTCTTCTTAGGCAACATTAACTTAGATCAAAATCATTTTTTCAACAAGTCCATTCACTTCTCATTTGAAAACTTCAAAGAAATTTAAGCTAGTTTTCTTTATCTGAACTTAATACCTCCCTTTCTCATGTAAAATAAATGGAATCTATAATTGAGGAAATATGTTTGGCCATTTTATTGAGATAAGCCTGGACATTAAAAGAGTTCATTTTTGTTACTGTAACAAAGTGAAAGAAGAGCGAAATTTTGCATATGATGAAGACCTTTAAAAGTCAGTATGACAGGCAGGTCGTGTTCCTTGAGAACTAAATAAAAATTGATGTAGATGAGAACATGGTGAGGGACCCTGACCCTCATTTCTCTCTCACCTTTAATCCCAAACTGGCTCTTTCACTTTCAAATATACTGAGGCTAATTATTTTCTTATTGATCTTTTTAAATGAGCTTTTCACTGTCTCATCTACTGGATGTGTGTCCCTCACTAAATCTTTTGTCGGCTCTGCTTATATAAAGATATGTCCCTGAGAGATGACTTTAGCTTTCTATTAAGTAGGTCAGTCTGACATAGAATGGAGACCAATTACTCAAAAATTTTGCAGAATTCAAATCTAGTATTATATCTATGTTACTATGGTATGTGTTTCTGAAGATGTAAATGAATATGGATATGACTTCTGTAGCAGCAAAGCCAAATTATCTTGGGAGCTGGTCTTGACAACATGTGGGTGGTTGTGCAATATCTATTTTGAAAGTGAGTACATTTGCATCAGGATCTTCATATAGTAACTAAATGAATGCAATGACCTTCAGTAACTGAATGTGTGCTTGCCTTTCCTGAGCTTCAACTATTGAAATTCTATCATTCATCCTCACCCCAAGTTCATGAGAAAAGTCTATAAAATTCCATTTCATGTTGAGCACTGTTAAACAAATTTTTTCTGTGCCCTGGGAAAAATGGAAGTGTTCCCTAAACTCATACAGAACAGCAGAATATATCTATTGTTGTTTTCTAGGCAAATCCTATAATACTTCCATTATAAGGATTCATTTCTCTTAGAAACAAAACAGCATTGCATTCTTGCTCATAACTCAATACATATATGGTTCAGGGTTACCTTTATTGGTGTGTGGCTAGTCAAGTTCTATAGGGTTTATACTTTTATACTCCATTAATGGAAAAATAGGCTCTGTCCTCATTATCTAGAAACGCTCAATATTTTCAGCTTCCAAATTCTGTTATAAATGAAGCATAAAGTGCCAATGAAGCATGTACCCAGACTATTTGGATAGAACCTGGTTCCACATGCTAACCACTCATAGTACATTCCCAGATGTTTCCTTGACAGCATTCTTCTACCCCCTGGTGACTCATAACCTACCTCCCCAGTCATGCCTCATGTCCTCAGCCACCCTCCACCACAGGTGGTGATTTATTCTGTTGAGTGGGAGAAGCTGCATGTACTGCTATTCTCTTCTATTCTGAGCAAGCAGGGATCTTGTCACAGGCATGGGGAGGCTTGAGTATGCATATGTATACTTTTACATCTCAAGAAGCTAATGACTGCTCTCCATGCCCTGAACTTATAGTAGCACAGCAGAATTTCTTGCTTACACTTGGCCCAGATTTCAAACACATCTTGGCATGGAGATTATGGAAGCCACAGAAGTTACTTTCCACTGACCATTGCAATGGTGCTTTTGGCATGGAGTAATGATTCCCAGTCTATAGGTGGTACACACTCATTGAGTTAGAGGAAGGGCAATCTGCCAAATACTAGATCAAATGCACACATGGGCAGAGAAGAGTACAGTATAGGGCTGTGATTTTTGCCTCAGGAGTATCATTGTAAATGAGGGAGCATACTGTTAAATTGAAAAGAAAAGGCTATGGAAAATGGTGCACATGGGCACTGAGTGGATGTTACATCCTGCAGTAGAATCAGGACAAACAAGGTTATTTTTGTTGTCATTGCTGCTGCTGTAACAATGCACTAAGCAAAGAGCAATGCAATGGGGAAAGGTTTGTTTTGCTTACAATTCCAGGTGACATCATCCACCATAGTGGGAAGGAAGCCATTGGCAGTAGGATCATGACATGCTGGTCTATAGAGTCAACAGTCAGGTAAAAGGGTGTAATAAATGTTGCTGCTCACTCGGTTTCTTACTGATTTATTTATTTATTTATTTATTTGTTTGTTTGTTTGTTTGTTTACTATTTATGATAGAAAGAAGCAGATAGAGAGAGAAAATGGGTGTGCCAGGGATTCCAGCCACTGCAAAGGAACTCCACATGCATGTGCCACCTTGTGCATCTGGCTTATGTGGATCCTAAGGAATCAAACCTATGTCCTTTAGCTTTGCAGGCAACTACCTTAACTTCCAAGCCATCTCTGTAGCCCCAGTTTTTTTCTCCTTTTATTCAGTTTAAGATGGTAACCTATGGAAATGTGATGTCCACATTTAGGGTGAGTCTCCTCAATTATCCTGATCTAGCATCTTCATTAGAGACATGCCTAGAGGTCCAACTTCTGGGTGATTCTAGATCCTGGAGAGTTGACAATATTACCTGTCACAAAGGGCATGAAACTCTAAGTGGTATAATATGGTATTAAAGCACAATTCCCACAAAAACCACAACTACTAGAAATTTCAAAGTAGTCTCCAAAACTGTGATGCGTTGACAGAGAAAACAGGACTAGGGGCAGCAATGTGGAACATAAGAATTCTTACAAAGAGTGGATGTGGGTGTAGTTTGGGAGCTTGTCAAGGAAACTTCAAAGGGTTATGGCCTATGCATCTAGTGATGGTTCTGAAATCTGGAAGGCAACAGCACTAGCAGTGATGGAGAAAATTTGGATATTGAGCAGTGAACAAAGGAGCCAAATGTGGACACACAGACAACCTGAAACGGATGGACACCAAATGAAACCCTCACCTACTTACCACTGCACCTAATAAGAGTAACATAATTTCCCTTCAGCAGTTTTCACTCAGGTCGGTTTTCTGCTGTCTTACTGGTATCTAATGTGGACTTAAAGTACTTAAAAGCAAAGAGAACGTGGCTGTAGGCCATGTCAATAAGGCATCTGTATAAGGGTGACAACATGCTTGAGTCCCTGCGACACATGCCATGTACAATAGCACATGGTGTAGGGTTATGGCTTCTGCTACACTAGGAAATTTAAAATATTAGAATGTGTTTTTTACTAAGTGGCAAATGCTTGCCTAGATGTGAAAGGCCCTGAGTTTGATGTCAAGTACAGTACAAAAAGAGAGAAAGAAAGAAAGAAAGAAAGAAAGAAAGAAAGAAAGAAAGAAAGAAAGAAAGAGAGAAAGAGAGAGAGAAAGAAAGAAAGAAAGAAAGAAAGAAAGAAAGAAAGAAAGAAAGAAAAGAGAAAGGAAGGAAGGAAAGAAAGAAAGAAGGAAGGAAGGAAGGAAGGAAGGAAGGAAGAAAGGAATGAAGTAAGGGAGAAAGAAAACATCAGGCAATTGTCTTTTGGGACCAGTTTTAAAAAGAAACCACAAATGGAAAGGAATTTTGTAATTATTTTATCTAATACAATATACAATCACTATATATTCCAACAATGTTCCACACTGAGATCCCTATCTCTTGGGATATAAGTAATTAAGTAAAAACTGGTCATGAACATTTATCTAAAAAAAAAAAAAACTGTACTTTTGAATTGTTTTCAATATTTCAAGAGGAAAATCTCAGTGGCACTACCTCATAAACCCAGAATTAGCAAAAGAGGCTTCAAATGAACACTCATGGATACCCACATGTGTGTATGCATGTGTGGAACTGGTAAATAAGGTGTGTGTGTGTGTGTGTGTGTGTGTGTGTGTGTGTGTAAAACATCTGAGAAATAAGGGGACTTTCATCCACAGAGCAGAGAAAATAACTACAGTGCCTCACCTTCCTATGGGAATGCTGGCCAGTAAATGAATAATCATAGTAAAAATTAAAGGATATCCTGTCTCAGGTGATTCCTTGATTCATGTTTTTGGCAAGCAAAGTATAGAACAGACAAGCTTGTTGAAGTGATCTTTCATAAATTTTACAAATTAAAATAGCACTCATTTTTATCTCTCTTCCTCTAAGTCAGAAGGTGAGGCATGGCAGTCAGGTTCTTTATTTAAGGTCTAATAAGATTGCCTTGACATCCGGAACCATTGTGTGCTGTGTATGAGATATGTCATCTGCAAGTTGGTACCTCAGCCCCGTTCCAAGAGGGTTTTACTTTATATTTACATTTCCTTTTATGTTTATAGTTATTAATGTATACACACTGTACATATTATGTACATATTAATGCGCTTCTCTGTGACACTTCAGTGCCTAGATATTTTTGCATCCCATGTCCACCAGTTTCAGGATGATGTGATATAGAGTAGAAATAACTGACCTTATGTTTTATAGCAACAATGCATCTATGAAACTTTGCCCCTAAGCCTGGGGGATAGTATGTAAATATTCCCAGCACTATAAATGATCCTTTAATTCAAAGATTTATTTGTTTTTTTTTTTTAATGTTCAAAAGACAGAGAATTTTTAATCTATTCAGAATCCTGCTTGTTTCTTTATCCAAAGTTATTTGAAACTTTGATGAAAGGCACGGTTTATTTTGCACTAACTTTGACGCTAAGAAATGATAAACACAAAATGTCCTTCAAAGCTTGGAGATCTTTTCATCCTCATTTCTTTCCTCCTCTGCTTTTAAATGTATTCCAATATTGCTTATAGTATTTTAGAAATGAATTACAGGATTTAAAGAAAAAACATTATAATAATAATATTTGAAGTTGGTCTCCTAGATTCTGTTTTCCTTAAGGCATATTGTGTAAGTTATGGTGACATGTCAGCAATGGCTGAGTTGTGAGCTCAGAGCCAGATAGAGCCAAAGCTTTTGAGGGTCCATAACTTGTTACACAGTAACATGTTTGATAAACAGGTTGAATCAGACATTTATTCCTACAAGATATACTGCTTACATATTAAATTCATCCAGCATTCACACATAAGATTATTCATACAGATGAAGCTCTTTTTTGAGATTTTAATATGATGACTGTGATTAATATCCTTGACTGTATTTCTGTCATATAGTGAAATTAGTACATATTTCTAGCAATTAATTCTTAGTGTCATAAATACAACTTTTACATGACAAATTTATGTCCTTACAACCAAGGAAGCACATGAGAACGCTTCTGAAGAAAATTAATAATAAAAGGCCAACAAAAGCAAGTAAATATTTAATTACATCTGTTGCCATGGAAGAAATGTTTGGGTACCAATTTCATATTCTCTGTTACCACCCACTGCATATTATGCACACCCACACAAACTCACTGTGTTGTTTTCTGTGATAGAGAAATAACACAAAGTAATCCTAGCATTAAAAACATTCAATAAAATTATATTAAATATAATTTTATTAGAATATATGTAAAAAGAATCAGAAACAACAAGGTGTTATAAATGTATCTAACCTATATTTAATATTTGAATCAATGCAAATATGTTTGAGATCAAAATTTTAATTGTATTGTCATGTTCTTGTAAAGGTTATTTTCCCTCTTTTCTACACAATTTGTTGTACAACTTTTGCCATAGCACCTAAATGGCTTGCTTTATTTGTCACATTAATGAGTATATGTTTACATTTGTTTAATAAATATTTTCTCATTTATTCTTTTCTAGAAAATCTGAAATACAAAATAAGTAATCAAATTGCCAAACATAGTCATCTTTAAAATTATGTGAGTTACAATTACAATAGAATATGGAAATATGGCAACACTTATGAAAATTATAATGAGTCCTGTGTGATTTTGAAGAAAATAAATATTTCCAAATGGGGATTTTCAGTGAAGGCTTGCGTTTAATGACAGGCTTTGACTAAGACATAAAAGAATGGATCAGATGTTACTCAGAGGAGACTGAGTACTCCAGGCAGAACACATGTAATGAGTATAGCTGAGGAGGATTAAATGAGTAAAGCTCTGCTGGGGAATATAAAGGGAATGCGATGCATATATTTGTTTATGTGCATATTTATTTACATATATTTTCATAACCATGTTCACACCTGTATATGCATCAATATACTTATTTACTGTTTTTACATATAAAACAGATTTTTGAGAAATAAGAGACTTAAGGAAAATGGAAAACAAAAAAAACTGAGACTAGCAATAGTTGTGTAGGAACCACCTGTGGGGAAGGTTGAAATCGAGCAGAGAAAAAGGGCAACATGTTCCATTGTACAAACAATATCATAGAAAATCTTAATAATTGGTCTTGGTTTTCTTGATATTAAGGCCATTTGAAGAGTATATATTAGAAAATTATTGGCAATAAATGATTGGACCAAGTGAAAAATTTTAATCAATTTTGTTGAATATAAATTTCTAATATAGTTTCTTTCAAATACATTTTCAAAACCTCAAAATTGAAAAACTAAGCAATCATTCACCATAATTATGAAATGATCTGACCATAATGAATAACAACCTAACAATACTAGGCAAATATCATGCATATGAAAGCAATATGTCCAAAAACAAAACCCCATAATAGATTAAACCAGGAGCAGCACAATTTAAAATGACTGTATCATAGTTATGTGTATCCATTCACCCAAGGTGCTAGGCTGACCTACTCCTGATTTGTGTAATGCTGATGAGCACTCAGAATCCATTGTTCATGACCTGAGTAAAACCAGCAAAGGCATCTTTCTATCTTTCTTTGTGATGTTCAGGCTGCCATCCACCCCCCACCACCATCTCCCAGGAACTATTACAAAGCAGTCCATTCAACCAACCTCCTTTGTGTGAAAACGACTTCAATCCTGCCTTGCTCATAATCAGTCTAGGGGATTTGGGTTTGTGTCATAGTGCAGGACTGAATCAAAATAACTTTGTAAAGTGATATCGACACTCACTCCTGCTGGGCCCTAATTAAACAACAATGGATCCACAAAGGATGTACCATAAAAACAATATATTAGGATAGCACTGTTTGTGGAGCTGCTAACAAATGTCTGTTGGTATATAATAAGATAGTCAAGTGTGACTCTCTATATACACACATATACACACACTGTAGATTGCATATTGTGTGCGTGTGGTGTAAACTGCAAGAGTAAAATTTTCTTATTCGCCAATGTTGTGTATCCGTACAACTCACAATATGTAAGGAATTCTCCCTTTTTTATTATTTTAATATTTATTTATTTGAGAGAGGAAGAGGAAGGAAAGAATGGGCACATGAACTTCAGATGCATGTGCCAGTTTGTGCATCTGACTTTGCATTGATATTAGAGCATCAAACTTGGGCCATTATGCTTTGCAAGCAATCACCTTTTTGTTTTATATTTATTTTGAAGAAAAAGACATGTAAATTTCACTTCTTGAAACTAAATAATTAAATATGTACTCACCTCTGTAATTCTCCTGATCTTCACAGCGCACAAGCACGTGCACACACACACACACACACACACACACACACACAACATTACATATAATGTTTTAATATATTATTCTCATTTGAAAATGATAATCTTTTTGGAAAAGTATATACTATATGACCAAGTATTCTTTTAAGAACATCTGCATTATCATCTACTGGAAAGTTAAGTATATATTAGTGAAAAATTCTTATTGAGACTCAAACAATACTAATTACTTAGAAAAAATGCAAAACATGGAGTTGAGAAGATGGCTCAGTAGTCAAAGGTGCTTGCTTGCAAAGCCTCATGGCCAAGGTTCAAATTCCCAGTACCCATATAAAGCTATATACCCAAAGTAGTATACACACTTCATTTGTAGTGGCAGGAGGATTTGGTATGCCCATGGATAACCCACTCTCTCTTTCTCTCTACCTGACTCTTTCTCTCTCTTAAATAAATAAATAATATATATTAAAAAGAAAAATGCAAAATAATGTTTTTAGAATAAAAGTCTAAAATGCTATTTTAATATTATTATTAAGTGCTTATACATATGGCATACTCAAGATATACATGTACACTATATAAATATTAAATTTAGGCACCAGGAATCAAAATTCAAACTGAATGCACATTTGTTACTGACTGATTATTAAATATTTCATCATCATCTCACAGTTTCACTGTGCTGTTAACTTTTGAATAACTTTTGAATGTAGAAGAAAAATTTTGATTTAATATGATAAAATACCTTTTACCCTGTTGAAATAATTTTGTTTCCTTTAATGGTCTATTTTTTAAAATTTTGTTTATTCTTATTTATTTGAGAGAGACAGACAGACAAAGAGAGAAAGAGGGAGGGAGGGAGGGAGAGAGAGAGAGAGAGAGAGAGAGAGAGGGAGAGAATGGGTGAATCAGGGCCTCCAGCCACTGCAAACGAATTCCAGATGCATGTGCCACCTTGTGCATCTGGCTTGCATGGGTACTAGAGAATCAAGCCTCGAACAGGGATCCTTAGGCTTCACAGGCAAGTGCTTAAGCCCTAAGCCATCTCTCCAACCCAATGGTCTATTTTGCAAGGAAATGAGGTTGAAATTATCAATGAATCTCAAAAAGCATCTAGATAAAATTCTGAAGTGAAAAAATAGTATTATATTTGTAAGTCAGAACAGATCGATAAAAAGGTTCATTTTCATGGACTTCTAAACTTCATGGGCTCATGTTTATGTATTAGAGTAGCTAAGTGTCTGTATCAAGACAAAGAGAAATAGTGTGGAAAGTGGTGCCTGCATGTATGAGGCTTCACCAGAATGATAGGTTTGTATCTTTGACTCTGTTAAAGAAGCTAGCTGTCAGTGACTGAAATGTGAGCAATTTAATTCACGGTGCTAATAACATGAACTATATATGTCAGAAGTTTTTAGACTGCCAGAGATAATTGATATGAAGTTCTTATTTGCTCATCTTATAACTATTTTTTGAGACAGGACTTCACTATAGCACCTTGGCTGGTCTGGGACTCACTGTCCATGAGCCTAGTCACACCCACAGAGATCCACCTGGTTCCTCCTCCTAAGAACTGTGGTACCAGGTTTGCCACACCCCACCCAGTGTACATTTAGATTTCTGTATGCCTGTAGAATTCTTGATTATCCAATATATATCAGTACTTGTGATTAAGTTCACAGCAATATTTGTCAACAATGCTTGGGTTTGCTTAAAATTAACAAAAAGTCAAATGAGTTTGTCATTGTTTTAATGCATGCAATATTTCATATTATGTCCACTATACATTCTTCATTTGATTCCAGCAGTAGGTTGTTTGAATAAAATACTGGCATTAAATGTCATGAATGAAATTTAAAAAATAAAGCTTATGGCTGGAGAGATGGCTTAGTGCTTAAGGCGCCTGCCTCCTAAGCCTAAGAACGCTGGTTCCAATCTCCAGGTCTCAAGTTTAGCCAGATGCAAAGTGACTCAAGGGCACAATACCGAACTTGACCACAAGGGGGCGCACACATCTGGATTTCGTTCGCAGAAGCTGAGAGGCTGCTGGCGTGCCCATCTCTATCTGTCTTCCTCTCCCTCTCTCTCTCTCTCTCCAAAAAAATAAATAAATAAAAAAATAAAAAATAAAGCTTATGCCGGGCGTGGTGGTGCACGCCTTTAATCCCAGCACTCGGGAGGCAGAGGTAGGAGGATTGCCGTGAGTTCGAGGCCACCCTGTGACTACATAGTTAATTCCAGGTCAGCCTGGACCAGAGTGAGACCCTACCTCGCAAAACCAAAAAAATAAATAAATAAATAAATAAAGCTTATGTCAATTTGCATTAGTTTTAATAAGTAAAAGTCATTCCAGTTAAGTGACTGGATAGCCAAGAAAATATAATTAATATTAGTATTGTAAGTTTTGGTCATTGTGGCTTACATTTAAGTAAGATTTAGTCCATATCAACATGTGTTTGATTTTATAGTTGGTTTTAAGATAGTTCTATGAGTAGACATGGTTATTTAGTAGAATTGTAGAAATGTTTAAAAAGCAGCTATTAAAAGTCAGGTGTTTTAAGGAACAAGTTATTTTGACTCAAGTACACATTATAAGTATAGTTGGAAATCAACATGTTATTATTACAGTAAAGATCTGAGTTAAAGTTATCTTCTGAAATTACAGAATCTACATTCTGTTTTATTAGATACAAAATAAGTGTAAAAAAGGAAATAATTAGCTATAAAGTTTAGCTGTTTGGTTGCCAAGCAATAAAATAAATCTGTTGCTGCAAAATTATTTACTAACAAAATGATACACATGTATGTACAGTCACTATGATTTTATGAGTTTCTCTGTATTACATTGAATGCTTCTCATATCTCTAAAATAAACTGAGCAATGAGAATTATGTGATTAGTAAATATCTTTACTCTATAGTAAAATATCAACTTTAATAATATGAATTATAAGGGACTTTATGTATGAGGATACAAGAATCAAACAAATTTTTAACTCATCTACGACATTAAAACATTGTGAAATGCATTACAAATGATAGCACAACACAATAAATACAAGATAAAATAATTAATTTTGGTGTGTTATAAATCTAAAAGCAACCTTTCAAAGTAAAATTTTGTAAGTGAAAACAAAATATCTTGTTAAAGCTTGTTAAATATATATATATATATATATATATATATATATATATATATCACCTGTGACACATGCTATTAGAATAATTGAAAATATATAAGTATTGCTTTGAGAGCTTTCGTTACTAAATTTTAACATATTTCTCTCATAAGAAATACTATTTCATAAATGAATATGCCCTATGAAAATATATTTAGCAAATATTTTCCTACATGCATTTTGTGATCCTTCATATTCAAACATTTTCCCTTTCATGTGACCTTCATTTTTCCTGTTTTGATGTGTTATGGCTGTGGCATAGGAACATGGACTATAGATTGGATCAATGCTAAAGAGCCCCTCTTGGGGTCTAAAATCTCTGATTTAGATCCAAGAATTTGGAGAGTCAGACAATTAGGAGGAAGAAAATGAGGTAGGAGAGGAGTTGGAAGATATGAGTAGCTTAGACCCTGTAGCAGACAGCTTCAGGTTCACTGAGATGAACTTCCAGACCAGGCACAGTTATGGAGGAAGGGATATTATTTATTGAAGCTTACAGATCCAGGGGAAGTTCCATAATGGCAGAAGAAACTGGCCTGCTCTTACAGGACCAGGCAAGAGAGAACAACAAAGCCAGGCACACAGCACACAGAGCAAAGCAATAGCCCAAGAGTCACACACAGTTCAGGAACTCCTATTAGGCACACTTTGCATATCTTTACAATGGAATCTCAAACCATCACCACACCTTAAAACCAGCCCCCAGTGACATTGCCTCTAGGAAGGTGATTGCAGATGCAAACTATAACTAATAAAACACTGAATATATTGGGGCACATATATTCAAACTACCATAGACCCATATATAAATCAGATATGTAAAGTGCAAAAGCAATCAAAAGGCGATAAGAAAAAGTAAAAAACCAAAAATAGCCACCTCTCTGGGTCACTTAAAAGCAAACTTGAAAAGTTTTCTGTAGCTCTAGTGTCCCGATGGGTGGCAAAAATTGATAATGAACCAAATGCTGAACTGGGAGACTCTGGAAGTCATTAGAATGTAATAGAGGTGTGAGTGTCACGAATGTTCTGGCGGTTCCTAGTGTGCACGCTGCAGTGCAGGAAGGTGGTGGCATGGGAGGAGAACCACCCCATTGCTGCCATAGTGGTGACCAAAGTATCTGCAAGTGGGCACATGGGGGTACCAGGGATCCCCGAGGTCCATTACAGGTTGGTTCCCTACAGAAGAATTTAGCCATTGGTTGAATCTGGAACCAAGAATACCTTATTTCATGACAACAGGCCGACCCGTGGGAAATGTCCCACAGTGCTGGGATGTGTGGATATAGAATAATAAGCAGCTGAAAATGAGAAAAAAACAGGTATCTTTTTCTGTTGTTGTTCAACTGAGCAAATCATTTTATCTATCATTTATCTATTTGCATGTATGTCTATCATGCATCTCTTTTCCTCTTTCTCCCTCACTGTGTGCTGAAGACCTCTTCCTGGAAAGCACAAGAACTATGTGGGGAATGAAGTAGAAGCAGGGGATGATATCCCTCGGGTCTGATCTTCATCGTCATCATGCACAGGAGGCATTAGAAATGCCCTAGAACAGGAAACTGATAACCCGCTGTAGGAAATGAGTCACTGCCCCCAGGGACCCACATCCTCCTATAAGGCTCGCACTCCTGAAGGTTCCACAACCTTCCCAAACCGAGCCGCCATTTGGGGACAAAGTACTGAAACACAGGAGTCACTGGAGTACATTTCAAATTTAAACCACAAAAGGAGCCAAGGGAACATTGATTGAGACAGAAGGTCTCATTGTTTGTGAACTTACCAGAGTATTCTAGACCATCTGAAGCTATGCATAAACAGTCACAATTCACAGAATCAGGGTGGAGACGATCAAAAGCAGCAGGACATCCATGTCCCTTCACATTGCTGTGGGGTGGTGCTGATTGAAAGCAAGGGGTAGGGCGGTGAGGCTGACTTACGCCCCTGTGGGGAGCCTTCTACCATTCTTGCACATTGCTGGCCATACTGAGCTTAGTCACACGTTGTCCAGAGTCCAGAAAGCTGGCAAGAAGCCTTTAATGGGGCCTAATGTTGCAACATTAGGAGGGGCAGCACAAAATGGTGTCTTCTTTAGTGACACCTTGAGCCTAGCACTTGGAAGGTGGAAGCAGGAATATCAGGAATTCGAGGTTATCCTCCACAAATAGTAAGCTGTAGGTCAACATGGGCTACCTGAAAATTCCCTGTCTCAAAAAAGTGTTACCAGCAGGACACAGTGACTCATGCCTTTACTCCCAGCACTTGGGAGGCAGAGGTAGGAAGATCACCATGAGTTCCAGGCCAGCCTGAGAATACAGAGTGAATTTCAGGTCAGCCTGGATTAGAGCAAGACGCTACCATAAAAAACCAAAAAAATAATAAAATAATAAATAAATAAATAAAATAAAAATAAAAAAAAATAAAAAATAAAAAAACGGAGGGGATCTAAAAAGCCTGATTATATAGCCAGAAGACTTGTTTGCACCAATCACAACAGATCTTGAGTTAAATGAAGAAACATCCTTATATCAATCTTGACACTATTCCTTTTGCACCACTCACTATAGTTCCTTTGCTGGGCCATCAGGGGAAATGCTTCTCCTGTGGCCTGGCGGAGGTGGTTGCAGGGAAAGTCCTGCACAATGTTGTTTGGAACAGTTGTGTCTGGGGCCAGTTCAGCAGGAGCTGGAGTTGCTCTTTAGTTTAGTTGTGTTGCTTCCTTAAGTCATTTGTGGAGTGTTGAAAACAGCCAGCATTGTCATAGGATAGTCGTGCCTGACTGATAATCAATTTGCTCAAAGAAGACACTACCAGGGAGGGGGGTGAATAGCTTTCAGGGAGGCATGGGCAGCTGGCCTAGAGACTCAGCTCCACCCCACCCCACCCCACCCTGGGCTGCTCATTTCCACTTATAAGATTCAGTATCAAAAAGAAAGTAATTAGAGTTGGACAGATGGCTTAGCAGTTAAGGTGCTTGCTTGCCCAGATTCGATTCCCCAGCACCCACCTAAGCCAGATGCACAAGATGGCGAATGTGTCTGGATTTCATTTGCAGTGGCTAGAGGCCCTAATGCACCCATTTTCTCTATCTGGCACTCTGTGTCTCTATCAAAGAAATAAATTAATTTAATTATTCTTTAAAATGGTTGCTGAAATAGCAGTTACAGAATTAGATGAAAAAGGAAACCTGTTTGGGTGGGAAAAAGGCATCAAGTTATTGAATGAATATTTCTGTGTAAGTACTATGCTACCATCCTGAGTTATTAGTCAGATGGGTGCTGAAGCCCCCTCCCTTCTACATCATACAAGTTTATCCAATGCTATTTGTTGAATGAGAGAACCAAATGGCAGTAGTTGGTATGGATTTTATTTCTCTCTTTTTGACTTTATGTTATTGAGTTATTTTTAGTTTTCATAAACTATTTTTGTTAGATATGGACATATTTAGTATGTAAATGACACATGTTGGTACCATTCTTTCACTCCACCCTGCCCCTGCCCCTTCCTCATTGGGAATGCAGGTCAACACCATAGGGATTGTGGGTCATGAATTATGGGGGGGGGAAATATTTCTGTGCAAAATGTCCCAACTTGTGGCTCTAACAATTTTTCCAACTCCTCTTCTGAAAAATTCCTGAGCCACACTGGGAGCATTTTAAGTCTACTTCATTGATGGGCACTTAGGAGCCTCTGGATCTCTGGTTTGGTAGGTGTTGAGTGTCCTCTTGTGCTGATATCAGATTCACTAAGAAAGCAGCACTCTTGCTCCTTTCCCCAATTCCTCTGTGGTTTCAGCTGGGGCTGAGGTGAAGTGCACTTGGTCATTTATCTCCTCAGGTCTATCTGCTGTCTGATAAAGAGAAGCAGATTCCCCAAAGGAGAATGAAATCAGCATGGGTTGCATCCACTAACCATTATTAATTTAGAGAGAATTAAAAGGATGTAGACCCTCTTATAGTCTAAGATTAGTGGGAGCTTGGCAATGGAAAACAGAATCATTATCTGGATATGATTCTGACTTCTTTCCCAGTTCCTGATATGGGTTCCTTTCCACTGAGTGGATCTGTTAGCCAATCCGAGAACTGTTGGTTACCCACCATTTCTGTGTGCCAATATTGCACCTGTGTGAGCATCATGTCAAGTTGTTTGCTTCTGAGTCACTTAGAGTTTGAGTTGCTTGGATAGATGTTGGACAATTTCCTCCTGTAGCTCATGTAGCACCTTACAGCACTAGATGGGCTAATTGTCTGAGTATTGGCTCTCCTCCAGATTCCAACCAACTCTCTCCATGGCCCATGCCCACAGTGGATGGTGTCTTCAGTGGTATGGTTTTACCATTAACCTCTGGTGGGTAATCAAGTGCTCTGACAAGTCTGTATTGTTTGTTTAGGGAGATCTAGTAGGTCTTTCTGATCAATAGCTCATTGTAGATGTAGACCACATCCTGGTTCATGGAATTACAGGCCAGCACCAAGGGAAAAGAAAAAATAAAAAGACATAAAAGAAAGAAAAACAGAAGAAATTTGAGGTTAGGTTTTGTCTCACCCTCTCCAGGGCCATTTGATTCAGGTGCTCCCCTTAAGGTCCTCTTGAGGGTTCCACCTTTGAGTCTGACTTCCAGGATATAAGAGTTTATGGTACCAGTTCTGTTTGGGTTCAGTTTTGTGTCCCCCACCCTTTTGTTCCCCTAAGCCCTACCCTCTCTATTCAAGCCTTGAGTTGCTATTAAGGTATGTCAGCAACTCAGATTGATCCAGGTTAGGAATTGCAGATGAGTGAGATCATGTGACATGTGACACTTGTCTTTCTGTGATTGAGTCTGTTCCAAGTCCAACCATTTTTCTACAAATTTCAATGTGTCATTTATTCCTACTGCTCAGTAGAATTCCATCATGTAGATATACCACATCTTGGTTATCCATTCATCCCATGATGGGCACCTGAGTTGATTCCAGTTTTGGGCTACTATAAATTGAGCAGCTATAAACATGGTTAAGCAAATATCTCTGAACAGAGATGTGGAGTTTTTAAGATAAATGCCCAGTAAGGGAATAACAGGGTTTGTTGGTAACTCTATATTCATCCTTTTCAGGAGTCTCCGTATTGATTTCCATAGTGTTTCTACCAGCTTACATTTCCACCAACAGTGACTGAGTGTTCCTTTTTCTCCACATCCTCACCAACATTTGTTTTTCATTTGATTTGTTAATGTTTGCTATCCTTACTGTGGTAAGATGGAATGTCATAGTTGTTTTAATTTGCATTTCCCTACTGATTAGAGATGTGCAACAGTTTCTTAAGTGTGTGTTAGCCATTTGTAATTCTTCCTCTGAGAACTCCCTACTTAGATCTCTGCTCCACTTTTGGAGTGGGTTGTTTGATTTTTTTTTATTGTTTAGTTCTTTGTGTTCTTTGTAGATTCTAGATATGAGACTTCTTTCAGTGGTATAGCAGGCAAAGATTTTCTCCCATTCACTTGGTAATCTATTGGCTCTGCTTATGGTATGTTTGTCTGTTCAAAAGCTATTTAGCATCATGACATCCCATGGGGTGAGTGCTTGTTTAATTTCCTGGGCTACTGGGGTTTCGATCAGGAAGTCTTTTCCCAGTCCTATACTGTAAAGAGTGCCTCCTATTTTTTTCTTCCAGTAGTTGAAGCTTTTCAGGTCTTATATGGAGCCATTTGGACTTGATTTTTGTGTATGGCAAAATGAGTGGGTCTAATTTCATTTTTGTACATATGGTCATCCAATTTGTCCAACACCATGTTTTTAAGATGTTGTCTTTTGTCCAGTCTACATTATTGGTACCTTTGTCAAAGATCAAGCAGCTGTAGTTACTTGACCTAAGGTCTGCGTCTTCACTTCTGTACCATTGGTCTATGTTTCAGCTTTTATGCCAGTACCCATGTTGTTTGTGTCACTATGGATTTGTAATATAGCTTTAGATTGGGTATGGTGATTCCACCAGATGTCTCAAATTAACAAAATCAGAAATGAAAAAGGGGAGAACACAACAGACATCAATGAAATTGGAAGACTCATCAGTGTATACTTCCAAAACCTCTCTTCCACAATGTTAAATAATCTGGAGGAAATGGATGAATTCCTAGACACATACCACCTACCAACACTACACTCAGAGCAGATAATTTCCTAAAAAACCTATCACATCCAGGGAGATTGAAAAGGTAATCAAAAACCTCCCCCAAAAGAAAAGTCAAAGGACCAGATGGCTTCTCATTTGAATTGTATCAAGCCTTCATTGAAGAACTGAAACCAATTTTTATCAAACTGTTCCACATAATTGGAAACCATAGAATCCTCCCTGACTCCTTTTATGTATCACCCTAATATGCACATTCGTCTATGCATCACCCTAACCAAAACCAGACAGATATGCAACAAGGAAAGAAAAGTATAACCCTAATGAACTTATGTGCAAAGATCATGAACAAAATTCTTGCAAATCGAATTCAACAACACATCAAAAGCATTATCCACCTTGATCAAAAGGCTTCATACTAGGGATGCAGGGATGGTTTAACATACAGAAATCGATCAATGTAATACACCACATAAATAAACTGAAACAGAAGAACCACAAGATCATCTCAACTGATGCAGAAAAGGCACAATACCACTTCATGATCAAAATACTGGAAAGAATAGGCATGGAGGGTTTATATCTCAACACAATAAAGGCTATATATAAAGTACCTAAAGCCCAAAAAATACTTCATGGGGGAAAACTCAAGGAATTCCCACTGAGATTGGGAACAAGACAGGGGTGCCCACTCTCAGCATTGCTCTTCAACATAGTACTAGAAATATTAGCCCAAGCAATAAGACAGAAGAAAGAAATTAAAGAGATTCAAATTGGAAAGGAAGAAGTAAAGTTAGCCCTATTGGCAGATGACATTATTCTATATATAAGTGACTCAAAAGTCTCCATGTCAAAACTTCTAAAGGTGATAAATCCCTTCTGCAAAATCACAGGATACAAAATAATTGCACAAAAATCAGTAGCTTTTCTATATGCAAAGACAAACATACAGAGACAGAAATCAGTGAGGCTGTCTCATTTTCAATAGCAACAAAAAATAACACTAAATACCTTGGAATAACACTAACCAAGGATGTGAAAGACCTATATAAAGAAAACACAAAACACTTAAGAAAGAAATAGAGCAGGACTTGAGAAGATGTAAAGTAATCCCATGCTCCTGGATAAGTAGAATTAATATTGTGAAAATGGCAATTCTACCAAAACCAATATACAGATTTAACACGATACCAATAAAAATATCAGCATCATTCTTCACAAAGATTGAAAAAATTATCTCATCCTCGTCTTCAAGTTGTTTTCTTTCTTTCTTCTTTCTTTCTGTCTCTCTGTTTATCTCTGTGTGTTTTCCCCCTTCTCTCTCTTTCTCTCCACCAGACTGCTTTCATGGTCTTATCTTTAGTGGGAAAGAGAGTGAATTCTAGGTACCTTTTCTAAGCAACTTGCAATCTTTCTTTCATTTCATAGGCGGATCTAAATTTTTATGTAAAGATTCTGAGGAAGTACCTACTTACAAGCTGATTTGGGTTCGGTTGGTTTAAAGGATTACAGTTCTATCTTTGCAGTTTATCATGTGACCACCAGAATTCCTCTGCGTGGTGCTATATGTATCTGCAGCAAAGACAGTTTTCTTTTGCTTTGTCTCCCCTAACCTCAGCCAGGTACTCACATTAGTAAAATATCATGTGTATGTGTTTGTGTGAGCATATGTATGTATTTACATGGGTCCACATAGGTGTGGATGCCAGAGGACAACTTGGAGTATTATCCTCAGATGCTACCTACCTTTGTAGAGACAGTCTCTTCATTGATTTGAAACTTATAAAGTATTCTAGACTGATTAGCCTGTGAGAACCAGAGACCTATCTTCCAAGTGCTAGAAATTAAGTGTGTGCCATTGTGCTTGGCTTTTCCTATTTTGGCTCTGGGGATTGACCTCAGGACTTCATGCTTGTAAAGAAGTTAACCAAGCAAGATATCTCCTCAGATACCACCTTTTTTGTTAAATTTGGATATCCCAAAAGTCAGATCATCACATATATAAAAATGGCAAACTTAATTCTTCTAACACAGAAATCAAAATAAATTGGAAAATCACTAATTTGAGGCTTGGACCTATGTTAATTTTAAACCTACTTTACTTCCTTTATGCATGTTCATTTTTGATTTATATTTAGATGATATTTTTCCTTATTACCCAAGAATAAACTGATAGTTTTCTGAACATGCACTTTTAATAAAAAGAAATAAATGCAAACATCCCATCACTGTCTTCCAAATCTACTATGATACAATTAGCTTCTGATGCCCACCCAGGAGAGATAAAGATGTTCTTCCAGAACACTGGGGTTCGATCTCTGCTATCTCTGCCAGTACAGTAAATGATGCCCCAGTGCCTGACAGAGTTCATTTGCCTCTTAGGCATACCATACTCACTGAAGCATCTCAAAATAATATTAACCTGGATTGTAAACTCAGTGAAGTAGGACACATCATTCCCACTCCTGTGCTATGCAAACTACCTAATACTCGGCAGAAATTTGTGCTTTTTGCTTTGAATATTGTCAAAAATATGAAGAAAAAGGGAACAAAGAAATAATGAATATAAACTTTAAAGTTAAATTATGCCTTACACAATTTTTGGTCAATCTAGCTGTGTAATTTCTAATCTAAGAAATTTAAAAATACAACTGCTATCATAAAATTACTTAATATCTTTCATTAAACTGTTCCTCTCTTCCCATTTTTTAGCTTATTTATGTATGGTGTGTGGCCATGTTCATATGTGTGAGTGTATGAGTGTGTGGGGATGCACACATGCATGCGTGTGTGTGTGTGTGTGTGTGTGTGTGTGTGTGTGTGTGTGTATAACAGAGGTCAATATAGGATGTCTTCCTTGATTTCTCTCTATCTAATCTTTGTAGACAGGATCTCCTGCTGCATGTGGAACTCACATAATTGATTAGACTAACTAGTTATCAATGCCCAGACATTTTCCTGTCTCAACCACCCCAGCACTGGAAATATGGGCTTGTGATGCTGTACGCAGCTTTTCTGTGGGTGCTGGGACTCCAAACTCATGTCCTCATGTTTGTGTGGGGACCAATTCACTGACTGAGCCCATCTCCTCAGTCCCTCACTCATTTTTTAACTTGAAAGGCTTCTTTTAACTTTATAGTTCTGTTCTCATAATCTCAACATCTAATTTTTTGCTCAGCTATTTTTTCTTGTTTCTGAAAATCATGCTCATAAGTTCAAAAGTAAAGTGAAATAAAAATTATTCACTTATCTCTATGAAAACTTTATTTTACAACTCATAATCCGTCAACCACGTTCGTGTCCTAATAGAGAAAAAACACATAGTATCAGGTTTCATGTTTTCTACCAAAAAAAAGACAAGAAAATATTATATATATATATATATATATATATATATATATATATATATATATGTGTGTGTGTATAATATATATATGTATAAGTATAAATATATATATATATATATATATATATATATGTGTGTGTGTGTGTGTGTGTGTGTGTGTGTGTGTGTGTTTTTCAAGGTAGGGTCTCACTCTATCCCAGGCTGAACTGGAATTCACTCTGTATTCTCAGGGTGGCCTTGAACTCATGACAATCCTCCTATCTCTGATTCCCAAGTGCTGGAATTAAAGACATGTTTCACCACGCTCAGCATTATATTTTATATTTTGATCCCCAGTTCTGTATCTGGACAAATACGTGCAAGTAAATTATCAGAAAAGAAAAAAAAAAAAAACGAGGAAAAATAAAAGTAACATTTAAAAAAATATTTATTTATTTATTAGAGAGAGAGAGAGAGAGAGATGGGTGCACCAGGGCCTCTAGCCACTGCAAATGAACTCCAGATGCACGTGCCTCCTTGGAGAGTCTAACCACAATCCTTTGGCTTTGCAGGCAAATGCCTTAACTGCTAAGCCATCTCTTCAGCCCAAGGTAACATTTTTTATGAGAAACATGACATTAAAAATCCCTTAAATAAACCATTATTAAAAAAAGATAATTGTGTTTGTATGTGTTAAAAGTAATAAGGAACCTAAAGCCAAAAGGCAGCAATTTTCAAAGTATCATAGAGTTGCTTAATTTTGGCCTCAAGAAATAATTGAAAGGTAACATTTTACCTTAGTCCACGGGAACTAGGCAAAGTAAATAGCCATTCCTTTTTAGGAACACTTGAAATGTGGAGGAGTTAGAAGATTCACACATGTATGTTCAACAGTGACAGTAATTAGCAAAACAATATAAATATTTCTTAAGAGTTCAATGGAGAGGGTAAAATGAGATTATAAATTAGTCTCATCCATATATATATATATATATATATATATATATATATACATATACATATATATTCACAATGTTAAAATAAAGAGGTATGAAATAGAGGGAAAGAAGGGAGAAAATATTTGGTGCATAGCTACCCTTTATTTCTCTTTGAGGTCTAACTGATAATTATATTGATATAGGTGGCTTCCACATCTTTATCTATATAATTTACTTTCTGTTAGAATGACTTACTAAAAGTAATTTGTTACAGCTAATGTGGTTTCTCCTGTCTGTACTATGACCACTGGGGAGGCTGGAAAAGAATGTCATCATGCTTTCAAGGCCTGCTTGTGCTATAAAATTGAGTTTGAGGTCAATGTGGGTGATAATATTAGCTCCTGTCTTTTAAAAAAAAATGCAGAGGTCTGGAGATATGCTTAGTGGTTAAGGTGCTTTCCTGCAAAGCCTAAGGACCCTGGTTTGATTCCCCAGTACCCACATAAGCTAGATGCACAAGGTAGTGCATACATCTGGAGTTTATTTGCAGTGGCTAGCATCACTGGCACACCCATTATCTCTCTCTATCTCTCTCTCTTTCTCTTTCTCTCCATATCTCTTACCTTTTCTAATAAATAAATAAATAAATTTTATAAAACTGAAGTTAAAATGCTATTTCCTAAATCTAATTCATATTTGCAAAGTTTCTGTTGGACCCATTTTTTTTTTTTTGGTCTAATGTTTTTCTGTTTAGCGTTCTCTGATGTTTTATTATTGAATGTGTCCTTAGATTAGATAATTAATAGTAGAATTGCCAGGGGATCATTGGGAGTTGAACAAACTCAAGCACTACCTGGGTCTATTTAGTCAAAATTTGCAATGTGAAGCCGGGCGTGGTGGCGCACACCTTTAATCCCAGGCCTTGGGAGGCAGAGGTAGCAGGATCACTGAGAATTTGTGGCCACCCTGAGACTACATAGTTAATTCCAGGTCAGCCTGGGCCAGATTGAGACCCTACCTCAAAAAACAAAAAAACAAAACAAAACAAAACAAAAGTTGCAATGTGAAAGTATTATATTATAACCTAATCCAGGTGTGGAACAAGCCCTAGGATGAATGAGAACAAAAAGGATGGCAGATAGACCCAGGATTATTTGGGGCACAGGTATTTTTTAGAAATTTACCATAAAAACTCTGTCCTGAGCAGCAATATGACCAGAGCGAACTCCACAATTTTTTTGTCAGAAGGAAGGGAAAATATATTGTTTGTGAAAAAAATTACATCATTCAAACCAGAATGTTTCTGGTTTGTACTAAGCTAATAGCAAATAAGAGCATTCCTGGTGTCAGTTTAAAGTTGTATCTCCACTTCTACCACCAATGCTGTAGTTAATACATATGGTGCTTGAATAAATGCAGGAATAATCAACTAGGTGAATCCCAGACAAGCATGTTGGTAACAATTCAAGATAGCTATAGTCATGACAATATAAAAATCACAGATAAGATCCCAAGTAAATATACACTAATGATTGAGTAGTAATGATACTAAGCTTTAGAGAATTTTTATTACATATGTGAAATTCCAAACCAAGATGGCTGAATATGAAGAGAACCTGTGTGTTTCTATGGATTTTCACTAGGCATTTAGGAAGATACTCCAGCCTATGGAGAGAAGTTAGAGGACTTAGCAAGAATAGTGGAGGCAGGAAAGACAGGTTTACCTCAACTTTCTAGCAAAGTAGGAGGAGCATAGTAACACCTGCTCCATCTGTAAACACTTGCAAAAAATATAGTTAAGATATTCTTGGAAGTATAGAGAATCACTTATTAACATGAACCTCTTGTTTGTCAAGTGTAAGGAATGTTTTAGGAAACAGTGAAGTGTCCTCAGTGAGCCCTAATTAGCAATTAAACACTTAATCCTTAAGGAATTTATTTGCATGACCTGATATATACTTAATTTTACTTTGTGGATATATTTTATTTAGCTTGTTTTGTTTTTGTTGTGTATTAGAATGATGTTAACAGGAATGAATGAATGGCTTTATCTGAACTTTCCCTACCTCCAAATTGTTTGAGCACCCATCAACAGAATGGGTGAGAAAGGGATTCATTTAACTTCAGAAAACCATTATAAAATTCATCACCACTGAATACTAGGTCACAAAATAATATGAAAACAAAATACTAATAGGATTAATATGAGTTCATTTTTTACCAAAGGGACTAAATCTATTTTAGTACTTTATCCCTATGGTGAATATAGACCTCCTGGATCAGGAGGAAATAATTATTTATTTATAGCTTATCTTAATGTTTTCTTCCTATGATCCATGTTCCTTCATAAAGCAATTTTATAGGTTATCACAATCTCCTAGAATTTCATGAATGATTTTTATTTTTAATACCCTTTGAAATACAAAAAAGATAGTTCACTCTATATAACCATGAAGTCAATGGTATTGGACCAAAAGGAGACATTTTGTTCCATCCTACAGATTTTCTGTTTTTATAGTGGAAAATGGAATGTGAAAGGACACC
Organism: Orientallactaga sibirica; assembly: GCA_036365145.1. Lineage (NCBI taxonomy): Eukaryota > Metazoa > Chordata > Mammalia > Rodentia > Dipodidae > Orientallactaga > Orientallactaga sibirica. The sequence continues at coordinate 5,670,882 of JAEOAD010000043.1, read as the reverse complement.
ATAGACCTGGTTAAACATCCTCCTGTGTAGCCCTTGCCTTTAGGCACACATAATGGAGGCCACCACCCAAAGCTGATCTTCCTGACAGATAAAGGAGAAGTTCCAGGAATCATTGACATAGGCCTTATTGCAAATGCAGGTGTTTACTGTAACCTAAGGAAAGGGATGACCCCTCTGTGTAAATGTACCATGACCTTTCTGTATCTCTTTGTTTCTAAATATCTTTGTGATTACATAGCATAGAAGTTTCTTGCCTCATTTCCACCTATGTGATCTATGAATGAATAACTTGTGACCTCTTGTAACAGGCCTCCTCCTCCCCCACCCCCACTCCCCCCCCCCAGTTTAACAGTAACTTTATGGTTTAACTCCCATCCTGTTTTTTCTATGAACATCATGTGGTTATTTCCAATAAAAGCTGATACTCTGAACAGTTCAGGGTTGCATCCTGAGATCCTGACCTCTGGGATGCAGACGTGGTGCACAAGCTTTCTTCTTTTTCTTTCTTCTTTTTTACCCAATAAAACTTTGTCTCACATTCTGTGAGTCGATGGTCTTACTTGTGTGATACTGGACCCAATAACAATAAAAATAATGAAAATACTATACTTCTTAACAAAATGCCTATGCAGTGCTTTGCAACTTTTCTGAGGGTGCAATGGAGTGTTCAAATTAGGATTCAATAAGAGTCATGATGTACCTTGTTTTGAATTGGTATAAAAAGCAAAGGTTTGGGAATTCAGACTGGCCTAAGGCCTAATCCATGTTTTGATATTTCCTATTGAAGAACTGAGGTGCTTTTCTGAAAATCACTGGAATGAATTTATTTGGACCATTTATATCTCCAGGGAGTAGTTATACTGAGGATGAGATGAAAATAGCAAAGCTATATTAATATAAACTATCTTTTTTTTTTTTTTTTTTTTTTTTTTTTTTGTGTTTCAAGGTAGGGTCTCACTCTGGCCCAGGCTGACCTAGAATTCACTAGGTAGTCTCAGGGTGGCCTCAAATTCATGTGATCTTCTTAAACTATCATTTTTCAATGATTTTATTATTAGCACATTCTGCCTATCTTTGGTTACAGTGAGTCAATCGTATCTCAACTCCCCATCCCCATCCCCATTTCACACTGTAACCTGCATCCCTAACTCCATTGACTGATGTATCTTAATTGAATATTTGTGTCTGGTAAAAGAGGAGATAGATATTATGGGTAAGACATCAAGAGGAGGAAGGTGAAAAAGAAAGAAACAGGACCTGTCTCTTTATCAGTCTTAACTACTTGGAGAATCTTGACATTTTTATAATCACTGCTATGTACAATATCTCAGAAGGTATTAGAACTCCCATGAAGGGGCAGGAACTAAGCCTCACCATCACTTAAGCCTCCACATATCAGGAATTTTGATTAGTTATGCATGAGTTAGTCCTAGCATATTTAAGTTTCATCACTGGATTATTAAAGGTGCAATTTTTTGTAGCCCATACAAATTCTCATATACAAGACATTTCTTTAATTATGACTCAGAAAATTCTTGCAATTTATTTACATTAATGAGTCTTTCAGGTAAGTTTTAAATACCATTTATCTTATATTTCAATTATTTTCCTAAATTCTAGTATATCAAACAATATAACATGAAAAAGTAGTCAATTACACAGGATTTCTATAGTAGAAAAAATATGAATTTTTAGTATTAAAGCTCAAAATCATATGTGGATGTGCAAATTAATCACTTCATAATCAAATAGCATGATTAATTAATCTATTGTAAAACCCATTAGGATTTGTAAATAAATTTGGATTATTATATTATGAATTAGATTATGAAACTGAAAACAGAACAGTTAAATGGATGCTTCAGTGAAATTTTAAGCTTTTATGAAACTAACAAAGATTATTTGCAGATAGCTTAACCTTAGTATTAGTAGAGGATAGTGGGCTTGTAATTCCCTAATCCTGTAATATCTTCTGTGAAAATGGGATTTGAAAGGATGTGACTATAGGAAAGTATTTGTGATGAAAAATCCTGCAATAAAGAAATTTCTTATACCTTATTAACTCATTAGTTGCCAAATTATATTAACCATTCTGTCTTGTACTTCATATACGTTTTAATAGAGATGATGACTATAAATATAATAATGGTTTATTGAGTTAACCTTTCTCTTTGATATGGACCTATTTGAAATTGTGTCCACTGACTCACTGTGCAAAATGTAGAATAATAGCAGTGTAAATGGAATACTACCTAAAATACTAAGTTTATAATACATGAATAAGAATTAGAATTCTATAGGACCAACCAACTTATATTAAAGTGAAAGATGCAATAATTCACAGCACTTGTTTTCACCCATAGCAGAAATATAGAACAACTAGGGAATAATTTTTCACATACAAAAGTCATGATGAAAAAGGAATCTGGTCACATCTGAGCACAGATAGTCTTTCTCGGCTCTTCAGTGGGCTTGTAACTGAGAAGCTAGAGTGCCAGACACTGATGGTCCCACAAAACATTCAATGAGTCAGTGGCCTCCAGTTTCCTGTCACATGATTTTGATGAATGAGGTTTGTGGATGTAAAGGGTGAAATATTTTATTGCCGAACTAAAAAGAAGGCTTTTTTTGAAAGGAGCATGGACTGGTCAGTCTAGTTCCCTAGCCAGGTGCCCTGGTATCTTTTGGTTTTAGTATCATAGTGAAAAAAAAACTAAGGAAAATCCAGACACACCTTTTGGAATTTCTGGTATCTGGGAAGGTGGTGATCTTGAGAACTCCTTTAGGGAAAAAGATAAGGCAAAAAGAAAAACATAGATACCTCCTTACAGGTTGAAGGATGTTTCTTACTTTTATCCAAGGCAGGGGAGGGATGTAAACTGTTTACTTTCAGGTCTGGCACCCTTAACTGCCTAGTCAATTTCTATTTCCTGTTGCTCAGCATTCTCCCTTTGGAAAAGGTAAAACTATAATTAGGGAATTGGGAAAATGGCTGATCTTACTTTTTCAAGGTGAATAGGGTCATAAGGTGTGGTAGTTGGAGCACCTCTTCAATGGACTTAAGGGTTCCAGCAAGATATCAAATGTCAAATGTCAGATGTAGTGTACGAAAATCAAACAAACATACAACAATAAAAAAAAAAATAATAAACAGTTCATTTTCTTGTCGTTCTGCCCTAAACTGCCTTGTTCACCATGGAGACTCTATGACAGTATTCTGCAAACTAACACCTCAAAGTCATTCTTGAGTTTGGGGATTTTTTTTTTTTTTTACAAATTATATTAAGTCCATATTAAGTCCATTAGAACTATTATGTAACCCTATGTGATAGATTTCTGCCTTAAGACAAAGTGGAATTAAGAGCCTGTTTTAAAGTTCATGTGGAAAGAAAACTATTACTCAATGATGGAGATGAACTTAGAAGAGCAGCTTTGAACTCAGCAGGCCCAAAGGAAATAACAATAGTGATCTCTGTAAAGACTTCAGATGTTTCCTGGACACAGCTCATCTCATTGAGTGAAACACTTGCACTGACTTTTCTAAAAATTCTAATAACTCTGTTCTGAATTTTCATATACATATAAACATCTCTGTAAAGATATCTGTTTTTGCACAATTCCAATAATTGATGAGTCATTTAATGTTACAAAATCCATTTGAAATTTTTCTTTCTACCTACGTGACTATAGATCTATATACATGAACTTTCCTTTTTATACTATGTTTATTTTGTTGAAGAATAAGTGCCTGGCAATAATCTATATAAGTGTATTTATGCGTTTGGATTATATAAAAAAAACATAAGAACTTTACTATAATAAAGTTATATGAGAAGCTACCAACTTAAAAAAATGTCTCCCTTCTTCTGTGGTAGTCAATCTCATTCTCTGACTTCTCTTCAGGTATTGTAAAAGGAAGCTTTGTGTTTTTCTCCTTCTTTGAAATTCTTTTGTGTGGGCTATTGGCACACAATATTCCAAGTCTGTTTTTCAAGATGAATCACTTCTCCTTGTAGATTCATTTTCATCATTTATGTAATTCAGATGTCTATCATTCATAGCAATGATTCTCATGTTGATAAGTGATTTCTTTCATTCTCATACAGAGATAATTAATTTTTATTTCCCATTTAGATCTTGATATATTTCATATTTTCTTTTGTATAATTCAAACACAAATGTATGCACAACTGAAATATGACTATCTGTTCTAGAACTGGTCTATCTAATTTCCATCCTTTTCATAAAGACCAGTCAACATGTATCAAGTTTTTTAATTAAAGTGTTTGATAATGCTCTCTTCTTCCAACCTGTGCAAATAATTTGTGGTAATATTAACTATAATTTCAAAAATTAATTCATATTTTACCTCTCAAATATATTCCTTTTAACCAATAAATGTTTCCACTTAAAATACTACACAGGAATACATAGTAACCTCCAAGATCCTTTTTAAAAAACATTTTAAGTTTTATTTATTTGAGAGAGTCAGAAAGAGAAAGAAAGATTGAGACAGAATGGGTGCTCCAGGGCCTCTAGCCACTGCAAACAAACTCGAGACATATGTGCCACCTTGTGCATCTGGCTTACGTGGATCCTGGGGAATAGAACCAGAGTCCTTTGGCTATGCAGACAAATGCCTTAACCACTAAGCCATCCATCCAGCCCGCCTCCAAGATTCTTTCTTCCCCTCTAATCCATGTACTATTATACAGAGTTATTTATAATCCTAAACACTAACTCAATCCTTCCAATCCACAATTATACTGTTGTCATGTTCATGTTTCTAAGAATATAAATTAAAAAGCTTATTTTAAATCAAGCAAGCTCTCATAGCTTAACATTTCATAGAAGATTTCTTTTTTATATTATATCAAGTGAAAGTGAAAGTCTGTGGCCACATTAGGTAGAGTATGTATGTTTGCATGTGTTTAGGATCTAAATATATATATATATATATATATATATATATATATATATATATATATATATGTATGTATGTATGTATATAAAATATTTGTTGGATCCAAGCCAGGACTGGGACTAACCCAGGGGAATGAAATGAAAATGGATGAAAGAGAAACTGACCTCAACAGCAATAGATTTTCCTTCATTCAGAGCCAAAACTATGAAGGACAAGAGTCTCTGGGAATGCAGACTGCATGGTCAGACACATATGATGTGGGTTTTTGTGGGGTCAGAAGCAGGAAAAAAGAAGCAGGGATAAGGGTAGAGGTGAATATGGAAACCTGGTCCTTGTGTCCATTGTATATAAATTAATTATGAGTTTTAAGTATGTCTTTAACACAAAATTTCTGTTTGTAAAACATTTTGAAACCATTAGTAGATAACATCTATGGGATAGATAGTTGTAACAGAATAAGATACTTTATAAACATTCCAGAGTAGAATTGTTTTTAAGTAGTTTGTTTTATTTATTATTTAAGAGAGAGAATGGGAGTGCCAGGGCCCCTATCTGCTGCAAACAAACTCCAGATGCATGTGCCACCTTGTCCATCTGGCTACAAGAGTCATGGGGAATTGAACCTGGGTCCTTTGGCTTTTCAGGCAAGTGCATTAACCACTTAGCAATCTCTGCAGGCCTAGAATTATATTTAAGAAATTTGCATTTTGACTTTAGAACTTTAACAATATTTAATAATATACTTATTTTATCCCTTGTAATTCTAATTTTCATAGTCCTTTTCTGTATTTTTATTATTATCATTGTTATTGTATTTTTATTATTATCATTGTTATTATAAAAGTTACATATTGATTTTAAAAACTTAGAAGCTGTACCTTGACAGAAAACATGTATATTGTATCTTAAAAGTTATAAATATAGGTAAAATATATAAAAATTACTGTATTATATTAGTAACTGCAATCACTTTTTTCTGAATTTAATAATGAGCTTTTAGATGGTATTGTTAGAAGCAGGACTAAACTTTGGTGTATAAACATTTCTATGGTTGTAATAAGATAAATGAACATAAAGCCAAAAGGACAGAAGTAAAATATTTTAAATATACCATAAACCTGCTTTTAGTAATTTTACATTACCTCAAACATAATTATGACCATTCAAACATTTAATGACCATAAGCATTAGAAAACTTACTGACAGTAACTTAGTCATATAAAGATAGACTACATGAAACATAAAACACATGAAATGACTTGGCTGGCCAGCATTAGACATGAAAAAGAACATGAAAGATGATTAGAAAGAGACATCCCTTTTAAAAAAGATTTTAGTTTTACTTTAAGTTTGTGAGGACATAAGTTAATTTTATTATTTTATAAATAAATAAAGTACCTTGGAATAAACTTAAGTAAGGCAGTGAAGGATCTCTACAATGAGAACTTTTCAAACATTCAATCAAGAAGTTGCAGAAGACACAAGGAAATGGAAGGACATTCAATGTTCTTGGATTGTAAGTATCAATACTGTAAAAATTTCAATCTTAGCAAAAACAATCTACACATTTAAGGCAATTCCCATTAAAATTCCAAAGGTATTCTCCACCAAAATAGAATAAACAATCATAAAATTTATTTGGATGGACAAAAAAAAAAAAAATCAGGCTGCTGATTTTTGTTGACCATTCCTTACTTTAGGCAATATTACAAAGCCATAGCAACAAAACCAGCATGGTACTCACACAAAGACAGATGTGAAGATCAATGGAACAGAATAGAGGACACAGATGTATTTGTATTTTGTGTAGAGTTGGTTTAGTTGCCATAAATTCCTTTAGCCTGTTTTTGTTGTGAAATGTCCTTATTTCTCCATCAATTTTGATAGATAGCTTTGCAGGATAAAATAATCTTGGTTGCCAGTTTTTATCTTTCAGAGCTTGGAATACATCATTCCAATGCCTTCTGTCTTTTAAAATTTGTGTTGAGTAATCTGCTGTGATCCTGATGGGTTTCCATCTGAAGGTCCTTGGCTTTTCCTCTCTAACTGCTTTCAATATATTTTCTTAGGTTTGTGTGTTTAGTAGTTTAATTATAACATGGCGAGGAGAGGATCTTTCTAGGTTTTGTCTGTTTGGTGTTCTAAAAGCATCTTGTATCTGTATTAGCATTTCTTTCCAATTTGGAGATAATTTTCCTCTATGATTTTGTTGAAAACACCTACTAAGCCTCTGGATTGAAATTCTTCTCCTTCTACTATACCCTGAATCCTTATGTTTGATCTTTGCATAGTGTCCCAGCTATCTTGGAATTTGCATTCATTCCTTCCTATTAGTTTGTCTTTCTCTTTCTTGGACTGTATTAGGTCTGCCACCTGGTCTTATGGTTTAGATATTATGTTCTCTCCTTCATCCATTCTACTGGTGAGACTTCCCACAGAGTTTTTTTTTTTTTTTTTTTTTTTTTTTTTTTTTTTATTGACTGTGTTCTTCAGAGTTAGGATTTCATCCTGGTTTTTCTTCAGTATTTCTATTTCCTCACTCATGTCCTGTAATGACCTTTTTATTTGATTTAAACTGGTTTTATTTGCTCTCTTTTAGGAGTTTGTTTTCTTCTTTGAATCCTTTCATTTCTTCTTTCATTTCGTTGAGCATAGATATAATCTTTTTTTGAGGTTTTTGTCAGGTATTTCATCTCATTGGTGTCTCATTGGTGATCATTTCTGATAGATTTATAATTTTTGGTGGGATTGCATTGTCTTGATTCTTTTGTTTCTTGTATTATAATGTAGTAACTTTTGCATCCTGAATTTATTTGATGCTTGTGTTTTCTATTTATGCGCAGTTTTCTTAGATGTGGTTATCCACCTTTATTTACTTTCAGGATATGAGTTTAAGGTGCCAAGTGTAGCACTTGTACCCAAATCCAACCCCAGAAGTAATCCTATGTGTTGAGTTTGCTTGCTAAGCAAGTATTCTAGTGGACTGGGTGGGACAATATACTGGCAAATTATAAACTTCAACTGAGAAATATACACATGCAATAAAAACCAGCACAAAGTATACAAGTGTGGGGAATAAAACAAACAAGTATTCTTAAAAGGCCAAAATCTCTAAGGGTGCATGTTGCCCTATACCCTTAATCCTGTCAGCTAGGAGGTAGAGAATTCTGTTTTGAATTGGATTCCAGGTCAGCCTGGATCTTGATCAGACCCTGACCCCAATCATGACAAAAGCAAAAGAAAATGGCTCTATGAATCTGTAAGCATTAAAGGCAGCAATATTCAACACCCCATGTACAGCTTATTTGAAAATGGTAAAGCCCCCCACAAATACGTAATCCATAATCTGCCCTGACATAGAAAGAGAAATTAGCACTACCAATGCAGGCCTATGTACCTTTTTTTCTTTTTGATTTGGTCAGCTAGCCTCATTACCTTTTGGTATGGCTTCCAATCTGACCAATATTGAGTGCCCACCTCATTCCCTCTGTATTGTGCTGTGGAGCTTGTGCTTGGCTGAGCTGTGCTGGATGCACTGCCACTGGGAGCTGAATGCTGGAGGTTCTTGGTTCCGATGTCTGGGGGATGGGAGAGTTCAGGAAGCCTGGAGTTGTTCACACTGTTCCCCTGTGTCTCTTTCAGTAGCTCAGCAGACTTTTTTTTTTAAGATTTCTGGGCTCTGCAAGGAGGCTGATGAGGTTGGAAAGTCCCCTTGTTTGGTCTCTGTTGCTGCTGCTAGGCATGTCTGGTGGGTGGTGCCTGGCTCACAGATAATTCCCTTGATGAGTAAGAAGTGGCTTCTTTGTCCTTTTTGACTGGGGCTGCAAGCTCCTCTGTGGGATTCTGGCCATCTCCTGCTTCTCTGCACTTTTCTGCACTTTTCAGAAACAGAGTGTATTTGCTATAGTTTTGCTTAAATCCCTCCCTGGGATAGATTGGCTTGGCTCCTATGCCACCATCTTACACAGAAGTCCCACCCTAGCCTTTCTGAGCCCAGTGTGTGATCCTCCTGGTCCCACTCCATGGTCCTGCCCAGAGCAGGGATCCAGGTCAACAGGCCTGTGTCCCAGCCCTAGCCTTTTGGAACAATGTGTGGGACCATAGGTACCACTCTCTGGTCCTGCCACAGATCAGAGACTCAGGCCAGCAAGCCAGAGTCCCTGACCTAGCCTTTCTGACCCCCAGGCTTGTGATCGCTAGTACCTGCCACCAACTCCTCCCACCCACTATCAGGAACCCAGGCCAGCAGACCATTGACCCTGTCCTAGCCTATCTGAGCCCCATGTGTGACCCCAGTCCCACTCTGCAGTCCCTCCCCTGAGCAGGGTGCTAGGCCAGAAGGCCAGTGTCCCCTCCCTAGCCTTTCTGACAGCCATGCACATGATGGCCAGTACCTACCACCAACTTATTGCCACCCATTAACAGGGTCTCAGGCCAGCAGGCCAGTGTCCCTGCCCTAGCCTTTCGGAGCCCTGTGCACAACCCCGGCTCCACTCCCCCATCCTGTCCCCAATCAGGGACCCAGGCCAACAGGTCAGTGCCCTGCCCTAGTCTTCCTGAGATCTGATGGTATGATAGCCTATACTGCCACCAACTCCTCCCACCAATGAACAGGGACCCAGGCCAGCAGACCACTGTCACTGCCCTAGCCTTTCTGAGCCCCATGCACACTTGATACTGATCCCTCCACCTCCAAACAGGAACCCATGCCCCTACCACAGCCTCTCTGAAATCCTTGGGCAATTGCCCTCACAGTCACTGCTGCCCCTCCACCCTAGGCCAACAGGCTAGCATCTCACACCCTAGTCTTTCTGTACCATTGTGATAGGCAGCCAAAGGGAACTTGACAGAGGAATGGAAACTATACATAAAAAAGTAGAAAATATGAACCAAATTGAAAAAGCCCCAAACTCTATGGACGCTCTCAAAAACAGAGTCAGCCAAATGGAGGATAGAAACTCAGAACTGAAAGACAAAACAGAAGAAACAGTTTGTAAGTCCAGAAGTTTCAATTAGTTCAAAAATTTCTGTGAACAGAACATGAGGGAAATGTGGAATACCCTTAAGTGCCCCAATATTTGAATCATGGGTATACCAGAAGGGGAAGGAATATAAACAAAAGGCATGGAAAACCTAGTCAACAAAATTATAGGAGAAAACTTTCCCATTCTCTCAAAAGAAAGTCCCATCAAGACACAAGAAGCTAGCAGAACTCCAAACAGACTTGACAAAAAGGAGAAATTCTACAATACATATTATCATTAAGACTCTAAATATCAAACACAAAGTCTTAAAATCAGTTAGGGGGAAACAACACATTACTTATAAAGGGAAAGCCATCAGAATTACATCAGACTTTTCAATGGAAACCCTAAAAGCCAGAAAAGCCTGGAATGCAACACTGCAAACTCTAAGAACTAACCTATGGCTTTCAACTCGAACTACTCTATCAAGCAAAAGTATCCTTCATAAAAGAAGGTAAAAGAAAAACTTAGGAACCCTCATTCATTGTTGGTGGGAATGTAAGCTGGTACAACAACTATGGAAAGCAATATGGAGACTCCTAAAAAGGATGACCATAAAGGTACCAGCAGACCCAATTATTCCCTTACTGGGCATTAACCCTAAAAACTCCAAGCCTCAGTTCAGATATATTTGCTCAACTATGTTTATATAGCTGCTCAATTCATAATCTAAGAGCTGGAACCAACCCAGATATCCATCGTTAGATGAATGGATAACCAAGATGTGGTATATCTACACAATAGAATTCTACACAGCAGTAAGGAAAAATGACACAAAGCAATTTGAAGAAAAATGGTCAAATTTGGAACAGATCATTCTCAGTAAACTCACCCTATCGCAGAAAGATAAGTGTCTCACTCATCTATGGCTCCTAATTTGTATTTTTCCAAGATGCTGACACATCTAATAAACATCTTGAGGACTGGACAATAGAGATGGTGGGGTGGGAGGGCAGGGAAAGGGTGGGTGGGTGTGGACAAAAAACTGGACCCAAATGGAAATGGTACCAGAAAATCCTATATCCTCAAAGACATATTAAAATGTTGTACTTGCATCAGGTGCTTAGAGAGAACACCTGAATCACAGGGGCCTAGAAATGGTATGATGAAGACTAACCTAAATCTTCTCTTGTTTCTCCCTCTATCACACCCTCTTCTCTCTCTCTCCTCTCTTTCTCTTTCATATTACCTATATTTTTCTTCTTTCTTTCCCCTTGGCACTGACCTGTAACTTCCAGTACCAGCATGTGGTTAACATCCACAATGAGCTATTGATCAGTGAGACCTGCAAGGTTTCCCAAAAGAAGACAGATTTCTGTCAGAATACTTGATGACACACCAAAGATTATTGGTAAGACCCTAATGCTGAAGACACCATATGCTGTTAGGTCAGAAGATTGAGAGACCCGTCTGGAATCTGGAAGAAAGTCAGCCTCCAGACAGTTAGCTTGTCTAGTGCCAGAAGGTGGTACATAAGTGACTGGGTGAAAACGACCAACATCTGTCTAAGCAATTAATAGTCTAAGCTACTCAGCAACAAACAACCTGACATGATGTTCACACAAGTGCAGTAGTGGCACACAGCCATGTTGGGTTACCAACTGCTCTAGATTTTGCTAATGGATCTGCTCAGTGGAATGGAATGCATACCTGGATCCAGGAAACAAATCAGAACCATATCCAAAAACGAGCCCACTCTCTAATATCAATCTCCCACCAATAGTGGGATACAAGAGGGCCTACACCTGTTATATTCTTTCTAAAATAATAATGGTTATCCATGTATCTTGCACTGCCCTCCCTCTCTTGTTGGACAATTTGCTTTTCTCTTTCAGATGGATGCAGAACCTGAGCAGAGGATCTGCCCATTGCCCCTCACCAGGGCATCAGCTGAAGCCATAGAGTTATAGGGGAAATGAGCAAGAGTGCTGGTTTATTGGTGAACCTGGTACCAGCACAAGGGCAAAGGAGATAGGCACAAAGAACATTCAACCCTTACCAAATCAGATATCCAGAGAAACAGAGACTCCCCAAACCTCATCATTGAAAAAGACCTAAAACGAGCCCAACATGGCTCAGGGACATTCACGGAAGAGGGTGCAGAAAGATTATTAGAGCCATGAGTTGGATCATTATACACAGAGTCATTGCCTGTCCCTCATAACTGATGGCTACCCCCATAAGGCAGACTCACCATCCCCACGGGGGGAGGACAGGGAGAAGGCTAATGATGGTACCATCATGGCTATATATACACTATATACATAACAAAAAAAAAGTTGAAAAAAGGACAGTCTGTTGGGCTTACCTCAAAAAAAAAAAATGTGCTTCCTTGAAAAACCTGCCAGCCCAGATTCAATTCTTCAGACCAATGTAAGGCCAGATGTACAAAGTTGCAGAAGTGTCTGGAGTTCATTTGCAATAGCAAGAGTCTCCGGTATATCTATGTCTGTTCTCATTTATATTCCTTCATTGCAAATAAATGAATAAATAAATGAATATATTTAAAAAAAAATAAAAATAATAATATTGATAACTGTAATAATTATAATAATAATGTGGATAGCAACTGGATAATACACCAAACACTGACCTCTGTTCTCCACATGCATGAACACAGACACACACACACACACACTTTCATACACTTACATGTGCCAACACTGTATGAATATGCATATACACATATGAATGCCACACACATATATACACACAAAATATGTAATGTAAGATATTTTTTATGTAAAATAAGGCAATTTTATGCTACAGTACCTTATAATAAAGCATAATGCATAATGGCCATGAAGCAGTTTATTATTAACAGGTCCTGTGAAAGCAAACTAAAAGTTGCTGAATCCAAGAAATGGCCTTGAGCCTGTAAAAGGGAATCTGGCTTTTAATTATCTCATTTTACTTAAGCCTAAGTCCCTACCTAGATCTCTTCTTCTTCAAGGAGTTTTCCTTTCCTAGGTGAGAGAAGGTTAGTTCACTTAACTGGAAAATTAAGATTCCAAAAAGATTATCACCTTTTCCAGAACCTAGAAAAGACCCCAATCTTGGTCCCAGATAGGCTTTCCCATTTTCCAAGAACTCTGCTCCTGACCAGTTAAGCAGGAACTCCTTATTCCTTCTGTTTCTTAAGCTTTCTCCTGGTCTCTACAAGCCCTATCTATCTAAGCTACATGATAACATCTTTCTAAACTTTAAAAAAATAAGCAAAACAAAAGTTTTAAAAAAATAACCTCAAAATACCCATGGAATGGTAGAATACCTCCAATATCCCAAAATTTCTTCACCATAAGAAACACTTCTGGAGGCATCACCATACCTGATCTAAAGCTATACTACAAAGCCATAGCAACAAAAACAGTATGGGGCTGGAATGAAAACAGACATATATACTAATGTATCAGAATTTATTCAAGTAACTTAATTCAAGTAATTACAGCTAGTTGATTTTTGATAAAGTGCCAACATTGTACAATGGAGAAAAGACAGAATTTTTAACAAATGGTACTGGTCAAATTAGACAATGTACATATAGAAATATTAAATTAGACCCACTCCTCTAACCAGGCACAAAAATCAACTCCAAATGGATTAAAAACCTCAGTATAAGACATGAAACTCTATTTATTTTTATTTATTTTTTTGAGAGAGAGAGATAGAGAGAGGAAGAGGCAGAGAGAATGGGTGCATGCCAGGGCCTCCAGCCACTGCAAATGAACTCCACATGCATCCACACCCCTTCTGGGTGCTTCTGGCTTATGTAGGTTCTGGGGAATTGAAACTGAATGGTTAATCTTCACAGGCAAATGCCTTAACTGCTAAGCCATTTCCCCAGTCAAAAACCTGAAACTCTTAAACAACTGGAAGGAAAATAGTAAGGACTCTGCAATGCAGGAGTGGGGGAAGACTTCCTGAACTATACCCCAGGAACCTAGGACATTATACAATTACTCAGTCAGTGGAATCTCGTGAAGTTAGAAAGCATCTGTACAGACAAATGTGCTATAAACAGAGTCAACAGATTACAAACAGAATAGGAGAAATTCTTCTCTACCTACACCACTAATAGAAGCCTAATATCTAGAGTCCAAAAAGAACTGAAAAAACTAAGCAATAAAATAACTAGCAAACAATCTACTCATCTAAGTGAACTGCTTAGTGGAAAGGATCCCATAGCCAGAACTAGGAACCAAAAGTCAGAATTATGTGGAGATGAGCAAAAATGCTGCTCCCATGTCAAGTCTTACAATCTGCACCAGGGTGATGGAGACAAACACTGATGATACTCAACAAGTACCAAAGCAGAGATCCAGAATCTTCTGAGAGTGTAGCATTAAAGTAGACTTAAAACACCCATGACAGCTCAGGAAATTTTACAAATGAGGGGATGGAAAGATTGAAAGAGCCACAGACTGGGAGGGAATATCCAGAGGCATTGTCCCACCACCCTCCACAATATCTAACTGCTGCAGTCACAACTAATTACTCACAACTCCATGGTGAATACCAGAAATCTCACTGAGGAGGGCCCTCCTTGGAATGGGGAGCAGAGAAATGATGCTACCAACACATGATATGTTCATGCAAAATTTCTATTTAATAGTAGTAATAATAATAATTAATAATAAATAACAACACTGAAGATGTCTATAGTTCCCTTGGCATTAATTGAAAAGAAATGGCCATGCTAGTAGGCATGCAGAAGCAGGGATTTTTGCTGATTTCTTACATCTAATGGCTTATGATTACTAGGTACAATGCTCCACCACCCAATATTCACACAAACAACAACAAAAAAATAATACACACACTTTAAAGTTCCAAGAAGCCCTGGCTTGCATAGTAAGACTGGATTCATAAATGTACAATTCCAAGAAAATAAACAGTAAAATGTATATCATTTACACTGAAATTTCCACCTACTCATTGATACTTTGGAACTCCCACAAAGAGAATACCCATCACAAATAAAATAAGGCAAAAAGTAGCTACATTAAACAAAAAATAATTAAGAAAATGGGTCTTTATGAAAGAAAAAGAATAAAACAAGCTAGGAAAAAAAGTAAATTATAATAGTAAAAGCTTTCAACAAGTATGTACTTATATGCATACACATAAATTCACTAATTTTCTACTTAAGTTTTCTTTACAAAAAAATTAGGATGACATGAACTCATAAGAAATAGGAATTGATATGCTAGAAGATCAATAATATACATAATTTAAAGTTCAGACAAGCAAATGGATGATGGTGAAATGTCACACTGAAGAAAATAAATATATGTGACAAGGTAGAAACACAAAGGTTATGAATTTTTAACATGGGTGCTTTTATTGTAGAGAAAAATGGATGGGGAAGAACTAATCATGAAGTAAATAGGTAAAGTGAAAATGGCAAAACCAAAAAAAATCATCTGTGTAGACTTGAATGTGAAAATCTAAAGTTTTCAAGTAGGTTCAGATAAATCTAGGAACAAAAACACTCACCTACACAGGTCTATGTTCAAAAAGAAGTGAAAATGATATCCAGCAGCCATGTATACCAGCTGAGATAATCAAACAGCTTTACCTGGATTGTGTTCAGCCTGGAATTTAGCCAAGCATAATATTCAAATTTCTTATTTCTTTCAAGAATCCACACAAAGAATTATTTTTAAAAGAAACAAAAATGTGGATCTGGGCTGGAGAAATGGCTTAATGGTTAAGGTGCTTGCTTTCAAAGCCTAAGGACCCAGGTTTGATTTTCTAGGTCCCACGTAAGCCAGATGCACATGGTGGCACACGCACCTGGAGTTCTTTTGCAGTCGCTAGAGCCCTGGCGTGCCCATTCTTACTCTCACTCTCTCTCTGTTATTCTCTCTTTCTCTTATAAGTAAATAAAAATGAAAAAAAAAAAAAAAGTGGGTCTGTGCTGTCTGCATGGACAGTGTGCAGGTGGACAGGGCTGCCTGGAGTGAGTAGGCCAGACCCGTTTCCTGGCTCCTCGTACCTCCCCTGCCTGCATTGCCTGTGCAGACAGTGGGCAGGCTGGTACAGCTGTCTGGAGAGAGTAGGCCAGACCCCTATTTCAGTTTTCCTACCAACTCCCTTGTCTGTGTTCCCTGCACAGACAGTGAGCAGGCAGGCCCTGTGTTACTGAGTGAGCAGGCCAGACCCTTCCCTCCTGGGTCCTCCCAGTTCCCTGATCAAGTTTCCTGAGCCAGTCTGTGTGCTGGAGGGTGCAGCTCAAAGTAAGTAGGCCAGATCCCTGTTCCCTTGGTCTTCCCAGTCCCCTGGTCTTGGTAGGTCCCATTGTGCCTTGATTGTGGAGGCCTGGTCACTGTATGAGCTGTGAAATTAGGCCTTTTGCTCTGGTGTCGTGACTACCTACTGGGTACCAACATCCCTATTCACCTGAGTCAGAAGGTGCATGGGCCTAAGGACAAAAACTTGCTTCCTCCTCAATAAAATAAAGAGTCTTCCAACAATGGGTAGACAACAAAGCAAAAAAGCCAGCAAAAGTCAGAAAACTGAGAGATCTCCACCAAGGATGCCTAGTCCTACAATGGAAGTCTCCAATGAAATCACAGAAATTCATTCCCAAAATGAAAACACAACAACCAATAAGACCCTGATTAAAAAAAAAAAAAAAAAAATCACTGAACTGGAAGCAAACCATCAAAGAAAAAACAACCATATCAATGAAGTTGAACAGAATCAACTCCTAGAGCATTCAACTTTTGTCAGTCGGCTTAACTTGTTTGAAGAAAACATTACAACCCTCCATAGTTATGAATAAATTGAAGGTAAGTCAAGAAATGGAAGATCTCAAAAACTGTTTAAGCTTAATGAAGACTTGATCAAATGCAAGAACTAATTATAGGAACCATCAAGAAAATCAGAACTTGAACTGAAATTGTACCTCAAAAAAAGAGATTGACACAATGCAAAATAACAGAAAAGAAAGCAAAAATCAAATAGATATTATTTAAACCTCTCTAGAACCCTTCACTGACAGTTATTCATGGAGAAAACAGAACTTTTGACCTGGAAGACAAGACAGAAGAAATTGACTGAGAGGCCAAAAACTTTGCTAAGTTCAAACAAACAAGTAAACAGAATACGAGGGAACTGTGGAACACCATAAAATGACTAAACACCCAGATCGTGGGTATACCAGAGGGAGAGGAAATCTAGGCCAGTAGAATAGAGACCATACTCAACAAAATTATTGAAGAAAATTTTCTGAATCTTTCAAAAGAGAGGCCCATCCAAGCAAGAAAGAAACAATTTACAACATTCAAAGGCAAACCCATTTAAATTACATCCAATTTCTCAATGGAAACCTTGAAAGCAGGAAGGGTCTGGAATGGAACACTTCAAAGTCTAAAGAACTGTGGCTTCCAACCCAAGATACTCTACCCAGCAAAAGTATCCCTCATGAGGGATGGTGAAAAAAAAAAATCCATGAAAAAACTCAACTCTATGATTATATGAACACAAAGCCAAACCTACAGAGAATACTAGAGGGAATACTCCACACAGAACAGTCAAACAACTAATCTCAAGAGCTAACAAGAAGATGATCACAACAACCACAATAGACAAGGCTCAAAATAGTACAAAACACAAGAAAGCACCAAACATCATAAAACACCTCATGATGGCAAGGATAAATTCACCCCACAATAATAACACTAAATATTAATGACCCATCAAAAGACATAGGTTATCAGGATGGATCAAAAAACTGGACCCTCCTATCTGCTGTTTTCACCACTAAAGATAGATACCTCCTCAGGGTGAAAGTTTGAAAAATGATATTCCAGGGCTGGAGAGATGGCTTAGTGATCAAGGCATTTGCCTGAGAAGCCAAAGGGCCAAGGTTTGATTCCTCAGGACACACATAAGCCAGATGCACAAGGAGTGCATGTATCTGGAGTTCGTTTGTGGTGGCTAGAGGCCCTAGTGTGCCCATTCTCTCTCTCTTTCTCTATCTCTGCTTGTAAATAAATAAATAAAAATTTTTTAAAAAAGAAAAGAAAAATGATATTCCAAGCTAATGGAGATAAAAAAAAAGCTGGTGTTGTTATATTAATATCTGATAAAATAAAACTAAAACTAAACTAAAAGTAATCAAAAAGGACAAAGAAGGCCACTTCTTACTCATCAAGGGAATTATCCAACATGAGCACATCATAATCATAATAATATATGTGTCAAATACAGATGCACACAGTCTATAAAAACTATAGTCGACAACATAGCAGAAATAAACACCAACACCATCATAATTGGAGACTTCAATACTCCACCATCATCAATAGGCAAATAATCCAAGCAGAAAACCAACAGGGAAATAATAGAGCTCAATAACATCATAGATCAATGATGATACCTACAGAACTTTTCCATCCCAACTCTGCAGAATACACATTCTTCTCAGCAGCCAGTGGAACCATCTCCAAAATTGACCATATATTAGGTAATAAAGCATGCCTTTGTAGTTAGGAAAATTAAAGTAACTTCCTGCATCATGTCAGATCACAATGCTTTAAAGCTAGAAATTAACAAGAAGAGACACATCGGGAGCTCTGCCATCTCCTGGAGACTAAACAATGGTTTTAAACAAAGAATGGGTCATGAAAGAAGTCAAAAAAGAAATTGTAAAATTCCTAGAATTGAATGATAATTAAAACATAACCTACCAAAACTTGTGGGACACAGTCAATACAATCATAAGGGGAAAAATCATAGCTTTTATGGTTTAACATATGGAAATCAGCCAATGTAATATACCACATAAATAAACTGAGCCATAACAACCACATGATCATCTCAATTGATACAGAGAAGGCCTTTGACAAAATACAACACCAATTCATGATCAAAACATTGGAACTAATAGGCATGGAGGATTTAATATCTCAACACACTATAGGCTATGTATATAGCTCCTAAAAACAAATAATACTTAATGGGGAAAAACTCAAGGGGTTCCCACTGAGATCAGGAACAAGACAGGGGTGCCCACTCTCACAACTTCTCCTCAACATAGTACTAGAAATACTAGCCCAAGCAACAAGAAAGGAAAAAGAAATGAAAGGGGATAAAATTGGAAAGGAAGAAGTCAAGTTAGCCCTATTTGCAGATGACATGACCCTATATATAAGTGACCTGAAAATATCCATCTCAAAACTTCTAAATGTGATAAATTCCATCAGCAAAGTGGCAGGATACCCAATCAATGGACAAAAATCAGTAGCTTTTCTACATACAAAGGACAAATATGCAGAGAAACAAATCAGTGAGGCTGTCCCATTTTCAATAGCGACAACAACAACAACAAATACACTAAATACCTTGGAAGAACACTAACAAAGGATGTGAAAGACCTATATAATGAAAACATAAGAAGACTCAATAAAGAAATAGAGGAGGACTTGAGATGATATAAAGTCCTGCCATGCTCCTGGATAGGTAGAATTAATATTGGGAAAATGGCAATTCTACCAAAAGAAATATACACACTTAACACACTATCAATAAAAATATCAGCTTCATTCTTCAAAAAATCTGACAATAAAATGATCTCAGAATTTATATGAAATGGAAGAAGTCCTCAGATATCCAAACATATCCTCAGGGGAAAAAATACAACCCTCTGTAGCTATCACCATACCCAATCTAAAGCTATATTACAAAGCTGTAGTGACTAAAACATCACACTACTGGAATAAAAACAGAAACATAGACCTATGGAACAGAATTGAGGACCAAAACCTTACGTCACACAGTTACAGCTTCTTTACCTTTGTCAAAAGTGCCAATAATGTAGACTGGAGAAAAGACAGAATATTCAACAAATGATGTTGGACAAATTGGATGACCATATGTACAAAAATGAAATTAGACCCACTCATTTTGCCATACACAAAATTCAAGCCCAAATGGATTAAAGACCTCAATATAAGACTTGAATCTCTTCAACTACTGGAAGAGTAGCCCAGGAAATTAAATAAGCACTCAACCATTGGGATCTCATGAAGTTTGTACAAACATAGCCAACAGATTACCCACAATAGCCAGTAGACAAGCAGAACCAATAGATTACCCACTGAATGCGAGAAATTCCTTGCTCACTATACCACTGACAGAAGCCTAATATCTAGAACCCATAAAGAACTCAAAAAACTAAAAATTAAAAAATCAGCCGGGCGTGGTGGTGCACGCCTTTAATCCCAGCACTTGGGAGGCAGAGGTAGGAGGATCGCCATTAGTTCAAGGCCACCCTGAGAATACAGAGTGAATTCCAGGTCAGCCTGGGCTAGAGCGAGACCCTACCTCGAAAAACCAAAAAAAAAAAAAGAAGATTTCTTTGCCAGGCGTGGTGGTGCATGCCTTTAATCCCAGCACTCAGGAGGCAGAGGTAGGAGGATCACCGAGAGTTAGAGGCCACCCTGAGACTACATAGTTAATTCCAGGTCAGCCTGGACCAGAGTGAAACCCTATCTCGAAAAAACAAAACAAAACAAAACAAAAAAAACAAAACAAAAAACAAAAAAACCCAACTAATTCCAAAAGTGGGGCAGAAAACTAAATAGGGAGTTCTCAGAGGAAGAATTACAAATGACTAAAACACATTTATTAAAATATTGAACTTCCCTAACCAGTAGGGAAATGCAAATTAAAACAACAATGAGCTTCCACCTTACCCAGTAAGGATACCAAACATTAAAAAATCAAATGAAAACAAATGTTGGTGAGGATGGGGAGAAATAGAAACACTCATTCACTGTTGGTGGGAATGTAAGCTGGTAAGACCACTATGGAAATCAATATGGATACTCCTGAGAAGGATAGATATAGAGTTAAAACAGACCCTGTTACTCCCTTACTGGACATTTACCCTAAAAGCTTCACATCTCAGTTGAGAGACATTTGCTCAACCATGTTTATAGCTGCATAATTCATAATAACCAAAAACTGGAATCAACCCAGGTACCCATCATTGGAGGAATGGATAACCAAGACATGGGATATCTACTCAGTGGAATTCTGTTCAGCAGTAAGAAAAAATGACACATTGAAATTTGTAGAGAAATGGTCAAACTTGGAATAGATCATTCTAATTGAACTCACACAATCACAGAAAGATAACTGTTGCATGGTTTCACTCATCTCCAGTTCCTAACCTGGATCAGCCTGAGTTGCTGACATACCTGAATAGCATTTCTGGGCTTGGAAAGAAACAAAAATGTTACTTCATGTCATATCTCATCTATGACCAAAAATCAATGTCTGTCTGTCTATCTATATCTATCTGTCTGTCTGTCTATCTATCTATCTATCTATCTATCTATCTATCTATCTATCTGCCAGCCAATCATCTCTCTATCTAGTGTTTTATAAACTATATTGGAAATGATAATTTAAATTTTTAAATTTTAACATTCTTACTAAAGAAATATGAAATTGTTGTTATTCAAATTTCTAGATATATGAGAGGAGATTCTGAGGAAAATGATTCTCCTTCATTGTCTCTGTATTAGACAACTTCAGGTGCCTGGGATGTACTTCCATACCAGGCACAGTTATGGAAGAAAGGATTGATTGAAACTTAAAGATTTTGAGGAAGTTCAATAATAGTGGAAGAAGCTGGCCCACTTTCACGGGACCATGAAGAGAGGGTGGGGGAGGGAGAAAAACAATCACCACCAGCAAAAGAAAGCACATTTCAGGAACCCAGGCAGAACTCAGACACTTTGCATATATTTGACTGAAAACTCTAAATCCACCCCCACAACTTAGAGCTAGACCCTATCATCTGCTCATAGTGACACCAGGCAGATGGAGATCTAAATTACAGGCTTTAATATACTCCTGAATATATCGTGGGACATCCAATCAAACGATCACTGTCTGTTTATGCTAAATACAACAGAATGTTTCACAATAATCCATAATAGAATATTAATCTTGAACTTGCATTGCAATAGAAAATAATACATGTCCAAAAATAAAACCAATAAAGTGTTCATATACAAAAGGTTAGATCAAGCTTAATTTATCATTTTGTAAGCTCATTTTAGGTCACTATTTTACAGTGATGATTTTAAGCACATACATGATGAAAAGATCATAATTTTAAATGAAGCAATAAATAAATAAATAAATAAATAAATAAATAAATAAATAAATAAATGTGCTATTTGAAAATAGTAATAAAAATATAAGCTGTAAATGTTTTGAGTTGTTTTCAAACTCTCTGTCCCTGAGAGATGCAAAGAAGCTATCTCAAGTATTTCTAGAAAGATGAAGTTAAATAAATATTTTTTTCATATTGCTGGCTACATATCACTCTTAAAATATACTTGGGGTATTTGACAGTATCACAGTGTTGTAAGTTTCATCTCCATTACAACTAGGAATATCATATAACCTAAATCTTACTATGATAGACAGTGAGTTGAGACTCTTATTTAGAAGTGATAAATATAAATCAAGCTATTTTGTTACCTGGTGAGGCTATGTCAACACAAAATGTTCTTGAAAGAATGGGTAGCTGAAAATTTTAGTCCTTACTTTATTGACCACAAACATGGCAGAAGAAACCACTGCAGTTAAATGTGTACTCTGGGTTTTCTGTTTTGGTTCCCATTGTAGTTGGCGACATCATTGCTTTCCCATTTGACTTTACAAGAGGCCCTTGTTAGATCTTTCACCCTGGCTCTGTTTCCATGGACTTGAAGGTTTTTAATCTCATTACCTGACTTTTTGACATTCACTCTTTTCTATCTTAGAAGTAAGAGTGGATTATATGATTAGCCATTAAACATACTAACAGTATGCTCATCTCCAGTATTGACCCAGAACTTATAAATCATTGAATAAAACATATAATGAAGACATTATAATATGACATGGAGAAGGAGAGGTTAAGAGAAGAAATGGAAAACGGAGAGCAGGAAGTCTGTAAATATACTTCTGAATTAGACTCCACTTATTGTAAATGCGGCTGGAAAAGTTAGTTACTGTATCCATTCATTCTACAGAGTGTGTGTGTTCAAAGTACAAGTGAAATTTTCTTTTTACGTTTTTAAAATCCTTGTGTCCAAATGTCTTTAAAGAGAATGTTAATAACACAAAGACAGGACACCAGAAAGCAATGCACATCTCCAGAAGACAAAATAGATACAAAAATAATAAGATATTTGAAGACCATGTTGATAATGGGAATGGAAGTTTGTTTTGCTTCTCATTTGTTAAATTTACTTAAGTATTCTTTTCTTTTCTTCTTCTTCTTTTTTTTTTTTTTTTTTTTTTTTCCATTTTTCAGTTTTTCAAAGTAGGGTCTCACTCTAGCCCAGGCTGACCTGGAATTCACTATGTACTCTCAGGGTGGCCTCGAACTCGTGGCCATCCTCCTACCTTTGCTCCCAAATGCTGGGATAAAAGGCATGCGCCACCACACCCATCTTCTTTTAATTTTCAATCTCCTATATAGCCTATGTGAAAGATATTTCTCCATATTTTACTTTGTCTCAATGCTACTATGGAATTGGACTTAAGATATTATTATTTATTTTTAACTTGCTAAGTTAGCATTTTTGACCTGATTAGTTTTTTAATTCTGTATTTGATGCTCTTAACCTGTAGGCTAGCACTTAGCCTAGTATCTTCAAGCCCTAGCTTAACATCAAAATAAATGATATTGCACACAACAAATCATTCTTTAGACAAATATTGGATTTTAATTCTAAACTGATATTATTCATGTCTAGATTTATATTACACATACATACACACACCTATCCATATATGTAAACTTAAAGATGGAATTAATGTAAATAATTTTAGGTGCAGTTTATTCTTCTTAGCCCTGCCAGGCTTAATTATATTTAATCAGATATTACGTTTTTCTTTAAAATTGGTAGAAGTGTGTGTGCATGTGTGTGTGTGTGTGCGCACACACTCATTTTGTGGAAGTACAATTTTTGTTGATATTTTCACCAAAGTTTACTGCATTGACAGAATTAGCAGAGATAATTATTACATTTTCTTTTCTCAAATAAATAATAAAATCAATGTTATATCTATCAGACATGTCTATAAGCATGATTTTAGACATTAGATACACATATTTTAATTTCAATTAAATTTCAATTTCAATATTTTTCCAAAATTTAGATCTCTTAAAACTGACCAAAATTTATCAATTTAGCAAAAACGGTAGCTGTTGTTTTTAATTTTTTCTTGCCAATAATATAGAAACCAATAGTAATGAATTCATGTTCAATCAGGATTCACAATATCCGTGTAACAAAGAATAACAGACAAGTTCAATTTCCTTGTGTACATGAATGGACTACATCTCCTAATTAGGAGTACTAGTGAGTGTACAAGTTTGATAATTCTTGTGATGTTGGTAATGAATTTTTTTTTTTTTTTAATTTTAGGAACAATGCCTTCCCTACATTTTAGTTTAGCAGGTTCTGGACCTGTTTCTTTGGGACCTGCTGTCCTCCTCTTAGTATGGCTGCCACCTTCACTAAATTGCACAACCCTCCAGCGTATACTTTGCTTTTGATTACTCTTTCAGTCTGGACTGTTTTAAAGAATTTGAATGACAATATGACCTCTCAAACCCATGGATATATCCCTTGGTGTTCACAAAGAGAAAATTATTTTCTTACAATAGGCTCTTTTTCAAAAGAAAATTTGGGCTTTGATCTCCTTAGGTCTCATTGCTATATATATTGTAGGACACAATGCCACAGGTTTTTAGAGTTATAACTAAAAATTCCCCTGTGGCTGTAAACCAGGAGTAAAAATCTATAGCTAGCCTATCATACTGCATATTTTTAGGCATGGAAGACATAAAAGTATCTCTTTCTATTGAGTATTCACAATTTATAGTGTATACAATCTACCCTTGCAGGATTGAACATGGACAGATTATATTTAATTTGATTTAAAGAAGAGACTTTCAATGCAGACTCATTAGGTCATCCTGCAGGTCTTGAAGAAGTACTGAATTTTGAAGTGTATAACTAGTGGGCCAATTTTAATTTTTAGCTGAACATGACATGAAATAAACATGCTAATGGCAAAACAGAAAGCTGTTAATTTGAGGGGATAGCTAAAGTGAAGAAAACAAGAGGATAAAAGCGGTTCAGTTTTGCTACTATGCAAGAAATCCAGAATTCACATCCTAGGAAGTGACAAGCCAGTCACTTAATGTTTTGTCAACACATGCATCTTGTCTTTCATGAGTTATCTCTCCTGCCCACCAGTACACTGTCAGTAGTAGACCACCTACTGAAACCCATAGAGGTGCCCAAACTGGGTGCTTTAATAATTCTGTTTTGTTTAACTCTGTCCCTTATCTGATTTGAATCTACATTCCCCTGCACTCTTAGAACAAGTAAGCATTACCTTCATTTATAACACAAATGTTTAAAATTCAAATAACCTACTTTCCTCTTAATTCTTTTGAAGGTTCTAGCCAACAGAGAGTCATATTTGCCTGCAAATTACCCACTCTGTATCTCTGCATAATTCTGCCCACATCATCTGTGAATAAATAACCATAAAAATAAACGGAGAGGAAAACAAGTGCATCCATCTTCCCTTTCTTTCTGAAGTGTGTTCTACTGAGGTGTTGCTTAATGAGCTAAGAAGTATTACAGATCCAAAGTATTGTCCACTGCTTCAGCCCACCTTCCCCAGACAAACCTCCTCAGTTCAATTCTTCTCTGATTTTAAATAACATTGCCTACAAGTACTGGTAGAGT
Organism: Orientallactaga sibirica; assembly: GCA_036365145.1. Classification (NCBI taxonomy): domain Eukaryota; kingdom Metazoa; phylum Chordata; class Mammalia; order Rodentia; family Dipodidae; genus Orientallactaga; species Orientallactaga sibirica. The sequence continues at coordinate 5,645,149 of JAEOAD010000043.1, read as the reverse complement.
TTAAATAAGTGTGAAATAATTATACAAAAAATTCACATGGAATTACCTAACAACATGCATACTAACCTTGTAATGTAAAATAAGTAAAAGTCCAGAAAATAGAAAGATGACTAGATGTGGAATTGTTACAGATAATTTCTTCAGATATTTCATAAGTATAGTCATAAATCAGCTACAATCTCAATTTCCTGTTTTAATGACAGAGGACTTATATGTCTCAGTGAATGTTCAATTACTTGTAAAATCAATATCTGTGATTTTATTATACACAGAATATTTTATAAAATTGTTATGCTGCTCTTTCATACTGTAAAAATTAGTGGAGATACACAATTTCATTCATATGTAAGATACCCAAAAGAATTGATAATTCCTCCTGCAATAAATGTCAATATTTCAACACTTTTGACTGTTTTTCCCCCAAGAAACTATATACACAGACTATATATCTGGGGGGCAGGGAGAGTAATTCAGTCACAGTGATATAATTGGTAATTTGGTAAACACTTTTCAGGAAAAATCAAGAACTTAGTAATTTTAAGTATCTGATCCTTGTGCATTATAGTAAGAATATAATAATACTTAGAGCATTAACTTGATTCTTGAACTACAATTTGTAAGTATCCAAAGTGATTGATTTGAAGTATGATAAATGCATACAGAGATAAAATTAATTATATGCTTGTTTAAACATAAATATGTAGATATGGGAGGTATGCTTTATGTAATCACTTAAGATATTTGTTTTCCTCTCAAAGTTCGGTAGAGATTGAGTTATATGCTATGGGAGAGCCTATGTAACCTTTCCACTTCCATTTACAAATACAAATGTAGCTATCAATATAGTTCTAAGAAGATGAAAACTATACTAAGTTGCTTTTTTAGTTACTAGTGGCTATTAAATTTACTTATGCTTTAAGTTAGTAATCAAATTTTTAATAATTTACTCATTTCTCTATCACTTATTCCTAATGAATTTCTTATTTTGTACTACTAAACACTGCAAATATTTTTATAAAAATACCTTAGTTATTAGAATGTATGTAGATAAAATTATTTAAAATAATGCATCTTGAGAAAGATACCCTTTGGAACACATTGAATTACAGTGATTGAAATGAGGGATGATTTTACATTATTATTATTATTTTTTTTTAATTTTGAGGCACCTGGGATTGAACCTAAGGCCTTACGCATGCTAAGCATGCACTCTACCACCAAGCTAAAACTCCAATTTAAACTTTTTCTACATAAAATATGCACCATAAAATATTTCAGGAAAGACAAACTTAAGAGGTTCAAATTTATTGCTAATTCCATTATCTGAACAGAATTACAAGGTTTGCCTGATAACAGTTGTTTTTAATTCTAAATAGACATTGTCTTAAAATCATGGAGAAACATTTTGATGAACAAAGAAAATACTTTGTATAGTTCAGAAAAAGTCATTATTAGAAGACTTTATTTCAAATTAACTTTTCACACCATTACATTTTTGTCCAGTTTCCCATATTTTGGAAATATTCTTTAGTGCTATATTAATAAATGCTTTAAGCTATAATTAAATTATCATAATTTCAAATAGATTTGTTCCTCAAATTCTTTTCATATAATTTTTACCATTACAAGGAATGTATTTTTATTCATGGTATTTAATACTGTGGTATATTTACTTGAATTATTGGTATTTAAATTTACACTGGCTGTGTAAAACATGCCTTTGGATAATTCTTAACTCAAAATGTTAGTACTCATTCTAAATTTACAGTGAACATATTTGTCCAATTATTTAGTTATCCTGACTATTTTTAGTCTGGGACTTTATTTGAATTGATTTCCCATGAGAAACACACTATATAAGATTAATATAACAAAGTTTTTATATTACTATGTTGCTTCAAGGAGGAGCAAAATGCATGTATGTGTGTTAGACTGTGTCAGTTTATGTGTATGTGATTAAGACAGCATTGCCAATTTAAAAAAAAAAAAAAAATGGGAACAATCAGATGATCTTTGTAAATTCTGATCAGAAGATCTGTCAAGATGTAGCCAAGAACTTCTCTTAGAGAACCACAACTCGATTTTTACACTTAATAAATCTGGATTTGGTTGATTGGAAGATGTCTATAGCCCAAAATTAACAAACACTGTTATTTGCTGGGGTCAGCCGGGTCTCCAGCCTGGAGACTGAAAGTCATCGTCAATTATGCTATCAGCTTTCGCAACCTCATTAGACTTAACCCATTTAGGCGCCACGGATTTCTCGGAATCACCAATAGAACCCTAATCAGAAAACCGCAGAGCAGCCTGTCTTCTGCTATCAGAAACCTCAGTACAATTTTGTGTATTAATATTTCAAACGGTTTGTAGAACACATAATCCCTGCTGAGTTCTACAACCAGGCCAGATAGACTTACAGTCAGGCAACCCAGCCAGCGCCTCTGGCCGCCCCTGACTGTCTGCACCCTTGGCAACCGGAGAAAGTGAAAACAGAGGAAAATAAAATGATTGCCTGCATTTGACTTGTGATTAATAAATTCCCATAATTGGAGAGTTGGATAAGCAGTAAATAGAATAATATATTTACAGGAAATTCAGAATATCATCCTGTAGCAATCATAGAATTTTCCAGAAACAGCAATTTTGAAACTTTGAGCCTGGATAATCTAATATTTTTGAAAACATTTAGTATAATTTTCACCATGCATTGGTAAAAATGAAGTCATAGAGATACCCAGAAAAGTTGTACAATTAAAGTACTTTTTAACTTAAAAATCTTTTTAGAAATGAAAATATAATGCACTGTTTATAGGTTGTGAGTGACTAGACATCTATGTGATGTAGAAAAATACAATTTTTATCATGCCAAAGATGGGCTAAGTTTAATGAAATAAAATTAGGCAAAATGTTAGCAACATTAAAATGTTTGAGTCCATACACAACACATCTAATTTATATCTATACCAAACATATTTATTAAATTATTGATTTGTTTGTAATGGAAGGAATCTCTAAATATTTACATTTTCATAATGGAATTCTACACAGAATGTATTTCAGAGTGTCCTAGCAATTAGGATATTAAGTTAAAATAAGGTTAAAAATAAAAACATATGGAAATAAACTATATTTACTTTTAATTACAATTTTAATGTTTTGTACATTAACTAAAATAAATTAGTAGAAAATTGAAATGGGACTCAGAATGCATGAATTAATGGTTGACATGCATATGTTCTATACCATATAAATATGAATCTGGAATTAACTTTGATATCAGTAATTATCAAATGAAAGACTTTAAAAGCCTTTTGACCTCAGATGAGACCTGTTTCTGTGATGGTGATTGCCTTAAGCATCATTTTCAGACTGGCAGGGCACAGTACCTATAGCAGTGCAGGGCAATTAGTTATAATTATATTTTTGCTTTTTTAAAAAACATTGTATTGATTACCTCCATACCTATCGACAATGTGCCCTGATCATAATCACATCTCACCATCCTATCCTCCCTTATCACTCAACAAATTAAATTACCTCTCCAGTGAATCACTTCTTTCCAACTGGTCTGTCTTCTAGTTATTTAAAATATTTATTTATTCATCTATTTATTTAATTAAGAGAAATAGGCATAGGCAGATAGATAGGTAAGAGAGAGAAAATATTGCTGCACCAGGGTCTTTAGCCACTACAAATGTACTCCTGATGCATGTGCCATTGTATGCATCTAGCTTACGTGGGTATTGGGGAATTGAACCCAGGACCTTAGGCTTCATAGGCAAGCATATTAACTGCTAAGCCATCTCTCCAGCCCTCTCTTGTATTTGTAAAATATATTTTATTTATTTATTTGAAAGAGAGAAAGAGGGAGAGAGAGAGAGAGAATGGCCACACAAGCACCTCCAGTCACCACAAATGAACTCCAGATGCATGTGCCCCCTTGTGCATCTGGCTTATGTGGGTCCTGGAGAGCCAAACCGGGAACCTTTGGCTTTACAGGCAAACGTCTTAACTGCTAAGCCAATTTGCAACCCCTCTCTTGTATTTTCATGTCATTAATTTTTTCATTCCTATTATTCAGGTCTTGTTTAGCCAGTGTGAGGTCATGAATATCAAGGCCGCTTTGTAATTGGAAGACAGTATTGCAAAGCACTCCCCCCTCCCGTTTCCTTTTGCTCTTACATTCTTTCTGTCACTTCATCCACAAGGGTACCTAAGCCTTGAAGGGTCTCATAGAGATGTTTCACTTGGTGCTGAATTTCACTGTCACTTTGTCTCAGCACTTTGGTGGGTTTTGAGTCCCCCTAGAGGTCACCACCATATGAAAAGGGAAGCATCCCTAACCAAAAGTGAGAGTAGCATTAGTAAATGGGCATAAACATAACTATTCAGTAGGCCCTTGGTAGGCATGATATATCCATTTAGCCGGAAAACAGTAGTAATTTCCCCCTAAGGATTATGGCCTCTCAGCCATAGGCTTCTGATTATGTTTTCAGGATCAGCCAGGAATTTCCCTCCATGAAGCAGGTCTCAAGCCCAGTCAGAGAGCACTTCATTTCCTCCATAACAGGCATGCCATCATTTCACCAGTTGGTACATTTGGCCTGGCTGGATAGCCATAATGGTTGCAGGGTTACTGTTGAACTAGATGTTGATAACTTTTCTCTCCCAACAGACTGCATAGATCTTTCTAGCACACAACAGGAAGATTACAGCTGAGCTCCAACTTGATATCTCAGTGACCTGAAGCCTGAGCCTGTTTTGTCTTAAGCAGTAGGGTCTTACCATCTAGTTCTAGTGCACAAGCAAGAAGCTTATAAAGTCTGGGGGCAGGAGCGGGCATCAGGGACCTTCCTGGTTAACAGCTTTCTGTAAAGTGTAACCCTACGGACTGAATTTTTCTTATTATAGTCTATGGCTTCCAGGCACAGCATTATCTACCCCACATGGTACTTCTGCCCAAACTCTCTTTTTTAAACATATATATTATTTAGCTAGTAAAGAAGTAGGTTTTTTATATGGCTTACTCATAAGATTTTTAATTTTGATTAACCCTTCTCCTACACCTCCTCTGCTCCATCCCCTTCCCCATCTTCACTTAGGTATTTCTCTACTTCTTATAACAAAGTAGCATTGTGTCCCTGTGACTTTGTTGTCAGAGATTGATAATATTGTTCTTGTTGATGTCACCATAAGAATTTAACCCTATTTGCTATGTAATTTTCTTTCCACATGTATGAAAAATGAATTTTTATATTTATGAAACACATATTTATAGATGACTATAAATTTAAATTATTTTTTAATTTTGCTTTTATCATATGTCTTCATAAAATACTTTTAAATGTACTTTTAAAATTTGCTTAAGTTTTACTAATAATTTCCAAATCAGCCTTCATCACAGATGTTTTCTTATGAATACAATTTTTGTTTTTGTCAATAGCCTCACTAGCATCTTTGCTTAATGTTTGTGTAAATAATAAGTAATATAAATTCCCTATTCTTCCCATACCATATTTGTATTCACCTCCTCAATCTTATGAAGTATTAAATGTTTACTTTTAATCATTTGTGTGTGAGCAATGAGCATAAAGAATGCATGAAATTCCATTATAATTTTGCATGCTTCAATGGCATTTTTGGATCATGTGCTATTATGGAATTCTGAGGGCATTTCCCTGTCATGCATATCCAGCAAAATATCACTTATGTGTCTTCCTGTACTTTATTCTACATGAGGGAGAAATTTTGATGACCTGCAAATTAACATGCCTCCCCATTTGACAATACTACTTGCTTTTCTGCAAAATAAAAAAGTTCATGCCTGGTATAAAGTATTAGTTTATTTATGATGTTGTATATAGTTAAGCAGTTAAGGCACCTGCCTGTTAAGCCTAAAAACGCTGGTTCCAATCTGCAGGTCCCACGTTTAGCCAGATGCAAAGTGATGCAAGGGCACAATGCCGCACTTGCCCACAAAGGGGCGCACACATCTAGATTTTGTTTACAGCAGCTGAGAGACTGCTGGCGTGCCCATCTCTGTCTCCCTCTCCCTCTCTCTATCTATCTCTCTCTGTGTCTCTCTCCAAAAATAAATAAAATAAATAAATAAAATTAAAAAATAAATAAAAATAGATTTGAGAATATCTTCTTTTCATTTTGGTAACCCTCCTCTGTATAACATTCATCCTATTTTTAACCATTTTTTTTTTCTCTTGGTCTTGTCTCTGTCAAGATTTTCTTGAATGGTTCATATCACTTTTTAAGGCTTATTAATAAGACATAATTCATCTGCTAGCCCTATTTCCAAGTAGCTGAAATGATCCTATTGAAATATTACTGAAATTATGATGACTCTATGTAGAATTTTCTGTCTTCTCAAAGACTTCACATATAACTCAAAGACCTCTCAGATGCTCTCTACTCTATTCCTAGTTCTTCTTCCTATTCTTGCTTCTTGCTCACTGATCTCACAAATATTCCTTGCACAAGCCAGTATAATTTCTGCCTCAGAGCTTTGCAATCATTGTGCCCTCTCTCTGAACCACATCCATAATTGTATGTACCAGCCATTAGACAACGACAAGGGCATAGCACGTATTTCCATACTTACCTAAGTTTTGCCTGTCAAGTGTAGTAGGTTAGCTGTAGCCAATAAAAAGCTCAAGGATATTTAAAGAACATTTCTAGACAACAAAGCTCATTAAAGTCCTGGATAGTGTGTCATACAAGTGCTCACTTACAAATTGCCTTGAGAAATACTTAATGGACTATTATTAACATCTTATGCATTTATCTGCATCAAAATTATATTTTGTAATCCTTTTATAAGCTTTCTTAAAAAGCAGAGTCCTTTACATTTCAATTCAAATATTTATATATTTTGAAAGAAAATGCTCTGTCATAATACAAAACATTTAACACTTATTTAAATGCTACTTAACCAAATAACAAGGCAGCTTTGATAGAAATTGAATAAAAATAAATTACTTCTAGTGCTTATTAAATAATTTCCATAATTTCTACATAAGTATGTGCATCAAATATATTCTTAAACATTAATCTACTAACTATGCAAATTGAAAAAATATAAAATGGATGTATGTCATTTTCTTTTAGCTTTGGTCCCTAAAATAAAAGAAGAAAACAGAATCTACTTCATGCACTTCCTTTTAAGGAAATGTGTTGGCAGGTCTATTTTTTCATATATTGAGAAATACATTACTAGGTGAGTAAAAATATGTAAAATATTGCTAATATTTTTAAAAAGTGTTTTCAGATAGGTGTGCACAGAACTGCAGTTGATTGCTGTTTTTTTTTTTTTTTTTAATAATTTTATTTTTTTTTGGAGAGAGACAGACAGAGAGGGAGAGGGAGACAGAGAGAGATGGGCTGGCCAGCAGTCTCTCAGCTGATGTGAACAAAATCCAGATGTGTGCGCCCCCTGTGGGAAAGTGCGGCATTGCATCCTTGGTCATTTTGCATCTGGCTAAACGTGAGACCTGGAGATTGGAACTGGGTACTTAGGCTTAGCAGGCAGGCACCTTAACCGCTAAGCCATCTCTCCAGCCCCAGCTGATGGCTTTTTGATTCTAGATTTTGAGTGAAAACAGGCAGATTTTCATAGGAATGGATGTACAACCTAAACTACAAATTATTTCTGATTTCACATACCATGTCTAGGTTTTCACTTGCCATGGGTATTTTAATTCTTTTAGAAGCACCACTTGAAAATATGAATGCAAAGTTAAATGAGCATAGATTTGCCAAACAATGTTCTCTGTTTAGAAAGATGTTTAACAAACACCATATTTTCTAGCTATGATGATTTACTAACTGAGAATACCTTTTTATGTATGTATATAAGTATGCACATTGTTGAATTGAAAGAAAAGTTGGCAGTATGACATTAACCAGGGAAAAGCAACAGTTCTGCTTAGGGATCTGTCCCTGGCATCCTCTGAAGTGCTGCCACAAGTGGAGATTGTTTATTTACTGTGAGTTTCTTACCTCAGCTGTGCACCTACTGTCACGTTTTGTGTTAGCCACTGGTGAGACTCTGGGCAAAGTTTCTAATTGAAATTTAACAGCTTGCTTTTACAAGTAAAATGATTACTTTTAGTTGTTGATACATGATATGTTATCACCAATTCATATTTTTGAAAAGTTACATGACGCTAGGGAGAGAGTTGAGTATATAAAGTGCTTACTGCAGCTCAAACATAAGGATCTGAGTTTATGTCTTCAGCACCCACTTGGCATCAAGGTGGAGCATCACAAACCTGCAATCCCAGCACTAGGGAACCAGAGACAAGAGGATCCCTTGGGTTCATTGGCCAGCTTCTTTGAGTTAATGGATTGTTTATTCAGTCAGAGGCCCTGTCTCAAAAAGTAAGGTGCAAAGAGATTGCAAACACAGGTTGAGCCCTGGCCACAAGATGCATGTGAGCACAGGTAATAATGAACTCACACATGTTGCCTTCATTTATGGCTATCTTCAGATGTTCTCTATCTAAAGCGTGTGTTCTCAAACATACCTGAATGTTTAAATAGAATATTCTTTAAATGACATAGTGATCAGTTCTCTCCTCTAGTGATATTTGGCAACAAGAGTCTTCAATATTGTAGGTACTTTGGTGGGGGGGGGGGAGAATCATTTCTGCTTTAGCTCAAGAAAGTATGTATTCCCTAAGGAGTTAAGGATTTTGAGCCAGTTAAGGCATGGTTGAGTCAAACTGGCCACGTCACACAACACTGTCAGCTCTTTTTTAACCAGATGAAATGCCAAATTAGAGACTTTGTTTAGCAATGAGGTATTTGCAAGGGTCTTGCTGTGACTTCTTCCACTGTCTTTCTACATACGCTTGGGATATCATATGGCTTTTCCCTATCTAACCAAATAGAACATCTTACCTTATTTGGCATATTTGTAAGACCTCTGATATACCTTGTATAGTCTCCATCTAGGTGACTGGAGAGATGGTTCAGAGTGTTACAGCCCTTGCTATGCAAATATGAGACCTGAGTTTTATCCCATGCAACTATGTAAAAAAGATGTTGGATGAAGTCAGCATAATTTTAATTGGATAAGCATTATTAATTTAGAGAGAATTTAATGTATGCAACCCCTCTTTTAACCAAAGATTAGTGAGAGCTGGACATGGGAGAGCATATTATTTGTCATCATAAGATTCTGATCTGGTTCCCAATTCCAGATATGCCTTCTTTTACACTGAGCAGATCTCCTAGCCAATCCATTGGAGAATCTATTCTTTTTCAGGAGGTAAAGAAACACAAGGAGATAAATGACCCCTCACACTTCTACCAAGCCAACACTGAAGCTACAGAGGAATTGGGGAGACAATCAAGCATGCTGCTTCCATGCTGAACCTGATAATCAGCGCCAGGGTGGAGCAGAGAGACCTTGAGGATACTCAACACCTATCAAAGCAGAGATCCAGAAATGAGATCATCACTGAAGTAGATTTAAAACTCACACACTAAGGCTCAGAGAATTTTGTGGAAGAGGGGGAGGAAAGATTGTAAGAGTCACAGACTGAGACATGCCCAGAGGCATTCCCTCTCCAGCAAAATAACTGCTGCTCCCACAATGCTTAACCCCAAACCCCATAGGGCACACCTGCAACCCCTTTGAGGAGGATCCCCAGTGGAATGGGGGCAGGGTAGACACATCCGAAACTCCAGAACTTAGAGGAGCTGAGAGAAGATGAAAAGTCAGGTTTGCTAGGCATCCACTCTAACTGAAAAATGGTATAAGCTCCAGATTCAGTGTAATACTAGCTGTCATAAGGAGATAAATTAAAGAACTAAAGAAGACACCCCATGGCCTTCTGTATCCTCTGCAGTTGTGCACACAGGGCATGTACATCTGCACACATAGATGGGTACACTGCATGTGTATATACCAGAAAAAAAAATGCCATCGAACAATTAAAAGCAATCATTTTCCTTGGTTTCAGGAACTGTAACACTAAATCTGTACCTCTAGATAGAAATAATCCTAACAAGACAGGTAAAAAGCAAGTTAGACACTAAATGTTTGTTCATGCATAATGTTGATATGTCTCCACAAGAACCAAGAACAGACAAGGAGCACCTTTGTTCACCCAAGGGGAAAAATGACTCACTTCATTCATCAGTTGGTAACTGTGGACTTATCAGGTCAAAAATTCAAAATGATTGCTTTGAGTCCAAGTAAAAAAGTTAGTATTAAGTTCTCCAAAGAAAAGCCTGGGAGTCATAAATGTATTTACAAAATATTCAATGATATGCTACCCAAGAAATACAATCCACCTACAAGAACACATAAAGTGAAATGAAAACAAAAATAACATACTTTGTGTTGCAGTCAGCTTCTTGTTGCTGGCAGAAAACACCTGACCAAGAGCAGCTTACTGGAGGAAATGGTTTATTTTGGCTTACAGACTGGAAGAGAAACACCACAATGGCAGGGGAAAATGATGGCATGAACAGAGGGTAGACATCACCTCCTGGCCAACCTCAGACATAAAACAACAGCATGAGACTGTGCCAAACATTGGCAAGAGGAAGCTAGCTATAACACCCATAAGCCCCCACCCCAATAATATGTACTTGGAAATAACATTCTGAATTTCATTTCTGTCTTCTTTTTATTCTCTTCCTGAATTCCTGAATTCAGTTTAAGGTTTGGATCAGGAGTATACATATTGAGAAATTCCTCCCAAGTTTTATGTAAGCCATGTTCTCCATTTTACCATCAATCAGTAGAAGGAAAAGTTACTATTCTGGTGTCCAAAATTCAAAATCTTAATCATCTCATCTCAGTTTAAAGTATCTGATAAATGGCTTACAGAAAAAATAGCATAAGTAAAAAAATGAGTCTAAATTATACCTACACACACTCACACCATATATATAATTTTATTTATTTTTTGGAGAGACACAAAGAGAGACAGACAGAGAGGGGGAGGAGGACAGATAGAGATGGGCGTGCCAGCAGTCTCTCAGCTGCTGTGAATGAAATCCAGATGTGTGTGCCCCCTTTTGGTCAAGTGCAGCATTGCACCCTTGCATCACTTTGCATCTGGCTAAACGTGGGACCTGGAGATTGGAACCGGGTTCTTCTTAGGCTTAGCAGGCAGGCGCCTTAACCACTAAGCCATCTCTCCAGCCCTCACACTATATTTTTATATACACAGCTATTAAGGATTTGAGAATTGAAAAGTGGGAGGGGGGCTTGTTACTCCTTGTTCTTAACAAATAGCTTAAGAGAGACATCATTATGGCTAATTTAATCACTCCTGATAAAAAGAAAGCATATCAGTCTAGCTACCCATGAAGATATATGAAATTCTCTATCCAAATCAGTAGCACTGAAGAGATAGAAAAAAAAAAAAACTACCAAATGTCAATTTTTATACTATAGTTTTTCTTTGATAAGTATGACTAGAATTTAATCAATTTATCTATCTGGGCAAAAACAAAACAGATTGATTTAAATACTCTTGCTGGGGTGGCTTCTAGTTCCTGATTTTTTACTATTGCATTTCATTATTATTAATTATTAACATTCTCTTGTCAACATTCATCCATTTTTGCAGATAGACTTAAAATGCTTTTTTAAAAAAAATTTTCATGTGACCTTATGTAGGGACACATAAAATGAAATTTACATATTTCAAGGTTAAATACTATCTTATCTGGTTATATCCTACTCTACTGACATCACACACATTTTGGAATGTATTCAATATTTTACAGCTACACATATTTTATTATCCATTTTAATGATTGCTTTTGTGAGCTTATGCACCATATAGTAGAGAAGTAAGAAGGTTTTTATATACTTTTTTTTGTTTTGCAGTTTGAAATGATACATTTTATTTTCCCTCCTAGCATATGGTGTCTTGGTTGATGTTTCATTTGTACTTGAAATATAATGGGTGTTTTGCACTTCTTGGATGTAATATTCAATTAATGTCAATCATGGCAAGGTGGCTAGTATTATTTTTTAAATTCATAAGCTCGTTATGGTAAGAAGCTCAGAGAAACATTCACTCATCAACAGATTTATGTTTCTCCCTCTCCTTTACTTGTTCTGTGCATGTTCCTTGAAGCTCTACTTAGATGGTTTTACTTCTTGATATATTGACACATTTATCATTATAAATGTTTCCTCTTTATATCTTGCAATAGTCTAACATGATATTCATGTTTTCTGATATTAAGAGCTCCAATTTTGTTGTTTCAATTGTATAAAATGTACATGCAATCTATTTGAAAAGACGTTCTTTATCTATAGGTCTGGGAATTGAACACAGCACAACCTAAGTGCTTGTATTACTGAGATACATTAGTCCTTTCTAATGTGTTTAAACCTATTTAACTCAATGCTGTATCCTTTACACACACACACACCACACACACACAGACACACACACACATATATATATATATATATATAAAATTTAAGCAATGATAAAAGTTTAATTTTCTCCTCCTTTACTTTTTTGAATAATTTGCATAATTTTAATTTTTATACATTAGAAATTATATAATTCATTGAGGATTTTGGAACAAATTTCTTTTAAAGAGCAAAATATATCAGTTATATTTATATACAAATTTCTGACCTCTGCACCTATCATTTCTTTTCATCTTTTCACTTGTCTAAAATCATTCTACTTTTTTCTGAAACATATTTCTACTGTAGCATAGGTCCATTGACCACACACTCAATTCCCCTGAGTTTTCTTTGTTGATTTTCAGAGTATGAGAAAACCCATCACATGTATTCAGGGATGTTTGCACTTTCTAGTTTTCTATGCGGCCACTCTTATGGACTCAATTGTACCTTGACATAAAGTCCAGCTCTGCAATATTACTGTGCTTGGAGAAAGGCCCTTTGAGGATTGAGGTTAACTGAATTTATAAGAGTGATTTTTTTCCTAAAATGTTTTTTATAAGCATACAGACTGATAGGCTTCATTGTGCTATATATATATATATATATATATATATATATATATATATATATATATATTCGAGAGACAGTGAGACTAAGAAAGAAGAATATACTGAGAGAGTGTGTATGGGCATGCCAGGGACTTCTGCTACTGCAAAGAAACTCCAGACACATGTATCATTTTGTGCATATGGCTTTACCTGGGTACTGGGGAAGGAAACTTAGTCAATAAGGCTTTGCAAGCAAGCACCTTTAACTACTGAGCCTTCTCTCCAGCCCAATTATAGTATTTTAATACATTTTTCCCTTAACACCATTTTCTCCCCTCTCACTCTTTCTCGACAACCTATGCCTCCCATAGTGCCTCTTATCCTTTCCTTCCACATGCGATATTTTGTTTTCCCTCTTTTCTGTACATTTCTTCCCCTCTCATTGTCTCCTTTCTAACTTGATACCTTATAGATTTTTTCACTCCGTTTTTACATACAAAAATTCAAAGTTAGGATACACATTTGAGAGCATATATTTGATTTTTGTCTTTCTGGCCCTTACACCACTGTGGTAAGTTCCTTTTTATTTATTTATTTATTTATTTATTTATTTATTTATTTATTTATGTTCATATACTTGTATATGTGTTGATATGTGCATGGATAAGCTAGTGTTTCTTGCAATTGAAAATAAATACCTGTCTGACTTTATGTCGGTGGCTGCATAATTAAACCGCTAGCCGGCAGACTTGCATGTAACCACTGAGGAATCTCCCCAGACCCTAGGGTGAATACTTTAAGCAACCAAATAGCTATAGTCATAATGAGTCTTGCAAGCACAGGGGCTCTCTGTAACTTACAAGGTCACGCATCCACTCTGCAAGGCTATAGGAGTGTTTAAACAACTGTTGAGGGGCAGACCCTGACCAATGTTGTGAAGCAATTCAAACATTCCTTCTGGAGGGGAGGAAGGAAGCTCAGGAGACTCAGGAAGTCAACAGTCTGGGGAAAAGTTTACAAGAAAAAAACTGCTTGGGGAAAGACATCCCAACCAGCTGAGCTGCCTGCAGTTTGTGCAATGTGCTCCAGAGATGCAGCTTCCATGAGTAACCATTACATAACTGCATTTGAGTCATCCTTTGCTTCTGTAAGCAAACCCTCAGCCTGTTCTGTAAGTCACCCCAATAAACTCATTGGGTCATTAAAAATGGTTTTGGTGCAGTCATACTTTGGTCTGTTGTCTGTTCCCTACATGGAGTGAAGAAACATGTGTTCATGGCATGTGATAGACTTCATTTTCTATGACACTGAGTGAACCTCCTGTCTCTGCTGCCCGGTGTCTGCTAAGGTCACATGCACTCATGTAATTGATATTTTCTGCCTTTCAAATATATATAGTATGTTACTGATACTCAAAATAGTGATAAATATATAATTTCTAATGTGCATAAAATTCAACCAAACATACTTGACTCTGTGATAATGGAAAAAAAAAAAAAAAAAAACTCTGTTCTCCAGAGAAAACACTTTATGGATATATCACAGGAAACAAGAGAAGTATACCAAACAGTACAGAAGAGAAAGTACCTTTGCTTCTCAAAAAACATTACTATTTATACCTATATCCACCTCAGCAATGGCAGGCTTAAGGAACTTAAGAAATAAATGATATTATGAGAATAGATATGAAGGTCAGATAAAAAGATAACATATTATAATGACAAATTTAAGTTATATATTAGAAAAGACTTGGCAGAATGAAACATAATGATGATAGGCATAAGTGGACATACTTTTATTATAGATGGATACTTCCTCAACAGAATATAAATTCATACATGAATCACATAAGCATCACATATTCTAACTGGAATAGTGGTGACATTGATATTGGCCTTTCTTTTCTCTTGGTTTATCCTTTTCATGCAGATAATTAAAAATCTACTAAGATCTTTGCCAAATATAAATATGAATTTGGAGGATCAATTTACCATTGATACATTGTCCCAGGAGCTAAGAATAAATTTAATTTCAGCAATTGATGAGAGAAGGTACAACATTCTCAGAAGTTCTGCCAAATGAATTATAAGTCACATGAGAGAAGAGTCAGTCTTCAGTAAATTAAAATTCTGGATTAGGAATATTGCCCATTCAGAGATGTGTAAATTATTTCTTCTGTAGAGGCTACTGATAATGCTCTAATATGTTGGAGATGGAACAGTACACAAAATATTTTTAAGAAACAATGAGCTAAACTTATTTTACTTATAACCTGTAGAATTCATTTATTGAGTTCATATCTTCTGAAATTTAACCTACAAAATTTGGCCTTCAATATTTAGCTACATAAATTTTATGTGCTATTGTCTTTCCACAAATTTGAAAATATAAATCTTTTAATATTTTAAATTTCTCTATGTTTTGACATTTTTGTCTGGCTTGTATATTAACATTCATTATTTTTAGCTAAACTGTTTAATTTGGAAAAAACTACTAGATATAATAGAATAATTCCTGATTTCACTCCAGAATTAATTTCAGTGAAGTCTGTCTAGGCATATTTCAAAAGCTTCAGAAGACTGTAATGTTGCCCTAACACCAGATATGTCACAAGGTCTACAAGTCACAAGGCCTAAAACTGACAGAGGATTCTTCAGGGCTCTTTCCCAAACCTCTAGCCTCTGAAAGGATCATCATTCCTCATGGATTTCAAATTTATATTGCCTCTCTTAGTAACTAAATCTATACATTTACAAAATGAAATATTTACTATAAATAAGAGAGGTTGAATATTGGTCTTCTAGTAGTTCATTATCTTGTAAAGCCTCATCTGTTACCTAGGAACTGAAATTTGAAAGGTGAGAGTCCTCAGTGTTAGTAGTATATGCTGTCTGTGGACACTGAATTTGTATAGACAGCTCTGTCTAACTGACTTGTACAACCAACTGCTCCAACTCTGTATAAAAGGTTCCTATTAGTTAGGAAGGACCTATTCTTTCCAATGACCACAGGCAGAAAAAAATGTATTATGTGCTATTCCTCAGATATTTGAATAATTGTTCTGCTTCTCCAGTTTAACTACATTTGGCTAACCTCAGGAGGTTCTTTAGTGAATGTCATGGTTTATGACAGTAAAAATGCATTACAAATGAATGTACAGTTTGAGGAAATAGAATAAGAAGAATCCCATGTCTTGCTCAGCATTGGTGACTAAGATGCCATTCCTGGTATTAAAACAAAAAGAAGCAAGGTGTTCACTAGTGTAGGGAAGTACCATTATACTGAACTATCGATCCCAAGAAATGGAAAATATAATTCATCTTTTTTTGACATTAGGTAACTGGACTTACAGAGAGAAAACAAAATGTTTTGATCATTTTTTAGAATCTAGAAAAGTTGGTGGAATAAAAGATGGCTGTGGAGGTCCCAGATTTTTTCAACTCTGATCCATTCCAAAGTGTGTGTGAAAATCTGCTTTTATAGGCTGCATTACTTACCAGATGTCTTAGAAAACTTAGTCATGCCAGGTCTAGCTAGAAATCTGATTTTTTTTTTCCTTCTTTAAATCCATATTATTCTGTGTAAAAAAAAAAAAAATCTTGCAAACTGGAAGCCGTAGATTCCATTTAGCAGGATATATATATATATATATATATATATATATATATATATATATATCCTTAAAATTAATAAAAATTTGAAGTTAACATCCTTTGATATGGTGTGTGGCATAAATGTCTATGTGGAAGTCAGAGGAGGACATTGTCCTGGCTCTTCCTCTATCACCCTTCTACTTTATTTCCTTGAGACAGAGCCCACCATTGATCCTAGAGCTTCATGTTTCTTCAGTCAGACTGGCTGACTAGTGAGCCACCTCCCTATATCCTCCAGTTTCCAGCCTATTCAGCACTGGGGTTACAGGTATGGGCTAACATTTGAACCTCTTATATTTCCCCATATTTTCACATTATTTCAATCATGAAAATAATCTCTATCTTTCTCATATTCTTGAGTGCATAGACTTCATTGCAACTTACTATTTTCATTTTTATTAGCCTATATATTACTTAGATTTTGTGCAATGTTTAAATTATATTCAGAAAGATTCTTTATGACAAAATATATACATGTAAAAATTTGCTATTATAATATCCCTTTGTGTATTTTATTTTAGTTAATTTTGAGAGAGTGAGATAGAGAAAGGAGACAAAGAGAGAAAATGGGCACATCAGGGCTTCCAGCCACTGCAAACAATCTCCAGATACATGCTTCACATTGTGCATCTGGCTTATCTGGGTACTGAGTGATCAAACCTGGGTCCTTAGGCTTTGCAGGCAAGTGCCTTAACCACTAAACCATTTCTCCAGCCCTATACAATATATTGTATTCTCACTTCTGGTAGGCTGATGCAGGAAGATGGCTGTTTTGAGGCTTGCCTGGGATACATAGTTAGAGATTACCTCAAAAGAAACACCATGTTGAAGTGGTGAGAGTGGGCAACCCTGTCTTGTTCCCAATCTCAATGGGAACTCCTTGAGTCTTTCCTATTAAGTATTATTTTCACTTTAGGTGCTTTATATATAGCTTTTATTGTGTTGCAATAGAAACTGTCCATGACCTTTCTCTCTGTTGTTTGTCAACGGACTTCTCTGAATAGTGAAGTGATCTTGTAATTAAGTTTACTTATGTGGTTTATTTTTATGTTGACTAATTACCATATGATGAACCATCTCTGCATCCCTGGGATGAATTCTGCTTTATCAAGGAGGATAAAGATTTTGATGTGTTCTTGAATTTTGTTTGTGAGGACTTTGCTCTGGATCTTTGCAACATAGTACTGGAAGTCCTGGCCCAAGCAATAGAGAGGAGAAAGAAATAAAAGGTATATAAACTGGAAAGGAAGAAGTTAAATTAGCCCTGTTTGCAAATGACATGATCCTGTACATAAGTAAACCAAAATCCTCCATCTCAAAATTTCTAAAGGTTATTAAGGATTCCTTCAGCAAAGTGGCAGGATACAAAATCAACACAAAAAAAAAATCAGTAGCCTATCTATATACAAAAGACAAATGTACAGAGAAAGAAATCAGTGAGGCTGTGGCTATTGAAAATGGCTTGGAATAACACTAACCAAGAATGTGAAACACCTACATAATGAAAACATAAAAACACTTAAGAAATGAAGGAGGACTTGAGAAGATGGATAGGAAGAACTAATATTGTGAAAATGGAAATTCTAACAAAAGCAACACACAGCTTTAATGCAATACCAATAAAAATCCAGAATCATTCTTCATAGAGATAGAAAAAATATCTCAAAATTTATAGGGAATGGCAGCAGGCCTCACATACCCAAATATATACTCAGCAAAAGAAAGATCTCTGGAAGTATCACCATACCTGATCTAAAGCTATACTACAAAGTCACAGAAACAAAAACAGCATGGTCCTGGCATAAAAACAGAAATGTAGATCAATGGAACAGAATTGAATACCTGACCCTTAGGTCAACTAGCTACAGCTATTTGATTTTTGACAAAAGTGCTAATAAAGTAGACTAGAGAAAAGACAGGATCTTCAACAAATGGTGTTGGACAAATTGGTTGACCACATGTAACAAAATGAAACTAGACTGACTCTTCTCACCATACAAAAAAATCAAAATGGATTAAAGACCCCAATATAAGACCTGAAACTCTTCAAGTAGTGGAAGAAAACAATAGGAGGAACTCTCTATGAGTGAAGAAAGACTTCCTGAACAAAACCCCAGTAGCCCAGGAAATTAAACAGTCTCTCAACCAATGGATCTCATGAAGTTAAAACCTTTTTCACAGACAAACATTCTATAAGCAGATATAATAGACTACCCACAGAATGGGAGAAAATTTTTTGCCAGCTATACCACTGACAGAAGCCTAATATCTAGAATCTACAAAGAACTCAAAAAACTAAACAATAAAAAGTCAAACAACCCACTGTAAATATGGGGTAGAAAAGTGAATAAATGGCTAACACACACCTAAGAAAAAGTTCAACATCCCTAACCATCAAGGAAATGCAAATTAAAACAACTATGAGATTCCACCTTATTGCAGTAAGATTGTCAATTATTATAAAATATAAAGAACAATAAATGTTGCAAAGATGTGGAAAAGAGGAACCCTCATTCATTTCTGGTGGGAACACAAACTTGTACAACCACTATGGTTATCAATATGGAGATTCCTAAAAAGATAAATATAGAACTGCCAACAGAACCAATTATTCCCTCACTGGGCATTTACACTAAATGCTCCACACTTCACAAATACTTGCTCAACCATGTGTATAGCTGTTCAATTCATAATAGCTAAAAACTAATGGATGAATGAATAATGAAGTTGTGGTATATATACACAATGGAAGACTACTCAGCAGTAATGATACAACAAAATTTGTAGGAAAATGGATGAACTTAAAGCAGATCATACTCAGTGAACACAAACAATCCCAGAAAACTGGTGTATGTTCTCATTCATCTGCAGTTAGTAGCCTGGATCAGCTTGAGTTCCTGGCATACAAGATAGGCAACTTGAGGCCCAGACAATAGGGATGGAATGTTTTGGGAGGTGTGGAAATAAACAAAATACTTAACCCAAAATGAACTGGTACCATAGAAACCTTTCTCCATGGAGGTAGACTAAAATATATAACCCTGACCTTAAGAAACTTTTGTTCTGACCTGTCACTTGCAGTACCAGAAATAGGTGCTTCTCACATTGACCTCTTGATCAGAGGGACCCTCTAGGTCCCAAAAACAAGACAGGCTTCTGTCAAAGCACTTGATTACCAGGATGAAGTAAAAGGTAACATTCTTATATGCTGCTGGCACAGAACACAGAGAGACCCGGCTGGAATCTGGAAGAGAGCAAATCTGCAAATCTCTAGACAGTCAGCCCATCTAGTGTGGAAAACACTGGGTGAAAGTTGCCAAAAACAGTGAACAATCAGGAGTCTAAGGTACTCAGAAACAACCATTGTGGCAAGGAGTACACACCAGTGTAATGTTGGCACACAACCTTGGTGGGTAACCAATGGCTTTCTGATTGGCTGACAGACCTGTTCAGTGGAAAGGAACACATATTTGGAACTGGGAACCAGGAATGAATCCTATAGAGACAAAGACTAGGCACTCCAAAGTCAAGTTCCCACTAGACTTTGGATAAAAGAGGGCTACATCTACCAAACTCTCCCTAAATTAATAGTGCTTATCCAGTTTAATCTATGCTGATTGCACTCTCCATTAGAGAATCTATTTTTCTTTTTCAGAATCTATTTTTCTTTTCCGCATCTCAGTTTAGGCCATTCTGCGGGTAGTCTATTATCTCTGCTTATAGAATGTTTGTCTGTGAAAAAGGTTTTAACTTCATGAGATCCATTGGTTGAGAGACTGTTTAATTTCCTGGGCTACTGGGGTTTTGTTCAGGAAGTCTTTCCTCACTCATAGAGAGTTCCTCCTATTGTTTTCTTCCACTACTTGAAGAGTTTCAGGTCTTATATTGGGGTCTTTAATCCATTTTGAGTTGATTTTTTTTGTATGGTGAGAAGAGTCAGTCTAGTTTCATTTTGTTACATGTGGTTAACCAATTTGTCCAAGAGCAAGCAGGAAGATGAACAAGAGTGCTGCTGCCATGGTGATCCTGACAAGCATCTCCAGGGTGCAGGAGACACATGCTGAGGATACTCAACACATACCAAAGCAGAAATCCAGGGGTTCCTAACAGCTCATCACTCAAGTGAACTTAAAACATACCCACCAAGGCTCAGGGGTGGCAGAATGACTATAAGTGTCACAGGTTGGGATATCATGCCTAGAGGCACTGCCTCCCCCCAGTAACTGACTTCTGCTACGACAACACATAGCCTACAACCCCATGGGGAATACCAGTAATCCCACTGAGGAGGGCCCGTTGTGGAATGGGGGCAGGGAGGAGGGAAAAGATAGTACTAACTCATGATGTATCCATACACAATATGTTCTTAATAACAAAGAAGAAGAAAAAAAATATTAAATGTAAGTATTTTTTTCAAAATATTTTATTTATGTATTTGGAAGTAGAGAGAGACAGATTGACAGACAGAACATGGGTGTTCCAGGGACTCTAGCCTTTGCAAATGAACTCCAGATACATGCATCACTTTGTGCATCTGGCTTTATTTGGGTACTGGGGAATCAAACTCAGGTCATTAGGCTTTGCAAGCAAGCACCTTCACCTCTGAGACATCTCTCCAGCTCAAAATGTGAGTCTTGAGAAAAGTATGATGACACATATCTAATGTCAGCACTCAGAAAACTAAAGCAAGAGGACTATCCCAAGTTCAGTAGTTAACTACAATATAATCTTGAGCAGTGATCTACAGAATGAGACCATGTCTCAGACTCATGGATTTCTAATTGAGGTTCTCAGTTTTTAAGAACGTTACTGATTATTACCAACCTCATATAAAATATCTATCATTAGAAATATCATCCTAAACCTTGGTTTGTTACCAACATCATCTTAATAGCAACAAGACTGGGATGATTTGGGGCCTGGACTGAGTTACTTTTTGTTTCTCTTTGACAAATGGGCTTCTGTTATCTTTCTGTTTTGACCTCAATGAGAAAGTTTCATTGCTTAAGTTATTTTTTTCTCTTAGCTATATCCAAAACACCCTATAAAAACAGTGTAATGGAGGAAGGAATTATTTTGGCTCACAATTTCAAAGGGTTCAATCCATCAGGGCACAAAGCATGTTATGGGTGAGAAAACTTCATGTGGTTGTGGTCCAGGAAGCATAGAAAAGGAAATGTCAGCACTATGCTGGCTTTTTCTTTTCCCTCTTACATTGTCTTGGCCACCAAACCATTAGACATTACCACTTACATTCATGGATGGTCTATTCTGCTGTACTAATCCTGATGGAAAAGACTCTCTTCTTCATTAGGGTGAATTATCTACATAACTCTATATAATACTCTCTCTCTTTCTCTCTCTCTCTCTCTCTCTCTCTCTCTCTCTCTCTCTCTCTCCATATATATATATATGAAGAAATGAAGCCCTGAGTGCAAGAAAAATTACCAGTAGAATCCCATATATAATGTTTGCATACGCTTTCTTCCTGTCTTTTTATCTCTTCTACTTCTATCCACTTTCAGACAATATTTGTCCCCATGGATGCAAATATCATATTTCAGTTCTTGTCAGAACCTGCTTAAAATTTTTGAAAATAAGCCTAAATCCTAAAGTCCCCAGAAAGTAAATCTTCACAGTGCAATTTAGAGCATAAGGGAGAGAAAAGAAATGAAACAGATAGAAACCTTTTTTTCCACTGGAAACACATGTTCTAGGAAGGGTCACATCATGTCTGTAGCCTGGCAGTTTTAGAAATTATAAGTGAGGGCTGGAGAGATAGCTTAGAGGTTAAGATGCATGCCTGCAAAGCCTAGGGACCCTGGTTCCATTCTCCAGGTCCCAAGTAAGCCAGATGCACATGGTGGTGCATGTGTCTGGAGTTCATTTGCAGTGGGCAGAGGCCCTGGAACACTTATTCTCATTCTTTCTTTTTCTCTTTCTCTTTCTCTCTCTCTCTCTCTCTCTCTCTGTTTCTAATAAATAAATAAAAATAAAATTAAAATCTAAAAAAAGAAAAATTATAAGTGATAAAATCATTTTCATCTACATTATTTCATGACATCATTATATTTAGTAATATATACATGATATGCTACAGTTTCATTGTATGTGTTAATCATGCAAAAGAGTAATTTCAAATTCTATTGATAATATTTGTAATATTAGTCAACATTTAAATCATTGTAGGATTGTACATACACTGAACTATATTATTTAATTATATGCTAGTAAGCATTAAGAAGTTTTGGGACCACAAAAATAATAAGGTTATAAATTACTACAGAAATTGGCTTAAAAATGTAGGAATGAGTTTGCATGTATTACCTCCATACAGTATCTTAGTCATTTATGTTACTGTTAATGAATGCTAGTTTCTGGTTTGATTTGAAAGAGTGAGATCTTTCCTAAGCAAATCATTAGACTGAGAAATTATAATGTGATTTATTCAAAATCACATTTGTTATCTGGGCTAATATTTTTATAGAGAGTATGGTAATGTGGCATCTATAATAAATGTGCAAGTTAGACCACACTAAATGTGGCCACTTTTGCTATTTAAACCCTTTGTTCACTTTATTACAAGGTATTAAATCTGACCATGAGTCTTAGAAAATAGCTATCTATGATATCAGGAGAATTAGTGGATGAGATTGTGTGAAATAGTTCTCATCTTGTGAGAATGAAAATTTGGTTTTAGTTTGTAGCATACGACAGTGTGAAGACTCAAATGGGAAAGTAAAAGAAAAATAGTCTGAATCATTTATACTATTCAAGAGATAAATTCAAATATCATTGGGAGTAGGAAAATAAAGCAAACAGCCCATCCTACACTTTCCAATGATGTATTGTTTCTAGATGTAGAAAAACCATTTGAAGATGTCATAAAAATATGCAATTTCTTATTGTGATTTTCAAAATTATGCTTATATTTATAACGCAGGCTAAACATTTCCAAACAGATCATTCCTTCTAGAACTAGTATTTTCATCTCCTTTTCCCATATACCTATGCTATCACATTTACTTCTTGATCCTATGGGTTAGGTATTGTGTACTGCAGGAAGTCTGGGCTCAGGGAATCAAGCCAAAGCCTAACGCCAGCACAATGCTGAAGGAGATAGACACAGACAACACTCAACTCCTACTAAACCAGATATCCAGAGACATAGAGACTCCCAAGACCTCATTGCTGAAGTAGAACTAAAATGAACCCAACATGGCTCAGGGAAATTTGTGGAAGAGGGGCCAGAAAGAGTGTTAGAGCCACAAGTTGGGTCATTATGCACAGAGACATTGCCTCTTCCCCATAACTGTTGGCGACCCCCATAATGCACGACCCACATTCCCCAATGAGGAGGGTCCCTTTGGAGGGGGGAGGACAGGAAGGAGGCTATCAAAGGCACCAACATGAATGTAAAATTAAAATTAAAAATGTAGGGAGAGCATGGTACAAGAGATCTCTGAAGTCTCAAATATCATTGAAAGTAAGAAAATAAAGCAAACAGCACATCCTACATATTCCGAGGATGTATTGTTTCTAGATGTGGAAGAACTATTTGAAGGTGTCATACAAATATGCAATTTCTTATTGTGATATTTAAAATTATGCTCATATTTATAACACAGACTGAATGTTTCCATGAGACGAGCTCTGCCTCTCCCATGGCTATTCTGCTGTTTAAACCTTTGGAGTATATGCAAATAAAGAAATTTGTTAAGAGGTATGCACAAAAGTCACCTTAGAAACTTATACACAAAATGTCAACATTTCTACCTTTCATATTTCTTTTCATTGACACCAGCCAGCATGTTAGCCCACTGCTATAAGTAGATTGTTTATATTCCACTAAAATTCATATGCTAAAATCTTCAGGTAATGACATTATGTGAGTTCCTTTGGGAGAATATTATGTCATTGTTGCAGAAATATTATAAATGGAAATGATGCTTTTATATAAGTGATGCTAGGGAGACCCCCAAATCCTTCCTTGATAATAGGTTGAAGCCAGAAGATGTTTATGTTAGGAATGGGTCTCTCAATCAAAAAGCACTTTGGTCTTAGACTTCCCAGCTTCTAAAACTGAGAGAAAGTTGCACATCGTTATTGTTACCCTAGCCAACTAAGGCATCCTTTAGTGTTCAGCCTTAGCATCACTCCAAAGTGCTTTTTGTTTTATCCCATTATTTGTCACTGATTTTCTACATTACAGCAAAGGTTACATTTTATTTATTTATTTACTTGAGGGGTTAGGGCAGAGAGAGAGAGCGGGCATGCCAGGGCCTACATCCACTGCAAGTGAACTCCAGACACATGTGCCACCTTGTGCATCTGGCTTATGTGGGAACTGGGGAATAGGACCTAGTTCCTTTGGCTTTGCAAGCAAGCACTTTAACTGCTAAGCCATCTCTTTATCCCAAAGGCTACACTTTAAAAACAAATGAGATTATGTCTCTTCTTTGGTTAAAGTTTCTCTGCCATAACCAAATAAAATTCAAACTTCTTCCCTAGAGTAATAAGCTCACTATTTTAACTTGACTTCTAATTTTCAAGCAGGTTTGGAATCTCTCTTCTTGACATTGCTCTTTAGCTCTCCTGCCCTTATTTTTTTTTTCTCTTATTTCCTGAGCATTTGAGAGATCTTCCTACAGTATCTTGACCTTGACACCCTTTCTCTTGTAGAACATGACAGCAATTACCATCTTCATTAGAATCAGCTGTGGCTATGCAGGAGCGCCTCTCAAGATTGGGCCTGACGACATTTCTTCACAGAGGTGTGTGTGTGTGTGTGTGTGTGTGTGTGTGTGTGTGTGTGTGGTGTTGGGGTGGAGGTTATCCATAAGACCCTCATGTGAGATCTTAACTGCCCTCTCATGCCTTTCACAGTCTTTGGTCTCTGTGCCACCTTTATGTAATTCTGCCAAACTGAGGGGTTGGAGTATATTGGTTAACAGAAGGAGGGACTATCTATGGAGCTGTGAGGTTTACATCCATGGTGGGATGAAACTAACTGGTAATACAGCTGCTGTGGCCTCATGCATGTTCTTGTAAGTACTCTCTCACCGGTGATCTGTAGCTGAAACCATTTTGTGACATAGTACTTTGGTATGATTTCGTTGCACTTTCTGATGACAGACTTTTTTTACATCTTCCTACCTGCAACACCTTCTACACTGACTATTAACACATGGAGTTTTGAATTTCAGCTTCTGTCTCATCTTAAATATTAACACTGCAGTTCCACACCTAATAAGAATTCCTTAAATAATTCAAACACCAGACAGTCTAATCCTTTACACTGTAGTTAGATGTTGTTGTTGCTGTTTGCCACACAGGACATTTGCAGATATGTAAAAATATTATCTTTATTTGTTTTTTTTTATATATTTATAGTATTTATCAGCCTACCAGAGTATACATTTCTTATTTATTTATTTATTTATTTATTTAGAGAGAGAGAGAGAGAGGCAGATATAAAGAAAGAGAGAATGGGCATGCTATGGCCTCCAGCCACAGCAAATGATCTCCAGATGCATGCACCCCTTTGTGCATCTGGCTTTTGTGGGTCCTGGAGAATTGAACCAGGGTTCTTAGGCTTCACAGGCAAATGCCTTAGTCAATAAGCCATTTGCTCAACCCCCAGAGTATACATTTCTTTAAAAAGCATGCATGCATTTTCTTTCTCATTATGTCTTCTCCATTGTTTGACATTGTGCCTACAACAAAGTATCAAATCAATATTGATTAAAATATGATATTGAAAAAACAAAACATATAAATAGATGCAATCTATTCTTTTATTTACTTGTTTTTGAAAAGCAAATGGTAAGAAACCTTATAAGAAGTTTCCTCTGTTACAGGTGTCACACTGACTCTATTTGCATATAGGAAGGTAGATTCTCCAAGTGAGACAGAGTGCTAATACAAATGACAAAAATAATGAGCATTCTGATGAGGCATACCTTCTGCCAGTTTGGTTTAAAAAAATCCACATTACCTGGGGAGTTAGTTGATGATGAGACAATCAAACATAAATTTTAAGATTACATTCTTTGATGAAACTCTCTTGGTTAAATCATGACATATTTATGAGTGGTGTGGTCTTGTTACACTTGAATTCCTACCACATTGATTCTTTGGTACACTGGATGATATTACTAATAGCTACTTTCTATGGTGCTTACAATAAAACAAGACAGTGGATGTAAAACCCTTACAATAACATCTATAATAATATGTTAAGAATGTGTTAATATTCAACTATAATAATTTTGCTCTTGCAAAATGTTTCTAGGATATGGGTTATTAATAGCTAAGTGGAAAGGTTAAGGCAGAGTAGAAATAATGGTAGCTCCTGGATCTATTGCTCAGCATAAAACCACAGCTATATATAGTAATCCTGTTTTTTTTTAAGTATCATTATGACTAGTTATAATATGTGTTGTGTTTTCATGAAGAAATTAAATAATTCTTCAGTGTGCTAGAGTCTCTTATGTCATCCATGAGTAGACCAGAGATAAGATTTGGCTATCAGTAGATGATTTGGGATGCCCAGGAATTCCTCTCAAAGAATTGTGGAGTGGTGCAGGGAAGGGAGATATCCCATACAGGGTACATTTCTAATTCAGCTAGAATGACAAAAGTAGGGACTTCTGCTATTGAGAAACCCTCAGACCATGTGTAATTCATCCAGGGAATGTTTCCCTGGCATGAGTGAAGGAATGAACATTTGTACTCATTCATTAAGTCTACTCTTCAGAGATGTTGATACTTTGGCAGAGAAGACCTTGTTGCTATGTCGGATAAAGGGTGGCTTTACATGACTCAAGAGGCAGTACCCTTGGATATAAGGCACTTAATACTTTCAGGACACAGGTCTGAGGCATTCAGGTGCACGAGATACAGGCATGTCAGGTAGAAAGAGAAAAATAAAATACATAAGGTCAGAGTTGAGTTTCCTACATTGAGGCCTTAATGGCCAGCATGAGGATAGTTGTAGAGGTCCAGTGACTTCATGCTACAGGGTAATTATTACACTAGGAAGATAGTTTCCCTGCTTAACACTGTGGTACCACTATTATTCACCCTGCCAAGAACCCACAGTGCATGAGTAGGTGCATTTATGCAATTTGGAACTACCATTTGCCTCTTATCACATGAAAAAGGGTATGCTCGCTTTCTTACTTCATGAGCTAATGAGACTTTTTGTTCAATTGAAACTATTTTTGAATTCTTTACAATAAAAATATTGAAATATCTCCACAAGAAGTTAATTGCCATCTCACCAAAGTATACTCAGGTAGTAAAAATAAGCAAAATTCTATTCTGTGCTAAGGGATAAATCCCTATGCAGAATGGCTTAAGAGAATAGATTTCTTGTTCTCACTTTAGTGCTATCCTTCATAACAATGATACTGACTTTCATTTCAAAATGAATATTTTTGAGGGTGATTTTTTTGTATCTATTTCTTGAGCATTTTGTTGTGTTTCTTAATTTCATTTGACATATGTTTGTTTCTTCAGATAATATTTTCCTTATTTTTTTAGCTGTAAACATGTAAGGAAAATATTAACTAATAAATATGAAATGGAGGGGTTCCAAAACCATCACAGGCAACCAAAATGCATGTGTAGTTTTGAAGTATGAGACAAATTTCTTATCTGACATAATATTTGGGTTCTACATATATGCCAGAACAAACACAGTAAACAAGAACCTGGAAACTTCTGGTATATTAGTAACTTCCCAAAATATTGAAATAATATCTTCATGTAAGTAGGAATGAAGTTAATTATAGGATCAAACTAGACAGTTATATTGTGTTTTTTTTTTTTCCAAAACTAAGATGTTAGTTTGCAAGAGGACCCAGCAAGTCCTATCCCTTGACATATGCTGAAGCATTCCATGACTAGAAGACTGGCTACAAAATATTTCTTAAAAACATATTTTATTTATTTATTTGAGAGAGAAATAGGGAGAGAGAGAGAGAGAGAGAGAGAATAGGCGTGTCAGGGCCTCCATCACTGACCTCTAGATGCATACTCCCCCTTGTGTATCTATCTGGCTTATGTGGGTCCTGGAAATTCAAACTGGGATTCTTTGGCCTTAATCGCTAAGCCATCTCTCCAGCCCCCCAATATTTTTTTCACTTGGCATAGGCAAAATATTCTTTAATTGTTGTAAGACTTTCTATACTGGGGCTATTTTCTGTATATGTAATTTGGAGAATATTCCATAGACAATTAAACATCTTTATTTAGAAATTCCAGTTAGCAAAATGAAAGGCAGTTCTATTTTGTTGGGACTTACATTATTCTACTGAAAAGAGAAGCAATAAATACATATAATATGTGGTCTAGTTTTACTGCCTACATTGTGTTGTGAAAGAATTACTTCATGATTTCTCAACACTCACTTGAGCATCAAATAATTGTCAGACACAGGACAGGAAGGTGAGGGGATGAATTCACCAGGAATGTGTACATGCTTTTAGCCAATTCCTGCAACTTACAATATGCCTGCTGTCTAGGAAGCTTTCCAGGTTGCAAAGTGGGAGGCTGACAGAGAAACACATTCTTGTGTCAATCAGATGTTCCCTTGTAGACTACTAGCACCTCTTGGGAGTCAGCAATTCAATGCACGCTCAGAAAGTGATGTCTCAAAACACCCATAGCCCTGAGTAGAGGCACATCTCCAAAACCCTCCCCGCTTTATCTGTGGATGAAAGACACCTAAAAGTGGCACACATGCTTATTGCTCTCTGTCCACACAGAAAAAAAGTGCTAGAATAATTGCAAGTGTGCAGGATGGTTGTAGAAGCTTTGAGATATTTTTACCTGGGGAGATGAAGAGGTCATACAAGAAGAAGGAAAAAGCAGGAAACAGAAGTGATTCACATTACTATTGAGACATTTTAAGGGTAGCAAGACACTGAAAGTAAATTAAAAGTCAGAAATGTCCTTCAGCCTGTAGGAGAGGAAACCTCTTCTTCCTAAGAACTTTTCTCCTAAACTAATCCTCATAGCCTCTACCTTATTGGAGGCAAGAAGTGTGAGAGATTATTCACCCCTTACTAGAAGACAAGGTTATTATTCCCTTCCCTGGGAATGTGTGATTGCTTCCTTTCCTGGAAGATTAAGATTCCTGGAAGATTCCTCCCTTTCCAAAAACACACTGCATGGAATATAGACTGATTAGTTCAAACTCCATCACATAAATTACCATAAAAGACCCAGCCAGATTCACCAGGAGGATTTCCCCATTTCCAAAGACCTTTTCCTGCCTTATGACAGGAGCTCTGCTTTCATTCCTTCTCTTAAACCCTATAATAAAATCTTTATGAACATCATCCTCTATGGTAGGTGGACTTCATTTGTTGAATTCATAACAGGAGATCCTGAGGCCACTGACTCAGTGGAAGTGTTGTGTGGCTGTAAATGTCTAACATCCTGAATCCTGAATTATTATCCAAGCAAGATCTGAGAAAGGCTCCATTGCTCTCAGAGACACCCCAGCTTCTCATTTTGTCATCACACCCTGGTGAATGAATATATCTATGTATACATATATACTACACAACCTGTATATAAATTTAAATACATAAACAAATACAGATGTATAATAGCTTAAATGTTATATATGGACATGGTATTATGAATATTTCTACTTTTTTAAAGATTTATTTTTATTTGTTTGCTTATTAGAGATAGAGAAAGGGAGAGAGAGAGAGAGAGAATGGGCCTCTAGCCACTGCAAATGAATTCAAGATGCATGTGCCACCATGTGCATCTGGCTTATGTGGGACCTGGAAAATCAAACCTGGCTTCTTAGACTTTGTAGGCATGCTCCTTAAATGCTAAGCCATCTCCCCAGTCCTCTATTTTGAAATTTAAGCAGAATAATTATACATGTATACACGTTTGGAATTTTTATGTGAGAAAACTCATTTTTATTAGTTTATTAGTTTTTATTAGTTATCTATAAAATGTGTATACAGCCATGATGGTACCATCATTAGCCTTTCCCCTGCCCTACCCCCTCTGGGTTGTGGGTCTTGAATTGTGGAGATAGCCATCAGTTATGGGGGTGAGGCAATGTCTCTGTGCATAATGACCTAACTTATGGCTCTAACAATCTCCAGTCTCCCTTCCATGAATTTCTCTAAGCCAAGTTGGGTTCATTCCAGATCTATTTCTGTAATGAGGTCATGGAAGTCTCTGCGTCTCCACATATCTGATTTGGCAGGAGTTGAGTTTTCTATGTCTATCTCCTTCACCCCATGCTGATACCAGGTTCACCAAGAAAGCAGCACTCTTGCTCATTTCCCCAATTATTCTATATCTTCAGCTGGTACCCTGGTGAGGTGCTGATTCTCTCCTCAGGTTCTGTGTCCATCTGAAAAAGAGAAGCAAATTCTCCAACTGAGAGTGATGTCAGTGCAAGATATGTACATAACCATTATTGTTTTAGAGAGAGAAATAAATAGGTGTAGGTCCTCTTGTATCCCACTATTGGTGGGACCTTGATATTGGAGAGCAAACTCTTTTTTGGATATGGTTCTGAATTGTTTATCAGTTGCAGGTATGGGTTTGATTCCACTGAATGGATCCATTAGCCAAATCAAGAGCAGCTGGTAACCTCCCATACCTGTGTGCCATTATTGCTGGAAATGAATGACAATGAGAACACAATGTACCAAAATTTATGGGACACAATGAAGGCAATCCTCAGGAGAAAACTCATTTTAAGGGAAATGTTACTCATGTAAGCAAGTATATGTGAAGAAAATAAAGACAAGTCAGCAAAATATCAAAAACAATTTCTGAGTAGATGACAAATATACATGAACATAGATGATAAAACTCATTGATGTATTAACTTATAGATATTACTGACCAAAAAATCTCTTAAAACCCCAAGACTGTAAGTTATAGATTCTTTTAGTAATTTATCTTCTATTAGAAAATAGAAATAATTAAATCAATAAATATACTACTATATAACTAGCACTATAATAAGTATATGAATCAAGCATAAGTATTGACTACAATTCTATGAGAGTGAGGTGAAGTGCTTTCCATTCCTGCTGTCTGGGGAGCAGGATGTTGAATTTTAAGAAGAAGGGAATGCAGTAACTCATTTCCTGAGCCTACTGTGTGACAGCCACACTTAAACAAAGACATGGTTATTTCCTAATAGTTTTTCCTGGCAGTCATCTCCCAATGACAAGGCTGAGGGAAGCAGATAATAACTCATTAGGCAAGAAACATATAAATATCATCAAATATGTTTATTTAATAGCATAGATGGAAATATATACCCACGTTATAAAGCTTTGAGTAGAACTATCTATTTTCAATTTGAATTGCATTCTCATATTTAAACACAGTAAGTAAAACCATTGTAATTATATGTGGGTAAGTGTTAGATAGCTAGATTCATGCTAGACAGGTAAACTATAGCAGAGATATGGCTCTCCTGGAGCAGATTAAATATGCATTTGTAATACATTTTATTTATTTATTTATTTATTTATTTATTTATTTATTTATTTATTTATTTATTTATTAGAGAGGGATGGATGGAAAGAGAGGAAGAGGCAGATAGAGAGAGGTGGGCCAGGGCCTCCAGCCTCCAGCCTCTGAAAATGAATTCCAGACACATGTCCCACCTTGTGCGTCTGGCTTACCAGGGTACTGGGGAGTAGAATGTGGGTCCTTAGGCTTCACAGGCAAGCAACTTAATAGCTAAGACATCTTTCCAGCCCTATAATACACTTTCACAGACATTAGTCATGGTCAATGCATGCACTACACTCTGCTTATGGCTATTCTAAATGTCACTGTTATGTAAAGTCTTTATACTAAAATGTACACCAACAAAGTGATTTGTAATAAGAAATGGGGAGTCTATAACAGGGGATTATGCCATTATGTCATTGGAGAGGTTCATGAATTTATAAGAGAAACTTGAAAGCTGCAGTCCCTCTTCTAAACAGGGGCATCACAAAAAGAGAAGCATCCTTTTGGAACAGCTGGAATTACCATCACTATACAACAAATCCTCTTAGAAAAGCTGGCCTAACCATCATTATACAACAAATCTCTAGACAACATGTTTTATCCAAAACTGGAAAGACAATTGTATTTTGCTATAAACTAGTCAATTCATGGTATTTTGTAATAGCAGGCCAAGGGAGGACAACAGAAACATTTCTTTACATTCAACACATACATGTATGTATGTATATATGTGTGTGTGTATGTGTGTGTGTGTGTGTGTGTGTGTGTGTGTGTGTGTGTGTGTGTATATATATATCTATCTTTCAACAATAAGATTAAACCTTAGCCCTTTTGTAGGCTGGGTAAACATTACCACTGAGCTAAACTCCAAGCTTCATAAATGAAATATATTTTAACTAATAGTTCCTATATAAACAATGATAGTGCTTACTGTACTTGGATAACGTTTGTATGTAACTTACTATCATTGCTTTTAGAGGCATTGCTAAGGAGAAAGAAAGAATGTGCCAGTGATAAAGGCATTTGGAGACAAGACATTTTACTAGGATTATATCAATGTGTTTTCTAAGCAAAATGCCTAGATATTTTCAAAATCAAATTGCTGGCATTTTTAATGGAACATCATTCAAGACCTTGCTAAAGGAAAGGACAAGAGTAGTAGAAGAAATAAGAGAATGCCTTGAATTTTAGATTCTCAAAACTTCCCCATGTGCCCTTTTCCCTCTCTCGGCCCTACAACTTGGTCATGCTAGTCCAGGAACCACACCCCGATAATGTAATAGGGGATAGCTGTGGGATTAAAAAAAGGGAAGACCACCCCACCCCCAACTCCTACCTTTGTATATCACCCAAGAGCCATCCTTCATAGGATTAATTTATCTCCTCTCTCCATAAAACTCCCTCCATGTTCCTTCTTGCTTTCTTTCTGGCTTTCCTGCTCAGTGGAGCATGCATCAGCCCTCTTTTTCCACTGTTCTTTCTTCCTTTCACCCTTCTCCCATTCCTTCTGTCCTCTATTACAATAAATTCTTGGATCTAAAAAATTATCTTTCCATGTCTCCAGATCCAAAGCGTCCCTCCCTTTTTTTTTTTTTTCATTTTATTTTATTTTTTTAATTTTAAATGTATATTTTTTTTATTTATATTATTCTGATTTTACATTCATAGTATTGGTTCCATTGTCTTCCTCCCTGTCCTCCCACTTTCAAAGGGACCCTCATCAATGGGGAATGTGGGTCATTCATTGTGAGGTTAGTCAAGAGATCTGGGGGGTATACCCCAGTCTCTGTGCATAATGCCCCAACTTGTGACTCTAACAATCTTTCTGCCCCCTCTTCCGTGAGTTTCCCTGAGCCACATTGGGGTCATTTTAGTTCTACTTCAGTGATGAGGTTTTGGGAGCCTCTGTGTCTCTGAATATCTGGCTTAGTTGGAGTTGGATGTTCTCTGTGTTTATCTCCTTCAGCCTTTTTCTAGTGTCATGATCGCCATGAACGCTGTATTCTTGCCCTTCCCCTGCATTGTTCTATGGTTTCAGTTGGGGCCCTGGTGAGGTGTGGTTAGCTGATCCTCCCTTCAGGTTCATTGTCCACCTGAAAAAAGATAAGCAAATTCTCTAATGGAGAGAGAAGTTAGTACTAGATAGAAGGGATGACCATATATGTGTTGGAGGGAATTTTATATGTGTTGGCTCTCTTCTAGCCCACATTTGGTGGTATCTTGATCTTGGAGACTGAGCTCATTTTTTGTACCTGGTTTTGACTTATTTCCCAGTTCCAGCAATGAGTTCCATTCCACTGAGTGGATCTATTAGCCAAATCAAGAGCAGTTGGTTACCCACTATGGCTGTTTGCCACCACTGCACTTGTATGAGCATTACGTCAAGTTGTTTCCTGCTGGGTATCTTAGACTGCAAGTTGTTTATACCAAGGTTGGACCTTTCACCTCTGGAGGCATCACCATACCTGATCTAAAGCTATACTACAAAGCTATTGTAATAAAAACAACATGGTACTGGCATAAAAACAGGAATATAGACCAATGGAACAGAATTGAAGACCCAGACTTTGGGTCAAGTAACTACAGCTACTTGATATTTGACAAAGGCCCTACCAATGCAAAATGGAGAAAAAACAGCATCTTCAACAAATGATGCTGGACAAACTGGACAACCATATGTAGGAAAATGAAACTTGACCCACACATCTCTCCATGCACAAAAATTGAATCCAAATGGATTAAAGACCTTAATATAAAACCAGAAACTCTGCTAATACTGGAAGAAAAAAATAGGAGGAACCTTCTGTGATATAGGAGTGGGAAAAGATTTCCTGAACAAAACCCTAGCAGCTCAGGAAATTAAACAATCATTCAACCATTGGGATCTCATGAAGCTGAAAAGCTTTTTCACTGACAAAAATACTATAACCAAAGCCAGCAGATTACCCACAGAATGGGAGAAAATTTCACCAGATATACAACTGACAGAGGCCTAATTTCTAGAATCTAAAAAGAACTCCAAAACCTAAACAATAAAGGGAGTTCTCAGAGGAAGAAATACAAATAGCAAACACACATTTAAGAAAATGTTCAACATCCCTAATCATCAGGGAAATGCAAATTAAAACAACTATGAGATTCCACCTTACCCTAGTAAGGATGGCTAACATTAAGAAAAACAATGAGGGGCTGGAGAGATGGCTTAGCTGTTAAACGCTTGCCTATGGAGCCTAAGGACCCCGGTTCGAGGCTTGATTCTCTAGGACCCACGTGAGCCAGATGCACAAGGGGGTGCATGCATCTGGAGTTCGTTTGCAGTGGCTGGAGGCCCTGGCGCACCCATTCTCTCTCTCTCTCTCTCTACCTGCTTATTTCTGTATCTCTCTCTCTCTCAAATAAATAAATAAAAAATAAAATATTAAAAAAAAGAAAAACAATGAAAACAAATGCTGGCGAGGCTGTGGAGAAATGGGAACAAGTTTTCACTGCTGGTGGGAATGTAAAATGGTTCAACCACTATGGACAGCTATATGGAGACTCCTGAAAAGGATGACCATAGACCTACCAATGGATCCAGTTATTCCCTTATTGGGCATTTACCCTAAAGGCTCCAAGCCTCAGATCAGAGACATTTGCTCAACCATGTTTAAAGCTGCTCAATTCATAATAGCAAAGAGCTGGAATCAACCCAGGTGTCCATCACTAGATGAGTGGATAACAAAGATGTGGTATACTATGGAATTCTACGTAGCAGTAAGGAAAGATGAAATAAGGAAATTTGAAAAAAAAAATGGTCAAACATGGAACAGATCATCCTCAGTGAGCTCACCCAAGCACAAAAAGATAATCGTCGCATGGTCTCGTTTATCTGTTGCTCCTAACCTGAATCCACGTGACATGTGGCCAAACCTAATAAACACTCTGAGGCCCAGACAAGAGGGAGGGTGGGATGGAGGGAAGGTAAGGGTGGGAGGGAACGAGAGGGTGGGAGGGAGGACAAGGAGGGGATATAAATTGGGACCCTCCCTTTTTTTTTGGATCATGTAAGTCTATCCTAACATGAAATAATGCCTTGGACACTAGAAACTATCAATCTTGGTCATCTATTGTGAAACCTAAATTTAATAATAAAATAACAATTGATAATGTGAATGGATTTCTAGGTGACTAACAAGTCTCTGATGTTGACTTCCAGATAACCTAAGAGTTGTTGAGTTATTTTTTTTTTCATTTATTTCTTTTTTCTCCTCCACCACCTCCTCCTCCTTCTTCTTTTTTGGAAAGAGATGGGATATTTCTGAGTGCTTCTGTACTCTTGATGACTATTCAGTGCTAGCCAATGTCCTTCACAGGCACATGGTCTCCAACTGGTGGCATTGTTATTGTTAAACTGGGAACTTTATTAGATGGATCCTAGTATGATGAAGTAGGTCTCAGGAGACTGAAGTTTTGTCCAGGCCCATCTTTTTTCTCCCTGTTTTCCATTAACCATGCTGGGAATAGCCTCTTCTTCCATAGGCTTGTGCCATTATGACATTTTTTCTTTACCACATGCCTAGAATCAACACAGCCAAGGACTATGAACTGAAATCTTTGAAACATTGAGCTGAAACAAATCCTTCCTAAAGTAAGATATAGGACTGAGGTGTTAAAGGTGCTAGGATAGAGAGAGAGAAAAAAGAAATTATCTATGTGTGGATGGAACAAGCATGGGAAATTTAATAGTTTAAGACTAAAGTTGAGGAAGCAACATGTCTTAGTAATTCAAAGTGACTTCAGTCAACACTGATAAAGTGAAAATACTGAAGTTGTTTCTGTGTTTGCCACCATTATTGATCTCAGAGAGAGATAAAAGATTGAGAAATGCATGATTATGAGAATGTACCTGGATGTAAACTCACTAAGAAACAAAATAAGGAGCTCACTGTCTTCTGATTCTCAGGTGTTTTCCTGTAAGCATAGTGACATGCATGGGTGTCATAACTTTCAGCAAGCTGCAGACACCCTGTAGGACTTACAACATAATTTTGAGAAAAGCCCTCCACAAGTATTACCTAAAATATATAGTGTTTCTACAGACTTTCAAGAGACTCATATAACCTAAATCTAGAGCAGTGATAAAAAACCCTGGTCTGCTTGCCATGCTCAAGGAAAGCTTTCAGATACATGCACCCGATATCAAAGGAACTTTCTTTAATATTGCTCTGAGTGAACAGATATATTTTCCTCAAGAATTCCGATATTTCATCAACATTTTTTTTTCTCAGCAAAAAGTTTGATCTGTGACTCCTACATCAAAAAGTTACACTATGTGGTTTGACATTTCTTTTATATGTGTGATCCCCGCCTGTATATTTATGCATTGCTTATGTGAAACCTATTTTATTAAAGTCTCCAGTCAGACACTCGCTTTGTTCCTTGCCTCTTTGGAGTCAAGTTTAGACCACTGACATCAAGGCAAACTATATTTGTGGAACTTCAAAAGCAATCTCAAATCTGAATAGTAGAATAGGCACTAGAATCAGAGGAAAACATTTTTAAAATGAACAGAAATTTTACAATTTCCATCAGATTATGAGACATCATTTTTTCATATTTAAGAATGTGCTTTATTACCAAGAC
This sequence comes from Orientallactaga sibirica, assembly GCA_036365145.1. Lineage (NCBI taxonomy): Eukaryota > Metazoa > Chordata > Mammalia > Rodentia > Dipodidae > Orientallactaga > Orientallactaga sibirica. The sequence continues at coordinate 5,607,395 of JAEOAD010000043.1, read as the reverse complement.
AGAAAAGCAGTAAAGTGCCTGGAGTAAGAAGAATGGTGGTGTTCACTGTTGTTAACTATGATGCATGGGAGGTCTTTTCTTCTCCTGAACCCTCTCTAGCATCTCTAGCAACTTCTTCATAGATATATTTCAGCTCACATTTGGATTCTGAAGATGATAGGTCATTTTGTACACCTCCATCACTTACCAACTCCAGGGAAACGTAATTACCAAGAAAATTGAACTTTGTTGGAGACAGTCTGGACTATATACCCTTTATTCCTGCATAGAAAGGAGAAGGGGGAAAGTGTTCACAAGCCAACATATCCAAGTATTCTCATGTGACCTACAGACCCCATGTGATGGATGAATTCCAGAAGTTTCTCAACATTTTTTCCATATAAGTCTCACAGTTTTCTGTTTGCTAAGTTTAAGTCACATGGCTCTTATTTACTAAATCCCCATGTATGCTAACATAACATGCAGACAAAGAAGTCACTGTATTGTACTGTACCTTTCACATATAAGCTTGTTAACCATTTCCTTATGTGCCTCTTAATAAAATCACCATGTTGGGGCTGAGAGGCAGAGGCCCTACCCAATAATGTTGTCTCCCCAGCCTGCCTTAATGCTCTAAGTCTAATGTGTCTTCAGTGAACTGGGACCAATTATCTTTTTCCTATGCTCTCCTTGGTTCTTTTATGCTTACATTTGATCATATTGCAGATTGATTCATACTAACTAAATTTCTCACATTTGTTTGTTTCCACATGGGATTTTTTTTTTTTTTCAGTTTCAGATTGGAAATACATTTTGCAAATATCTATTATGCTATTTTTGTGTTGAATTTAGGAAAATCTATATATTTCATTATTTCATGATTTTGTATTTCTTTCCAACATATAATCTCTAATTTATATGAAATAAAATGCATTTAGTTGATTATATACCTCTTTCTGGTCACTAAATGAACTAACATATAAGACTTCTCTTGGCCCTTCATTGTTTAATAGCCTCTATTTCTGTATTAGTTTCATCACATTGCTGAGACAAAATAGCTGGCAAAGATAAGTTTAAGGGAGGCAGAATTTATTTCATCTTACAGTTCCAGGTTGCACTCTATCTTCTGGTAGAGAAAGCCTGGCAGCAGGAGTTTGAAACAAAGCTGATTACATTCAGCCCACTGTGAGGAAGGTGAGAGTAATGGAAGCCCATCTGTACTGAATTAGCTCTCTCCTTTTCATACAGTCCAAGACACTGGGGACTGTCCTGTCCAGATTTAAGGCATGTCTGTACATGTCAACTGACCTAATCAAGATAATCCCATGCACAGAAGCTAATATAATCTACATAATCCTTCACAGATGTTTCCAGGTCCTATCAAGTTGCTGATCAATATAAACAATCACAATCCCCCCACACACACACACACAATGAATGTTACCAAGGGTCAACTAAAGACTAACTTGAAGAACAAGAATGGATTGGGATCCAAATTTATTTATTTATTTGTTCATCCATCCATCTATCCATCCATTCATCCATCAATGCATCCATTCATTAATTTGAAACTTTATCTTTGGTCTTACTATGAATCCTGCTTGCTTGATATTTGCTTTGTATCCTGATCAAATTAAAGATGATCCTCCTACTTAGACACCCAAGTGCTGGGATTATAAATCAAGTGTCGCCATGCAGATTTTTTTTTTTTATGAGGCAAAGTTTTATTGGGTAAAAAAGAAAGAAAAGCTGGTCCACCAGGGCTTGACCCAGAGTTAGAGATCTCAAGATGCAGCCCTGAACTGTTCAGAGTGTCAGCTTTTATTGGAAAAAACCACAAGATGTTTATAGCAAAAACAGAATGGGAGTTAAGTCAGAAAGTTACATACTGTAAAACAAGGGGGTAGTGGTTTTTACAAGAAGTCACAAGGTTACAGAGGTCACATAGGCAGAACTGAGGGAAGAAACATTCTATGCTATGTAATCATACAGATATTTAGAAACAAAGAGATACAGGAAGGTCATGGTACATTGAACAGAGGGATCATCCCATTCCTTAGGTAAAGGTAAACACTTGCTTTGAACAGAAGGATCATCCCATTTTCCATTTCCCCCTCTGATAAGACACTAAGTCAAATCTAGTGCATTTTATCTAAGGGGGTATATTGTGTCTGCAATACCATGAGTTTAACAATATTTATTCTATTCTTTATATTTACAGCATTAATAATTCAGGGTCCTATGGTAAAGCCTAAGGGCAGTAGTATCGGGTGGCAGCAATAGATGAAATAAGGGTACTTAGCCATGGAGACCAACTAAACATAGACTGAAACCAATTATTAGCAGTTTGTCTCTGAAGTTTTCTTTCTTTGGAATTTTCTCTAATTAAAGCCAGTGTATCTTGGATCATTTATGACTGGAATAAAAGCAATAAGTTTTACTAAATCCATACATAGGTCCCCTTCTTTCATAAAAAGTAAGTCTAATCCTCTTCTATTTTTTTCTTTCCACTTTCACAACTGTTGAAGTGGTTAGGATGGCCTAGTGGGGGCCCTTCCAATGTCCCAATATGGTGTCTTTTCATCTGAACTCTGTTGCCAGGCTTCAGCTGTTGTTGGGATCCCAGTCCGGTTGTGTGGAAGGGAAATGAGGCAGCTATTGGCTCTCAACACTAGTTTCTTGGCTTCCCTTCAGGTTTATTTTTTTCATGTTCCTCTGTGGTAAAGAGGATCTGCAAGAGTTGATGACAGTCTTCCCATGTGGGCTGATGGGTATTGAAGACTGTCTCGAGAAGGGATATCAGAGAAGCTACCAATAAAGGAGTGAGCTGGCAGTCCCAGGCAAAAGTTCCCCATCAACAGCTTGCTACCAACTCCAAAACCAGTAACATGCAGATGGATGGAGATTTGGTTCTCGGGCCAAGATTAGGGGTCCTTGCCTGGTTCAGTTGTCCCAGAGTTGGGGAGGGAGTTCTTGAAATATGGATCCAGGGTGAGCCCCCAAAATGTTATGGGGTCTGGTGTCGCACAAGTAAGACCATCGACTCACGGGATGTGAGGCAAAGTTTTATTTTGTAAGACAGAAAGAAAAGAGGAAAAACTGGTGCACGAGGTGGGTTAAGAAATAGGATTGTCTCTTTTATTTTCTTGCTAATCTAAACAAGTTGACAATAGAGTTTAGCCAACACAGACATATACAGTAATTTATTCACAGTTTTGAGGGATTAGAATATGGATAGTTTTTTAGTTGAATTTTACTGAGGTAGGGTCTCACTTTAGCCAAGGCTGACCTTGAATTTATTATATAGCCTCAGGGTGGCCTTGAAATTTCAGTGATCCTCCAACCTCAGCCTCCTACGTGCTGAGATTAAAAGTGTGCTCCACCATGCCAGGCTGCGATTTAGATATTTTGAAGGACAATTTTCCAACCTACCATAGAGTATGTATAAAAATATTAATTATGTTACAGAAATAAGCAAAATTTCCTAAATTATAATTCTCTTTAACATATGGTTTGTAAGAATCTAATACATACATCTTCCAATTCAATCACCTCTCTTGTTTCTCAAGATGAAAAAGGGAACATGAAGTAATTTTGGAAAAAATAATTCTCTCTTTCTCTTCCTTCCTTCTTTTTTTATTCCACCATCTGTCTTCCTTATTGACTCTTCTATTCACTGCTGTACCTTTCTCATATACCTATCATCCATCATCTATCTATCTATCTATCTGTCTATCTATCATCTATCAATCATCAATCCACCTAACATCTATGTAGCATCTATATATCATTTGTCAATCTAGCTGTCTACCATTCATCTATGTGTCATCTGTCATCCAATCTTCTAATTTTATACACTTATCTATCTACCACATATCTATCCACCCATCCAGTCATTCATTTATCTCTGTTGAAAAGTCACTTTAGTATAAGTTTATCTGATTTTATGTATTCTTTTGTCCCTTTAAAACATTTTTATTTATTTAAAAGCAGAGAGATACATTGAGAAGAGAGACAGATAAAGAGAATAGGCATGCCTGGGCCTCTAGCCACTGCAAACAAATTTTGGATGCATGAGCCACCATATGAATCTGGCTTTACTTGGGTACTGTGGAATCAATCCTAGGTTGCTCAGCTTTGTAGGCAAGTGCCTTAACTGCTGAGCCATGGCTCCAGCCCTAATTGTATGTATTTTTTCTAAATACATGTGATGTTAACAAATCCATACTTCTGACATAGAGGGGATATTTAAGGATCTCTGTGACTAGATCAGAATGAGTTTGTTTTACTTGAAGGTCATAGGCTGCCCAAAATGGCCAAAATGACATAGAAATATTCTCCATATATGCAGGATTTGCTACATCATATTGAGACCAAAAGAGAAGATCCTTCTAACATGTATTCTGCTAATTTCCCTGCAAATTATAAAAGTTATGATAGTTACTCAGTGTATTGGGAAGATCAGCTGTACAAATACTTTAAATAATATTTGAACATTAACTATTCCATTGCATTAGGGGAATTGGGTAAATTTTTTTTCTTCCTTCTTTGATGGACCTGCTTTTGGCTGATCTACCAGTTAATGAGGACTGCAGTAGGCTCAGAGTAAAGCAAACTCTGGAGGCTGCTCATGGTTCTCAGTAATCCAGTTCTGCTGACACAGTGTTAAGAGCTTGATTGATGTGCCCCATGTCACTCTATTCCCTGTAGCAGCTTCAATTCTCCTATCACTTGTCATCATGGGGGAGAAGTATTTGTTGTTTCATTATCTGAGTGCCACACTGGATTAAAAGGTCTCATGCTCATCACTGTATCTCCAATGTCAGTATTGACAGGCATGTAGTAGGCACTCAGAAACAAGTGAATGATTTCCCACATACTAAAAAGAAATAGCAAATTTTTAAATGCTAGAGATTTTTATGAAGGGGTCATTTCAGGGACAATATCACCTTTATGTTAAAACTCCTTTTACTTTTTTGCTATTTTTTAATTTTATTTTATCTCTGGTATCATAAGCATTCACAACCTCCTTACAGAGAAAATGCTCCCACACATGTTTTACTCATCTCCATGTGGAGATATCTTTGTTAAGAAGTAATATGTCAGCACCATTAAGATCCATATATGCTCACAGCTGTACGCTCATGTAGGAATTCCAGCATGCTTCAGGATGCCTTAAGAAGCCTTTTATAGAGATCTTAGAACTTTCTTTTTTTTAATTTTTTTTTATTCTGAGGTAATTCTGATGGGGTTACCTTTATATGTAATGTGTTGCTTTTCCCTAGCTGCTTTTAAAACTCTCTTCTTGTTAACAATATTTAGGGTTTTTATGATAATGTGTCTTGGAGAGTTTTGCCTTGGTCCAGTCTGTTTGAAGTTCTGTTAGCTTCTTGTATCCTGATGGGAGTTTCTTTTGAGAGATTGGGAAAGTTTTCTTCGATAATTTTGTTGAATAAATTCTCAATTCCTTTGGTCTGAATTTCTTCCCCTTCTGTTATCCCCATGATCCTAATGTTGGAATGTTTAAGGCTATCCTGCATTTCCCACATGTTCTGTTCACAAAAAAATTTGAACTTATTGAAACTTGAATTCACATACAATAAACCACAATATTTCCATCCCCTCCCCCACTTTCCCCTTCACAACTCTGCTCTCTATCATATTCCCTCCATTATCTCCATTAGTCCCTCTTTTATTTTGATATCATTATTTTTTTCTCCTATTATAAGGGTCTTGTGAAGGTATTCCTAGGCACTCTGAGGTCATGGATAACAAGGCCAAATTCTGTCTGGACAGTTGCATTTTAAGGAGTGGTACACTTCCTTTGGTTCTTACATTCTTTCTGCCACCTCTTCCTCACTAGACCCTGAGCTTTGGAGGGTGTGATAGAGATGTTTCAGTGCTGGACACTCCTCTGTCACTTCTTCTCAGCACTATGTTGCCTTCTGGATCATCCCAGTGGTCATTGCCATCTGAAAAGAGAAGCTTCTCTAACCAAAAGTGAGAGTAGCATTAATATATGAATATGAACATTAAGTGTAGTGCTTTCAAGGCCGTTTAGTGAGAATAATATATACATTTAGCCAGACAAGAGCAGGCTTTATACCTGTAAGGCTCATGATCTCCCCTGCCATAGGCTTTTGATTAGGTTTTCAGTATCAGGCATGTATTCCCTCCCATGGAGTCGACCTTCAGTCCAATTAGAGAGCAGTTGGTTTTCCCAAGAGCAGACATGCCATTTTGCACTTATTCAGTCATTTGGCCTGTCTGGCCAAACTTGAGGCTTCCAGTGTCCATTGTTTTCACAGCTTATGATTTCTGTCTCCTATAGGGCTGCATCAGTGCAGCTTTTTCCAGCTTTCAGTTGTCTGTATAAAGGGAGAAGGTTTTCAGCTCAGCACTAGCTTGACTTTTCAGTGACCTTGTCACCCAGGCATGTGAAATCTTCAGCAATATGGTCTTACCATCTGTTTTTCATGTGAAACCAAGGGCCTTGGTAATAGCCTGTAATGTTTTGGAGGCAACAGGGACCTCCCTTGCCAACAGCTCATTGGAAGGTATCTCATCCCTAGCACTGAAGTTTTTGTAGTAATAGTCTATGGCTTCTGGATATGCCATTTTCAAAAAAAAGTAGGTTTTTCTTATTCGGAATATCTTGAATTTTGATTGACCCTCCCCCCACCCTTCTTTTACACAATCTCTTCCCCTAGCCTCACTTAGGCCTTCCAACCCCTGGAATCTGTTCTTCTACTTACATATATATATATATATATATATATATATATATATATATATATATATATATATATATATATATGATCACCCCTTAATCCTTCCCTCTCCTCCCTCCCTTATAGCCTTTTTCTAGCTTACCAGAGCTGAGAATTTTCTATCAGAGGCTAAGGTGCTATTTTTTGTTTGTTTGGTTTTTTTTGTTTATTTAAAGTTAGGTGATTCCTAATTTTCTCCATAGATTTTATAGCAGTAATGTGTTAAATTCTGACCACATCATTTCAATGCCAGTTTGTAGGACTGCACTGCTATGGAGTGGTCACCACTACTATAAACTCTGCCCCTGGACTTGAACCATTACACATATAATTATATAAAAATTACGCAACACAAGACAATCCAACTGTCACTTGAAAATAGCCATTCAATGAGATGCACTTTTGACAGTTCAACCAGCAAAAATAGCAATGCAGAAGAGCTGCATTTTCATGTAAATGAGATATGCATATTCAAATTCTCAACATTCTGAAATGAATCACAGTGTTCTTCACAATGGAATAGACTTGAAGATATTTGCATTTTTTGTGTGTGAAGCAAAAATGACAGATTGTAGTATGTTGAAAATTTTCTTTACTGAACTTTTGGAATGTTAAGTTGTACATATTGTATGGCTATATCTTTCTGTTAAATACTTTCACACAGCTATTCAATGTTCTCAAGTACAGTTCTTCCTTCTGCTTCCATACTGATATCAGCTAAAAAATCAAAATTTTAATTTTATATTTAGTACAAACAGTCACAATAGTTATCCTTCAACTAAAGGCAGCATATAACAACAAAAGCTCCTTCCATTCAATCTCACTAAATAATTTTATAATACTATAATAGCTACCATACTTCTACAATGTAGGTTTGGTTGATGCTATTGAAACTGTATACCTCAAAAAATCTCTCAATGTTTTCAGTTTTTGAAGAATTCAAATTCTTTAGGTTTATTCCAAAAGACAACCTTATACTTTAGCCATTATCCATATAGTTATTACCCCCAAGATACACCTATACACACACACACACACACACACACAGACACACACACACACACGGTCATGCTGAGAGGGAGTCAGGTAGCTTTGTCGGGCAGTTAGGGTGACTGGGCCCCTGAAAGTATCCTTGCAGTCTCCACTTTGCTAAATATCAAAGTAAGATCTGACGCCTTATCTCTTCCCTATATCAGTTTTTCCACAAATAACCTGGATCGCTTCTGGGAGAGAGGTCTTCTTTCCTAGGATTTAATCATACCATTGTGGTTGGTCAAGCTCAGCCACCAAAATTTGGTGTCGTGAATAGCCTCTTACTGAAACAGCCTCTACTCCAGACCAGTCAGCTGTCTCTCTGGCTCACCTGAGCTGGAAGGAAGGGACCACCACCACAGATTATAAATATGTTTACCAGAGGGGGCAACCTCTCCTGGTGGCTCATCTATCAATGTATGAACCTCCAGGTTCTGGTGAGTTTCCCTCTTGTCTCAGCAAGGGGGAGAACCACTTCACCCCTACTCCCCACATGGACTCTTTACTCCTCTTTCCCTCCACATGGGAGAAGCTCTTTGCACTTACTTTTCTTTCCTTTCTAACTTTGTTTTTATGCTTCTTTCAGGCCTACTACTTGGGCTGTCAGGCAACATAGGTACATTCATTTTCCTTCCCTTCATTCTGTACTTCCCTCAATAAATATAATAATTTAATAATATTTCTCCATCTTATTTTGTCCAATTCTTCGGTTTGCAGTAGACAAGAACCTAAAGTTTGGGGTTCAAAGATTTTCTTAAACTCTTAACGCCTCATTTCATTATCTAAGCAAATAATTTACATAGTTGCATAATTGCATTGAGAAGTTAAAATCTTGGTTTGCTCTCATTTTTCTACTACCACATTTAATTAAAAACCTGTGTTTGCACATATATTTTCCTCTTTGCAGGTGGACTAAACCATTTTCCCTTCTCAAAAGTTATTTCCATAAAAGGCTACTCACACTGGATGCCATATCTCTTCCTGTCCAAGAGCCCTTGCTATTCTGTGATTCCTGATTATCTTCAGTGTCCTCAATATCTATGAAAAAATGTCTAACATTATTTATGCTTATTATTTTATTAGTTATATTCCCATTGCTGTGACCAAATCATGAAACGAAATGGAAGGAAGGAAGGAAGGAAGGAAGGAAGGAAGGAAGGAAGGAAGGAAGGAAGGAAAGAAGGAGGGGAAGAAGAAAAAGGGGGTTTATTGTGATTTACAATTTGAGTTTGCAATCCATCATGGCAGGGAAGGTAAAGCAGCAGCTCGAGGCAGCTGGTTACATTTAGTTCACAATGAGGAAGCACAGTGATGTATGCTGGTGCCCAGGCAGCTCTCTTCATTTTTTATAGTCTAGAACTTCTACCTGTGGAATTGTGCCACCCAATTAATTGGGTCTTCCCATCTTAATATAATCAAGATAATTGCTCAAAGCAAGCCCAGAGGCTCATTTCCTATTTGATTCTAGATGGTATCAACCTGAAAATCATATAAGCCATTCCAAGAATAATAGTGAAAACTATAAAGAAATCTATTTTTTGTGACAAAGTATTATCCAACTATTTTAAGATTTCTCTTCTCTTCACTATATTTTTTCATAAACATACAAAAAGGTGCACAGACACTCTGTATACTGTGCTAACATTTACTGATGCTTCTATTGTAATTTTATATTTCCCTTACAATGCTGCTGAGACTTCCTATCTGTCACAAACTAAAATGTTTGATTGACAACCACTATCATGTTGTGCAAGCTAGTAAGGTTTGTGGCTACAAGGTATTTCTAAGTCTAACTCAATGGCACAGGCACCTCAGAATTTGGTAAGTTTATTTACTGTAGCTTACTAGAGGGATTTGTTTGTTTCCAGTGTTCCCAAGGAAGGGCTTTCTGCTTTACTTTGATTAGTAATATTGTTGAACAAAAAAAAAAAAAATCTTGAATGTACTTTTAACTTATTGATTAAAGCTATGTTTTTGTAATATTTTATTTAATTGCAAGGAGGGAGAGAGAGAGAGAGAATAAGAATGAATGAAAATGGGCACAGCAGGGACTCTAGTGACTGCAAATGAACTCTAGACACATGTGCCACTTTGTTCACCCAGCTTTATATGGGTAGTGAAGAACTGAACCCATATCATTAGGCTTTGTAAACAAGCACCTTAACTGCTGAGCCCTCTCTCCCTCCCTAAAGCTGTGTTTTCTTTTTTCTTTTTATTTTCTTTTACTTGTTTCTTGAATAGTCATTTGCACTGACAGGTAGCCTGGCCCAACACACTAACTTTAGTTTTTGGAGAACATCAAAGGAGTCCAAGGTTTAATCAGCTCTCATAATCTGAATATTGAAGATGTCCTGGATATAGGAAATTTAATCTCAGTCCAAACATACACCAAACTGAACTATGGACAATTTATCATTAATGGAATTCCAGAGAATGTATTTCCTGGATCTGGTCTTTTGTCCATATATGATAGAGGATAGAGAATCTGAAAAGATACTGTATCATTTCATTAAAGAACCTTATATTATATATATATATATCATATGTTAATATATACATACACATTACATGTCATATATAATGAGACATAGGGATATATCCCACTCTAGTATAAGAAGGAACAATGAGATTTTTGTTGATTTAAGTTGAGGTAATATGTGAATCAGCCAAAGGGCTTTAAACTCAAGACTTTAAGATTTATTCTGCCAATTAAATATTTGCAGCAGTGAAAACCAATCAATGGCTAAAAGGCTGTTGAAATATGCACTGGATAGGGTATATTGGCCAAATATTAGCAAAATATTAAGTGCTGTTTGATGTAGTATTTTTAATATTTTGTTTGGAGCTTCTGATAGACAGCATACCACCATTAAGTTTGTAGTTAACTGTTATGATCCCCTTTTTATAATTTATTCATTTTTATGTCTTATAAGAGTAAATAGTCAGCTGTCAAGAGGAAAAGATAAAGAATATGTGCTCTTTTATTCATTAAGTGTCAAACAATAATTTTTTGACAAGCTGGGTGTGGTGGTACACTCCTTTAATCTCAGCACTTAGGAAGCAGAGGTAGGGGGATCGACATGAGTTCAAGGCCACCCTGTTACTACATAGTGAATTCAAGGTCAGCAGGGCTAGAGTGAGAGCCTACCTGGAAAACCAAAATAATTAATAATAATTCATTGACTGTTTGAAAACAACACTTAATTTATCTTTTATTTCTTTAGTCTTTAGGTATGTTTAACTCCGTTTTTTTGTTATGTATTTATTTGCATATTCATTTATTTATTTATTTTTACCACTGACTGTATTGAACAAGCATATTTGTTTTCATCTGGGTCATAGGTGTGCATTTTTTCCTAGTCTCAAATCAATATGGTTAGTGACAGATGCTAATCCTCAAGGGGAGTTTGGAAATTAAGGTCATGAGTATTAATTTGGCTTAGATTTAACCCCTTCATTGTATTCTTTTAGGGTCACCTTTTTCTAAACCTTCATGTATGGCATGGTGTTACAGAGGGTCAAAGAGTCTATGATACATAAGGTGGAGACTGAAAGCATATCCTGCCATAGCTGCATCTGTCTCAGCCCTCCAGGTATCCCCACCCCACCTGCTAGATTAGTCTGGAGCAGCCTAAAGCCCTAGACTTTAGTTTTGTGCTTTGACTTGATAACTCATGCACTATGGAAAAGGGCAATGAGCGCAGTGGCCTACTTTGTGGGTGGTGACTTCCCACTCCCAGGAATCCCGGTCCACTGGAGGGATCAGGCTTTTACATAGGGAGCAAGAGCACCCTCTCTTCCTTAGAGCTCAGTCAACCTCCCAGTCTGACAAAGCGGACAACAGTGCCTTGGTACTCTAGAAGCCCAAGTGCCCTGGCCAGGGACTCACATCACTTCAGCCATAGAGTGTATGTATGGGATGCTCATATGTAGGACTGAGGCACTCCTCCCCTCTCCTGTCTTCCCATTAAACACCAAGTTAGTGGCCTTGGAATATGTGGCCCATAATTCCTGTGATGGTCTGTGATATAAGTCCCCTGGCTAGGTACATAGTAGCTGAGGTGACAAGTGAGGGAACTCGCACCCCCTGACCAATGTGGACATGGAGACAGGTGACATTTTTCTATCATGGGGGCCCCAAACTCCTTCTATAACAAGTGTCTTTCAAAAATACATTTCAAAGCAGAGCTGTACCCCAAATAACAAAAATGAAACACCCCCGTGGCTTTGTCCATTGAACAGGCTCTGCCAAGCTAGGAACTTGATGGATCCCCCATCCAGAGAGAATGTGTGATTTAAGTGGATAATCACAGTAGTGTCTCAGCATGGTAGCTATCCACAGAGTTTAACTAGTTAAAATTTCCCCTCAAACAAAACCCATAATATTTACTGAGGGAGACACAGAGAGATAGAAAGAGAGAGAGAGCCCAAGCGAGCAAGGGAAAGATAGTGCTGGAACAGCAAACAGCATCGAGGCTCAAGACAAAGCCGGTCTACAGGTTTTGGTTGAGCCCAAGGCCCGCTTTATTGTGATCTGGAGCCAATTGTAAGCTTGAGAACACCCCGTCCCAAGCTATTCAATAGTCAGTGGTCCTGGCCAGGCAGTTTTGTGTACATGCCAAGTATTTTATGAGATTTAAAGATTGTTTTGTTGGTTCAACACAAGGAAAGAACTCTGAATCAGCAAGAGATTGAAGGGGTTGCCCCGCCCCCTGCTGGACAGAGTGTGGGATGGCAAGCCCGAGGCTCCATGGGCTTCTTTTGCAAGGGAGTTTGAGGTGATTGCCATCCTGAGCATGGGGACCGCACGTTGTAGCCAAGTGTCTGTGGAGGCCGCGAAGGGAAGTTCCACCTGCCCTTTACCAGTTTTACTAGGAGATTCTAATCCTCTTTTGTATTTTGTTTGTTTTTCGAGGTATGGGTTAGCCCAGGCTAACCTAGAATTCACTATGTAGACTCTGGGTGGCTTCAAACTCACAGTGATCCTCCTACCTCTGCCTCCCAAGTGCTGGCATTAAAGGCCTGTGCCACCACACCTGGCTCTACTTCCCCTGTTAAATGAACTCTAAGATACCACACATTTTTCTAGTTGTTTCTTGAAATTTTTGGTACAATTTATAATTCTCCACAAGATTGCTTCCTATACATTAAAAATACACTATTCTTAATTTGCTATAGTATTGCATGATATTTTAAATCAAACTATGTTTTAGCGACGTCTTTTTGCTTTTTTCATGGTTTATATATGCTATTAGACAAGATCAAAATATTTCCCCAAATTTGTCAACAGTTCAAATATTGTCTCCTTAAGTTAAATCTTATGCAACACACTATCCCTAAATTCAATGGATTTCACAATTCACCTAACAAGTCATCTGCAAATTTATATTATTTAACTTACAATAAATTATCTCTCTGTCATAAATAGAGCATTTAGTGGTAGGTTTTTGTTTTTTTCTTCATGCTGTATTTTTCCAGATAAAAACAAATCTATAAAGCCGGGCGTGGTGGCGCACGCCTTTAATCCCAGCACTCCAGAGGCAGAGGTAGGAGGATCGCCAAGAGTTCGAGGCCACCCTGAGACTACATAGTTAATTCCAGGTCAGCCTGGACCAGAGTGAGACCCTACCTCGCAACCCCCCCCCCAAAAAAAACAACAAAAACAAAAACAAAAACCAACAACAACAAAAACACATCTATAATGTCTGTTTTGCTTACTGTATATGCCTGATTTACAGTCCAGAACCATTTCATAGAGACAAGGCAAAATGTTTAATGAATAAGTGTGTGTGTGTGTGTGTGTGTGTGTGTGTGTACATATATATATATATATATATATATATATATATATATATATTCATTTTAATATATATTCAATGAGAAAATTATCAAAAACAATCCAAACTATGGTAGTACATACATGGTGAGAGAAGTTTGGATTATTGAATGATGATTTGGTGTTTAATAGTCTTTATGATGTTACGAATGTACTTATCTTTAATATGTATTTGTTAATATTAACTTAAATGTACATATTAAATATCTGTCTTTATTTTGTATTTAGCTATGACTCAGGAAAAATGAAAGAAAAACTGTTGCCTTGCCTCCAAGTAGCTCACAGAAAAATCACAAAGGTAATAATAATAGAAGTAAATCATCTTTCCAATTACAAAAGAATTAAGAAGACATGTTACATAAAAATTATCCTTTTCCTGACTTTTCCTGAAGGATAATGTATTTCTTAAAATTTGACTATTATTTATTGTCATGTATTACAAAAAGTTCAAAGTAACAAAATTTTAAAGAATTCACAGAATAGTATTGAAAACTACAGAGTTTACTCAAACTATTTGCATCTTTGGCAAAATAATCAAGGTCACTGATGTCCACTACTACAGTCTTTCTGTTTTTATCAGCATAAATTTGTTTTTCTTAGAAGCAATAGTGGTCACTATGGAAAAAATGAAAATAGCTAAAGTTGTGAGTAAAGTGATTTTTGCACCAGATTGTGGTTTTCTTCAACATTTTACTTTGTGTTTTTCTTTTCTTTACTGTATTAATACACAGATGAATGTGTATAAACATGCCACTAAAATTGTACATGTGCACTTAATACAATGATATCATGTCACATTTATATCCTTAAATTTATAAGCAATTTATAACATTATATCTATAGATGAAATTTGTGAAATATTATTCTTTTACTTACATTTGCATATTAATAGAAAAGGAACTACAGTAATAATACATATTTAGATTTTTTAATTTATTTTTTTATTTATTTATTATAGACAGAGAGAGAGTGAGAGAGGAAAGTGAGAGAGAATGGGCATTCCAGGGCCTCTAGCCACTGCAAATGAACTCCAGATGCATGCTCCAGCATCTGTATCTGGCTTATGTGGGACTTGGAGAATCGAACCTGGGTCCTTAGGCTTCACAGGCAAGTGCCTTAACCACTAAGCCATCTCTCCAGCCCTATTTTCCTTATTTTTTAAAAGATTTTTGTTTTTATTACTTTATTTATTACAGACAGAGAGAGGGAGAGAGAGAGAGAGAGAGAGAGAGAGAGAGAGAGTGCCAGGGCCTCTAACGACTGCAGAAGAACTCCAGACACATGGGCCACCATGTGCATCTGGCTTCTGTGGGACCTGGAGAGTCGAACCAGGGTCCTTAGGCTTTTCAGGTATGGGCTTAACCGCTAAACCATCTCTCCAGCCCATATTTTCCTTATTGTTAATATATATATATATATATATATATATATATATATATATATATATATATATATATATATATATATATATATATAAATTTATTTGAGAGAGAGAGAGAGAGAGAGAGAGAGAGAGAGAATTGGAGTACAAGACCTCTAGCTGCTGCAAATGAACTACAATCACATGCACCACCTTGTGCATCTGGTTTACATGGGTCCTGAGGAATTGAACCTGGATCTTTGGCTTTGCAGGCAAGTGCCTTATCTGCTAAGCCACCTCTGCAGCTCCCTTTTTTTATTTTTTAACTTTCATTATTTCTTTTCATTTTTTATTGACAGTGTTTATATATAAACCTTATGTAATTTAATCATAATCCCCTCCCAATACCTTCTATTGACCCCCCCCCCACTGAATTCCTTCAGTTAGTCCCTCTTCTAGATTGATGATTTTTTTTTTCCTTTTCCACCATCCATGCTGAAATGTTGGTAACCTCAGTATTGTGTATGTCTTGAGGAAGGAAAGACAAGTGCTGTGAGGTCATGAGGCAATGGCCATTTTTGTCTCTTGCTCCCCATAGACTTGTGCTGCTCTCACTGATCTCACCTTTGTCCAAAGGTTCTTTTTGCATTTGATTATGATTGCTTTGGAGACACAAAACTCCACAAAGTTGAGAGTATGTGATGATTGTGTGTTAGTGTCAAATGAGACCAATTTATTACACCCTCCAGGGCTCAGGGAACATTGGGGAAAGGGTGAGAAAGTATGTAAGAGCCAGAGGATGGACAATAGTACATTGAGATATGATCATGATGAGAATGATGATGACAGTGATGATGATATGAGATCTCACTATGTTGCCAAGGGTATTCTTGAATTCCTGGTCTCAAGTGAGCCTCCTGCATCAACATTCAAAGTAGCTGAAGCAATATTTGTACCCCCCAAGCAAACGACTATCATATCATTTTAAAAGACCTTAAGCAAAGGCTAAAGATCACTCACTGTTCCATAAGAATTTCTTTTTCATTTAACAACATGCCATGGAAATTTCTCCATTATGTGAGTTAACTTTATTACTACTAGTGTCTTTTGCATTTATTCTTCCCCTAATTATTATTCTTATGATTTCAATATTTGTACTTCTAAGGATCAAACTCAGGGCCTTTAACATACTAAGAAAGAATTCCATGCTGAGTTCATTGCCAGTCCTATGTTTTTGATTCTTAAAAATTAAAAAAAAAAATAAAATTCACTTATAAGGCAATTCAAGTTGATAAATCCAAATATTGGACAACTTTCTGTCTTCTGGAATAGGTGGGAGTTGAAATCACATTAACTCCTACATAGATGAATTTGACATGTACCAAGATTATCTTTCTATATATAACCCTTTATAATTTGACTCAGCAATCCCATTTCTGGTAATCTGTTCTGAAGCAGCACACCTGGAAACACAAATTTGTTTTTTAATAGAAAACACTGTACACAACAGAAATGGTCATCAACATTTGACAGGTTGCTTAAAATATGGTTCATCTATACAAATAAAATCAGACAAACGTTTTAAACCAATGGAAAATGATCTCAAAGATATTCCCATAGAAAAAGGCATAAGCATATGCACTGGCACCTATATTTGTTTATTTTTTGCAGTAAGAAGCACAGTGAAAACTAACATTACACTAACAGAAATGAGTAACAAGAGCTAGGTGAAATTAGGACACACAGTTTAGAGTGGAGATTAAATCTTATCTCACATGGGCTCTATGCATATTTAATAAGTAAAAAAATCAAAACAATACTCTGAACTTCTACTTAAAGTAAACTGGGAGATGAGAAATTTTCAGTTCAATAAGACAAACAGAAAAGGTACACATATTTCCTTCCCTCTTGAGACCCAAACAAATTATTGTGAGTCTAAAAAGTTTCTGAGAGCTGGTGCGAAGCTGAGCCAAACCTTGTAGCAGAACTCAACAAGCCCACTCTAGAAGAATGGTTTTTCAGTGAGAGGAGAAGCCATTAGGAGATTAGTTAGGTAACTGCTGTGTTAAATGTCAGAGAGCCAGATATATACTCCCAAATTAACAAATAAATATTAAAAAAATAGAGTTTCTTGTCTTTCAAAATAGCATTGTTAGTGGAACAAGATCAGGCTCTTTGTGGGTCCAATATGCCATCAGAATCCTAGTGGAAAACGTAGGGTACATTCTACCATAGTAAGGAAAGACAGTATAATAAAGGAACTAGGGTAACTTTGCAAGCAGTAGCAAGGGAAAACGATAAGAATATTCATGAACCTGTGCATAGCAACAGCTGGGAACTGTCATCATTTGGTCATCATTTGGACAAGAGGACTTGGGGAATTGGTGGACTACAGTGAGCTGTGCTGGGGGAAGGGGCTGTAGAGTCTAGAGCGGATCTGTGGGAAAATACCAGATTCACACACATGACCAGGGGGGGGGAAATGTGTTCTAAAATTACTGGCAAAATATGACTGTTATGTTGCAACTTTAGATGCAAAAAGTAGAGGGAACAATGGTATTTGAGATAGGGAGAAAATGTTTTCAACTTTTTCAACTGTTTCTATCCTACTTATTAGTCATGTGTAACAACACTGCAAAGATATTTCAGATATGAAAAATTCTCAAAAAATAGGACTGAAGAGATGACTTAGTAATTAAGACACTTGCCTGTGAAGCCTAAGGACCCTGTTTTGATTCCCCAGCACCCACATAAGCAAGATGCACAAGGTGGCACATGCATCTGAAATTTGTTTACAGTGGCTAGAGGCCATGTTCCCATTCTCTCTGTTTCTGTCTCTCTCTCTGCCTCTTTCCATCTAATAGATAAATAAATAAATAAATAAATAAATAAATAAATAAATAAATAAATAAATAAAAAAAATATTGATAGAAAAATCTCAAAAATATAACTCTCAAGGTATTTCCCCAACTCTATGATGGGAAATGAGGGTGTAGGGCCAGTAAGGAAGGGTAAAACCTTCTTTCAGGAAACAGGAGGGTCATGTAGGGACGTTCTAGAAGAGAAACAGAGATTTCTCCAAACAAAACCTCAGGAAACAAGCCTACAGAATCAGGTAACTTTTGCATCAGAGCAAGGAGACTTGAAGGAGAGTGAAATGTTGGAATGAAAAAGGGTGAAATTTCTGAAGGTAGAAGATGACTGAAAAAGAAAAGATTCTAAGCTGGGCATGGTGACATGCGCCTTTAATCCCAGTACTTGGGAGGCAGAGGTAGGAGGATCACAGTGAGTTCAAAGCCACCCTGAGATTACATAGTGAATTCCAGGTCATCCTGGGCTATAGTGAAACCCTACCTCAAAAAAACAAACAAACAAAAATCAAAAAAGAAAAGAAAAGAAAGAAAGAAAGAAAGAAAGAAAGAAAGAAAGAAAGAAAGAAAGAAAGAAAGAAAGAGAAAAGAAAAAATTCTAAAAGGGGGAGGAAACCAGCAAACCAAATCAAATAAAAGCATAGCATGATTTTGAGTCATTTGAAGTATCATACGGAAAATGACACAATTTTAACAGAGTGTAATGAACTGTCCCTTGTATGGGTCAGGATTACATCTGAGTATGCAATATGGTCATAAGAAATTACGTGGTAAACAATGGAATTTATTTGTATTTTTAAAATTTTAAGGATAACTCATAAAATACTTAATTACAATCACCTTACATGTAAATAGGTCCCCAATGACAAACTAGTTTCCTCTGTCATATTTTCCCCTTAACTGATAGAGAAAGAAACATAAAAGGAAAAAGTGGGATGAAAGGAAAGCAACAGTCCTCTCAGTTTTATTCTAAAAACTGAGGAACAAGTAGATTTTCATGGTTCCTAGTTCAAACAATTAAAATTGTGGTATAGGGACTTACATTCCAGAAATGCTCATTACAAACCACTGACATTGTAAATATAGAGGTACAATCAAAACATCAACCATACATAGACCTCAATAAAAATACAATAGAACTTTATTTTAGATGAAATGACAACCAAAAAAAAAAAAAATCCTAAGAAGAGATATGTGGAATTTAACTTTAGTCTCACTTATGGTCAGTGAAACTAAAATATGGGCGATAAAATAGATTTTGAATTTTTCACGTAAATGAATTTGTTAACATGTTACTTTTTATAAGTTATATAAAAATTAAGGGAATAAAATAAATAATGCAAAACGGATACAAAATAACATATTTCAATATAAGTTTCTGATTTTTAATGGCATACCATATTTATAATTTGTTTTTTCATGATATGCTGGTTCAGGATACTAATAAAAGCTGAACATCCCTCCAAATACAATAATCGAGTGCAGCTTGAGAAACAATATTATTTAGCTATCTACATTAACATAACAATGATCAAATAGAATTACCTGTCCTTTAAGAACTGACTGACAAGGTCTAGAGTGTCCAGTGACATTTCATCATCTTGTCTCCCTGTTCACTTTTGCCCTACATTAAATTCTAACAAGGCCCACAGCTCCACATGCCTTTTCTCTGCCTCGCCTTCTTCTTCAGTAACATAGAACACAAGCTGCTGGCAGGGTGCATTTTCACTGAGAAGGTGCCTCAGTCTCTACTGCCCTTCTACTTTATATCTGTCCTGGCATGCCAATAGATATCAATAAAGGGCACAGGATGACTTCTGTGGAGACATTTATGTCTGCTGCATGGCTGCATTTGAAAACTCATGGCACTTTAAAAAAAATGAGAACAGGTCTTTTGTAGTATTGGTTCAAAAAAGAAATAATCACTTGGGGAATTTTACTTTGGGTCCACTGCAAAGAAACCCAACAGAGAAGAAAGGCTCATGAACCCATAGAAGGCAGTAAATGTCAGCAAAGGTGGGCCTTGCGTGCTTGTAACCGTGAGGGCATCTCTCTTCTACTCAAGCTCATTGCTATGCTTAGTCAACTGTAACCTTATGTCAAGCTGATCTTTGCTCTGTGGAAGTCAGCAAGCAACTGACGGCAGGTAACAAACTTTGTACTAGAATTTGACATGTATTTAAGTCTTCATAAAGTTTTACTGCAGTCAAATACATTAAAATTATTTTATGGAGTTACTTGACGTCAGGTTAGATGAAATTTTTTTTCAGATGTTATTTTCAGTGTCTTTTTGAATTTATTAACCATTTCGTATATGTATGCAATATAGCAATCATATTCACCCCCATTACCATCTGTTATCCTTTTCCACTCCCCACTGAGCCCTTTCTGCTTCCCAATTACTTCTTACATTCATAACTAATTTTGGTAATCCACTGAATTTCATTATGGTTGCATGCAGGAACGTGAGGAGGGAGGAAGCATACCAGTGGCCACACCACTGAAGCAAATGACCTCCCCTCCCTGAGCAACCAGTTAAATGGCAATAGTTCCTTAAGGAGGAGTCAATCCTCCTGAGGTCCTCTCTGTTACATGATGGAATAGTGATGGCTCAACTTGTGCAGTCTTAAGAATGAACAAAAATCTTTGCAAGCTATATGTTGAAGTCAGGTTCTCCTTGCTGGAAGAAATCGCTTGACCAAGAGCAGCTTGTGGGAAAAAAAAAAAAAAAAAAAAAAGTGTTTATTTTCAGCTTACAAACTCAAGGCATAGCTCCACTATGACAAGGGAAAGTGATGGCACGAACAGTGAGTCAACATCACCCCCTGGCCAACATCAGATGGACAACATGAACAGGACAGTGTGCCAATCATTGGCAAGGGGAAACTGGCTATAATGCCATAAGCCTACCCCAACAACACACTGCCTCCAGGAGGCGTTAATTCCCAAATCTCCATTAGCTGGGAACCTAGCATTCAAAACACCTAAATTTTGGGGGGACACCTGAATCAAACCACCACATTCTGCCCCTGGCCCCCATGAATTGATAACCATCCATGATGCAAAATGCAATGCATTCTGTCCAACATTACACATTCCCATAGTTCTTATCAATACCAATGATGTTCAAACATTCCCATAGTCGAAGATCTTTTAACTGAGCCATAATGCCAAATAATCCACCTCCCCCCCCAAAAAAAAAACACATAATGGCACAGAATAAACCTTCACACTTCAAAAGATGGCATTGGGCATAGCAAAGAAATATTCAACCAATACAAGATTTAAACAGGGCAAACATCAAACCTTGTAGCTCCAAGTCCAACAATTCTAGTCAGTGACAAATCCCCAAGTCTGAAAATTCTAACCAGCAACATCTCTGGAGTTCTCTAGGCTATTCACAGTACTGGAAAACTTCATCCAGGGCCGGCAGCTTTTCTTAGCAGCCAACTCGTGGTCCCAGTATCTCTACTGGGTCTCCACTGCAACCCTCGGTACATCCTCACAGTTCCATCCGGTTGCCATGCAGGCATCCAGCAAATCTGCTTCACAATGTCCATGGTGGTTTCCAAAACACAAGACCACGTTGCAAACTCAATGACCCTGTCATTCCTTCGTTTCTTATACTCCACAATAACAGGTAGGGTGCCAATTTGTTATCCAGTGGGGAGTAAGCAGACTTTGAAGAACAGGACATTCCTTGAGCACCCAGACCCCTACAAAATAGTTTACATTCTTCCTGTTGCCCCGGTGCAGGACAGCTGGCCCAATCTCAAAGGTTTTAATCTCATATAATTGCAGCTGAATGGGCAGCGTTCACCCAATGACTTCCATTTTTTCTGTGCCATACCCCTCTGTTCACATCAGTTTGTTTCTACACAAAGCAACCCTGCCCAACTTCTCAAGACACAGGCATAACAGCAAGCCTCTCAAACAAACTGCTTCTAGCCCAGCCCAAATAAAGTTCTTTTTCACATTCATAAGCTGAATATTGGAGTCCTTAGTTCTTACTGTATTCAGGTCTTTCAACTTTGATCAGAATAGTCCATCAAGCTGTACTTACAACATGTAAGGTGTCTCTTAGGCCTAGGTTTCAAATCCGTCCACATTCCTGTTTAAAATCAGCTCCAAAAGGCCAAAACCACACAATCAGTTGTCTAACAGCAAATGACACCACTCCTCAGTATCAACATTACTGTTGCAGTCAGGTTTGCATTTCTGGCAGAAATCACCTAACCAAGAACAGCTTGTGGAAAAAAAAAGTGGGTTTATTTTGGCTTACAGACTCAAGGGGAAGCTCCATCATGGCAGGGGAAAATGATGGCATGAACAGAGGGTGGACATCACCCCCTGGCCAATATCAGATGGACAACAGGAACAGGAGAATGTGGCAAACACTGGCAAGGGGACACTGGCTATAATACTCATAAGCCCTCCCCCAGTGTAAACTGCCTCCAGCAGGCGTTAATTCCCAAATCTCCATGAGCTGGGAATCTAGCATTCAGAACTCTTAACTTTATGGGGGACACCTGAATCAAACCACCACCCTATACATCATCTAATGGCAAATCAATGTCTAGATTATACAATTGACACAAATCAAGGAAACATAAGCTCAACAACCCCATCAAAAAATGGACTATGGAGCTAAATAGAGGCTTCTCAAAGAAGAAACACAAATGTATAATAAATATATTAAAATTGTTCTTTGTCCTTTCCAATCAGAGAAATACAAATTATAACTAATTTGAGATTCCTTCTCACTCTGTTCAGAATATCTATCATAAAAAATACAAATAGAAACAAATACTGTTGAAGATAGGTGGAACTGGGAACTATGATTCATTGTTTGGGGGAGTGTAAACTAGTGCAGTTACTATGGAAATCAGTATGGAGGTTTCTCAAATCGTGAACATAGTGTTATATTCTTAATTTGTTCACTAAACTATACAAACTTGAATTCAAAGACACATGTGGGCTTTGTATATATATATTTCAGGAAATCCACATTATTCTCCTAAATCTATTTTTGATCATACACTATCAAATTAGCTGAGTGTTGTGGTGAAAGCCTTTAATTCTAGCACCAGGGAGGCAGAGGTAGGAGGATTGGTGTGAGTTTGAGGACAGAATGAGTCTACATACTATATTCTAGGTCAGCCTGTGCTAGAGCAAGACCTACCTTAAAAAAAATTGAAAATCAAAATATACTTAGCCAGTATAGAAAGATCCCTTTCCAGTGGATTTGCAATGGCTGGAGGAAGTGTAATTTCCAGCCAAAGATATGAAAAGTGGTAACACTGCCTACAATTCCTGAAGTGTGCTGGTTTGTGGTGATGGTGGTGTTTTTTTTTTTTTTTTTTTCCTCTCTGCTTGGATGTGAAAGTAGACCAGCTTCTTCTTCCATTATGGAACATCCCTTCTATCTGTAAGCATCAATAAATCCCTTTCTCCATAACTGTGCCTGGTTTGGAAGTTCCTCCTAGCACCTGAAGCTGTCTGCTGCCGAATGGTACCAAATGACCATGTGGATTTTGGTCTTTTGGAATTTGTGTCCTGAAGGAATGGGATACATGGTACTTGCAACTGAAGATGAGACAACTTCCAGAATGATAAGCCAAGTATTATGGCTCAAATACTTTACACTGAAACAATGGACAGGAGGCATGAGGAAAGACTATGCTAGAAATACAAACTTTTGTAAGGAGTTGACTGAAAGGAAAAACTTGCTCTTCAAATCACTGATTTATTTTATTTCTGAATTAAGTATATTGCTGTGCCCTGCACACCTGGTATTGATTTTGGAAGCATGAAAAAATGCATGGATTGTGTCACTAAGTGCACATAGTTCCAGGAGCCGCTGCTGAGCTGCTGAGAATTGACATAAACAGCATGATGATCTGGATAGGCCAGTGGAGCCACACACAAATCATATATATATATATATATATATATATATATATATATATATATAAATTTTATAATTATATATATAAAATGATATATTCATACATATTCAGTTCACTTGCTGTGTTACATTACAAATAAAACATATTTTTTTTTTTTTTTTAATTTGAGAGAGACAGAAAGAGAATGGGCCTCTCAGCCACTGTGGACAAACTCCAGATGTTTGTGCCCCCTTGTGTGCATGTGCAACATTCTGTGCTTGTGTCACTTTTGCGTGTGGCTAAACATGGAACCTGGATAACAGAACAGGCATTCTTAGACTTTGCAGGCAGGCACCTTAATGGCTAAGCATCTCTCCAGCCCAAAACACATTTTTTTTAATAAAAGCTACAATTCAAAACAAGTATGGTCAAGTGACTTCCATCTTTAACCAACAGTTACTAGAAAATTTTGGTTAAAATTAAAATTTCTTTATTTATTCATATTTAGTTTCTGATAAAGATACATATATGCTTTTCCAAATGTATTTTCTATTTTCTATCACATAGCATCTATCATTTGAGATTAAAGGTCTATGAATTTATTCATCATATATAAAGATGAAGAGTTTATGTACTCATTGGATGTGATTACAGTATTCTATCTTTAAACCCCGCCCCCCCCACAAGGAAGTTTTAAAATTCAGAAAAAAAAGGTTCTGCGACTGGGAAAATTGCTCAGTGAGTATTTTAGTAAGTATTCTACAGAGGAATAGAACTGATAGAATGGATTGCATTAAAAAAAGGCATTTGGGCTGGAGAGATGGCTTAGCAGTTAAGTTGCTTGCCTGCAAAGCCAAAGGACCCAGATTTGATTCCCCACGACCCACTTAAGCCAGATGCACAAGGTGGCTCATGTGTCTGGAGTTCATTTGCAGTGGCCAGAGGCCCTGGCATGACCAATCTTTCTTTCTCTATGCCTCTTTCTCTCTCTCTCTCTCTCTCTCTCTCTCTCTCGCTCTCACTCTCTGTCAAATAAATAAATAATAACTATTTTTAAAAAATGTAATATTTTTTAATAATAATTTTTTATTTTTAATTTTAATAATTTTTTTTCAAAAATTATTGGATTAGCTTACAACAGTCCAAGAATAGCATTCTGAAGGCTTGAGAGTCAAGCAACCAAGTAGCTGCTCAGTCCATGTGGCTGGATGCCTCAGCAGTCCAAATCCTACACCGAAGGCCTGAAGGCTTCCTGGAGAGCCACTGGTCTTCAGTCCATGCTAGAAGGCTGTGGTGTTCCTTCCTTGGTTCCACTGCCAACCAAGAATAGCTGAACAGGATAGATGCAAGTAAGGCACTCACCAGCAAGTAGTACTTGTAAAGTATGGGAGTGACCAAGACCACACATACCATTCTGAGGCAAAGATGAAAGCTTTTATTCAGGAAAAACATGAGCTGCTAAGGCTGACTCACAAGAGAGTAGTCATGAGCCCTAGGGATGTAATGTCTGCTGGTGTCTGGCTAAATGTATATGTACTATGCTCACCAAGCTACCCAGTAAGTACCACTCTTAATGTTCATACCCATATATTAATGCTACTCTCACTTTTGGTTAGAGAAGCTTCTCTTTTCAGATGATGGTGACCTTGGGATGACTCAGAAGGCACCATGTTGCTGAGAAGAAGTGAAGAGAAGCACTCAGCACTGAAATATCTCTAACACACCTGCCAAGGCTCAGGGTCCATTGCAGAAGAGGCGGCTGAAGGAATGTAAGAGCCAAAAGAAGGGTAGGACTTCTTACACTGTGCTCCTCCAGACACAAAATGGCTTGGATATCTATGACCTCATATTGCCTAACACTACATACATAAGACCATCATGATAGGAGGAAAAGATGATGACATCAAAATAAAAGAGAGACTGATTGAGAGGGGAGGGGATACGATGGAGAGTGGAGTTTCAAAGGGGAAAGTGGGGTGTGGGAGGGAATTACCATGGGATATTGTCTAGAATTATGGAAGTTGTCAATAAAAAGATAAAAAATTAAAAAAAAAAAAAAAAAAAAAAAAAAACTAAATAAAGTAAAATACCTAGGGTTTGACACTACAACAGTGGACCAGGTGACTTACAAGATAAGGGGTAAGGGAACTATGACCTGGGGCCTTGTTAGGCAAGGAGGGGATAATGACCAGGTGGTTTCTTGAAGAATGTGGATAATCTGGTTTCCTATGCCTCTGTCACCATTCTGCTGACCATGGGGACTCCATCTTGGGAGCCCTTCCCAACCTAACATTCCATTCTTTTGTTAATGATAAGGAACTGTGATTTTTCTTTTGTAATGTCTTCATGCTGACTAAAGAGTTGCTGAGTTTTTATGGGAGAGACTGGATAGTGGGTATCCCTTCAGGGCCGACAATGAGGGGGCAGTTCCATGATGGCTAGAAGTGACAGTGTGGTGACATTGACAGTGAGCATCCTCCAACATTGCCAGTGTAGCATGTTGTTATGACTTGGTCCTGAGAAAAACCGAGACTTCTCTCGTACCATCTTTGTATTGAGCTGGCTTTGGGGCATTTGCTGGTGACAACTGTTATAGAGTAGGCGAGGGAGATGGGCTCCATGCACCCCATGCGAGTACAGAATGGAGATTAAGGAGCTTGTTATCCTTGTCAACAGCTATGACATCAAAACGCCAGGCAAAAGGAGGGTGTAGATGAGCACTCATAGTAGAGGAATAGAGGGCTGGGAGCAAGAGAAAGGAGGCAGAGAGATATCAGCACATTTAAGAGGATCATTTTGGAATCAGGGAAAGAGTAGGAATAAGAGAGAGTTTAAGTTTGAGAGGCCTGTTGGGGTGGCGATGTACTTAACCCTGGATGAGTTAGGGTAACATGGAGGTGACTTGACTCTCATGAGCTGTGTTAGGTTGATCCAAAGGGAAATCTATGAAGCTTTGTGACCATGGGAATGGTTAGGAACACCAGGTGAGGCCTAGTCCAGAGTGGCTAGAGTTCCTGTAAGCAAGACTGTTTAAGGTAGACTTGATCACCAAGGTTAAGTGAAAGAGTTGTGGCTCCCTCTGATGGCAGGGAAGAAGGCGGCTAGCGTGTTCCTGGGGAAGGTTTTGGATAAAACCCAAAAGAGACAGATTTCTGTCAGAGATCTTGATGACCCACCAAAGGTTAATGGTAAGACCCTACTGTTGAAGACAGGATACGTGTGTGAGACCAAGCATGGAGAGACCTGGCCAGAATCTGGAAGAGGGTCAGTCCCTAGACAGTTAGCTAGTCTAGTGCCAGAGGGTGCTACATGAACAACTGGGGGAAAATGTCCAACTTCGGTCCAAACAACTTGCAGTCTAAGATACCCAGTAGGAAACAACCTGACGTAATACTCAAACAAGTGCAGTAGTGGCACACAGCCATGGTGGGCAACCAATGGCTCTTGATTTGGCTAATTGATCCAGTCAGTGGAATGGAACTCATTGCTGGAACTGGGAAAGAAGTCAAAACCATGTACAAAAATGAGCTCAGTCTCCAATATCAAGATACCACCAAATGTGGGCTAGAAGAGGGCCTACGCATATAAAATTCCCTCCAAGATATCTATGGCCATGCCATCTATCTAGTACTAACTTCTCTCTGTGTTAGAGAATTTGCTTATCTTTTTCAGATGGAAAACAAACCTGAAGGAAGGATCAGCCAATCATACCTCACCAGGGCCCCAGCTGAAACCATAGAGTAATGGGGGTGAAGGGCAAGAGTACACATTCTTGGGGATCACAACACCAGAAAAAGGCTAAAGGAGACAAACACAGAGAACATCCAACTCCTACTAAGCCAGATATCCAGAGACACAGAGGCGTCCAAAACTTCATCACTGAAGTAGAACTAAAATGACCCCAATGTGGCTCAGGGAAATTTGCGGAAGAGGGGGTGGAAAGAATGTTAAAGCCACAAGTTGGGGCATTATGCACAGAGACTTGGCCTATCCCCCATAACTCTTGACTACCCCCACAATGCATGACCTACATTCCCCATTGATGAGGGTCCCTTTGGAAGAGGGAGGACAGGGAGGAGGAGGACAATGGAGTCACCATTATGAATGTAAAATTAGAATAATATAAATAAAATAAAATTTAAATTAAAAAAAAAAATGAAAGTTGGAAAGTACCCATGATGAAGAGTTTCTGGTACTGGGGAAAGGTTGTTTAACTGGAAGGCAAGCCCATACATAAATTCAAAGGGCTAAGAAGAAGGGGGGGGCGAGGAGTAGCTCTGATTCTGGCTAAAGCAAGTGGGAGGAACTGGGGCCAGGATAGGTAAAGTTCAAGAAGTCAATTTAGACAGGTGAGTTTTGAGGATAACATTTGTTCTTTAAGTCTGTGGGGGGAGAGGACAGTGAGTTGCCCAAAAGTGAATTTCTGTGCCCCTTTGGGCCAGAAGAGCAGCTGTAGCAAGAGCACATAGACATGGTTGCCAGCCCTGGGCAGAGGTTTCTAGTTGTTTAGAAAGATAAGCTACAGGGGCAAAGGATGGACTCTTCATTTGACCCAGAACTCCCAATGGCATGCCCCTTTTTTTTCTGTGGAATAAAGTAGAAGAGGCTGCTGAAAGTCTTGAAGTGCAAGGCCTGGAGCTTCCAAAAGGGCATCACTCAGGCAGGAGAAGGCAGCATCTGTCTCTGACTTAGGATCTAGGGGTTCATGAGGGTCTCCCTTAGCCTTGTCATAAAGGGTCCTTACCAGGAGGGCAAAGTTTAGAATCCTCATTTTAAGGAACCCAGCAAAGCCAAGAAAAGAAAGGATATTTTCTTAGAAGTAGGTGGGGAGAGTGAATGAAGATGTTATCTAGGGTGACTTGTTGTGAGGTGGGGTACCTAACTTTGGTTAAAGAAAGTTGAGCTTTTTGGAGGGAAACTTTATATTTCTTATAGCAGAGAAAGTTAAGAAGAGTGTTGGTATGTAGTTTAGATAGAAAAGGAGAGGGTGAGCAAAGCAAAAGATCATTTACATATTGCAAAAGAATGCTGGGCAACAGATCCAGGGACAAAAGTTCAGTGGAGAGAGCTTGCCCAAATAGGAACAGGCTATCTCTAAAACCCTGGGGAAGGACAGTCCAGGTTAGTTGAGAGGCAGTATGAGTATTGGGTTCCTCCCTTTTCCTATGCCTCTGTCACCATTCTGCTGATCACGGGGACTCCATTTTGGGAACATGTCCCAACCTCACAGTACCTGATGCCAGGAAGGAAGAGAAGGAGCCCCCTTCTCTCCGACTTTCCTTATGTAAAGTCCACCACCAGGAGACAAGGGCTCACTCTATAGGAAAGTCCTTCTTCAGTCATTTTTTTTTTCCTGAAAGCAACATCAAAGTCCTATCCAAGAGGAATGTCTGTGCATCCCCAATGAGATCAAGTTGACAATAGAACTTAACCTTCCATGTGGGTTAGAGCTCTTGCCATGCAAGCATAAGAGCCTGAGAGGGCCTGAGATGACTGGAATGTGGTTCACAGCAAACAGGTAAAATCCTGACATGGTTTTAAATGCAAAGCATATAGCTAAAGTGATGGACTGGGCCACATATTCCTGTATCCCCAATACTGTGGGAAGAAGGGACAGGAAAATCACTGTTGCTCATTGTTCAGCCATTCTAACAGAAAATGGCAGTTCTTAGTAGGGTGACAGACTCCTTCTCAAGGAAACACACAGAAGAGCAAAAGGGGATGGCATTCAACATTCTTCTCTGGTTCTTCATACACGTGCATGGAGCATCTAGTTTTCAAACTCTCATGCCTGCATTATACATACACACATAACATCCCATGCCACACATATTACATGCACACATACAGAGAGGGAAAGAGAGAGACAGAGTGAGTTGTGAAAAATCACAATGGGGAAGATGTTACTAATACTTTATGAGTCACTATGACATGGAAAGCAGACATATATTGTGTTTTGAGGATATATATAATATTAAGTTAAATGGGCTGGAGAGATGGCTTGACAATTGAGACACTTGTCTACAAAGCTAAAGGTCCCAGGTTCAATTTCCCAGTACCCATGTAAGTCATATGCACAAGGTCACACATACATATGGACTTTATTTGCAGTGGCTAGAGGCCCTGGTGTGCCTTTTCTCTATATATCTGTCTCCTTCTCTCTTTCTCTCTCTCTCTCAAATAAATACAACATAAAGACAATTGTTGGACAGTCGACCTTGAAACACTTATATTCATGCCAATATGTTAATGTTGCTCTTGCTTTTGCTTAGAAAAGTTTCTCTTAGATGATGGTGACCATTGGGGTGATTTAAAACTCATCAAAGTGGTAGCAAGGGACAGTGAAGGGTTCATCACGAAGGGCCTTGTTTCTATCACACCCTCCAAAGCTGAGGGCCCATTGTGGAAGAGGTGGCAAAAAGAATGTAGAAGCCAAAGGAAGGGAAGGAGTGCATTTCAATATTGTCTTTCAGACACAAAGTAGCCTTGAAACTCACAGTGTCACACTGGTGGACTGTACCTACAAGATCTTCATAATAGGAGGGGGGAAATGATGACATCAAAATAGAAGACAGACCAGTTGTAAAGGAGAGATTCAGTGGATGAGGAATACGGGTAGAGAAAAAGGTAGGGTGACAGGAGCATAGTATGATCATGATATGTTGGAAAAATTATGACTTCAAGACTCTGTCTTACAGCATATTGGGCTGTTGTAATAGAATAGCAGAGAGCAGGTAACGTCAGTAGACCCAATTCTTACCCTTGTGGAGCCACAAAGGGTTCTGGATCAAGGTCAAATAGATCTGGAATCTGGACATAGGCATTTTCTGCATTCCTTCATAGTTGTTTCTTTGCTTATCCTTACGGAACAGGCAGTATTTTTTTTTTTAAATGCTCCTAGTTCTCCCTTAATTTCATGTGTCTTGTCTTCACTGCCTTCACTGTCAGGATTATATTTTCTCTCTGATGTTTCCCTCCTCCAAAGATGCTAGCAATAGAAATTTCAACTGCAGTATATGGATTCGGAGATACATGAACAGTAAATTCCTAACTTTTGCTAAGCACAATTATGTAAATAAATTCATAAATGTGTCTGAAACTGCCTCACTTGCTGAAGCACTGTCCTCACTTTCTGTCTACAAGTTCTGAAAGACTCCATTCCAGCTTAAATCACAGATAAGAATAACTGATTTGAAGTTGCTTTTAAAAGCACACCTTTAATTCCAGCACTGGGGAGGCCAGTCTGAGACTACATAATGAATTTTATGTCAGTTCTGGCTAGAGCAAGACCCTACCTTTAACAACCAAAATAAATAAATAAATGAATAAATATAATCTTTCTAATGATTCAGAGTTTGACCTCTTTCAAACTTTCAAACAAATTTTCATGTCGACCCTTTGGACTACTTTGTGTATTTGCATATTGCACTACTTCTTTTTGCTTGGTGCACATGTTAGTTATATTTAAAGGTAAATTGGACAGTGTTGGTAATAATGATGTCTATTGATTTATGCTCTGTATCATATAAAAAAAAACTCTAACACATTAACAAATGCTCACTTTTAAAGCTTATACTTCCTATATAATTTGTCTTCTCAGAGCTAAACATAATCTAGTCCCTACCATAATTTGTATATTTCTTAGTAGTTGAATTTTATTGATTTTTAAGTATATTTTTATAATTATTATAAAAATAACTTCATGCATATGAAAAATGGAAGCTGGAACAAGGAAATACCATTCTGTTTCATAAGATACATAATGCATTAAAATTGCTGAGATTCATATGAAAAAGTACCATATATCAACTGCTTTTAATTCTACTTTTTGAAATTGCGCACAAGTATTTTACTTAACTTAATAAAGGAGATGTTCCTTCCCCTGTGCCTAAATTCAGGAAAAAGTTCATAGTCATGGGGAAATAAGAAAGCTTCTTAGTAGTTAACCAGTTTTAGATTTGTGGAGTTTCTTTAGAATGGAGATCCCTTCTCCACTATTTATGTTAAGTAGCTAACACTAATTGGTATTTCAAGTTTGTGATAAAGATACTACAAATTCCAAATGATAAAGTTTCTCATACCGGAGTTCTATCTTCATCATAATAATATTTGTGACCAGCAATTCTTTTATTTTTTTTTTCTTTGGTGTTTCCTTAGGGTCTCACTCTAGCCCAGGCTGACCTGGAATTCAGTATGTAGTCTCAGGCTGCCCTCAACCACACAGCAATTCTACATCTACCTCCAAAGTGCTGGGAGTAAAGGCATGCATCCCCATCCCCAGTTAGTGAACAGCATTTAAAAAATATATATTTAAAATATATTTTTTAATTTATTTACTTGAAAAAAATAGTGGAAGAGATGAAGAGAAATACAATGGGCATTCCAGAGCCTCATGCCACTGCAAACAAACTCCAGATGTGTGCACCATTTTGTGCATCTGGCTTTTTGTGTGTATTGAGGAACTGAACCCAGGCTGTCAGTTTTTGCAAGCAAGTGGGTAACCACTAGGCCATTTCCCCTCTATCTGCCTCTTTCTCTCCCTCACCTCCCCCTCTAGAAAATAAAAAAGAGTAAATAAGTAAAGAATTTAAAAAAAAAATAAGGTGTAGTGAGATTGAGGAAGACACATTTATCAACCTAAGGCCTCAACACACACATGTATACAGATGCGCACACAATTAAATATGTACATACACACAGACACAAAACTTAATGACATTTCCCATTTCATTTTTCTTTTATAAGATGCAAGTGTGTATAGTGAGAGGTTACAGAAGGAAGGCTTCAGGCACACACATCCTTCATTCTTTCACTTAACATTACTGACACCCCCCTTTGATATTTAACATATAAAATTACTAATAAGTGGCACTCTACATCTTCATTTTGAAAAGTGATCCAACACTAAAAGAATATTTCAATATGAAATGCTTTACTAGATTGTTCACATTGTCTTAACTATTTCAAAGGGTTTTAAAGATAAAATATTTAACAATGAAAACAATATTTCTAACTGTAACTCACAGAGAAAAAAATGCACCATTTTAGAAAATAAGTTCATTATATAAATATTTAAATGACATTTTCATCACTGTAAGTTAGGAAGATCATAACATTTGTCAAACAGCAATCAGATTTGAATTAGACACCAATTTATGATAAAAATAAACTACATTTTGTCAAAATGAAATACATGTAAAAATAAAATAAAGCATGCCTTAATTTTACAACAAAAGGAGAAATATAAATATAAACAAAAAACAATGAACAAGATATTTACTTCTTTGGAATTAAATACTAAAAAGTCATGCTATTTATAAAAATCTATTTTATTACTAATTTAATTCCCTTTCATTCACTGTACCATTCCAAACACTGTATATCCTTGCTAAATATATTGAATTTACAATACTTATGAAGTGATGATTCTTTTTACCTTTTGGACTATTTTCACCTAATTGAATTTAAACAGTAACAAGTATTTGATGTTATTTTATGAACAGACTTTGACGAATATAGTCTCTTTAAATTTATGTTTTTATGTTTGTATCAAGTATTCTATTATAGAAGAAAACCACCTTTACCCGTCAGTAGACAATCTGTATTTTGCCTCTCTCTCTATTTTTTTTTTTTTTTTTAATCTTTGGGAGATGGCTTAGAGGTTAAGGCACTTGTCTGGGAAGTTTATGGACCCAGGTTCAACTCCCCAAAACCCATGTAAGATGCAAAAGGAGACACATACACACAAGTTGTCACATGTGTCTGGGGTTCATTTGCAGTGTCTAAGGCCCTGGTCCACCAATTATCTCTCTCTCTCTTTCCTCTCTTGCTCCATAAAAAAAAAAAAAAAAAAAAAAAAAAAAAAAAAAAAAAAGTTTTTATTTTTTTTTGATAGTTTTTAGAGGTAAGGTGTTGCTCTAACCCAGACTGATCTGGAATTCAGTATGTAGTCACATGGTGGCCTTTAAACTCATGGCAATCCTCCTACCTCTGCCTCACAAGTGCTGGGATTAAAGGGGTTCACCACCATTCGTGGCTCATAAAAGGTTTATTAAGAACATTAGCATAGCATCTATACAAACAGGTGCTTAAAACCCTAAGTTTAATTACAGATTAATTGGTAATTATAATTCAGTATTCAACACTTTCATAACATTGTTTTTATTATATTTTTGAAGTCTACATTTTTCTCATATTCATAACACAAATAAACATGCACCTTGAATTAATCTTAAATACTTTAAGTCATATTTTTGATCAAATCCTGAATTTATTCTGACTCTAAACTTGGCTGATAGGGAAACATACACTTTCCCAGAATGCATTGTGTCGATTTCCCCATGGGAGCTCAGATAGCTGCTCTGATGATCATGTTGACTGTGATTTTCATCTCTGCTGGGAGTTGAAGACTTCAGTAGAGATTGCATCCATTATATCAACTCATAATAAACACACAAAAACTTTGATGACAGTAGAGCTACTGAAGGATACATTAAGACTAAGATAGAATCATTTTAATTGTAGCATGTAATCCAAATTTTATTTGTGCATTAATAAAAGACAAATGTGCTTTTAAAACGGAACCTAAAATTATGCTGACATTGACAATGTTCTACACAGCTAGTGCATTTTGAATTAAAAACAAAATAAAATATAAATTGATTTCAACTAATAATGGGGTCTCAGTATTGAGCTTGAATAAGTTAACAACTGTGTGGGTTTTTCCTGTTTACTTATGAAGAAGTCTCATACTGATATAAAGATGAGCTTTTATATAAGTAATTTATTTGCTAATAATTCTTTGTTACCATTTAGAACATTTTCTTTTTATTTATAGGCTATAAATCAGGGAGCTTAATTTTGACTGACATTATTTTTTTTTCATTTCTTTTATTTTTCAGCATTTTGAACAGTTCCTGTAATTATTCTGTCAGAAATGAATATTATCTTCAGTTGTTTCTCAGGGAACAAAGTGGAAATGTTTGTGCTATTTAAACAAAAGAAATGCAAAAGATTTGAGTAATCACTAGTATAAAATTTATAATGCCAGACATGTTTGTCTATTTTAAATAGTTAATTGTATTGGGACGCAATTAATCACAGAAGGCATGGCACTTCCTATTCTCAGGTTATTTCCAATGAATAGTGGCTTCCTGAAAAATCTTTAAAATTCCCAAATGTGGAAGCCTATGACTTCTATTTTTAGATATTTGTTCCAGCATAGGAAAATTAACACACCTATTTAATATGCTAATGGCCCATTTTATAATTTTATTCTGATTTCTCTCAGATTGAAATACAAACACACATGATTCATAAATAAATGGATTCTATTCTGCTATTGGAGATCACTTTCATCATTTTAATGGATCATCAAATATATTGCCAAAAGAGGAATAATTTCAGAGCAAGTCATTTATCTTAATATATAATAACAATTTCACATGACTATTATAGTACTACTGATACTATAATTCCATTCAGAGAACAAAATTGAATTATATTTCACCATCTTTCAAGAAATAAAGGAAAGCATGAAAGGTAATAGCTTTAGTGTAGAACATAGAAATCAAATGCCAAGCACTCATTGGTCAAGCATATTTTACAACTCCTGATCACAACTTTCCCTCCTATGGATCATAATATGAATAATTATCATTATCTGCACCATTCCCTTAACTGGCACTGACATCAGAAATGCCGTAAGTGTTTATTATGCCATTGCTCAACTGCCTATTGTATTATTTGTTAAAAATACATATGAAGCATATGGAACCCTCAAACTGACAATTTGTAGTAATTTACTTCCCACATCAAATGGTAGAAGCCTTTATACCATAGTCATATCAATATATTGAGAAAGATTTTAAAATATAATTTGCATTTTTTGAGACAAGCCCAAGAGATTGGCTTTTTCTTTTTGGTGAGAGACAGAGTGGGAGCAAGTGTGTGTGTGTGTGTGTGTGTGAGTGTGTGTGTGTGTGTGTGTGTGTGTGTGTAAGAGAGAGAGAGAATTGGCACCCCAGAGCCTCCAGCTACTGTAATTGAATACCAGACATGTGTGCCACCCAGTGTGTATGTGCAGCCTTGAGCGCTTGCCTCACCTTGTGTCTGTCTCACGTGAGACCTTGAGAGTCAAACATGGGTCCTTAAGCTTTGCAGGCAAGTACCTTAACTGCTAAGCCATTTCCCCAGCCTATAATTTGCATTTTTTTCAGAACTTCTGATTACAAACTTTGAATCACAGACTATAAATCATTAATATGGAAAAATTAGTTACAAGTTGTGTTTCTCAGGCATATCGTTAAGATGGCTGGAAAATTACCAACCTGATAGCTTACAGTAGGAATTTACATAGCTCTTTAGAAATTGTACGACTGTATTTAGCACCACATATTTGCTGAACATATGCTATTTATTATATTGTACAATTTCTTTAGGTAACTCAAAGTCAGCCTTCAAGAATCAAGTAGTCAAGAAACAGAAATAAATAAGATGCACACAGACACCCAGAGCTATTTCTCATATAGAAGAAGGCTGAGGCCTCTTAGAAACAACAAATGTCTCCTTTATGTGTTGAGTCCCAGCTGTCCACTCTGGCCTCATTCTGTCACTTAATGCATGGTGTTTGCATCTTTGTGACTTACTACAACTGTAAAGTCCAACATCAATCCCAGTGATGGTTGAAGCTTTCCAGAGATGAGGTGGAGCATCTCCATGAGGCCCAGAGCAAGAGGTGGCCTCTAGCTGTCAGAAGACATCTGATTCACCTGGAAAATCAAGAACTCTGTTGCTGACCAATGTCTGTGCAGAGCGCCTGTGACTTGTCCGCTGAGAATGCTGAGGTTCATTCACCAGGGCTCACATGTAGGAGAGTAGATTCAACATGCCCAGGGGAAAAAAGTTCTCATTCCACCTTTTGCCAACTTTCCTAAAACTGTCATGGCTTCACGTGGTCCTTTGGGAATACTTTGTGTCAATGAGCCTGCTTTTTCTCTTCTCTGTCCACTAGAAAGTCAGTCAAATGCCTTCTTATGCTGGAGTACCCACTCTCCTTCATTTCGCTTGCATATCTGTGATTCTATGTACTCCAAATTGAGAGTACTTTCTAAAATGTTTTTCAGGCAATTTTTGGAGGTGTGGGTTTCTATTTTAACTTCAAGAATATTCTTGCAACCTGGATTAAGACATCCTAATTGGGTCATAAGGATGCAGGTCAGTGATAGAGTTGCTTACCTACAATGTATGAGTCAGTAAAACAAAACAGAGAAAAAAGCACAAAACATAAGATCCTTTCTGAAATGAACTTAAGGCCTACCAAGAGACTTGTCTTCTTCTTTTCTCCTTATATTGTTGACTTCTGCTTTCTGTCCTTTGCAGTAGATCCACAAAAAAGAAGGGATTCTTTTGTTTGATACCCATACTTATTAATTATAAACACATTTCAAACATTTTATTTTTTATTGTTACAATAAACCCAAAATGTCTTGAAATCATGTTCAATTTCATGATGTAAAAAGTAATTTAATAGTAAAATTATCCAATTTAATACTCTATGTCAATAATTTCAAAGTCATAATTGACTCAATATTATGAATTATGTAGACTCTGCAACTGTAGGAAGAGTAAAAATATTTTGTCTGGCAATTCAAAAACAAAAGGTAATAATAATGATTACTTAATGATATAATTTTTTGAAAAAAAAAGATGATGTGGTTTATTCAATGACGTACCTGAATATGTAAGTCTGATGTTAACTTCTCAAATACAATTCCACATAAAAATATGTGTTAATGATTATAACATCAAATGGACCAAGATAACATTACTTTTACAATGCATTTTACAAAGGGATGTCGTCTAAGATGGCAAAGAAATCATCTCATTGCAGATTCCCACAGAAAGGGCTGAGCTGTGTTTTCTCTGATAAGTCCTGTTTCCAGGCAGCTGATCATGAATTTCTCATGACCTCAGAGATTATGTCTGAAGTACATGAGGCCAGTGACCTCCAAAGAGGTCTGTGCAAAATAGCCTACTAGGTTGGCATAAAAATTTAATAGAATGTTTGTTTTCCTCTCTGAAATGTCTATTTTGTGTGTTAGCTAATGTATATATATATAACAAAATCATGCATATTTCATATAGTGTACACTATTATGTACAAATATATAATATAAAGTGATATAAATATAAATGCTGTATCATCTGTAGAATAAAAAGTGTATTCACTATGGTTGTTGTCCAAATCATGGAAGAATTAAAAAAAAAAATAGAAAGAAAAGAAGTGCTTGCTCTCCTGGATGATGAGATCATGGGAAAACTATGTTGTAGAGACTACAAGATTGCTCTTCATTCTTTTCCATTGGACTTTAGCCAAAATCTGCACTCATGGACTGCAATTTTTTAAGTGAGGTATGATTGTACACAGAATGTAATAGTGTTATTTTGTTTGTTTGCTTGTATTTTAATGTAGTTTAACAACCAAATAATTGATGATTTTAGGAAGGATTTAACTCAACATCTGTGTTTTGAATATTAAACACAGAGGTGTTAAAAAAAGAGTTAATGAAGGTTGGGTAAATGGCTTAGCAGTTAAGGGCACTTGCTTGCAAATCTGCTGATCCAAGTTTGATTCTTATCAGTGCACACACAAAATGGTACGTGCATCTGAAATCCCACTCTACCTAAGGCAAAGAATGATTACACCCAGGAGATTCTAGAAGCTTGCAAACAGAAGCCCAGACAATGTTTGTCACCAAACTAAGAAGGAGAGAAGAAACACATTGAGGCTCTCTTCTGATCTCCACATGTGTGCAGTGGCATGACATGTAAACATACACACACACACACACACACACACACAAATAAATAAATAGTAGTTTTATGAACTTTAAAAAAGAAATAGTAAATGATACATTTGTGACTACCTTCTACCAGGAAAGCATTGGAACTTAGCATTTCCCAGAAATCCTCCAGAAAATCAGACATTATGTAATATATATATATATATATATATATATATATATACATTATGCACACACACACACACACACACACACACACACATTCTCTGAAAACTCTGCACACATACTGTAGCAGACAGCTTCAGGTTCGCTGAGATGAACTTCCAGACCAGGCACAGTTATGGAGGAAGGGATATTATTTATTGAAGCTTATGGATCCAGGGGAAGTTCCATAATGGCAGGAGAAGCGGCCTGCTTCCACAGGACCAGGCAAGAGAGCAAAGCCAACCAGACACACAGCACACAGAGCAAAACTACAGTCAAGCCACAGCACACTTCAGGAACTCCTATTAGGCACACTTTGCATATCTTTACAATGGAATCTCAAACCCACCACCACACATTAAGACCAGCCCCCAGTGACATTGCCTCTAGCAAGGTGATTGCACATGCAAACTATAAATTAATAAAACACTGAATATATTGGGGGCCATATATTCAAACTATCACACATACGTTGTCCCAGAGATTATGGTCGTAACCTAAAAGAAAGCAAATTTCGCATTAGTCCATTACAAGTGTAGCATAGACTCACTGGAGATGTCTTGATAAGTATCTCCACATTCAGATTGTCAGGTATTTAAATGTGCTTTGGGACCATTTGCTGAAGCACACATTAGCAGAAAACATCTTCTACTTAGGCAGCCCATAGATTCAGGTTATGACTATCTAGTTGCATATTTTGATTCTCTGAGCAAAGTGAATTAAAATATTTAAACCACTTTGCATTTCATCCTCATCTTCCAGGTGTTCTGTATCCTGGAGGAGCTGAAGAACTCCATTTGTATGTGTGATAAAGTTTAAGTACTATACAGCTGCGGATGCTCTTATTTTCTTCTCATACATTCATCTAGGTTTCTATCCCCTTCCGAAAAGCTGTAATTGCATCAGGCATAAGGGATGCAAGGGAAATGTCAGTGAATGAAGCAGTATTCTGTGTATTTGTAAATGTAAAACAGATGTGAAGTAAATATTGTGAGCATTGAATCAATAGGACACCACATAAATACAAAGGAAAGAAAGAAGAGATGTAATTTGTCAGAGAATTTTGCTAAATATCTCATCAGTATTGCAGAAGCCACAGCCTCCTTGCAGGATTTAATGAATAGCTTTTCACACACGGTCTTTCTTATTACTGTTCTCTCACACTGCAACAAGTCTGCATATTATAAGCAACAAAAATGCAAATAAGAGGTTTAACACATTCATAAAATTTTCAAAATATTTCAAAAAAATTTTAAGTTCCAATGTAAAACTAAGGAATACTTTATTAAAGAATTATCATAATTTTCTAAATATATTATTACTAACTTTAAACATTAGCTATTATTTTGGTTAATTATTAAGTAAGGATAACTTAAAGATATGGAACATGGAAACACTTGAATTATTGTAATTTAGAGAATAAAATGAATTAATTAAATGTTATATATTCAACAGGTCATAAAGTATTCTTTTTATCCTCACTTTTCAATATCTGCTAATGGCATTGCCTTTCACTGAATACTTTTAGACCCTCTTCTTTCTTTTCACCTTCATTCAGCCAGTATGATATCTTTAAGCAACAATGTGGCTCATTTATAGGAAAAGTTTCTGACATCCCATTTCCCATGGTTGAGATTTGACTATCAATTGTTTGGCTTTTGTAACAAGTTCTTAATTACTTTTCTGCTCTTTTTTTCTTTCTACTCCAATTCCTCACCCTGTGCTTTATGTGGTAATCATTGCTGAGCACATGCTGATCAGTGTTTCTTTGCTCAAGGATCTAATTTTCTTTGTTTTTAATTTTTTTAATTTTTATTTTATTTATTCGAGAGAGCACGAGGAAGAGGCAGAGAGAAAGAGAGAATTGGCACCCCAGGGCCTTCAGCCACTGCAAATGAACTCCAGACACATTTTCCCCCTTGTGCATCTGGCTTATATGGGTCCTTTGAAATCGAACCGGGGTCCTTAGGCTTCAGAGGCAAACACCTTAACTGCTAAGGCATCTCCTCAGCCCAAGGGTTTAATTTTCTTAATTTTCATTTTTTTTTCTTTCACTTATATAACCTAAATTAAGATGATTTGTAACATAATTATATTAAAGGTGTAGTAGATATTTTTTCCAAAGTAGCTTTTTTTGTATCTTTTTTTGTGGGAACATAGTTTATTTCAGGCTTATAGATTGCAGGAGAAGCTTAATGGTGGCAAAAGAAACTGGCTCACTTCACAATACATCCACACAAGAGAGATAGAATAAACAGCCAGAGTATGAGCTGGCTCAAAACCAACCTTAGGGCTGGACTCAAGATCCACCCCCTGTGACACACTTCCTCCAGCAGGGCTGTGCCTGCTGAGGACTTAAGTAGAAAGCTTAATCTTAAAATGCCTGAGGCTATGTAGGACGTTTACAATTGAAGCAGCACAATCAGATATTGAGGCTTAGATGACAGGGACCGCTTGGATGCACCTGGAACCCCATCTGTTCAGCATCCTATTAAAACATGGGTCCTAGAACATGTTGTTTTTCTCCCCCTATCTTTTTTTTATTATTATTTTTTGGAGAGAGACACACACACAGAGAGAGAGAGAGAGAGAGAGAGAGAGAGAGAGAGAGAGAGGAAGACAGAGATGGGCGTGCCAGCAGTGTCTCAGCTGCTGTGAACGAAATCCAGATGTGTGCACCCCCTTGTGGTCAAGTGCGGCATTGCACCGTTGCGTCACTTTGCATCTGGCTAAACGTGGGACCTGGAGATTGGAACCGCTGGAGATTGGAACCAGTGTTCTTAGGTTTAGGAGGCAGGTGCCTTAACCCCTAAGCAATCTCTCCAGCCCCTCTTTTTTTTTAATTTTTACATTATTCTAATTTTACATTCATGGTAGTGACTCTGGTAGCTTCCCCCTTGTCCTCCCACCTCAGAAGGGACCCTCATCATTGGGGAATGTGGGTCGGTCATGCATTATGGGGGTAGTCAACAGTTATGGGGGACAGGCAAAGTCTCTGTGCATAATGACCCAACTTGTGGCTCTAACACTCTTTCTGCTCCGTCTTCCCCAATTTCCCTGAGCCAGGTTGGGATCATTTTAGTTCTACTTCAGTGATGAGGTCTTGGGAGCCTCTATGTCTCTGGCTATCTGGCATAGTAGGAGTTGGATGTTCTCTGTGTTTATCTCCTCAGCCTTATTCTAGTGTCCGGTTCACCAATAAAGTTGTACTCTTGCCCTTTTCCCCCATTACTCTATGATTTCAGCTGGGGCCCTGGTGAGGTACAATAGGCTGATCCTCTGAAAAAGAGAAGCAAATTCTCCAACGGAGAGAGAAGTTAGTACTAGATAGATGGTATGGCCATAGTTAGTTTTGAGAGAATTTTATGTATGTCGGCCCTCTTCTAGCCCACAGTTGGTGGGAGTTTAATAATGGAGAATGGGCTCATTTTTTGTACATGGTTTTGACTTATTTCCCAGTTCTAGCAATGAGTTCCATTCCACTGAGTGGACCTATTAGCCAAATCAAGAGCAGTTGGTTAGACATCATCCCTGTGTGCCACTATTGCACTTGTTTGAGCATCACCTCAAGTTGTTTCCTGCTGGGTAGTTTAGACTGTGTGTTGTTTGGTCAGATGTTGGTCATTTTCCCTCAGTCACTTGTGAAGCACCCTCTATTACTATACTAGCTAATTGTCTAGGGACTGACCCTCTTCCAGATTCCGACCAGGTCACTCCATGTTTCATCTCAACCACGTATGACGTCTTCAGCAGTAGGGTCTTACCATTAACCTTTGCTGGGTCATCCAGAACTCTGTTAGAAATCTGTCTTTTCTTGGGAAACATTGTAGGTCTCTGTGATAAGCAGCTCATCATGAAAGTTAACCCCATGATGGTACTGGAAGTTACAAGTCAGCACCAAGGAAGATGAAGGAAGAAAAAGATAGGTAATATAAAAGAGAAAGAGAGTATAGAGAGCAGAGGGAGAGAGAGAGAGAGAGAGAGAGAGAGAGAGAGAGAGAGAAACAGGGAAAGATTAATGTTGGTCTTCATGATGTTCTCTCCAGGTCCCTGTGGTTCAGGTGCTCCCTCTGCAGGCCTGCTGAAGGATCAATGTTTTAGCCTGTTGTTCAGAATGTAGGATTTTATGGTACCATTTCCAATTGTGTCCCTATTTGTGTGCCCCCCATCCTTACCCTCACCCCATCCCACCCTCCCTATTGTCTGGTCCTTAGGGTACTTATTAGGTATGACAGCATTTTGGGCAGATTCAGGTTAGGAGTCACAGATGAACAAGGCCATGAGATGATTATCTTTTTGTGATCGGGTGAGCTCACTGAGAATGATCTGTTCCATGTTTGACCTTTTTTTTTCAAATTTCATTGTTTTATTTTTCCTTACTGCTGTGTTGAATTCCATAGTGTAGATATACCACATCTTATCCATCCATCTAATGATGGATATCTGGGTTGATTCCAGCTCTTAGCTATTATGAATTGAGCAGCTATAAACAAAGTTGAGCAAATCTTTCTGATCTGAGGCTTGGAGCCTTTAGGGTAAATGCCCAGTAAGGCAATAACTGGATCTGTTGGTAGGACTATAATCATCCTTTTCAGGAGTTTCCATATAGCTTTCCATAATGGTTGTACAATCGTATGTATCTACTAACAGGGAAAGAGTGTTCCTATTTCTCCACAGCCTCACCAGCCTTTGTTTTCATTAGTCTTTTTTTAATGTTAGCTATCCTTACTGGGGTAAGGTGGAATCTCATAGTTGTTTTAATTTGCATTTCTTTGATGATTAGGGATGTTGAACATTTTCTTAAGTATGTGTTTGCCGTTTGTATTTCTTCCTCTGACAACTCCCTGTTCAGTTCTCTGCCCCATTTTGTGAGTGGGTTGTTTTACAATTTATTGTTTAGGCTTTGGAGTTCTGTATAAATTCTAGAAATTAGGCCGCTGTCAGTTATATAGCTGGCAAAAATTTTCTCCCATTCTGTGGGTAATCTGCTACCTTTGGTTATAGTATATTTGTCAGTGAAAAAGCTTTTCAGCATCATG
Source organism: Orientallactaga sibirica (assembly GCA_036365145.1). Taxonomy (NCBI): domain Eukaryota; kingdom Metazoa; phylum Chordata; class Mammalia; order Rodentia; family Dipodidae; genus Orientallactaga; species Orientallactaga sibirica. Next base: position 5,563,613 of record JAEOAD010000043.1, on the reverse strand, counting down.
AGATCCCAATGGTTGAGTGATTGTTTAATTTCCTGAGCTGCTGGGGTTTTGTTCAGGAAGTCTTTTGCCATTCCTATGTCATGGAAGGTTCCTCCTATTTTTTTTTTTTTTTTTGTAGCTTTTTTAGACTAAATGTTTCAGACAAAATTGTACATAACTTTCATATTAAGTCAATAATTATAACTTTTCCCCTTTTCTGACATAGATTGTCAAATGCTCAATTGGAAATTCATCAGCCTAGTAAAAGTGATTTATTTATTTTTTTTTCAAGGAAGAGTCTCAACTCTAGTGCAGTAACCCTCGACTTATGGCCAATGCTCCTTTTTCAGCCTTCCACGTGCTGGGACTAAAGGTGTGAGCCATAGGACCTAGCATAAAATTCATCACTCTAGATTTAATGTAAATTGTCATAAATTGAACTTAGATATGTATATTGATTTTGGCAACAATACATACATTAATGTATTACATACACTATACTTGCAATCTGACATACACAAAGAGCAGAAAACTCTTTATAATCCTAAATTCTACTGATTCAGGATATCTGGATGTTCACATATTAAAACAATCATGATTTTTATGGTAAGTTTGGATTTTGGTCAGGAATACTGGCAGCAGATAGATCTGTGAAATTGATGTAAGATTTTGGAGTTCAGGAGGAGTCCTCCAGAATTTATGAACCCCAGTTTTCGATTCTGTCCTACCTTTAATAAAAACTAATAAAGATGGACTGTAGAAGTATAAATTATGAATTACTAAGTCTATTTAGAAGTAAATAAAAAAAATTGTGGGGTTTATTAAAGGGGAATTGGGGTCCTGGAAGGGAGGCTAAATGCATAAGAAGTAGGAAACTTGCTCTCACATAGAAACAATGTACAGATTATAAGGCTAATTTAAGAGAAATTGAGATCTTTAGAAAAATCCTGGAGCAGAGTTGCAAGCACATGGAAAGTAGACCTTAGATGTCAATGTAGAGATTCAGAAAGGACACACATGGCATCCACCACGTGCTTTCCTGAAGAGGGAAACTTTCACAGCAGAGACAAAGAAATTCAGAGGAGAAATGAGTAATGAAGAGGGTTATGTTCATGGTTACCCTGGATTTACAGTAACTACACAAGTAGCAAGACTAGAGTGAGATAAAACACCCATGTGGTAGATTTGGAGACTAGATGCCAATCATGTATGTAATCAAAGTGAAAAACTACCCAAAACTATAAACCATAGGCAAGCAGGAATGTTTACGTCAGAAAGAATGCTGTTTTCCATAGAATCCAGACTCACGTGTGTCTGAGCAGGACAGAGTAAGAGCTGGAGAGACCCGTGCACCCCTGGGGTTGTTGTAGCAAGTCCCAGGCCAGAAATGAACAGAAAACCACCCAGTTAAAAATTTAAAAGGAGAATCTTTATGAAGCAGGCCAGCATCTGTCCCATCACAGCAAGGAGGAGAGCAACCCATCCTACTTTTTTTTTTTTTTGGGGGGGGGTTCCTACTTTTACAGTGAGATTTTAAAGATAAAAACCACGTTCCTTTACAATGATCTGAAAAACTCCCATCCACCCCCTCCACCCAAGCAAGCCTCATTACAAAAGCAGATTTTTTGCAGTTAGCAGAAGGTATGAAGCACACACTAAATATCAAGACATCTTGACCTCAGGGTGAGAGCACACAACAGATGCCTTACTGAGACCCATACACTTTTTTGTAACTAATGCTCTGTGCTAATCTTTACTCTCCCATGGCTCCTTGAGAATGTCAAAATTGCTGAGTGGCCCAAGATGGCTTCCCTTAGATCTGTTCACCAGAGGTTGTTTTATTGTGCCAGAAGAAAGGGAGGGGCTGGAAGGCTGTAGCCTTTATAGCAACATATATAGGTATGTAGGCAGAAGAACTGATTGGCTATTAAATTTGTAGGATGAACCTGAGGGTCAGCCCATTTGGGTAAGCCCACCCAAGTGACACATTCAACTGTGGGCAGTGGTGGGCAACTGGAGATAGGTCTTAATCAGACATTTTTGTCAAGAGTTCTGTTCTTGTTCCAGGGCATGGTGGCACATGCGTGGCATCTCCTGGTTCTCTTTGAACCTTAATCCCTATAATGGTTAAGGTGCTGTCAACTTGATCTGTTTAGTAATCCACAGACATCCATTTCTGTTGGGTATCTGAGGTTGCTTCCAGGAAGGGGTAACTGAAGGAGGAAGTCATTCCCCAAGGGTGAGCCCTTGTTCCACAGAGTGGGTGGCTCCTCTCAGAGGGGGACTGTATATAAGGAAGTACCAGGTGAAAAGAGCCCCCTTTCCTTGCTCTTGGCTGCTGGAGCTGCTTGCTGCCTTCCAGCATGGACTAAAGACCAGTGTCAACTGAAGACCCATGTGGATTGAAAAACCAGTGGCTCCTCAGGAAGCCTCCAGGCCTTCACTGCTGGATTGGGACTGCTGAGGTATCAAGCCATGTAGACTGAGCAGGCATGTGGTTACTGGATTACTTGATTCTCAGACCTACAACTGCTATTGGACTGCCATAAGCTAATCCAATAAGTTCCCTTTTTAATATAATTCATTCTATCAGTTCTGTTCCTAAGTTCAATCCCTAAGTGATACTGCCTATAAAGAGCTAGCTTTCTCCTATCCTCCTTCAAAAATCAATGAGTATTTGCCAAAGGACCTTATCTGCCAGGTGATAGCCAAGCTGGAAGGTGAGACATTTCCCTATGTGTATACTCGGATGCAGGACTTTGTTCGAGAACATCGGTGTAGCTAGGGTGACAGTTCTGTATAATGTGCCTCCATCTTGTCTACTCAGAAGACACAGCTCTCACCTCAAAGGAGATGAGATAGTTTATTGTGGAGCCAGATATTGGTGACCATGGCCTGGCAACACAGATTTAGGTTACCTCAATTCCATGTTCTAATGTCTGAATAATTTCATAAAGGTTTTATAGTTACAGAACAAAATAGTGTCACAAATCAAGGCAGTTTTTAAGTGCATTGGCTGACCCTCAGGTAGTCAGGTAATAGAAAAGCAGAGAAATCTTTACCATAGGCTTCAGATGCTATCTGATGACATTCTTACCCTTTGGGTTGGTGGAAGCTGGGGGGTCTGTTCTTACATTTCAAAATGAATTACACCTGATCATCTGATAGTCACCAGAATGTTAGTTCAGACACAGAGGTGCACAATAAATGGCTATTAAGGGGCTAAAGGTAGTCCAAGGTAATTTGGCTTTGATGTTCCTGAAGCATTCCGTCTCTACTGGAGATTTATCAGTCCATTCAGCCTTATCAGTATCGAACCTGGGTTCTTAGGCTTTGCAGGCAAGTGCCTTAACCACTAAGCCATCTCTCCAACCCATGGCTTATTTTTAGCCACAGGACCTCAGTGAACATGGAGCTCACTAGCAAGCACAGAGATACCCTGACTTCTCTTCCTCGATGTGGTAATTGCAGTTACATATCATCACACTCACCTTTTATGTATGTGCTGGACATCCAACCTCAGGTCATCATGCTTGTGTGACAAGCACTTTAGCCACTAAGCCATTTTCTCAGGTTCTTCTTATTTTATTTATTCATTAATTTAAGAGAGAAAGAAGCGGATAGATAGATGATACATAGAATGGAATGGATTGCCAGGGCAATCTGGCCACTCAAATGAACTGCAGACACATGTGCCACCTTGTACATCTGGCTTTACATGGGTACTTTGGCTTTGCTGGCAAACTCCTTAACCGCTAAACAGCCCATGCTAATAGCTGAGTAAATGTCCCAAGTTCTTTTCTGACCTTACATGATGATGGGCATTGATGTTGCTTTTGTAGTTGAAGTGTCCATGTATGAGTAAGATTTGATGTTAACTTTGCAATACAAATACCTGAAGAATGGTAGGGTTCCTGTGAAACCTCCTGGAGTTCACCCTATAAGATAGTGAAAGCTGGGCGTGGTGGTGCACACCTTTAATCCCAGCACTTGGGATGCAGAGGTAGGAGGATTGCCAAGTGTTCGAGGCCACCCTGAGACTACATAGTTAATTCCAGGTCAGCCTGGGCCAGAGAGAGAGACCCTACCTTGAAAAAAGAATATATATATATAGTCAAGTACCTGCTCTCTAGCACAGAATGTAAGACAAACTAGTATGGAATAATGATCTTAAAATACAGCTTTAATTCATTTGCAGTGGCAAGAAACCCTTGTGGACTCATTTCATTGCTCTCTCTCTCTCTCTCTCTCTCTCTCTCTGCTTGAAAAAAACATTAAAATTTTAAAGTATATTTTATATTTCTTTTTTTAACACTTGCATTTACAATTGAGTTATATCCTTTCATTTTTTAAAATTTATTTTTTGACAACTTCCATAATTACAGACATTAAACCATGGTAACTCCATCCTGGCCCCCACTTTCCCCTTTGTAATTCCATTCCCCCTTTCCCCTTGCAATCAGTCTCTCTTTTATTTTGATGTCATAATCTTTTCCTCCTGTTATGATGGTTTATATTTAAAAGTTATTTATTATTATTGCTTTTTGTGTGTCTGTATCTCTGTCTCTGTCTCTGTCTCTGTCTCTGTCTCTCTCTCTCTCTCTCTCTGTGTGTGTGTGTATTGTGTGTTGTGTGTGTGTGTGTGTTTATGGGCATGCCAAGTACTTGGCTTTAGGTGTCTAATAGGGAATTGAACACTGGCCAAAGGCTTAGTTACCAAGCACCTTTAACTGTGAGCCATCTTCCAATCCCCTCCTTTCATATTTTTGATGCTTAAGAAAACAATATTACTTTAGTAGTAGAGTGTTTGCCTTAGATATGTAAGGCTCAAATTAATTCTAGACTGTCATAGAAAAAAAGTGAATAAATAATAAACAAATAAATAGTTCTGCTGCATCACTTTTTATTTGACTTTTGACCTGAGTCTGTGTCATATTCTGATAACTCCATTTCCATATCAAGAATTTGAAAATAATAGCTAAGGAGATAGGTCAGTCAGCAAAGTGCTTGCCTTTCAAGCATGAATTTGATCCCTGAATCTCATGGAAAGATGTGTGAACTTGGGGGATTGCAGAATGACTGGGGCTTGCTCTCTATCCATTCATACACAATGAGTGAGCTCCAGGCCAATGAGAAACCTTGTCTCAAATAAATGCATGAATAAATAAATAATAAAAGGTGCATGTTATTCTTGAAGAATGATCAAGGTTTTCTGTGTTCCACAAATGTTCATTCACACATGCATGAACACCTATCTACACACATTCGCTCACATATGAGCATAGGCATATACACACACACATACACATATGCATCAAAAAGCAAATTACAGGTCTGGAGAGACAGCTCAGAGGTTAAGGTGCTTGTTTGCAAAGCCAGACGGCCTGAGTTCAATTACCCAGCCCCAACGTGAAGCTAGATACACAAAGAGGTACATGTGTCTTGAGTTCTTTTGCAGTGACAAGAGGCCATGGGCAAATCAGTTCTCTCTCTCTCCCTCTTCCTTTGCAAATCAGTAAAAAAAAAAAAAAGTAATAATAGTTTAAAATAAGAAAATTAGAAAATTAGAAAATTAGAAAATAAATATATCACATGCTATCAACAGAGGCTTATTCAGTGATTTTTTTTTTTTTTAGAGAGAGAGACACAGAGAGAGACAGAGGAAGACAGATAGAGATGGGCGCACCAGTAGCCTCTCAGCTGCTGTGAACAAAATCCAGATGTGTGCGCCCCCTTGTGGTCAAGTGCGCCATCGCACCCTTGCGTCACTTTGCATCTGGCTAAACGTGGGACCTGGAGATTGGAACCTCTGAAGATTGGAACCAGCGTTCTTATGCTTAGTAGGCAGTTACCTTAACTGCTAAGCCATCTCTCCAGCCCAATATTCAGTGATATTTTAAATTAAGATAACCTGGGACTGGGGAGGTAGCTTACTTAGTAAAGTGCTTGTATTGCAAGCATGATGACTTGAATTGATTTCCAGCATGCTCATTAAAGATAGAATCTGTTCTTAGTGACAGATGTTTATAATCCCAGCAATGGGGAGGCGAACACAGGGAAATCCCTGGAGCTTATCACCTGCTAGTCTAGTCTAGTTGGTTAGCTCTAGTTCATTGAGAGGTTCTGTCTCAAAAAACAGGTAGACAGTTTCTGACGCATGACACCAGATGTTTTCCTGTAGCCTTCAAACACACATACAAGTTCATGAACAAGCAACAACACACACACATATACATACATATAAATAAATAAGGATAAAGTGATATCTTTAGGGCTATGTGACTAAGATAATTTTGTTCACAATTCTGATCCCAAAGGTGGGGTTTCTGGGTGACAGGGCACCAGAGCTGCTAACCAAAGGTGTCTTTCAGAAATAGTCATCTTTATGAAGTGTGACAAAGCTGCTGCTTTAGCACTTAGAGGCTGCTCTTATGTCCAGCTTTCAAGTCCTTCCACACCGGTGCCTGGCTGTTAGAACACAGGAATGATAATTCTCTCTGAAAAATACATTTATCAAAATCCACTAACTTATTAAATAGATTATCAAAATCATAGATTCAAATATAATTTTCTTATTTGCTCCTCACATATATTCTTACTGGTCGAAACTGGTGATTCTAACAGGAAGGCAAAATGATTATTAAGATTGTTAGGGCTTGAAGGAGAACAGATATATAGGAAAACAAAACTAGAGGAGGGAGAAGATGGAATGTGACATTTTTAATAAACCCATCAGCAGACCTACTGGTGGGGACATCTAGTAAATAGACTGACTCTTGAGTTATTGTAAGCTAGGAGCAGAAATGACAAGGCTTTTCAACCAAAGAACCATCAGAAGGATAATAAGTTATTTATTCCTGAAGACTAATATATGCCCTACACATCTCTACCTTAATAACATACAATTGCTTAGTTTAATGACATAACAAATATCTCTATAAAAGAACCCATCATCATGATGAAAGGGTAGGAAGTTAAGTGAATAATCAGCAAAGAACCTTTTAAGACAAAGTTTACACATTAAGTTAATATTTGCACATTCAACCTCAAAACTTAAATTCATCATTACAGTGTTTTGACTTTCTTAATTTTAATTTTACATTCATGTTGGTGCCTTTGATAGCCTCCTCCCTGTCCTCCCCCCTCTGAAGGGACCCTCCTCATTGGGGAATATGGGTCATGCATTGTGGAGGTAGCCAACAGTTATGGGGAAGAGGCAATGTCTCTGTGCACCCAACTTGTGGCTCTAACACTTTTTCTGCCCCCTCTTCAGTGAATTTCCCTATAGTGTTTCGACTTTTAATGTTTCACAACCTATCATGCAAGTTCTGATTGACTTATTTCCATACTGTACTTAACTCCTTTAAAACTCCTTGATTCACTTTGCTTGGATTATTTCTCCCTGTTTCACAAACTATGGAAGAGCTGCTGTATATTTCTTTTCCTAATTCATCTTTAATGAAATGTATAGGCCAGGCATAGTGATGAATGTCTTTAATCCCATCACTAAGAAGGCTGTGGCAAGAGACTGTATTTGAGTTTGAGGCCTGCCTGTGCTACAAAGTGAGTTCCCAGTCAGCCTTGGAGAGTGAAGTCTTACAATAACAAAATGGAATAATGACAAGTACTCAAATATAAATAACATTTTATATTATTTTCTATTCATCAAGTCTAAGATGAGTAAGTAAAAAATGCTAAATAGTATATATGTATATATATAATAAAAGATGACTGTTCAGAACTGTGACATTACTCAATTTGAGCCAATTCTGGAAAAAAAAAACGAGTTGGTGGTTTAAATTTATATCATTGTTCCTTGCAGTTCCTAAAAATAATGTTATAACCTTCAAATGACAATATTGTTTTTATTCAAATATGTCAAAAATATTTTGATAATATTTTAGTATAACTTCCTATATGCTATTGAAGCCAAAGGCTCACATTAATAAATTCATTTAAGGAGCTAAAATAACATTTTGACACAAATATTTTTTTTTAAAAAATTCAAGATGATATGCACAGTTGCTAGGAAGTGGATGTGTTTACATACTAAAGAATGGAAGTTAATTGGATCAACATCAAATTTTAACTTTCTTTATATAAATCTATGTGTGTATTTGTTTTAAAACTAGAAAAGAAACACATTTAAGGCTCTAGAACTAGTATGATGATTAAATTGTTTATCTTTCGAGTGCTTTCCTTCTTTCTGTTTTTACTTGCAATTCATGCTATAATGTCATTTCAGATAGGTATTTTTAGTGTAATTTATTTAATTCTGAAAACAGGCAAAAGTATCTATGATACAATTTGATTCAGAAGATAATTCATGTAAAACCTGAGACACAGCAGAGAAAGCCAGAGAGAACTGCACAAGTACTTTTGAACTGTTTCTGCACAAACCACATCTGACTTGGGACCTACTCAACCCCCAATCCCACTCTCCTTAAGCAATGTGCTCTATTTCCTGTTTGCGTCTCATTTCCAGGCATGTAGGGACCAATTATGAAGACCACATTTGTTCCCCACATGTAGGAGCACCAAAGCCTGTTGTCCAAAGACAGGAAGAGTATTGGGTCTGGCCTCCCTATGGCTGACTGGCAGTGTCAGACCACAAAATAAGAAGTTCAAGAAAATTAACATCCCAAGATTATTTCCTGGTAAAACACGACATTCCAGAATAAAGCATAAGCCTCACTGGGTGTTCTTGCCTTCATCCAACTGCTTAAAGATGCTGGGATCCCCACAGGCTATGTGGCAATGCACTATATTTTGTCAGGGTTTGATCTCTTCCTTATTACGCCACTTTTTATTTGTCTGTTTTTCTGTTTCTTCACCTGCTCACTCTTACCTCCTACCTTGGAGGAGAACACTGAAGTTTTCTTTGTGAACATGACCCAGAAGTTTGGCTTTGTAACCTGCATGAGTACAAGAAGATGTCCTTTTTGATCTTTTCAATGTCTTTTTGAGTGCTTGACTTTGTTTCTGGCCCATAGTAGAGACAATGTATTAAATCAATTAAGTCCAAAAAACATTTGATTAGTAACACAAAAGCATATCTTACTTCTATTTGTGAATTATTCCTGTCAAGGTTTCATTTGTTTTGAAAAGTGAAATATATACTAGCCACTCTGAATTTTTGTTAGAGCAGCAATATTGTGTAGACTAATTACAAATGTATAATTATATCCCTGAAAGTTTTTTTTTTTTGGAAATTTTAGTATTATTGATTGTTACAAAATTAGCCCTTTCTATGCTATGGGATGCCAACATGTAAGTCTATTGCTTCTGGAACTTTTTCATTTTACATTCCAAGACTCCTGCTCTAACCTAAGTAGGCAATTTTCTTTCAAACTATATCACTAAAGTACTTGTTTATTGCCACACCTGACAACACTCAGCTCTTTCTCATATTCAACAGTTAATATGAACTTGTTAGGACTAAATTAAAATACTTTTTAGTAAAAGACATTTTAATTAATAGTTTGATAATGAATCATGATAAAACGACAGAGTTTTATTTTCCTGAACAACACTCTGGCATTCCTATGTCATTCTGGAAATCTTGACAAGTAACATAAGAATTCAATCCCTTTATTGGATACACCATTTTACCAAGAAATTATAACTGTAAATTAAAGAGTATAATTAGAAAAAATAATAAAAAGTATAATAAAATTTTCAATGCTTCTTCAGAGCTTCAAAAGCTATTTCATTTGGGAGGGAATGCTAGTCAACTTCATTCTCTAAATGCTTTATTTGAAGCAATTAACTGGAATATTATATGCAAATATACACTCAGGTATATAAATCATTTTCTTAAAGCAGTATGCACAAAACCTGTGTGTGTGTGTGTCTGTGTGTCTGTGTGTGTCAGTGTGTGTGTGTGTGTGTGTGTGTGTGTGTGTGTGTATGTATGCGAATGTGGGCATATATGTGTCATGGTGCATGTGAGGTAATCAGAGGACATTCCATTTGAGGCAGGGTTTCTTTTTCTTAATTCTCTCTGTTGTTGGTTTTCTTTGCTGGGATACAAAAACCTAATACAGCTTTGCAATTTTTACATGAGGTCTGAGGTTCAAATTCGGGGACTACTGATTGAGCTGTGATTTTTTTTTTTTTCCACAGAACAATCTCCTGAGTACCACACAATCATTTTTTATATAATGTTTTTTGAGAACTATCATATATGAACTTATTGAAAATTGGTTGCATTCCCATTGGGTTATCTTCCTTTTATCTCCTCTCCCCAACCCATTGAGGACCCTGCTCAGTGGTATTCTAGTAAGCACACTGAATGCACCAGTCAATCCCTGCAGGGAGACAATGCTTCATAGTCTTCCTACCCTGTGGCTCTTACATTCTCTCCAGCCCTTCTATTTTTCTCTGAGCTTAGGAGAGCACATTAGAGGACTTCTCTATTGTTCAGTTCTTTGCAGCCTCTTATTTTATTCTTTGATCATGAGTTTTGTGTCTCTTCAGTGCGTATCACTAGCTCCATGGAGACAATTATCAGGCTAGCTGTGAGAGCTCTCATATTTAATCTACCATTTCCTTTGTAATGTTTCCAGGGTCCTGAGGAATGTAATAGAGATGACTCATTTGGTGCTATGCACCTGGCTTTTTCTTCTTGTCATTTTTATGGGTCTTGGGTCTTTCTTGTATTCTCTGCCATCAGTGATGTGACCATTCTAGTTCACCTAGCTTGGTGTGATTGGGGGAAGCATATGGACAATCTACTTCACACAATGATTTTGACAATAAACTATTTGATTTCATGTATAAGTTATGTGAAATGCGTGAGAGTATCTCTCCACAAGCATTTATCTTTAAGGGGAATTCACTATTTCAAAGGAAATAATAAGTGAATATCTTCATCTGAGTATATATATATATTTTGAAATTTATCATGATTATCTTAAAACAATTGGTAACTAATCAGTTGTATCTACATGTGACTTGTTCCCCCAAAACAATTAAAGTAAAATAAAAGGCAATATTTTGAAGAAAACAGTGCAAGCAATGACTAAACACACCAGAACAGACAGAACGGAAGAGGAGAGAGTCTTGAGATGGATGCAGTTTAGTTCATCACTTGATTTCCAGTAAAGCTCACACCGTCATTAAAGTAAACTTGGAGTGAGGCTACAATCTGAAGGATTTAATGAAAATTGTTTGGCATTGCGAATAGCAAAGTTCATCCAGCTCTCATCTCTTTTTGTTACCAGTGATGTGAGAACAGGTACTTTCAGTTTAGGACCATGAGAGGGCCTGGCTAGGAGTGGGCAAGCCCCTGGAATGGGTTCATCTTTCCTCCTGGGTCCTTTGAATTCACTCAGAGGACTGATGGCCAGAATCATTCCTTTCTTTCTGGTGGCAGGTAGTCAGGTATGTCAATTCAGGGCAGTGAAGAACAGGACAGAGTAAACACACACACACACACACACACACACACACACACACATACACACACACCCTGATTGCTGTCAGATCACTTTTTCATTCACACCACTGTTACCAGAGTTAGAGTCATTAAGGTCAGAACCTGAGCCCTAACTGTACCCTGACCACCGCCACCCCAGCCATATTGCAACATCTGTTACCAATAAAGTAAACAAACAAAATAAGAATGAAGAGCAGAAAAAGGATATTTATACACTGTGGTCACTTTGAAAAAATCAGTGTCCCACCCCTATCCCTCAGTCCTGACATCATGTTTGAGTGTAAGAAGGAAATAAGTATACACATTCTAAGAAGTTCCACTCAAGGAAAGTGTGGAACTCCCACCCAAACCGTTTTCCAAACTCCAGTTTATCCTGCAAGGTCATCTGACAAGTTGTCAGTCTTTCTATGGAGCACATTCCTCTGGCTTGGCCCAGGGATTCAGCCTGTTTTCTTTTGTAGCATTAGATGTGGAATCCATTGTTTAATGTGCTGATAACTAAGGGGAAATGTACAAGTCTCTCTTTACATATCTTCCTTCCTGCCAGGATGGTTATTCTCCTGTAAATTCTTGGGTGTATTTTGGACAAATAAGCAAACATGTAAAGAGTTATGTTAATAAAATCAACTCTGCTTCATACTGTCTTGAACCGAAATTCTCTCCTATGAAATATGTAAAGATCCCAACCATGCCTCAGAGGAAGTTTCTCAGGAAGGAGAAATCCACAGTCCATAACTAACAGCACCACGTTGTGTCCCCTGTTGTGGGTGCTGACCAAAACCTCAGTTTGTATTGACTTTTCCTTAAGAAAATAGTATATCATGTTGAGGCTGGAGAACAGGGCAGAGAGTGAGGTCTAGAAGGCCTTTGTGCAAGCTTTACAATTATTAGCATGTTAAAAACAACCAACCAACAAAATACAGTTGGCAAAGAAGGATATAACCCTTCTCCACAGATTTTACTCAAGACTTACTTCACAGTGTGTAAGGGTGTACTGTGGCTCATTATTTTATTTAAAAACACACCCCTGGTAGAGGTTTATGATGCTAATGAGGTGCATAATTCGTGAAGTTGCATGTAGATCATCATGTAACAGAACATTCAGGAAAAAGCCCTTACTAGGAAAATGAGCCCCAAAGCCTATGGTATACGACATGCCAGCTCCCATCTTTGAACAATGGGAAATTTGTTCGGCTATACTATCTGCTCATAATCCGTTAGAAGGACCTTTTCCTAATAACCTGCATCTGCTTTCATTACAACTATTCATCTCTCCTCACTTCCTTGTTGAGGATAGAAAAACACTAGAATCTCTTTGGCGGTGCCCCACCCCTAGTCTCCACAGACATTACCTTGTTACCTTATCAGTACTATGCACTGGAGTCTTCATAGCACAGCTAAGGAATCCATAAATGCAAGTTCCTCCCGATTTTTAGAAAATACACATAGTCTTTTCCTTGCCATCATGGTCTTTCCCCATTAAGGTAGCAATGGATTCCATCCCCTCTTAAAATACCCACTGGCTGCCGGGCGTTCTGGCACACACCTTTAATCCCAGCACTCAGGAGGCAGAGGTAGGAGGATTGCTGTGAGTTCAAGGCCACCCTGAGACTACAGAGTGAATTCCAGGTCAGCCTGGAACGGAGTGAGACCCTACCTCGAAAAACAAAACAAAACAAAACAAAACAAAACAAAAAAAAAAAAAAAAAAAAAAAGATCCACTGGCATAAGTTGTCAGTGATCAGTGATAGCACACAGTTATCTGTCATCACATCGGAGGTTAGGTTAATAACGTGCATGTCCCTTTATAATTTTTTAAAATATTTTATTTATTTATTTGAGAGAGAGAGAGATACAGAAATAGGCAGTGAGAGAGAGAGAGAATGGGTGCGCCAGGGCCTCCAGCCACTGCAAACAAACTCCAGATGCGTGCACCCCTTGTGCATCTGGCTTAAGTGGGTCTTGGAGAATCGAGCCTCGAACCGGGTCCTTAGTCTTCATAGGCAAGCATTTAACCGCTAAGCCATCTCTCCAGCCCCCCTTTATAATTTTTAATAGAAACAGCCAATTGCAAGTTGGCACAATCTGTGAATAAAGTGATCCCCACTGGCTTGGAAAGAGCTACTCCTTTCATTTATAGGAACAGTGTGAAATTTATATTCTGTGAAAGGTGCACACAGGTTCTTTCTAGATGGTACTTACTCAAGAGCATGGACACTTTTCATTTGCACTTAGTTTTCTTAAAAGAGATAATAAAATTAATTATATTGTGGCCTTTAAGGAGTCTTCAAAGCTATAAAGAGAAATAAAAGTAGCCAATGACCATCTTGACTGATACTCTCCTATGGTCTGAAGTGACCAGAGGTGAACATCACAATAAATATGTTTCCTTCTTCTTTAATGAACAGCTTGTGGATTCTTATTGCCACAATAAAAGAGAACCTGCAGTGCATTCTGTGATCTCTACTTGAAACAAAATATTCACTTCAAGTCTCAACCTTTCTCAGGGACACCCTGAATTTCACCATTACTGTGATATACATCCTGTTGATGTCTCAAGCAGTATCTACCCAGGAAGCTCCAAGCATAACAGTTTCATTTTGCTGTGTGTCTCTAGAGTCAAATTTTTGCTATTATTAATGTGCAATTTTCAGACTTGGGTACTGAAAAAGTTCATAAAGTGGCAGGAAGAAAGAAAAAAGCAACAACTACTCATAAGAAAGGCAACAGGCAGTGATAGGAAGTTTGTCCTGACTTTGGTTGTGCCTTCGAGGGATGTGCTCTGTGGACCTGGGCAGCTGGAAGGTGCGATATTGCAAGATGCAGTGCGATGCTCTTTGATTCTACCTGGTGCTTACTGACCCAGAGGATGGACCTCAGAGCACTGGTTTTCCTTAAAGGCTTATGTACTAGATGAACATTCAACACTCTGGGACTTTTGACTTCTTAATGCAGCCTTCGTTTTGCAACTTGTGATTTTTACAAAGTGAACCCTCTTGCTCCCACCCAGGGAAAATAATCGTCACGCACCCTGTGTTGGTCAGTTTCAATGATAAAATCTGTCCAGTATAAAACTTATAATTTTCTGTAGTAATATCCTGAATGGTATAATAGAACAGGTAAATGAGTTGAATTTCTATGTTAAAAAAGCAAACTTGGGCTGGAGAGATGGCTAATCAATTAAGGCACTTGCCTACAAAACCTGACAACTGGGATTCAATTTCTCAGTACCCATGTACCATGTAAAGCCACACACACAAAGAGACACATGCATCTGGAGTTGGTTTGCAGCAGCTTGAGGCCCTAGAGTGCCCATTCTCTCTGTCTGTCTCTTTTCTCTTTATCTCTCTCTGCTTGCAATAAATAAATAATAATATATATATGCAAACTTTGGGTTGGAAATATAGCTCAATAAGTAAGAGTGCTTTTGTTAAGGGTTTTCTGTCTCTGGTTGAGTTTTTTTTTTTTTTTTTTTTTTTTTTTTTTTCACAATGCAAAGAATGACAAATGCAGAAAGAAGTAGAACAATCAAGTAAAGTTTAATTGAGAAGGGAAATAAAAAGACATATGCAAAAGGAAAGGCTCCAAAAGAGTTGCCATTGTGCCCCTCTGGACCGGGGCTTTGATGTACAGAGGATTATTATATCTTTGGATTGTATGAAAATTAGACATCACGTTGAGATGACTTCGGTAGGTTTGATGAGGGAAACGCCCCTCCAGAAATTGACCCAACACCAAATGGGTGGGAAAGAGATACATTCACAGGCAATTCTGGGCCGGGATCGATTCTGAAAGTCTCCAGGTATGTGCTTCCAGTTTATAGTTTTAGTAAAAGCGGAAGCAAGCAAGGGGTGTTCCGGAAGCAGACTCGTCATGGTTAGCAGCTATAATTCACACAAGGAAACGGAGAGGGGTTGTACAAAGGAGAAATTTCAAAACTGCGTACATGGCAGTCGTGCAGTTTTTATCTTCAGCAAGCAGGACTGACTGTCCTCACGTCCTTGGGCTCCGGGGGGGGGGGTGAGTTGGCTATTGGCTGATGAAGCCGCCTGAGAACTTTTTTCTAGAAACTTTGTAATTTTCCATTGTTCCACCACAAGTTTAGCTTAAATGTATATTGGATATTATGATTGGTGAATGAGTTGAGGTGGAGAGGGAAGCACCGTCTCAGAAAACCAGGAAATAAAAAGAACAAAGGTCTGGTGTCTGGTAGCCATTTTCATTCTCCAGGTTTTTTTTTTTTTTTTTTTTTTTTTTTTTTTTTTTTTCCCTTGTTTGTTTGTTTTTGGTTTCTTGAGGTAGAGTTTCACTGTAGTCCAGACTGAACTGGAATTCACTATGTAGTCTCAGGGTAGCCTTGAACTCACAGTGATCCTCCTACCTCTGCCTCCCAAATGCTGGGATGGACAGCATGCGACACCACACCCAGCTCTCCAGGGATGTTTTGATTTTACCTCTCAAACTGGAGATGCCTTCCAGTCTTGCCCTGGCGGGATGATATTTTATGTTCCTCTGAGCCTGTGTTTTTAACTAGCTACCTACAAAGTATGACCACCTTGCTCTGACTCTGTCATTTTCTACACAAGCGCGAGGACCTGAGTTTGATTCTCAGTACTCATTTAAGATGTCAGACATGGTTGTACCCCTGTAACCCCACAACCTAGGGGAGCACAGGATATTGTTGGGGCTTTTTGAACAGCCAGTCTAATTGAAAAATGGCATGAGCACATGGTTCAGACAGACACCCTATCTCAAAGAAAGGAGACAGCAAAACAACAAATGAGGACACATGAGGTTCTATGCCCGTCTCTGGTTGTGTGCACAGGGCATACACATCTGCACATAGACATAAATACACTGTACACACATACACAGAAACACACTACACTCAGCAAAAACAGTATATAATTTTCCTAAAATTGTCAAAAATTTCAAGATAGTATAGTATTAATTCATTCAAAAACATTAAATTTATAAACTAACTGAAATATAAATTCACAAGGAATAAAAATGCTTAAGAAATGTTTAACAATTTTTAAAGGCAATAAAACAGTATAAAAATGGAAATATACCACATTTCACAATTTGCATTCTCTATATGACCATGGGGCTCTGAAACTGTTTATGGAGGAATTGATTGCAGCTTGACAGACTTTTGACTTGTTGGAAATTTTGTATTTCCTTTCCAGTGGATCCTTGAACTCTGTGCTTTTGCATACCTGCAAAACTAGCCTTTTCTTTACATTCAGTTGCCAAATCAGATGTCTGTTCATCTTAGAAATCTTCGTCAAACATAAGGTATCTTCCCTCCTAGTTCTACTCTATAACATTGTACATTTCTTACTCCTTTTAAATCTATATTAAATTATTTTCCACATTCATTTCATACTTGTTTATTATATCTTCTTCCATAGAATTATAATTTTATTAGTTCAGGGTTCATATGTGTCTGTGCTCATTGCAATGGTATAGAGATAAGCACACCACAAACATCTTTCATATATATGTACATTTTATATATACATTTCATACATCTTTGCATATGTTTCATATAAATATATGCATATCTCTTTTTATTTCTTTTCCTTCTGGACATCTCTATTTTCCTACATTATGCATATATTGATGATTTACTTTTTTACTTTTACAGTTCTGTGGTACTAATATTAGCTTTAAAATATTGGAAGGAGAAAATCTGCCAAGGCAAATAAAAATTATGAAACTGATGAGTTAATTATATTCATTTTTCCTAAACATGGTGAGGTGTTCCACAGTACAGCAATAGGTGATCTTTGACATCAAACATGATAAGTTTGAATGTTCCTGTTGTCAACTGTGATTTGAAAATGTTTGTCCTCTTTGAAACTGTCATCTTTAAAAGAAACATGAAAACTGTGTAATAATTCCATCTCCAGCTGTGAGAATTAAATGAATTGGTTTATATGAAGACATATATCAAAAAGATTTCTGGTATGTAATTGATATTCAATAAATATTCTTTCTTTCTTTTCCTCTTTTGCCTTTTTTTCCCCTCAGGCTAATCAAAGTTTTTAACTAAACTAGAGTCAAAATTCTAATTTGCATCAGGCCTACAGGGTGAAACCTGATAGGCCTGAAGGTAAACCACTTTGCCTTGGGCTTTCCAGACAAGGATCATTTTAGATGACTTGTCTTAGAAATGTTAGTACCATAAATGCAATTGTTAGAGGGGATGTTCATTAATTGAATGTCTATGTATTAATTTAAGATAGCTAATTGAATTGTGGAAAAAAGTTATGCTTCAATATATTTCATTTAAATGTATAATGTAGTGTAAAAATGCTTATTACAGAAATCATCATCATCCTTGAGATTTTTCAAATGCAATTTCCTATAGGAAAAGTTATATTTTCTTTTAGTTTTTATAGTCTTTCTTATGTTTGACTCTTTAAAAAAGACTTTATTTGTTATTTATTTATATGAGAGAGATAGAGACAGAGAGAGAGAGGCAGATAGAGAAAGAGAGAGAGAATGGGCACACCAGGACCTCCAGCCACTGCAAACAAACTTCAGATGCATGAGCCATCTTGTGCATCTGGCTTATGTGGGTACTGGTGAATTGAGCCTCGAACAGGGGTCCTTAGGCTTCACAGGCAAGCGCTAAACCTCTAAGCCATCTCTCCATCATGTTTGACTTTTTCTTTAATCAAATATTTTTTGTCACTTAAATTCAAAAAATCTGTACTTCTCATCACATTCAACAATGAGGAGTGCTCCCAACAGAATGGGGACAGGGAGGAGGGAGAAGAGGGTACCAACACAGGATATATACAAATGAAATATGTTGTTAATAAAATAAAAATATCAAATTAACTTAAGTCCTCATCAATTTGAAGTATAACTAAAATTTTAAGAAAAAGGATATCTCATGTAATTGTGTTTCATGTTATTTTTTGCCTAATGCTTGCCAGCTATGTGGTGTCATGTGTTCTATGTTTCATGTACTCTGCATTTGTGGGTGACTAAATTATTGGTCTTGTGAATGTGGTCATTAACTGTTTTGATGTTTATAGATATATTTTAAAATGATGTTTATAGATATATTTTAAAACAAGTTTGTAATATGTTTAATATAATTATCTCTGCTTTTGGCTTCATCCTTGATCATACTGACAAATACTAATCCTGCTTTGTAATATTGCCTTCTAAATGCTCATTGTGACTTAAATGTAAAGAAAATAAGATTCTATTAAGGTACAATAAACATGCCTTCTGTCGAGCCACAATCTTCTGGGTTCTAAGATTAATTTGTAACTCTTTTATAATAACAATAGTAATAATAGAATACAGAAAGTGTCCAAATTGCAATTATAAAGTTTGTTTTCAGTAAAGATAAAATGGGTGAACATGAAAAATTGTTTCTCTGTATTTTCTTTTGCCTTAATTATTTATATAATTCAAAATTAAGTCTTTATAATAAGTTGGTAAATTTATTTACATTTCCATCTCTCATATCAAGGTTAACATTCAGGTATACATAGGTTTCCAATTATGTCAACCTTTGAGTACTGGATAAACAGAGTCATTAACAAAATCAAGATATATTTTAACTAGTTTTGTCAGATTTGTTTAAGCATTATCTAAGTGTAACATAAAAGTCAAAAGTACAAGATTGTTGGGCTCTGCCCGGTGTGAAGCCGAGTGGTTAGCCCAGCCAATCTTGGCCTATTCCCGGTAAGGCCTAGTCGAGCCTGAGTACCTGCCCTTGACTCAGCACCTAAGCTGAAACTGCCTCCACCCAGCTGCTGCTGACGTGATGAAATACTGTTGGCCCTTATACCTTTCTCTCATCCCCTCTTCCCACCCCCTTCCTCAAAGTATATTGGCCCTTATACCTTTCTCTCATCCCCTTTTCCCGCCCCCTTCCTCAAAGTATATTGGCCCTTATACCTTTCTCTCATCCCCTTTTCCCGCCCCCTTCCTCAAAACACATAAATATCTCCCCCCTGACAATAAACGACGAGTTTCGCTTTAGACGTTTCTCCGCGACTCAATGTGGTTTTCTTTTCCCCGGTGATTTGGGGAGGTTTGAGTTGCCGACACCTGTCTTCTCGCTCAGCCTCAAGAGAGAAACGGCTGGCCCGGCTCTCTCTCTCTTTTGCTCTACCTGCCGGTGGTGAGGGAAAAAAGCCCCGGCATTTTGGCGCCCAACGTGGGGCACAACAACCACTGCCCCATGTGAGGACGTGTGAGGATTCAAAACGGACTACGGACTGCTGACGTGACCAAGGAAAAATTCAACATTAAGCTGACGAGCTAATCGGACTGCTGACGGGTGTATCCTCATAAGTAATGAGGTAATCTTCATATTTAATATTCTAACCTTTACTTCTATAATCTGTGCTTACTTCAACTTCCTTTCTCTTTCCTTCCATTTCGGTTTTGCCGCCATTTCTAAACAAAAATTCATGGCGGACACACCACGTGGACAGACCTAAAGGAGACTTTAAACGCTTTGCCTCCTCATTTAAATAAAAACTCCGTCCCAAACTTCAACATCTCTTGTTCTTTTCTCTTTCCTCTCATTTTTGGGTTTCCGACAGACCGCTTCTGCGGTGCCGCCATTTTTGTCCTGCCCCGATTTGAATGGGGGCGCCATCTTAGAAACACCACGTGGGCAGACCTAAAAACAAAACTCACCACGTGGGTAGAGACTCACTACGTGGACAAACCTAAAAAGAAACTCACCACGTGGGTAGACCTAAAAGAAAACTCACCACGTGGACAAACCTAGAGGAGGCTCACCACGTGGGCAAACCTGGAGAACTCTCAAAGTGTCCTGCCCCCTCATTGGAGTGGGGGCGCCATCTTAGAAAAATTCTACAACATGTTTAGCTACTTTTTGGGACCTTGTGCTTGTGTTGTATTCTTATGCATTACTGTTACCCTGATGTTAAAGATACTCTTCCCTCAACTTTATAACATGGGACAATCCTTATCTAAGCTAAATCCTGCCTTAGGGTCACTACAGATTCTACTCAAAAGTAAAGGCCTTAATCTATCTGATAATCAGGCCCTCCAGATATGGGGCTGTTTACTCAAGATTGCTCCCTGGTTGCCGGAGAGTAATCTTTTTGACTGGGACACCTGGGATAAAATTGAAGATCTGATAAAAAAGCTCAGATAGAAAAAGGAGATCCACCCTTTGGAGGCCCTCCCGGCTGTGTTGGCCTTAAAGGGCTGTTTTCCACCTCAGCCTCCGAGGTCGAAAACACCCTGACCCAGGAAGGGACAGAGAGCAATCTCAGCCCCTCGGCCCAGCCTGAGTCCTCAGATTCACCGCTAAATCCTTTTGAGAGTGCCCCTCAGCCCTCTAAAGGTCCATCGCCTCCAGATCCCCTACTAATCCATTTCTGAGCGCCTCTGCCCCTCCGCCCCTACCATGGGGAGGACGGCCCGGGGAAGAATAGTCGATCTCTTCCCTGTTAACGTTAATCCTGACGGTAACCGCCCTGCAGCCTGGTATCCTTGGGAAGCTCACAATTTAAAAGATCTTAAAAGGCTGTCTCAGAGGACGGGCCTAACTCCCCTGGGCAGAGACCATCCTTCAGGGTTTAGTTCATTATCATTGTACCACTCAAGATTGGAAGAACCTTGCTAAAGCTGTTCTCTCTGGCTCGTTACATAAAATGGTGTGCTTTTTTTCAGGATGAGTGTCACCTTCAAGCTGAGCGAAACCAAGTCGCTCAGCCCCCAGTACCAATCACCTTTGGAATGCTCTTGGGCACTGCTGACCAGTTCTCTACCGGTCTTCAGCAGGCTGCCATTCCTGATCCATATCGAGATCAAATGCGGGCTTTGGGAATGGCTGCATGGAAAAAGTTAGAGGAGGGCCCCTCTGAACCCCCATTACAGGAGTCACCCAAAAGTCCGGTGAGGATTTGGCCACTTTCATAGAGAGAGTCTAAAAAGCCTACAAAGAAAGTTCCCCTGGCCCCCTGCGAGACCAATTTGCAAAAATGCTGGTCTGGGAAGGCATGACAGGCGATCATAAGTTGGCCTGCGCTGGACTCAAGGACCGCTCTATGAGTAGATGGGTTGTAGCCACCCAAGATGTAGGGTCCCCTCTCATCAGATCAAAGTTATGACATCAGCCTTACAGGCTTCTGTGAGGACATGGCTGCACTAGAATGTGCACTCCAACAGGTCTCAGGGGAGGGGACAATCTTGCTTTGGGTGCAGCAAAGAGGGTCATTTTAAAAGAAATGCCCCAATAGGAAAAGCACCCCAATAACTCCCTCAACCCCCTAACTTGCCCAACGCCATGTCCTCGATGCAAAAAGGGACTTCACTGGGCCAGAGATTGCAAATCCAAGTTTAGCCTTCATGGTGAACCTTTAAACTTCCCCAGGGGCTATCCCCAGCCCCATTAAATAAGGGGAAAAAGGTAATCAAAACACACTGGACTGTGCCTTTGACACCCGGACTTAGACCAAAAATAAACCTAACAGTCGGTGGAAAAACTTTCAAATTTCTCATCGACACTGGGGCTGACCGTACTATGATAAGAAAAGAGGAGGTCCCTCCCTCCTGGCAGTTAGTCCCGGGTCCACCCCTACTGGGTGTGGGCGGACAATCTACGTCATGGGAAACTGCTAACTGGCAGACCTGGATTGACCCTGACAATAATAATGGGGAGGTGTGCCCTCTAATGGTGTCAGGCCTAACAGCCAACCTCCTAGGCCAGGATATACTTGGGGAAGCTGAGGCTTATATTACTACTAATCATAGGGCTTTCTGTGAAGATAGACTTGACCAGAAAGAAAATAAACAGTTTAAGGAAGGAAGGACCTACCATCCTAACTATAGAGATGATCCTCATTTTGAAAAAATTAAACAAAAACATTCTCAGGTTCACCCCCAATTCTAAGGGCCACTGCTCACCCCCCAGTTCCTAAGATTCAATGGGTGCCTGGGGACCCCGTATGGGTCGAGCAGTGGCCTATACCTACCCCTAAACTAAAACAACTTCATATACTCGTTAAACAACAATTGGCTTCAGGACATTGGACCTTCAACAAGTCCTTGGAACTCTCCGGTTTTTATTATAAAGAAGCCTAATGGCTCTTGGAGACTTTTACATGATTTGAGAAAAATAAATGAGAAATGATAGCTTTTGGGACCCCCAGAGAGGGCTCCCTTGGATTCCAGCCATTCCCAACACCCATTACTTAACCATTATCGATATTAAAGATTGTTTTTTCTCTATTCCATTACATCCAGATGATATAGAAAAATTTGCATTCTCCATACCCTCAACAAACTTTCATGGACCAGACCTAAGGTTTGAATGGACCGTCTTACCTCAAGGCATGGCTAACAGCCCCCCCATTTGTCAATATTACATGTCTCATATCTTTTCTTCCTTGATTAATCATCCTAACATTTTATTCTACATTTATATGGATGATATTATTTTAGGTCATTCCAACCCATCTGATCTCCAAGACCTTACTACTAAATGCCTTGCCATTTTACAGGCCAATGATTTTAAAATGGCTCCAAAAAAGGTACAGACTGCCTCTCCCTTCAAGATTTTGGGCTCCAGGTTATCTCTTGATACTGTTTCTCCTGTCAAACCCCAGCTCCATATTCAAAAATTCTATACTTTGCCTCAACTCCAAAAGGTGCTGGGAAAAATTAATTGGATGAGGCCCTGGATACCCATAACTACTGAGGAACTGTCCCCTTTATTTGACCTCTTAAAGGGTCTTACTCTCTCCTCTCAGATAACCTTGCCCCCTCATCATGAACAAATTCTACATAAGGTACAACGGGCCATTGATGCTGCTGTCCTAAAGAGGTTTGATCCTAACTTACCTATCTCCCTCTGTATTTTCTCTGGGGAAACATTATGCACTGCGCTGTTGGCCCAGGAAGGAGAACCCATCCAATGGATTCACCTCTCCCTTGGTGGAGTCCCCAGAGTTTACTCTATAACTAACCAGATTGCAGACTGCATTATAAAGGGCAGGGACACCTCTGTCCGATTGTTTGGCATGGAGCCTCATGTCATTGTCACCCCCTTTAAGGTAACAGACTTCAATTGGCTTCAGAGAAATAACAACAGGGTTGCTATTGCCCTCGAGGGTTTCTGGGTATAATTGATTGTCACTATGGTCCTTATAAATGGATGAGCTCCTTCTCTAGGTTGGAATGGAGACCCCCAGACTTTTTTTATCCAAACCCAACCCTGATTTCCTTACCGTATTCACTGATGGGGGCGCTTGGGAGCTTCCTAGTTGTTTACCCTCCCTTAAGGAGGGGAGAAAAGTCTATACCCATAAAGTCTATCTCCCATGAGGTCACAGGATCAGCACAATTTAAAGAACTATTTGCTGTCGTTTTGGCTTTGGACACTATTCAGGAGCCATTTAACTTATTTTCTGACAGCCTTTATGTTGTTAACCTGTTACCCAACCTAATTGAGGCCCATATTAGACTGGACTCCAATATTATAACCCCATTAATGATTCAAGCCCGCTCCCTACTTAAACAAAGAATTAACCCCATTTTTCTTCAACATCTCAGAGGCCATCAAAATTTACCAGGATTCCTCTCTAAAGGAAACAATTTGGCTGACAAACTGGCCTCTCAGCCTCAATGTAATACAGTCTCAAAAGCTACACACTTCCACTTATTAACTCATATAAATTGGAGGGGCCTTAAACATAAATATCCCCATGTGCCAGTCAAGGACCTTAAAAAAAATGTCCGAACTTGCAAATCCTGTAAGCCTTTCTTCCAGGTACCTCCACTTCAAACTACAGGAGCCAATCCTCGAGAACTACGCCCTAATCACCTTTGGCAGATTGATGTTACTCACTATTCTCCATTTAAAAAACTTAAGTATATTTTTCTCTCAGTTGATACTTTCTCCCATGCTTGCTGGGCATCAGCACATGCTGGGGAAAAAACTAAACATGCTATTAGCCATATGCTTCAATGCTTTGCCACCCTTGGATTGCCAGATCAAATCAAAACCGATAATGGTCCCTGCTTCAAATAGATTTCCTCCAAACCTGGAAAATCTCACTTTCCACAGGCATCCCATATAACCAGCAGGGCCAAGCCATCGTGGAAAGATATCATCAAACTCTCAAATCTCAATTACAAAAACAAAGGGGGAATCTCTACCCCACATGACCAACTAAAAAGGCATTATTAACC
This sequence comes from Orientallactaga sibirica, assembly GCA_036365145.1. Classification (NCBI taxonomy): domain Eukaryota; kingdom Metazoa; phylum Chordata; class Mammalia; order Rodentia; family Dipodidae; genus Orientallactaga; species Orientallactaga sibirica. Next base: position 5,538,985 of record JAEOAD010000043.1, on the reverse strand, counting down.
CTAAATATTTTAAATTTTTCTAAAGAAGATAGACACTTGTCCCCTTTTCAAAAACATTGGACCTCAGCTGTCACCTACAGCTCCATCTGGGTCAAATGGAGGGACCCATTAACTGGGGCCTGGAGGGGACCAGACCCCTCCTCACAGCAGGGAGAGGATTTGGATGTGTCTTTCCTCAAGAGGAAAAAAGACCTATTTGGGTACCGGCAAGAGACTTAAAATATTTACCCCAACAAGGGGATGATAATAATCAATTTTCCAGGGAGTGTCACACCCCTGAGAACTATGCCTCTGTTTCTTCCCCAGGAACAACTGAAGGTATGGATGCTACTAGACCTGAATGAAGCCAGAAAAGCTCCAGAGAGATTTACAAAAGAGGAGTCGGGACTCCTAAGACAACCTGCTGTAGACGAGCTTACATGGCTTTTTATTCCACCTTCTCCCTCCCCTTGGACCCCTCTTCCTTCTTGCTCTTTACCCTACCTTCTCCCTCCCCCTGAATCCCTCCTTCTTCTTATCCTCACTCTCGGGCCCTGTGTAATTAATAAGATTACACAATTCATTCACCAACAGCTTGAGGCAATTAAACTTCATCAGGCCAAGGCGCCACAGGTTTGCGACTCAAAGACAATGGCTTTTCCACTTACTGGCTATCCACCTAACATCCCTCCCCCGCCCTCCATCGAACCAACGACGGGTAAGCTCTCAGACAGGCTGAGGCAACCTAAGACAGGGCGTGGAGTGGTCAACGGGCTAGAGGCATAGTGCCCAGAGACGGGTAAGGTTCCCAGAGGGGAACAACCTAGGACAGGGACTATGCCATCCACCGTTCTTACAAAAACAAAAGGGGGAGATGTTGGGCTCTGCCCGGTGTGAAGCCGAGTGGTTAGCCCAGCCAATCTTGGCCTATTCCCGGTAAGGCCTAGTCGAGCCTGAGTACCTGCCCTTGACTCAGCACCTAAGCTGAAACTGCCTCCACCCAGCTGCTGCTGACGTGATGAAATACTGTTGGCCCTTATACCTTTCTCTCATCCCCTCTTCCCACCCCCTTCCTCAAAGTATATTGGCCCTTATACCTTTCTCTCATCCCCTTTTCCCGCCCCCTTCCTCAAAGTATATTGGCCCTTATACCTTTCTCTCATCCCCTTTTCCCGCCCCTTCCTCAAAACACATAAATATCTCCCCCCTGACAATAAACGACGAGTTTCGCTTTAGACGTTTCTCCGCGACTCAATGTGGTTTTCTTTTCCCCGGTGATTTGGGGAGGTTTGAGTTGCCGACACCTGTCTTCTCGCTCAGCCTCAAGAGAGAAACGGCTGGCCCGGCTCTCTCTCTCTTTTGCTCTACCTGCCGGTGGTGAGGGAAAAAAGCCCCGGCACAAGATTGATATAAATAATCTTGTGGGTCTTTACTGTTCCTTCAATCCACTGCAGAGGGTCCAATAACAGGCTAACTTCATCTATCTGGGTCTGTTTTGATTGTTCTTCAATGCCTAAAAATCCAAGAGTAGAGATCTCTCAAAATTTTCCTTTGTCCCACATCAGCCTGAAGAAGTCAGAGTTGAACCTGCTGTCCATCTCCTCAAAGGAATTTGGGGTCTCTGACTTTCCACTGACAGATGTATAGACAGACATTAGACTTGGGTGTTATTAATACAAAGGCCAAATTTCCTTTGTTCCTGGTAATATTGAAAGGGAAAAAGCTACTGCCTTCTGTGCAGAGTTCTGGTCCTGAACATATATATATATATATAAATTAAAATGAAAATGAAAGGGTTATAAAATTTATTTCTCATTGAGATATATTTGAAAGTTAAAGAAGTTTCTGAATTGGTTACAAAAACAGATCTGATAGATATTACTCTAACTTTACTGATGTTCACAAAATTATTTACAAACCAAATTTTTGTGTTTAGATACTTAAAACACAAGATATATCCAAATACTTAGCTTATATGTTTTTCATCTGATAAAGCCTTTATTTTGTTTGATAAAACATCTGTTTACAATAATAGAATTCTTAAATATTCTGCTCTTATATGTTTTGCCATTGGGTAAAACTTTTGTTTCCTATAAATTTATTCTAATAAATAAAAACTGGACCCAATGTAAAATTTCATTGTGCCTGTAAAATGAACAACCATTATAAGCAAATTATAAAGATTAATCAAATTTTTAGCTTTTTCGGATTAACATGTTTTCATTTGTTCTTCTAAGCTAAGACTTTTTGATCTCTGGATTGAGTAAGGAAAAATTATAAGCCTTCTATATTAAAGACTTACAAAGAACTTTTAAACCTGATAACTAAACTTCAAAATTAGTGAATTTCTTAATCCCTATCATGTTTAAATTTAAAATTGGTTGAGATATTTTAAATATTGCTTTAATAACTAGTTTCATATATGTCCTACCTTACCTAAATCAAATCTTCATATTTCCAAAAGTTTCAATTAAGTCCTGATCCAAAACAATTCCTTCTTATTTTTGCAAACAGCTTTCTTTATTTCCTGACCTACCACCTATGTTATTATTTTAAAACTTAGATTTAATATTTTTGTGACTTGTAAATATCATGTCACATACAAGACAATTTGTATATAGATAATGACCAGATCATAATGTCTGATTTTACATGATCTCTGAGTTTCATTTATAATGGCTGTGATATGTATCACCCTCCTGAAGAGCCCCCTTCTTACCTGTTCATAAGAGCCATGTGGGACAAGAGCCTACCATGTGCTCAAAGTACAAAGTGAAGTTTGGCATATGGGGAGCCAAAAGCTGAGCCTCCCAGAAGCCACTGTGTTTGTGACTAGAACGTCAATGATGGAATGAAGCACTTGTGGAGAAATAAATGTTACCAGTCCAGAGCCAAAATAATTTAGGGCTACATTAGCCTTTTCAAATAGTCTGTTTATTATCTTTTTCTGCACATGACCAGCTGAGGCACCTGTTATTCCAGGTTATAGTTTTTATAGACATATTCCTATTAAAGTAGATCTAGAGAGATTTTACTTATTTCCTCTGAGGTAAAAAAAAATTATTCTTTTGTCTTCCAGGCCTCCCTCTCATTTAACTGAGATTTTTTTTTTAATAGAAAAAAAAATGTCACGAGTCAATCTTGCACTTCCCTACTTACAGAGTTTGTTTCATTAGCTCTTGTTCCAAATGGTTTCAGAAGTACGTGTTGCTCCTTGGGATTCTGAGACTGCCTCCCAGTATGTTTTTACTTCCAGAGCCACCTCTTGGGATGAGACCAAATCCATGCTTTGCTATAGTCCCACAAAATCATGCATCTACCTTCACCATCATGATCAGAACTAAGTGACTGGAACCAGCTCCTGTAACATCCCTACCCTGGTTTTCTCTATAATGACAGAGTTGGGATTGTTAGAACCAGAATGACTACTTTTGGACTCTGACTGCCATTTCATTGTGACCCAACCACTTTTGCCAATTATCACATTCCTGGAATGATCCAGGCCACCTATCTCCATTATCACTATCCTGTAGTGGTCTAAGCCCTGAGGCAAGATGCACTGCTCTGAAACCAAGGAGTTTAAATGATCCCCACTGCTTCATAAGCATCCCCTAGTCTGTAAGAGAAGGGGATTCTGACCATTCCTGGTCAGGGCCCTTCGCAGGCATTCCTGAATAAAGCTTGTCTTTGCTGTTGAGCCATGTCTGTCTTGTCTCTTATTTCTTTTTCCAGTTTCCTGACACAGATATTTGTTAGTATTAAAGCCCCTACTGGGCCTATGCAAGGAACTGGATTCCATCCATCCCATCATAGCAATTTTTTTTTTAAAGTAAAAAAAGGTGACCATTTGCATTTAGTTTTCTTTCAAATCATTCACTGGTGGTCTATTTCACTAAATTAGGACACTGGTTTTGTTGTTCCATTTTAGTAATTTCTCTTGTCTTTGTTTTCATGCAACATTATTAAGTTATACACTGCAGTCTTTCTTCTTTAGTAGTGGCCACTGATGTTTGCTAATTGTATAACCACTGTAATTCAAAGCTCATAGATTATCTTTTTAGGCCAAGAGATTATTGTTCATTTTGCAGATAGGTGCCTACAAAGTCAGGTGCTAGCTATTCTGTAGAAGTAGCAAGACCCACCCCACCATCCTTGAGCATGCATGCCATAATTAAGGGAAGGTCTTTGAAAAACATATTCTGGGATCTTAAACCACTGCGCATTATTAAAGTAAATGCTCTGCAAAAGAAATGTGGGGGTTGATCTTCTGTAACTTTCAACTCAGAGAGAGGAGTCTTGATTTTATTATGTCTTTACCCTTATGAATGAAAGTGTTTTTAAGCAAAGGAGATCTCTTTGAGATTCACTTTTGTCAAGGGATAAGATGTTTCCTTTAAACGCCAGCATTTTGAGCCTCAGGTGAAAGACGCTAATTGCATTAGATCTAAAGAACAAAGCAGCATCAATCAATGGGGGCTCCATCCCCCCAACATTACTGAAATTGACCTGTGGAAAGAGGAAAAGTTACAAAATTATCAGGATATAGCATATCACTAAAGTTTCTAGAAAGCTATCATTAAGAGACCACATGATAACACAATCCCAGTCTTATATATCAGGTAAATAATTTCATTATTATTTCATTATTACTATTTGTTGCTTCTACACTGTAGAGGACTGTGTAATCAGTGTTTTGTGAATCATGTGTTGAGAAATATCCCCTGAAAGCAGCAAGACTTGAAGAAAGCAAAATAAAAAATAATCTATCACAGAATCATTTATCTGCTAGCTAAACACACAAGGGAGGCTGGGAATGAAAGGGCAAAAATAAAATTGAATTTGCAAAAGTCTAGACTTAAAAGTAACTCAATCAATGAACACATCCATGTCATAAGAAATTTTAAAAGTTAACAGACATGATTTGTAAAGGGACAAAAAATATACCAAGTTAAACATTCTCCTGTGTGACCCTAGCCTTCAGGTCACACACAATGGGGGATGATTACACAAACTGAATCTCTTAACAGATAGGTAAGAAAGTTCCAAGGATTGTGACCACAAGCCTTAATTGTACACAGGTTCTTCCTGTTATCTTCACTGGATGAAATGTCCCTGATGTAATGTACCATGACTGTTTTGTTTAAAGCTATCTTGGAGGTTTTGCTTTTGTCTTGCTTTTGTAACCAATAACTTATGGTTTTCTACAATAAAAGCTGACTCCCTGAGCAGTTTGGGGTTGCACTCAGAGATCCTGACATCAAGAGTGCAGTCCTGATGCATCAGCCCTTGCCCAATAAAACTTTGCCTTGTATTCCATGAGTCAGTGGTCTTACTTGTGGGACACAGGGCCCCATGACAGATTCATTATGATGCAGGATTTTTGGGTCCAGGGAAGGATTATGCAGGAGATCTCAGGTCTGTGAATCCCAACTTTTGAGTCTTTATACAATTTAGCAAACAAGTAAAAAAATAATGCAGAGGCTGAGAAGGGTAAATTACAAAGTATGAGGTTTATTTTGGAGAGAATTAGAGTCCGAGGGGAAGCTAACTATAAGATGCAAGCCAGAAGGAAATTTTTCGCCTTTCCCAGCTGGAAAGGGAGAGGAGACAATGAAAAGAATCTTGTTCACATAAAGAAATCTCTGGGGAAGAAGCCTCTGGGCCCACACAGATGTAGAATGCAAAGCATGAGAGCCCAGGCCAAAATATTGAGAAGAAGCACAAGGACCCACAAGTAGGAAGCAATGCATGAAAGCACAAGTCCTTTATCTGCAGATAGGGGTCAGAAAAGGCTAAGAACTAGGACAGAAAAGGGATAGTAAAGTGCTTAAAGAAACATCATACATGTAACAAAGCCAGTAAGAGGAAGGCAGGGAAATACCCAGGCAAATAAGGACCACCCCCGCCCCCTTTCCAGCCAGGATCAGATCAAGGAAGTTAACCAAAGCAGGCATTAGGACAACCAGCAGCTAGGAGAACAAATACTCAAGAGTATTTGTATTTGTATATGTATTACATACATATGTCAGACTCATTTACATGGATCAGACATCCAATTAGGATGAGCCTTGCCATCAGACTCAGGTGTATAAAAAAGAGACCTGATTGGTTGGTGGATTCAACAGGCTGACTCAGGAGGGGTCACCCCACCCACATGTGTCAGGCTGAGCTGCTACCTGGGAGTGTTACTTGCAGGAATCTTGGATGAGACTGGCCAGTCAAAGTTTGAGTAGTATCAGGGCAAGCAAGGTAGTATCCATGCTCTCCGTAGACCTTTATCCCTGGCTGACTGTCTCTATGTTTCTCCTGCTTCTTCTTCAATAGGAAGTTGGGATCCTCTTCTTTATAGACTTTTATACTGCTTAATATTATTAACTCTGCAAAATCCTACTCAACTAGGAATATTTTAATATTGTATTATATGCAATCATTTCCAGGCATTTCTATTTTTTGGTTGTTAGATTTATATATTTCTTATGCCTGAGAATGTGTTAACAAAGGTTAATTGTTTAGATTTCTATAGTACCATTTTAACCTATTTCAATGTCTTCTTGCAAATGTCATATAGTCATAATTTTTCACCAGTGAGTTTTAGGGTGATTTTCATCAATGAAATTATTATTGACCTATATTATAACATTTATTTTTCAACATTTGGATGGCTATCAATAGACTCAAGTAAAAAGAATGTTTATGGAGGACAGGAGAGATGGCTTAGTGGTTAAAAATCTTGTCATCAAGGCCAAGGCACATGTGTCTGGAGTTCGTTTGCAGGGATGGAGGCCTTAGTGTACTTATTCTCTCTGTCTTTCTCTCTGCTTCTTTCTTTTTCTCTCTTTCAAATAAAATAAAAAAATCAATTTTTTTAAAAAGAATGTTTAGGGAGCCAAATATATGTAGCCAAAATGAGCTGACTACATAGGAATGAGGAAGTAAAAATAATTGGACTTACAAGTCCCAGATGCCCTTTCATTATTATTATTTTTTTATTTGAGAGACACAGAGAGAGAGAGAGAGAGAGAGGGAGAGGAGAGAGGAGAGAGGAGAAATGGGTGCTCCAGTGGCCTCTCAGCTGCTGTGAATGAACTCCAGACACAAATGCCTCCTTGTCGGCAAGTGTGGCATTGTACCCTTGGGTCACTTTTGTGTCTGGCTAAACATGGGACCTGGAGAATAGAAAAGGCATTCTTAGGCTTCCCAAGTGGGCGCCTTAACTGCTAAGCCATCTCTCCAGCCCATTTCATTATTTTCTTAGGTGTATGTATATGTAGTTATGAAAGTGTGTGTATGCATATTTATATCTCTGTGTGTGTCTATTTGTTAGTGGGTGGGAATTCACATGTGTAAATATGCATGTGGAGGCCACAAGTCATGTAAGCTGTCTTAATTGATCACTTTCCATGTTACATATTGAGACAGAGTCTCTCAAAATAGCTCTCACCAATTTGACTACACAACCTAACCCATGAACTCCAAGAATTCTGTCTCCACCTCCCAAGTGCTGATATTAAAATTATGGGAAGCCAAACCGAGCGTTTCACATGAGTACTAGAGATTTGAAACTCAGGTCCTCATGACTGTAGAACATTCTCTCCACTGAGCCATCTCCCCAGTCCCTCAAAGACTTCTTGAGTATGAATGCAAGTTTATTTATTTATTTATTTTTATTTATTTATTTTATTTTATTTTTTTGGTTTTGCGAGGTAGGGTCTCACTCTGGTCCAGGCTGACCTGGAATTAACTATGTAGTCTCAGGGTGGCCTCGAACTCTCAGCGATCCTCCTACCTCTGCCTCCCGAGTGCTGGGATTAAAGGCGTGCACCGCAAGTTTATTTTGTAAGAGTTTTCAAGTGTTGAGGAAGAAGAAATCTACAAGAACCAATGAAGGAGGATAGGAGAAAGCTAGCTTTTTTAAGCCAATTTCAGTTATGGACTGAGGGGCAAAGGGAACCAGGAGGTGCCACCTTGCATTCCACCTTGCCTTGGCACAGAACAGAACTCTTGGCAAAAATGAAACTCATGTCTGATGGAGACTGATCTACAGCATCCCCTGATGCCTAGAGTCTGCTGTGTTACCTGGGTGGACTGACCCAAGTGGGATGGCCCTTGGGTCCATCCTTCAAATTTACCAACCAATCAGGTCTTTTTCCCCTTACAAACCTGTGGTCTTCCAGCCCCTCCCTCTCTTTCTTGGCACAGCCCTCTATGTGTGTGACCCTCTCCAGCTCTTACTCTCTGCTGCTTTGACACTCATGAGTCTGGCCTCTACCCCCACCCAGGGGGTGGGAGAGCATGGCATTGTTTCATGGTCTAAACTTTTGCTTGTCTCTCACTTAGAGTTTGGGGGTAACCTCTCACTGTGATTACATGCATGGTTTTCCTCTGTTCTTCAAATCCCCAGGAGCATGGTCTCAAAAACTCTGGACTTGCTACCCGGCAAGTTACTCTAAACTCAAGGGTAACCATGAATGTAACCCTCTTCATCAGTCATTTCTCCTCTGAATTTCTTGCTCTCTGCTTTGGTATTTTCCCTCTTGTGGAAAGCACATGACAGATATCCTGTGTATTCTTTCTGAGTCTTTCTACGTATATATCTAAGTTCTATCCTCCAGGTGTTTGTGGCTCTACTTCTGTATTTTCAGCTCTACTTCCCTGGGAATCATAAATCCAAACTGAAATTTGTTTTTCCTTTCCATAGACTCCCACTAACTCTGATCTTTGGTCTATCATGATTTCCATGAATTAAAATGACAAAATCTAGCAAACATGATTTACAAAAGATTTCTTTTTATTTTATTTTTTATTTTTATTTACTTGTTTACTTATTTATTATTTGACAGAGAGAGAAAGAGAGAGAGAATGGGCATGCCAGAACCTCCAGCCACTGTAAATGAACTCTACACATGTGCGCCCCCTTGTGCATCTGGCTAACTTGGGTCCTGAGGAATCATACCTGGGTCCTTTGGATTTGCAGGCAAATGCCTTGACTACTGAGCCATCTCTTTAGCCCAAGACTTCCCTTTGAATTTGTATCTCCTTTTTTCATTTTTAGTGTTTTAGGGAATCAAATCTAGGGCCTCATAAGTAAGGATGCCCTCTCTCACAAAGTAAGATTCCCAGTCCCATTTTAAATTTCCAAATTTGCCTTCATGTGGAAATGTGAATCTAGTAGATGTGAAAAAGTACATCCCAATTTTCTCTTTTTATTATGACATACATGATCAATAAATGATCACCTTTATGCCTGTATATCATTTGATATATGCACCCTTATTTATACCTGCTTTTCTTTTCATTTTTAGATTGTTTAAAATGATTGGAGTTTATTTAGGAACTGATGGATGTCAGACATCTGTCCTGACAAGGCCTTACATTTTTGATTATGTGTTAGGATAATGACAATACATGGGAAAGCCTTACTAAGAAAATAAAAATTTAAGCACTGAAGAGCAAATGGTTATGCAATAAGAGAAAAAGCAACTCAAGCTTGGTTTCTCCTACTCTAGTCTGATAGCACAAAATACTTTGGAAACATTATTTCCCCCACACTCAAGCACATGAAGCAATTCTACATCAGACACTAGATAGAAGTCCACTATTCCATGTTGTCCTGGCACCATGAAGCTCACATCATGCCCACAACTCAAGTTCTCTTTATATATGAGCTTGGTTTTTAGTCAGAGGAAACTAACTGTTTCACATAAAAGGATAGTTGGATGGGAATAGTAGATCAAATGCAAAGGCTATATTAAAATCAAGATGCAAATATGTTTGCATGGTGAAGGATGGCAAACAATTGACCCTGTGCAGTTTTATATAGTACCTCGCAGATTCTGTTTACCCTCCATATGACAATCTCATTAGCATGGGTAAGTGATGAGATCAGAAATTCAAGGGCTTGAGAGATTTCTTAGCAGGAAAGGCACTTGCCTGCAAGCCTAAGGACCCATGTTTGACTCCAGATGCCATGTCAACCAGATGCACAAAAGGTGAGACAAGCATGAGGTTGCACATGCCCACTAGGTGGTGCAAATGTCTGGAGTTCGATTGCAGTGGCTGAGGCCCAGGTGTGCCAATTATCTATCTCACTCTTTCTGTCTCTCATGAAATAAGAAAGAAAAAGAAAGAAAGAAAGAAAGAAAGAAAGAAAGAAAGAAAGAAAAAGAAAAAAAAATGAAAAGAAAGAAAGAAAGAAAGAAAGAAAGAAAGAGAAATTCAAGTACTTCATGACTCATGTAAGCATGGATATTAGTTCTTTTGATTATTTATGTATTTATTTCTTGTTTTATGTGTTTGTTTTGTGTGTGTGTGTGTGTGTGTGTGTGTGTGATGGTTCTTGTTATTCACTGTGTCATTAACCTGATAGTTGGTCCTTAAAATTCTGACAAATATCCTGTCTTTATGTCCTATCTCCATCTCCCATCATTAGCATATTGATTTTATAGAAATCTTGCAAAGTCTGGCTTTTACATGGGATCTAGGAATCCAAACAGGTACTCACCTTTAAACAGAATCTTGTCAACCCCTTCATTTGTTTTGTTGACTCAGCACTTATGACTTTATTTCCGCTGCCTGACACCTGATTATGCTACCCTATTTTCTTGTTTTTGTTCTTAATTATTCTTCCGATCATCAGATAACACTCTGACATTCCAATCTGCATAAAGTCAATAGGAATAATTCATTTTCTCTTTATAGAGCTCTATTGCACTTCCTTTTTGCACCGTTTTCTGTGCTGAGTAGTCGAGGCACAAATTGAAGAACATAGCCTTGATCCTCTCTTGAAAATGATTAAAGTAATTTGCAGAAGAAAAACATCAGGAGGGTAATATTCAAAAATTTGAAGAGGGTTAAGATTAGGAAAATATAAAGGTCTTCTGTAGAGAAAACATTGTGGAGCTCACATTATTTAAGGGTCAATGAACACACCCTCATACACACACACTACTAAAAGTAAATTGTGAAAAAGATGTGTTGGAAAGATGTTGTAAAAGAATTGGATATGTAGTAAAGACTAATGAAAATTTGTTCAGAAAAGGGTTAGTTTAGTATATTCAATTAATTCAAACATGAAGTAATTGCATTGTTCTAAAACAATGAGAAGCTTTTCAAAGGTCATGTGAAGTCATATACAGCTCAAAGACCACCAACATGACAGGTGCTGAAATTCAAAGATATCAGTATTTTTTCTAGGTATTGATGGAATTTCAAAATCAGTTTTTAAAACCAAAATTATACTGAATTTTACAATTCTGAAACATTTCTTTTTGTTTTATCAAATAATTTAAACCATTTAATTTGCAATGATTTTGTATCATTTTCTTTATTCTCTTTGTGTTCTAGTCCCAACTATCCTGAAATTTCCCCAGGAAAACTTGATCTTTCTAACCTACCTCATCTTTTATTTACATCCTGATACAGTAAAGTTAGTAAGCTATGTGTATACTAGTGCTATAAAACATCAGCCTAATTATATTGTGAATGCACCCAAATTTCTATCATTTCATAAATCATTACATAATAAATGAAAAAAGAAAGCAATTGAAGAGCACATAAATCCTGCCACATCTGTATAACAATATTCAAATAATCTGCTCATGACTTTCTATGCTGTAAGACTGGAATATTTCTTCATTCATCTTTTGCTTCTCTTGCGGCTTAGAATTATCTTTTAACCTCTGATCCACTTCTCCAGTCCTTCTTGTGGCTTAGAATTGTCTATCTCAACTCAACATGTTTCAATACTGCTTATCTTTCCTCACAGCTCTAAAATGCAGCCTTGATCCTGATTCTTTAAGCTAGCATATAAACAACATGATAAAAATTGAAAGAGAAGAGAATAATTTTTGTGCAGGTCAAGGTGAATAAATTTTTCAAGAAATCACTGAAAAGCATTAATGTAGATACTAAAAGTTGAAAAATCAATACAACTCCAAAGAGAGGATAATGGAAAGGCCATGTAGCTCATGTTTGTAACAAATTTGCTTGTTATTTTTGGTCAAAAATCATGTCACCAAATTGCTAAGCAACTAGTAAGAATTAAACTGATGAAGACAAAAATACACATTCTAATAGGTGAAAATGTTAGAAACAGCTTTATCTGTTATCTTATTTCTGAAATATCTAAGAGCAAAGAAAATGGAAGAAGTATTCCTTGCACTTAAAATTGTGAGTACAAAAATACAATGCAAATAAGGAAAGAAAGAAACTGAATTGGCAGAAAAACACAATGGTGAAAATTCAAGCAAACTTTAAAAAGATGAGGAACCCAAGATAAACCACATAATCTGACCACAATGATATTTAATTCATTTTTTGTTGGAAAGGCTGAGTCACTGTTGTCCGTTTCTGAACTTTCAGTGGTGCCAGGATGTCTTGAAGTTGATCACTTACTCCAGTAAATCTTTTTTTTTTTTTTTTTTTTTTCCCAAGACAAAATGGTTTCCTGAATTTCAGACATCAGTAATTTTGGAAAAGTATGCACACATCATTTGTACCAACATAAAAATACATACATATGTATTATATACTGTGCAAGCCTTTGTTCCATCATTAAATTTTTTACACTTTCCAAGTGTAAATGCATCTGAAATACAATTTTATATACATATATATATAATTTACTTTTATTATTATAATTATTATTAATATTTATATGTTTTCAAAAACAAATTTCAAGTTTGTAATAACAATATCATACAATAAAATCCAATACAATAAATTTATCTGTCGAGGTTTTCTCTAAAGTTTAATTATTTGCAGTCAACCAAAGATCAAAATTTTAAATAAAGGGGTAGAGTGATTGCTCAATGGTTAAGGCACTTTCCTACAAAGCCTAACAACTGGGATTAGATTCCCCGGAACCCATATAAACCAGATTCACAAAGTGGCAGATGTATCTGGAATTCATTTGCAGTGGCTGGAGGCCCTGGTGGGCCCATTCTTTTCTCTGTCTCTCGTACCTCATATTGATATGAAATTTTTAAGTACAGGAGGTGTTCTTTCTGGTCTATGAACCCCAATTTTCAGGTTCTTATCCATTTTAACAAAGAATCAAGAAATCAGACTGAAATAAAGGTAAATTATGTATTATGAGGTTTATTTAGGGAGGATTGTTATCTGGGGAAAGACTCAGGTGAGAAGGGAATTCCCCTCCTTGCTCGGCTGGAAAGGGAGATGGGAGACTAGGGAGATATGGAAATCTCCAGGAGTGAAGCCCTTGGAATGGACATGGTGGACACAGGGTGGGAGCCTGGGCCCAAGGCCTCAGAGGCAGCACAGGCACACAGACATGTGAGAAGTGGCCCTCAGTGCATAAGCCCTTCACCTTTCCACTGGCATGGGGTGAGGAACAACTAAGAAATAAGATAGCAAGGAGCTCAGAGCTTAGAGAAAAAAACCATATGTGTTAGAATGTGAAGACACCTAAGACAAAAGCAGGAAAAGGTCCCAATGGGAGAAGAAATTTCCTTTCGCCTCCCCAGCCATTCTGAGAAGGGGAAAGAGCTTGCCAAAGTGGGAACCAAGGGAGTCTGGTGACAGGCGAATGCAGTCAGCAGAACCAAGAGAATGATTACACCTGCCGCAGGCCCATTTATGTGTGGCAGACATCCAATTAGGATGAGCCATGTCACCAGTCTCAGGTGTGTAAAGGAAAGAACTGATAGGTTCCTGGACTCAAGGGACTGATTCTGGAGGCCCTAGCCAGTTGTGCTAGATTGAGACAGATGTAGGAATCACTGTGTGATGAAGCATTGCTTGTAGCCAACTTGGTTGAGTGAGACTGGATCAAAGATGAGTTCTAGTTCTGCCCAGGCAAACAAGGTTGCATTTCCTTGTTCCCCATAGCTTCTGGTTCTTGACTGACTGCTTGAAAAAATAAAACAAAACAAAACAACACCCCCCCAAAAAAACCCTAAAAAACTATTTACTAATCTTGTTCCCATTTCTCTTTTATTAATGCATGTATGAAACTCAAGATAAAACCAGCACTTTGTGCAATTAATATCCACTAATAAAAATACATAAGTGGAAAATTTCAGAAACAAACAGTCCATAGTTCTTTAACTGAACAACACTCTGAATGAATATGACATCTTGCTCCATCCTGCTTTGCACTGCAGATGTAGGCATACTTTTGTCCCATGTATCTGTGTGGTATGCATCTCTTACCATCTAGTTCAATCACTGGCTCAGCTTCCATAGTGTTGCTGTCCTGAGGTAACTCACCTAGCATTGTATTATCTACTACAATCAATCACAAGATAACAAGGAGGCATATGATCATTAATAAACTACTGAGAGACCAAATTCACACACTTTCATAGGATTTTGCTATAACTATTCAGTTTGTTTTTAGGAGTGGCTGTTCATATCTTACATTGCTTTGTTTATAAATTAAAATTCATAACAAGAATGTGTGCATAGGAATAAAAATCATGGTGTATACAGAGTTTGATTTTTATAATTGTCATTTCATCTATAGGGGCCTTGGGATATCTACCTTGAATATATGGAAAGACTACTGCATTGAGTGATTTTAACCACTGAGGATATCATGTCACAGCTAATTCATATCAGAGGTATCAAAAGAAATTATGTCTGAAATCTTTTATATTAGAAGATACCACAAAGCTAATGTAGAAATATGATTCATAGAAGGATTTGGGTAGTTAAATTGAGTGAAATCACTCACTACCATGATGTATATTCTGAAAAAGCAACCAGAGAGTCTTTCAACTTTATAAATTTATTCTAATGGTTTTGTGGGTAAGTGTTCACTAATTTTGAAGGCTATCAGCAGTTCAAAACACTTAAGATATTTAAACATGAGAATTCAGGATGTAATCATGGCTACTTAAGCGATCATATAATCATCCTGTCAATCATCACAACAAATACTTCAGAAGACTCAGTATTAGAAGTACTGGGGAGACAATCAGTCCAATTTTCCTCTTGGCAGCCAGATATAAATAACAACCCATACAAATACATAGAAGAAATCTCAAGTACTTCCTCATAGATATTCTCTTGATCTAAAATTTTCTTGGCAATCATTCAAGAAAATAAATTTCATGGGTATGTAAAATTGACTAACACCATGTTCATAAAAGATTAGTACATTTTCATATACAAAAGTGCTGATGGAAAGTCTAAAATAAAATAAGTAATACTTTTTATTTGTTGTGTGTGTGTGTGTGTGTGTGTGTGTGTGTGTAGTGATGAGAAAGGAACCCATAGTAGTCATTGTACAACTGACATACTCCCACATGTGTACTCCTACATGTGTTATAGCAAATTTTTTTTTTCTAATTCAAAAGCATCATCTATTTGTATATTTGCATTGTTCAGTGTATACATGGTATGTGTGCTACTCACCTCTTAGTTTGTAATATTTATCTCAGTCATGGGGTCAACTGTCTTGGAATTGTATATTTCATATGCATATTTCATGATGTCATTTGTTATATCAGTACTCTCACTATTCTGGATGTAACAAGTATATAAATAATAATGATAACTAATAGAATACGGGAACAATTTCTTATAAAAACCATGACATACTAAAGATATTCCCAAAATAGTTATTGAACATCTCTTGTCAGTCAAGTACTGTGCTATGTGGTGAGGGAAAATTATCTACTGAAAATATCTGTAGTTTATACTTAGAAACGTATAGAATTTTACTGTGTTTATATGGGTTGTTTCCATAGGTAAATTATTTTGTCAATAGGATTGAGATTTCAAAATAGTATGGTAATTTTCAATTCTGTATATACATTCACATATATACACACATGTACTCCTCAATTTATGAATGGAAATTAATCAGAATTATTTTCTTTTTCATTTTTAAAAAAATGTTTATTTTTATTTATTTATTTGATAGCAACAGACAGAGAGGAAGAGGCAGAGAGAGAGAGAATGGGTGGTGTAGGTCCTCCAGCCACTACAAAGAAACTCCAGATGCATGCGCCCCCTTGTGCATCTGGCTTAAGTGGGTATTGGGGAATGGAGCCTCAAACCAGGTCCTTAGGCTTCACAGGCAAGTGTTTCATCTCTAAGCCATCTCTCTAAGCCATTCCCCAGAATTGTTTATTTTCAATCACAAATTTGCATCTGAATTTATGGCAGTGGGCATGGCTACTTGAGTTTTACTAACAATTTAAATTAACGTGTGGAAAGATCTGTCCAGTATTTATCTTTGATTCTTGTGGATCTCTCTACAATGAAAAATCAATAAACTTTTAAAATTTTGGATTCAGAGAAAATTTATTAATATAAGATAAAGTTTTTCAAATGACCATATATTTCAAACTGTGTTTCCCTGAAATATATAATACATTATGCTTGTTATAATTAGTAAATCATTATTTATACCTTATTAGTTTTACTGGTGCATTAATTTGTATCTATAGTTGATGATGCTATTTTTCTGCTGCAGGTTCCCATCTAGAATAATGTATAACATTTCATATTTATATTTATATTTGCTTATTCTTAAATGTGACATTTTCTCTAGAATTTTCTTGACTTGGATAATCTAGAGAGTATTGAAGTGTACTGCTTAAATGTTTTGTAGAATTTCCACACAATAAGTTTTATCTGAGTATTTTCTTGTGATTACAGTGGCATATAAAGATCCATTATCAACACATCACATTGAGACTTTTATCAACATCACCCATGACTGCCCGTGTCATGCTCAGGCAGCATTTCTCAACTCTCTTCTTTGTGAATTTAGAGTCTCTCTTTTCCCTGAACCTTTGCTGAGGCTATATTAGAGTGTAAGGGACTGATTTCCCTCTGGGAGAGTGTGACTTTTTAAATAAATTATTTAGAATATTTCTACACAAATTACTCTGTCACATCCTAAGTGACAATCCTTTCTTTAGACCACTGAGCCACTGACTGGTCACACCCAGTTATATTTATTTAGTTGTTAGATAATTAATCAGTACTAGATGGAATGATGGATATTTATTTTATATTTTAAGTTAAAACTCCATACTAATTATTCATTTTTTGTGCTCAAATTGTCAAAACTGTGGGCATAAGGAATGGTCACTTAGTTCCTGAATTACTTTGACATAAGTCTTCTTGCACTTTTTTAAAAATTTTGTTGTTGTTGCTGTTGTTGTGTGTTAGTTTGGTGTGATGGAGGGAATATTTTATTATTTTTTAAAATTTTTATTTATTTACTTATTTGAGAGCAGGAGAGAGAGAAAGAGAGAGAGAGAGAAGAGAGAGAGAGAGAGAGAGAGAGAGAGAGAGAATGGGTGTACTAAGGCCTCCAGCCACTACAAATGAACTCCAGATGCATGTGCCACCTTGGCCATCTGGCTTACATGGGTACCGGGGAATCAAGCCTCTAACCAGGGGTCCTTAGGCTTCACAGGTAAGCACTTAACCACTAAGCCATCTCCCCAGCCCCTATTTTATTATTTTGACAATAAAAGATAGTCTCTGTAATTATTTGGTGTGTTTTCTTCTCCTGTTATAGAATGTCTTTCCCGGTAGGGCACTGATTTGCTGGAGTTAGCCACTAAAATCAGAATATCCTCATTGCTATTGAGAAATTATTAAAAAAAAAAAAAAAAAAAACAAGAACACGTGTGGATGTACACTGCACATACACCTCCATATACACATTCATAAATATGCTGACATGTAACCATTTGTATTGTTATAGAGCTAAACCTGTTCAAACCAAGTCTCCAGCTCCTGCTTCAATCGACTTCCATGTGGATAATATTAACCTCCTCTTTTTTCACCTACACATTTGTCATCAAGATGTAGACACCTGCCTTCCACCCTATAGCAGACTTACAAATTGCACAACATGAGTAAGTATGCACTTATCTGTGTGCAAAATCAGAATATATTTTTATATATCATGAATGAATTACTATAAAAATTAATGTTTACCATCTTTATTCTTGGGTTTAGGACAGCAAATTCCTTCAACATTACTCAGATATTGTATATTTGACAGGTTGGGTTGATTTGGCAAGCCTTAGAATCCTGAGTTTTCTAAGGAATTGTTTCTAGCCTTTAGATGGTATTCTCAGTCTTTATGCTATGGAATGCTGTAGGTTGGATAAGTGTACTGTGTCAGGTATCCCCTATTATGGTATTCAAACAATGTTTTCACTGCTCTACAGTTATGTGTATGCTTTAGTGTTCAACTTTCCCTCTTCTATCCATGGCTTGGTAAACACTGTTATCTAATGTGCCTTTGGCACAATATTGATAATTTGGATTCAAATGGCATGTAGCCTGCTGAGACTGTCTTCTTAAACTTATCGATATGCATTTAAAACGCATGTCATTAGTTCCTCAGAGCTCATTTATTTTTATTGCTGAATAACAGCTCTTTGTGTGGGTAGACCACAATTTGTTTATATGTTCCCCTATTGAAGGGCATCTTGACTGTTTCTAATTTGGGGCAATGACAAATAAAACTGTTAAATTAAGCACATGTTTTTTTTTTTTTTTTACATAAATTTTCAAACAAATTAGTCAAACCCAGAGAAGCATGATTTCTGTATATTATAGTTAGATTATGTTTAAATGTGTGAAAATCAACCAATGAGTGTCTTAAAGAGGGTTTCTTAAACTTTTTCCACTGAAGGTTTCTTTCCCACTGAGAATGTGACAATGGGTATGTATGTAAGCATGATAAACATACAAATCAAATGTCGATTGATAATAAATCATAAAGAAACATGTTTTAAACAAATATGCATATGATTTTTTCATTTTTAAGGGTGAAATTATATTTGCATACTAATGAGATGAATGTTCACATTTAGTTTTACATAAATAATTGAAGCTCAGCTGACTGATCCTGCAGCACACAGAGCATTTGCAGTGCTTTTCAAAGCTAATCAATATTTTGATAATATAACTATTTGGTGCTAATAATACCTTGTCACATGGATACTTAGTAGAAAATGATATAAGTATATTTAGGTCCATTTCAGAAGTTGTTGAAAGTCCTGTCCTAAACCCAATTACAATTATTTGTGAATATCCTTCAGCCAATAAAACAGGATTGTTACAAGTGAATGAGCATAATATCATACAAAAGATGGCAACCAGGCTGGAGGGATGGCTTAGCAGTTAAAGCCTTTGCCTACAAAGCCAAAGGACCTAGGTTCGATTCCCAGGATCCACATTAGCCATATGCACAAGGGAACACATGTGTCTGGAGTTTGTTGGCAGTAACTGGAGGCCCTGGCATGCCCATCTCTCTCTCTCTTTCTCCCTCTTTCTCTGTCAAATAAATAAATAAAAGATTTTTTTTTTTAAAAATATGACAACCTAATAATTACATGCAATGAATTAAAGAACAGTAAAAAAATGTTTGTTTTCCACAATTAAGCCATTAAGATTTTATACATGTAGAAAGTATCTTATCTATGGTAAACTAAACATTGTAATTTCTAACATACAAGTCTTGACTCTTGCTGTGTTTCAGGAATTCTTAATTGGTGGTGTGTGGCATAAGGGCTTTCACAGTAAGTACAAAGTTCTCATTGTGAGTATTCAAAACCAACGGTATAGTGAACTCATGAGTGCAACATGGTTAGCACTGACCAAAGATGTCTCAGTTTCACTATGTGTTGGATACTGGAGTATTTTCACTGTTGAAAAATGTTTCATAATGCCCACATTTAGTTTAAGAAGTCAAATTCTATAGTAACATTTTATAACAGCACTAACAATGTACAAATGGGAATTCTTCTTGCTACATATTCATAAATTTATTGGTATTCACAGTTCTCAGAAGTTTTTGTTTTTTATTATCATTAATTTTAACTATTATAATAGTTCTGCAGTAGGATTTCTTCATTTTAATTTGAAATTTTATTGGCAAAGATGTTAAACATCTCACATACTCAGCTAGTATATGCATATCTTTTTGGATTAGTTACTTTAAAAAATTGCCAATATTATAATTGAGTATTTATTAAGATGTATGTTTGACTGCTATGAACTATTTCAGATGTAAGATTCTCATTACATATTTTGTAATTTTGTCAGTTCATATAACATCTTTGTATGTAACAGTATTTTTAAGGGATCAGGTCACTCTAATTTTAATAAAGATGAACAATTACTGTTCTCATTGATCGTAATTATGGTATTCTATCTAAAAGTTCTAATGCCACCCACAAAGGTATACAGCATTTATTTACCTTGTTTTTTTTTTTTTATATGAGTTATGGTACTTCAACTTAGATTTAAGTCTCCTGTCTGCTTTAAGACATTTTTGTTAAAACTTTCATTGCTTTGCTTCATTACACGTGGGTATAATGAACACATTGCACATTATATGAACAGATTATTTTTCCTGCATTTTAAAAAAGACAATCCTTTCTCTAGTAAACTACTTTTGGTTCTTCACAACATTGACAATGGGATAAATGCTTGTGTCTACTCCAAAATTTTATGTTGAGACACTCCTCTCCAATTGCAGGTCACTTGCAGGTGAGGCACTTGAGATATAATAAGAATCTGGTGTTAATGTCACAATAAATGGATTAGTGCACCTCTATATATCTTTACAGATGTATGCATGAAGATACAGCTTATGAACATCAATGTAACGGCTTTGAACAGATAGATTCAACTAGCAATTTGCTTGTGGATTTACAACCACTAGTATTCTGATCAACAACTCTTTGCTGTTTTAGTTCGTCATTGTTTGGCAATTTATTATAGCAGCCAAGCTAAAATGGAATTTTGTATGGAAATAGCTTTGAAAATGTTTAATAAGGAGAGGTTGCTAAAAGTAGCCAAGATTTTTGTTAGGGAATTTTAAACAAATGATGTTAGGAGGATTCAGATAATTAAGAGTGAGATGGAAAGAATGCTTTCACATGCTCATAGGATTCTACAGTATCCATGAGTAGAAATGTTGGTGGACATGCTGAGATTAGAAGATAAAGGGTGATCCACTGAGGTCTCAGGCTAAATTGAGAAATATGATATTAGGAACTGTAGGAAAGGTATTCTTTTCCATCATGACGAGGAAATCACCTGAATTGTGTTGATGACTGTGTTTTTTAAGGTTTTGAGGAAGATAGAAATTGTAGTTGATGAGATTTCTAAGCAAAGTGTTGTCAGTGGTTGCTTGGTGTCTTCCTGACTTGGAACTTCCCTCAGAACTAAAAAAAAAAAAAAAAAAAAAAAAAAACTAGGATCTGGAATTAGTGAGCAAAAAGGAAGTAGAATTGAAAGATTTAGAAAACTTATTCTGACTGCATCATAAAAGGAAAAAAGCACATATTTGGATGAGTGAAGTAAGGGTGTGATTAGCCAGCCTTTTATATGAAGATGAGCGGCACAATGAACATGGTTAACCAGCCATAGAATATTTGTCAGCTAACTGAAAGGAAAACAACATTAAGCTATTAAAATATGCTTGATTCTTCAAGAAGAAAAGATCGATGTGCCCCGATGTAATTCCCAAAAGGGAGTGAGAGGTGCTATACAGCTTTCAACAACAGGCCAAAGGTCAATCACCCAAAGCCATTGGTATGGGGTTGCTCAACTCTCTGGGGTCTTATATATGGCTTAAAAGAGCTATGGGGAAGGAATCCATAATGTGGAAAGATCACCTGGATAGCTTGGTGGTTTTGGCAAACAATGGAAAATGGGATGATTTGAGAAGGGAATTATCACTTGCCAGATTTTAGATTTGAAATCTGTCACCTGTCATTCCTTCGTTCTTATTACTTTTTCCTCTTTGCATTTTAAGGTCAATGTCTATTTTAATACGTGTTTTTGAAAGACATTACTTATTCAGCTTAATAAATTCTTATGCATACAGGATTTTGAGACATAATGAATCAGACATTAAGCCACAAAAAATTGTGATTTAGGCATATAGATTAGATACTGGGTATTAGAAAATTGAGTTATCTTAGTTGTTAAGATTTCAGATGCTGGGATGGAGTGAATATATTTTTAGGTGAGGAAAATTACTTTACGAGATCTAAGAAGGAAGTGCTTTGGAATTTGGTTCAACTCTTCAAATTAATATGTGAAAAATTAATCCTAATGTGATGTTATGTGAAGGTAGTGTCTTTGGGAGGCAATTACATTGTGAGGAAGGAACACTCATGAATGGGATTATTTATAGAACCTAACTCTAAAAACCAAAAGAAAGAAGAGAAAAGAAAAGAAAAGGAGCTGGAGAGATGGCTTAACAGCTAAGGCGCTTACCTACCAAGGCAGAGGACCCAGGTTTGATTTCCCCAGGGCCCACGAAAGCCAGATGTACAAGGGGGTGCAAGCATCTGGAGTTCTTTTGTAGTGGCTGGAAGCCCTGGTGTGACCATTCTCTCTCTCTCTCTCTCCCTGCCTATTTCATATCTCCCTCTCTCTCTCTCTCTCAAATAAATAAATAAAAATAAAAATATTTTAAAAAAGAAAAGAAAAAAGAAAATACCAGAGTCCAGCTAGCTCTATTTGTACTGTTTGTCTAGACAGCAGGGAGCCAGCCATTAGTATAGTATGACACGTGCCTTTGACAGACACTAGAACTTCTAGTACCTGGCTTTTGAAATTCCATGCCCCAAAAACTAGAAAAATAAATGTGTGTCACTCAGTCACCCAGTACAAGGTAATTTGATATATTGGCTTAGAATAACAATTATATTTTTAATGTTTTTAACCTTCTTACCATGTACTAAGCTCTCTCACACATATTGCTCAAAATATTGAAATGTGTGAGATCCCAGTTCTACTATATGCCTCCAAGAATGAGAAACTGTGTTGGACCTAGAACGCTCATAGATGCCTACTGATTTGTCAATCAAAACAAATATTATTATATTAGTAATATTATTCACTGCCTTATTGATGACAATAGGATTATTCCTTGGGTTATTCATTTTCAATGTATTTCATAGTTTTGTATCTAGTCATAAATAACACTATTTCAATAGCACTGATAATGAAATATAAAATCTAACATATATATTGGGTTAAAATGGTGCAAAAGTCTATAAAACAGATTACTAATAAAAGATGACATAAGTGATTAGAAAGCCATTTTATATGCATGAATGTAACACATATTTTAAAATTTCAAATTTTCAAAATTTATCCATATGCAGTCTTGATGAAAATCTCAGAAAGCTATTTGTGAATGTTAAAAAATAGATTTGAAAGAATATATAGATAGGCTAAAGACCAGAATAGCAAATCCAATTTTGAGAAAGAAGAAAGTTGAGTTTCTTGCACAATAATAGTATAACATTTACTTTCAAGTCTCACTTACCAAGACAGAGGTATTCTAGCAAATACATTTATACAGAGTAGTTAGTAAAAGTAGGTGGGCCAAGATAAGATATAGGTCAACATAATTTATAGTTGACTGGGTTCCAAAAAGTTTTTTTTTTTTTTTTTTTTTTTTTTTTGAGGTAAGGTCTCACTCTGGCCCAAGCTGACCTGGAATTCACTATGTAATCTCAGGGTGGCCTCAAACTCACTGTGATCCTCCTACCTCTGCCTCCCCAGTGCTAGGATTAAAGGCATGTGCCACCACACCCGGCTTTTGAATGTTTCTTAAATAGAGAAGGAATAGTCTCCTTAAGAAATGGTGCTAACACAGTCTAAGCTACCCAGCAGGAAACAACCTGACTAAATGCTCAAACAAGTGCAAGAGTGGCACACAGCCATGGTGAGTAACCAACTGCTCTTGATTTGGCTAATAGATCCACTCAGTGGAATGTAACTCATTGCTGGAACTGGGAAATAAGTCAAAACCATGGACAAAAAAATGAGCCCAGTCTCCAAGATCAAGCTCACACCAGATGTGGACTAGAAGAGGGCCTACACATATGAAATTCTCTCTAAAATAACTATGGCCTTTCCATCTATCTAGTACTAATTTCTCTGTCCATTGGAGAATTTGCTTATCTTTTTCAGATGGATGATGAACATGAAGGGAGGATCAGCCTATTGCACCTCACCAGGGCCCCAGCTGAAAACATAGAGTAATGTGGGGAAAGGGCAAGAATACAGCTTTCTTGGTGATCATGACACCAGAAAAAGGCTGAAGGAGATAAACACAGAGAACATTCAACTCCTACTAAGCCAGATATCCAGAGAAACAGAGGCTCCCAAAACCTCATCACTGAAGTAGAACTAAAATGATCCCAATGTGGCTCAGGGAAATTCACGTGAGAGGGGGCCGAAAGAGTGTTAGAGCCACAAGTTGGGGCATTATGCACAGAGACTTGGCCTATCCCCCATAACTCTTGACTACCCCCACAATGCATGACCCACATTCCCCATTGACAAGGGTTCCTTTGGAGGGGGAGGGCAGGGAGGAGGATAGTGGAGTCACCAATATGATTGTAAAATTAGAATAATATAAATAAATAAATAAATTATAAAAAAAGAAATGGTGCTAACACAATTGGATGTCTTTTGGAAAAAAAATTTAAAAATAAGAATATTCATAGTCACAGAACTTGATGCCAGAGAACATGGAAGGATTACGTGGACCAGCCACTTATGGGCTCTGAAAAGGATATTGTGGAATCAGGAACCAGAAAAGTCGAATTTAAGCACTATGATTGTTGCCAACATATTACACTTAATTCACTTTTCACATTGCAGAGGAAACTAGAAGGAGTTTTGATGGATAAGCCCAATTGTCAAGTTGGTAGAATTTATCAGCACTATGAAAACAAATCTCTGGGAATGTCTGTGAGAAAATTTCAAGATTAGGTAATTTGAGTTGGGAAAACCCACCCTATAAGTGTCTGACACCAGTCCATGGACTGGGGGTTCTGGACAGTATGAAAAGGAGGAAGGTAGCTGAACACCAACACTCATTACTTTCTTCTTCCTGACATAATACAATGTTCCCAGCTGTCTCCTGTTCCAGCAACTACGACTTCCTGTCATGATGGACTGAATCCCCTGGAACTACAGACCTCAATAAACCCTTTGCTTCCTTAAGGTTATTATTGTCAGACACAACAATGACTAAATTAGTGAATACAGTAGAAAAAAAAAAAAAAAAAAGTAGAGTATGAGGGCATTGAAAGAACATTTCTGTTGACCTGCAGTACAAAAATGGGAGTTCTTGAAGCTCAAGAGACAATATGGAATTTTCTCAAGGCACATTGGTTTTCTCCTTGAGGAATACTAAGTTTATAAGCACAAACAAAAAGGACAGAAGTGTACAATACTTCATTTTGATTTTCAACTTGACTGAATGTTGAATCACCTATACAACACCCCTCTTGGTATGTCTGATGAGGTGTTATGGTGTCATTTTCCCAAGCACTCTGGCTGGACCTTTTTAGATGTAGTTATATTTTATACACTTACAATTGTTAATTTATGTTTATGTTGATAGGCTAGCTGCTAAAGATGATGAAAAATAAGGAATGAGGATATCTATCCTCCTACCTCTGCGACTTAGGATAACACTAACACAGAATAGTGGGGTAAACCAACATATGAATAAGTAACCAACAGTTCTGATGGCCAGATAGGTGTTTTAATCTGTATACATTGAACAAAAGCTATAATAATATGTTTACAGTTTATAGAAACAAAAAAAAAATAAGCCATTGTCACTGATTTTGAGAGAGGTGCAATATAATTAAGTCTCCAAATTAAGTATCTGGTAAAGCTCTATGTTTTTTCACTGTGCATTTAAGAAATGTCTATTGTGAAATTTCAATATGAAACTTTTGCATGCCTCTTATTTTCAAAGGAAGCTCAAGGTCATATAAATATTAAAGAACACATCATTTGTGCTTATAAACTGTCCCATGCTAATATATATTCATGTTGAGAAAAACTATGATGAATGATAGACATAAAGAAATTATGAAATTATGCTAGGTGAACCATGTTAAAAATTCAAGCATCCATACATAAACTTTTTCCTAGTAATCCTGTTTGAAATTCACAATATTACTTATTGAAAAAAATCTTTGTGGCTTGTAATATAACTCAGTTTTAGAGCTCTTGTGTAATACATGTAACCTTGGATTTGGTTCCTAGCAATACAAAATATAAACCTATAGTTCTTAGAGTATAAATATTAAAGACTATAAATAGAATTACATTCATGAGAAAAAAACAAATGAAAGAAAACAGAAAGTACACAATCAATAGCTGTGATGTTAAGCATATGTTTTAATGATATCCGTAAATCAAAGACAATTCTTTCTAAATATGTTTTATATATGAAAGTGCCATGCATACCTCCTGTTTCCTTTAAGATATTTATTTGCTAATTCATTCAGTTCTCCAGAGATTAGTCACTATATTTTGTAGGTTAGTTGAACCTATACTATCCCTTTATTATTATATTAAACAAAGCACATGATACCATGCTAATATTCATATTTATTTATTATTTTTGCACTGTTAGCCATGGAAACTTGTGCATTACAGATAACAGTTCAATGACTGAGCTCCACCATCATCCTTATGTCTGTGCTGGAATTTCAGGTAAGTCATTATTCCTCTGAATCTTGGAGTTAAGTTGAAGTTGTTTCATATTTATTTTTTCTTCTCAAGGACATCATCCGTTACTCATTTGCATGATTTATACATAGACATGATGGGCTGGGTCTTTTGCACAATCAGTTTGAGAAGTGTAAGAGAATGTTAACCTCTTAAATTTTGTTATCTCTTCACAGGTTAGTGGTTAACTGAAGAGATCCAAAAATTTTCTAACTTTCAGCATGTACCTAAGCAGGGAAGGTAGCCTGTGACAAACAAAGGCAGAAGTACAGAACAACACATGCCAATCAAATGCTCCATTTAACTTATGGAAGATGGGTCCCGACTCTTGTGCTGTTAATGAATTCAAATTTCAGTTTCTCATGTTTATAATATAAGCTTATAGACTATAGAAATAAACTTTCAAAGTTGAAATTAGGAATAGATTGATGTTTGTCTGAAGACTTTTATAGCACAAGGCTATTACTTCGTGGTGGGTACTTTTCTTATTGTTAAGTAGTTTTTATTTCTCTGTGAAGTTTGCAAGACAAAAACAATCACATAATCTAGTCATCTTCCAGTTCCATCATTATCATGACAATGTTGTCCTGTGTTTATTCTTCATGTGAATATCCCTACAGCACAGTGACTTTCAATATTCCAAACTGTATTTCAAAATATTTAGGACTCACACCTAAGAAATATTACTTTCTTCTTTACATACTCTTTATACTGCAAATGCATTTCCTGAGGCAAGAAAATTTTCCTCCAATTACTATAAAAGGTAGCATCATTTAAAATTTAGTTCATACCTTGGTTCTTTCTTTTCAACTATATGCACAGAATCATTGAGTTGTCTTACACACTGGATTATGGGAAAATATTTGTTTCATTACTTCCTGGTGCTTTTTATTCCCTTTTTAAAATTAAATTTATTATGTCATCTTACCTATCTCACATTGTATTCAATATTTATTCACAGACAAAAGTATTTGTATTTTTGTATGTAGATCAAATTGCTTCAAAATTTAACAACTCAAGAAATATTCATCATATTTTGTTCTTCTAGGTCCTGTTGCCACTGCAAAGATATACCAGGGACTTTTAATATTTTGAGTCCATGGGTGGTAACATGGGTGGCTCGTGAATTGAAAAGAATCATCTGTAATGGTAGCCCTTGCAAATTAAATAACCAGGAAAAGAACATAAACAAGAGTGAAGAATCTACTGTTGGCAAACTCACCTTACTAGGCTGTTAAAGTTTGAAATCACCCAAAGCCATTGTTCATTTACAAGATGTTAAATAATAGTGATTTTCTAGCTTTTCAGGTAGTCACACTGTGTCTTCTAATGAGTGAAATTTCCCAACTCATGAAATACAGTCACCCATTGCTGAGTAAGGTTGCAGTGATGGGTAACTGGTTAACAAACATTCACTTCTTCAGTGAGAGACCCACTGAGCCCTGAGCATCTCAGTTTAGACAACTCATGCTTAGATAGATGCCTCATGGGGCATATAAATAAAAATAATATGCATATCCATTCTGTATGAATGATTATTTACAATTAAGCAAAAATGAATTTTAATTATTTGCTGAAATGTCTCTACCCTCTTAATTAATGAATCACTATCATTAGACAAAGTGGTAGATATAGTACAAGACATTAATGGCTAGTTTTATTATTAAATATTAAAAGCATGTGTGATTTTTGTATATTATTGCAACTTTCTGCTAAAGTTACTGAAATTTCCTGTGTAGACTTTGAAATAGATGAACGATTTATGAGACAAAGCTATGTTACACACTGGAAGCCTGTGTAAAAAGGTTAACTTCATTATGACCTAAGTTTTCTAAGAGGGTAGAAGTTGAAAAATGTCATGTGAGATTAATGCCTGTAAATTATGATGCTAATGGCTTGTGGCAGGTGCTCCTGTTACAGAATTATTTTGGTCTGTGTGCAATTTTTGAAGTTAATTTTAAAAAGCACATATTATTCAGCCCTGAATTATTCTCTTGTCTATCATAAAAGAATTTCAGTTTTATTGAACACAAACCGTTTTTTTACATTTAATTATAGCAAGTTAGACATCTAAACCTTACATGATTCTGTTCTGGTTTAGAAGTGAAAATATTTTCTGTTAAGGCAAGCATTATAAAAAAAATCATTTCAAATATACTTTCATAAGGTACATTTATCCTAGATGAGAATTATTTCAACAACAATAATTTTGTGTAATAGAACCAGGTCAGGATTTATAAATCTTAGATTGACTGAAACTAGGGTCAA
This sequence comes from Orientallactaga sibirica, assembly GCA_036365145.1. Classification (NCBI taxonomy): domain Eukaryota; kingdom Metazoa; phylum Chordata; class Mammalia; order Rodentia; family Dipodidae; genus Orientallactaga; species Orientallactaga sibirica. Next base: position 5,510,224 of record JAEOAD010000043.1, on the reverse strand, counting down.
ACAATAGTTTGCTGTTGGAGACTATCCTTGGCATGGTAGAACTGCCAGCTATATAAACATCTGGAACTCAGTACATATAAGTGGAGTCCACCCACTTCTCCTCTCCTCTGCCCTCCATCGACAAAGAAAGTAACCATTATAATTATCATATTTGGTGATCTTTTTTTCACAAACAGAAGTTTCCAGTTGCATTTTAAAATAGGGAGCTGAATATAGTTAAGATGTTGTTACCTAATTTCACTGTACAGCGGTTTGTAATATCAACCATAAAGACATGTCATCTCCTCCAATGTCTCTTGTGGAAAAGCCTATTAAAATTTTAGAGACAAGTATACTGAGATACGTTTTTAGAAAGCAAGGTTCTAATATGGTCAGGGGAAATTTGGTGCACTCTTCAGAAGGCACTGCTATTTCATTCCTGTCCTTCCAGCATTCTAGGGATTTGTGTTTCATTAACACAACAAGTATACTGTGGTCATTATTCAACATTCAGTGTTCTTAAAATACTTTGTGAAATTTGTGATCAGAAAACTGTTGTGCAAAATGTACATAAAGATTAGGACTTAGATTAATTGGTATAATCAGGACATTTTTTTGTAAGTGATGTTCCAATGTTGTACTCTGTTATACAAAACTGACAAAATTCGATAAAGGAGACAGATAATAGTGGAAGGAAAAAGAGTCACTATTATAGAAAAGTAAAAGAAGTCAAGACAAGGAATGGCTTCTTAGCAGAAAATACATATTTACTTATCAGATTAAATAGTTATTGATCACAATGAAATAGTGAAAAATTAACATGATAACAACAATAACACATTCCTGTAGAAATTGTGCACATACCTAACTCTCTAAAGTATGATGTCTAATGCATACTTATACAAATATTGATGAAAGGAAAATACATATTTTAATTCTCTGCCAGGATAATCACACTCAATATGATTTCTAAATATACTCTGTATGTATCTATGGATTTATTTGTAAGTTTTCTAGGTAATTCATTCAATTAGGAATTTTAAGCTTCTTACTGAATGCATAAGATCATGTTTTCGTTGATGTCAGCACAGTAAAACATCAGGAAAAAATCATCCTTTATAAAGCTTATGTTCTGTCCAATAAAATAAGTCAATAACATATTGAACATATAGAATGCACTTGGATCAGATAAATTATTACAGGAAATGAGCAGCTGTCATAGCAGAAACATCCAAAGGTGAGAGACAGGCATAAATACACATGAAGAAGAATTATGCCAGGAGGCTAGAGCTAGGAATGCAGGGGAGAATAAGGACAGAAAGACAAGAATGGTAAGAGAATGTAATGCACTAAGACCTTTAATGTAGTTGAATAATTTCAAATCTCAGTCTCAATGAAAATAAGACCACTAAAGAATTTAGAGCTATACTGAGCATAATGAGTTATTAAAATAGACATACAAGGGCATTAAAAATGGAAGGTAAAATCCATTTGTCACAATCCAGTTTTGATGCCATTGCTAACAACATCAAACATAAGAAGAAAGGATATGATTTTATATACATTTTTAAATGCCATCGACATGGTTTCTGACCAACTGCTATGGTGGTATTCACATTAAAAAAAAAAAAAAAAAACATATATAGTAGTAAAGAAAAAAAACTTAAGACATTGCTTGGACTACACTACCTATCCCACAGGTATAGGTACAAAATTCAATACCCAGCACAACCCTCATGAAAAAGACAGGAAAAATATAACAGTTAACTCATAAAACAGGTAATACAATGAAAAATAATTGCAAATTAAAAATTCTACAAATGATTAATACTTAACATGTACAAGGAGCTACACATGTATGAGTCAACACAAAAGCTTCACAGCCTCAGTGGAGAGGAATGGATTTCTGTTTTGAATACACAGAATGTGACAGGCTTGTAGACATCAGAAAAGACAACTGATTTCGTAGTCTAAGAAGTACAAATATAAACCACAATGAGGTACATGTTAACAGCAATAGAATGACCAAAGTAAGAGTGTTATATAGCAATGATGACACATGCGGATGAGAGTATATAATTTAGTCAATCAAACAGAACTAGAAACACAAATTATTTTATACCTGTCCCATTTTTATGAAAACATTATTTTATATGTATATAAGGAAATTCCAACAAATGTCCCACAGTTAAATAAAAATGAAATTAATCAATACAGAAACATTTGCAAATGGCCAAATGTCCATAAGGGTAATATAATTAATTGTATAATTGGATAAAATAGATTATTATATGGCTATGAGAATGAGAAGTACAGGAATTACTGTTGCTGTAAAGGAAATGGTCCTATAAAACATTTGAATTTTGAGGACCCCCGTGTCTCCTCTCATATGCACTTGTCATATATATATGGAGCATTTTGTATTTTATATTTTACTTTATTTATTTATTAGAGGAAGAATGACAATGGGTGCACGAGGACCTCTGCAAATGAATTCCAGAAGCATGTACCATCATGTGCATCTGGCTTATGTGGGTTCTGCGGAATTGATGTTGGGTCCCTAAGCTTCACAGGCAAGCACCTCAACCACTAGGCCATCTCTCCAACCTAAATTTTGTATTTTAGAAATAGTTTTCTGCACACTGAACCAAAGATAAATATGTTAACCTTCTTATCAAAATTTTGTATCTAAGTTAAGAAGGAAGAATACAAAAGTAAGTATTGTTATCAAATGTGTAGTTCAAGAATACTTAAAATTGGGGCTGGGAGTGGTGACACAAGCCTTTAATCCCAGCACTTGGGAGACAGAGGTTGGAGGATCGCTGTGAGTTCAAGGCCACCCTGAGACTACAGAGTGAATTCCAGGTCAGCCTGGACCAGTGTGAGACCCTACTTCAAAGAAACAACAACAGCAACAACAAAAAGATTACTTAAAGTTGATATAAATGATATTTTGGCTAGAACTTCATGATACAGGTTATAACTTCTAAGCAGGAATATGAATGGTTGTTATTCTAATTATAATAGCTAAGAATTGGAATCAAAGTAGATGCCCATTGACACATGAATGATAATGAACATTTGGTACACATACACAATGACATTCTACTCAACAGCATACACAATGAAATTATGAAATTTTTAGAAAAGTGAGTGGAGCTGGAAAGAATCATGTTACATGGAGTGACTCAAGTTCAGAAAGTCTAAAACGTCATGTTCTGTAGGATATGCAGTCCCTAGATGAAACCTGTTTCTCTCTTCCTGTCATGTTCTCACCCTGTTTATTCACATGAATAACTCTCTGGTTTATTTTAGTTCACTGCTCAAATACCCTGCACCTCGTGATGATTAGAAATAAAGGAAATTTTTTTTTGCCATATCACATTTCTATTATCCAAACAACATTTAGCTTCCAACGCTCTTGTTATCACTTACAGTCTTTATTTCTGTGGCCAAAGCCACTTTGAAATGAAAAGATTAATGTGTCTCATGCAGTTAGCTAAGGCATGGGAGGTAAGAAGTGAAGAAAGAATTCAGATGATTCAGAGCATTTGTAACCAGGGCAGGAATTTTCTGGTAAATTTTGTAGATACATGTACCACTTGCAGATAGTAAGAAAAATTTCATTCACAACTCAGTGACTAAAAGAACCCAATTCTGTCATGAATTCCAAGATTAATAAAGAGAAAGGTCAACCACTATGAAGAATTTTACAATAGACGTGCTGTACCTGGGGGCTGGGGCGAAGAATGTTGCTCCATTGACATTGGCCAAATTGAGAAGGAAAACACATGGGGAAAGTGGATTTTCTTGTGTCATACACTGTACTAGAGCATATTTTCTTTCCATATGACCTTGACACTCCAGGGCTAACAACAGAACTTGAAGCAACTGTGGCATGGTACAACCTAGAAGCAGAACCTCAAGGAATCATTCCATTGATGAATGAATGGGAAAAGTTGTATTGTTTCCTTTTTCAAAGATTTATTTATTAGATACAGAGAGAGGGAGAGAGAGAGAGAGAGACAGAGAGTCAGTAAGAATATATATGCCAGGGCCTCTAACCACTGCAAGCAAACTACAGATGCATGTGCCACCATGTGCATCTGGCTTAAGTGGGTCCTGAATAATTGAACCTAGGTCCTTAGGCTTCACAGGCATGCTCCTTAACTGCTATGCCATCTCTCCAGCCCATTGTATTTTTCATAAATCAAGAAATCATTTTTCAGTGTCTACAATTTTTATGGGCTGTATTTATCAGACACGAAAGATGAGTGAAAGCAAGAGTGTGTAAAGCTGAGCTGGGGAGATGGCTCAGTGTCTAAGAGCCTACCACCTTCGTAAAGCTGAGTGGGAAGACACGGGCCTCTAATCACAGTCCTGTGGTGAGTATAGGCCAGAGGATCTTTGGAGCTTTCTGATCATCCAGTCTGACCAAAAATATTGCATACTACATGTTCAGTGAGCTATAGAGAAAGATTGTCCTGGGGTCTCTGCATGTATGTGCATGGGATGCATTCATCTGTACAAACACATGCATATACTATACATATGCACATCACAAACACACCCCATGACAGATACTATTGCACATATATACAAAAAATAATACTACCATCGCTAAAACATAGATTGAAATTCTGTCCCTTTAATAAGCAAATGAATATTATTCAGATACGTTAAGCATTTGTTTACTCAATACAATTTTATAACAGAGGTTAATTGAAAATTAGAATTTTTATCTAAGTTATAGGAGTTTGTTTAATGATATGGATGGTCAAGTTGAAAATTAACTCATAGCTCCAACTGAATACTGACCTCTTAAGAGAGCCTGTTAGTTGAATTGGAGATAACCATTCACTAGGCTGATTATGAACATTAGTAGATTTTTTAAAATATTATTTGTTTATTTATTGCAAGGATATAGAGAAAATGAAAGAGAAGAGATGGACATACAAGTTCCTATTACTACTGTAAAATAATTCCAAATGAATGCATCATTTTGAGCATCTGGCATTTCATGAGTAGTGGAGAATTGAACATAGACCAGCAAGCTTGGCAAGCAAGCACCTTTTCCAGATGAGCCATCTCCCCAGTCCTAGTAGTTAATTTTTATATCTAGTAATTATGTAAATGTGCTTACAAACCACTGTTTTTTCCTTAGGAAGACAGTAAGTAAATTTGTGGAAGAATTTTTAGGTTTACCAGATAAATGAGCAGGTATGTTAGGAAATAAAATAATGTAATCCAACACTTCCTACAATAAGGACAAGCTCTTGGAATTGAAAAGTCATTTCCCTTTTAAAATTCTCCACTCTAATAAGTTTCTTATGTAATTACATTTGGAATTAAAAAAAAGGAAAAGTAGATGTTGTATTACTGGTTATTGATTCCACTGACTATTTTCTCAATTAAATCATCTAGATCTCTCTACACATTATTTAACCCAAAAATATAAGACAAAGTTTCAGCCTATTTAACAAAAGTGTAGTGAATAAAGAAGCAGTTTTTTAAATCAGTTTTGTATGTGTATGTTGTGTGAATGTGAATGAAGTGTGTGCCTGTGGCTGTGAGTGAGGTGCAAGTGTTCCCCAGCACCTGTGTGGAGGACAGAGGACAACTGGACCGTTGGTCCTTGACTTTCCCCTGGTTGAGACAGTTTCTATACTGTTTTCTGCTGTGTATGCCAGGCTAGAATGAGATTCTTTGTTTCCAAAAATCATCTATAATGCCATGTTTGCTTCAGTACTTCAAGATTTTGTTTAATATCCAAACTAAGTGCACATCAATAGATGAATGATGAATGGAATGTGTTATTTACCCATAGTGGATCACTTACCATACACCTGGGTCTCTGTGCCAGCCATGGCAACAGGAGAAGGGAACTTGAGGACACTATCTTATATGAACAATGCCAGGCACAAAAAGGATATGTACTCTATGAGCACATTCATAAGCGGAGAATGAAAGTACTGTGATGATAAATAGAGTGTAGAAAAGCAGTTACTTGAGGCTGAATGGCAGGAGATAAGGAAAGGGAAGACTGATCAGAGAATATGAAGTTTCAAAAAGACTAGAAGAATGAGTAATTTATTGTTCCTTTTTTTTTCTTTGTTTTTCTTTGATTTAGTTAGTCTGTTTGTACTCAGGTAGGATCTCATGCAGTCTCAAAGTCCCTTTGTAAGTACATTATTCTTGAATTCATTATCCTCATACCTAATGGAAACAATTAGTAACATATTTCAAAATTGCTATAATATTTTTTAATATTTTACCACCACAAAATAAAACAGTAATTTTATGAGGTAATATATATCCTCACTAGCTCAACTAAATATTTCAAGAAAGATCAAAGCATTATATCATATACCACAATGCACAATTCATATGATTATTAGTTTATTATTGATATTAAGTTCATCAGTAGATTTTTGTGTTATAAAATTACTTTTTTGAACAATGGAGCATCCAGAAACGATAGATTGTTACTAGAAAAATTTCAGTGCCATGGATGGAATATCTTTCAGTGAGTTGTAAGTCACGGAGGTCCCTGATACCCCCAAAATATTATAGGCCATTGCCGAGGCTTTTGGTTTCCCATCAGGAATAGATGATAACACACTATTGTTGAAGACTCCACATGCTTGGGCTGAAAGGTCACTGAGAAATCTTGCTGGAACTGAGCTAAAACCTCCTCCCTGTATACCATCTGACAGAAAGCTGCAAAAAGCTATGCTGCATGCAGCTCTATTGGGAAAGAGAGGAATCACCAGTGGAGATAAACAACAGTGGACACTGCAAGCCTTAAGTTGGGCCAGCGAGGCCAAATGAGCCAACAGGTGCAATAGTGGCATGTCTGTTATGGGGGAAAGCAACTGCTCTCTAATTGGACTGGAGGCTCGTTCTACTGGAAGAACACATGCCTGATACTGAAAACCTATGATGGGGGAAGTCATGAGCCCTAGGGATGTAACACCTGCTGGTGTCTGGCTAAATGCATATATTATGCTCACCAAACTGCCCTGTAAGCACTTTCCTTAATGTTCATAGCCATATATTAATCCTATTCTTACTTTTGGTTAGAGAAGTTGTCTTTCAGATGGCTGTGACCTTGAGATGACTCAAAAGGCATCATAGTGCTAAGAAGAAGTGACAGAGTGGTGCTCAGCACTGAAACATCCCTATCATACCTTCCAAGGCTCAGGATCCATTGCAAAAGAGGTGGCAGGAAGAATGTAAGAGCCAAAGAAAGGGTAGGACACCTTACAATGCACCCTTTCAGACACAAAATGGCCTTGATATCCATGACCTTGCAGTGCCTTGGACTACCTAAATGAGACCATTATAATAGGAGGAAAAGATGATGACATCAAAATAAAAGAGAGACTGATTGAGAGGGGCAGGGGATATGTTGGAGGGTGGAGTTGTGAAGGGAAAAGAGGGGGAGGAAATTATCATGTTTTATTGTCTATATTTATGGAAGTTGTCAATAATAAAAGAATAAAAAGAAATTAATCAGATAATTATTACTGGTAAACTTAAAATAAATTCTTAAAGATAAGCCTTCAAAACTAAAAGCTAAATGATACAGTCATGAGATAATTGGGATATTTCTACTACAGTTTTCTGTCAGCCCGCTTTTCTTTGTAGCACTTTTACTTTGTTTGAGGACACAACTAAATAGCACTTATTAATTTTTATGAAATTCTCAATGTGTGACTAAGTGTATAAATTATTACCTATCTAGGCCTGGAGAGATGGCTTAGCAGTTCAGGTGCCTGCCTAGGAAGCCTTAGGAACGCCTGATCTGTTCTCCAGGTCCCATGTTTAGCCAGAATCAAAAAGTAATGCAAGGGTGCAATGCTGCACTTGCCCACAAGGGGGCGCACTCATCTGAAGTTTGTTCACAGCAACTGAGGCTGCTGGTGTGTCCATTCTCTCTCTCTCAAAAAAAAAAAAAAAAAAAAAAATTACCTACATATACTGGGAGACCAGTAATGTTTTTTTTTTTTTTTAACATTTCGTAGATCTATAAAAATCTCAGATTACAAAAAGTTGCTAAGTAGCAAAATACTTTCATCTATGCATTCTTCAACTAATAGATGAGTTTCTTCAATATAATCTAGAGGAAGGACATCATTTTACTGGAGGAAAACAATCCTTTAGTTCAAAGCACACAAGAAAACCAAGCCAGTAAAGGTATGTGATGTTGCTGTGTGCTAGCATCCAGGGAAAATAACTACTTTGATTAACGTGTCTGCCTTAAAAATGTCATCTAGTAAAATGACTCACAGTCTGGTTTGATTTGGATGACATGGCCTCTGTGTCAATGCTCAGTTCATTTTGGCACACAGGATTTTGGGAAGTGAAGCATGATAATCTATACAAAATACATTTACTCAATGAAGTGATATCTTGACTAAGTAAGGAAACCACTTTGTTTCTCTTTTTTGTATCATGAGCATAGACTGGAAATGAATGTAATATATTTTGCCTAGATTATATAAAGAATATGGTATGTAAATTTGAAAATAAGCCTTAAAATGAAAATATGGCTAAGGATGTGGAAAAGTTTCCTGATATTAAGTATTTCCCTTGTGTTTGATACAGTTATAGAGAAATATTTATATTATATTAAGGTATGAAGTGATTGCATGCAAGCTGCTTACAATTGAATTGAAATAGTTCATATTTTCAAAAGGAAAATCTGATAGTTTTAAAATAAATTTTTGGGCTAACCTAAATATAAACCTTTTTTTCAAATACTTTCTCCAGTTCATTGGGCTGTATATTTGTTCTGTTAAAAGTATTTTTAAAAATAGTTTTATATATTTATTTGTAAAAGGGAGGGATATATATATATAGATATATAGATATAGATATAGATATAGATATAGATATAGATATAGATATAGATATAGATATATAGATATAGATACATACATACATACATATATATGGAAAGAGAGAGAGAATGGATGCATCACTTTGTTTATCTGGCTTTATGTGGGAAGAGGGGAATTGAATCCAGGCTTTGAAAGCAAGTTCCTTTAACCACTTAGCCATCTCCCTAGTCTAAACCAATTATTCTTAGATTTAAATTGTAAAATAATTTTAAACATAAACAACACTTAACATCTGAGATATTATCATTATTTGTTAAGGATAGTATTTGTGACATATTCATTTCATTCCCCAAAATAATTTTCACTAATTTTTATGTCTTTAGAATAATATTATCATTGTAATTTTATGGAAAACATAGTCTTTGTGTGTGTGTGTGTGTGTGTTTGTGTGTGTGTGTGTGTGTGCATGTGTGCCTGTAAGTGTGTGTATTCCCCAAAGTAGCTAACTGGAGAGATCCTGGAATATCTTCCTATTGCCATAGCCCTTTTCATTTTTGCAGCATGAGAATTATAGATCAGATGTCAGTCACACTTTTTACATAAGTGAAGGGGATGCAATCTCAGGTACTCATTGCTGCAAAGAAAGCACTTTATCCAATGAGCCCTCTCTCCAGCCTGAGAACATAATTGTATTGTTGTTTTTGTTCCAATTTGTTAGGTGCTTGTAGTGTACATATGTGGTGTACATATGTGGTGATGTATTTCATGCCAGTTCTGGGGAAGAATATCAGGTGTCCCTCTCCATCATCAATCCGGTGTCTTTCTCCATCATCACTCCGGTATCCTTCTCCATCATCAATCCAGTGTCTTTCTCCATCATCACTCCGGTGTCCCTCTCCATCATCACTCTGGTGTCCTTCTCCATCATCACTCTGGTGTCCTTCTCCATCATCACTCCGGTGTCCTTCTCCATCATCACTCCGGTGTCCTTCTCCATCATCAGTCCCGTGTCCGTCTCCATTGCTCAGAAGCCTGGTTTTTCCTTGCAGTTTACTCTCTAACTGACTCTGGAGCTTGCAGTTTGAGAGTCCAAGCAATTATCTATTTTCTGCTCCCCAGGGGACTGGAGTTGCAGGTGATTACAGGAGATTACTGGAAAATCCAACTCTAGTAGTCTCAGGTCCACTTGAGCCACTCGTGTGCGGAGGAAGCACACTTACCTGCTGAGCCACTTTGTCAGAGATATTTGATCCTTTTTGATTCATATAATGCATTTTTGTTGTGTTTGCCCCATTTACCTTGACTTATCACCCTCCCTTTTCCACTAAAACCTTTCTTCTTCCCCATTAATCCCTGTCTTACTTTTATGCTTATTTTCTAAACCCACTGCAAAAAGTGGTTGTTGTAAGAAGAGGAGTCAGTGCTTTGGTGTCTTAGCCACTGGCGAGATCTGCATTCCAGAGTAAATAACCTTCCACCCATTCTCATACAAACAATGCAAATTTAATTCTATGGGGGATAATTTTCAAGATCATAATCTTAATGCTGGCACATAACCTGTTGAAATTTGAGGCTTGTTCTTTATAGTGCAAAAGAAAATCATATAAAATAGAAAAAATGCCAATACAACTGTATAATTTGCATCAATTATAAACTATATAAATATTTTAGAGGCAATTTTATCCTATTTAAACATTAAGAGTGGAAGTAAAAATGTCTTGGTTGGGCTGGAGAGATGGCTTAGCAGTTATAGTGCTTGCCTGTAAAGCCTATGGACCCATGTTTAACTCTCCAGGTTCCATGTAAGTCAGATGCAAGCATGCAATGTTGCCCATGCACACAAGGGGGTGCAAGTGTCTGGAGTTGCAGTGGCTGGAGGCCCTGATGTGTCTATTCTCAGTCTTTCTCTCTCTCTGCCATAAAAAAAAAAAAAAAAATGGCCAGTATGTTTGGCTTGCCTCCAAAAAAACAGTCTTGGTTGGATTTCATTTTATTGTAAAAACTTAAAAGAGGGGGTGGAGAGATGGTTAAGCAGTTAAGTGCTTAAATGTGAAGCCTAAGGACCCTAGCTTCAGGCTGGATTCCCCAAAGCCTATGTAAGCCAGTTGCACAAGGTGGCACATGCATCTGTAGTTCATTTGCAGTGGCTGGAAGCCCTAGCATGCCCATTCTCTGTGTATCTATCTGCCTCTTTCTCTCTCTGTCTGTCTCTCTCAAATAAATAAGTAAGTAAACAAAAAAACTTACAAAAAAACTTAAAAGAAAGTTAGACATCAAAATATTTCCTAATAATTCAATGTGTGTATGTACACATGCATGTACGTATGTATGTAAGCATTGAGGTTCAGGTAGAGAAAAATATGACTCTTTGGGACTGGAGAGATGGCTTAGTGGTTAAGGCACTTGCCTGCAAAGCCTAAGGACTCAGGTTCGATTTCCTAGGACCCATGGAAGCCAGATGCACAAGGTGGCACATGTTTCTGGAGTTTGTTTGCAGTGGCAGGAGGCCCTCATGTACTCATTTTTTCTCTCTCTTTTTCTGCTTCTTTCTCTCTCTCACTCGCTCTCATTGTCAAGTAAATTTAAAAAAATGCTAATGTGAGTTAATTTTTCTCTTAAGTATATTATGCAGAATATAGATAAGTATATGTTCTTGAAAAAGAATGAAACAAATGTTTTATGCATATCATGTATAACTACTTTTTATGAGCAAAACAAATCAAAAAAATTCAATCTAATTGTGTTGTGAAAAGCTCCTAACTTTTTACTGTTTATGTATTTTCTTCTTTATTGTTGATACAAAAAGAAGTTTAAACTATGATATTACTCAAATGCAAGCTAATTAATGATGTTTATGCCTTATTGAAATAACTTCTAATTATCTAAGAATTCAACCCACTTATTCTATACCTTAGAAAAGAGAATAAAATATTTAAAACATGAAAATTCAAATCTTTCTTTGATAAAAATAATCACAATGAAACAATATTCAACATTTGAGCTTCCATCCATCAAATGTACCTTTCCATGGGTTTTCACATTATGAAAATGTTAAAACACTTGTGTCTATACAAGACATATCAATAGTATATTTAAAGAAATTTTCAAATGTTGAAAAAAGCAGCCCCAGCTTTCCAGCAATTCCTGTAATGTTAACTACAGAATGATATACAGAAAATAAATAACCATGTTTTTTGATAGAGTTTTGAAATTAATTCATGGCTAACCTTACCCTTAAGTAATTTATACTCAACACAAGTATCAGAAACAAAATCTCTATAAACCAGGCATGGTGGCCCACACCTTTAATCCCAGGACTCAGGAAGCAGAGGTAGAGGAAGGAGGATCACCATGAGCTCAAGGCCACTCTGAGACTACATAGTGAATTCCAAGTTAGTCTGGGCTACAGCAAAGCCCCACCTTGGGGGTGGGGAGAAAGCTCTATAAAATTTAGCCAGCAAACTGAGCTACTTGAAGTGAAACCCTTAGAACTAAGTTTGTTTTCCTAATGTAATGAATAATAAAAGTTGATGTAAAAAAACTTCAGTCCATTTTTATTGAGATTTTTCATTAAAAACATATTTTTCTATAATATATTCAATTGTATGGATTTAAATATCTATGCCTATCCTCTTTAATCCATACAGCTCCCATTCTTTCTTGTAGTGTCTGCCTTAATTTTTTAATTTTTTTTTTTGGTTTTTCGAAGTAGGGTCTCACTCCAGCCTAGGCTGACCTGGAATTCAAAATGTAGTCTCAGGGTGGCCTTGAACTCACAGCAATCCTCTTACCTCTGCCTCCTGAGTGCTGAGATTAAAGACATGAGCCACCACGCCCGGCTTTTTTTTTTTTTTTAGATGGCAAAAAATAGCAGTCAGAACCAAGATCCATCAATACAATAAGACATGAAAACCCTCTGCCTAGCATGAAATGAGCCATCTCTATCATGTCTTCCAGGACATACGAAATGTTAGAGAAAGTGGTGATCTAAACGAGTGTGGCTCTCACCACTAGTCTAAGAACTTGCTCCAGGGAGCTGGTGGTAGAAACTGAGGTCACTCAAAGCTCATCAAAGCAGAAGTTCATAGTATGCAAAGAGCTTAACACTAAAGGAGAGTTTTTTTTTTTTAATTAATTATTTTTTATTGACAATTTCTTTAATTGTAGACAATATCCCATGGTACTTGCCTCCCTCCCTCCCACTTTTCCCTTTGAAACTTCACTCTCCATCATATCCCCTCCCCCTCTCAATCAGTCTCTCTTTTCAGTTTGATGTCATGATCTTTTCCTCCTATTATGATGGTCTTATGTAGGTAGTGTCAGGCACTGTGAGGTCATGGATATCCAGGCCATTTTGTGTCTGGAGGAACACTTTATAAGGAGTCTACCCTTCCTTTACATAATGGAGTTCTACTCAGAAGTAAAGAAAAATGAAATTATGAAATTTGCAGGGAAATGGATGGATCTGGAAAGGATTATACTAAGTGAGGTAACTCAGGCTCAGAAAGCCAAACATCACATGTTCTCTCACATATGTGGATCCTAGCTACAAATGTATAGACTTGTGTGTGAACTGGAACCAAAAATCGGTACCAGAAACCAGTAAGCTGGTAAAAGCCTATAAGGGAGGGAGGAGAGGGAAGGATTTAAGTGGATGGTATTGTACATATGTAAGTAAAAGAACAGATTACAGGCCTAAGTGTGGCCAAGGGAAGAGAATGCATAAAAGAAGGGCAGGGGTAGGGGTCAACCAAAATTCAAGATAGTCTGAATAAGAATTATGTAAAACCACTTTTTTGAATAATGGCCCATCCAGAAGCTATAGACTGTTACTAGAAAATTTTCAGTGCCTGGGATGGGATACCTTCCAGTGAGTTGTTGGCAAAGGCGGTCCCTGTAGCCTCCAAAACATTAAAGGCTATTGCCAAGGCCCTTGGTTTCCCTTGAGAAACATGCTAAGACTGTATTGTTTAAGACAACTCTTGCCTGAGAGGCAAGGTAACTAAGAAAGAAAGCTGGTTCTGAGCAGAAAACCTTCTCCCTGTAGACCAGCCAACTGAAAGCTGGAAAAAGCTGCACCACATGCAGCTGATATGGGAGACAGAAGTAATCAGCAGTGAAAACAGTGGACACTGAAAAACTCAAGTTTGGCCATGTAGGCCCAATGACTGAACAGGTGCAATAGTGACATGTCTGCTCTTGGGGAAACCATCTGCTCCCTAATTTGACTGAAGGCCTTCTCCATGGGAGGAGGGAATACATGGCTGGTACTGAAAAAACTAAGCAAAAGTCTATGGCAGGGGAGGTCATGAGCCTTAGGGGTATAAAGTCTGCTCTTGTCTGGCTAAATGTATATATTATTCCCACCAAGCTGCCCTGAAAGCACTACACTTAATGTTCATATTCACATATTAATGCTATTCTCACTTCTGGTTAAGGAAGCTTCTCTTTTCAGATGGAGATGACCCAAAAGGCAACATAGTGCTGTGAAGAAGTGACAGAGGGGTGTCCATCACTGAAACATCTCTGTTATACCCTCCAAGGCTCAGGGTCCATTTGGGAAAAGGGGGAGAAAAGAATGTAAGAGCCAAAGGAAGACTGTGATTCCTTACAATGCAACTATACAGACAGAAATTGGCCTCAATAACAATGACCTTGCAGTTCCTAGCAATACCTTTTCAAGATCCTCATAGTAGAAGAAAAAGATGATGATATCAAATTAAAAGAGAGACCAATGTCGAGAGGGAGGGGATATGATGGAGAATGGAGTTCTAAAGGGGAATGGGGGAGGGGAGGGAAATATCATGTTTTTTGTATGTATAGAAGTTGTCAATAAAAAAAATTAAAAAAAAAGAAAATAGTCAATTTTGGTGAAAAATGAGTATCCAGGGCTTAGGAACACAGATTCAAGTTTCCATAAATGACATGTCACACCATATTATTTCCTGTAACTTTTATACTCACATTAAACAAGATAGACATTAGTCAATACAGTTGTCAATCACATTGTTGGGAACACTGGATAGGAGGGCAATGTCAAAGCTGGGAAATTTGTTATTCTTGCTTTAGATGTTAGGGTATTTCATTCATAGCTTCAGGGGTGCTATAGGCTCTAGGACAGCTAACTTACTTATGTTTTCCAAGAAGTCTATTGCAAAAGTCACAAGCATGTAAAATGGTATAACAAAATTAATATACATGGTAATTCAAAGATTTAAGATGGGTTAAGTTATTATTATCAGCTTTTGTTTTTTTGCACTTTGCCTACCACATTCCCTGTATCTACAATCATAATATTTTATTGACAAGGGCCAAATAGCAAGCTGAATTATAAATACTCATGCAGCTATGCAGCTTCTTGAGAGAATTCTAGTGAAGCCCTAAATTCTTCAATTCCTAAACAAATTCACTCTAATTCTATCAATATTTCCTCTAACTACAATCTGCACTAGTTGTGTCCATCATGCTTTATGTGGGCTCTGAAGATCTGAACTCCATTGGTCAGACTTGTGTAGCAAGTGCTATTAACCACCGATCCATCTCCCCAGCCCTGCTTTTGTACCATTTCATTCTTTTTCGAGGTACGGTCTCACTCTTGCTCAGGCTGACATGGAATTAATCTCAGGGTGGCCTCAAACTCATGGTGATCCTCCTACCTTTGCCTCCCAAGTGCTGGGTTTAAAGTCTTGGGCTACCACGCCCAGCTACATTCTTAATTCTTTTTTTTTTTTTTTTTTTTTTTTTTTTTTTTTTTTTTTTTTTTTTTTTTTTGAGTTAGGGTTTCACTCTAGTCCAGGCTGACCTGGAATTCACTCTGTCTTCTCAGGCTGGCCTTGAACTCACAGCAATCCTCCTACCTCTGCCTCCCAAGTGCTGGGATTAAAGGCATGTGCTACCATGCCCAGCGCATTCTTAAAATTTTGTATTTACCAATGTTTATTTTAAAAATGACTTACTTATTAAATGGCATGAACACAGTATTGCCTAAAATGATCAATAGTGTCTCAAATAGTAAGAGTCCATGATCAAGATGAATATTCTAGAATCTAGATTAATATAGAACAATGTATCATATGAAAGACATCTGATTACTTAATAGTGATTAAACCTTACTAGTAACTGTATTATCATAGTAATAAAACCCTTTTCATTCCAAACAGAGTTCAATGGCTATCAACTCCTAAGAATGTGAAACTGTCTTCCTGGGATAAATCGTGGTAAATTCATCAGAAATCTTACCAGTTTTTCTCTTAAATAATTTTCCCTGAAAGTGTTTCAACTACTTTAAAATGTATTTTTATAAAAACATATTTTATAGCTACATTGTGTTAGAAATGAACCAATTTTATGTAAATGAACATTCTGCATTCTGCAGATAAAACATGCTAATTTTAACAATTTCAGACATCTGTGACAGAATTTCTAAACCAACCGGCTGGATTAAGCTGACAAATGTGAAAAAGTAATACATGGTTAGTCACCTTTTAATTCTCACATTTACATTAAACTACCACTTCAAAGGGCAAGGGTAATTTCACACTTTTAAAGTTTTAAATAGCTTTTATTTCAACTTAAACAAAATCTGCCTTCACTGAAACACAGTTATAATGATTGTTTTTTCTTTATTATGACTTCTATTTTAAAACACACTGAACAATATGACTTTCTCCTCCCAAATAACTAAAACCCATAAGGTTCTGAATATTATTAACTTCTAAGTCTTTAAATCCCAGATTTTCTGGGTTGAAAATGTACATTTAGGAGTGGGTTTTCAATATTATGCATATAAATATGTCCCTAAAAATTCATTGTTGTTGAACATGCCCATTAACATAAAATTTACATATGTGAATGGCTTATTATAGTGCATACTTACTTCAGAAAAATAAGAATGTTCACATGTTTCCACCACCTGGTATGTGCCAGGTAATTTTCTAAACATCTGGCATATAGGAATTCATTTAATCCTCAGTGCCATTGTATGAAATATAGACTCTGAATTTCATACACATTTAGAAGAATAGGAATGAGAATGAGTTTATATATAATCACTTCATTGCTACTTTTGCCAATTTCAAAAAACAATAATCAGCCTTTAATTCTTTATTATTATAAAGAAAATAATAACACCAAAGGTAGCAGAATGATAAATATTTGGGCACTCTAATTATAAATGCTTCACACAGAGTTAACTATTTCTATATGTGTGGTATTTCACGATTCCTTTGTTATATGACTTATGAGGACATCATTTCACTTTAAGAGTAACTATTGCCTGGCGGGGTGGCACCTGCCTTTAATCCCAGTACACAGGAGGATCACTGTGAGTTTGAGGCCAGCCTGAGACTTCATAGTGAATTCCTGGCCAGGCTGGGTTAGAGCGAGACCCTACTTCAAAAACTAAAAAATAAAAATTAAAAATGTATCCATCGTACAGTACACTGAAAACCAATGCAAAAGTAAAATCCCTGCCTTCCTCATCATGCATGAAGATGTATGCTATTTGGTATGCTGCAATTTATAAGGAAAACGAGTTTTATCTGCAAAAGTTTTATTTCATTAATGACAACATTTCTTTCCACAACAAATTGCTCCCCATATATATGCCTGTTTTATTCAGCATCTAAACTTCATTGAATGAGCATTTGTTCATATGATTCGAGAACACGAGCAGCTCTCTTCATCGATGGTGCTGGGACAATGATTAGTGAGATAATGTTATTTTCTTATCTTCCTATAGTGATTGTAAAAATGGCAAGGCTGTATGTATTTTTAGGAAGAGAATAAAAATCTGAATATGTGGGGCTGGAGAGATGGCATAGCAGTTAAACTCTTGCCTGTAAATCCTAAGGACCCAGGTTCCATTCCCCAGTACTTACATAAGCCAGACACACAAAGTGGTGCATATGTCTGGAGTTAATTTACAGTGGCTACAGGCCCTGGTGTGTCCATTCTCTCTCTCTCTCTCTCTTAAATAAATAAATAAATAAGGGCTGGAGAGATTGCTTAGTGGTTAAACCCTGCAAAGCCAAAGAACCTCGGTTAGATTTCCCAGGACTCACATAAACCAGATGCCCATTCTCTCTCTCTCTCTCTCTCTCTACCTCTTTCCCTCTCTCAAATAAATAAATTAAAAAAAAAATAAAATATTTTCAAATAGTCTGAATTTGTGATGGACAAAAATAATCATGTCTCATAGGTATGCCAGACAACCATAGTTTACATTTTGGACTTCTAGGAGTTTTAGGGGTCCAAATATGTTTCTGATACCAATAAATTATCCAAATATACATGATTGAAAATCATTTGCAATTATGACTTTGGAGAGCACGTTGTTCAGCATTCCTACCACGTTAAACACAAGAGAACTGTCTGCAAGTTTGGAAAAAGCTGTGGAAGTGTCTGTGTTGTGCGGATAAAGATGACTAAGAGAACTCTGGTGTAAGTTGGAAGCTTGAGCTAGAACCACACACTGTGAGATAGAAGATGGAGGCTTAACCCAAGAATGTCAGACTACCTGCTTTTGCTGTCACTTGAGGCTAAATTTATGGAATCAAATTTAAGTTATGTGTCAGAATATGTGACTTAAATTAAGAAAGAGCTTTTTCTCTGAAAGTGTGAAAGTGAAATAAATTTCTGTCACGAAGGATAGTAAGAAAATTATAGGCTTGGATATTACTCCCTTGGTAGAGAATTTTGTAAGCACAATGCTATAGATTCAATGACGTAAACCCTCAAAAACAAGATTCCATATATAACCTATAACCCAGGACTCAGAGGGTTAAAGCAAAAAGAGCTAAACTTTCTACATAGGAAGGTTAAAGGCAGTTTGGAAAATAAGAGACTCTGCCTAAAAACAATAAGTCAATGAATAAATAATATTTCTAGCATAATTTCTCAAACTTTAGCCAAAACTTGTAGATTGAGAATCTCTACTCTGAAAATTTGGCCTGTAAATGTTTCAAAATACAAAGATTCAGCCGGGCGTGGTGGCACATGCCTTTAATCCCAGTACTTGGGAGGCAGAAGTAGGAGGATCACCGTGAGTTTGAGGCCACCCTGAGATTACATAGTTAATTCCAGGTCAGCCTGGGCCAGAGTGAGACCCTGCCTCGCAAAACCAAAACAACAACAACAACAACAACAACAACAAAGATTCTTGAGTGTCAACATAGTACCTTAAGTCCCAACTTTCAGTTTATACTCATGTGATGGGCCACATACAAAATGTTGATTTCTCTGAAAATATTGCTTAGAATTACCTTTAGACAATATGTAAAACATGTATGTGAATTTCATATGGAAAGTAGTCAGAGGGAGTGATCTCTGAATACTCAATAGACCAGACTAATAAATCTCAAAGTCCTATCCCAATTACACAGCTCCCCAAGCAATGCTCCATCAACTAAAGTTTCTACAACTTACTCAAATTGCCACCAGTGAGAAACAAGTATTCAAAATATGTGAGGGTATGGTAGACAAGACATATTATATATATATACATACACACACACATACATACATATATATATATATGAAAATATAGATATATTTTCACAATATAAATTTTTGTGTGTACTATCAACTGGAAGATAAATTTTAAGATATTAATGTTACAAAAATCTCAGAAAGATCTGTCTGAATTAATTTATGGACTCTTGTTGGATGACTATCCACATGATTTCAAACACAGAAATGAAAAATCAAAAATTCAAAAAAGAAGATGTGTAATGTATGTTTTCATATATTTGAAATAGTATTTTTCATTATCTGCTGAAATGTGGGCACATGAAGGACAGCCACATCTCAATTATCCCTCACCCTGCTCTCCTTTCAATTTTCTCCAAGAAACATAAATGCATTGCTTTGTGATAGCATCATAATTGTCATCAGTGGTGGAGACCATGTTTGGAACAACCATAACAGAGAGAAAAGAACACATAGGTAGAGGTGCTAGGGCTACATTGTTCATGATATGTTGTTGTCTGTGACTAGTATGAATATCAATATAGATTAGGGTAAGTTTTCAGCCTTTCTTAGTTAAATTTTTATACACAAATTAATATTAATATAAGTGTTTCATAACTGTGTTATTTTATAGGTATGTGAAGAGATAAAATTCCCAATATTTATCAGTGTTCTTAAAAATGTTCTGCTGTCTCACAACTTAGAATAACATATGCTATAATGCTGGTGAATATTTATGCCAGTTTCCCTTGGAATAACATAGCTTTTGTGTATCATAACAGTTCCAGCTTTCATTCATTTATATAGATCATTACTGTGATCTGAAAAGTAAATGAATCCATTATCAACCCCACTTAGGTGAATGGGAATAAGGTCACCTGTTAAGGGCACAAGTTTACAAGAACACTAATAGTTCTCTTCTACTCTCTGGCATTTACGTAAGGAAGGAAAGGAAATTAAGAATTGGAAGACAGGGCTGGAGAGATGGCTCAGCTGGTTAGGCACTTGCCTGCAAAGCCTGAACGACCCAAGTTGCTAACATCCGGGTTCAGTTGCCTAGTAACCACAAAAAGCCAGATGCACAGAGTGGTGCATGCATCTGGACTTCCTTTGGTGTGCCTGGAGTCCCTGGTGCACCCATTTTCTCTGTCTGCTCTCTCTATATCTGTATGCTTACAAATAAATAAAAATATATTTTAAAAAAGAATTGGAAGTTACCCTGGCTTGCAAAATCTGAAGGTATCTACCTGAGATTAATTTAGTCATGAGAAAAAGTTATTTACTCTTCTAAAAATGATTATAATGAAAATATTTCCTTAAAGCTTCAAAACATTAAAAATTCTCTTAAAGCTCATCTATTGTGGGTGGAAGAAAGGCACAACACTCTGTATCTGGTAGGCAAACAGAGGACATATTTTGTTCTTTGCATCACATCCACAGGATGTAACCTTACACATTTGAGACAAGTTTGGAATAGATGTTGGGATGTAGTTCTTACTGTCCACCTGATTGCTTTCTGAGAAATTTCCTATGTACATACTCATGTTGTATAGCTGAATCTGTTGTTTGTTCTCATGATGGTCAATGCTAAAAGTCTGGTTACCAGAAATGACTTCATCTACTATTTAAACTCTTCAACTTGACCTCCTTTTAACATGCAAATTCAACATTTTCCTATGAAAGTTTTAAAGATATTCTTATTTATTTATTTCAGAGAGTGAAAGAGGGAGAGGGAAGAGAGAAAGAGAGAGAATGGTGTGCCTAGGCCTGTAGCCACTGAAAACGAATTCCAGAAGCATGCGCCACCATATGCATCTACCTTATGTGGGTAATGGGATTTGAAACAAGGTCTTTAGGCTTTGCAGGCAAGCACCTTAACCACTAAGACATCTTTCCAGCCCAAACAATTTTTAATTTTTTGTTTGTTTGTTTTTTGAGGTAGTGTCTAGCACTATCCCAGGCTGACCTGGAATTCACTATGTAATCTCAGGGTGGCCTTGAACTCATGGTGATCCTCCTACCTCTGCCTCCCAAGTGCTTGGATTAAAAGTGTGTGCCACCATGCTGGGCCTACTTGTTTATTTTTATTAATTTTTTAATTTTTTTAAATTTTTTTTTAATTTTTGGAGAGAGACACAGAGAGAGACAGACAAAGAGAGAGGGAGAGGAAGACGGATAGAGATGGGCGTGCCAGCAGTCTCTCAGCTGCTGTGAATGAAATCCAGATGCATGCGCCCCCTTGTGCGAAAGTGCGGCATTGCACCCTTGCGTCACTTTGCATCTGGCTAAACGTGAGACCTGGAGATTGGAACCGGGTTCTTAGGCTTAGAAGGCAGGTGCCTTAACCGCTAAGCCATCTCTCCAGCCCCTATTTTTATTATTAATTTTTAAATGAAGTTGCACATACAAATTACCACAATGCTTAAGAGCCAGAAGAATTTTTTTTTATTATTTTGAAATAAAACTATTAAGTTTCTACTTCATAATTACTGAATTGTGTTATCATTTTATTTGATATTAGTAGGTTTTTGCATCCTTTAGTGATTCCTTTGCATTTTACATGTTCATATTTTTTTTTCCTCAGAAATATTTACTTACATATCAGAAGGTTTTGTTTTTCTTCATGGAAATTATAGTCTTCAGCCTTTTACAGTGGCAAGTTATTTGTAAATAGATTCTAATTATCATCCTAATGACAGCTTGTCTAATTTGGGAGAAATTGCAATTTTCTTTTATATTGTATGCTACAGAAATACCCATTTTCTTGTCAGTTGCATTTTTTCCAGCTATGAGTGCTCATCAGATCTTTCATACTTGGAAATTATCAGTTATAAATTAACCATGACTGTGTTAAGTATCTGTCATTGACATACGGATTTTGTTTGGCTCTGATGCTTGCCTAAAGGCCCAGTATTTAGCCCCCATCCAATTTCTTTTGTTCTCAAGAAGGACCATGCAAGAGCCCTAAGACTGGAATAAAGGCCCCTCATTAGCTACCTCAGCTTCCCCTACAGTTGGCTGGAATTAAAGATATGAGCCACCACTCTTGGTCAGAATAAAACACTTTAACCTTTAACCTTGGGCTGGAGAGATGGCTTAGCAGGTAAGGCACTTGCCTGCAAGGCCTGAGGACCCAGGTTTGATTCTCCAGGACCCACATAAGCCAGATACACATGATAACACATACATCTGGAGTTCGTTGGCAGTGGCTAGAGGCCCTGGTGTGCCCATTCTCTCTCTCTCTCTCTTTCTTTTTCTCTCTCTGTCCCTAATAAATAAATAAAAACAAATCTTAAAAAACCACTTTAACCTTACACTGGAGGCTCACTGACAGCTCACTATTCAGCACTGAGGAACTTTTATTATTTTATTATTTTTATGAACTTAATTATTCAATAAGAATATTTTTAATAATAATAATTTGTCTTGGTTTACACTTGCATAAAGTGAAAAGGAAAGCTAACTTTTACATCTTTTAGAATTCATATTTGACTGCAATGGTTAGCTGATCCAAAATTAGACAACATTTTTTTAAGAAATGTATGGTTGTCTTGAGCTATGTGTTTGTCCATTGACATGTATCCTATGATTTTAACCTGGCAGTTTTTTTATGCAAGAGTAAAAGTGTGAGTGAAAGAGACAAAGAGATAGAGAGAGATAAAGGAAGAGAACTGGTGTGCCAGGGCCTCCAGCCACTGCAATCAAACTCAAGATGAGTTTGCCCCTTGTGCATATGTGTGAACTTGTGGGCTTTTGTCAGTGCATCTGGCTTATGTGGGACCTGGAGAGTTGAAAATGAGTCCTTAAGCTTTACAAGCAAGTTCCTCAACTCCTAAGTCATCTCTCAAGTCCTTACCCTGGCTTTTGATTAATTATTTTCACTCAAAAAAAGTCTAATGTGAACTTTTATGTAATCAATCTTAACTTATTCCATCAGAGAAGGGGTCTTTTTATAAGACATGGGTATTACTCAGTTTTGCATATGAAACTGATCATATTCTTGCAAATAAAATATGTCTGGAAGAATTTTAGAGATCTCCAAAGGAATTAACCACAGACTAAAAATATTGAAGGGATACTCAAATTTTAGTCTTTTGATATCAAATATGAGGTGTGTGTGTGTGTGTGTGTGTGTGTGTGTGTGTGTGTGTGTGCTCACATGCATGTGCATGTAGAGGCCTGGTGACATGCCTCAGGCTAGCCAGCATTTTTGAGACAGGGTCTCTGACTATCCTAGAACTTTCCAAGTAAGGCCATACTATCTGGTCAATCAGCCTGAAGTTCCTGCTATCTCTGAGTCCCCAAATACTGGGAATGAAGCACACAGCACCATATTTGGCTTATTTTAAGTGATTTATGAAGGTTTATGAAGATCAAACTCAGGTTCTCATGCTGCACATTAATCAGTTCATCAAGTAGATGTTTATAAATTCTAATCTGAGATCCATAGAAGAACGTTCAGCATAGTAAATACAAAGTGCTAAAAGAAAAACTTGTTCTTTTTGTACCTGTTTACATCATTGTGGTGCTAGATTGTGAATGATTATACCGCCACAAATTCAAATGTGACAATTCTAATCCCCAAGGTGATGGGAAGGTCCTCATGATTGTTCTTGTTGGGGAAGCACTGGGATTGCCAGTGAGAACAGTTCATATACAAAGTTTGATATAGCTCTTCTCTGGATGCCAAACCTGCAGGCATCCCAATGTAGGGTTCCTCTGCCTTTATCTCCATGAGAAATACAATATTTTTTTTATATAATGTGGAAAACACACACACACTATATATATATATATATAATTTGTGATCTGAACAGTGTAAGACAGGCTACACATTGTAAGTTCTTAAACTCCAAACCCTGTTTTTTTCTTCCATCTGTTTTAACAAATAATTGAAATAAACAGACTGAAAAAAGTATAGAATATAATCTATTACATTTATTCAAGGGAGTCAGAGGTATACATGGGAGTCCTCCAACCATGTCAAGAGATTGAATACACCCACATAGTCTAAGAGCCCATAGAACCCGTGCTGGAACAGAGCATGGGCCTTACGAGAGACCCAAAAGGGAATTTCTCAGGTAGATTTGAAAGGCCAGAGCTTACAAAAATGGAGTGTAGATATCCTTTCCCACTCTGAAAGCCAGCTGAATGGTGATCTTCCTAAAGATATGGTCTTACCTGTGATGGGACCCCCAGATTTAGGCACAGAGAGATGAATTGCCAAGAAGGAGGAAATAGAGCAACTAAAACTAAATCTCTATTTGCGTTCAGGTTGGCTGGCTCAGGAAGAGTTCAGCACAACTGAGTATGGAGGAAGAGCTATTGATCTTGACTCAGGAAGGGGTCAGTACAGCTGGACAGGGAAAGGAAAAGAGAGAGAGAGAGAGAGAGAAAGAGAGAGAGAGAGAGAGATGATTGACTGAAACTGGATCAGACTCTCAATTCAAAATTGGCTGCTGATGTGACAGCTTTTGGGTGTTTTCCCTAGCTATCTGACTCATTTCTTTCACACACACATTAATGTCTTCGTTATTTTTCAATCGGGATAATACTTATTTGAAAATACTTTGATATAGAAGAAGAAATAGCATAAGGGAAAATTTAATAAATAGAATAATATATATAATAATATATTAATATAATATATATAATTAATATAATATAATAATCCTAATAACCAATGCTATCACCACTCATTCTAACAACAAAAAAGCATCACTAGTCCCAACGTTTTAGGCCCTCTGATGATTTAGTTGCCTTTAAGATATTTTACAACCAATAAGTTGTGGATAACTGTGACCAGTGGGGAAAAAAAAAAAAAAAAAAAAAAAACTCTTGTTTCTACACATACATACAGTACTGCCCAGTGGTATTTCAATTAACCTACAAAATATTTGTACCCATGCATTGACTTATTTTAACTTTTCTCCACTAGAACATATAAAACTGCTTTGATTTTTTTTTTTACATTGTTCCAGTGGCAACATCTTTCAGGCTCTTTCATTTCTAATGAGCTAAATTAAGTCTTTGCCTTCATTTTTGAATATTATCATTTAACTTTTCACACACATTTAATTCGTGAGCACATGATTCTCAAATATTCTACTGTAAAAACATCCTCAATGAAAATGTTTTTGAGGTAATATAAGAGAAACAAGCTCAGAAACTATGCTAAAGTCATGTAATGATCTAAGTCTAAAAACGAGTTGAGAATATTTACTGTTTAATAAAATAGGCAAACAAAATATTATTTTGCTCTAAAACACTAGATATAAAAATTAAAAATATTTTATTTTTAAATGATTTATTAGTTCTCTAAAATACGTATGAAATTAAGGTAACATTTTTGAGCTATGTCAATAAGAATAAATATTAATTGGATTCTATTGTAATGCTTTAAAATAATTATCTTTAGAAAATTCATGCTTTCAGAAATCAACAATTTTTAACCCTTTTTCTAAATGTTTTTAGAGAGAGACAGACAGAAAGAGAGGGAGAGGGAGACAGATAGAGAATGGGCGCGCCAGCAGTCTCTCAGCAGCTGTGAATGAAATCCAGTTGCATGTGCCCCTTGTGGGCAAATGCGGCATTGTGCCCTTGCATCACTTTGCATCTGGCTAAACGTGGGACCTGGAGATTGGAACTGGGTTCTTAGGCTTAGCAGGCAAGCACCTTAAGCGCTAAGCCATCTCTCCAGTCCTTAGCTCTTTTTTTTTTTTTTTTTTTAGGACAAAGATTAAGAGCAAGAGAGAGGGAGAAAGATAATTGACATGCCAGTGTATTGGCCACTGAAATTGAACTAAACTCTTCTACTCTTCTGCCACATAATGGGAATGTGTGTCCTTGAGCTTGCCTCACCATTGTGCATCTGGCTTATGTGGGGTCTTCAGAGTTTGAATAGGGCTCCTTAGGCTTCACAGGCATGTGCCTTAACCACCAAGCCATCTCTCCAGCCCATACATTAACAATTTATGCTTTATTAACTTTTAAAAATATTTTATTCATTTATTTATTTATGAAAAAGAAACAAACAAATAGAGAGAAAAAGGGAGAGAAAGAATGGACATGGCAGGGCCTCTAAGTACTGCGAACAAACTTCAGACACATGCACCCCTTGCACATTTGTCTTTATGTGGGTACTGAGGAATTGAATGATGGTTCTTGTCTTTGCAGACAAGCACCTTAACCACTGATCTATCTCTCTAGTCCAACAGTTTATACTTTAAAAGGCAACTAATTTGTAACTTTGCATTAAATGTTTATGGAGAAATTATGTTTTAATTTTTGGCCCTAGTCACAAAAGCTATTTCATTTGAAATTGTGTTCTAATTTTGATATATGTAAGCTAAAATATATTTTACTTATAATGAAAATTAAAGCATATACAGTTTATATTAGATCTATGATTCATAAAATATAAAATCATTGTACCTTCAATTATTAGAGTTGTAAACTAGTTCATTTAAGGTATCTAGTTGTCACTATTAATTTCCATAGAAATAAAATACCATAATTTTTCATGTTTTATTTTCTCTTTGTTAAACATTCAACCTCATATTACTTTCTATACTTTTCCTACCAGTTCTTAAATCTGCTTTTGTTAGTTGACACCTGTAAACTGATATATGGATGTGGTTTTCATTCAGCTGCAACTAAAAATGACAAATAGAAAACACTGACTCAAATGTTTCTTCTTGTTAATTAAATATAATAGTTTATATGATAAATGGTTTTTACTAGGTCTAAGTAGTGTGTTAAACAATTTAGACAATTTTGAAGTTAAAAATCCAACTTGAGCCGGGCGTGGTGGCGCACGCCTTTAATCCCAGCACTTGGGAGGCAGAGGTAGGAGGATTGCCGTGAGTTCGAGGCCACTCTGAGACTACATAGTTAATTCCAGGTCAGCCTGGACCAGAGTGAAACCAAAAAATAAATAAATAAATAAATAAATAAATAAATAAATAAATAAATAAATAATTAAAATAAAAAAAATAAAAATCCAAATTGGCAACCATGACGTGTCAGCTGATCATTTTGATTAAATAATGACAGTGTTTCTAATGTCTAAAACATATAATTTTAAAATATTTTGGGGCTAGACAGATGGCTCAGAAATTAAAGCAAAAAAAAATTTGCTTGCAAAGTCTGATGACCCAGGTTTAATTACCAGTAGCCACATAAAGTCATATCCTTAATTGATGCATGTATCAGGAGTGTGTTTACAGTGACAAGAAGCCCTAGAATTCCCAATCACTCTCTCTCTCTCTCTCTTTCTCATCCTCTCTCTCCCCCTGCAAATAAATAAATTTTAAAAAATCATCAAAGAAGCCGGGTGTGGTGGCACATGCCTTTAATATTATCACTTGGGAGGCAGAGGTAGGAGGATTGCCCTGAGTTAAAGGCCACTCTGAGACTACAGAGTGAATTCCAGGTCAGCCTGGGCTAGAGTGAAACCCTATCTTGAAAAACAAAACCAAAAGAAAACAAAATCATAAAAGATATTTTGTCACAACGTTAAGTACATCAATGACTCAAGTAAGTGAATTTCTCTTGAATGACTCCTGAATGAAGAAGAAGTAAGTTCTGTGGAATGAGTGCCTGGCATCTTGTTTTTCCCAGAAACTCTTGCAGGGGGCATTGAAGCAGACAGATATAAGCATTCTGAATAAATTGATGCTCTATTGCATAAAACAATGGCCTTGAGAAAAGGATTTCTTATAAAGTTATTGTGTTCTAGGTCTCATATCCCATGTTCTCTCAATTTTATTTTCTGAGATTATTTCCCAAAGATATTATCTGAATATAAGTCACAGAAACTTGTTTTGTGATCCAAAAATGAGACCAAGGATAAACAATAAAAATAGACTTTTTTTAAAGCTTTATGTGTTTTATGTCACCAAGCTGGCTTGAAATTCTCACTTTGAAGATCAAGCTGGCTTTCAATTGAAAGAAATCCTCCTGTTTCCTATCTTACTATACAGGGATTATAATTGGGAGTCACTGCCTAGCTAGTGGGTTATTTTGATTAATGTGATGTTTACCTGTTACTGATAACTTCCAAAAATGATATTATTAGCATAGGTAGTGATGTTTTGATATCACATATGTACTATATACACTTATATGCATATGGTAGGGTGCACATGACTGTGCATGTGTGTGAAGGCCGGAGGTACATTATGTGTTTTCCTCAATCACTCTCTACCTTATTTTTTGAGACATGATCTCTTCTTGAATCTTAAGCTCATTAATTTTGCCAGAAAAGACTGCCAACAATCCCCAGGGTCCCTCTGTTTCTGCCTGTCCAGTGTCGGTATGATAGAAGATTTCCACCTGGCATTTATATGGGTGGAAGGGACCTGATCTCAGGTCTTTGGTACTTGGATGGCAAGCACTTTACTGACTGAGTCATCTTTTCATACCCAAGAATAGTAATCTTGGCAGTAACTGAATAATCTATCAAATCTTAAATCTGTGTATTTTATAGATTGTTCATTATTATATAACAGAAGATTCTTCTTAAAGGACTTGTATTTAATTTAATACATCAATATTCGTGTAACCAAACTTATGTAATTATTTTACTAAAATTGGCAAGATTTTTTTTAAAAGATGCATTCAACATAAATTAAAATTTTAGTAATAAAACAAAAAAAAATACATATCTACATTGTCTTACTTAGTGCTAAATGATTACAACCAAGTAAATCCAGTCCCAGACCCTGCCAAAAATTATCTAAACTTATTAGCAGTGTTCTCAGGAAGATCACCCAAGAATTGAAGTTGCATTGAGGTCTCCCATGATTACATATGCATTTTCTTATCATTGATCTTTAACTATCAATTTGAAGATAAAAATCATTAACCATAAACCAGGTGTGGTGGCACATGCTTTTAATCCCAGCACTCGGGAGGCAGAGGTAGGAGGATCACCTTGAGTTCGAGGCCACCCTGAGACTACATAGTCAATTCCAGGTCAGCCTGGGCCAGAGCGAGACCCTACCTCAAAACCCGCCCCAAAAAAAAATCATTAACCATGGAATAGGGGTGGGGAATGGGGAAAAACAAGGTAATAGGGAAGGATTATGGTCAAATAACAGTATGTACATGTATTAAAATTATCTCATATATATAGTTTTTTTTTGAGGTAGGGTCTCGCTCTAGCCCAGGCTGACCTGGGATTCACTCTGTATTCTCATGGCAATTGAACTCATGGCAATCCTCCTACCTCTGCCTCCGGAGTGCTGGGATTAAAGATGTGTGCCACCATGCCCAGATCATAAGTAATTTTTTAAAAGACATAAAATTAAAAAAAATTGTCAATTAAATGTTTACAAAATCATTCATCATGTTCTATTCTTGCTAAAAACTTTTTTTCTCCTATTTGTATTATATATTGTTTATGAAGATCCTGATGTCAACCTCATGTTACTCACATTATGTGTGACTTACCTCATTCCTTCTTTGTGTTCTCAGTTACTTTCTCATTGGGAATTGTTGTCCTCTGCTATTTTTTTCTTAAATGTTCATTGTTGACAAAATTATCTTCTCCACTGTATTATAATTTGATTTGAATCCATTAATTTTGAATTGTTATATTTGGTCTTAATTTCTGAAATGAGTGTATCTTTCATTTTTCCCAAAGTTTAATCACCTACTAAATGATTTTGCTTCTTATTTTAGTTCATTTTCTTTAATAATTGGTATTTCTAATTAAAGCTCTCTTTTTATACTCTCACATGCTTATTTAGGCAAATTAAATTCATGTTCATTATTATGCTATCTGATTAATAGTTGTTTTGGGGGGGTAATTTTCATTAAGTGAATCATTTTGATTCAAATTTTCTATTTTCTTTGCCTAAAATAGAATTAATTACCTGGGTAATAACTACTTTTTCACTTTATTTAAAAATATCATGTATCTTTCTGGGGCAGCATTAAGGCTTGATAAATTGGGGTGGATTGTGAGTTTATTTTTTATTCTCTTTTACTTTTTTCGTTGATACTAATTTTCATGGTGGAACAATGAAGTTGCTTTTTTAAAATTTATGCAGATGTAATTACTTGCAAATGTGAGGCATTTAGGTCCTTATTTCTACATTTTTTTTTTCTATTGGACTTTTATATTTTCTCCTGTATTGCTATCATCAAGCCTTGAAGACTTACTCCTTTTCCCAAGTTACTTTTCTTAACACAGAAGCAGTCCCAAGGCTGGTTCTTCATGTGTCTTACTAAACTTTCCATGGGATTTGATAGGAACCATGATCAGCCCAGGTAAATGCTGGATCCCGGGAGATTTTGTGTTAGTTTCACTTTCATCTGAGCCTTCTCTTGTTGTCAGTCAGTTGCCGCTTAGCTTCTGACTTTCCTTGTTGTTATAAAAGCTATTCATCAACTGTCCATGCAAACTGAGTTTTAGAATTTCTCCTTTCCATTCCATGTTATAATTATGTTTAAAATGTATTTTTGTTTGTTTGTTTGTTTTGCTTCTTACTCAGTTCTTTCCTTTTTCTTTTGTTGCTTATCTAAGTACTTGTTGGAAAATGTGTGAAGGTAAATTTTTATTATATTGAAGTTATTTATTACAAATTTCTCTTAGATTTCTCTTGTCCAGTGTTAATCTTACTGACCATTAATGCATAACTTCACATTTTTCTTCTATCCTTTTAACAGACTTCTGTATGAATAATCATTGGTCATATGGTTGTTACAGATAATGGACTATGTTTATGTGATAGCCTTAGCTGGGACAGGGAATATTTCCTATTCCTGAAAGTGTGAGTATATTTGACAGAGAAAGATATGAATGTACAGCCAGCTTCATGTGTGTTTTACTAATAACTACTACTGTACTATATTGTTAGCAGGTTGTTTTACTGTTTCTGAAACCATAACATTGTGATTAAAATATGATTTTTTTAAATTGATTTGCAAGGAGAGAAAGAGAAGGGAAGGGAAAGGAAGGGAAGGGAAAAGAATAGAAGGGAAGGGAAGGGAAGGGAAGGGAAGGGAAGGGAAGGGAAGGGAAGGGAAGGGAAGGGAAGGGAAGGGAAGGGAAGGGAAGGGAAGGGAGAGAACATGTTTGAAATTTTGCCACTACAAATGAACTCCAGATTTATGTGTCACTTTGTTCATCTAGCTTTACATGAGAACTGGGGAATCAATAAAGGTTGGCAGACTTTGTAAGCAAGTCTGCAAGTCTTTAACTACTGAGCAATTTCTCCCCAGCCCCCTTACATACATTTTAAAGTCAAAAATTATATATATATTATGCAGGTCATCCCTATGGGGATTGTGGATCATGCAGTGTGGGAGCAGCAGTCAGTTATGGGGGAGAAACAATGTTTCTGTACATAATGTCCCAACTTGTGGCTCTAAAAACTTTTCTGCCTCCTCATCCACAAAATTCCCTGAGCCATATTGGGTGTGTTGATTCCACAAAATCATTTAGCATATGAATACATTTGTTAAATTTTAATTCAAAATACTGAAGGGAAAGTCAGGAAGCTTTTATTCCTATCTTTGGGTGTGGCTCCACTTTCCATGTCTAGGAAACCAGTCTTCCCTAGTTTGAAGTAGGGGGACAGCCTCAGCTGGGTTAGTTTCTTTCAGGGTAGAAACCCTCATGTTTATAAGTAACTTTTTTGCCCTCCTTGTCTCCAGACACATAATTGGAGGTTAGAATCCTGTGACAAAAAAATTAGAAAGTCAGCCCAAAAAGAGATAATCAATAAAATGCATGTTCTTTACAATTTATTCTTTAGGCAGATGTATAGACAGCTTCTCAGAATAGTAGTGCAGAACTTGGTTTATATAATGCTATCGTTTCTCTGTAGTAGATGAGTGGGATCTGATTTTAATGATTGCACTTGAAACCTAAAGCCTTTCAAGTACCCATGTGAGTATGAGCTCATAGGTTCACAGTTCTTTTTAGACAGCCATGTTTTCAATTATAAACATTCTATAGCCATTATTATATACTATAAATTAATTACATTGGGGCAATGGTGATATTTTTTCTTATGGATTATTATATACGGTTTCTGGGTTGACACCTGAAGCTTTAAATATTCCAGTTCTTACAATGAGAATGTGTCCTCTGGATCCATAGACCACCATTCCACATTCTCCCTTGTTCCTATGGATGATCCAGTATAATAATAAATATAATATGCATCACACTATCTGTGTTTATTTATTTATATTTTTAGTTAGAGGAAAGAGACAGTTGGATTCCTTTAGCCTTTAGTCTCTTCAGAAGAGTAAAGGAAAAACAATATTGTACTCACTATGTAAGGCCAAGGATATGTACCCTGTGGCCAGTGCACTGAAAAAATAATGAGAGATTACATTAAACTTAATCAAACAGAAACTTTAGTTTCACCTTCTCTTTCAGCTTTGGTACATCCTTGGAAACAATCAATATGCACGTATTGATTTGACAATTGAATTTCTTTCCATACAAATTAGCCAGAACTTTCACAAGAAGTTCCTATTCACTGGGAGAGAGAGCTGAGTATTTCTATGAGGTTAATTTAGGGTTATGTCAACGATTCTGTTTTCTGTCAAAATATGGAATGAAATTATTGATTGTTTACTCATATTAATAAGCATCACTCCTGTCTACTATGTAAAAGGCATTTTGCAATTTTGGTGTATTGAGCAGGAGCTAGGTTAGACAGCCATGTATTTATCTATATTTAGTGCATATCCCATTGCTGTGACAAAATGCCTGACTAGAAGCAACTTAAAAGAGGAAGATTTGGCCTCATGATTTGAAGAGATGCACACCTCTCCTGGTGGGGGAGTTGTGGCAGAAAGGGATCAGGCCGTTGATGGCATCCTATCCATTGTCCTGAAGCAGAGACAGATGAATGCTGGTGCTCACCTACATTTCTCCTTTTTATTTAGTCTGGAACCCCACACCTTGTTATAGCATCAGCAGGAAAGAAGGAAAAAGACTCTGCTAGAAGGTATGAAATCTGCTATCACTATGTGGGTGCCAGAGTGTTTTCATTCACTGGCTTTCCTGGTACTTACACAATGACGCATGGAGTGAACATCACAACAGAGGCTGATGTTATGGATGGTATCAAACAATATTTGCCTGCATCAAAGTCTGGTTTCTGGATGTTGCTGCATAGTACACTTGAGAAAGAGTGGAAGCTAAGACCACACTCGTTGCATGGACCCATTACCCAGTCAGCACCACTCACTCAACTGGCCGTGATTGGCTGCACTTATCACTCTTTAATGGATGTCTGTCATCTTGGAAAAGGAAAACCTTGTCCTCTATACTATGGCAAACATCTTATTCCTTTTTTTCTTTTTATATATTTTTTAAGATTTTATATATTTATTAGAGACAGAGAGAGGGAAAGAGAGAGAGGAAGAGGGAGAATAGGTGTGTCAGGGCCTCTAGCCATTGCAAATGAACTCCAGACCCATGCACCCCCTTGTGCATCTGGCTTATGTGGGACCTGGAGGATCGAACCAGGGTCATTAGGCTTTGCAGGCATGCACCTTAACCACTGAGCATCTCTCCAACCCCAAACATCTTATTCTATTAAGAATGTTCATGTCTAATTAGAAACAATTCTGTTAGTCAACACCTTCGCTTCTATGGATAACAACCTGCTCACTCCCATCATATTCCATTCATATCTTTAAACATCAGAATCAGTAGCTGAACAAGAGGAGCAATACAATTGTGCCTCTGCAATTTATTAAGCTATGCTTTTTTTTTTTTTTTTCTATAGATAGGCAGTTAAGTCACATATGGCGTGAATAGAAGTGACAAAAGATTCAGACAGCTAAACAAGGTGATTATAGGTGAGCAACATCTAAATATAAACAGAAATTTATCTCTTTAATAACTTTTCATTGCACCACTTACATTTTATTCTCAAACTCCCAGTATTACAATAGAACATGTTTCAAGATTAAGATTATCTATTTGGGTTGATTGTAATTGGAACGTAGTTTGATTAACTTCCCAGGTCTGCTAGACAAGGCCCATATTAAGGTTTGCAAAGGGAAATACACACACACACACACACATACACACACACATAAACACTGGCAAACTAAACTTGTCATAATCACTGACATCATAAACATTCGTATGAAAGGAAAATTCAGCTTGGTATGCAATTTAATTATTTTAAGTCCTTACTAGCTCTTTAGGATTCAAGTGTAAACAGAGTGAGGTAATTAATGTCATTTATTATATACTTTTCAAGAATTATATAATGCCCATTTGAGGCAGCATTTTTCTTTAATGTTGAATATATGAACTAAAACAACATATTTAGCTAAATTTGATTTCATTTTTTTTGTTTGTTTCCTAGTTGGGACTGCCCTCCTATTTAACTCACTCAACAGAATATTCCATATTTACTAAAGCTATAAATATCTGGGCCACAATAACCACAGATAGCTTGTAAATCAGTGATTAGAAAAAAAAAGGATAATTGATTAGCAAAAATAAAGGTAGGGACAAAATGACTATAGGAATTTCACTAGTCTTTTCTTCATGTAACACAGTCACTTTGTTTTTGAAGATATTTCACACACACTATGTTATATCACATTTGGCTATATCCCATACTTTTTTTGGGGGGATGATGACTATGGCATATTTTAGTTCTCATCAATGTTCTCACTTAGTTGGAGTTCTTTTTTTAATTTTTATTTTATTCTTTCATTTTTTCCCACTATGTACAAATGGTATTTAATCTCCATTGCTATCAAATTTTGACAGGTGATTTATTTTAGAAAACTAGCAATGTTCTTTAACTTTCTTTGAAAACTGCCTTTATTCATAACACTTGCTAATCAGCTTCACAGTGGATTTGACTTCCTCAACCATTATAGTTGCTTCAAAATATGCAAATCTCTAAATTAAAATTTAAAAGAAAAGGGAAGGAGTAAAAGTGAGTCCTAGCTATAGACTCTCATTATACTCTATTTTCTTGCAAGACGGCTGTCAATCCTGCCAATCATACAACTTCCCGTATCTTTTCTTTCCTCAGCATTGCATTTTGATCAGATGTTGCGTAAAAGCATCCCAGTGTACTTTGTTGTCTAATAGTGCAAAGCCTTGCATGAGATATTTTTATTGCTTTCTTCTCTACTTTCTTAGCCATCGGATAGTGTGTTTCTTTTCATTGCCACACTTTTGCTCTCTAGCTTTGACAGATTAAATGCTCTTTCCCTTCATAATTTACAGCCAATGTGAACTTCAACTCCGCAGTTCCCCATGCTGGTTTACCCTTTACATCTGTAAACCCTTTTTGTACCACAACCTTTTGCAGTTATTTGAAGTCTTCTCTGTTGTTGTAACTCACTAACTCAGGCCATGAAGCTTCTACGGAGAAGTGGGAGGAAGGCCCTGGAATGAAGTTCAGACCTTTCTTTGAAGATAAGCTTTTTAACTTTTCCTAGATATGTAGTAATTTGAACATGAGAGGAGATAACAGAAAAAAAGAAAAGTTTTTATCTAAAGAGCTACTAATCTATTGAAATTATATTATTACTATTACACTTAATAGATTTTTATTTTATTTTTAATTTTTATCTTTTAGAGAGAGAGAGAGAAAGCGAGAGAGAATTAACAAACCAGGGCCTCAACCACTGCAATAGAACTCCAGATGCTTGTGCCTCCTAGTGGGCATGTGTGACCTTGTGCTTGCTCCACCTTTGTGCATCTGACTTAAGTGGGATCTAGAGAGTTGAACATTGGTCCTTAGGTTTTGCAGGCAAGTGCCTTAACTGCTAAGCGATCTCTCCAGCCCCACTTAATAGATTTTTGATGCATAGGATCATGTGTCTAAAGAGTAATTGATTTTTTTAAATATTTTATTTGTTTGATAGAGAAACAGAGAGGGAATGGGTGGACTCTTTCCGTGGTGAATGAACTCCAGATGCATGAGCCACTTTGTGGACCTGGTTATACATGAGTGCTAGGGAATCAAACCCAAGATGGCTGGACTTTCAAGCAAGTGCCTTTAACCACTGAGCCATCTCTCCAACCCAAATTATGTTTTAACATTCAATGCCAGTAGCTAGAAGATGTGATGATTTAGGGAAAAAAAAAAAAAAAAAAAAAAAAAAAAAAAAAAAAACTACTTTTTGTGAATACTCAGCCTTCTTGAAGACTGACAATTCCCATCAAAATATTTATAAAGAGATTCAAGGAGTCAACAAAATTTATGTGGCCTCTGCCAAAAATTGTGCATGAAACCATCTAGAGACCCTGATAGCTTGAGAAATCCATACATACATATTGCTGTACATACAGATTTCTAAGTCTGCTCATTTATACAAGTATATAATTTTCTAAAATATTTGTACAAATGCAATTGAACTTTGCTTGTGTAGATTAGTTTAAATGTTGAACACTAAACATAAATTATGGTTGTAAAATTTGAATTATTATGGTCATCGTTTCCTTAAATGTTTTTCTATACTTTGTGTATTTTACTTGTAGAAATATTTAACATATATATTTTTCCATTTTTTCTAATTATTCTACTTACTAATCTTATTCTGTATTTTAAAGGTTTTAATTGCAAATTTCATTATTTTTTTCTTTGGGGATTTTTCTTGTAAAAGAAAACTGACTACCTTCTAACACAAATCTCAAAACTGACAGATATTTTGTAAAATTCTCCACAGAACTCTAGGCTCATATACTTAACTGTCTATTTTCCAGAGATTAAAGAGTTTTTAAAAATAATAAGATAAGTGAAAACTAATGATTTGCCTTCCAGGGTATATTCCCTCCTTTGGCTCATAGGAGCTGGTCTTTCCAAATACTGTCAATATTTAGGGTTTGTGACTCTGGGATAGAAAAAAATCTTGTCAAAGATGTAATTGTGAGCAGTTGTGAAGGAGGCCAGGAGAAAGCTAGCGTTTTTAGGCTCAAGGTGAACCAAGGTGTACCAACTCACATGCCACAAGAACAAAACTTTTGGCAAAAATGTCTGATTGAGACTGATTCAGAGTGTTTACTGTCCTACATGTGTAGGCTGATCCAACTGGGCTGACCCTCAAGTTCACCCTCCAAATTTACTAGCTCATCAGGTCTTCCCCTTACATGCTTGAATCGGATGCTATAAAGCCTGAGGGTTTTCAGCCCCTCCTCCTGGTGAGACCCCAGGTGTGTGGCTCTTATCCTGTGCTGCTGTGAGTCTGGCCCCTACACTCAGCAGTGGGGATCAGTACATTGTTTCTTTGATCTAAACTTTTCTGCTTGTCTCTGCTTTATAGTTTATGGTAATCTCACTTTAATTACATGTATGGTTTTCTCTGATCACCAAATCTGTAGACTTGCTACCTGAGTACTTTCTTTAAACTCGTAGTAACGATGAGTATAACCGTCTTCATCATTCATTTTTCTCTGAATTGCTCTTCTGCTTTGATACTTTCATTCTGCAGGAAAGCACATGGCAGATGCCATGTGTGTTTTCTGAATCTCTACGTATACATCTAAATTCTACTTTCCATGTGCTTACAACTGTGTTCCAGTCCTTTTCTAAAGACCTCAGTTTCTATTAAATGAACTTAATAAATTATATAGTGTTTCCACATGAGAGAGTGTTTCCTTCTTTGCAAGTGTTTAGCCTCCCTTTGTAGACCACAATCTCCCTTAAATAAACCACACAATTTGTGATTTCCCACAAATAAACTTAATAAGTAATAATTTATTCTTCTTAAGTCTGTCTTTAGTAATTATTTATTAAAAGGTAGGACAGAACCCAAAATTTGGGGTTCATAAATTCTCGGGATCCATCTTGAACCCCCAAATCCTGCATCAGTAGGAAATAGTTCATGGCTTCTGGAACTGCTCATGTCCATGGTGAAGGGACTGAGACATGGCTTTATAGTATAAACCCCAAGAGACTGAGGAGTACCAGACTTGTTTATGGACCTTCCTTATTCATCAGAGTCAATGGCTTTGGAACTGAAAAGAATGTCAAGAGGAGCCAGTACAAAGCAAGTTGGAAATCGTGTGAAAGATGATTTAATATGCATGTTGATTAGCAGAAAAAAGTGCTCAGAAAAGAATGACATACCTGAGTGGGCTCCTCAGAGGAAAATCATAACGAGGTGACTTTTCATTGTCATAAATGCCTTTTTGGTGGCTCTCAAGTTGCATCCCCAAAAGATGCTGAGAAATCTTTTATTTGTCTGTTTTCTTTTCCCTCTCTTTCTGAAAAGTGAGTGGCTCTTATTAGGCACCTCCAAAGTTATCTTGGATAGGTCCATTATATAAGGAAAATCCAGAACCTACTGGCTTGCAGAAGATGTTAAGTACATGTCTTTTCCCTGTAAATGAGGCAATCTGGTGAAATTCCTAGACTATTGCAGCTGGGAAGAGGAAGTAGTTTAAACTATTTTGAAATTTATTTATTTATTTATTTATTTATTTATTTATTTATTTAAGAGGCAGAGAGAGAGAGAGAGAGAGAGAGAGAGGGTCCCAGGGCCTGAGCCATTGCAAACAAGTCCAGATGCATGAATCCCCTTGTCCATCTGGCTTATGTGGATCCTGGAGAATCGAACCAGGATCCTTTGACTTTGCAGGCAAATGGCTTAATGCTAAGCCATCTCTCCAGCCCTAAACTATTTTTTAATTACGTTGGAATTCTTGCTTCTCTTCTTGTGAGTGGCTTCCACCAGTCTCC
The DNA here is from genome assembly GCA_036365145.1 of Orientallactaga sibirica. Classification (NCBI taxonomy): domain Eukaryota; kingdom Metazoa; phylum Chordata; class Mammalia; order Rodentia; family Dipodidae; genus Orientallactaga; species Orientallactaga sibirica. The sequence goes on along the minus strand of JAEOAD010000043.1, from coordinate 5,471,238 downwards.
TGCTTTGAGCTCCTTTCCTTTCTCATGTCCCCAGAATTGTTTCTGTTTTCTATCTGCCCTCAGTCACACTAGGATTATAATTTTAACCACTATTTCTAAACCTTATTCATGGATTCTATTTAATCTTTCTGAAATTGAGATTCAATTCATGAAATATGAGTATATCTTATCTCACATTATTTTATTCATTATGAAGTTGAAAAGATCAGAAACCTCCCATGTTTGTCATATACTATTTGGTCATTTTAATTTCCATTCACAAACAACAACAACAACAAAAAAAAAAACCCACTTATCTGTCATAACATCAAATCTGGGTACTGATCCATTCATGGAGGAAATAATTATAAACCTGGACTATATGAATGAAATAAATAATTTTGGAAACTGAATTTTTTACAGTATAGATTTATGGTCCTGAGAGAAATGAGAGACATGTGAACTCCACACTCACATTTAATTTCTACTGAAACATTTCCAAATCATGAAAAGGGAGATCTATACAGAGAAGAGAGGCCAGTGGAACCAAAATTTGAAGATTAAGTCTACCGAGAGATTGGACATTTGCAGGTCAAAATGTCAGAAATAAGGAAACTGATCAGATGTGGTAGCTACAAATGCCTCCTGCTTAAGATTCTTCCTTATTCATTAGGTAAAAATGAATTTGCACAGAACTGGGATGAGAGCCTGGGGGATTTTTGCTTCTTTTGCCCTCTCAGGAAATATTTCAAGTGAAATGTAAAATGGACAGTTTCCAAAGGTGACAGTGTGTTGAGTCATTAAATGGAAAAAACCCTTCCTGAGCACTCTGGGCAAACCCTATATATTAGAAAAAAGAATGCTCACTGGGTGTTGTGGGGCACACCTTTAATTCTAGCACTTGGGAGGCAGAGGTAGGAGGATCACCATGAGTTCGAGGCCACCCCGAGATTACATAGTTAATTCCAGGTCAGCCTGGGCCAGAGTGAAACCCTACCTCAAAAATAAATAAATAAATAAAATAAAAAAGAATTCTCTAGGACAGCATTATTGATTATACCTCCAGTGAAGTCTCATCTGGGTTAAGCTGAGAAGCCAGTAGAGGGACTCATGCCAGAAAAAAAAAAAAAAAAAAAAAAAATATATATATATATATATATATATATATATATATATATATATATATTTGAAAGTAAACAACACAATAGATTCCAAATGAGACATATATTAATAAAATAAGTAGTACTCATTTCCCAAATTATGCAAATTGAACTATCACCTGTATGTATAAAGCAGAATCAAATGAGAGCTTAGCTGAGGGTATGGCTCAGTGGTAGAGCACTTGCAGAGCTTGAACATGTCCTGAATTCAGTTTCAGGCAAACCCTCACTCAAGCATATAATACAAAGAAGGACATGGAAATGACTGACAATAATAAAGCCTTTATTAATATTTTATCAATAATTAGAAATTATAAAAAAGAATTAGAGGAAATATGGCAATATGTAGAATATTCTATAAGAAACATCACATTTAAATAAAAAATGGATGTAACTGACAGCCATAGAGCAATCTGGAAATAATTAAAGATTTTAAAATTAACTACAATGCCTCTTAGATACTTGAAGATTTATTATGTACTAAACATAGAGGAAATCAAAACCATGAATGTCTTTGCCTACATGGATGCATTACTTTTAAATTGTCAAAGTCTATTTAATATTTTTAAATATTTTATTAGTTTTGTAATCTAACTATATTTTTGTGTTTTGATACATTGGCAAATAATTTAGCATAAATAAATGTTCATTGATAAGACTATGATTACAATGACAATTCTTAGTTATGAGCATTTGCCATTTAAAATTCAGTAATTACTGGAGATAAGTTGTATGAAATCTTTTGTCTTTCAGGTGAGGTTTTGTTTTAGTTTATTTATTTATTTATTTATTTATTTATTTATTTATTTGAGAGTGACAGAGAGAGAGACAGACAGAATGGGCCCACCAGGGCCTCCAGCCTCTGCAAAGGAACTCCAGATGCATGCACCACCTTGTGCATCTGGCTTACATGGCTCCTGGGGAACCCTTAGGCTTCACAGGCAAGTGCTTAACTGCTAAGCCATCTCTCCAGCCCCTTGTTTTAGTTTAAATCAATGTAATGAAAAATAATTATAAATTCTACCTACCACAAAATGTACATATATATTTGAGAAGATCAGTGAAGAGTGTATCATCCCCAAGCCCTGATCATAATAGTTCTGTAAACATTTCCAAGTAAGGTACAGTGTGATCCTAAAATTTTAAAGAGAACACGGTTACTGAAATTAGACATTATTATGGAATAAGCAGTCATTGAAAATAAAGTTTACTCTTTAAACTTGGATAGTCTTTAGTTACTAATTTAAGATACATAATTTTTATCAAAAATTATCAAGTATTTTCATGTATTTCCAAAGTGATATTGTGTCATGAGCATACCTTATATGCTTGGGATATAGCTCAGCAGGTAGGGTGCTTTTCTTGCATGCATGAATCTATGTATTCAGTCCCAAGTATTAACCAAAAAGGCAATTAAGCAAATAAAAAAGGGAGAAACAATTTATAACACACACGCACGTGCGCACGCACACACACACACACACACACACACACACACATACATGCAAATAAATAAACATAAGCAAACAAAACTGGGCATGCTAGGACATGCTTATAATTCCAGCACTCAAAAAACATTCCTCAGAATTACACTTGCACATTTTTAAAACATTTATACTCTGATTTATTGCATGCTTTAAGATAGAAAGCAGTTTGTACCAGATAAATATTAAAATTAAACGTTATAAAAGCCAAGGATATCTTCTTTCATATAATATTAAACTATGAGGAATATTTCTGTTTTGAAAAAACTCAAACTTAAACCGGTCTTCTTAGATTCATCATTTTACAAATGAAAAATGTTTTGGAAGTAAATAGCCATTATGTAGACAGTCAAAGATCTCACCTACATAATTAGAGCACATACAGAAAGGATGGTACTATAAGCTTTAGTGGAAAATGTAAAATTTCAGGTTTAAATCAACGTTGACAAGTAATTTTCAAGTGATAAGGTTATACTGATCAATATTTGAAAAGAAAAATATTTTTGTGTTTATAAGGCTATTCTCATTGTATTTCTTTATTTAGCTTTTATTATATAGGTATTTTCATTATAACAGAAGAGCATCTCACAACAATATTATAACTGAGATCTAAAATTTTGGAAAGCAAAGCATTTTTTTAACTGAGAAAAAGGAAAGTAAAAGAAAGAAAAAGAGAGGATAGAGGAAAACATTGGGTGGTAGAAGTCAGTGCTTAACTGCAATTTATACAAGGAACTATAAGGATAATCATTTGGCTTGATTAGCAATGATTATATGGGAAATATTTTATCAACTTATTATATTGAATCAATAAAAATGTTAAAATGTCTTTGGTGTTGAGTAGACAGATAAAAATTCAAATCTAATAGTCAAGATCTATTGAAGGTTATATTTACCTGAACATATAAAAATAAAATATTCATTACTACGAGGTTAAGATTCAATACATAAATATGAAAAGAGTAAAAGGGATCAGGGATTCTGCTGTGTCCACATCAGTACAATATGCTGATTTTAATAGGACAGTGATCCATCCTAGCCGTAAACCTGGGAAGAGATTGTGGAGAGATGGCATGGTTGAATGGAAGACTCTAGGAAACAGATGTTGTAAATTAATTTCTGTTGTGTACGACAGTAAGCTGAAATGTAGTTCTTTGTTAGAGGTTGTGTAGCAAGCTCCACGTTGCTGGAATGAACATCCAAATCAGGCACAGTTTAGGGTTGGAAGAACTTTCTGTCAAGCTTGCAGATCCAGGGGAAGTTCCATAGTCCGCCAAATAAGCTGGCTCCCATTCATAAATTCAAGCAGAAAAACAGGGAAACCAAACCAGCCAGCAAACACCAAAAATCAGCAAGCAAAAATGGACAGCACACAGCAGGAATCCAGGTAGAGCCAAGCCTGCTCTGCATACCTTTTGGCTGGTAATTAGGTCTACCTCAAATACAACTTAGGGCTGGACCATAGGATCCACTTTCAGTGACATCTCCTCCAGTGAAACAGCTGGAAATCCACGTTGTAAGCTTTATAAAAACACCAGAGTCTGTTGTGGGGAGGACATATATTCAAAATACCACAGGGGTCAAGAAAGACTAGTGCGGATTTGTGACCGAGCTTGGCAAGCCTGGCAGTGATGGATATTTGAAAATGTTCCATTGTAAGAGTGAAGACAGTGACGTATAATTGAAACACGTGCTAAAAATGAAAGAGATCAGCTGGTGTTTGTGTAAGAAAATAGAAAAGAGAACATATGCTTCACTGGCTGAGTGCAAATATCAAGAATTTCTGAGCATTCTATCAATAACCCAATCATTCAATACAATAAATCGTGGCCCATAAGACAAAATTGTGGCTTCCCACAGTATTTCAAAATTGTATAGGGAAAAATGAATAATTTTGATGCAGAAGGCTAAGTTCTGTAGCTTCTAACAGAAGTTTTCAGTGCGGTGCCCACTGCAGAATAGTTAAGGGGCCTTGGTCTGTAGAATGAGTTATCAGTTGGCACAAAATTATTAGGAGACAACACTCCTTACTCTGCTAAGTAGAACTAGAGGTCTGTGTACTCAATTTATTTGAATGACAATTGTCAACTTTACAAACTTCTGCAAAAATTCCTAAAGTAAAACCCATGGAGTTTAAAGTTACAGGCAAAATTTGCAGTTCAGATGGAATAAACATGAGGCATGTTGTGTTTCATTAGATGTTCACTAATATTCAAATTTTATCCAAAGACAATATAGTCATGTTCTTTTACTAATTTTTATATAAATTTATATCTATAGTATGAATATTTCATAATTATTCTTTTTTAATTTATTTTATTTTATTTTATTTTATTTTATTTATTTTTGGAGAGATACACAGAGAGAGACAGACAGAGAGGGAGAGGGAGACAGATAGAGATGGGCACGCCAGCAGTCTCTCAGCTGCTGTAAACGAAATCCAGATGTGTGCTCCCCTTTGTGGTCAACTGAGGCATTGCACCCTTGCGCTACTTTGCATCTGGCTAAATGTGGGACCTGGAGATTGGAACCGTGTTCTTGGGCTTAGCAGGCAGGCGCCTTAACCACTAAGCCATATCTCCAGCCCCATAATTATTCTTTTAACACGCTATTGTAGGAGAATCACTGCTTATGTTACAAATGCTTTTGATCATGTATTTTCAAAAATTTGTTCTTTCAAAGAAATCAGTGTAGTGGAGTATGATACACATATAATGTTTTAAATCTAGAGTTTCAAAGTGGAAGAAAATGAAAATTCTAAAAATTAAGAAAAGGATACTATGCCTGTTGTATACAGAAACATGGAAAAGAAGATAGTCATAGAGGTGGACTGATTCCAGATCATTTGGAATCTTTTGGACAAAAAAAGTACATTTCTCGACTTGGACTTTTTTTTTTTTTTTTTAAGATAGTGCATTTTCTAACTGTTATGTGTTTTAATGGGATCTAGCAGGTTTGATTATAGGGAAGAAAGGAAGGAGAGAAATTGATTAGGTAATATTATTTTAGCTCATGCAAACTATAATACATAAAATTATAAAGATAATAGAAGAGACACTAGTTAGAAAGAAGGGATTTAGTGGAGGAGGGGTTTAGGAGAGTGAATAGGATGGTGAGAGGGGATACTGATAATTGTATATTGTTTTTGGAAGTTGAATTTGTAAAAGTTCAAACAATAAATATAAAAGACACTACAAAGATCTACTTAATTTTTAAAACCTATATGTAATTTGTGATAGAACTGATTGGAAACCACTGCTAGGTTTTATTGTGAGGGTGTCTCCACTGAAGATCAACTGAATGTGGAAGAACTGCCCTGAAAGAGGAGAGTGTCACCTCATTGTCTGGATGACTGAATGAGGGTAAAAGGCCCACTAGCATCTCTATTGAAAGAGAGAGAGAGAGAACAAAATAGACAGTGCACCCTCCTGGTCTTCCTGCCACTGCAAAAGAACACCAGATGCACTTGCCTTTTTCTGCATCTGGCTTTATGGGGGTATTGGGGAATCAAGCCCAGGCTGACAGCCTTGGCAAACAAGCACCTTTAACTACTGACTCATGTCTCCAGGAGTCTCTCTCTCTCTCTGTTTTCATTCCCTACTAGGTAAGCAGCTTCACTCTTGGAAATACTTCCTACTATGGTATTTCACCTCCCAAGACCAATAAATAATAGAACCAGGCCTGGTGTGGTGGCACACACCTTTAATCCCAGCACTCGGGAGGCAGAGGTAGGAGGATCGCCAAGAGTTCGAGGCTACCCCAAGACTACATAGTGAATTCCAGGTGAGCCTGGACCAGAGTGAGACCCTACCTCAAAAAACCAAAAAACCAAAAAATCAAAAAAAAAAAAATAGAACCAACCAACTATGGAATGCAACCTTGAAAACTGAAACAGAACACATGATTTTTTTTCCTGGTTTATTTTGTTTATTAAGATATTTTGTTTCAGCAACAGAGGTTACTGGTTACAAAGTTGGAGTCATTTCTCATTCTAAACCTGACCAAGTTGTTAATATGCTTTTGGAACTGTTCTGTGGGAGGAATGTGGAAAATTTTGGAAAACCTGTCCAGAAAAATCATTGAGTAGTGTAGGTTGCATAATGGCAATTCTCATAGGATATCAAAATACCAAATGGAATGTGCTTTTAGATGGGAGCAAGGAATTTATTGAGAATTAGACTTGAGGCTATTAGTGTTGCATCTTGGCAATGAATTCTCTGAATTTTCTCCATTCCCTTTGACTCTAGGAGGTCAAATTACTGTTGGTGGACTAAGTAATAATAAGGGTTATATTTCAGGAAAACCCATCATGATTGTGGCATGGTTCACACTAGTTGCATTTACTTATTTGTAGTGAAAACTGAGAACTAAAAATGAAAGAATTACTTGAAAACAAATGAAGAATGAAAAATTTTCCTTCCATTTAATGGATATCTGTTATTTATCAATCAAACTATCTAGATACCTATCATCCATCTACCTCTACATATCTAACATGTATATATAGCCACTTTGAGAATTTATAATGTATATGGGAATTTACACACACTTATAACTTTACTATTTAATGGAATTTTTATATTGATTATATTTTCAGGTATACAGGTTATTTATTCTCTCAGTGTGTACTGTGTGTGTGTGTGTGTGTTTGTGTGTGTGTGTGTGATATGTACTGTGTGCATGTGTGTATTCAGATGTGTGTGCCCCATGTGGATATGTGTGCTTGAGGAACAGAGAAGAATCATCTGTGTATTTCATTGAGATGGGGTCTTTCCCTCAATCCAGAGCTACTGTTCATCAGCAAACACTGATTCTCTGGCCACTACCCTCCATAGACTGGGGTTACAGTTGTTTGGTCATATACAGCAATGTACTTGAGTTTTGAAGAGTAAAACTTGTTGGTCTCCAGTCTGAGAGGCCCTTATGCTTAAGCAGTAGTGACTTAATGGATGAACAATCTCCCCAGCATTTAAATTCTATGGATCTAAACATATTTTAGCACTAAAAATGCATAGGAATATCCAAAGAAGCTATATCACTCGACATGTTAAGGGTGGTTTTAAAGAAATGTCAATGTGAACATATCATGTTTCATATCATAGTATTATAAAACAGTGCAAGAAGAAACACATTTGAAAGGAGAAATAGAAAAGTTTGAAATTTCGTTGAGTTTCAGCACCTGTTTTTATCTTGCAGGCTCTGAATGAGCCTGTATTGTTTTCCTCTAATCCATCTTTGTGATGACAGAGGCACAAATGGCAAGTCACAGCTTGTACATTGTGCCTCAGGATGACAAAACTCAATAAAACAATTACACCAAAGCCCATATCTCATCCATTATTAAACCCATGAAAAGGGTTTTAATTTCCTGTGCAATTACATAGTGAAATGTCATACACTGGGTGAAAAAAGATTAATTGCTTTTGATAAAATACTGGGTATTTTTATTTGACTTTTTGGACAGCCATTTAGTGTACCAATATCATTTCAATCTGGTGTGCTTCATATCCTACAGAATTATTGTATTTTTGCATAGGAAATATTGTTTCATTACTTTCTTTTTTTCATAAAGGAGCAAGATTAAATATTTATTTTTCTGGGCTCAAAAGGAGAAGCAACTGAGGTTTTTTTTTTTTTTTTTTTTTTTTTTTTTTTTAAATCACATTGGATACTCTTTCACAAATGAGCAATAGCAAACTATGATTAATATATTTTGCAAGAGATTCATAAGATTACTTCAAATAATGTTTACATGTCATGTGTAGAAACAAATCATCCTTTCCTATCATTTGTATTTGTTTTAACTTATGAAGAATTATTGAGTGATCCATAAAATGACCAGGCACTTTCTTCCTGTCATAAATATGACATCAGTTTATTCTCTCATAAAGGATAAACTAATTGCAAATGAATCTAAGGAAAATTAACTGTCTAAAATCTATGAACCTCATTCTCCATAGTGACAGAACCAAGACACCCCTGTGAGAGGAACATTTGAGAAGTAGTGGATTAGAGGACATGGTGTTTCTCCATCCTACATTCATCTCACCAAAGGTTCAGTTATGATGAAATATAATAATTTCTAGAAATATTTGGTATGATATTTGATATGATATGGTTAGTTTTAGCCATTTCAGCTTTTTCAGAAGAAAATATAATTTTAGGTAGTATTTAGTTTTCAAGTGCCTATTATGTTCACTATTTTTGATATAAAATACAGGAGAACATGTGTAGAACTATCTAAATAATTACACCTCAAAAAAGGAGATTAACACTGTATGCAGAAGTTTAGCACAAGGGGTTGTGTTGGACTTAATAAAATTATGTTCTAGGTCAGGAAGGAGTTTGACACATATGTTTTCGAAATCTTATATAGGGAATTATCTATGATACATTAACATGAAAAATTGTAAGCCTTAAAAAATCAGAGCTTTTGGCTGGGCATGGTGGCTCACACCTTTAATCCCAGCACTTGGGAGGCCAAGGTAGGAAGATGACTATGAGTTCAAGGCCACCCTGAGACTACAGAGTAAATTCCAGGTAAGCTTGGGCTAGAGTGAGACCCTACCTTGAAAAACCAAAATAAATAAATACGTAAGTAAATAAATATAAGAGCACTTACATTTTAGAGCCACAAATTATGCTATATCCAACATAATTTTCCTCTTGCCCTTTAAGGAAAAACAGGTAAAGAGTAGATGTACAGAAGATTGTACTTTTAACAGTACAGTTGAATAAGAAATCATACTAAGTACCAGAAATAAGACTTCTAAATTATCTCGTAATGGGAAAATTCTGTTTAAGCAAAAGTTGAAATGAAAATTGGAGTTCACATACATCACTGATTAAATGTCAGGAATTAAGTTCTGGTCATTTCCTTTTTCTACTTTAAGAGAAATGACAACTTGTTTCCTTGTGAATATATGAATTATAATTATAACAGTGACTAAGTTTGATGTTTATATAAATGAAATATTTTAATTTAGTGTGGGAGGGAAAATGAAAACTTGCATAATTTTTAAATACTACATTAAACATCTAGGAAAACACAGAATTCAGTAATGTATCTGTCTGATATTAATTCTGTGGCAATTCAGATTTGTGAGCATATCTTAACACAAAAATTGGAAGAATATAATATGACATTATTCACATTTACATGATATATGTTCTTTGCCCACGAAAATTAAAAAGTAGAAATTTTAGTTTTGTGAGTTTCTAAGACATTTATTCAAGACAAACACAGTAGCACAGGTTGGTCTCAAGTTCATCATGTAGCCAACAATGCCCTTGAACTTCTAATCCTCTTGTCTCTACCTGTAGTACTGGGACTAGAAACATTTACTTCCATGCCTGTTTTATGCAGTACTGGGATTAGGTCCAGGCCTTCATAGATGCTAAGCAATCACTCTGCCATCTGAGGAACAACTCCAGTCTCAAGTTCCATAGTGTGTGTGAGTGTGGTGGGGAGTGAAATGAAATTATGCAGTTCACAGGATAAGCTCAGAGTGCGTTGGTCATTGCATTCTATTTGAGACATGGTCTGACTTGTTTCTCTGGTTGAAATGCCAGCCTGGCTAGTCCATACACTTTGTGATTCTCCTGATTATGCCTACCTTTGTCATAGGTATTTTTGTTTACATAAGTGTTACTTGTGTGGTCAGACATTGGTTGTGGAAATCTGAACTCTAGTCTCTGCCTTTCACACAATTTTTATCTAATTTGATTAACACTTAATTAATCCATACTATATCTCTATAATGAATGAAAATATAAAAAGATTTAGATACAATAATGCAAACCCTTTTTTTTTGCCTCAAAGCTGATAAACAAGAATTTAACATTTGAGAAATGTTAGAAATCACTAAATCATGTTTCACTTCTTAAAATTTAGTTTTTATTTCCAACTTATGATTGAATGTGGCCTTTTTATGGTCAATAATTATTCCTACTTTTCTCAACATAAATCATATATCAGTTTGATTCTTCCATGTCATGATTTTTTGTTGTACTCTCTCTGTAGATAATAAAAAATACCCTATAGATTTTATATTGTTCTTGTCAATTTTTGTCATACTTATGCTTTTTCTTCTGAGCTCCCACTTAGGTATCTATCAATTGAACAGTGTTTGAATGTAAAGATGTATCAATGTCCACATGTCATAAAGAGAATTCATGACTGATGCTGTACCAAACCCTCTATTTTTGTTCCCTCTTTCAGTAAATCACAACCTCAGAAAGGTCTCTTGAAAATACATGAAAACAATCACTGCCTTCTCTCATGAACTGTATGCCAATCACATCTAGAGCTCAACCCTAAATCTCACATGATGTCATAAACAAGGTCAGTGACTCCTCTCATGAACTGTACCCCCTTCATATGTAGATCTCATCCCCAAAGCTCACATGGTATCATAGAGCAGGTCAGTGATTCCTCTCATGAACTGTACCCCGTTCATATGTAGACCTCATCCCCAAAGATCACATGATGTCATACACCAGGTCAGCAAGGCTACCAGAGCTGCCATCTTCATCTTGATTTTCACTACCTGTTTTTCTTTTGTCTGTTATAGTACCCTGTTGAGTGCAATTTATTCCAAATTCTGTTGAAATTTTTCTTATTATATCTTCCTCATGAGGAAATAATTCTTCCCTAAAGCATCATGGGCTTTTAAAATCTATCATATAAAATTTAAGTACCGATAAAGTTATTTATAAAGTTGACATTGTTAGTCACTTTACATTCACTATTCCTATAAAAAACTGATTAGCACATGTATACTGAATTTAATACACACTTATAGGGACAATGTATTAATTAATAGCCAAATACCATCTCCCATACAAAGTTAGGTTGACATGGCTTTAAATCCATATTTATTAACTTCAAATTGCATTTTTCATTTCAATATTTTATTTGAAATGACTCCTAATAGCTAGAGAGGTTTCATGATTTTAAATATGATAAAGATTCTATAAATTTGCTATTTAAAACATTTCTCAATTTAATGAATTAGTTCTTGTCTATCAAGTGTCTGATATAAACAGACATAAAGAAATCAAAAGGGCTCATAAATACATTGCATTTTGCTTTTGATTTATTCTTCAGAAGAGGAATGTTCATGTAACAATTGCAGAGTAAAAAGTACTTGAATAAATGCATGTGTAGATAGCTGGAACAGCTCACGTTTCAAACAGTAATTCAGAAATATTTGGCTAGTTCTTGTGTGTTGTAGATTGTATTCAAAATACATATGCATTTCTTTAATGTGAAGTTAACCTCCATGGATTAATTTGTTGATTCATGTAACACTAAACCCATACCTTTCCCCCCCCCATGTAAGTTGTATCGCTTGAGATACTGATAGCTTTACTTTGTTCTATACAATAGCTAGGCTAGCCAGACATTCTCAGATAGTCTTTAGAAACATTTACTGCAGTTTTATAAGATATTTGAACAAATTTATCATTTTAAACATAAAATGTTTGGATTTTATTTGACTTAAAAGTAAAGATATAGGCTTAGTCATTTGAGGAAAATTCTCTTTTTTTATATCATATATGGTTAGCAGTCTCTCTTCCCAACATTTTAGTATAACTACAGCAATATAATGCATACATTAAAAGTAGTTAATTTTATGAAACTACATAGATTATGCATAATTATGAAACTCATTGCTATTTAGGAAAATTTGGGGTTTTAACCTACTTCTCTGGTTCATATTCTTGTTTAATTTTATCATAAGAATTTAAATTTTCTTTCAATTTTATTCTTATAGTTGAACAGAGTGAAATATAATACAGGGAAAAATGGTTTGCATAAGTAGTGACTGACACCCATTTAGAATGCTGATTGAAAAGTGACATATAGAGTCATTTTGGCACATAGCATTTACATGTTTAGTTTAAAATTTTTGAAATGAGTTCTATTGTATTAATTTATTTACTTTGGTACAGGTCAAATGCTAGGATCTGCAGGAATTTATGAGCTTGGGAAGTAGCACAAATCTTCTTACCTCAGTAAGCATTGTATAAAAGGCATGGCCCTGAACCAGATCCTCACTTCCCAGGGATTGCATAGAAAGCATTAGAGTTCCACAACTTGTTTGCTGTATTATACTCCATTAGATGCTTATAATTATTCTTTTCAATCTATTACTGGCTTTTTGTTTTCCTGACATCGTAATCACATTTGTCACTTTGTAACTGTCAAATATGATAAGTTTATCACTTTACCCCCTGTGGGAGATTGCAACAGTCACATTGACCTCTGCCAGGTAATAGTGATAGTCACAGTGCCTCCTGCTGGGAGACATGACAGTTATAGGGTCCCTGGCAAGGGGAATGGCAACAGTCACAGTGCCCCTGCTGGGAAAAGACAGCAGTCATACTACCCCTGCCTTGAAAGGCAGGAACACCAAGGTGTCCGATCTTTTGTTGTTTAGCTCAAGACACAGATTTAATATTACTTTTGTTTACATTCTAACATATTATAAATCAATTACAAATTTAGAGAACATATCATAGTTACTATATCAGATTTTGAAAGACAATCTAATATTAATTTTAAAATATAAAGACAGAGTGCTGCATCATTTTTTTTTTTTTTTTTCTGTGAATTGGGGCAAGGTTAAACTTTGTCGTCTGTAGGGTCAAGTATGGGGAACATGGCCTCAACAGACAATGCTGAAGGGATGAGTCTTTAGAAGTGGAGGATAGGAGAAAAGGTTTGGATGGCTAGGAGGGACTAATGCTTTCCTCATGAGAGACTTTCTCACACTACTAAAACCTAGTATAAAACTGTAAAATAGAATACTTCCAATATTTATGGGTACATACGATTTTGCAGGACACCTATCAGAAAAAAATTGCATACATTATATATTAGCTTCTTTTCTTAATAGATGGTTTTTGATTTTCTCTTTATAAATAAACATGCAATGAGTTAGAAGAATCCACACATGACAGGAAATTATAAATTTTAAAACAGTAAACAGCTCTGAAATTAGCACCCTAAATTCAATAAATTTTAATACATTTACAGAATACTGAAGTTATTTCCTGCTGCCTTTTGAAAATCATGAGGTATCACCCAGATTTTAAATTATTTGCTGAAAATTTACAAATCTGCTACAGCATTGGCTTAGTTTACCATCCTCTCCCTTCTATATTATGGGTATATTTTAGATTCCAAACGGAAACTCCCCATGTGATGTCTCATTTCCCCTCCTTTTCCTTCCCCAAATAAGTAGGAAAGTTGAGAGGAAGAAGGTTCATGGTTCAGTGCTTAAAAGCCGCTGAACCTAGGTATGATCCTCCCCAGCACTCACGTAAAGCATATTATACCAAAGGTGTGCATCAGAAATCTGGGATCCCAATTCTGTTATCGCAATGGGAGGCTAGTTGGAGGGAATCTGGACGCTCCCAAAACAGCGAGTCTACTACACACAGTGGCAAACATCAAGAGAGATCGTGTCTGGAAGAAGGTGAAGAGAAGACATTCCCCTTGAGGTCCACTGACCTTTCCACACAGCCTTGTGGTTTGTGTGTGTGACCCCCCAACATACACATAGATGCACACATATAAATCAATGAAATTAAAAATACCATGATCTTCCTCTAAAATAGCCAACAATTTGATAGCTTCTCATTGCAAATTAAATGACAGCTGCAGTACATTCCATTTCTTCCACCATAGAGATTTTCAACACATTGTTCATGCTGCACAATTCCCTTCTCTTCTTTTCCATGAATGGTGAACTTCTACCATTCAGATCAAATCTCCAAAGCCTGACTTCAGAACTTCCATATCCAGAGCCCACCTGCCTGCCTCTTCTGCAAAAACCATTCAGTGTGAATTATGTTTCGCATCAGACACTTGATATCAATGGCAGGGTAATGGGTACCCTTCTCCCAGCTGCAGGCACTAAATAGGTGATGCACCTACTGAGAACATAAAAACTATAATACAGAAAATTAAATATTTATCTGCTTTTTTTTCACATTATGCCAGCAATCCTCAAACTTTGATTATAGAATTCTCCATCATGGTAATATTGTCTATGATAGAAGTTGTAAGTAATCACTGTGCTTTCTGGTGTCTTTTAATAATATACATATAACCTTTAAATTAGTAATGTGCATTGCTCTAATAATCTTGAGGTCACATTATGTCTCTAAACCCTTTGAAACTTTGTACTCTTAAAATAAGCACAGAGATAGTTAACAGAAAGTAATAGGATGTGATGTGCTTCTATTCTTTTATTTGTTTACTACTGGAATTTTCATGAATTTTAAACATTTGTATTGTTAAAAGATGTGTAATTTTGTCTAATTTATAAATACTCTAGTATAGTTAAAAGTAGAATTTTATTATATTTTCATTGACAATGTTTTAATTATTTTTATGTACAATCACAAACTCAGAATTTATTTCACTTTAATTTAAATTTAATCTGTGCTATTTCATAAGGCTGTGATTAACCACATGATCTTTTTGTTTTTTTGTTTTTTCAAGGTAGGGTTTCACTGTAGTTCAGGCTGACCTGGAATTCACTATGTTGTCTCAGGATGGCCTTGAACTCATGGTGATCCTCTTACCTCTGCCTCCTGAGTGCTGGGATTAAAAGCATGTGCCACCACACCTGGCCTAACCACATGATCTTAACCTAATTATAATAACATATATTTTTTTCCATAGAGCAGATGAGTGTAAAACCTGAATTGTTCTGAGGTTCACTATTCTTATTCCTTAGAAAGAACTAGTTTTTATCATCACAATGTTATCTATAAAAATAGTGAACACTTTATCATCTTTCCATGATCGCTATTAGATATCAATTAAATAATTCTAAGAGCTATGGAAGTGTGGCCCTATTAACTATGCACCATCAAATTTGTGTCTCTTACTTCATGTATATGAGCCAGCCTGCTACTGTTATGATATCTGTGCATCTCCCTCATACAAATGGAAGAGAAACTCAACCTTTGGACTGCGACATACAAATAATAAACCATTTAATTCTATTATATTATATTGTATTGCTTAATACACTGGAATTTTTATTTTGTTGAAGCTAAATTCTATTTCACTAAACAAAGTTGAGTTCATTTCTCATTTTTAAGCAACTGTGCTATCATTGTCATAATTAACTAAATAAAACACTCAATTGCATATTAAAGGCAACATGGATATCAAAACCATCATGCATTAATGTACATGAATGTTGGTAGGTCTGAATAATAGTGATGGCTCAAAACACAATATAATTGTGATTCAACTTAAAAAAACAAAAAGTTGAAGGAAATAGAAATAAATAAATAAATAAATAAATAAATAAATAAATAAATATGAATTCTGTTCTAGTACTGTGAGCAGATCGATCAACTGACAGTGAGTTTATCAAGATTTTAAAATATTTTTTTACTTATTTTCAAGCAGAGAGAAACAGACAGATGAGAGAGAGAGAGAAAGAGGGAGGGAGACAGAATGGACACAACCGAGCCTCCAGCCACTGTAAATGAACTTCAGATAGCGTTACATTGATACTGGTAATTGAACCCAGGTCCTTAGTCTTTGCTGGCAAAGGTCTTAAACACTGAGCCATCACTCCAGCCCCTATCAGGTTTTATTTGTATGCTAATAGCTTTATTATTATTAAGAGGATGTATACATACATATGAATATACTTAGAAGTGTAAAAAATGCATGTAAATCAGAATGTACATTTTACCAGTTGCTTTTCCATAATTAACACAAAAGCTTTATTCCATGAGCAGCCAGGGATGGCAGAAATGGAACATGCAAAGCTGCTCTCTTTGTTTTTCAGAATAAGGTGAAACCTATAGTTTATTCAGAGATTATGTTACATTACTTTCCCATTTAGAATAGTATTATAGAACAAACACTGTGCTTTCCTACAAGTCAGATCTATAATATTGGATTTGGGCTCCATGTAAATTTTCAAATTATGTACAGAGAATAAAAGGCTATTGCTCAAATCCTAGATTTAAAACTATAAGCTCTTAAAAATCAGTGTTTGACTTTTTAAAAGTAGAAATAACCATCGCTTCCAATTCCCTAGAGAAGTTTCAAGCACGTAAAATATTTTTAACACATTTAGTAAGGTTAAAAGTGCAACAAAACTCTGGTTTAAACATTTCGAGGTACATGATAACAGGGACCTTCGTACATCACTAAATTTATACACAAAGCATTTTTCTGAATTCTCTCCTGAGAAACACAAAGTGCAGAATTGCATAACCTTTCTGAGATTGTAAACAACCCAGCTAGCCTCACCAGTCAGACTTCCCTGAGTGAGTAGATGTCCTGAAGATGAATGCTACTTCAACAACAGGATAGCTTATATAACTTTGATGTATTCTGTAGAGTTGTTGATCCCTGAATAATTTTGCACACCTGAATCTTGATCCACTCCCTGTAATACCATAAGGTGCCATGGTCTATAGTATGGACAAACATAGGAAAACCACAGAGCATGCCACCTCAGAACCTGCTATCACAGGTCAGAAAACAGTGTTCAAAGATCTAGTAGCCTGCTTGCTAGAAGCTGGTGCATTTTATATAGAAATGCTAGAAAATAATGAAAAATAAGTACAAATAATGATTTGTATCTTTATTAACTGCAACTTATAGACTTGTAGTCAGGGATGTGGGTATGGGTCATGACATTCTGGTCTCTGGTGTACTTTAGAAGTTAATTATTTTAATATGTGAATGCTTGAAGTGCCATGAGACGTACAATGATAAATATCAAAGGGGAGAAATATTTTTAGATTTAAGAATTTAAGATCATATAGAGGCTACAAATATAAGTATAGAACTTTACAATTTTAAACTATTGTATGAAATGCTATATTTGCTGAAGTGTTTCATTGCATAAGTTCATAATGACTGATTCCATAGATGTGTTAAAATGATAATAAAAAAGGAGAAAAGGGATAAATGGTGGTATGGAACAATAACATACATCTTTGTAAATTCTTATTTAACTAACACTACTTAAACATACCTAACACAGCTGGGACAAACATCCCACCAAGCATAGCTTATGGGAGGAAAGGGGTTTATTTCAGGCTGACAATTTCCAGGGGAGACCATCAATGATGGAAGAAGCTGGATCCCTTTCATGGATCCAAGCACAGAGAAACAATTGCAGCTAGCAAACACCAACACCAGCAAATACAAACTTCCAGAGCTCGAACTTCTTTTTTCACACATAGTAGATCTGGACTCAGATCCATCCCCCAAGCACACCTCGGGGCTACACTCCCATTCATCCATCCCCAAGAACACACCCTCTTGTAGCAGGGATCTGCCTGTTAGGGGCTCATTTGCCAGCTCAGTTTTAATAAAACACCTATGTTTATTGGGCTACACATTTAAACTATTACATTCAAACAACCACACATAATGCTTATCAAGTGCACACATTTGACAATGGAAAATCTAGTTAATTTTGTAATTAAAAAAAGAAAAGATAATTAAGAAATCCCATGGACTCATGAGGACACATCACATTTTTTTCCAAGAAAAACAAATATATGTCCTTCTACATGGATTCAATTTTTCTCTCTGATTGAGGATAAATTTTTATTGTAATGGATTTGACCTGTTCTTTTCTTCACTTCATTAACATCAGAAATGCATGTACTATCAAATCAAAATTTATCATTCAAGGATTCTTTAACATAATTATCTACAAACAAAAATAGCCTTTGTGTGTGCTCATTAATCATGTACAGGTTTATCATCCCTAGTCACAAATCTAAAAGCCACATGCTTTAGTATCTGAAACTTTAACTTATGGACAGGACATTTTGAGTGAATATTTGCATATGTGACATCATGTGATAGTTAAACAATCAAATCTTATGCACACTAAAAATAAATATGATAGCAAAATACCTAGAAGCTTTTGAATAAGTTGTCATTGAAACATCAATCAATTTCATGCTTTAATTTCAGTTGTAACCTCAATGACATCTCATTACACTTTTGCAAATATTTTAAAGTCTGAAAATTCCAAAATCTGAAATGCCAAATAAATCATACTCAGCATATCACATATAGGTATTTTGAGGGCAGGGAAGTGCATCAGCAGTTAGAGGTGCTTGTTTGAAAACCTGCTTACTATAGTTACATCACACCCATTACCCAAGAAAAGCTGAATATTTATCTCACTTATCTGTGACAAGGGGAGGTGGATCCAGGAAAATTCAAAATTTAGAAACCAGCTAGTGTGGTGCACACAGCAGCAAGATAAGAGAGACCCTGTCCCAAGGAAGGCAGAAAGAGAAGACCAATACCCTGAGGTTGTCCTCTGATGTCCACACATATCTACACACACACACACACACACACACACACACACACACACATATTTGTACGTATGTATGCTTATGAACATATAATTTGAGTTTGCTTTCAGTTATAACAACAATCTTAGGTTAGACATGATTTAAAGGAAGATTTAAAGTGCTATACTTCAAATGTCATGTGTATAGACAAAGAGGTATCAATGTAAATAATATATACTCATTTGCATTGTATAAATCATTAAGATGTCTTTTGTTTGTAGATCCTCACAGTGTTTTACCCTTTGAATAGCTGAGCCTTTTCTCCATCTATCCAGCTGGTCTGTCTTGAAAAATCTATCCACGCTGATCTTGTTGTCTGAATATCTTCCTTCTTCACCTGTTTGTAAAGGAACGAAGTTTTCTCAGAATATCGACAACCTTATAACCTTTCCATCAAAGGCTTTCCCACACAGGAGAGAGCATGGGGGAGAGTCTGAAGAAGTCTCCCTAACTCTTCTATAGCAACAAGCCATTGGGATATATTTAACACCGTAAGCTGTCATGCTATGAGTCATGGGTGAGAGAGATCAGCAGAGGTCTAATAAGAATTTCTAATGGAGCTCATAACACACAGTAAAACCTGTTGCTGTGGACAGAAATGAAAATCATTTCAGATTCTAATTGCCTAATTTAAAAAAATAGGCCTAGTTTTCTATTTTTTAGGTGAATGTATGACTCATTATTTCATAGGTGCAGCATATATTCCCTTGACTGCTGACTCTCATACACCTGGACCACTGAAGTTATCTCCTGGAAAAATGAAGTTATTCAAATTAGATTAATTAGAAAGAACTATGTATTAAAATCAAAACAATTCCTAAGAATCTTATTTTTTGGTAATTAAATGCATTTTGTTTTATTAACTTTTATTAAATTGCATTGGCCATCTTTAATTTTTAATCTATTTCTCCTTTGTGTTTTTCTCTATAAATATTGTGTATGCGCTTGCAGTAAAATGTACTATGATGGACAATGATGATTTCATAGAGAGAAGAGGAAATTATTTTTATATTTATGTTTATTTGCACAGCATATGTATTTGTATCTTAAGGCTTCACATAGTCAATTCATTTCTGTTAATACAAGCTTAGACAAATTCTATACTATATACTAAATTAATTAAAAATTATTCAGATGGCAAGATTGCTTAGTGGTTAAGGCACTTGCCTGAAAAGCCAAAGGACCTCAGTTCGATTCCCCAGTAGCCACATAAGCCAGATACACAATGTGGCACATGCACCTGGAGTACGTTTGCAGTGGCTGGAAACCCTGGTGCACCCATTCTCTCTCTCACACACACTCTGGCTTTTTTCCCTCTCTCAAATAAATAAATAAATAATAAAATATTTAAAAAATGATCATTTAGTATTTCTACTATGCTCATATTACACTTGTCATAATGATATTTTTACAATAATTGTGTTTGAATTGTAATTGCAGGGAGATACATTATTAATGCTAACCATAATAAAAGTTGTTATTCCTGGACTGAGGAGATAATTCAGTTGATAAAGTGGTTTTCTCATAAGCATGAATGCCCAATTTCAATCCCCAGAACCCATAAAAAAATCCAGGCATGGTTGCACATACTTGTGCCAGTGCTTAGCCTACTTGCCAAGCTCTAGGCCAATGAGAGACCCTGCCTCAACAATTGAGTATGTTGCCTTGAGGATAGTCACCCTTTGTTGACCTCTGGCCTCTACGTGCATGTGCATTCATGACCATGTATACTTGTATATGTATAAGCACTCACCCATCCATGAACATACAAACACACACACAAAGCACACACACACACAAATTCACATGTTATTATTATTTGTACATGAAGCAGACTGCCCTTCACTCTTTGAAACTTAGAGCCCTTTAACTTATCACAGTATTTTCACACTTTTAATGATAGGAATAACCATATCTTGTTCTGAACCAAAAAGCAGAAACATATTGCTATTCGCTGACAGGCAATTTCCATTAATGAAGGAGGGAAGGCAGACCAGCTGTCAAATATAGACATACCCCAAGCATCCCAGGCCTTGAAATCCAAACAAAACAAAAGAAGAATAGATAAACGGTGGTGGTCCTGCATTTCTCCAGCTTTGCAGAATTCTCATGTTGCTAGGCATTTTGGATTCATGCTGTTTTCAAAGGCCTGTCTACTCTTACCAATGTATTCACAACTGTGACATTTACATGAATGATTTGATGTTACAGCTTTGGAAGAGTGCAAACTCGTCTTTGAAACTTAGGATCAAACACAACTTTGTATTTATCTCTCCAAGAATGTTTCTGCTTTCTTTTTCTTTTTTTTTATGATTAGTAGTTCTGCAAAAGTACCTTTGATTTTGTTACTGAATTTGGAGAAAACTTTAATTGCTTTCAGTGCAGCTAAATTTTCTGAATGTGATGTGTGCTACATGTAAAAGACCACATTAACAGTGAGTTGGGAACGGTCACTTCTGTAATTCCATCCTTGAGTATCATTTCAATTTCAACTCAATTCAAATTCCATTTCAACTCATTTCAAATTCTACTTAATCAATTCAATTACAACTGTAAAATTACAAGGATAGAATTTAGGAGAGGTGAGGCAATTTCTAGGTTTCATCCCATCGATAAATCTACTTACTTCAATGGAAACTGCCTTAAAATTAATTTCACTAACTGTGGTAGAAAAGAAAGCATGACAGTACCTACAGTGAGGTAGGCCATATAGCTTTTGAAATTTAAAAGCAGATCCTGTCCTTCCAAGTTATTTCTTAATCATACCCCACACCTTTAGTGTTCTCTCTACTCCCCAGTGCTTCGCTTTCTACAACAGCCAATCTGATGAAATTGAATTTTATTTGGAAAATAGAAAAGTCAATTTTATCAAGCATCATTCAGGCTAAATGACACATCTGAATGTCTTTAATAAGAACTCGTGTGATATACTAAGAATAAGGTTTTGTACAGTTGAATATGTATATTTCCTGGGAGAATATCAGGTAACTCTAATTTTTCAACCATGAGAATTTGGTTATATATATTTTTTGTCTTTCTTTGACTGAAACGATGTTGCTATAAAATGAGAGTGTAACTACATGCCTTGGAAGCTTGAATTTAACAAGGAGTGGTAAAATTCAACCTTACGTTAGTCATTATAATTTTTGACAGTCTTAATGTGTGAAGGAAGAATTGAACTCTAGAGCTAGAAAGGTCATCATTAAAAGACAAGATTGTCTTCCTGTGTGAAACATATTTATATTAGATAATTTGCTTGGCTAGGAGCAGAGCTTGAAAAGTATATGGAAATCACACAAGATTGGGTGAGATTGAAAACCTTCCTTGCTGAATTTCTTCCTGCTCCTCTATACTTTACCAGTGAGTTAAAAGAAATATGACTGAGTGTTAATTGGTTTTGCTTCTATATTCCACACTTGTTATATAAAATATATTCTATTGAAATGCTGGATCAAATGAGTATGCTCTTCCCTGTCTCTTATTAAAGAAAAACAAACTATTTTGTTTTATGTTATTCAGAAAATCAAACTTATATGCTGAAATATCCCCTTATTTTGTTATTGTCTTCATTTCCTTCACATATATTTCGATCAAGTATAATTCAAAGTAGCCAATGATTTCCTTCACACACATACAAAAAATAGTTTCGTATGTTCTATATTGTTTACGCTATCAATACATAAATTTATTTGTATTGGGAATTGGAATGAGCTAAACCAGAATATACAAATACATTTAATTCTTCAAGTACAGTTAAGATAGTAAAGAATAAACAGAAGTGACATGTAGAAAGGGGGAAAGGAGTTGTAAGCTGCTAATTATGTGCTTTTTTACTCAGTTCCTGCTGTGAAGAGGAAGCCAGGACCATGTGTCTGGACTCCAAAGTTAACGTTTGTGATTATTAAGGTTGTAAACAGGAGCAAGTTTTTGTTTTGTTAGATGGGCAAAATGTCAACAGTATTTCCTTCTTAGAATAATTTGGAAAATTAAATGTTAGCATTTCTAGACATAGGCTGCTTGGAAAAGCCATTTTTGCATTGGTCCCGGGCTCCCATTCTCCCTTCCTGCAGACACCTCCACCTCCTGCCTTTCCTCCCTCCATCACCAGCCAGAGTCCTCCAACCATCCTTTTCAAATTTGCCCACTGCATCTTCTCATCGGTGCCCCACCATGTCAGCAGCTGCTGTGCACAGCAGCTCCGAGATCACCACCTCGGATATGAAGGAAAAGAAGGAAGTTGTGGAGGAGGTATCAAATGGAAAATAATCCACTGAGAGGGGGAATGCTAATGAGGAAAATGGGGAACAGGAAGCTGACAATGAGGTAGATGAAGAAGATGGTGGGGAGGAAAAGGTTGAGGGGGAAGAAGATGATGGTGAGGAAGAAGATGGTGATGAAGATGAGGGGGCAGAAGCAGCTATGGACAAACAGGCAGCTGAAGATGATGAGGATGATGATGTTAATACCAAGAAGCAGAAGACCGATGAGGATGACTAGCAAAAAAGGAAAAGTTATAGAAAAAAGGCCTCTGTGACCTGTTCATCCTGTCAGGATCTAAACTTGGTCACCTTCCAGAAGAGAGGCAGGGCAGCGCCAACCGCAGATGCCACACGCTCTTCACCACCCCACCAAAGCCACATTGAGAATTTGCAACAGGGGAGGAGGAAACCAAAACTTCTGAGGCCCTGTTTTTGTATTAAAAAGTTGATCAGCTAACCACATCCCACCAGGGCCCCAGCTGAAACCATAGAACAATGCAGGGGAAGGGCAAGAATACAGCATTCATGGTGATCAGGACACCAGAAAAAGGCTGTAGGAGATAAGCACAGAGAACATCCAACTCCAACTAAGCCAGATATCCAGAGACACAGAGGCTCCCAAAACCTCACCACTGAAGCAGAACTAAAATGACCCCCATGTGGCTCAGGGAAACTCGCCGATGAGTAGGCAGAAAGATTGTTAGAGTCACAAGTTGGGGCTTTATGCACAGAACTGGGGCATACCCCCAGAACTATTGACTAACCCACATTGCATGACCCACATTCCCCATTGATGAGGGTCCCTTTTGAAAGTGGGAGGACAGGGAGGAGGTCAATGGAACCAATACTATGAATTTAAAATCAGAATAATATAAATAAATAATATGTATTTTAAAAAAGTGATTTTAGGGCTGGAGAGATGGGTTGGCAGTTAAGGCACCTGCCTGCTAAGCCCAAGAACTTGGTTTCAATCTCCAGGTCCCACTTTTAGCCAGATGCAGCAACACAAGGGCGCAATGCAGCACTTGACCACAAGGGGGCTCACACATCTGGATTTTGTTCACAGCAGCTGAGAGACTGATGGCGCGCCCATCTCTATCTCCCTCTCCCTCTCTGTCTGTCTCTCTATGTGTCTCTCTCCAAAAATAAATAAAATAATTTAAAAAAATAAAAAGTGATTTTAAATGGCAATTTGTTTGTATTTTTTATTTGCATTTTATATTTTTGTACATATTGTAAGGGTCAGCCATTTTTAAGAACGTATGACCAGACCAGCCTTCAGAGTGTTCTTTGCCTTACTTCTGCTTTTCTTGTGGTGTGACCATGTTTATTATAATCTCCAAGGAGAAAAAAAAAAAAAAAAAAATCCTTGTAAAACAACAACAAAAATATCTTATTTCAAGCATTCCAGTAACTATTTTTGTGTATATACCTAGCTGTACTCTAAGTAGTTGGTTTGTATGAGATGGTTAAAAAGGCCAAAGATAAAAGGTTTCTTTTATTCCTTTTTTTTTTTGGGGGGGGCTGTTTGATGTATGTGTGAAATAATGTCCAACAATAAATCAGAATTTTATTTTGCTGAGTTGTTGTAAAAAGTTACCATTTCTATTATATGCAATACCATATATATATATTCTATTATATGCAATACCATATATATAATCACTACTCTCTATCTTGTCACACACTTATGGGTGGATGTTCTCTGTCTCTTTCCTAGACCAGAAAGGCAGTTTAGCAGTTTGTGATTTGGAATTTGAATTGACATTGACCTTGTCAAAGAAGGCTGGAGAGATAGCTAAGTGGTTAATACACTTGCCTATAAAGCCTAAAGACCCAGGTTCAATTCACTAGAACTCAGGACAGCCAGGTGCACATGGTGACACATGCATCTGGAGTTCATTTGCAGTGCCTAAGAGCCTGGCACACCCATTCTCATTTTGCTGTCTGTCTTCTTATAAATAAATAAATGAATAAATAAATAAATAAATAACAAAACATTTAAAAAAAAAAAAAAAATGTCAAAGAAAATGGCCTTGATTTTGCAATACTTGGTGGAGGACAATTCTCTGTGAATCTTTACAAGTTCTGCTTTTCTTACCCTCGGGGTTTGTCCTCCATTTTGGTTTGTCCTGGGGAGGATGTGTTGTAAGTAGCCTTTAATGACATAAAAAGGCAGACATAATGTCTTCCCATTAGATACCTACTTGTGTTGGAAAGCACTGGTCTTCTTTATTCCTTGAGCTTCTTACTAAACTAAAGGAAGTGATTGTCACCATATCGTAAATTTCACTTATTTTATTTTATGAAAGTGCTTTAAGTACATTTTTAAAAGTTTATTGAACATAATACAACAATTATTACTATCAGAAGTCCAAGGAATTATGCAATGGGTTTAGGTCAGAAAATCTGCAGATGAAAATGGGAAGTACATGTTTGAAAGAAGACATTGATGTAAAACCAGGAATCTTTGAAATCCAATGTAGAACTAATGGTTTATAAGAGGCCCTGACCCAGTTTTCTGTTTAAAAGTAAAAGAAAAAAGTGTCAGGATGTGCAAATATTTATTTTTATCTGTGCACTCAATATCATGAAGCAGAAATATATCATTGAAGGGAGGGGAGGGAAATATCATGCAATTTTTGTATGTAAGTATAGAAGTTGTCAATAAAAAAATTATATATATACATATATATATATATATGTATACATGTATACATATATGTGTATATATATATACATATACATAATTTTTATTGACAACTTCTATACTTACATATATGTATACATATATAAATGTGTATATATATATATATATATATATATATATATATATATATATAGTTGAAATAGATGATGTCTCTCTAATCCTAGCCTGAAGACTGAAGAGATGCAGGGATCTATTTGCTGCCCTTACAAGGCTCTTATTTTGTTTCTCCATCACCCTATACATAGCTGGCACCTTTAAACAATTTGCCTTCTAGCAATAAGTACCCTGAGGACCAGACAATAGGCAGGGTAGGATGGAGAGTGTAAGGGTGGGAAGGAACAAGGGGGTGGGAAGGAGAGTAAGGGTGGGGGGACACAAATAGGGACCCAAAAGGAAATAATACTATAAAACCCTATATTCTGAACAACAGACTAAAACATTGATCCTTCATCAGGCCCGCAGAGGGAACACCAGAACCACAGGGAATAGGAGAGAACATCATGAAGACCAACCATAATCTTATCCTGTTTCTCTCTCTCTCTCCTCTCTATACTTTCTCTTTTATATTACCTATCTTTTACTTCCCTCACCTTCCTTGGTGCTGACTTATAACTCCCAGCACCAGCATGGGGTTAACTTTCATAATGAGCTGTTGATCCCAGAGACCTACAAGGTTTCCCAAAAAAGATAGATTTCTGTCAGAGTTTTTGATGACCCACCAAAGGTTAATGGTAAGACCCTACTGTCAAAGACAGCATACATGGGTGAGACAAAACATGGAGAGACCTGGTCAACATCTGGAAGAGGGTCAGTCCCCAGACAGTTAGCTAGTCTAGTGCCAGAGGGTGCGACTGGGGCAAAATGACCAACATCTGCCCAGACAACTCACATTCTAAGCTACCCAGCAGGAAACAACCTGACATAATGCTCAAACAAGTGCAGGAGTGGCCATGGTGAGTAACCAACTGCTCTTGATTTTGCTAATAGATCCACTCAGTGGAATGGAACTCATTACTGGAACTGGGAAATAAGTCAAAACCATGTACAAAAAATGAGCCCAGTCTCCAAGATCAAGCTCCTACCCAATGTGGGCTAGAAGAGGGCCTATAAAATACGCATATAAAATTCTCTCTAAAATAACTATGGCCATCCTATCTATCTAGTACTAACTTCTCTCTCTGTTGGAGAATTTGCTTATCTTTTTCATATGGATGACAAACCTGAAGGGAGGATCAGCCTATCACACCTCATCAGGGCCCCAGCTGAAACCATAGAGTAATGTGGGGAAAGGACAAGAATACAGCTTTCTTGGTGATCATGGCACCAGAAAAAGGCTGAAGGAGGTAAACAGAGAACACTCAACTCCTACTAAGCCAGATATCCAGAGACACAGAGGTTCCCTAAACCTTATCACTGAAGTAGAACTAAAATGATCCCAGCATGACTCAGGGAATTTTAAGGAAGAGGGGGCAGAAAGTGTTAGAGCCACAAGTTGGGACATTATGCATAGATACTTGGCCTATCCCCCATAACTCTTGACTATCCCCATAATGCATGACCCGCATTCCCCATTGATGAGGGTCCCTTTGGAAGGGGGAGGACAGGGAGGAGGATAATGGAGTCACCAATATGAATGTAAAATTAGAATAATATAAATATGAAATAAATTATAAAAAAGCACAAGTAAATTTCAATACTGTCCATTTAATTTCTCTTCCATTTTATCTGCTGTCATTTAAGAACAATCTGACTTTTTACTTGGAGATGAGATGGTTCCTCCTTGAGTTTAATTATCACCTCCTCAGGCACTATACTTCTGTAATTGGGCACTGAGTTTAGTAAAGATCACAAAAAGCTTAAAGGAAAGGAAGAAAGGTGCCAGGCACCAGTTAGCATGGATATTGTGGTTTTGGCTTTTCTTTCCTTAGTGCCTGGTGATTACCAGGAATGTACCAGTTGATTTGTCTTCAAAAGATGTTCAGAATGATGGCAAAGGGCAGGAATTTACTGAGAAGGCTCTTGTCTATTCTCTGTGTCAGTGTGGATGCCAGTCCCACAAATTGACGAAGGAATAGTACATTCTGAATTGGGACTCATTTGATCATCAAAGCCTAAAGAAAACATCTAATTTTCTCTGGCCTGCCTACAGATTATAAGATAACAGAGCTTACAAAATATAAATTGCAATCATTTGCCTATTTCCCAGTTTTTCAAGAAACAAATGCCTTTTAGTGTTCAGGACTGCAGTTACCAGATTAACATTGAAATATTTGGTTCCATATTTTCTATTGCTCTTTCTTTCTCATTGTAATTTAATTGTATTAATAAATCATCATATGTTGTTTAAATGTTTTGTGATCTTGCTCTAAAAACAGGGTAAGCTCCCCTGTCTCAGAATCAACCAGGGTTAGCCCATGCATCCTCCATGAACCTTCTCCTGGGACAGGCTGAAACCTGGCTCTGTGAAAAGGGAAAGGAGGATAACAAACAACTTTAAGATTTAATATGAATACTTTAGTGTCTCAATGTAATTTTTCTCATGCCTTTAATTTCTCACAAGATTCCTGATTGTCTGTGGTCCCTGAAATTCTGTTATCTCTTCCTAGAATATAGTTTTCAGTCTTTTGTGAGGCAGATGAAAAAAATGCTTTAAGAAGCACTTTTAAAATATAGGTGGCAATGAGGCCTACTTAAGATACACAACAACCTAGATGGTTATAGTTTAACCACAGGTGAACTGTTAATTTGATATATAATAACAGAAATGTACTTCAGTTTCAACTCTTTAATAAGTTGGTACATTTGTTTATGTCACCTTGTCTTATGATGTCAAGGTTAAAATTCAGTTTCAGTTCACTTTTATTGATCTACTCTTGATCACATTTATTAAAATGTTTATATATATATATATATATATATATATATATATATAAACATATATATATATATATATATATATATATATATATATATATATATATGTACGACATAGACAGATAGAGGCAGATAGAGAGAAAGAATGGCCATGCCAGGGCCTCTGGCCACTACTAATGAACTCCAGATGCATGCATCATCTTGTGCAATCAAACCTGGGCCATCTCCCCAGCCCCAAAACTAGCTTAAGATAGTCCATAAAGATAGCAGTGCTTCTATATTTGCCAATTTTAATGGCAAAACTGAGTCTTAAGGAAATCAAGCTTTCTTTAAATAGTTGGGTTTCATGTCTAAGCTTTATTTAAATGTCACATAATGAGTCATGGATAACAAAAATAATAAAACATGAAATTGCTTTATGTTAATCAAACTTTTCTAAATGATGTACATTTGATTAATTTATATTGATTTATTTCTGGATTAAGTAAAGTATATTGCTTGTCTAGCTGTGTTCTTCTCTTTCAAAATAAAATTTATCAAGGGTTATATCTTATCCAGAAGACAAAAATAAGGTTATTTTAAAACTAAACTATTTAGTTTATCAATGACCAACATCTATTTTACCTCTGTAAAAATAATGTCTTTTATATATATGTACCAAATTATCTTAGTCAATATTTTATTTGGTAAGCCACTCTCTCAGTTATGATAATACAAGAAGTACCTATTGCTAAAAAAAAATAAATAAATAAATGCACACAATGGCTCTCAAGACGATATGTCCTGCTCCAAGATATATGCTCACCTTGACACAATTATGCTCATCAAAGAGCAATTGTCTGCTGAGCTCTACTATTCTTGGCCTCCAAAGATTCACTTGTTTATTTTCACCTTTCCTTGAGTAATTGATGTGTTTACTCAATTTTTTTTTAATTTTAATTTTTTTAAATTTTATTTATTTATTTATTTGAAAGAGACAGAAAGAGAGGGAGATAGACAGCGAGGGAGAGAATGGCTCTGTCTGGGTCTCTCACCACTACAAATGAACTCCGGACTTATGTGCCACTTTGTGCATCAGGCTTTACTTAGGTACTGGGGAAATGAACCTGGTTCCTTTGGCTTTTCTGGCAAGTGCTTTAACTACTAAGCCATTTCTCCACCCTTCAATTTAAATATATAGATATATGTTTATTTATTTGCAATCAGACAGAGAAAGAAAGAGAGAGAGAGGAAACAAGAGAGAATGGTGTGTCAGGGCCTCTAGCTGCTGCAGCCGAACCCCAGATACCTTGTACTGGCCACTGTGTACTTCTGGCTTTATGTGGGTACTGGGGAACCAATCCAGGGTCATTAGGCTGTATAGGCAAACAACCATTGAGCAATCTCTTTAGCCTCCAAATGTTTTAAAATAGTTGCCAGAACCTTATCTTGCCTTAGTTTATTTTCTTTGGACATGGACAATTCATAGATATTTATTTAAACTGATTAATGTAAATTTTTTTGGTAAAAAAATTATTTCCAGGGATGTTCACATATTCCCCGGTACTGAAAACTGTTAGATATTTAAAGGTAAGATATGTATGCTTTCTATGTTTTAAATAGGGCTTACAATATCTCCTTACAACTTACATTAGATATTAGAAAGCACAAGTTAAACTTTTATACTATCTTTTAATAATATCTGTTTTGCTAAAGACAAAAAGAAAATCAGATGTGCTCTGTATGCACATTTTATCCCAAGATTTTTAAATGGTCTTTAGGGGTGCTCAGTAACAACATGAAGAAGCCAAAGGCAATGAGTATATTGTGACTAAAAGGACCCTCAATATTTTGGTCACTGCCCCCAAGTCAAGCATACCACAGGTGGTAGGATACCTCTAACATGCTCAGAAGCTCCAGTAAGTCACCTGTGCTCCTTATCAGAGCGGTCATGGAGAGGCAGAAGTTGGACTTCAGACAGTGTACAGTCTGCAAGGGGCAGGTAAGAACAGAGGAAGTCACTGGGTCAGTAAATCTGACTCATCCCAGCACATGACTAAAATGTTAGAAAAAGCCATGGGTGTCTCCCGAGTTCCTGAAAGTAATTTCAAAAGGACTACAACTGAACTTAAAAAAAAAAAAATGTAGTTAGCCAGAGTCAAATGTTTGAGGATTAGTCTTCATCCCACCCTCTCCAAGGGCCCTTCTTACCAGATGATCTCTCCATGGTCCTATTGAGGGTTATATATTTTAGTCTTCGATCCAGGAAGAAGGTGTCTATTATATCCGCTCATTTTGGATTTGGTTTTGTGTGTTTCTCTCCACTTCTTTCCATTCCCCTTAACCTAAACCCTTCTATCCCTCTTGTCTCACCCTCAAGTTTTCTGCTGTTCTAATTTAGGAAACACAGATGAGGGAATACATGGCATTTGTCTTTTTGTTCTTGTGAATGTTTGCTTAGTATGATGTGTTCCAAGTCTGTCCATTTTACTACAAATTTCATTGTATCATTTTCCATAGTGCTGAGTAGAATTCCATTGAGTATATGTGCAAAATCTTCATTATCTATTCTTCAAACAATGGACATCTGGGTGCATTCCAGATTTTAGCTATTGTGAATTGAGCAGTTATAAGCATGGTTGAGCAAATATCTCTGCAGTGAAGAGTGGAGCCTTTTAACCCTAAAACATTTGGCTCTGGATTGCAACTCCTAGATCTAGAAATCAGTTACAATCCATATTGAGCTGTTGACCAGAGAGACTTATGAGATCCCCAAAACAAGACAGGCTTCTATCATAACACTTGATTACAAACCAGAGGTAAAAGGTAAGACCCTATTTTTGAATACACCATACAATGCAGTCGCAGAATATCCTGAGATCCAGATGAATCTGAAAGCAAGCTAATTCCCAGATGGTTAGCCCTTAGAGTACTGAAAAGTGCTACATGGGCTGTAAGTGAAAAAATGGACAATGTCATGAGAAAGCAGGGGTCACTGCTATATGAAAACAACCAGCCTGATAAGATATATGCTCCTGTGCAATAGTGGCCCACAGTGGCCTAGGTGGATAAACAGTGGATCTTTGATTGGCTATGAGATCTGCTCAGTAGAAATTAACCCATAACTAGAACAAGAAACAAAGTCAGAACCCTATCAGGCCAAGACAGTGGACTCCATTGAGAAGTTTCCACTAGCCTTCAACCAAAAGTGAAGCTTTACCCATCAAAATCTCTCTAAAGTAACAGTGCTTACCCACTTTAACCTATCCTGATCTCACTCTCTGTTGGAGAATCTGTTTTTCTTTTATAAGCAACAAGAACTGAAGACAACCACAATCAACCAACAAAACAAGAATATATAGCTAACTTGCTGACAGGAGTTGAACCACCTCTCACACCGTAGCCAGGGCCCAAGTGAAACCACAGAGGAACTGGCAAGATCAGCAAGTGTGCTACTTCCACAGGGAGCCTGATAACCTAGGCCAGGGTGAAAGAGACAGACACTGAGGATACAAAAAGCACACTACAGCAGAAACCCTGAAAACTGAACACTAAAGTAGATTTAAAGCACACCACAAAGGCTCTGGTATGTTTGTGGAAGAGGAGGTGGAAAGAATGTAAGAGCCACCATGTGGGAGGGAATATCCATAGACATAGCTCTCCCCGCAATGACAGAATGACAGAACTATTTGGTGAATAGCAGCAATCCCACTAAGGACTGCCTTCAGTGGAGTGGTGACAGGGAGGAGGGAAATGATGGTACCAGCATATAATGTGTCCATGAAAAGTTTCTGCTTTAAAATGCTTCAAAAATAAATATGCAATTAAATTTTGGCTGCCTACTTGATTTTGAACACATGGCAAGAAAATATAATACTACTTCATAATATAAACAAAAATTCAGTTATACTGGCTTCCCCACTTAACTCTACCTATATCTATATCTATATCTATATCTATATCTATCTATATCTATATCTATATCTATATCTATATCTATATCTATATCTATATCTATATCCATATCTATGCCTATATCTATCTATCTATCTATCTATCTATCTATCTATCTATCTATCTATCTACTTCTCTTTGTCCTACACTTAGGGTTTATATTACTAACTTTTTACATAAATGTATGCATGTTCTTCATAGAATAGAATCATTTATTGATAACAATCATAATGTTCTTACTATTTATTTTTGTAAATGTTACCTCAGGTTCCAAAGGAACATACCAAAGAAAAGGGCCTGTAAACATATAGAGATGAGAACTCTCATTAGTTTACAGGACTAAGTAGGAAAGCCTTTCTATCTTGAGTGTTTAGAAAGATTCCCACCTGGATGGGAACTCTTCCACACATTGCACCCCTTTTCAGCTAGAAAAAGGTGTAGTGGTCATCACCTAATTTCCTTAATGATAGCTAGGGTTACTTTGTATTTTTATTTTTTAAATTTATTTTAGAGAGAGAGAGTCACTTCTTAGAAGAGAGAAAGATGGATATCAGGAATGAGGTTGTCACCTTTTTAGGCATATGGGACATAAGGACAAGAGAACATAAACTAAAAGGCTTTTGTGGCTCTCCCACATGTAAACAAAATGTTATATGTGTAGATATTCTAGATGATTCTAATGTCTCCTTTACTGTAATCCAGAATCAAGCCATGTCAAATGACCCCACTTTCATTTTCCCTGGTTATTTAAGAAAAAGAAGAGCAGTTTCCCTCTGATCAGAGGAACAAAGTCCACTGGTCCAGGCTGGAGTCTGTTAATCACTCATCTGGTTACAGAATTACCATAGACATGCAAGGAATAGGAATCCCCTTAATAAGACAATGTACTACATTCCAATGAAGCTCCTCCCCCACTACAGTTTCTCAGAGACCCTCACTGTGAAGTCAGCCCTCTTTGCTGAATTCTAATTCAAAAAGCATAACTTTTCTTTTTTCTTTTTCTTTTATTCATTTTATATTTAAATGCCATGATCTATAAATCAAGGACATATTACTTACTGTAGTTTGAAAAGAACATAGCTTAGACTTGGAAAAATTTACTCTCTTGCTCAGATTGAACAGCTGATATGTGAGGGAGCTGAGATGTCAAGAAAGGCAGTCACAGGGATTCCATATACAATCCTCCTAGAAAGCATGCAGGTGAACTGAAATATGAGGTCATAATGTCTTCCAACATTATACTCTTTGGTTGGTCCCGTAACAGTCAATGTGCAAGTTACCTGTGATACAGACAGTTTATTTTGTTAATAAACAGATCATTTTTTATGGTATTATAGGAAAATTTTAGAAGCAATATATAAGGAGAGGAAATTTTTCCTACATGTTTGTTACTGATATGGTATGCTCATTATATTTTTGCTTAACAACTGTAGAAACTACATAATTAAATATTAACTCAAATTTCCTTGTGAATATAGTTT
The DNA here is from genome assembly GCA_036365145.1 of Orientallactaga sibirica. Taxonomy (NCBI): domain Eukaryota; kingdom Metazoa; phylum Chordata; class Mammalia; order Rodentia; family Dipodidae; genus Orientallactaga; species Orientallactaga sibirica. The sequence continues at coordinate 5,436,978 of JAEOAD010000043.1, read as the reverse complement.
AGTAGTTATGATAAGCCACAGTTCCCTAGTGTAAATCTGTTCAACTAAAATATTTTGCCACAGGAAATTATAACTTATCAGGAATAATTTCCTTTAAAATCAATTATAGTGAATATTCATTTAGGTTCTGGGTTTCAAATGTCAGTCCATAAAAATGCATTGCACTTAGCTAAATGACATTAAGTTACTTTTAAAATTCTCAATTGTGTACACTCCTAGGATCTAATTAATGCCTCCCCTACATGCTGTTATGAGTACCTATATCACCTGAAGAAATGTTATCCTTTCATTTCTTCCTACCATTTAGCTTGCTGTTTTAATTTATGAACCAAATCTCACATTTGCCTTGCCAAATCAAGTTTCACCTTGCCTTGGTATTAAGGTGGATTGCCAATGTCACAGGAACACAGATTTAAAAGAAAAGAAAATAAGGCAAAATAAAACTATTGAAATGAAAGAATACTGGTATTTTAATTATTGTATCCCAATAGCACTTAAATTCCTTAGTCAGTGCTATCTAATTGGTATGTATAATGTAAGTATAAGTATGTCATATAAAACATCCACTAGCTAGTTAACTAACCAAAATTTCCATTAAATATGGTGCAAAAACACCCAAACATGCAGATTGAGATGATCAGAGGTTTGTATAAATTTGAAAATTAAAACCAACTCCCATTTAACTGACATTTTATTTTGTAATTCCTTAGAAATTTGAGCATCTCTAATTATTTTTCCTGTGGGCTCTGTTCTTTACTATTCTCAAAAGTGGAAGAATGATAACATGTGGATCAGTTTTCCATTTGGGCCTATCTCAATAGAAAATCATTTACCAGATTTATTTTCTACTTTCTGCTTCAGTTATATCAGATCAATTTTGAATTCAGTGAACACAGTGAAAATAGGCAAAACAGATAACTTAACTTGAATGCATTCCTTAAATCCTTAAATGTATCATTTAGTTGATGTAATAACTTTTCTAGTACTTAATATACAAAAATCACATATTTAGGCAGTGGGAGACATTCATTGCTCAGAAGTAATGTATTAATAGTGAAAATAGTGGATGCTGAATATTCAAGCTTGGCCAGACAGGCCCAATGACTGAATGGGTGCAATAGTGGCGTGTCTACTCTTGGGGTAACCAAGTGCTCCATAATTGGACTGAAGGCCCTCTTTACGGGAGGGAATACATACCCGGTACTGAAAAACCTAAGTAAAAGTCTATGGTAGGTGAGGTCATGAGCCTTGGGGGTATAAGCCTGCTCATGTCTGACTAAATGTATATATTATTCCCACCAAGCTGCCCTGGGGACACTACACTAAATGTTCATGTCCACATATTAACGCTATTCTCACTTCTGGCTAGAGAAGCTTCTCTTTTCAGATGGTGATGACCACTGGGATGACACAAAAGGCAACATAGTGCTGAGAAGAAGGGATGGAGGAGTGCCTAGCACTGAAACACCTCTGTCACATCCTCCAGTGGCTCAGGGACCATTGCGGAAGAGGGGGCGGATAGAATGGAAGAGCCAAAGGAAGGATATGACCTCTTACTATGCAGCTGCCCAGACAGAAATTGGCCTCGATATCCATGATCTTGCAGTGTCTAGCAATACCTTTGCAAGACCCTCAAAATAGAAGAGAAAGATGATGTCATCAAATTAGGAGAGAGACTAATGGAGAAAGGGAGGGGATATGATGGAGACCGGAGTTCTAAAGTGGAATGGGGGAGGGGAGGGAAATATCAGGTGGGTTGTTTTTTTGGTATGTAAGATTAAAAGTCAATAAAAATTTTAAAAAAATAATAATTATTGTCCTGTATTATTTACCACTTACTTCTTTACAAAATGGAAGATATTTGATTAGCACCAATTTTGAAAACTAATACTGATGATAGATGTCACAACACATCTACATTTATTTCAAGTTTGCTCTGTGTGAGGCACAACTCAGCACATTTCTATGCTGGACTCCCCCACTGGTTTACAACATAAAGAAGTCTTGAACTCTGTACTAGTTTTCTTATACACATGCACTCATGATGAAATTTAATTAATAGATTAAATACAGTGAAAGACTTAGAGTAATAATGATGTAGACTGTTGCTGCAATATGTTATAATGAAGTTCTTAGCATCATTACTTCTCTAGAGAAGGTATTAACATTACATAGGAGATTCATGAATGCAAGCTCTGTGATATGTAGTAGCCAACCCAGCAATCAGGAAGTCTAATAAATGACTAACAATGGGGTAGTGTATACAGAATGGATTTGCTGGAAAGAGTAATGATTCATGTACTTGGTCTGCCAGAACAGGATAGCCCAGGAGTTCATCATAATGCTCATAACTATATAAGAATTTAAAGTTTATGAATTGTTTATTTCTAGAATGTTCCATCTATTTTTAGACTGTTTTTCACTCTGGATATCTGAAAGCATAAAAGCAAACCATGCATAGTGTTTGTATGTGGGGGATGATACACAATCTCTTACTAAATGAGAACCTCATGTCATGGACTGTGATAATCCTGGTTCAATGATGAAGGGAAAATGGCAAATAAAGATGAATTATTTTGGCAAATGAATGGTTGCTATTAAAATCGAAATATGCCTACATTACCATCCCAGTCACTTCTGAGAATTCCACTTTCTCACCAGCCTAACTCTTTTCATTGGAACAAATGGGAACTTCAGTAAGAGAATTTGCATTCAATTCCCAAGATGCAACTGTGACATGCACAGCAGGAATAACATCACCTCTTGCAATCTATATAACCACTGGTAAATACTAAGAATTTGGAATTGCCAGTGCTAGAGTAAGATGGCAATATCACTTATCAGAATTGTGAGGGTTTAAGAATGAGGAGAGATTGAGCTTGAAAGATGGCTCAGAGTTTAAGGTGCTTGCCTTTAAAGCCTACGGATCTAAGTTTGATTCCCCAGTACCCACTTAATGCCAAATGTACAAAGTGATGCATGCATCTGGATTTTGTTTGCAGTGGCTAGAGACCCTAGCAACCTATTCTCTCTCTTTCTCTCTCTATCTGCGTCTTTCTCTATCTCTCTCAAATAAACAAATAAAATAAATACTAAAAATCATATACAAAAATAATAAGAATATTTCTTTTATTAAACAATCTCTTCAATATCACCTTACCTTCATTTTATCTTTAGGAAGTAAGTATATTAGAAAAATACACCAAGTCACACAGAAAACATAACAGTGTTCGTTTGCCAAGTCCACATTTCCTTAACATTGCCTTACACTGAACTAAGATCCTCACTCCAATCACACCTTTAATCTTTATGAATGGCTTCTGTCATTTTTATTATTTTACAGTTCTCCCTGCTTTAAGTCTGTATTTTTGTCATCACATGTTCATTTTTAGCTTAACACAGTACACACCTTTTGCCCTTATTCTCCACTCCCCAAACATAATTTTTCTCTATGAGAATCAGTGAAGTGACTCTGTTGTAATTTTCTTGCTTTCAGATATGCAATGTTTTCTGAAATTTTTCTTACCATATTTGTAAATTACAATATGTCATCTACTCCTTTCCCTCCATTACCACCCACACTAAAGTGGCTTTATGGTGCCTTTCAATATTTGTTTGTCAGTGTAAGTACCAACATTCACACAGTTATACAAACTAGCATTCAAACATCAAATGTTAAAGTGTAAACTTTATATCAAACAGGTATAAAAGTTCATTTGATTTCACTTCTTTCTTAAAGACTGTTAAATTGCAACCCAATGTGACACATATATTATAATAAATATTTGATATATTACTGATAAAATTTTCTTAACATATTAACTTTAAAGACAGGTGTTCCAAATCTTACAAAACAAAGAAGATATAAATTAGAGTGTATATGATATTAGGGGAGTATGTTTGGCTCTGCAGAGAAAATAAAGTTAAGATTCTTGTTTTGACAAGCATTAAAAAATGTATATAGACCATAATATTTGCATACCTCTTAAAAAAAATCTTCGTGTTCTGGGAGTGATGCACATGCCTTTAATCCCAGCACTTGGGAGGCAGAGGATCACTCTGTGTTTGAGGCCAGCCTGAGGCTATGTATATGCATATATATGCCTTTGTGAAAACACACTGTATTTCCTCATTTGACACTTTGTTATTGCTAACTGCAAAATACCATCATCATAGCTTTTGGTTAAATTGACAAAGAGAAAAAATTATCTAAAACTGAAAAAGGTAAGAGTACAGTGTAAATTTGTGAAGAAAATGGGGAAAGGTATGTATGCACACTCAGACATATTATCAAATTTCACTCTGGCCATGTAGGGAATGTGAGAGGACTCAGCAATAGTATAACAATCTCTTGGCTAAGAAATCTGTTTTCCCAGCAAGAACACTGATCCTGGAAATTTGGAGAAGAGAGACACACAGATATACAGTTCACTTGATCCCTTTTTAGCATAGATTATAATACTAGTCAGACTTAAGATCAATTATCTGGAAAGTGAATGACTTCTTGGCATAGGTAAACTAAAATGAATAGAATAAAATTATCATCATAATGAATATGAGAAGGTTATTGTTTGTTAGCTAGTTTTAGAATATAGTATGACCTGAAACTTGGTCAGATATGATTTTTTTTTTTTTTTACTTTTCAAGGTCTGATCTATTCTGATCATGATTTACATAATTTAATTTTCAGATGAAAAAAAAAATCAATGTTTATAATGGCCAGAGGGACCATTTTTCCTTTCCAATACTTGTCTTGGCTTCACATTGTCTAGAACTAACAAATTTGTTTTGTTCACTTGCTTTTAAAACTAAACAAATAAGTGAATAATGGATCAGATTTTCTCACATACTTTTCAGAAATATCCTTGGTGTTATAAGTCTCCAATTGGTCTAAAGCCAGGCTTTGCTAATTATGTTGTCTTAACTGAAAATTTGAACCATGGGTACTTGAATACATTTTATTTAAGTATATATATCTGTAAAATCATAAAGGCATCAACCAAAACTGTGCTATTGAAGCCTTGTGTTTCTGGAAGAGAAACAATCTGAAAAGCTAAGGATTTTGTGCAATTGGACATTAGCATTAATTGAAAGTAGGTTGCTTTTCAAACATGTAAGGACAAACAGAAATGGGAATTAATTTTGTCAAATGTTTACAGAAAATAAATGCAGATTTTCTGGTACGCAAAGCCAAGACTGCATAAAAGTTTAATCCAGTATGCCTATGGAGGTTAATTCCTATTATGTAATCATCACAGAAAATGTATGAGCACAGAAAGTTTTACCATTACTGAAACTTTCCAGAACCAAAATAATTCAAATGAATTTATGTCCCTGCTCTCCTCTGTCTCCCTCTCTTATTCTCTTACATACACGCACACACACTGAGCCTAGAAATTTTAATTATTCAAAGTAATCCTAGCCATTGTAGGTATGTAAGAATGACAAACAAATACAAGCATTATTCTGGTATTCCTAAATGAAAGTCATGATAAAATCATCATATATTATAGAAACACTCACTTTATTTTTAGTGTTCTTTGCACTACAAAAACAAATAGTGCAATTATATGCTTAGATAGTAATTGAGTAGTGATTTAGCCTAAAGTAAGCTTGAAGATGGACATAAGAATTCCTTACACAGTTTATGTGGATTTCTGTGTGCATCATTAACTGGGTATAAAACTGTAATGCTGAATCCAGGATATATTGTAAGATCATTAATAATTATCTCAGTGAAATGGATGTTCTGTTGTAAAAATATATCTTATGCCTTGGCCTTTCTGCAGAGGACAGTTAGTACTAACAGTCTATTGAAGATTATTTATTAAACATGTAATTGAAGTAGCATATAAATCCACTTTTGTAATTGTTTCTTTCTCTTTCCCCTTCTTAGACCACTGAAGTATTTCTGTAGCAGGGGTTCCAAAACAATTTATATGGACTAATGTTTTCTTCAGTATCATGCTGAGAGAAGCAAATCAAAGGTCTATCTATCAAAGCTATTCATTTCACTTTTCAGTTTTTCAGTTAATGTCCTTAGAATTCATGCATGTGTTTTCTGTGGCTGTGACATTAAAGAGCATTTTAAGTCCTACATAAGAAAGAAGAGTATCTTCACATTGAATGAAAGTATAAGAACAACACACCAGTGGGAGCAGTATACTACACTGCATGAAGAATATAATTCCTGAGTACTCTTCATTAAATTAGCTTTATTTCACCATTCATGAATAAATGAAAGAAGCAGTCTTAGAAATATGTCCTAAATCAGCAGCAAGCTGCCCCTTCTAAATCTCAGTGACTGTCTAGGGTAATCTTCAACAGCTGGGTGCTATTAGGATTTGTTCTAATGGTGACAATGTGGGATACGCTAACACAGGGCTTATTGCCACTTATCCAGCAGGGCCATGAAACGAGGTGACATGGTAATGAGTTGATACAAATGACTTTGTAACTTTTACACTGCTTCCAGGCTGAGGCAGGCAATCAGAGGGAAACTATTGTCTGCTCTTCGTGATGGTTTTAATGTGTTCCATTTGATTTAATACTGCTGGTAGGCAAAATGTGAAAGGAAAGTAGGTCACTGCCTCTGTGCTTTGCGAAGATAACATGGCACTAGTTACCTGGTTTATCCTAAGAGTTATATTTGCTTTTGCTGATGACAAAGATATGCATTTAAGAATATTACGAATAGCAAGGACTCAAGCTATTCTTTGTAAATATAGTCACGAAATACTTTTATGAATAGTTATTAAGCAATAATAGGAAACCCTTATTTAGAAGTGATTACAGTTCCTTAATATAAAAATGAATCATCTACCTCACATCTGTTTAGAATAAAGAGCTGTCATATAGATAATTAACATTTCAACTTAGGAATTTGCCATGTTGTAGGAATCTGGGGTAGCTGCTGAAGAGAATTAAAGTCAGTCCAGCATTATCACAAATCACTATATGTGAACATTCAAACCACATGGTACACATTTTGCAAAATATTTCATTTTCTTAATTTTAATGGAAGTTCAGAAGAATTAAACTGCCAAATATATACAATCTTTACCTCAGAATATAATTTATATTTCTTGGCCTGATTCTGTTTCAGCTCACAGCTCTAATTGAATTTAATTATAATTTTGACTCTATAGAAGACTAACTCAAGAATTAAAAATCAATGGATGCTTTAATGGACAAATAGTATATTTTAAAAATAGGATGCTTACATTTTACCATGAATATATACATGTATGTTTGCTTCCCAAGCATCATGGCAACATTTTGGGAAATTAGCTTATAATATAGTATCCATAGCATTGGTCTTGCTGAACACTGAAAATAGGGAGGAGTGTGAAATTAATTAGACATATGTTGAATGCTGCATGTGTATGTGTGAGTTTGTGGGGGAGGTGGGGGCCTGAACCTGCTGCACACTTTAAAAATCACAGGAGCCCTTCAGGCTGGCCTCTGAGCCTAGGTTCACAGTGGGAGGCAGAGTCAAATCAGCACAGCCTGGGACAAATTGGGGCCAGAGCTGCTACTCCTGCCCAGCAGCTCGCCTGTCCTACTGCTCTCCTGTGGAGAAATTATATTTTCTTAAAAAAGAGCTTCAGCTATTTACCCTCCATTGACAGGCTCCCAGTAAGGGACAGCCAGGCTTTATGCATTCATCATAATGAGGGACTTTTTGTTTGATAGAACAGCCTGGCTGGAAGCAGGAGCCATGGGACAGAGGAAGGGAAGTTCAAACCCCAATTGTCCTTTTGTGTGAAGGACAATTGATCATCTTTGTTTCTTAGGATGGTAAAAAGTAGTATTCTATATATTAAAAGTTAGGAAGGAAATTCAATCCAGACCAATGAGCTTCTACCAAACACAAAAGTCAGAATAATATTTAATATATTAAACCTATTAAATATAGTATATAAAAATTCTGATAAGATTCAGAAGCTAAAAAAAAAAAAATCTTCCCCTAAAAAAAAAAAATCTTCCCCTAAAACAAAATCTCTTATTAACAATTTCAAATTAACCTTATGCCTTTTGGGCTGTTTGAGTGTTATATGAAATGGTTGAAGTGATTTTATCCCACATTTGAGGATGTTAGAGATAATTAGATATTTTAAAATACAGGCTATTGGTAAACCACAATTTCACTTGGGAGGGACATACTGAGCAATATTGCAGACAGGGACTGACATCCTTCGGAGAAATGCTTCACAAAATGCCAGATGTGAGCCCTACTTATGTGATCAAAACACTTTAATAATAAAAGGAGATTTTAAAAAAACGAATATAATATAGTAGGCAAAACGATACTATTTAAAATGAAAAAATACCAAAAGTCACTCACATGTAGCAAATATAACATTTTGTTTATTTTTCCCTTAATTATCTCTCTTTCTCTTTCTCTTTCTGTGTGTGTGTGTGTGTGTGTGTGTGCGCGCGCGCGCACGCGCTGTGTATGTGTGCATGTATGCATGTATGTAAAGTTTGTTGGAGTTGTAATGGACTTCACTGTAGGTTGTGGAAAATTGTTTAAGTGATCCTAGTTAAAATCCTAGTTAAACTCAGTGAGTCACAAAAAAATGGCACGAAAGTAGGAACAATACTAGCTGGGAAGAAGGAGTTCAGAAGGAGTATGAGGAGAAGAAGAGAGGATAATGAATGATGAGTAATATCTAAAAACATTGCCTATGTATAGAATATTGTCAGATATAAAAGTGTTTTGAAAACAGTTTAAGTATATTTGCTGCATCGTAGCAGAGAGGGAAATATAAACAGTAGCACAGTTGCCCATTGTTAACCACAGTTTATAAATAAGTTTTACAATGTCACAGCTCTAGAAAAGTCCTGGATTAAATTTCTGTCCCAAACTGACAAGGCAGGTGTCCTGGAGGGCCAGATGTGACCTGCAATTTGGCTGTAACACAACAGTACATGCACTCAGCATGCTGAGAAGGGAGTAACTGTTAAATTTCCCTCACTTTATCATTGATAAATATTCCCCAGGCAATACACAGAAGCAAGCTAGGAAGAAATGCAGTGTTCCTTAATTCCTCAATACAGGGCATATTTATGGAGTGTTACTTGGCTCAGAGCTTTTGATGCAGACAGTAAAGAGTAAATATTATTCATTAATAATGTGTCAATTCCTTAAAATTCCATAGTATGAAAAAGACATCTTGAGTGAACCATAGAATTTTAAGGATACTTATTAAGATCAAGGCTGTACCTTTCCAGAAGATTGTGATTTTTCATGAGGTACAGTAAATAAAAAAGGCTAGTATTATAAAACTACAGTATTGTGTGTTATGTAGAAGTAAAGCCTGTTTAAAAGACAATAGAAGAAAATATCTAAAAGGAGAAATAACACAGGCTTATAAAACAGAACCACTTGAAATATGTTTTATTAAATTATATAGAATGTAAACTATAATTTAAAATAAAGGAAGCAGATTTTGAGAACTGGAAAGAGTAAACACACTGAGGTCTGGATATATTTTGGAGGTTTAATAGGCTACTTAGTTCAAATAATAATTACAGGCATGAATTTATTGAAATGAAATAATTTACATCTATCACCTATTGCATATTATTTATTATATGTTATATGCTAAACAATATTGTTATTAAATACCAAAAAAATCATTTCAACCTGGAGATTTTAAATTAACTCTACACTGATTCTTATCTTGAGACACTTGATATAATTACTCTTAGCAATACCTTTTTCTGTTTCATAAATAGAAAATTCTGAAGCCCAGAGAATAAAGATAACTTGCCAATGACACTCAGGTAATAATGTGGAGGTGTGCCCTTAGTGTGTAAACTAAATAATAATATCAACTATTTTATTCAGGTTAATGGACAGCTATATTTATTCTTAAAAAACTTCTGTCTTTAATTTCTGGAGAAATATACTTGCAATTTATCATGTACAAACATATATAACAAAATGCATTGCCATCATCATCTAAAATAGTTATGGTTCGTTAGCAAATTAAAATATATGAAATTATAAACACATCTAGTATTGGAAGCCTTCCTTTAACATAAGGAAACTCTAGGGGCAAACTAAGTGTGTAGATCAAAGAAGCAGACACAGCGTTTTGAAGATTATGAAGCAGTTTAATAACAAACATGAATATCAAACTTTTCAAAAGGTAGCATTACAATTCAATATTATTCATAGTTGTCAAGTACCAAAGGCCAGAAGTAAGATAATAAATTCAAAATAATATTAAGAATTAGAGTACCAGGTAGATCTTATTGAGATTAATAAGTTATTAAATTTTTATGAAACAGCACAATATAGGAATACAGAAACAATGCCCGTCAATGCAACAGAATTATTTGGTAACTTATGACAAATTTTTGGACATTTTGGTATACAATACTTATCTCAGAATCTTATCTAATGTACTGATCTGATCTTTGTGTTGTTACATTGTTGAACTTTGAGTGCTATCCACCTTCTTTCTGTTGTGCAGTATCGCTCGTTCTTCTTTGGTCTTCAACACCTGATCATTAATATGAATAATTTAGATACTTCTTTGCTTCATATAAAAATTGAATATAACTATGTTCATATATCTTTCAAATAAATAAAGTTTTCTCAACTTACAGTGGTTGCATGTACACTTTTTACCCTTGTTCTGGTACAAAGCGATATGCATATAGTAGGAAGCGAATTGGGAACTTGATCTTGCCCTGGGCATGCCGTATGTGGGTGGACCTGGTACTCACTTGTAAGGCTTGGGGATAAACTGTAGTTCCCAGGTAGCTGTGTGATTACAAGGTGCCAGGTTGTAATGCTTACTTTTTTAACATGTACATTTCTTGGTGTGTATTTATATTCTAGATCAAAAGGTTCCATCTGGGTGTATGCATGCTATTACCAACACCAATATTTTTTTTAATAAAATAGGCTTTGTCATGGCAATCACATGGTCCCCAGCAGGTGGAGTTTTGCTGGGATGTACTGGAAGATTTAGGAGATAGGTCTAGATGAAAGAAGTAGATCACCAATCCTTGGGGGCGCTATGTTATCCTATCCTGACTCTTTTTTTTTTTTTTTTTTTTTTTTTTTTTTTGTCTCTCTCTTTAGCTCCTGACTGTCATGTGTTGAATAGCTTCCTCTTCCACATGGTCTCACTGCCATTATATTCCATCTTGCCAAAGGCTAAAAGTTAAACATGAGCCGAAAGCTCTATTATCCTCATCATGAGTCAGCTCTTCTTTCCTTAACCAGTTTTTATTAGATATTCATCACAGCTATGAAGGTTGAACTATAATTACATGATTTTGACTAAATGTAACATAAGTGCCATGAGCATGGTTAAGGTAGATATGCTGAGTTAATAGATGATGTTTGGCAGGTATGTTAAATACAATTACAATTGTAGTATCTTTGATCAACTATGGGTTTATTGGGATATAACCCATTGTAAGTTTAACAGAATCCATACTCATGTTATCTGTGATATATTTCAAGACAGACTTTCCCAGTATGTACTTTTATTTACACAGATTACCTAGTTCCAATAAATAAAAAGCATTTCTGTTCATGCTCATGTCTATTATTTAGACTACAATGTTTGTGGAAAAACACATATGCACTTTAATCTTGCATGCCCAAATTGTCTTAAAGCATTGCTTTATAAGATGATAACATTTCACAAATCATATCTGCATGTAATTTTCAAGTCTTTGCTGAAATAATGCATTTATTGATATTATAACTTTCTGCCATTTGCATGAATGAGAAAGACATTATATTTTATTGATTGAGAGGTAAGAAAATAAAGTATAGCAGTAAATTCTATAAATACCTAATATATTCCCAGAAATAAGTCCATTGGAATATGGTTTCACAGTATTTGGACTTCTTAATTTACAAGACTTGTGCATCAGGTCATGAACTTTCTCTAATAAATTCTGTCATAGTGCCAAAAAAGGAATCAGAATAGATGGGATATAGTTAAAGGTTAATGTTTGCATACCACTTAGTCCACAAATAAATGTTTTATTTCTTTGGGAATCTTAGCTTCCATTGCAATAAATAATTAATTGCAAGCACTAGATGAGAGTTATTAAAGGTCATAAGGAAAGCAGACTTTTGAGCATTCTTTTTATTATAATTGTTTAAATGATTTAGGAATACACAAACTCTCCAGACTTCAGTACTCTACCTACAATTATCCCACAGAGTGGTGCGGGACAAAAAGCTTTTGAATCATTCTTAATTGACATAATAGAAGCCTAAAAATTCTTCACAATAAATTTGGTTGTTTATTAATTTATATTTTAATGTCTATAGCTATAGTTGTTTTAATTTTTTTCAATTATTTGAAGTTTGTGGTTAAACTTTTCTATACCCCTAAATTTTGAAGAGCCATTTTCATGTTTTGACTGTTCTTCTTCCTCATTTTGCCATGATTAAACATTACTATCAACTCACAGACTGCATCCAACTTTTTTCTCCTCCTCTTCCTCCTCACTCTCCTTCTCTTCCCCCTCCTCTTCTACTTCTTATTGTGCATACCACAGCTCTACCTGCTTCCAATGAAAGCCTAAAGACCTAGGTTTGACTCCCCAGAACCCACATAAACCAGACGCACAAGGTGGCACATAAGTCTGGAGTTTGGTTGCAGTGGCTACAGGCCCTGGCATACCTATTCTCTCTCTCTCTCTCTCTTTCTCCCTATCATAAACAAACAAAAATTTTAAAAAAATAGAAATTTGTTTCTTCCTCTTGGGTTTCTTTCTTATTGTATCCCAAACATATAAATATTTCATGTATATGTTCTTTATGGAATAAAGTTCTTTTCTTTTTTAATCAACTTTTAAAATTTTTATTTATTTATTTGCAATCAGAGAGAGAAAAAGAGAGACAGAGAGAACGGGCATGCCAGAGCCTCTAGCCACTGCAAACCAACTCCAGATGCATGTGACCCTTGTGCATCTGGCTCAAGTGGGTCTTGGGGAATCGAACCTAGGTCCTTTGGCTTCACAGACAAACACCTTAACCACTAAGCCATTTCTTCAGTCCAAATTTCTTTTCTTTAGCTTACAATCCCAAAGTGGTAACATGAATTTGAAAGTTTAGATGCAACAACCATAAGCCCAGGTATGAATAGATAACATGCTTAGTTGGGGAACTGTCTAGATAAGAAAAGATAGGACAGTGAGAAGTAACTGTGATATAACACACATGATAACAAGTATTTGTGACTGGAAATTACTTTTCAATTGGAATTTGAATTCAATGATCTACTGTCAGCAAGTACACGTTTTCAAATTACCTATGATCCTATAGGTTTAAATAATGATACTATTTTTAAAAGCCAACTTGTTTTGGAATATGTATAATTGCCCAGAATGTGCAATGTCATGAGTTGATACTCTGTTATCCAGTTGAATACTCTCTAGTTAAGAGAAAAACCCTAGAGTATACAACAATTCATGCCAAGAGATTTAATCTAGTCAAGTTGATCTAGAATCCTCATTAATAATCACAGTTAGTACATATGGGGTTACATCCAGGCTTCAATGATGTCTTAGGACTGAGAAGATGATTTGGGCCTCAGTTTTAAAGAATTCATAAGATAGCTAGATCAGTTTCAGAGCTCCTAGGTCAATTCTGTCAATTCTAAGAAAACAGCATTTATATCCTTTTTCCATGGAACAATGAAATGAATATATGAAAAATCAGTCTTGTTTCTGAGTTAAATACCCTATGTTTATCTATTAACTTTGAAGAAGAGTGCTTATCAGTCCATATGGTTTTCTGAAAATAATAGAATGTTTTCTACAATTATATTTCTTTTCTTCTCATACAATAAATATTCCTTGTTGTGGAAGTTTGGGGATGATATGTGGCTTCAAAGATGCTTTTGATTAGAATTTAAGATGGTTGCACTTGTATTTTAAATGACTATTGTTGAAGAAAGAAAAGCTCCAAATCAGCTGTACACTATGGACATTCATTCTTGTCACACTGGAGCAATGCTATTTATGATCACTATTTTTATAGCTTCATTTTTGCTCACTAGCTGTAGGATGACATTTTCAAGACCAGAGAATGATTAAATATCATAAAACTGTCACTCACCTGTTTTTTCCCCAGGCTTAAACATTGCTTACTTCTGGAATTTTCCATGTTAATACTTTTTGACCATATATAAATGAATCTATGAAAAGAGAAGCTTCAAATAGCAAGTGAGGGTACTGAATCAAAGTGTCTATTTTTCTCTCTCATGCTTACAGTGGAGAGTTTGTCTTTCCTAGTTTTTAGAAGTAATGTGTAGCCATCTGCCTAATGGTAGGCAGTTAATTTCAAGAAAAGGCAATACGATATTGGAACAGTGAGACAGAGTAAACTCTAAACAGTCTGTACATATAGTGTGTGTTTGGATTCAAGTAATCTGTTAATCATTCCCAAATGTATTTTATAAAAGAACTGATCCCAATATAATATGTTTTTTTTTCCCTAAACTTTCCTGTTTACTTTATCTTTTGGATTTATATTAGCTTGGATTTAGAGAAATATTTCCTCCATTATGCATCAATACAAAAACATGTAATTTTATTTTTTATTGATTTGAGGGAGAAGAAAAGAAAGAGGTATATAAAGAGAGAGATAGAATGGGTTTGCAAGGGCCTCCAGCCACTGCACATGAACTCTGCACACATGTGCTATTTTGTACATCTGGCTTATGTGGGTACTAGGGATTGAAACCTGGGTCCTTTGGCATTGCAGGCAAATGCCTTAACCACTAAGCTATCTCTCCAGCCCTCCATTGTGCATTTTGTGTTTAATTTATATTAGAGGTTTCTAGTCTTCAAATTCATTGTCACAGCTAAGTTCTGATTAGTCACTCACCATGTGTTAAATAAATTTATTTTAGTTTTCTTAGAATAGATCTTACATTATTTCTCAACTTTTATACACTACCATTATTTTTATTAGCACTTTTAAATTTATTCTGAAATACATGCTTTTTCATTCATCACATAATTTTACTTATTTTTCATAGGAGGAAAGGGTTTATTTGGCTTACAGTATTGAGGGATGTGGCCATGATGTCAGGGGAAAGGAGGACATGAGCAGAGGTTGGATATTACCTCTGCCACCCAACTGGAAAACAGCAAAAGTTTGTGCCAAACTCTAGCAAAGGGGAGCTGGCTATATCACCTATAATCCCACCCTTAATAGCATACCTCCTCCAGCAAGGCTCCAATTCCCAAATTGCCATCATCTGGGAGCAAATCATTCATAACATATGAATTTAAGGGGGACACAAAAGTCAAACCAACACACATATTAAAAAAAACAAATGTTAAACAAAGTTTCAGAGATATAATACAGAGGAAGGTAAAGGCTGAAAAGTGTGAGAGGCATGCCACAGCAGTACTCACATTCACAGCCTCTCCCAGTTTGCCCATGTGCCCTCAGGAAATTGTTGTACACTATTGTATGAGACAGCCACTGAAGTAGACAGACAGCAGATGCCAAAGAATAAAGTTCTGCCATTTCCCCCATCTTTTCTTTTATAAAATTTATTTTTATTAGATATAGACATACTTGGTATGTGAACAACACACATTGGTACCATCATTTCCTTCATCTCTGCCCCTTTTTGGAAGAGGCCATCCTCTTTGGGGATGCAAGACAACCTCATAGGGATTGTGAGTCATGCATTGTGGGGGCAGTAGTCAATTATCAAGGTGTGGCTCTAACAATCTTTCTGCCTCCTGTTCTGCAAAATTCTCTGAACCATGTTGGGTGCAATTTAAGTCTACATTAGTGATGGGCTCTTAGGAGCCTCTGGATCTCTGCTTTGGTAAGTGTTGAGTGTCTCAGTGTCTATTTCCTTCACCCTTGTGCTGATATCAGCTTCACTAAGCAAGCAGCACTCTTGCTCATTTCCCCAATTCCTCTGTGGTTTCAACTGGGACAGAGGTTAAGTGCTCTGAGTCTTTTATTTCCTCAGGTCTCACTCCCATCTGAAAAAGAGAAGCAGAATCTCTAACAGAGAGTGAAGTCAGCACCGGTTAAATGGGATAACCATTATGAATTTAGATAGAGTTTAAAGGGCGTAGACCCTCTTATAGCCCAAGATTACTAGGAGCTTGACATTGGAAAGCAAAATC
This sequence comes from Orientallactaga sibirica, assembly GCA_036365145.1. Taxonomy (NCBI): domain Eukaryota; kingdom Metazoa; phylum Chordata; class Mammalia; order Rodentia; family Dipodidae; genus Orientallactaga; species Orientallactaga sibirica. The sequence continues at coordinate 5,420,826 of JAEOAD010000043.1, read as the reverse complement.
TTTTTCTGGATGTGATTCTGACTTATTTCCCAGTTCCAGATATAGTTTCCATTCCATTGAGGGGATCTGTTAGCCAATTTAAGAGCAGTTGATTACCCACCATGGCTGTGTGCCACTGTTGCTCTTATGTGACCATCATGTCAGGTTATTTGCTTCTGAGTAGCTTAGACATTGAGTTGCTCAGACAGATTTTGCCCACTTTCCGCCAGTAGCTCATGTAGCACCTTCCAGCACTAGATGGATTAACTGGCTTGGGACTGGCTCTCTTCCTGATTCCACCCAGGTCTCTCCATAGTTTGGCCCACAGTGTATGACGTCTTCATCAGTAGGGTCCTACCATTAACCTCTGGTGGGTAATCAAGTGCTCTGACAAAAGTCTGTCTTGTTTGTTTAGGGAGAAAATGTAGGTCTCTCCAATCAACTGTTCATTATGGATGTTAACCATGACCTGGTACAGGGAATTACAGGCCAGAAACAAGGGAAAAAGAAAAAAGAAAAAGTAAAATAAAAGAGAAACAGGACAAATTTAAGGTTAGGATTCATCTCACCCTCTTCAGGGCACTTTGATTCAGGTGCTCCCACAATCCCTTTCCCTTTCCCCAAACCCTACCCTCCCTATTTTCCAAGCCTTGAGATGCTGTTCAGGTATGTCAGCAACTTGGGCTGATACAGGTTAGGAACCACATATGAGTGAGACCATGTTATTACAGTCTTTATGTGACTGTGTGAGTTCACTTAATATGATCTCTTCCAAGTTCTACCACTTTTCTACAAATTTCAATGTCATTTCTTTTCTTGCTGCTGAGGAGAATTCTACCATGTAGACATACCACATCTTGGTTATTCACTTATACATTGAAGGGCACCTGGGTTGATTGCAGTACTTAGCTATTATTAATTGAGCAACTATAAACATGGTTGAGCGAATATCTCTGAACTGAGATGTGGAGCTTTTAGGGTAAATGACAGTAAAGGAATTACATGGTCTATTGGTAACTCTATATTCATCCTTTCCAGGAGTCTCCATATTGATTTCCATAGTGGTTGTACAAGCTTACATTCCCAACAACAAACAATAAGTGATCCTATTTTTCCACATCCTCGTCCAACATTAATTTTCATTTGTTTTTTTTTAAAGATTTATTTTTATTTATTCATTAGAGACAGAGAGAGAAGGAGAGAGAAAGAGAAAGAGAGAATGGGCATGCCATGGCTTCTAGCCACTGCAAACAAACTCCAGATGCATGTGCCACCATGTGCATCTGGCTTACATGGGACCTGGAGAATTTAACCTGGATCCTTAGGCTTTGTTGGCATATGCCTTAACTGCTAAGCCATCTCTCCAGCCCTTTCATTTGATTTTTTAAAAGTTTGCTATCCTTACTGGGGTAAGGTGGAATCACATATTTCTATTCATTTGCATTTCCCTAATGGTTAGGGGTATTGAACATTTTCTTAAGTGTGTGTTAGCCATTTGTAATTTTTCCTCTGAGAACTCCCTGTGCAGTTCTGTGCCCCACTTTTGGAGTGGGTTGTTTAATATTTTATTGTTCACTTTTTTCAGTTCTTTGTAGATTCTAGGTATTAGGCTTCTGTCAGTGGTATAGATGGCAGATTTTCTCACATTTAGTGGTAGTCTATTGGCTCTATTTATGGCACATTTGACTGTGCAAAAAAAAAAAAAAAAAAAAACAAAACAAAACAAAAAAAAACTGGTGTGTAGCCAGGGCTTTGTTGTGGCCCATTCTTTTTCTTTTTTAATTAGTTATGTATATAGTGTGCATACAGCCATGATGGTACCATCGTTGGCCTTCTGCCTGTCCTCCCCCACTCCATGGGGATTGTGGATCTTGCCTTATGGGGGGAGTCATCAGCTATGCAGGGGGAGGCAATGTCTCTGTCCATAATGACCCGACTTATGGCTCTAACAATCTTTCTGCCCCATTCCACAAATTTTCCTGGGCCATGTTAAGTTCATTTTAGGTCTATTTCAGTGACAATGTCTTGGGAGTCTCTGTGTCTCTGGATATCTGTTTTGATAGGAGTTCAGTGTTCTTTGTATCTATCTCTTTTACAAATGTACTGATACCAGGTTCACAAAAAAAGCAGGATGCTTGCTTATTTCCCCAATAACTCTATGGCTTCAGCTGGTGACCTGGTGGGGTGTGATGGGCTGCTTCTCTCCTCAGGTTCTGCATCCATCTGAAAAAGAGAAGCAAATTCTCCAATGGAGAGTGAGGTCAGTGCAAGATACATGGATAACCATTATTATTTTAGAGAGAATTTAACAGGTGTAGGCCCTCTTGTGTTGCACTGATGGTGGGAGCTTGATATTGGAGAGCGGGTTCATTTTTGGATATGGTTTGATTTGTTTCTCCATTCCAGGTATGGGTTCCATTCCACTGAGCAGATCCATTAGCCAAATCAAGAGCAGATGGTAACCCACCATGGCTGTGTGCCACTACTGAACTTGTATGAGCATCAGGTCAGGTTGATTGCTGCTGAGTAGCTTAGACCTCTAGTTGTTTAGACAGATGTTGGTCATTTTCCCCCAGTCACTCATGTAACACCTTCTGGCACTAGACACGCTAACTGTCTGGTGACTGACTCTCTTCCAGATTCCAGGTCTCTCCATGTTCTGTCCCAACATCATATGGTGTCTTCAGCAGCAGGGTCTTACCATTAAACTTTAGTGGGTCATCAAGTACTCTGGCAGAAATCTGTCTTCTTTTGGAAAACCTTGTAGGTCTCATGGATCAACAAATCATTGTGGATGTTAACCACATGCTGGTACTGAACATTACAGGTGAGGGCCAATGGAAAAGAAGGAAGAAAAATATAGGTAATATGAAAGAGAACGATAAGGAGGGAAGAGAAAGAAGAGGGAGTGAGAGTGAGAGAAACAGGAGAAATTTGAGGTTAGTCTTCATAATACCCTTTCCAGGCCCCAGTAATTCAGGTGTTCTCTCTGAGCACCTAATGAAGGTTTGACCATTTAGTATGTCTATCAGAATATAGGATTTTATGTTACCATTTCCACCATCCCTATTATCCAGTCCTCAAGATGTTTATTAAGTGTGTCAGCATCTTGAGCAAATTCAAGTTAGGAGCTACAGATGAGTGAGATCACGTGATGCTTATCTTTCTGTTATTGGGTGAGGTTCCTGAGAATGATCTATACCAAGTTTGACCATTTCTCTTCAAATTGCATTGTGTCATTTTTCCTTACTGCTCTGTAGAATTCCATTGTGAACATATACCACATCTCAGTTATCCATTCCTGTAATGATGGACATTTGGGTTGATTCCAGCTCTTATCTATTATGAATTTAGCAGCTATAAACATGGTTGAGCAAATATTTCTGAACTGAGGCTTTGGGCTTTTAGGGTAAATGCCCAAGAAGGGAATAACTGGGTCTGTTGGTAACTCTGTATTCATCCTTTTTAGGAGTCTCCATATTGCTTTCCATAGTGGTTGTACCAGCTTACATTCCCACCAACAGGGAATGAGGGTTCCCATTCCACAACCTCACTAGCATTTGTTGTCATTAGATTTTTTAATGTTTACTATCCTTATTGGGGTAAGGTGAAATCTCTTGTTTAATTTGCATTTCCATGATTATTAGGGATGTTGAACATTTTCTTAAGTGTGTGTTTGCCATTTGTATTTCATCCTCTGAGAACTCGCTTTGCAGTTCTCTGCCCCATTTTGTGATTGGTTTGTTGGACTTTTTATTGTTTAGGTTTTTGAGTTCTTTGTATATTCTAGAAATTGACCTCTATCCAGTGTGTATCCTGCAAAAATGTTCCCCAATTCTGTGGTTAATCTATTTGTTATGCTTATTGTATGTTTGTCAGTAAAAAAGCTTTTCAGCTTCCTGAGATCCCAATGGTTGAGTGATTATTTAATTTCCTTAGCTACTGGTGTTTTGTTCAGGGAAGACTTTTCCTACTCCTATATCATGGAAAGTTCCTTCTAATTTTTCTTCCAGTTGTAGCAGAGTATCCAGTCTTATATTTAGGTCTTTCATCCATTTGGACTTGATTTTTGTGCATTGCAAAATGTGTGGATTGAGTTTCATTTTCCTGTGTATGGTTAGCCAGTTTGTCCAGCACCATTTGTTAAAATTGCTGTCTTTTTCCCAGTCTACATTGTTAGGGCCTTTGTCAAATATCAAGTAGCTATAGTTACTTGACCAAAGTCTGGGTCCTCATTTCTGCTCCATTGGTCTATAATCCCATTTTTATGCCAGTACCATGTTGTTTGTATTACTATGTCTTTGCAGTATAGCTTTAGATCAGGTGATGCCTCCAGAGGTATTTCTTTTGCTGAAAGATATACTTGGATATCCAAGACTGTCTGCCATTCCATATGAATTTTGACATAATTTTTTCTATCACTATGAAGAAAGATGTTGGGATTTTTATTGGTATTGCATTAAAACTGTATATTGCTTTTGGTAAGATTGTAATTTTCACAACATTAATTCTGCCTAAACAGGGGCATGGGAGGTCTTTCCATTTTCTCAGGTCCTCCGGTCACTTATGTATAGAATCATGTCCTCTGCAAATAGGGCTAACATAAGTTCTTCCTTTCCAATTTGTATCCCTTTTATTTATTTCTCCTGTCTTATTGCTTGATCTAGTACTTCAACTACTATGTTGAAGAATGGAAGTGAGAGTGGACACCCCTATCTTGTTCCTGATCTCAGTGGAAATTTCTTCAGTTTATCCACATTATGTATTATTTTGGCTGGAGGATGTTTATAGATAGCCTTTATTATGTTGAGATTTAGATAGTCCATGCCTATTCTCTCCAATGTTTTGATCATGAAATGATGGTGTATTTTGTCAAAGGCCTTTTCTGCATCTTCGAAAAGATCATGTGGTTTTTGTGTTCAAGCTTATTGACTGGTATATTACATTGACATATTTCTGTATGCTGAACCATTCCTGCATTCCTGGGATGAAGCCTACTTAATCCAGGTGATTAATCATTTTGATGTGCTGTTGAATTAATTTGGCAAGGATTTTGTTCAGGAACTTTGTAAATTCATCAGGGAAATAAGCCTGTAGTTTCCTTTTCTTGTGGCATCTCTGCCTGGTTTTGGTATTAGGATGACAGTAAATTCATAGAAGGAGTTGGGGAGCTTTCTCTGTTCTCCAGTTGTGTTTCACAATTTGAGAAAAATTGGTTTCAGTTCTTCCATGAAGGTTTGATACAATTCAGCTTAAAAGCCATCTGGTCCTGGACTCTTCTTTTTAGGGAGTTTTTTTTTTTTTTTTTTTTTTTTTTTTTTATTAAACTTTCAATCTCAATGCTTGTGATGGGTTTGTTCAGGAGATTAATCTGCCCTGAGTTTAGGTTTGGTTGGTGATATGTGTCCAAGAATTCATCCATTTCCCCCATATTATCCAGTTTTGTGGAGTGGAGGTATTTGAAGCAAATACTGATGACTCTCCCAATTTCATTTATGTCTGTTTTGATCTCTCCTTTTTCATTTCTAATTTTTTTTTTTTTTTAAATTTGAGTTGTCTCTTTTTTCCACTTGATTAAATTGGCCAATGGTTTATCAATATTGTTTATTTTTTCAAAGAACTAGCTCTTTCTTTGATAATTTTTTAAAATTGTGTTCTTAGTTTCCAGTTCATTAATATCTGCTCTGATCTTAATTATTTCTTTCTACCTGGAGCTTCTTGGATATTTCTTGTTTTTCCAATACCTACAGGTAGATGGTTAGGTTATTGATTTGGGATCTCTCTGTCTTTGTTATGAAGGCATTTAGTGCAATGAATTTTTCCCTGATGACCAACTTCATTGTGTCCCATAAGTTTGGTATGTAGTGTTCTCATTGTCATTCAATTCTAGAAATTTTATAATTTCATTTTTTATTTCATCCATTACCCATTTGTGGTAGTTTGAATTGATGCCCCCCAATATATTAAGTGTTTTATTAGCTTGTAGTTTGCATATGCAGCCACCTGTCTGGAGGCAGTGTCATTGGGTGGATCTTAGGGTCCAGCTCTAAGGTGCGGTGGTGGGTTTGAGATTTCAAGCTAAACATATGAAAAGTGTGTCTAGCTGGAGTTCCTGTGGTGTGCTGTGCTGTGTGGCTTTTGGTTTGTGGTCTTTATCTCTGTGTTTGGACCTGTGAAAGCAGGCCAACTTCTTCTACCATTAAGGAACTTCCCCTGGATCCATAAGCTTCAATAAATATCCCTTCTTCCATAACTTTGCCTTGAATGGAAATTCATCTGAGCCAATCTGAAGGTCTCTACTACAGAAGTTGGTACCAGAAGTGGGGGTGAGATGAATCTATGTGGATGTTGGTCTTTTGGAACCTTTGTTTTGGAGGAATGAGCATGAACTTGGTGATTGCAACTGAAAACGCCTTGTGGAGTGGTAAGCCAAGTTTTATGGACTACTCTGATGAGAGTTTGAGAATGCTAAGTGCAGACAGTAGTGAACATCAGTGATTGGCTTATGAACTTTTAAGGGGAAGGAAAGACTGCAGAGGACTCTGTTCGAACTGGGCTACTAGCACAAGGGCTGGCTGCCCAGGCCCAGAGAATTTGATCAAGGTTAACTTTGTAATGGACTGATGTGCTTGGCTAAAGGTATTGGACTGAGAGATTTAAAATTTAAGTTGAAAAACCTCAAGCAAGTTAAAATTAGAGGCACTGATACCAGTTTTAGGTCAGTGAAGCTGCTATTGCTAACACATTAGCAATCTTAAGTAAGGTGGCCCAAGTGCTTTACATTAAAACAATGGAGAAGATGCCTAAGGAAGGACTATTAGAAATGCAAACTCTTTTGGGAAGGAGTTGAATTGAGAAGGAATCTGCTTTTCCAGGTTATGATTTATTTTGTCCCTGAATTAAGAATATGGCTGTGTCGTGCACACCTGGTATTAGTTTTGGAAGCATGAAAAATACATGGAGTGGTCATGAATTGCAATGTTCCATCGATGCTGAGATGAAGCATGAGGCAGGGTGTGATGCCCTGATAGGCTGGAAGAGCCTTTGGAAGATGGACTGTGGTTTACATGGAGACCTGTAGATGGTTTGGATATACTATGACTGTGCAAAAGACCTACCATGGAGTGAACTGTTGGCCTGGGATGGAAGTTTTCCCTGGCTACTCTGCCCAGCTGGAGGGGCAGAAATGGAAAACCTGGAGTCTCAGGCTCTGGTTATATTGAACTTGAACTGCAGAAGTTTGATGACTGCTGATGGTGGTTGATTTTGTATTATTCTAGTCTCTTCTTGCTATGCCTTCTACCAGTTGAAAATGTTTACTCTGTGTCTTAATATGTTGACAGTATATAACTCGTTTGATTTTAAAGAACTCACGGCTAAGAGACAATCAAATCTCAGATAAGATTTGAGACTTTGAAACGATTTTAAGTTAGTAAAGACTGGGGGGGACCTCCTTTGAAATTGGACTGAGTACAGTTTACAATATGTGATAGTTATGAATCTATGGGGTCCAAGGGGCAGAATGTGGTAGTTTGAATTGATGGCCCCCAGTATATTCAGTGTTTTATTAGTTTGTAGTTTGCATATGCAGCCACCTGGCTGGAGGCAGTGTTATCGAGCAGATCTTAGGGTCCAGCCCTAAGGGATGGTGGTGGGTTTGAGATTTCAATCTAAAGATATGCAAAGTGTACCTAGCTGGAGTTCCTGAGGTATGCTGTGTGGCTTTTGGCTTGTGGTCTTTCTCTCTGTGTTTGTTCCTGTGAAAGCAGGCCAGCCTTTTCTGCCATTAAGGAACTTCCCCTGGATCTATAAGCTTCAACAAATATCCCTTTCTCCATACCTTTGCCTGGTCTGGAAGTTCATCTCAGCAAACCTGAAGCTGTCTAACTGGTTGGGATCCTGGTATATATTTTGTTTTTCATTTCTAGTAATTCAGCATTGTGATCTGATATCATGCAGGAAATTATGTAGATCCTCCTAAATATATAGAGGCAGGATTTATGACCCAGTATATGAACTATTTTAGAGAAGGTTCCATGGGCTGCTGAAAAGAATGTAAAATTTGTGGATTTAAGGAAAAATGATGTATAGATGTCTGTTAAGTCTAATTGATCTATGGTGTTGAGCTCTCTTAACTCCCTGTTAATTTTCTGTTTGAATGATCTATCTATTGCCAATAGTGGAGTATTAAAGTCCCCAACTATTATGGTGTTGGTGGTTATTTCTGTTTTATTATTAAGTAGGTTTTGATTTATGAATTGTGGTGTACCTGCATTTGGTGCATAAAGATTGATGATTGTGATATCCTCTTGTTGGATAATTCCCTTGATAAGTAAGAAGTGACAATCTTTGTCTTGTTTGATTACTTTTGGTTTGAAGTCTATTTTATCATATATAAGTATAGCTATGCCTGCTTGTTTCTTATTTCCATTTGCTTGAAATATCATTTTCCACCCTTTCACCCTGAGGAGGTGTCTGTCTTTAGTGGTGAGATGGGTTTCTTGAAGACAGCAGATTGAGGGGTCTAATTTTCTGATCTACCCTGGTAGCTTATGTCTCTTGGTAGATGAGTTGAGGCCATGTATATTTAGGTTAATCCCAATGAGGTTTCATTTAAACCCTGCCATATTGTGGTGGTTTACGTGGTTTGATATTTTCTATATCTTTGTAGTTTTTGTGCCTTCTTGAAATTTGGTTGTTATGATCTGCTTCTTGGGGCACTTGAGATTGGTTATTTGATTCTTCTTTGTGGAGAATTCCCTGAAGCACTCTCTGTAGGTTTGACTTTGTGTTCATATAGTTGTAAAGATGAGTTTTATCATGGAAAGTTTTTCTTTCACCATCTATTAAGAGGGATACTTTTGCTGGTTAGAGTAATTTGGGTTGGAAGCCATAAGTTCTTAGAGTTTGTACTCTTCCATTCCAGGCCCTTCTGGCTTTTAGTGTTTCTATTGAGAAGTCAGAAGTAATTCTAATGGGTTTTCCTTTACCTGTTATGTATTGTTTCTCCCCAGCTGCTTTTAGGATTCTCTCATTGTGATTGATGTTTAGAGTCTTAATGATAATATGTCTCAGAGAATTTCTCCTTTGGTCCAGTCTGTTTGGAGCTCTGCTAGCTTCTATAATTTTGTTGAATAAATTTTCCATGCCTTTGGTCTGTGTTTCTTCCCCTTATGGTATACCAATGATCCCAATGTTGGAACGCTTAAGGTAAGCCACATTTCCCTCATGTCTGTTCACAGAAATTTTTGAACTTGTTGAAACTTTTGGACTCATGAACTGTTTCTTTTGTTTTGTCTTCTAGTTCTGAGTTTCTATCCTCCACTTGGCTGACTCTATTCTTGAGAGCTTCTATAGAGTTTTGAGCTTGTTCGATTTGGTACATATTTTCTACTGTTTTTTTTTTTTTTTTTTTTTTTTTTATGTATTGTTTCCATCCCTCTGTTAAGTTGCCTTTTCCAGTCATTATCTGATTTTCTTAGTTCTTCTTAAAGTCCATCCTTGCATATTTTTATGTCTTCATTGAGCTTATGCAGCTGGTTATTGAGGTTGTCTTTTTTTTTTTATTTATTTATTTTTTTCTCTCCTTGAGAGATCATATAACTGACTTTGGAACCCTTCCTGGTTCTTTTCAATTGGGTCTAATCTAGTGAGGACACCATTCTTGTACTTATTGGTTCTTTGTTGTGTTTCTTCAAGCTCTGCTATTTGCTTGGCCAGGACTGCATAGCTTGTCTTTTCATATTGGGGTTCTTATCCTATTATATCATTTCTGTTTTGATTAGAGACATCCATTATGGCATGGGGCAATCTAGCTGGATTTACTTGCATCTGATTTTCATGCTATTCCTTTTTTTTTTTTTTTTTTTTTTTTTTTTTTTGCTGTGGTCTGCCCATCACAATGGTACAGGAAGCCTAGTGTTGCAGACAGCTTCACGTTCGCTGAGATGAACTTCCAGACCAGGCACAGTTATGGAGGAAGGGATATTATTTATTGAAGCTTACAGATCCAGGGGAAGTTCCATAATGGCAAGAGAAGTGGCCTGCTTTCCACAGGGCCAAGCAGAGAGAGAGAAACCAACCAGCCACCACAGCACACAGAGCAAAACTACAGCCAAAAGGTCACATAGCACACTTCAGGAACTCCTGCTAGGCACATTTGCATATCTTTACAATGGAATCTCAAACCCACGCCATTAACACCTTAAGACCAGCCCCCAGTGACATTGCCTCTAGCAAGGTGATTGCAGATGCAAAGTATAACTAATAAAACTCTGAATATATTGGGGGACATATATTCAAACTACCACACCTAGTGTATGGGATGCCAGGCTGCTGATTTGGGGTGGGGGAGCATCATTGTGTGAGTGCAATTATCAGAGGAGTTCAGAGAGGCTGGGGTGGGGGGCTGCCTCCCTTTTGGGGGGGAGGCAGTAGGAAGTGGGATAGTGTTCAAGTGCTTGGAGCTCAGAAAGCTACATCAGGTACACTGGCATGCTGGCCTGTGTTCCTGTTAGGGGGTGGGAGGGGTCAGTGGCAAGTGTTGTTGATAATGCTCATGGGGTTCTGACAGGGTAGGGTAGGGATACTGGCTTGCTGGCCTAGGTCCCTGTTCATGGGTGGGAGTGCTGGTGATCACATGCACAGGGTTTAGAAAGGCTAGGGCAGGGACACTGGCCTGCTGGCCTGGGTCCCTGTTTGGGGGTGGGACCAGAGAGCTTGACCGGACCATGGTGGCATGAGGGGCTCTTAAAGGCAAATGGAACTGCAATGGCACCTGTGTTGTTCTGCACAATGGTCAGAAAACCTGGGGCAGAGGAAATAGCCTGATATTTTGGGTCCACTTCGCATGCGGTTAGTTCAGGAGGAACTTCCAGCTGGGACTGCAGCTAGGATGGCTGGTTGAAGGGATTGGGGAACTGCTGGGCCAAATGAGGATTTATGAATTAGTGCATTCCCTATTTTGCTCCTATACAACCTCCCACTGGAAGCCTACTAGAATCAGGGACCTCCTAGAAAACCCCCTTAAACTTCAAGGGACTTGCCTTTCCTCCCCCATGAGGTGAGGCGAGGTTAGGCAAATGCCATCTTGACTGGATGTCCTGCAAAACCTTTTTTAGCTTCATAAAATCTTATTGGTTGCATACCTGTTTAATTTCCTGAGCTACTGGGGTTTGTTCAGAGCATTTTTCCCAGTTCTATATCATGAAGCATGGTTCCTATTTTTTCTTCCAGTACTTGAAGAGTTTCAGGTCTTATACTGATGTCTTTAATCCACTTGGACTTTTTTTGTGCATGCAGAAATGAGTGGGTCTAATTTAATTTTTCTACATATGGTCATCCAATTTGTTCAATACCATTTGTTGAAGATGCTGTCTTTTCTGCAGTCTACATTTTTGGTACCTTTGTCAAAGATCACTCCATAGACACATATAATGTAATAATCAATGTTGGCTGTTTAACCAGCACATATTTATTAAAAAGACAGAAGTCTTCCACTCAAGAATGCCATTGTGGTTGCTGTTGATAATTCTACTTGTTTTAACCTGGTTCTAAGACTCTATAATTCATCATCAGTGTGGTTACCAATCTTTCTTCCAATTTTATATGTATAAATGGTATGTAGTCAGAGTATCTATATCTAACTATGGGAACATTGAAATTTTGCTAAAGACTTCATGTCTTCTGTTTGAGAATACATATTTCCAATCAGGAAATGGTTTAGTTTTAATTTAAATACAGACTCATCTCATCTCTTCCTCTATAGCTCCTAAAAGATACACATTAGAGGGCTGGAGAGATGGCTTAGCAGTTAAGGTGTTTGTCTGTGAAGCATATGGACCCAGGTTCTCCAGGTCCTATGGAAGCATGATGCCCATGGTGGCCTATGCATCTGGAGTTTGTTTGCAGGGCCTAGAGACCTTGGCATGCCCATTCTCTCCTTCACTTCACTCTTCTCTCTTCCATCTCTCCCTCTGTCTCTAATAAATAAAAAATAAAATTAAAAAATAAAAAAGATATACATTAGAAACCCTCAAGCTAGACTTCATACTTCTTCATTTATTTTCCATGCATTCTATCCCACTACCTCTTAGTGCTAAATTCAAAATAGTTTTATCACATTTCTTTTCCAACTCATAAACTGTATCATTTTTTATGTTTTGACTATTGCTTAATGTCTTGCTAAAAGATAATTTTAGGTTTGGCATTTCCTTAGCATTTTATACTGTTTTCTTTTAGAATCTTACTATGTTTGCTTCTTTTCTTTTTCTCTCAGATCAATGAAGAAATATTTATTTCAAATTCCCTGTGCTAAATCTTAACATGCAATATTGGCATTTTTCTCCATCCTTGTTATATTTCATGGAAATAGATTTTTTCCAAATTGTTTAACCAATTCCATCATCTTTTTATATGTGTATATATGCATGTTCACATGTGTGTATGAATACACCTATGTTCTGAGGCGTACATGAAAGTGTGTATCTGTGCATGGGTGTGGAGGCCAGGGGACAAATTTTGGTGTTTTTCTCAGGAATATTGTCTACAGTTTATTTATATTTGTTGTTGTTGTTATTATTATTATTTGAGAAAGAGTCACTTCTTAGCCTTGAACTCAATAAGGCTAAATTTTCTCAAGGCCACAATGGCTGCCCAGGAATGGCAAACATGCCTTTTCATGCCCGACATTATTGTCGGATTGAATTCAGGTCCTTATACTTGCTTTATCAACTGAGCTATCTCCCCATCCTTTCCATCATGTTTTTTAAAAGTTTTTTTTTTTTTTTTTTTTTAAATTTAGTTGTACTTTTATTATTTATTAGAAAGAAGAGAGAGAGAAAGGAAGACAGACACCAGGGTCTCTTACCACTGTAAAAGAACTTCAGACTCCAGGTACTTGTGCCATTTTTTTGAACTTTTTTTGTTGTTTGTTTGTTTGTTTGTTTGTTTGTTTGTTTTTTTGCGAGGTAGGGTCCCACTCTGGTCCAGGCTGACCTGGAATTAACTATGTAGTCTCAGGGTGGCCTCGAACTCTCGGCGATCCTCCTACCTCTGCCTCCCTAGTGCTGGGATTAAAGGCGTGCGCCACCACGCCTGGCTTGTACTTGATTTTATGTGGTGAATTGGAACTCAAACCCAGGACATCAGGTTTTTCAAGAAAGCACCTTTAACTGCTGAGCCATCTTTCCAGCTTCCATCATCTTTTTCTTTCAATTTTTTTTCTGCAATACCAAAGAATGGGGACTTACTATATACTGTAAGTTGTAGAAGATGCTGTGTGGCAAAGAGTCATATTTACAATGTTACTGTTAGTGCTATGAGCCCAGGGTTCTGGCTCCAGGGGCTTAAAGTCTGCAACACCAGAGGTAAGTGAAGAACCTCTAATACTCAGAACCCAGGACAGGAGGTCCATGGCCTGAGCACTCATGTATTTCTCATGCTTTGAAATCAAGAGTTTTCAACTCCAAAGCTTATAGGTATATGACTCTTGGTATGAAAATCTGGTCTATATTCCTCTGGCTACTCAGGAGTTCACTACTGCCAATACTAAGAAATCTTCCCCTTGCATATTCATTCATGATTTCTATCCAAAAGGAGCAAGTGGGCTCTCTGCCAGGTATCTATGGACTTTATATCTTTGAGTGAAAGAATCCGGCATTACCATCATTCCTCAATTGTTAGTAATAATGGGAGAGCCATGAGAATGAATTTTGACCTGTTAAGACCTTAATCACCCTCTAAAATAGGCCAAGGTCAGTTTTTCTTATGTGTGAATGGTATGAACACACTTGCATGCATTGAATAAGGCTGAAACAGTGGATGAACATGATGATTCTCTTATATTATGCAGTCTGTTTACATGTGTCATCACTAAGTAGATTGTATTTCTTTGCTCCATGAAGATTGTTTAGAGGAAGGGCCTGATAGCACATACATTTAATCTCAGCTCTTGAGAGGCAGAAGCAGGAGGGTTGCCTTGAGTTTAAGGCTACCCTGTGACTACATAGTGAATTCCAGGTCATCCTGAGCTAGAGTGGGACCCTACCTCTAAACAACAAAATAAAAGAAAAAAATATTTACAGATTGTTGTCTGTATTTATGTATTCATTTTTAAAATTATTTTTATACATTCACCTACTTTTGAGAGAAAGACTATCTGTTTTAGCTTAGGCTAATTTTGAACTACCTATATAGCTTAGGCTGACCTCAGATTCTCAGATTTACTTCATCCTGTTTCAGCCTTTGCAATACTGTGATAGCTGCCCTGCAACAAAACTAGCTGGTTGATTGCGTCTGATGTCATTTCTTTTTGAACCAATCATATTTTACTTTTCTTTATTTATTTTAAGGTCTTCATGTATAGCAGACACTGAAAATTGAAGTATTATTAAAATAAGGTGCTACTTTTATACCTATGATACATTCTTTTGCATTTAACCTACATAAAAACTTTATATATATAAATATATATATATTTCTTTATTTTTAACTTTTCCCTTGATTATATTTTTAAATATTTGTGCATGCTTTTCAGAATCATTAGTTAGGAATTATACTTTTGAATCATGCAATTGAGATACTATTCAAAAGTTTTACCTTGGGCTGGAGAGATGGCTTACCAGGTAAGGTGCTTTCCTAAAATGTCACAGGATCCAGTTTCAATTCCCTATAGCCATTCAAAGCCAGATGCACAAGGTAGCTCATGTATTGGAGTTCATTTATAAAATAAAGAAACAAAATAATTTTCTGATTTTAGCCATCAAATTTTAATTTTTTTCTAGTTGTTTTTAAAATTTTGAAATGGTAAATGGGATAGTAGTTAAAGTATGAAGTAATAGGGCTGGAGGGATGGCTTAGCAGTTAAGACATTTGCCTGCAAAGCCAAAGGACCCAGGTTTGATTCCCTAGGACCCACATTAGACAAATGCACAAGGTGGCACACACGTCTGGAGTTCCTTTGCAGTGGCTGGAGGCCCTGGTGCACCCATTCTCTCTCTCTCTCTCTCTCTCTCTCTCTCTCTCTCTCTCTTTCTCTGTAAAATAAATAAATATTTAAAACAAGAGGGTTCTTAAAGTAAGAAATAATAAATCAATTATGTTAATTTATCATATTGATTAAGGTGTAGATATGCATTCTAATCAGTTAAACATATTTAAAAATTACCAAATATCAGGCCATAGAATTTTGGGGGGTAAGATGTAACAGCCAGTAATTTATCAACCCCTCAGTGTATTGTAATATTACATTATATATACTATATTGTACTGTAACATACAAGAAAAAGTGAATCAGAAATTCATATGTATGCTTTAGATATGAAGTTCATTAGAACATTAGAATACCTAAGTTAATGAAGACAATAAAGAAGCAAAAAGTATCTATCAGGAGTTCTATTGGACCCTTCATTGATGCTTGAGAGCCACAGATGTTGATTTCAGTGAAATTATTATCACCCTAAGAATTTCCACAAAGGGGCCTGGAAATATGGCTCACTAGTTAAGAATGCTTGCTGTGTAAGCATAAGGGACTGAGGGGGAGTGAATTGCCTTGAGCTTGATGCCCCAGAATCCTCATAAAGAGCTAGGCATGGTCATGCATGCCTATAACCCCACTGCTGTGGGGGTGGAGACAAGAGAATCATGGGACTGGCTGGATAACAAAAACTGGAAGCTCCATGTTTAGCGGCAGATTCTATATATTGTCCTTCAGGACTCTTTTACACCTGTGCATTGTATTTGATTATTTTTCTTATTATTCCATCCACTACTTCCTCAACTCCCTATCAATCCTGTTTGAGGTATCAAAAGATCATATTTAAGGTCTTTGTTGAAGGTAAGAGAGTAGGAAATAAAGACTCACAAAGAATTTGGATAGCCTGTCTGAAACATCATACTTGGTCAGTTAATATTTTCATCTTTGTTTTTCATTACAGCAGTCCCACTAACAACAAACATTGTGCTTTTTCTGTCTCAACTTCTATGGGAACTTAAGGATAGGAGTTTACTTTTCCATGTTATTTTGAATGGGTATACCACTGAGATGCTTATAATAGTCATATGTAATGGGCACTTGATAGTTAGATAGGAAGTATTTCATGATGGGATAAACCAATGAAGAATTAATTGGTGAGCATTTCCTGAAAAAAAAAAAAAAACATTAATTCTACTGATAACATGTTTCAGTAATCCATCACTTCTTAAACAAGCACAGCAAAATATTGTGATTGAAAGTAATAGGGCAAATCTACAATGGAGATAGGACTCCAGAAAGTTGTGTCTGTTTCACATGGCACCAGGTGACACAGGAGGGAAATAGAAAATCCTGAAGGCTGTCAGCTTGAAAACTGGCTGTGACAGAAATCTATGTGCTGCCATCTTTGTGTGTGTGGGGGGGGAGCGTTCTTTCCTTAAAGTATGGTTCAAGGTTACAAGGATATAATCCTAATAAAGAGGAAAGGGAGATGTAAAAAAAAAAAAAAACAAGGTAAATTGCACTTTATCATGTGTTCTCAGAAGTCATGAAGTATTGCTTCTAGTCCCCACTCTCTATCATAAAAACCCTCACCATCATCACCATGTAACTCAGACTGGCAAATAATTGGGGGGGGTCTTAGATTCTACTTTTTAATTTTTATTTATTTATTTGAGAAAGAGAGAGAGAGAGAAAGAGAGAGAGAGAATCAGCATGTTAGGGCCTTCAGCCACTGCAAATGAACTCTAGACACATGTTCCACTTTGTGCATCTGGCTTAACTGGGTCCTGGGGAATTGAACTCAGATCCTTTGGCTTTGCAGTCAAGTGTCTTAATCACAAAGCCTTCTCTCCAGCCCTAGATCCTATTTTTAATAGGAGTGTCAACGACATTTGCCAACATACTTTAAGCCATTATACAATACCGTGTTGTTTTAGCATTATTGTTAATGGGATTGCCTCTTTGGCTTTGTAATTATACATATCTATATAGAAATATGGATAGAATGTTTTATGCTATACTTATTAAGAAATACATATGTAAATATATACATATATAATGTAATTGATATAACAATAGCAAGGACAAGACATAAAAGTCAGATTTTTATGTGTGAATTACTGAATCTGTAAATTTTGCACATTGGTATGATCATTTTCATGTCTCATAAAAGAAAGTATACTTTTACTCTGATTGATGACCACCTATTCTGCGAGCTAAATACATTACACAGTATCTTTTTTTTTTTTTTTTTTTTTTTTTTTTTTTTTTTTTTTTTTTTCAAGGTAGGGACTCACTCTGGTCCAGGCTGACCTGGAATTAGCTATGTAGTCTCAGGGTGGCCTCGAACTCATGGCGATTCTCCTACCTCTGCCTCCCGAGTGCTGGGATTAAAGGTGTGTGCCACCACGCCCGGCTCATTTTTTTTTTTTTAATTTTCATATAGACAGAGTCTCTTGTCAAAGTCCACCTCAGCAGAAGTAGATGTGTTTAAGGAGTAAAAAATGAATAATTCTTTTTCTATCACTGAATATTGAATAGTTGATTCCCATAGTATTTTAAAGTGATTGCAATTTTCATGGAAAATAGTTTCCTGTTCAAAAAATGACTTTGTCTGGACATCACCTATTCCATTATGCTTCTCTATAATGCTGAGATTTTCAGGGAATGCTGGGGTTGCCATGTGATTGGCATGTACTACATAAGTGAAAAGAGGCTTGAAAAATATGTCAATTATTGCTTTATGTGGCAGTAAACCAATGAATTACCTAAGAATCTCAGATGCTGATGCATCCCTCTCATTAAAATATTTTTTTTTTAATTTTTATTTATTTTTGAGAGAGACATAGAGAGAGACAGACAGAGAGGGAGAGGGAAACAGATAGTGAATGGATGTGCCAGCAGTCTCTCAGCTGCTGTGAACGAAATCCAGATGTGTGCACCCCCTTGTGGGCAAGTGCAGCATTGGGCCCTTCCATCACTGCATCTGGCTAAACGTGGGACCTGGAGATTGGAACCTGGTTCTTAGGCTTAGCAGGCAGGCTCCTTAACTGCTAAGCCATCTCTCCAGCCCTCATTAAAATATTTTATTAAAATAAAAATTATGGTTACCAGATAGTGAATTGATAGTAACCTAGAAACAGAAAATTACAAGGAGCTTTGTAACAGTGAGACCAATAATAACAGTTGCTTAAATACATGTGTGGTTATATGGTAGATAATTGTCACAAATATTACAAGTAGTTTTTTGATATTTCCTTAGTATATTCATTTAAAAATGGAGAATTTCAAATATATCTGAATCTCATAATAAATGGAGTAACATTTGTCTTCAGAGTAGTTAGAAGCAAACTTGTTTTATAAAAGACATATTTTATCATTAAAGTTTTAACAGGCAAAGGATATATACAGCTTCAAAAGCTGACATGATTTTAACTTCTGATTCTTTCTCTTCCTCAAATATTAAAGGTATTTGCAGATCCTTAGTCCTGTTTGTCTACTTAGCCAATTTAAATTAAAATGCAAGATGATAATCTGTTGTTAGATTATTTTTCCAATATTGACGATCAGCTCCCTCCCATGATGAACTCTTTCTGTGCTAGTGACTTCAAATCCTTTTATCCTGTACCAATAGAATTGAACATGATTATGAAAGATAAACCTTAGTAATAAAAGATGAAAAGAGGTTATGACATTCTTATTAACTAGAAAAGGCAACTTCTTTTGATTATAATCATATAGTTCCCAGCATTATTGGAACATTATTAGAAATATAGGAAATAGGCATATTTATTCATAAATCCTACTTTCATAAATTATAAAGAGCAGAACTTTTATAAAACAGTGAATTGTGACTCTTCTTTTTCTCTCATAAGACTTATTTTTCTGTAGGGTAAATTTTTAAAATATAGATACTTAATCAGAAATACTCTAACACATTAATGGAAAAATCTCTAGTACTTTTATAGGAATTGTGGTCATGGAAGTGAAGAACATTTATATTTCTTGAGCTTATAATTATCAGAAAGTTTAGGTTAATCATATCCCAACTACTGCCCATGGGATCCATTCATTTCAGGATAGTTATGAATGCTGCTAAACACATCTGGATATTACCATGTCAAGGAAGAATGTTGCATAGTTGGACAACACTGATTTATATGTTCATTCTTTGTTTTTACTTTATCTGTTTATGAACTAAAAGGAGGCTAAGGCAGCTTTTTTGTAGGCAAGGGAATCATAGTTTATTGGAATAAAAACATTAACTAGAGAGAGCTCACTAAATTGTTGGACAATGTAAGGTGGTGATTCTTGCCTCAACTTCTACCACTATGGACATGAGACCCAAGCATGCTATGGACAGAAACCAAAGTACAGACTGTTTCACTTTTTGAGACAACTCAGAAAGTACCAAATTTCTATAGCTTTCAGAACAATAATTACAAAGTCATCACTAGATCTCCATACTGTTTATATTATTTATTTACCTAGTGTGACTTTCTTTTTCTCACTAGTTATTTCATTTTTCAATCCCCATGGATGTATGAAATGTTGAAAACTAATGTATCAAAACAGGGCACCAAACTTGAAGAGGATGAGAAGCAATGCTATTTATGTTTTCATATCATTTTAAAATGTATATAATTTTAAATTGTGTATAATTATATTCCTACACATCAGAATGCATGCATCAATAATAAAGAATAACACCCCATATCCACATGCACAAATGTCTTTACATTGTGTATGAAAACTCATAGGAATTAGTCATGTGCTCTCACTTTCTCTAACACCATATTCTTATGTTATATCAAAGAATTCTTCATTGATTTGTTTTCTTTTCTTGTGAGCAAACTGAAGCCCTACATCATATTAGATAAATATTTTGTAAATCAATTTGAAAGGGTGTTGAATGCAATTAAGTATACTGAAAATGGGTGTTGTGTATAAAATAATGTTGTGTAATAAAATAATGTGTCAATTGTAATCCACAGTGGCAAATTTTCCTAGAGTAAAATTAGCAATGTAGTACATATGTCTTATAGTGGCATAGTCTTTGCTGTTGAGCCAGGCAATAACTCTATCTCTACCACTATGTCTGACAGAATGGCTATACTGTGCATGATCCTAACAAGTCAGGTTGCATGTGGGAAGAAGGTGATTGAGTTCCATGAGCAAGAGTTGCTTGTTAATGCAGCCAATAAGATCTCCTCTACAGAGAGCCACGATAACTCATATGCATTCTATAATATACTAGGCTTATTCAGTGTTATCTATCCACATTCCTTCCCCTCAAACAGCCTTTCAATAATCTTCTAATTCTTTTTTCTTTCTTTTATATTGACAGTTTCCATACTTATAGACAAAAAAGCCATAATAATTCCCTCCCCTCTCCCCCTTTCCCCTTCACAAATCCACACTCCAACATATCTTTTCCATTTCTCCATTATTCAAAAAAGTAGGTAATCAATATGGCTTATTCACAATATCATGAGTTTTGATTAACCCTCCATCACATTTCTTTTATCCAGTCTCTTCCCCTCACCTTCCTTAGGCCATTCCACCCACAATAATCTGTTTGTCTACTCACCTATATACAGTACCATCCCCTTAAGTCCACCCCTCTCCTCCCTCCCTTAGAGCCCTTTTCTAGCTTACTGGCCTCTGCTACCAATTTTCACTCCAACTCACACACAAGTCTGAATATTTGCAAGTAGGATCCACATATGAGACAAAACATGTGACATTTGTCTTTCTGGGCCTGAGTTATGTCACTTAGTACAATTCTTTCCAGATCCATCCATTTCCCTGAAAATTTCATAACTTCATTTTTCTTTACCATTGAGTAGAACTCCATTGTATAAATGCACCATATCTTCCTTATTCATTCATCAGTTGATGGCCATCTAGGCTGGTTCCATTTCCTAGCTACTGTGAGTAGAGTGGCAATAAACATGGTTGTATAAGTATCTCTAAGGTAGTAAGAAGAGTCCTTGGGATATATGCCTAGGAGTAGTATAACTGAGTCATATGTTACATCTATTTTTGCCTGTCTCAGGAACCTCCAAAAGATTTCCACAGTGGTTGGACCAGATTCCATCCCCACAAACATTATTCTAGGGTCCCTCTTTATCTGCATCCTTATGCACATCTATTGTCAATTGTTTCTTGATGATAGCCATTCTGAAAATAATGAGATGGAATCTCAAAGTGGTTTTAATTTGCATTTCCCTTATGGCAAAGGATATTGAACATTTTTCAAATGTTACATGACATCTGTATTTCTACTTTTGAGAACTCTCTATTTAGTTCTAATTTTTAGCCCATTTTAATTGTTTTCTTGTTATTTATTTTTCTGAGTTCTTTGTCTATTTTAGATATTACTTCTCTGTCAGATGTATAGTTGGTAAAGATTTTCTCCCATTCTGTAGGTTGCCTCTTTGCCCGATTCACATTGTCCTTTGCTGTACAAAAGCTCTGCAATTTCATGAGGTCCCATGGGTTGATTAGAGGTTTTATGTTCTGAGCAACTGGGGTTATAATCAAAAAGTCATTGCCTATGGAAATATGTTGAGGGGGTTCCCCTACTTTTTTCGGTAGCAGTTTCAAAGTTTAAGATCTGATATTAAGGTCTTTGATCCATTTGAACTTAATTCTTGTGCATGGAGAAAGATAAGGATCTATTTTCATCCTTCTACATATAGATATCCAGTTTTCCCAGCACCATTTGTTAAAGAGGCTATCTTTTCTCCAACATATATTTGGCATTTTTTGTCAAAAATCAAATGACTATAGCAGCCTCAATTTAAATCTGGGTCCTCTATTCTGGCCCATTGATCTATGTGTCTATCTTTGTACCAGTATCATGCTGTTTTTATTACTATGGCTTTGTAATATAGCTTAAAATCAGGTATGGTGATACTACCAGCCTTATTTTTGTTGCTCAAAATTGTTTTGGTTATTTGAGGTTTTTTGTGCTTCCAAATGAATTTTAGGAATTTTTTTTTCTATTTCCACAAAGAATGCCAGTGGAATTTTAATGGGATTGCATTAAATACATAGTCTACTTTTTCTAAGATTTCCATTTTCACAACATTGATTCTTCCAATCCAAGAACTTGGGATGTCTTTCCATTTCCTAATGTTTTCTGCTTGAGTATTTTAGTTATCATTGTAGAGATCCTTCACTTCCTTGGTTAGACTTATTCAAAGTTATTTTATTTATTTATTTTTTTGAGGCAATTGTGAATGGGAGAGATTCCCAGATTTCATTCTCTGCATGTTTGTTATTAGTACATACAAAAGCTACTGATTTCTTTGTGTTTATTTTGTATCCTGCTACATTGCTAAACATGTTTATCAGCTCTAACAGTTTTCAAATGCAAATTCAATATTCCATCCCAAATTTAAAGAAAATACTTCTGGGTATGAATGGCTCTGGTTGTTGGTTCAAGTTTTAGATGAGAAATTGATAAATTTAATCCCTTGTCCCATTATATTTTCAATATCTACCATGGTTTAGTAACAAGCTAAGGATTATTTCTGGTCACTTGGGTATAGTGCTTTGCTCCAACACTTTTGCAGACTGTGCTCTGACTCACCTCCTGAGTCTAAAATAGGATTCTTATATCCTCCTCTGTAGACAGACTTTTAGGTGTCATCACATTCAGAAGCTAATAAGGTCTTGAGTACATCTACTCAGACAAAACAGAAATGGCTTTTCATGCTCTCAGTCTAACTCTGTGGCAGTCTGGACAAGGTACTTATTCAATGGCTCAGCACAAAACACCTAAGTATGATATGTGTTCTTTCCAGAATCCAAAGAGGCCCAGTGTAGCAGACAGCAGGGTCACTGAGATGAACTTCCAGACCAGGCACAGTTATGGAGGAAGGGATTTATTGAAGCTTACAGATCCAGGAGAGTTTCCATAATGACAGAAGAAGCTGGCCTACTTTCACAGGACCAAACACAGAGAGCAAAGCCATGAACTAAAAAGCAACACAGGACAGCACATTTCAGAAACTCCAGCTAGGCACACTTTGTATAGCTTTAGATTGAAATCTCAAACCTACCACCACACCTTAAGATCCGCCCAGTGGCACTGCCTCCAGCCACATGGCTGCAGATGCAAACTATAAACTAATAAAACACTGGATATATTGAGGGACATCTATTCAAACTATCACCCCCAGGAACCATTGCAGCTCTTTCTAAACAGCAGAGAAATGACACAGAAACAGTTGTTGTTCTTTCTGGAGGAAGTCATCTAATATGTCTCCAGTAAAATTAGGCACCATGACAAGAGAACAAGAATGCCATGGTGATATATTTAAGATCTAGGCAGTGAACTTTCAAGCAAGAACATAGGATAGGTATTGACTTTCAACTGAGTTTACCAATGAAGATTTACTGCTTGCCACCTTTAAGAAACTATAGGCTTTCTCTGTTTTCCTCATTATTGGGATAGAGGGGAAGAACATAATATTTACTAAATCAATAGCTTCATAATAGATATTAGAAGACCATGTTAAATATCCAAATAAAATGATGAAAATTTAAAAAAAAATGAGTGTCATCACCTAATATATCTTAGAATAATATTTTAATATTTAACATTAATATTTAATATTCTGAGCCACTTTTTTGTAGCCTAAATAAGAAGATAAGGTAAATTTGGATGTGACAGGAGCCACTATTGTTCCCTCTCTGATGTACTTGATAATAACTCTGCCTTCTGTCAAGCCTCCAGCTATCCAGTATTGCTCTTGATTTACTGCTTTGGGATAGATAGGAAGTCCTAAAGGCTCCCAATTAGCTGCCTACCAACCCAGCTCTCTCCACAGGGAAGTACTGTGGGGTTTTTGCCCATGTTTGAACATTTCTGTCCTAAGCCCACAACCCTGAATTTGGCACAGAATCACAGAGATGAAATAGAAAGAAAATAAACTGTGTCACCTGACCCTCATAAGTTCACACTATGATCAATGAACATTATAGCATTCCCGATCCAAGAAGATTGCTTTAGAGCCAATGGTGAAGTCCTTCATAGAAGTCTATTGTAGTTTCCTTTTGTACTACACGTTGCTACAGTGATTAAAAATAGATTCATGATAAGAAGGCTGTATCAAGATGCTATGCTTATTTCAGATGTGTTTTCAGAATCATTTTGCCAAACCCAAGTCTACCCATTCATTCTAGGAAGTCTATTCTAAAAAGAACTCAAAAATGTGACTTTGGGGGTCATATAAGTAAGCCTATCTGGTAATGTGATTCAAAGTTCTTTATTCAATATGTTAGAGGTATTATATTAGTTAATTAAATACACGAGTACTGGTATAAATAACAGTTTGTATATATATGAATTTTATTTTATTAACTTTTGTGACATATATATATATATATATATATATATATATATATATATATATGGAGGTGGAGAGATGTGGGAATCTGTGTGATTTTTATTTTATTTATGATATCATACTGAGCATATACATGGGAAAGGACAGTATAATTTAAAAAAATGCTAACTGATTATTATCGCTAGATGGTTGACTTCTTATTCAAGATTTCCCATGATGAATTAAATGGCAAACATGATAGCTAAAACCTCCTGGAAAATGTCCTTTTCCCTCTGTTACATATTTCCAGTTGCTATTTACTTTAGAGGAGAAACTGTTTCATTTCAACTTCATCCATATATGTTCAGTATTGTTTTAAATGCTTATATGCATATTAAGACTTCGGTCATCATAAATGTCAGTGGCAGAGGATTTGGGGAAGACAACTGAAAGGGAAAACAAGTTATCCAGAACCTCCGCACTCACCACACATCTTTTCATAACTAGCATGTTCTATATTTAGAATTTTTACCCGAATGTCACTGTCTAACAGAATGGTTTCTGCTCCTGTAAGCATTACTTCCCCTGAAATTGGACCATTGCCACTATGTATCTCTCCAACAGCCACACAGATTCATGATTTTAATTTGTGTTTTATACATACCCTTTTGATTAGTTGTCTTTCACAATATGCTGTGGACTGCATTTCTTAAGTTTAACACAGGAAACTGTTAGAGGTCTGATCTGTATTCAATCCTAGTCTATTTTTATATCATATGCAATTTAACCTATGCATTTTGAGTACTTTGAATATTTTGGTTTTTATTTGATTTCATTTGGGGAACCATATGAATATCTACATTATTAACAATATAAGAATCTTTATGTTTGTTTGCTAAATTGTAAAATGAGTAAAACCAAGTATCATGAGTAGGGTGGAGGTAGGGGATGTGTGAGTTGAATTTTATCCAGGTCAGAATGAGACACATAGTAACAACCTGACCAAAATGTCAAAATAATAAATAAAATCTTCTACCTCATTGGAGGCAATATCCATCATTGTTCATTGTTCAATGTCCACTGCTGTGATCAATAGGATAGCTGTTCCACAACCTTCTGAGAAAATTTCCATTCTCCATCTCCCATCCAGTTATGAACCTGGTGGAATTACAGAAACATGGAATGGCTGCTAACTTTTACCTGGGGTCAAATACTGCACACTCAGATGCTTGGGTCTGAGTGACAAATGACATTCAGCCATCTTTCCAGCCCTTGAAAACATTTTTAATTTAAAAAGAATCTTAGGTACTACATTCAAGCAAGGTAACAGAACATATACATAAATTCTGTCTGGAACTAATTATATGATTTCCCCTTTTACTTTTTCATCTTTTTGTCAACATGGTCTGGTATTTTTCTATTCTATATGAATTCTGCTCAGAAAAATACATGCCAAGAAGTTGTCTTCAAACTTATGCCACCCATTCTTTCATATCTATATGCTGCACAAATGAATCCATAATTCATTTTCAAAAGTATAAATAAAAGGATAGAAACAAAGCAAAGAATAAATAGTGATGTGTTTTCAAAGATCCTTTAGGGGCCTGACATTAGAATACAGTTCATTTTAAATCTTATGATTACATTGTCAGGTTAACACATACTCTTTTGATTTCTTATTTTTTAAAGATCTAAAGAATTGCACATCAGGGCCTCTAGCCACTGCAAATAAACTCCAGACACATGCACTACTATGCACCTGGCTTTACGTGGGTACTGGGGAGTCCAACTCATGTCAATTAGACTTTGTAGGCAAGAGACTTAACTGCTGAAGTCTCTCTCCAGCCCTCAAATTACTAAACTTTAAAGATTATGTGATATACATGTTAGGTTTATGATTTAAATTAATATTAATATAATGAAAATACAATAATGAATCATTTGAACTAAAGACAAACCACTATATTCTACATGTCACTTGCTTGCTCTGTAAATTTGAGTTTCCATTTAATCTATGAGACCCCTTCCTTATTTTCAGCATGATAATAGGATATGAGGCAGTGTTGGCATTAGGTATCATATGAACATCCAGTATAGTGTTTCCTCCATATGAGATAATCAAGATTGTACTTTCTTCCTTTAGATTACCAACACCTGTTTTCTTGATGTTACCAACACTTTAACTATCAATTACCTTCTGATAATCTTACTAAATATTTTTCTAACAGAAATCAGTTTTCAATGGTTCTCTGACATTTCCTTGTTATATACAATTTTCCCTAAAATGTTAATATCACTCCATGTTTCTCATAATATGTCTAATATAGTTAAATGTGAATTTCTATCAAACTCAAATTGATAACTTTATGTTATGAAATTGAGTTTGTGTCAGTTAGCTCTAAATCAATTTCAGTCTGAACTCTTTAATACTAAGTAATGATTTGATGTTTCTCTTTATACCCCCAAATTTCAAAACTACTTCAATATTTTCCAACACAATGAAATACTGAATGAAATATCTCAAAATATTTTACAGTATACATAAAAATTCACAAGAATGAAGAGGAATCTCCAGGAGTCAGAAATGAAAAGAAAACTCAAATGCAGAGTATTTAACAGTTATTAATTTCAAACAGTGCAACTAGAGATTAGAGTCACTCTTGAAGTTTGAAATTCTTAGAATAATAGCATGCTAGAGAGAAAGGTGAAAATGAGTCCTCACAAAACCACATAAGTCCAATAGGGCTGAGAGGCATAGAAGTAAATCAGCTGGGCTTTCTTTGCAATGGAGAGGAAAAGAATGTTTTTTTTTTTTTTTTTTTGGAATAATTGGAAACCACAGGCCCATGCTTTGCACAAAGATGAACAGAATTCAAACCTTTCAGATTTAACCATTTAAATATGAATTCAGATGTCACTGGAATTCAGGTGAAGATGAAATTTCCTCAGGATATGCATGTGTGACTGTCATTTATTTCATTTTTTTGAGGCAAGCCCAACAGAATGGCCTTTTTCTTAATGTGATAGAGTGAGAAAGGGAAAGAGAGAGAAAAGGAGAGAATTGGCATGCCAGGATCTCCACCAACTATAATTGAACTCCAAACACATGTGTCACGTAGTGCACCTGTGTAAACTTACACACTTGAATCACCTTGTGCCTGGCTTGTGGGACCTGGGGAGTGGAACCTGGGTCCTTAGGCTTCACAGGCAAGTGACTTAACTGCTGAGCAATCTTGCTGGCCCATTTAATTTTTAGGAACATAACCATTATGATCATTTTCTCACAGTGTAATGTGTAAAAAACATGAAGAATGGAACAGTCACAAAAATAAAATCAGAACAAGAATAATTATCAAATTTGAAATGGAATTATAGAAATTGTACCTGAGACTAAACAAACTAAAACAAAACTGATATAATATTAGTCATCTTAGGTAAAGCAGCTATCAGGGCAAGAAAAAGCATTAATAATACAGGGTAATTAATCAAACAGGAAAATCCAAGGATGCATACAAAATTTCATCATACTATACTTTATAGTCTCAAAAGACTTTAAAACATCTACCAACAGACTTATAAAGCCTAATTGATATATTTGAATCTTAGGTCAAAATTTGAATAGAGTTTTTATAACATCTGACATATAAGCATATATATTAATACATGGAATACTGAAAAATGCATTTAAAAACTGTACAGTGATGGAGTATACAATATTGAAATGGCAAAAATTTGTTACCATAGAGCTGGAGAGATGGCTTAGTGGTTAAGGTGCTTGTCAGAAAAGCCAAAGGACTTAGGTTCAATTCCCTAGTACCCACATAAGCCATCCATGAACAAGGTGGCACATGCATCTGGAGTAAGTTTGCATTGGCTAGTGGCCCTGGTATACCCATTCTCTCCCCACCCTCTCTCTCTTCTGTCTCTATCTGCCTCTCACTCAAATAAATAAATAAAAATTTAAAAATACTTCCCTTAGAGATTCAAAATTTCATTCTTTGTACTATGATACAAAATAATGTATTAAACAAATATAAATTTTTCAATGTCATTGTTGAACATCACAAAATTATCCTTAAATAAATAAATGGTAAATGCATTCATCTGTTGACAAAGTAAAAATGATACCGTGTTTATCTGAAAATAAAGAAATTAGTCTTCAGTTTTCCAACATGGCTCATTGTCAAAAATCACAAGAGCTATGATAATATGATAAGTTTTTTTAATTAAGTACTAAGATTTTATCTTTGTAGTAGTGACTTTAAACTAGGTAGGTAGATGATAGATAGATGATAGATATATAGATAAATTATGGATAATTCATACTTCACTGGGCTAATGAGAGCATCACATATGTACAGGAAAGCTAAAATTCCATAAAAAGATGATGGTAATATGGGGAAAAGAAGGGTTGTTAGTGGAGAATTTATAGTGACATGTATGTTTAAATGTTTGTTCAAAAAAGGTCCAGGGCTGGGGAGATGACTTAGCAGTTAAGGCACTTGCCTGTGAAGCCTAAGAACCCAGTTTGGATTACCCAGAACACACATAAACCAGATGCCTGAGGTGGCTCATGACTCCAGAGTTCGTTTGCAGAAGCTAGAGGCCCTGGTGTGCCTATTCTGTATCTTTATCTCTCCCAAATAAATAAATAAAATATTGTTTTAAAAAGGTCCACTGACATTATTTTTTTTTTTTTTTCCGTAAAATACTTGCAAACAGATCTTTATAAGTACTGGGCTATCTATACAGGATGTTTTCTTATTGACTCATAGTGAATACATTCCTCCACAGAGATGATTTCCTAGATTTCAAAGTTAGTCTATTCCCACTTATTCTCTATGCATATCCTCTCTTCTTGTTGCATCTATTTCATTTTAATCAGGTTGAGTTTTCACTGCCTACAATTTCTTTTTATTAATTTGATTCCAGCAATATGGAGACACTGCCTTCAATTTTATTTTGTTCTGTTATTTTGATATTAGTATTTATTTATGAGAGAGAGAGAGAGAGTATATAGGCATGGAATAGCCTCTTGCTACTGAAAGTGGACTCCAGATCCATGTGCCCCATTATGTATCTGGCTTTGCTTGGGTACTAAAGAATCAAACACTGGCCATTGTCCAGCTTTGCTAGTAACTGCCTTTGTCCTGGTGAACTATCTCCCCAGCCCTCTCTTTCCTTTTGATGCTGATTATTCTGCATTTTGTCCTTATTCAGTGATAATAGATAATTTCAAGTTCATCAGATTTCTGAAATACTTATTTATCTTTGAAAAACTACTATATTATGCTATTTCAACATTAATTATATGTTTTTTTTTTAAATTTTAAATTTAATTTCCAGCATTTCCATTTGTGTAGAAATCATTTACTATATCCAGATTTATGTCATTTTCTCATATATGCAATTATGAGGAAACATTCCACTTTGAGAAAAAAGCTGTATATTCTTTAGGTTTGTATCTATAATGTTTTTTAAAATTATTATTATTATTTTTTTTATTTTATTTTTTTCATTTTTTTGGAGAGAGACACAGAGAGAGATAGACAGAGAGGGAGGGGGAGACAGAGATGGGTGCGCCCGCAGTCTCAGCTGCTGTGAATGAAATACAGATGTGTGCACCCCCTTGTGGCCAAGTGCGGCATTGCACCCTTGCGTCACTGCATCTGGCTAAACGTGGGACCTGGAGATTGGAACCGCTGGAGATTGGAACCAGTGTTCTTAGGCTTAGCAGGCAGGCGCCTTAACCGCTAAGCCATCTCTCCAGCCCCTGTACCTATAATGTTTTTATTGTCATTTGGCTCAAAATATTTTTAAAGCCCATTATAAATACATGTTGAAAATTCCATTTATTTCTGAGATCTAGTACTATTCTATCTAATCAGACAGCAAATTCAAGTGATTTTCATCAACTGATAAATGCTGGCATTTAATAGTCACAATTGGTGTGTACTATGATTAATGAGAAGATAATCCTTGAAAATGTGTTCTCTACTAAAGAATTTTTTTCCCCTAACTACAACAGAAATCATGAAGGCATGGATAATGCACTAAGATCTATTTTATCTATGAGGTGAAATTACATTATCAGTCCAGGCACCTGTAGCATAGGTATAATACACCAATCCAGTACATAGGGAAAATACCTGTATATAACTTTTATTTTCATGCTTGTAAGGGTCAGGAAGTTCAAATTCATCATGCCTCAAGGCAGCATGTCTAGCCCTAGGCCTGATGTCAATCACGTTTATGCATTATAAGTTGTCATTTCCAAACTAGTCTTTTTTTTTTTTTTTTTTTTTTTTTTGAGCAAGTATTTCCACAGCCTGGGCTAATGAAGAGAATCAATGTGCCGGGAGGAAGAGGAGGTTTATCTGCATCTAAGCTAACTCTCCACTCTCAGAGCAGTGTGTGTGTGTGTGTGTGTGTGTGTGTGTGTGTGCTGCCAACATGCCCCACAATGAGCTTGTGGTCAGAGGACATGCTCCATGTGCTGATCCTTGCCTTCCACCTTTCTTGGGACTTACTGGCTTCTTTGAAAGACAGACTAGTTGTCTCATGGGCTGTGGATGTTCTTGACTCTCATCTCCCATTTTCACAGGTGAGATGGGATGACAGATACCTGAGCTGCTTACATCCATCCTCCTTGTGTCCAGTTTTATGTGAGTTCTGAGGATCCAAACTCAAGTAGTCAAGCTGGCACAGCAAATGCATATATCCAATAGGGGAGTATAACCAGCCTGGATTGAATAATTGTGACATTAGCCTTCTTAAAAAGAAAATGAGAAGCTGGGCGTGGTGGCCCACGCCTTTAGTCCCAGCACTCGGGAGGCAGAGGTAGGAGGATCACTGAGAGTTCGAGGCCACCCTGAGACTACATAGTTAATTCCAGGTCAGCCTGGACCAGAGTGAGACCCTACCTTGCAAAACCAAAAAAAAAAAAAAAAAAAAAAATGAGGATTTACATTTGAATGCAAGAAAGGAGTCACCAAATACTTGATCTCCCTCTAGCCTTGGTGCCCAGGAAGGACAGATTTATGACATGGTGTTTTTCCATGGTCAGATAGAGTGAAGTGGCCTCTCAGGAACAGCAGCCTCTACTGCTCATATTCATTCTTCAGCCATGGTTTATAGCAGAAAGCTCATGTGCACCCTCTTGTCACTGTGGAACACTGTATCAAGGTGTCCAAAATCTGTAGTTATAAAAGACACGTTCTTTGCAAAATTTCAGGTCAGTAGAATTTTCCTGTGAACCATGAATTTATTCAACATCTAATATTTTATTAATCAGGCAAAAAGGGCATTGCTTTTTTTTTTCCATTTCCTCTTTGACTTTAGGGCTTCATGTTGGAAATGGCACTTATTTTCTATTATTTCAACTTTTTTTATCTTCGTCATTGAAGCTAAGTCATTTCAGTTATTTACAACAAATAAATTCCACATTCAACTGTTGTTGTCTCCTAAACAAAACAAAAAAAAATCTGTGTCCTTATTACATTGTTTATCTATTTTGTATAAAATTTACTTAGTCCTGCCAGGTGTGGTTGTGCACACATTTAATCCCAGCACTTGGGAGGCACAGGTAGAAGGATGGCAGTGAGTTTGGGGCCACCCTGAGACTATAGAGTGAATTCCAGATCAGCCTGGGGTAGAGTGAGACCCTACCTCAAAAAACCAAGAAAAAAAAATTAGCCCTGTTTTCATTATAGAAATATAATAATCACAAAACAATTTTAAAATCTTTACATATGTTGTGACCATATAATTAATAACTTACAGCAAATCACACTTGAAAGCAGGGTATACAAATAAAATAATTTAAATTTTTGAGTGTTTTAAATAGTTGTTTCATATATTATTTTACTATATTCCTTGACATATATATGTAAAATCATTTTCACCTTTAAATTTAAATCATTTCATGTATAATAAATATAAGATATAACAAATATTAAATTAAATATCAAAACTGTAAAAATCAAGTTTAGAGAATTTTTTTGAATCTTAATATATCAAAGGTTCCCCAGCTTTAGGTTTTCCTGACCTGGTGGGTATGTACCTGTGGCAAGGCAGTGAGAACCAAGGAGATGAACGACCCCGGGCACATCAGCCAGGTGAAACCTCAGAGGTATTGGCGATATGAGCAAGAGTGCTGCTTCAATGGTGAGCCTGACAACCAGTGCTAAGGTCATGGAGACAGACACTGAGGCTACTCAGAACTTACAAATCAGAAATCCAGAAGCTTCTGAGAGCATCACTAAAGTAGATGTAAAACAAACCTACCACTGCTCAGGGAATTTTGTGAAAGAGGGGCCAGAAAGATTGTAAGAGCCCCAGAGTGGAAGGGAATGTCCAGAGGCATTACTCCCCTTTTACAATGACTGACTGCTGCTTTCACATCTCATAACCCACAAGCCCAAGGGAAATACCAGCAATCCCACTGAGGAGGGACCTCAGTGGAATGGGGGCAGAGAGGAGGGGAATGATGGTAGCAACACATGATGTGTCTATGCAAATATAAACTTAATAAAAATGAAAAATAGAAGAAATTAGATTGATTATATTGTGTAAGAATTTGTTCATGTATTAGTAACCCACACAAATTTATTATATTTATTAATATAATAATATTACTGGTATTTTTCTATAGACCACATTTTAAATGTTCTCTTTAAAATGATAAGAACCATTCCTTAAATATTCTTTATACCTAATCATGAAATTTCCAGTCAACTTTTCTCTAGCTGACATGTACATTGAGTAAACAACCCTTTCATTTGTATTAAGCACATAGTAAATTCTGTAAACTTTATCAGATGAATGTTACTAATGATTACTTCATTTTGGGTTTTAAAGTAAAATAAATAATATTATCCCAAGTATTTCCCTGAAACACTATCTTTATTCATTTTTTAATATAATGCTTTTCATTGAAGAATTCGTTAAAACTTGTGTCTATATTTAAGATGGCTGAATGTTTGCCAAACTTAAATGTTACAAAATCACAGTCTTTCTAAATTTAAGTCCATGCTAGTACATAATGTAAATGTATCTGGGGCAAATGGATGCCACATCTAAGTATTCTTCCAAAGGTTAAGCAACAAATTAAAACAAGTAGGCATCTTCAAAAGAAACTCATGTATTTAATTACAGCCCTAATCATTTAATGTATTCAGTTTCCTTCTTTCCTTTGTACATCTAAGCATTAACATCTTGCCTTAGAAAGTTTATTTTCAATAATGACAATTCTCTAAAGCTTAAAAAGCTAAAAAGAATGCATGCAATAATTAAGTATTTTATTTAAAATTTTCCAACTCATTGTGAATAAAAAGTCTAAATTTGGAAATCTCATTAAATTTAGTCCCTTTTTAGCATGCACATAATTGTGCTGAACATATTTTAATAAAATGCTCAAACATTTAGAAAGTTCATTAAAGACAGTAGCAAACGGGAGTGAAATGAGAAGGGGACAAAGAGAAAAGGTGTACTTACATGACACTTAACATTGTTCCAAATTTTCTAGTTTATTTTTTTGTATTTATAAATTAAGGGCATATTTTGAAATAATAATTTCTATTTTGATTGCTCAAGATTAGAAATATATATATATATATATATATATATATATATATATATATATATATATATGTGTGTGTGTGTGTATATATATATATACACAAAAATATGGATGTACATTCATATGTTCATTTCACCTAAATTTAAATAAATTTATATCCCATGGGTTTCTTAATTTAGTAGAAAGTACTAATTTAAAATTCCACGTATTTGTTTCCTAATAGTCATCTCAGATAAAATGATTTTGTCTTTAGGGTCAGGTCTTTTTTTTTTTTTTTAAATCTGCAGTAATAATTGCATGTTAAATAAGTGAAGACATCTTCCAAATCTTTTCTTATAAACTTCCATAATAATAAGAAGGAAGCCCTTATTGGACTCATAATTTTCTATAAGCATAGTAATTATTATGAAAGTGGCAATAGTTACCAACTTACTAATGGTACCAAGGTGTTAACTGCCACTGTTTTACATTCTACATGTGCACAAGAAAATGTGAATTAAAATGGCTAAATTTAAATATGGTCCTTGTGGTGGTGGTAGTATGTTGGACACAGGCAGGGCCCCGGGTTTAAAGCAGACATAAGCAATCAGAAATGGGCCCCAGGTTACAGAGAGGTTCCAGGAACAGGTAGGAGTAAGGCCCATCCCTCCTCCCAGGGTTGCAGTGAGCCTGGACCCCCTACAAATCTCGAGCCCAAATACCAGCAGGAGGAAGGCTGTGCCCCCACCCCCCAGCCTAGGCACCTGGACATCCTGATAAGACACAGGCTTTGATCATAGCCCTGTGACCTTTGGCCAGTTACCTAGGAAACTCCATATATGGTATCAGCTAACAGCCTGTACACAGCCCATCCCCCTACACTGTTCCTCTTCCCACCACTATGTTGATCACCTGACCCTGTCTCTACCTGCTGGAATGAACATCCCTATATGCCAACTGGGCAACTGCAAACAACCTTTGAGCACACCAATCCTCTTGGGACCTTCTTGCTCCCCCCCCCCAACTGCTTATAAAAACCCAGTTCCTTGTTGAATAAAGGAGAGCTGTTCTCTGAAGCTGTCCCCTTTGTGTTTCTTTCCATTGCACTCATGGCTACTGAAGACCCTGTTCCACAGTTGCCTGGATGCCTTCAGGGAGCCAGTGCACAATGGCTCCTTGAGGAACCAGGGACCCACAGTGGTGGGTTGATTTTATTTGCCTTCTGCAAAGGACTGGTTTCCAGCTGCCAAGATGATCGGGGACTTGCAGCATTTTGGAACCCCTCATCATATGAGCTGAAGCCCTGTCTTTCAGGGAAGCATACAGCCACTCATTGAGCCCATTAGTGAGACTATGATTGGTGGTCTTGGCAAACAAAGGACTCCTCTTTGGGGGAATCTTCATTGAGAAGGATTTATTTCTATTGAGATTTTCCCAAACCTACATTGCAATGTGTTTCAGTCTATGCCCGGGATAACCTGCAAATTGTACCCAAAAATCCATGTTCTCCCAGTACCTGAGGAAAGATGTAACTGCTTTTGGAGGTGAGGTCTTGAATGTTGTTATCAAGTTAAAAAGAGACCTTTGTGATGAATCCTAATCTCTGATGGCTATTGTCATGAGACAGGCTCACAGGGATAATAGTATGAGAGGATAACGGGAAGGCCATTGAGAAGAGCAGGCTTTGGAGGACAAACTCCGTGGGCAACATGACATTAGCCCTCTCACTTTCAGAACTGGGCAAAACTCATTCAGTTCTTCGCTCAGGGAAAGTTCTTGCACCTTGGACAATTCCAGCATATCTTTCCTTATTCCATTCCCAACTGGAATGCCAGCAGCATGGCTCATGGCTTCTCAACTAACTTAGACTCTACACACCTGCCAAGTTTATCTTTTTATCTTTTTGTGTATTTTTGTTTCTTTGCCAGTTTTCACATTAATATATATAAATATGGAAAAGATACTTTAGCAACAAGATTGCAGATCATAGTTCCATCTTTTAATAATATAGGACATTTTGTGCTAGTTCTGAAAAAAGAGTCAAATTTTTAAAATACCAACCCCCCACAAACCTAATCAGCACAAATCTTGTTCTGCTGAAATGTTCTACCTAGAAGTGACTGAGAACATGCCAAGATTTCCCCGACTACCAGTGCAAATATTCCTTGAAGTGATACATGGAAAGTGAGATTGCAAAAGTAAGACTGAAGCTCTATCTAATGAATTGAATGTATTTGTGGGGACACAGATGGTGTTTTTAATCTCATTTTCCTATTGAATAGTATGACATTGAAAGTGAAAACAGTATATGAAAAATGAAGTGTTGGCTAGGTGGATGGTGTTGAAGATCTGAATTTGGTTTGAGAGACTTGGCAGGAATTGGACACTTCTCACATGGCCCAGGACAAATAGGTCTGGCAGGTGTTGGGGATCTAATTAAAACACTTACAGCTAAAATGTGTGGAAAAAGGCAGTGCAAAACTTAAATATATTCCATGGTTAAGATTCAGAACTGTGTAAGAGCAATTCCATTGTATAGGAAAACATATCATAAATGATTGTGAATTGGTGTTATTTTAGATACTTAGACAATTTCAGTTATAATTGATATATAACATTTCCCAAACAATTCATACTAATTTAGTTAAATTATGCACCAATATTTTAATAACAAGTTACACATCTATGTGGAAGGAACAAAATTGCTCAACTATTAAGGACATACATATATAAACAGGTAACTTTTTTGAGTATTTCATTTTCAAAACTGTGACATTTTAGCGGCTTAGGGGATGGCTCATTGGTTAAAGGTTCTTGCATACAAACCTATAAGCCTTAGCTTGATTCACTGGCACCCAAGTAAAGCCAGATGCAAAGTGACAAATGCCTCAATATTTCCTGAGCACTTATGGCAAGGGAAGGGGAAGTCAGAAGAATCTGGAAGCTTGCAGGCCAACTAGGCCAGCACAATGAAAGGAGCAAAAGCAAATCAAAAAGGAATCCATCCCCATCTCAAGTAAAAGGGTAAGGAGATAAATACCTTCTTGTTGCCCTTTGACCTCCACACAAGCTCCATGGCTTCCATGCACACATAAACACACATCATACAATTGACATGTATACACACACACCCCTAATGTGCCATGTTATAATCAAAGACAGTTGTATTCATAAAGTTGATATTTATTGAATGGTACTTATAATATTTAATGTTCTTTATCTGAATGTAGTTTTTCAATATCATATCTACAGAATATTTTACTTCCACCTGGGTTAAAACAACCCTCCATGGACATTTCTCATTCTATCCAAGAAAAATGATTATATCATTTAAACTACCTTAGTGGGGGGTTCTTTGAAAAGTTGTATTGTTTTTTAATTTATAAGGCTCTTTTGGTTATCAAGTAGAATGCATAGTCTGTTACTCCTGCCATAAAATAATTAAGTAACATAGTATTTGTTTGCTTGAGAGTGAGTCTACAGAAAGCTCCACCTGTTCTTGACCCCATCATCTTATGTATCACACGCATTAATCTTTTACAGATCAGACTATGAAATATCATTGTTCTGGATCTTCTCTTCATGTTCACTCTCAATATCTGGTGTTTTTAACTTCAAATTGTGAAGCACATTGTAAGTTAGCCTACTTTAAATCCATTCTGTAAACATATGTAGCAGCTATGACTCATCCTAACCTCCTCAGACTCTTCTATGTTTTGTTTGGGCTTGATTAAAAAAAGAAACAGAAAACAGACAAGTAGCCAGTTAAAATTCTTCCAATGTATGTGGTCAGCTGGTTTTGGAAACTGATACATCATCTTTCTCTAAATCCCACTTGTTTGACTGGACAAGACTATAAGACCATATAGATTACCTTAAACATTAAGCTTGGGAAATCTGCACCCTTGATATCAGTTCCCCCATTGTTTGGTTCATGGTTCAGAAGAAACATGAAGAAACAAATATCCATTGTGGAGATTACTCTTAATGCAGGGATTGCCAGGGAAAGGATCATTCTTTTCGTGGTGGTTTAATCCAGGGTATGGGATAATTTCTCTTTTTTTAAATTTTTTATTGACAACTTCTATACTTACAGACAACAAACCATGATATTTTTCTCTCCTCCTCCCATTCCCCTTCAGAACTCCACTCTCTATCATATCCCCTCCCTCTCTCCATTAGTCTCTCTTTCAATTTGATGTCATCATCTTTTTCTCCTATTATCAGTGTCTTGTGAAGGTATTGCTAGGCACAGTGAGGTCATGGATATTGAGGCCAATTTCTGTCTAGACAGTTGCATTGTAAGGAGTCGTACCTTTCCTTTGGCTCTTACATTCTTTCTACCCCTCTTCTGCAATGGACCCTGAGACTTGGAGGGTGTGATAGAGATGTTTCAGTGCTGGAACCTCCTCCATCCCATCTTCTCAGCACGATGCTGACTTTTGGGTCATCCCAGTGGCCATCGCCATCTGAAAAGAGAAGCTTCTCTAACCAGAAGTGAGAGTAGAATTAATATGTGAATATGAATATTAAGTCTAGTGCTTTCAGGGCAGTTTTGTGGGAATAATATATAAATTTCAACAGACAAAGCAGGCTTTATAAGGATAATGACCTAAGGCTCATGACCTCCCCTGCCATAGACTTTTGATTAGGTTTTTAAGTACCAGGCATGTATTCCTTCCCATAGAGTGGGCCTTCAGTCCAAGTAGGGAGCAGTTGGTTTCCCCAATGTCAGACATGCCACTATTGCACCCATTAGGTCATTGGGCCTATATCACCAAACTGGACTTTTCTAGTGTCCATTGTTTTCACTGCTAATGATTTCTGTCTCCCATACGGCTGCATGCAGTGCAGCTTTTTCAAGCTTTCAGTTGGCTAGTCTACAGGGAGATGGTTTTCTGGGATAATTTCTGTATACCTCCAGGATCAAGGCTGAATGTGAATTCCTCACAGGAAAGCAGAGCTGAGAGACTTTTTCCCATCCATAGTACTTAGACTTTCCAGGCAACTAAGCTTCTCTTGATGCTTGTGGTCTTCCATTATGCCTCTCCATTCACTATTTCTTTGGCCCTAGAAACAAGAATGCTCACTTAACATAGAGACATGTGCACACACACACACACACACACACACACACACACACAGTGCCACATTTTCACATGTTAGAAAACTAAAAACCTCTACTAGAATTTTCTGCTTTTCATTTATATGCTGCAATTGAGCCTTTCATTCATCATAGTATGTGATGATTTCAAGGTAAGTCTGATTCCCATATGGATCTGTTACTATCTTGCAATGTTTATTTTATTCTCTTAGAGCTTGCCTTTAAGGCATGGCATATGTTAGGCATTTGTTACATTCTTTTGAACTCATGTATATGAAACATGTATTCACAAAGAATTTTATGAATCTTTTTTATGTTTATTTTTATAAAATCCTAGAGTCTTTGAAATGTAGCATAAAGGTTTCATTATTTGATTAAATTTTTAAAATTTCAGGGATAAAAGCCATGAATTCTCTCTCTTATAATAGAGCTCACATAAAAAAAAAAAAAATCAATAGTACACTCACTATAAAAGTGGCCATATATTATATACTTTCCACTTATTTTTTAAGTAAAAGTGTAGGCATATTTATTTTAGCAAAGATAGCAATGCTTTCAGAAGTAAATTTGAAGTAGAGATTACACAGTTAGCAAAAAAGCAAACAAAAGGTTGCATTTCAGGCACCCAGACACTAATATTTATAGACTGAAAGGCTTCAGTGCACTGCATATATTGGGCAAAATTCAAAAACTTAAATAGAGCAAACTTGATGCAGGTTTTTTGTATATAAAATTTTAACAGGATTTCTATTTTTGACCCATTCAAAATAAGATTTATAATTGACTGTATTTCATCAGCTATCTTAGTTCTGCATACTAGAAGGTAGCCCAACAAATTCTAGTATATGAATACCCTCCACCAAATATTTTAGCCTTTATTCAACATATGAAGGAACATGTTTCATTCACTGAATATCACTGTATATCATCTATTAAAATAGGCATTTTGGCATGGAATTTTTAGAAACAATCAAAATGAGGTTTTAGATATAAAAGCCAAGTTAATGTTAAGAGATATTCTGCAAATTCCATTACATTTCTAAACAGTGATGGTAATCTAAGTAATGGAAGATACTCGGAAGAAATGGATGTATCTGTCATGAATAGGAAGAACTAGAACTCAAACTATTACATATTGCATTAGGATTTCAGATTAGATTCTCTGAATTAACAAAACTTTCTTTTGTCCTTAGAGGGCCAATGTGCTATCTTTGCTGCATGGAGTCCTGAGTCACTCTGTCCACACTCATCTTTTTACAGATGTCTTGTCAGGTGGCTTCTCTGCTGGCCACATGCACAAAGCCTCAGTGACCAGAATGGCAACTAGTCCTAAAAGACCCAGCCTCCTTCAACTAGTGTTTGCCCACAGAACATTTCTAAGTCCATCTCTTTTTACCCAACCTTTAGAATTTTAGTATCATTATTATCATCATTGTCTTCCTTATATTTTATTTTGAGGGATTTTCATTTTTTAGATTAGCATTGGATATAAAATATTTGAAAACCAGCATGGTGCTGCACACTTTTGATCTCAAAACTCAGGTGGCTGAAGGAGGATTGCTGTGAGTTTGAGGCCAGCCTCAGGCTACTGAGTGAGTTCTAGGTTAACCTAGGCTAGACTGAGACTCTGCGTGAGGAAATTCAATTAACTAAACAAACAAAATTATGTGATTTCCTACAAAAGAAAAAACATGCCTTATGTACTCTCTTATATGTGGAATAATTTGATTTGATAATAAGTTGTAGTAAGTAGCAGTAGTAAGGAAGGTAGGTTTAGACTTTAATAGGGAAGGGATTAGAGGATAGTAGACAAGTAAGCGGAGGGATAGAATATATGGGGTGGAAGAGACTGAAGGGTGATATAGGGGAAAGAGTGGGAAAAGAGAGAGAGAGGGGTGCACAAAACTAGACTGCATGATTCAGTACTATAGTACACTATTTTATGTTGATTTTTTAAAAGATATAACTCTTTGAAAAAGAAAGAGAGACAGAGAAGGGGAAGGAAAGTTTGGGTGATTGGGTGGAAGTAGACTACTGGAGGGGAGAAATCTTTACCAGAAAACCAAAAGCTGTTGCTAGTAAATCCCTGTGCCAGAATTGAGCCACCAGCCTCAGTAAGCTGTTTGTCCAGGGGACCCATATGGTCCCACAAACAATGCAGACTATTGCCCAAGTACTTGATTACCCAGCAGAATTAGATGGTAGGACCATATTGCTGAAGATCCCACAGACTGCAATAACAGGAGATTGAGAAATCAAGCTGTAACTGAGATGGAAGCCTGCTTGCTGTCATAGTACTAGAAATACTATGTGAGTTGCTGGGCGGGGGAGTCACAAACAGTGTGAACAAGAAGAAGATCCTGTGAGCTACAAAATCAATGAACCAGGCAAGATGAACTTACCTGTACAAAAATGAGACATAACTAAGGCTTTAATTATCCTCTCAGTGGGAAGGAATTTATGGCTGGTGCTGAGAACGAAGTCATAAACCTATGCTTGGAATATTGGAGATCACAGAGAGATACTCATTCTGTACTTTGGGTAAACAGAGATATTATTGCCATCAAAAGTCATATATATATATATATATATATATATATATATATATATATATATATACACCATATACATGATATGATATAATAATATATTAATATGATAATATTATATATACTACATATAAAATATATGTAATGTCTATTTCCTTTGATCAAGGCTGCTCTTGGTTACATAGCTCTCTTTTTATAGATGACAGCAAAACTTGAGTGACCCAAGACCTATCCAAATGAAAAGAGAAGACAAATGAATGGTTATCAGGAGATGAGTCATCATTATTACTCCCAGCAGGAGACATTATAGAGAAAGTGACAAATTAAATATGAGGGCTGCTATCTCTGTTATCCAGAGAATGTGCAGGGAGATGGAAGTAGACACTGAGTAAATTCAAAATTCATCAAAACAAAACACTTTAGCCCAGGCTGACCTGAAATTCACTATGTAGTCTCAGGGTGGCTTCAAACACATGGTGATCCTCCTACCTCTACCTCCTCAAGGCTGGGATTAAAGGTATACAACACCACGTTTGGCCTCAGACACATTTTTGAATGAGGAATCTTTTAAACTCACTCCTAGCCTTTACCTTAATTACCATCAACAAATTAGAACAAATCTTGCCCCAAAACTTATGCATTCATTTACTTATTCATTTAGCTTGCATGCCAAAAAATACTTTGAAAATTTTAAGAACAATTCTATGTATATTCTAGCTATATCTCTGTCATATGTATAGTTGGCAAATTATGTAAGTTGTCTACTAACACTCTTAATATTTGCTCATCTGTACAATAGCTTTTTAGTTTCATGACATCCCAATGGTTAAAGGTTTGTCTAATTGTTTGGGTTACTAGGGTCTAATTCAGAAAGTCTTTCCCTATGCTTATGTCTTGGCATGAAAAGAGTGCAAGATAATTGTTTATTTTTCTTTTTTTACATTTATTTTTATTTTGGAGAAAGACACAGAGAGATAGGGAGAGGAAGACAGATAAGAGATGGGTGTGCCAGCCATCTCTCAGCTGCTGCAAACGAAATCCAGATGTGTGTGCCCTCTTGTGGGCAAGTGTGGCATTGCGCCCTTGCATCACTTTGCATCTGGCTAAATGTGGCACCTGGAGATTGGAACTGACGTTCTTAGGCTTAGCGAGCAGGCGCCTTAACTGCTAAGCCATCTCTCCAGTCCAAGATCATTGTTTTTTATGGGAGAGATAATGATGTAGGACAGTAAAGGGGAAATGAAGAGAACTGTCTAAAGTTTTATGAGAAAAAAATGCAAGTTTTTAGAAATTTGGGAATAAGCAGACAATAAAAAGTAAAGTGAAACCCTACTTTAAAAAAACAACAAAAAAGTAAAGATGAGAAAAATTACTGTGAAATAATCAAATATAATAGCAGTCTTTGGAGGAAGTAACAGTGGAGGAGTGATGCACAAGGTCTACTCAGTTGGAATTGAAATTCCCATTATTAGAACTCATGGGCACAGTCACCCCTTACCTGAAAACCTTGAGCTTTCCCACTTCTTCCTCCTATGAGCTCTCTAGAACTCTCTGATGACTGAAAAATCAGGCCCCAGCATTGCTCAGAGAAACAGCAGAACTTGGGGAGATTAAACTCTTTCTTTATTAAATGGTATTTAGATATTATGATGAATTAACTGAGTAATTCCAATTTTTCCAAAAACTAAGCCTGCTTTATGCGAGATCTAGCAACCTTGAGCTGATGTACTATTGATATTGAACACATTAAAAGAAACAATAAATAAAGTTGAAGCTAATTGAACTATTCTACTTCCTCATTTTTATTTGTAGTACCTTGAAATCAAAAGGAGATTTTCTGTACTCTTTATAAAGATTGAAACAGATTCATTAATCCACACACTTTTATTTACTTCAGGATTTTTCTCCTGATACAATAGTTGACTGGTAGTGCAATTATAAATACAAACAGATCTTTAGTATTTTTTTCTGTGCAAATCAAGCAGCCAAGCAGTTTACTTAATTAATTATTCATTTCAATGCCATTGAGCATTAACATGGAGTTACAAAGAAATAAAAATGGGACAGTATTGTTAACTAACTTATGGGCAAAATGTTCAAGCCCTACCATATTCTGTATAGAAAATTAACTTTTAGTCAATAAAACTTCAGATAGAAAGGATGATGGTACAATATTTTAAGCATGTACACAAGTACATGGGTTTCTAATGAAATATTCGTACCAAAGAATTTTCAAAAATTTACTAATCTCAGTTGAGCAGAAAGTCTGCCAAACATGAAATACATTCACAAGGAGACTGAGACTCATCTCTGTCACTGATTCCTGACAGAAAAATCTCTGTTAGATTTCATACGTATTAAAATAACTACTTACTTCATTATGAAGTGTAGTAAATCTGAACACCTAAGGAATCCTTAGACACATTTAATTAGAGATCATTGCTATCATTATTATGATTAGATAGAGACTAGCTTTCTGGCTAAACTCAAAAAATAACACTCATCCAGATTGGTTGCATATACCTTTAATCCCAGGACTCAGGAGGATGAGGTAGGAGGGTCGCTGTATGTTCCACACCAGCCTAAGATGACATGGTAAATTCCAGGTCAGCCTGAGCTAGAGCTACCTGGAAAAAAAATACCTGAATATAATGAATTCTTTTCTAGATTTATGCAATGGAAAAGTAGCACAGTGCAAAATTTGTAGCACTTTATAGAATTAAGAATGATTCTTGGGTCTCTGCTTCCCTGTAAGACTAGGCTTTAGTTGGGATCTGGAGATTTGAACTGTGTCAGTGTCAGTCTCAGCCCCACACAGGTCCTCATGCTTTCCCAGGATATGCACCTGCCCTGCCAGTCATGTCTCTCAACCCAGAGAGAGAAAACATGCCAAAATCTTTATTTGCTTCCCAGGAAGATAATGCCATACTCATAGGCTGCTACCTCTTAATCTCTCCTCTCCTCTCCTCTCCTCTCTCTCTCTCTCTCTCTCTCTCTCTCTCTCTCTCTCTCTCCTCTCCTCTCCTCTCCTCTCCTCTCTCTCTCTCTCTCTCTCTCTCTCTCTCTCTCTGTCTGAATCAATACTGAACAGAACCAGAAGTAAGAGGGAAAATATAAATGAACTCTAGGAACTCAGTCAACATCCAAAACCTTGATACAATGCTAGTGAATATTAAAGACTGATTTGAATTAATATATGCATGATAATTGAGTTGGAAAGACTCAGACAAAATCGGTTTCGGAGGCGAATTTAGCAAAATGAATAGGAAGGAGACTTCTTTTCTTTTTTGTAAAGATCTCTCTTCCTGTTCTCCATGTTTCCTTTGATAAGCCCTGCTGGTTCCCTCCAGATAATATCAGCATAGCACAAAACTTTTGTTGGATGACAAGTTGATGACAGCTTTTAGTG
The DNA here is from genome assembly GCA_036365145.1 of Orientallactaga sibirica. Lineage (NCBI taxonomy): Eukaryota > Metazoa > Chordata > Mammalia > Rodentia > Dipodidae > Orientallactaga > Orientallactaga sibirica. Next base: position 5,375,911 of record JAEOAD010000043.1, on the reverse strand, counting down.
GCCAGCTGCCCTCAGGCATTCACTGTCACAGCTCTTTAAATCAGGCTTCAGGGCTGCTGGAAAATACAACATGGAGACATCCTTCCTGAACTCAGTGCTACTTCTTTCAATGTTGAAATGGGAACCATCCCTAGGAGGTCAATTTCCTCCTCCACATGATCCATAATGGCTTCCTTCCTCACAACTGTTGCAAAAAGAAAAAAAAAAAAAAAAAAAAAAAAAAAAAAAAACTCTTGCCTCCTGCCCTGATGTTGCAAACACATTACAGATATTACATGTCCCAGAAGTTATTTACCATCCCCTTTGATATGAGTTCACACAGAGTGAAAAGAGAAGCAGTGTACTAGTGGTACACACACACACACACACACACACACACACACACTACACTATATAGTGTATATATATATTACATTATATATACATATATTTTTTTCAGTGACTCTATTCCTTGCATATTTTAGTCATGATTATATAAAGAATACAGAAATTATTTTCTGGGTTCTAACAAAACGTTTCTTCCATGGTCCAGCAGATTTTAATTCATGCACATATCATTCTTCTTTTAAAGACTGTAAAATCTCCTTATCCTTGTATGAAACATTGCAGAACCTCCTTCATTACCAGCACCTTCACAGGTCCAACCTCTTCTGGTTAGGTGTAATCATCGTCAGCAAATCTACCTTACAATATATTACATGCACAAATGCATTAAATTGCAGTAGATGCCTGTGTAGTAATGGGTAGAATATGACTTTTCTTGGCCACTGGTCCATAGAAATTTTCATATTTCATGAAACAATACAGAACTGGCTAAGAGTGCTGTGTTCCACATTGGCTGATATAGATAGCTGTAATTAGTAACTGGTCTCACTTTCCATGAAGTTCTTCTTATACTTTTCTTTCATGACCATATTTGAGCCATTTAGAACTATAGAACTTGCAGTACTGAACTCTGAAAGTTTTTATGTTTTCTTGCAGCTAACACTATTTTAACAGCCTGAAATTGGAAAATGTTATAGATATGGTCTGAAAAATGTGTTAGTAACACAAATAAAACCCCATACTCTGTCTATAACTATTATATTTTGACTATCTTAAAAAGCTGAAATATCTTTCTAGTTTTGAAAACCATAATTTGTTTCAACAAAGGAATCACACACATGGTCAATGAACAAGTAAATCTTAACATATGGCTTTGCTATTTCATTTTTATCTTACTTGATAATGTAAAGAAAATAACCAACTTTCGTGTCAAAACTGTACATTTTCCTCTGGTAGAACCATAAGTTATCTAACGAGGATGTCAGACATGCCACCCCCAAATATGTCGCTCTCGCATAGTGACTGTTTTGAATTAAAGCAATTTGAGCAAAAGCAGATGCAAGAACACATTCTGATCTTTCTTCTTCTAAACAAGCAGGAGATAAAATTCTCACATATCCAAATCTTCCCTATATCAAAATAAAAGTAAAATTTTTATCATTAAAGAAGAAAAATGGTATATGGGATGGCTTGATTCAGGTGTCCCCTATAAACTTATGTATTCTGAATTGTAGGTCCTTAGCTGGTGACAATTTGGGAATTGGAGCCTCCTGGAGGTGATGTGTTCTTCAGGGCAGACTTATGGATGTTATAGCCAGCTTCTCCTTCCAGTGTTTGGCATAGTCTCCTGCTGCTGTTGTCCACCTGATCAACGGATTATGTCCACCCACTACTCATGCCATCATTTTCCCCTGCCACTGTGGAGCAACCCCTTGTGTCTATAAGCCAAAATAAACTCTTTCCTTTCATAAGCTGCTCTTGGTCGGGTATTTTCTGAGAGCATCATGAAGAGGACTGCAACAATAGCTTTGGATACTGTATAAGCAAATCCTGGTAGATTAAGAATATTTTATTCTTTTATATATGTTATTTTTAATATTTTTGTTATTTATTTATTTATTTGACAGAGAAAGAGTGAGAGAGAGAGAGAGAGAGAAAGACAGAGAGAGAGGGGAGAGAGAGAATGGACACGCCAGGGCCTCCAGCCACTGCAAAGGAACTCCAGAGGCATGTACCCCTTGTGCATCTGGCTAACCTGGATCCTAGGGAATAAAACCTGAGTCCTTTGGCTTTTCAGGCAAATATCTTAACTGCTAAGCAATCCATCCAGCCCTATTTATATGTTTTAGAGACAAACATAAAGAGGGAAATAGAAAGAGAAAGAGAGTGAGAGAGATAATGGGTACACCGTGATTGCTAGATACTGCAAATAAACACCTTATGCATGCAACAACTTGGGCATCCATCTTTTTGGGTAGTGGGGAATTTAACTTGAGTCCTTAGGTTTTGCAGGCAATATATACCACTGTAAATAATGACTTTTCCTAAGGTAAAAGCTTGCATAACTTATGTAAGTCTATAGCGTATGATTACAAATATAACTAGCCATTACATAAGTTTCTTCCTTAGAGCTCTCCTGAGTAAGTGATCCTTTCCTACTCATTTTGGATTCTTTAAGAAGCTATATGACACTGAATTAGAGATATTAAATCCTTAATAACTACCCCCTAAATACTGAGCATATGTATATTCTGTAGACAGGAAAATTAGATTTTTTTCCAAAGAATAGTGAGCTCTACAAGGAAGTACTTCTAGTGGTAGTACTGCTTATTGGAGGCTTGAGCAGTAAAAGTGCTTTCTGCATAAGCAGGAGGGTCTGAGTTCAGATTCCTAACACCCATGACCTGTAATCTCAGTAGCTGCGAGACAAAGACAAGTATCCTGTGTTCCTGGGATGAAACCTACTTGGTCCAGGTGGATAAAGATTTTGCTGTGCTCTTGAATTTGATTTGCAAACATTTTTTCAGGATCTTTGCATCTAGGTTCGTCAGGGAAATATGCCTGTAGTTTTCTTTTTTTTTTTTTTTTTTTTTGTGGCATCTCTGCCTGGTTTTGGTAGTTTCTCTGTTCTCCAATTGTGTGGCACAATTTGAGATAGATTGGTTTCAGTTCTTCCATAAAGGTTTGTTAGAATTCTGCTGAGAAGCCATCTGGTCCTGGACTCTTCTTTTTGGGTAAATTTTTGATTACTCTTTCAATCTCAATGGTTATGATGGGTTTGTTCAGGAGATTAATCTGCTCTGAGTTTAACTTTGGTTGGTGGTATGTGTTCAGGAATTCATCTATTTCCTCCATTTTATCCATTTTGGTGGAGTAGAGGTTTTTAAGTAAGCCCTGATGATACTCCCAATTTCACTTATGTCTACTGTGATCTCCCTATTTCATTTCTAATTTGGTTAATTTGAGTTATCTCTTTTTTACACTTGATCAAGTTGGCTAGGGGTTTATCAATCTTGTTTATTTTTTCAAAGAACCAGCTCTTTGTTTCATCAATTTTCTAGTTGTTTTCTTAGTTTCCAATTCATTAATTTCTGCTCTGATCTTAATTATTTCTTTCCTTCTGGAGCTTTTTTGGGTTGGATACTTCTTGTTTTTCCAATACCTTTAGGTGGATGGTTAGGTTATTGATTTTGGATCTCTGTCTTTGTTATGAGGGCATTTAGTGCAATAAATTTTCCCCTGAGAACTGTCTTCATTGTGTCCCATAAGTTTTGGTACATTGTGTTCTCATTGTCATTCATTTCTAGAAATTTTGCAAATTCACTTTTTATTTTGTCCACTACTCATTTATTGTTTAAGAGTGTGTTTTTCAGTTTCCAGGAGCTGGTTTGGTTCCTGGTACATCTTTTGTTGTTAATTTCTAGTAATACAGCATTATGATCTTATATCATGCAGGAAATTATGTCAATTCCCCTAAATATTTGGAGACTGGCTTTATGACTCAGTATATGTTGTATTTTACAGAAAGTTCCATGTGCTGTTAATAAGAATGTGTAATCTGTGGAATTTGGGTAGAATGTCTATATACGTCCATTAGGTCTAATTGATCTATGGTTATTGAGCTCTCTTACTTCCCTGTTAATTTTCTGTTTGGATGATCTGTCTATTGCCGAGAGTGGAGTTCTGAAGTCCCCAACTATGATGGTGTTGGTGGTTATTTCTGTTTCATTTGCAAGTAGGTTTTGTTTTATTAATTGTGGTTCACCCATGTTTGGGGCATAAAGATTGATGATTGTGACATCCTCTTGTTGGATTTTTCCCTTGATAAATAAGAAGTGGCTTTCTTTAAGTCGAACTAACACTTTTTCCTTATGTAGGGCATTAGCAAAAAATCCAACTATAGAAGGTTATATTTTTAGGATAACAATGGTTTATTTATGTGGGTTTTCTAATTAAGTGGCATGAGAGAATTCTGAGTTTGTGGTTATTAGTTGAAAATTGAATAGACTACATCTAAGACAGTTTCAGAAAACTATATGTACATATCAATCTAGAAATGTAATTGATTCTCTCTGTATAAGACAAAAATATTAAATATGTAGATCTAAGGAAAACTCAAGGAGAACATAAATTTACAGGTGACATCTGTGAGTTACATGCTATTTGTGGATATGTAAACATATTGTTTAATTAAGGGAAACAAAGACTTTCATTATTTTCTTGCTGTTGTTCCTTAGCATGTATCAAATTAGTACATTTAGATTGTATTGTACTAAAATGGGTTATTTTTTAATTGCTGTTTTCTGTGTTTGGGGGTTCATAAAAATACATTATCTTTAAGTGATTTTTTTGGCTTGAGATTAGGACCGAATTTCCAACAATTTCTAAAATGGCTCTAACCTTACTCTTAGCACTTTTATTACTAGCAATTATAAAATAAAATATTGATCAACTCTAATGTATTGAAGAGTTTCCTGTTCATATAGTACCAATTAATAAGCCAATAGTTAATTCATTATTTTAAAATAAACAAGTGAATCCATCTCATTAGTATGATGATTTCTTTTCCTCTGCAGTGAATGGTAAAATTATGTGCCTAACATTGAATTGTTTAATACAATTTTCTTTAGAACTTTTTTGGTAATAAATGTTTAATATCCATGCTTATCATCTGTACTTGTAGAACTAATCACTTAAAAATTTCTTGAGTATAAAGGGATCATGAGTATAAAAGTTTATGAAGTCCTAACTTGCCAATCAAACAGAATGATTGGAGCACCTACTACAGATAGAATTTTATTGTGTTTTACTCCACAAGAAAATCATAAGCCTTTGGTAGCTCATAAACCAAAGAGCAATTGACAGTCCCTGTTATGTAAGTTGTAGTGTGAATAAATTTAAGTCCTTGTTTTTGGATCAGGTTGATGCACAAATCCTTCCACGTGAAAGACTCCTCAAGTGTTTCTAGAAAGAGCACATTTGACCTTACCAGCACATTTCCATAGAAGTTCCTCATTGTTACATGCTCTGGAGTGGTGTCACAAGGAGGCAATGCATGTTGGCTTGTAAGAGAACCAAGAGCTACAGTAGGAGTATTGAAATGGGGAGCTTGAGATGCAGTATAAGTGCTTGCCTCCGGAGCTGGGCTCATGACTCCCAGTAAGTAGCAAAGAGGAAGGGAGGATTGTCACTCTCTTGTCCAGTCACATGACATATATCCTTGTTTTCAGAGAATCATCATACCCTGGACAGTAGAGTCCACCTGGGAAGAATTTCATATTCTGTCAGGAAAAGAGGTCCGATTGCATTTTTAAAAGCTGTGACCATTAGTCTTCCAGCTGTCATTTTACTCAGAGTATGAGAAAGTGTTCCTGTAGAAAGCATCTTGGCAATCTTGATTTATTCTCCTTTAACAGAGGAGCTGGCATGTTAAATCTACATTCATTGCAGAAACATATTTCTACTTTGAGCTACATGTTCTTTAAGATGATTGTTTCTAATACCTCCCAGACATTTGTGCTGTGCAGGACTCTGTTAACATTAGTTCATATATCTTAACAGCAACTTCCATGAGAAAGTCATTGACTAAGAGTGAAAAGAACTATGAAGATATCATTGTTGCATTGGGTCTTCTCCTTACAACTGCCTTAGGTTGTTATAAATCCTACATATTTGCCCTTTTGTCATTTGCAAGTCTGGAATAATATCCATTTTATTTATAGTTGGACAAACAAGCTATTATGTTCCTGAAACTTGTGCTACCTGATATGCTTTGAGATAAATTTCTTACCACGAATATGTAAAGTCTTGACTTTGCTTCCCAGCATTGCAAACATTGGCATGATACCACTTGCCTATAATACTAGCACTTGAAAGATGGAAACAGGAGGATCAGAGATTCAAGGTAAAATCCTTTCTTACATAATGAGTTAAAGGCTTTTCCTGGCTACAGGAGACTCTTTCTCTTTATACATAGATAGATATGTACATATGTATATAATACATACTATGTGATCTTTTTAGAACAGAAAAAAAACATTCTTTAAGGCTTTAGTCTCTATTTGTTTTCTTAAAATATGGAGAAATATTTAACATAATATCTCATATTGATTAGAATTTGTTTCAGTGCTTACCATTTGTATTGTCCTATTAAGTCATCTATATATGTTGAATTTATTGCCTGAGGGACACATCTCATGTCATATAAATTCACAATTACTTTAATATTTCCTGGTGGATGCTTATAAAGTCCTTTATTTTCTACTCAGTTTAAATCTACTCATGAGCTATTTATTTCTTAATTTTAAACTTTTAAGCAGTCTTGTAAGGATTTGAAAATCCTTTGTAAAATATTAGCTGGCTTTTTAAAATTTCTTTCAATGTTTTTTAGAGATAGAGGGAGAGAGATAGAGATAAAGAGAAAGAATTGGTGTGCCATGGCCTCAGCCAGTGAAATTGAACTCCAGATGCTGGTACTACCTAGTGGGATATGCAACCTTGCACTTCACCTCCCTTTGTGCATCTGGTTAATGTGTGATCTGGATAGTCAAACATGGTTCCCTAGGCTTCACAGGCAAGCACCTTAACTGCTAAGCCATATAAAAACACAGGGCTGGAGAGATGGCTTAGCGGTTAAGGTGCTTGCCTGTAAAGCCAAAGAACCCAGGTTCAATTCCCCAGGATCCACATAAGCCTGCATCAGGAGTTCATTTGCAGCAGCTGGAGGCCCTGGCATGCCCATTCTCTCCCTCTCTCTCTCTCTCCTCCCTTTTTCCCACTCTTTAAAATAAATAAAAATAAATGCTTAAATAAGAAAAACACAAACATGTTTTAATATAATTTGAAACTAGAAAGCTGTAAAATGTATGAAAATTCAGATTGAAACTATATTTTAGAGTTAATATTGTTAGTGTTTGTCAGTATCTGCCAATAATTCTACATAGTCCATCACATTGACTCCTCCGGTATTGCATTCCACATAACTTACCCATAATAAAAGAATGAAAATATCTTTTTTTTCCTTTGGTTATGTTTTTTTTTTGTTTGTTTGTTTTTGTTTTTGTTTTTGTTTTTGTTTTTGTTTTTCAAGGTAGGGTCTCACTCCAGCCAAGGCTGACCTGGAATTCACTATGCAGTCTCAGGCTGGCCTTGAACTCACAGTGATCCTCCTACCTCTACCTACCCAGTGCTGGGTTTAAAGGTGTGCACCACCATGCCTATTTTCCATTGCTTTTATACTGAGCAAGTACTCCTTACCTTACCCATAAAATGCATTTTTAGCACTATGGCACCCTAGTTTTGACACAGAACAAAGCATGGTTGCTTAGTATACCAACCATGAAGTCATTAGCTAAAGAAATGTGAAACCTCTGAGGGAACTGTCTTACAGGAATTTAGGAGACAAGAAATGGGGAGAAACAGCTTGCTGCTGTTGATGAGAAAGGCTAGTCTGTGGATTATTTCTCCCACACATTTATTGTCATCAAATATCTTCATACATTTAAAGTTTCTTTTAGAGGATCATGTACTGTTTGGGCATTTGTGTATATGATCTCATAAGTCTACGGTATTCTTTGTATCTATTCTGAAATGAAGGCTCTGCAATCATTTAGGGGATTTTGGCAACAAAACAAAAAACTTAGGTTCCCTATTATCAAAAGAGTATTTGTAGGTTTCTAATCCTTGAAAAATTTTAGCAGTATCCCACAAGCATAAAGATATATGTGTCAGTTATAAAGTTCATCAGGCTAGATATATAGCTCGGTGGTGGAGTGCTAGTCTAAAATGTATGCCTAGGTTCAATCTCTAAAATTAATACCAAGAAAAGGAAAGAGTACATCAATGTGAAAAATTAATTAAAAACAATATGGGGCTGGAGAGATGGCTTAGTGGTTAAGGTGCCTGTCTGCAAAGCCTAAGGACCCAGGTTCGATTCTCCAGGTCCCACATAAGCCAGATGCACATGGTGGCGAATGCATCTGGACTTCGTCTACAGTGACTAGAGGCCCTGGTGTACCTATTCTGTCTCTATCTCCAATAAATAAATAATAAAATAAAATAAAATATTAAACAATGTTTAAAACAATATAAACAGAATTTTTTTCTAAAACCTATAGCCAAGGGAATACATAGGACACTACATATAGTCGTTTATGTAGAAAAATACTATAGTTATGAATGAGTTGTTAAAAAATTGAAATTAAACAAAACTACGAATGTGCCCATAGAAAACAGACATTGAACGGGACTTTAAAAATTATGGTTATCCATGTATCTTGCACTGACCTCACTCTCTCTGTTGGAGAATCTGCTTCTTTCAGATGGACGCAGAATGTGAGGAGAGAATCAGCCCATTGCATCTCACCAGGGCACCAGCTTAAGCCATAGAGTTATAGGGGAAATGTGCAAGAGTGCTGCTTTATCAGTGAACCTGGTACCAGCACAAGGGCTAAGGAGATAGACACCAAGAACACTCAACTACCAAATCAGATTTCCAGATACACAGAGAAGCACGAAACCTCGTCACTGAAATAGACCTAAAATGAACCCAGCATTCGTGGAAGAGGGGTGGAAAGATTGTTAGGGCCATGAGTGAGTTGGGTCATTATGCACAGAGACATTGCCTCTCCAGCATAACTGATGACTACCCCCATAAGGCAAGACCCACATTACCCATGGGGAGAGGACAGGGAGAAGGCTAACAATGGTATCATCATGGCTGTATATATATAATATACATAATTAATAAAAAAAATTAAAAATCTTTGAATATCCTTACTATAATGTAGTTTAAAATATTCCAATGACAATAAAATAGTTTTGATTAAAAATGAAAATCTGAAACCTGATGCGAGTAATTTAAATGTCAAAAATGTTTCAGAAGTTTGCAAAATAACATCTAGTATAAATATTCTCCTGAAAACCCTATGCTTTTTAAACATCCCTTTGATGAAGAAAATTGATGTTTATCTAGGAAGTACTATATGCACATTTCATCTTAAGTTAAATTTGACAAGAAAGCTTATGACTGGCCAAATGAGTAACATAGGTTATTAAATGCCAAGCATATCTCTCCAAGGAGTAACTGCTTAGCATTCACCATCATCACATAGTACAGGTCATTTGTGCAGTAACAAGGGAAAGTGATTCTGAACCAACGTGATGATATTTGAGTCTCAGAACTTATGGACATAGTTTGTCTTCCTTGTTTGTCTTTTCCATCTGCAAACAATCTTATTTCTATGTGATTGGAAACTATTATCAACTAATTCAACATGAAATTTGAAAAGGGAAGTTTTCAAGAACATATCATAGAAAGTATGCCAACAGTGATTATTATCAAATAAAACACCACATCACATTAGTAATGCATTGCCTCAGAAGGATTTGTTTCTATGAACTTCAGTGTAGACAATGAGATTTAGATAACAAAAGGGGATGGGAAGATTGCTCAGTGGTTAAAGGTCTGCTGGCCCAGGTTTAATTCCCCAGTACCCATGTAAAGCCAGATGCACAAAGTGGCACATGCACATAGAGTTCATTTGCAGCATCAAGGGCCTTGGAACACCCATACATCAGTTCTCTCTCTCTCTCTCTCTCTTCCTCCTTCCTTTTGTCCCTGTCTCTCATATAAAAGTATATTATAGTACTGAAGAGAAAATTGTAAGTAACAAGGTTATTTCACTGTGTTCATTTTTCTATGTACACAGCTTTGTTTAAAATGATTCTACAATGAGCCAGGCATGGTGGCGCACGACTTTAATCCCAGCACTCGGGAGGCAGAGGTAGGAGGATTGCCGAGAGTTCAAGGCCACCCTGAGACTACATAGTTAATTCCAGGTCAGCCTGGACCAGAGTGAGACCCTACCTTGCAAAACCAAAAATAATAATAATAATAATAATAATAATAATAATAATAAAAATGATTCTACAAAACAAGTTTATCATTACACCCAGTAACTAGGTGACATATAACAAAATACAGTGGGTATATAAGTCTTATTTTCTTTTTTGTCATGGATTGAAATGTGTTATAATGGATTTATGTTCATGTAAATAAAATTTGGATCTAGGGCTGGGAAAATGGCTCAGTGGATACGTATTTTTTTAGCTGAGTTCAGATACCCAAAACTGATGTGAAGAAACAGTGTGTGGTGGTTCAATGTAACAAATTCCCCATAGCCTTGTGTGTTAGTGATAAAGCCTCATAATTGGTCCCTAGCCAGTGGAGTCTTGTTAGAAGAGGTGTGTTAAGGGGGACAGACCTTGGGATTTTATCATTTAGCATGCCTTGGCAGTGCTAGTTCAGCTCACTCTTGTTGATTCTTCCTACTGATGTGTTTCCCTGCCGTTGCCTCCTGCCGTGGTGAGATTTCCCTTCAAAACTACAAGGTAAAATAAACCCTTTTCTTTCATAAACTTCTTCTATTTGAGAGCTTTATCCCAGCAATGAGAAGGTAACAGCCACAGGGTGGCTGGAATCTCAGTCACTTACTGAGATGGGAAGAGAAAACAGGAAAACCTCCTGGAACAGGTAAAGCAGCTAACCTTGTGAGCACAGCACTGAACAATAGAAGACCCAGCCTCAACCAAGATGGAAAGTGTGGACCAGCATCCTAGACTGGCCTCCTAACTTCCTACTCAGGCCATTGCATGCAAAACTGTAGCTAATGATCTTTTATTATTCAAATATGAGGTCTAGTTATTATAATACATAAAAAATGGAAATAAAAAGATTTATGAAAGAACATTTAAGCCAGGCATGTTGGTGCATGCCTTTAATCCCAGCACTTGGGAGGCAGAGGTAGGAGGATCATTATGAATTTGAGGCCACCCTGAAACTACACCATGAGTTCCAGATAAGTCTGGGTTAGAGTAAGACCATAAAAAATATATATATTTATGGAAGAACATTTTGTTTTTCTGTCTTGTACAAAATGTGCAATGATGAAGGTTTCCTGGTATTAATGGGTAATCCTTGACACTTGACTTCTAATTTGGAAGCCTACCTTTCCTATAGTGTGTCCAGCTTCATATGATCAAAGATTAAGACAAAGAGGATATATCCACGAAAAGAAATCATACATGTTTATTAAATTAAATTTTCAAAAGTTATTGTGTGAAATTCTTTCATTCATTGTACCCTACCAGTGAATTGTGGTCATAGGCTATTGAATGGTAGTATCTATAGCTGGTGGTTGTTACACAAAACTTCTCAACACTATATTATAGGAAAGTAGCATGAGGAACACTGAAGACAATTTATAATGTTCCAATGCATTTTACTTTTAAAAATTCGGGTAGAAAGTTCATATCAGGAAGAAGCATTATCATTGCACCATGAGGACTGTGATAAGTCTATTATATTGGCAGAAGTTCAAGAAAATACAATTAGAATAGCTGTCAAAGTAGATTTCAATATTATGAATTCAGTCTACTTAAAAACTAGGTCCTTCTTGGTTTTCTTCCCATTTATTCCCTTTCTGATTCTATTTCCCAACTCCTTAAGATAAGTGTTTACATGAGATCAAAAGGCAGGCTGCAAGAAAGCTGGAGTTGTTTTGTAAGTTTACCAGAAAAAAAGAACTCAACTCCTTACTGTTCCCTACACATCATTTTCAAGAAATAAAATTTACTCCTATAAGTTAATACTTCTATATAGAAGATTAACTATTTCTTTCCAAGGTATTCATACAGAAATGAATTCTACAATGTTATTCAATTCTACATATCCATTTGTGCATCTAATTTTCAGAGCAATATCCCAGTAATGAACTTAAGGAAGATATTACTGACTCCACAGCAACCAAATTTGTCTTCCAATAAGCAGTCATTCATTTCCCATTGGGTTTCCACCACTTTGTATTTCCAGAAACAACAAAGTCCACTGAATAGCATAAAAGATAGTTAAGAGAAGAGAATGTGACTTTTACTGTTGGTGGTTACAACATTCCATGTATCATATTAAATCAAATTGTATGTCAAATTTGTACAATATTTCTACTACCCCATTGCTTCCCATTTAGTTTTTCAACAAATTATGAATAGTTAAAATCCTACTGGGGACAAAGGATATAGCTCAGTGTGTAAAGTGCTTGCCTTACAAGACTGAGGACCTAAGTTCAGACCCCTGTGCCCATGTACAATTCCAAGTGGGGTGATGCACATCTGTAATCCCAATGGGGGGTGGGGAGGTAGACTCATTATATTCTAATTGGTGACTTCCAAGCTATTGATACATCTTCTCTCAATAACAGGTAAATGCTGTGTGCATATAATAAAAGGGAAAAAAATCCTAAGTTATTTTACCTAATGTTAATTGGTAATAGATACCTTTCAGCATTGTTTGAAATAATGTTCAGTTTTCTTATCTTATGAGAACTAATATTTATTTCTGCACATATGAAGGTTGAAGAGGTTCACTCCTTTCCCCCAAAACTTTACACATATGTCTTTAACAAGTCCTTTGTATATTGTACTTTCTCTACATACAAGTTTGGAGCAATACTAATATTTAATAACTAACACTTATTATAAGTATTTTTCCCTCAAATATTTAAGTATTTCTTTAAAAATATTTTATTTATTTGAAGGAGTAGAGAGAAGAAGAGAGAGAAGAGGCAGATAGACAGAGGGTGAGAATGGGTGCACCAGAGCCTCCAGCCACTGCAAATGAACTCCAGATGCATTAGCCACATTGAGCATCTGACTTATGTGGGCACTGGAACCTGGGTCCTTGGGCTTTTCAGGCAAGCACCACAAACATTAAGCCATCTCTTCATCCCCCCCTTTTTTTTTAAAGAATTTCTGTCTTTTGCATATCTTTGCAATATTTTATTAGAAGTTAACATGATTTGTTGGTTTAAGCAGTGTATTTATTAATCAAATTTATACAAATTTATTATAGTATTCTTAATGATATAATTTTAATAGGATATGTATAAAAGTATATATCCATATATATCCATATATATGTGTTTATTCTTCACATATTTCATTTCCCCATCTGTCCAATTAACTTTAGACATTTGACATAACCTCAAATCTAACACAGGTTAGTATATGTTTCTGCCACTTTGGATTTCATATTTTTGCTTTATTTTTGTAAGCCTTCCAATTCACCAGTCTGATGTAAATCTCATTGAATAAACATTTACTTCATGTATAATTTTAGGTTGAATAATATTATTTGCTTTTTTTTATCTTTAATTTTTCATTATTGCTATGTTTCCTTTATATTTTTGAACATACTTACAACTGATTTGAAAAAAAAAATTGCCATGTTCTTGTTTCTATGAATTAGTAAATACTTAAGTAGATCCTGACATTATCAATGATATGAATTTGTGTACTTGTTCCCTTTTCCCCTTAAAAAATGCCAAAGTGAGGAAGGAGAGCTGACTAAGTGGTTAAAATTTCTTGCTTACAAAGCCTGTAGGCCTGGGTTTAATTCCTATGCTGCCAATGTAAGCTGGATGCAAAAAACAGTGTAAGCACCTGGTAGAAATCTGCAGTGACAAGAAAACTGTGTGTGTGTGTGTGTGTGTGTGTGTGTGTGTGTGTGTGTGTTATGTATGTATGTGTGTATATGTATGTATGTGTGTGTATATATGTATGTATGTATGTATATATATATATATATATATATATATATATATATATATATTCCAAAGTTTACTTTCTCAAGCAGTTGAGTAACTGACAGTTACGTTTGAACCTCCTGAGCCCCCAGAGAGTTATTTTAATTTCATTATGAACATCTGAGCAGATATATTTACTTATTTTTGTGGTATTTATCTTCTTGGGTCTTTATGCAATACTCCCATCACTATTCCAGTCTGAATCATTGGGAAATCATTCAACTTACAAATCCTGTCATCCCTTTCTCAGTTGAGTGTTACCCCTATATATATTTAAAAGAATATTCAAAACTTTCTTTTGGTTTTATGCAGATCCCTTCCCTGCGATATCCCATACTCTAAGTGTAAACTTATTGTTTTCAAATGGTTTGCTTTACCTGTGTAATTCAGAGAGTCAGGAGATTCTTACAACCTCCTCTCTCCACAGCATTACCAACAGTCACTTCAGGTAGAGGGAAGTGCCAATGTGCTCTCATATCAGCTAATTTCCATCCAGTTGATTCATATTTTCTTTTTGTTACTTTTGAAAGTCAAGTCTCTAAAACAAAGAACATACTCCATCTCCTTATTTTAAAATAAAACAACTTTATAAATAATGAAGAGGTATGCAGTTAACAGCAAATAAAAATCTAAGAAAGAATTATAGAGATATCTTAGGTAATTTATACAAATTTATTTACTTGTCTGGAATTTATGTTTTGGTAAACAACTCATGATTTTACTGTGCGTGTGTTTGTGTGTGTGTGTGTGTGTGTGCATGTGTGTGTGCGTGTGTGTGTATTCCCTGTGAGCAGGTATATGGAGGCCAGAGAAAAATATTGGGTGTTTTCATGTCATCACTTTACTGCATATGTTTTTGTCTAGAGCTGCTGTCCATCAGTGAGCCCCAGCAATTCTCCCATCTAACTCCATACACTGGGGAGTTACAGGCCATTCCTAGCTTGTTACTTGGTAACATCAAACTCATGCAGTCTCGGGCTTCAGAGGCCCTCATGCTTAAGGTGATAAGCACTTATATCCACTGATACATTTCTATATCCCACAATTGTTTTTAAAATTTGAAATCTCAGGATGGAGAGATCGCTTGGTGGTTAAGGCGCTTGTCTGCCAAGCCTAAGAAGGCGGGTTTCAATCTCCAGGTCTCACATTTAGCCAGATGCGAAAAGTGATTCAAGGGCGCAATACTGCACTTGCCCACAAGGAGGCACACATGTCTGGAGTTCTTTCACAGCACCTGAGAGGCTGATGGCATGCCCATTCTCTCTCTCTCTCTCTCTCTCTCTAGCTCTCTTTCTGTCTCAAAAAAATAAATAAAATAAAATTTGAAATCTGTTGGAATTTATTTTTGATACAGATTACCTGTCATTATCAATAATATTGTATTATTTAACTTAAAAGAATGTCATTGCTCAGGTGCCACACACCAAACAATCAGCTCTTACCATGCCATGGGCAATATGTATTTAACTAAGAGAGACTTAAAGGAGGAACATGAGTGGCAACTAAGGCCATGTAAAAACAGTGGCATAGGGCTGGAGAGATGGCTTAGCGGTTAAGGCACCTGCCTGCTAAGCCTAAGAACCCGGTTCCAATGTCCAGGTCCCACCTTTAGCCAGATGCAGTGACGCAAGGGCGCAATGCTGCACTTGCCCACAAGGGGGCACACACATCAGGATTTCGTTCACAGCAGCTGAGAGACTGCTGGTGTGCCCATTCTCTATCTGTCTCCCTCTCCATCTCTCTCTGTCTCTCTCTCTCTCTCCAAAAAGTAAAAAAAAAAATAAAAATAAAAAAAAACAGTGGCATAAACTTAGAAAAATATATTTCAAATGAACATGTATTAATACCTGAAATTTCTATTTTTCTTGTTTTATTTATTTATTTTTTTGAGGTATGGTCTCACTCCTCTAGGTCAGGCTGACCTGGAATTCACTATGTAGTCTCAGGGTAACCTCAAACTCATAGTGATCCTTCTACCCCTGTCTACCAATTGCTGGGGTTAAAGGTGTGTGCCACCATGCCCAGCTTGCATTTTCTTTTAATGAAAAAATGGTCATTGAAATTATCTAGATATTAGCCATTCTTCATTATTACCATTATTTCTATATTAAAATAAATTCTGACACGAGAGTCGAGTTCTGTTTGTACAGTTTACAAATTTGTCTGAGGATTCTTTTCCACATAAAGGGACAGATATTTCCATTCCATATTAAAATAGGATTTAATTAATTTATGTGATTATTGGATGACTTAGGCAGCTGTCTAACTTTGAATGATATATTAATAATCATGTTATTTCCTTTTTACTCTCCTCAATGGGAAGGGCAAAGTTAGTCACATGACTGTCCTCAAGACTAGTAGGTAGTGATAAGGATTATTATGGACTAGAGCTAAGTTGCAATTCTGACAGCCTTCCAGAAAATTGTCCACACAACAGAATAAGGGACAACTTTCAGGAATCTCAGTAGGAACCAAAAGTATTGGCTTTCATGCAACATGTCTTACATTTTAAAGGTTCTTTTACTGCTTTTTTCCATGTTCCTTTTTTTTTTCTTTGATCCATCAGATAATGTCTTTCATGTTGGTATGTCAGTGATTATAAACATTTCCTCTGCATGGTTTTTCTCAGACATATTGCTTAATTGAGAAATTACTATAACTGAAGAGGCAGTCTATGCCACACAGATAACAATCTACAATACTGGTCTGTCTGTGCAACCTGTCATTTACAAACTTTGATATCCTCATTTATTATTCAGTTATTGTGGTTAGCATTGTTACTTGTGTAGCTGTTAAGACCTACGTATGATCAAATAATTATCAAATCCTAAAAACCCAGTTACTGCTTTGACAGATCCAAATCATGTAAAGTGTCTCAAATTGGAACACAGCCTTCTGTATTGTATCGTAATTTTGGAGTGTTGTTACCAACTACAGCCAAGATTTGCCAACAAGATGTAGAGAGTGCTGCTAATTATGCAGAAACTGGGTTCTTATACATCACTGACCTTTTCAAAATTCTTTTTTTTTTTTTGCCAGTGCTTCATAAACCATTTTTACGAAGACATAAAAAATAAACAACAAAAGGTCATTGTTTGAGGCTATTTTTCACAAATTATTATGGGAAAGAAATTACTATCTTAGTTGTAAATTTCCCAATATTTTACAAGTGATATATTTCACTTATACTTCACTGTATTGTATGTAATGCTAATCAAACACTCCAAGTAGCATTCGCTCAGTTCTAGAGCTCTTTGGGTGGCATGAACTTTGATGGACATATATGTTAAAAGAAATATACTCTTTCTGATGTTACAAAAGATTGTTCATTAAAGATTTTTTTTTCCATTATTGGTTTAGCAAAATGTAGACACATAAATTTTATTGAAGTTTATAAAGCTAGATTTGTAAGTTTTTAGAATATGTAGCTACAAAATATTTTCAAATATATAACACACTCAAATCTGAAATCCTTAGTTACATAAATATTGTCTATCAGCTAATATAGACCATTTTACATATTCACCATGACCTCTTACCTTTACAAAAGAACACCAGGGCATGGAGAGATGGCTTATTGGTTAAGCGTTTGCTGGTGAAGCCTAAGGACCCAGGTTCGAGGCTCAATTCTCCAGGATTCACGTAAGCCAGATGCACAAGGGGGTGTGTGCATCCGGAGTTCGTTTTCAGTAGCTGAGGGTGCTCCCATTCTCTCTCTCTGCCTCTTTCTCTTTTGTCTGTCTCTCTCAAACAAATAAATAAATAAATAAAAATTTAAAAATGTATATATAAAAAAGAACACTAAATTCTTGTGCTATTTTTAAAAGTCTGGTTTATGTAGGTAGATTGAAAATTAAACCCATGCCAGTAGAAATTTCATAAAATGCCTTTTAACACTGAACCATAATTCTCAGCCCCTAAAATACCATCTTTACAATAAAATTATTGAATAATAGAGATGAAAATGATGAAAATATGCCATGATCAGAAGCCATTTTGATGTCATGGTACATATAAATGTATACATTTTTTTCTCAATCACTATGACTGAATATTTCTCCATATTATTTATCACATATTTATTGTAATATTATATAAATCAATATCATAGGAACCAACCAAAGAAATTTCAGATGATTGTGAAGAGCATGCAGAAATGTCTTGAGGTGAAGGATAGTATACCTGGAGAGACAATGAGGAGACTGAGAGCTGAAAGAATTATGGGTGACTCAGGTCGTAGATGACCTTAGAGAAGTAGTAGAACCACATTGTAGAAGGACCTGTAACTCAGACCTGTAACAGAAAAACCCTTGGCTCCTATCCTAATACAATTCTATCTTAGCTCCTATTCTGGTTTGCATTTTAACAAGATCACCATACTATTAAGTTGGTAATGCATGAAAATCAGTCAAGGGTACATATGGTATTATAATGGGAACTTATTAGAATAAGAGAGAGAAGTGTTAAAGTAGTGGCCTGGGACAAGGATGGTCACATTCTGGATCTACGAATGATGAAGAACATGCAGAAATTAAACTAAGATCCGAGCAAAGAGAAGTAACAGGAGATATGGGTAACTGGAAAAAGACTGGTTCAGGTAGTGTCAATCCTCAAGTGAGGAATGTGTCTGTAATATAAGAGCTACAGCAAAGGGCAAGGTCAGAGTGCTGAGATGGCTGGGAGGAAATGAGCTCAGAATGTTCACAGGTCCAGTGAGTTGAGTTCAGTCAGAGTTCTCTGTGGGAGAGGAAGAGATAAGTGGATGGAAATGACTGGGCTTAGGGGGCTGGCTGACAAGGAATACTGAGTTGGTTATTTTGGTATACCAAGACTGAAGTGATGAGGTGTCAAGACTGATGTTAGATGTTTTGGTCAAAGGTTTGCACAAGGAGAGTCTTTCTGACCATATAACTAAGTGTCACTCACATGGAAAAGTGATCACTTCAGTAAAAGACATAGAACATGAACCCTCTGGACTTTCATTATGTAGAGATGAAGAGCTGGGTCAAGACACTTAGTAAAATCTGAGCTCATACATGAAGCCACTCAATGAAAGATTCCTTCCTAGTTCTAAAGCTTTGGTCCATTTTTAAATGACATCCCATAAATAGCATGTAATTGGAAGATTTCTCCATGGTTTAAAAGTGTTTTAAAACAGTTTTATAAGTACCTGTGTGAAATTTGCAAATAATTTTTTAAAAATATTTTCTGAAAAGAGAAATTAAAACAATGATGAAGAAACTTACTCAACAGTGTGGGATGTCAGGAGGAAATAGCCCTCTTGTGTCCCTTTTAAATGATATATTTTATGGTGTTTTTGAATTTTGGACAAAATATATACTAACAATACAAAAAGGAAACAAAAATTTAGAACATTTGAACATTTATAAGAGGTAGTAATATCAACATTAATTGAGACTTAAGATAATTGCTCATTGGACTAGGTTGTAAAAAACATTAAAATAAAAATTAGAACATTTATCCATTTATAAAATTAATTGATTTTTAGATTTTCATCATTGTACATTAAAATAAAATTAATTTATAAATTTTTACAATTTTAAGATTTTCTATATTATAGATCCAAATTTTAAAGGTAGATTCATTAAAAGTTTATCAAATTTACATTCTCCCTTTCTTTTCTCATCATGTATTTTCTTAGTTTTGTTGTTGTTGGTGGTGTGTGTGTGTGTGTGTGTGTGTGTGTGTGAGAGAGAGAGAGAGAGAAAGAGAGAAAGAGAGAGAGAGAATGGTATATATCTGTAGTGTATGCACTCATGTATGAAGATGCTTATGTCCATTGCATAAGTGTGTGAGGCCAGAGGAGAATTTCAGGTATCTTCATCTATCACTCTTCTGTGTTATTTCTTTAGATGAATTCACTGAACCTGGGGATGCTATTTTGAGCAGCTAGCCCCAGCAATATTTTGGGCTCTGCCCTTGACATGACAGTTATTTTATAACACATGGCCAAGCCCAGCTGTTTATTTGAGTGCTGGAGACCACAATTCAGGTAGCCTCATATCTTCTCTGACCACCTGCACCCCCATTTTCTCAGTAAGTGCTCTTATGAGCTGAGCCATCTGGCTAATCAATTTTCATTTCTATTTCAAGAAGTAGAAATCATAGAAACACATTTTAAAGAATGACTATATTTGAAATTATTTTAATATTAGCACACTTTTCCTTTGCATCCTCTCCACATATTAAAGCTTACTGCTAAGTATTTTATTGTCTGAAAAAAATAAAACACTGTGTGACAATTAAATGTAGGCTGTCATACTTTGCTGACATGTATTATTATTATCCACATGAAAAGAAACAGGATTCTGAAATTACCGGATTTAATCCTCATCTCTATGGCTTTACTATACATACCAAGGTGAAAGTGTTGACTCTGAGGAATGTAATTATATAAATTATACAGCAGTGTAGGCAAGGTTAATTCCTTGCTTAACAGATCTTTAAAGGACCTAGCTTCTGGGTCTGAAAGTGCCATTTGTTTATGAATTTGACCTTCCACTTTATATTCTCTGGGCTAAGCTTTTCTTAGATATGGTTTTCATTCAGTTTAATTTTGGGAGACTTTACATTTTACTTTCCTTAAATGCTTTGTTCAACAGCCAGAAAATATGTGGCTTAGTTTGGTAGTTGTGTATGGCCATTTAATGAAAAGAGGTGAAAAGAGGTACAACATTCACTAGACGTTGACGCAAGGAGACCCATATTATTTGTCAACAATTTTGAATTAAAAATACAATATAGTCTTGTTTACTAAACAGTAACAAGATATTGTTAAATAGATGTGTAACTAACATTGAAATCATCTCACCATAATTGTGAGACTCTAACTTGAAAAACAAAAAAAAAAAAAAAAAAGAAAAGAAAAAGAACCATTCTTCTCACCCCTCCTCCTGCAAAGTTTGACCACAGGGTTCTCACACAAGTAGTACGAAATATGGAAAAAATATATATATTATCTCAACAGTTCTTTTCAGTTGAAGATCAATTTTTATTTTCAAAATATTTTTATTCATTTATGTGTGTGTGTGTGTGTGTGTGTGTGTGTGTGTGTGTGAGAGAGAGAGAGAGAGAGACAGACAGACAGACAGACAGAGAAACAGAGACAGAGAGATAACACCAGGGCCTCTTGCTGCTGCAAATGAACTTTAGTCTCATGCGCCACTTTGTGCATCTGGCATTACATGAGTACTGGGGAATTGAACCCAGTATAGCATGAAGCTTAAGCAAGCATCATTAACCCCCGAGTCATCTCCCCATTTCTTAGACTTGAAATTTTGATTAATAATTTAAAGAGCCTGAAAATTTAATTTTCAAGACCTTTTGGTTTTTGTTGATATTTGTCTGCAAATAATTATTTGTATGTAAGTATAAATTTGCTATGCCAGAATAATGTCCTTTTTCCATAATGAAAAACATCAGAACCTTCAAATAAGTGTGTTAATTAGTGTATAACATATAATTGGTATGCTTTATCTGGGCTGTTGAGACTATGAGGTGGCCGACTCCATTCATATGGTATCACTGAAAGGATGGACATGACATTTAGATATTTTTAAAGCCATGTGGCAAGAAACATACAGATAATGGAAAAGGCACTGCAAAGAAGTTCAAGGAAGGAAGGATGAACTTCTCCTCAGAAAACTCGATAAGAGGTTAAGAGGTTATTAAAACAAGTTTTACCAGAGTCTTTTTGGATACAGAAAGAATAAAGTTTGAAAGTGGGAAAAGATGTCAGACAGGCATTTATTCATCTCTAATCTGAACATAGGAGAAGATTCACAAAAATATTAGGTCAGGATACACTTTTACCAACAAATTGTGTAGAAAGAATGCCCTCAGGATAGATAAATGACAATGAAAATGGATTTATAGAAATAGCCAAAATTATGTCCAACGGATGGATTTATTCATTGTTACATAAAAGATGAATAATTTATCCATACTATTCTTTAGACTATAATAAATATTTCCATGCTATTTTATTTAAAGAAAACCAGATAAAATATTCAAAAAATTTACCATCATTAATTTTAAACATTATTTGAAATGACTGTATGTAATACATTAAAATATATGTTTTTTTTAAAATTCTTTTGTATGTTCTCCTTATTCAACTGTAAATGGTGCTGAGCTTCAGGTATAATTGTAATATAGAGAAAGAAATACTGAATATTAAGATGAGACTTTGGTAATGAAGCCATTTCTAAGACAATAGTAAAGGTCAAATTTATTTATGAGTTTTTCTGAATCTATTTATTCTGATATTTTCTTATTTACCTCTCCCTATGCATACACTGATAGTTAATTTTATGACCTTTATCTCTTCTTTACTATTCACAGTGCTGAAGATTGAACCCAGTGTCTCATGCATGCTACACATGTGGTCTTCCACTGAGTTACACCCTCATTCTCTATGTCTATGAGCAGGAAGATCTCTCCATTTATCATTAGAAAAACTGACACATATCTGTTGACTTTCCCTCAAGTTTATTTCCTATGCTCTTGTCATTTTGTCAATTAAATTAAATATTTCACTTTTCCTATACTATGGTTACTACCTGTGCCATCATCAACAAGGTAAGGAGGTAAGTCAGAGACAATGAGAAAATGCATTTGTTAAACTAATTGAAACACACTCATACTGCACTTTTAGAAATGATATTTTATGTAACCTTATTAGTTATAAATTATTGGTCTACCAGATATTCAGTGTAATTGTGGCACCAAATCATCATATATATATGTTTGTTTATGCAATAAATAGTCTTTGTGGATATGTTGTGTGTAGTAGAACACTTATCTTGTCCAAAGAAAATTCTACCACAAGTGGAAGGTCATGTCCATTTTATGAAAAATATCTCTTTAGTCATGGAAAATTAACCTCATGGCAAGAATTTAAGCAACCCAAACACAACAACCTAAAGTTCATGATTTGTAAAACCTACAAGTCTTAATGGACCCAGCCTGGTCTCTGGCAACTATAAGTAAATATTTACACATGGAAATGGTAGAAAGGGTGAACAACTAATTGATGATTTTTCCCTAAATAAACTTGATGATTCATAGTGTTCCCTTCTTGGAGTCTGTTTTCTCAGTGCTTTGTTAAAATGGGTAATAACCCCAAATGTTCAGTGTGTGTTTGTATGTGTGTGTGTATGTTGGTGCCCTTGCCACAGGACACTTGGAGGTCAAAGGACATCTTTTGGGTGTCTGTGCTCAACTAGCTGGCCCAGATTCCAAGCTTTAGATTTTCCTGGCTCTCCTTGCCTGTGTCCTGTGGGAAGAATGGGATCTCAGATGCATGCACCATTTTGCATTCATCTTTTCATGGGTTCTGGGGAATTGAACCTGGATTGACAAACTTTGTAAGCAAGAGCTGTTCACTACTGAGCTATCTCCCTAGCAATATTGATTTGTATACTTTTAATATTCAATTTCACTTCATCAAAGTTTCTCAATAAAACATTCATGTTTTCTTGAAAGAGTTCATTTTCTGTTTTTACATGACATCCTCCCTGTTTATTTCCAGTTTTAAAAGAATGGTTGTTTCTTCGCTCAAACTTTCCCCTTTTAAAAAATTTATTCATTTTTTATTAGTTATACACATAATATGAATACATTCATGTTGTTACCATCGATAGCCTCCTCCTTGTCCTCCCCCCTCTGAAGGGACCCTCCTCATTGGGGAATATGGGTAGTGCATTGTGGGGGTAGCCATCAGTTATATGGAAGAGGCAATGCCTTTGCGTATAATGACCCAACTTGAGGCTCTAACAATCTTTCTGCCCCCTCTTCTGAGAATTTACCTGAGCTTTGCTGAATTTGTTTTAGGTCTTCTTCAGTGGTGAGGTCTTGGGAGCCTCTTTGTTTCTGGATATCTGCATTAGTAGGAGTTGAGCGTTCTCTGCATCTATCTCCCTAACCTTTGTGTTGGTATCAGGTTCACCAAGAAAGCAGCACTCTTGCTCATTTCCCCATTTACTCTATGGTTTTACCGGGGCCCTGGTGAAGTGCGATAGGATGATTCTCTCCTCAGGTTCAGCGTCCATCTGAAAAAGAGAAGCAAATTCTCCAATGAAGAGAGAAGTTAGAACCAGATAAGTAGGATAACCATTGTTATTTTAGAGAGTATTTTATATGTGTAGGCCCTCTTGTAAGCCGCTATTGGTGGTAGCTTGATATTGGAGAAGTAATTTCTTTTTTACTTTTGAGGTATGGTCAGCTCTAGCTGACGTGGAGTTCAATATGTATTCTCAGCCTGGCCTTGAAGTCACATTGATCCTCCTACCTTTGCCTCTCCTGAGTGCTGGGATTAAGGGTGTGCACTATCTCATCTGGCACAGTAGAAGAAAGAGAAGAGGAGAAGAGAGAGGAAGGGGAGGCGAGGTAGGGAGGCAATGGCATGTCAGGTCCTCTAGCCACTGCATATGGGCTCTAGACACATGCACCATCTTGTGCATCTGGCTTTACATGGGTACTGGGGAATCAAACTCAGGTCATTAGGCTTTTCAGGCAAGTGCTTGAATCACCAAGCTATCTCTCTAGCCTGAATTATTTTTTTATATACACAGTATCTATGAATAAATATACATGCATTTCTTTATATACAGTTGCATACAATTTATATACTCAAACAGGAGATAGTGGTTTATTCTTAATTATTAAAGTTTAGTAGCATTTTCTTTTAGAGGAAGCTCCATTCTTTTCCCTCTAATCATGCTGACACTCCACAATGCATTATGCCATAGAGAAGTTCAACATGATGAATCATTATTTTAATATTTGGGTTTGTAGACTATACAATTCACTACTTGTTTGATCTTTAATAAAGTGCTTAACTTCACTGAAATTCAATATACTTATTTGTAACATAGGTATTATAACATTATCTGTTTGGATGAGGTAGTGAGTTTAAATCAGTTAAAATGATCTGCTGCAAGTAGGAAGCAAGGAATCACCCCTTTATATAGCTCTGCACATAAAATATTTTGAAATATGAGAAATTAGTAGGTTTAGATTTATTACCAAAATGATTATTCAGACTTGGCATCACTTACATAGACATATTTTGTTCCAGTAACAAATTTTAGTGGGTGACCAAATATTTGGGAAGAAAATCTCAGGGAATTTGAAAGGAATGTGTTATTTCCGTACTTGGCTTGACCCATACTGACAAGTAAAGCAACTATTCCCTGAATTCTCTCAAGGTCATTCATTTCTTTTCCACCTCCTACTTGGCATTCAGCCTCACACACCACCCTTTGAAGTTGTAGACTTGTCTTATTATGGATAGATCTTAGGCTTCTTTTAAACTGTAGTGAAGTTTAGGCAACAGTTCTAATCACCAAAGTATCCTTTCTGAGCCCTATGATTTTTTCCCCTCAGCATTTCACCAGCTTTATCATATCCTATAAAAGGAGAATAGAATATTTTTGAAATGTGTTACTGATGGGAAGGAAACTTGACTTAAAATGACAGACATCTGATCATTCTAGTTATTCCTAAATAAAATTTTGAGGGGAAAAATAAATCATGATTCATATGATAGACTCATAAGCAGTCATTCACAAACATACACTTGTATACATGCTCCAAAATGTTTTGAGGGATCAGTAAAGGAAATCATTATTTTTTTCTATAATCCTCATATTCTCCAAAGAACACTGAGGGTAAAACCTTATCTTTCCCTTAGTTCTATGGAATAGCTAAAATCTTCAAACTCTCAATTTAGGTACTCTCAAAATGCTATTTTGGATAACATTTTAGTGTACAGGTCATCATTAGGAGATTTTGTATTCAAATGTTTTTCTTCATAGAATGCAATTCTGATAAGGTCATTATATAAAAACATTGGAAAACATTTAAAAAAATAAAAAAAACATTAAAAAAATAAACAAACATTAAACAACAACAATTATTTTTAGATTTATTTCTTAGACTTTAAAAAATTAGTTATAAATTATTAAGAAAAGATTAAAGAAACAAAAGTAAAATAAAAAGATGCTATTATTTTTAAAACAAATTAGTTTTGGTTTATTATCTTTTAAAAGCTTGTACAGTTATTAAATGTAAAACAAATAATAAAATTATGAATGGAAAGGCTGGGTTTTCATGTGTCCAGTACAGAGATCAGACTGTAATCTATACTACTTACACTATTTGTTTATAACAATGAAAGAATTTTCTGTTTGTACTTACTAAAGCAGATGTATACTTCACTTTGATTTTTAGCTTGCTAAGAGATTTACATTTAGCTAATTTCTCTGAGTCCCTAGTAATCACATCAAAGAAAATTTATTTATCCTTATCTCAGAGTGTGGAAATAAATCTTGCTCATTTGACAGAAGTAGCCTGTGCCCAAGAAGGTAGGGAGGGCAGGGAATCATGGCCAGGAAAATCCATCTTAGCATAAGCAGTGCCACTTTCCTTCTCCATGAGAAAACTCTGGTTTGGTTTATACAATTTTCCTTGAAGAATGGCTCCCTTGTCTATTTACTATACTTTAACTTGGATGTAGTAAGGAGTAAAGCCACCTGATTACAGATTTGTTGACTCCAACATTCTTATCATTTATCCATAAACATTAAAGACACAGAAGTAGAAAACTTATTAAACTGGACTTTAAGTAGGTGAAATTGAAAATTCAATATATTCCAATGTCAACACAAATGTGGTTGCTTATTGACATACTGTTGGAGAAGCCTGTGTATTTATCCAAATAGTGACTCTTGTATGGTTCAATAAAAACTAAACCTATCAACAATAAACATAATCTTCTTAAGTTGCTTGATAATGGCTTCTAACATTGACATTCATGGTTTCATAACCTCTCAGCCTGAAGATTCCAACAAGCTTGGCAATGTTTTTCAAGCATACTCTCAAAGGCAAAGCAAACAAAGGGATTACTGCAACATCGTCAAAAATAAAAATGCTCAACACTACACAAGTGTACATGACAGAAAGTAAAGAAGTATACAACATCCAATTGAAACTACATTAAAAATTTAGTTGAACGGATTACCCGGCTTGGAATGTGGCCAAGAGAAGGATGAAGAATTTAGAGTTATCACTAAATTCTTCCACAATACTTTGAAAATGCTAACAGCTAACACAGAGCATAAACTTCTGTTATTAAAATACATTTGAGACAAGGAAGGCAAAAATTATAGATATATTATTTAACATGTTTCAATATTAAAATTATTACAATGATCTAGCTGTTATGAAATAATTTTGGTAACAATGACCAAAATTAGTAAAAATAAACAGTAAAATCATTTAACTTGGTTTGTAGTATTTTTCTTTTTTGGAGAGAGACAGAGACAGAGAGAGAGGGAGAGGAAGACAGATAGAGATGGGCACACCAGCAGCCTCTCAGCTGCTGTGAATGAAATCCAGATGTGTGTGCTCCCTTGTGGTCAAGTGTGGTATTCTGCCCTTATGTCCCTTTGCATCTGGCTAAACGTGGGACCTGGAGATTGGAAGAGCTGGAGATTGGAACCTGCATTCTTAGGCTTAGGAGGCAGGCGCCTTAACCACTAAGCCATCACTCCAGCCCGGTTTGTAGTATTTTTTAACTAAAATATTTTAAATTGTTTTAGTTAAATAAATTTGGTATTATTAATGCATTCAACTACATTTATTTTAGGCTGCTCAGTTTAAAATTTGTAGCATTTTTATTGTTTTTTCGAGGTATGATCTCCATGTAGCCCAGGCTGACCTGGAATTCACTATGTAGTCTCAGGGTAGCCTTGAACTCACGGCGATCCTTCTACCTCTACCTCTTGAGTGCTGAAATTAAAGGTGTGCACCACCATGCCTGGCTGTAATATATATGAAACATGGGGTTTGGAAGAAAGCTTACTTGGTCAACTGCTTATTGTACAAGTAGGAGGCATGAGTTTAACCATCTTGATCCATGTAAAAATGTCAGGTGTGGTGTTATGTGCCTTTAATATCAGTGCAAAGAAGGCAGAAACAGGAGGAACCCCTGGGGCTCCCTGGCCATTCAGTCTAAATTACTTGGCAAGCTCTAAAAATGAGAAATCCTTTCACCTCCAAATTCACGAGGAATGGCATTGGCCTTCACACTTACACACATACACACAATGAATACCTGCCCACAGACACACACTCACTCCTGCACATGAACACACATACACACACACATATATGTATGCATGCATGTATGTATGTACACATACAAAATTATTTAAAAAATTGACAAAGGGTAAATATAGGTTTCATTTTGTACAGCAATTTAAGATTCACAACACAATTTAGTAAGAAGTATGGAAATTTCACATATCTTTTCTTCTCCCACATATTAATACCTTCCGTATTACCACATTCCTTCCTCCTTCACAGCCTAGTGTTGTTAGGGCAATGTACATGGGGATAGGTTCCTATGATCTCTAAGAAAACACTTGGAGACTGCTATGATTTGAAAGTAAACTGTCTATCATAAGTTCATGTGTTTGCATTTATTCCTCACATGGTGTCCCTGTTTGGAAAGTTGGGGAATCAATTTGAGATGGAACCTTGGACAGGTAAAGTGTATCTGGGAAGATTGAAGGATAATAGCCCAGCCTGACTTCTGCTTCCTGTCCTCTGCTTCCTGATTATAATGTGGCTACCTCTAATTCCAACTCTTGCCTCAATGCCCTCCTTTCTTCCATGAAGCTTCTCCTCAAAACTGAAGACAAAGAAAACCCTTTCCTCCCATAAATTGCTTCTGATCTGGGATTTGTTTATGGTGACAAGAAAATAGCTAAGGTCTACATAGTGTACCTGATATAAGCCTTGTTAACACTGATTGCTAAGAAAGCTAAGAGAGAAGAGAAACTTAAGAACAAAATCAAATGTCAACTTGGCAGATGGGTCAACAGGTTAGGTTCATGAGAAACACGTGTGTTTGGCAATAATCTCAAGAAGTTCTACATGGAATTGTAGAAACTAGCAGTTTTTCCTGGGAGGATGAGTTGTCACTGGATGGAAAAAGAGCACTTGTCTCCTCCACAGAGATTCTCTACCTCACACTGATAAGAAAGGGGCGGGGGGTGGACTTTAAAAGTTAAATCCACAGAAGCAGTGATGGCTTTATCTTCCTTTGTCCCTTGTGATCAGCCTTCCAAGGAATAGCTGATTTAGCTTATGCCCACGAGTGAGTCCTTTGACAATAATACTAATTTATCTCATTTGCCAGTACGCTTGGGATTGAGTTGTGGTATCTTCAGATGGCCCACTTTCAAGCCCCTTGGTCTCTGCACACCTGGCCCAATTCCATTGTTCTCTTGCTTTGTCTAGTGTGTTCACCAAAAAGCAGGGACAGCTCCTGGGACAAGGCAGTTAATGCCTATGATCTAATTTTCTCAGGCATCAATGTGGCACCCTTGCTATAATCCCTATAATCCCAGACCCAGCAATATAACCTCATTTCTCAAAATCTATGGTTTACATTAGGGTCATACATTTAATGATTTGTAAAAATGTCCAATAACATTATCTACCAGGATACTATTGTATGGAATATTTCAATTGCCCTCAAATTCTCTGCACTACACTGCCATCTTTTATTATCCCCATTTACAGACATTGTCTTCACTGTATGGAACATCCTTCACAAACTGATTTCATCCACTTTGTCTGTGCATTGAAGCTTTGTCCATATGTTTTCATGGATTCGTAGTTCATTGTCTTTCTGTAATCCAGAATACTTTGCCATTCACTTGGTAAAGGACTTTGTGAATACTTTCACAGTGGGCATGCACAAACATCCTAAAATTATGACAGAAGAGCACCATTTAATATACAAGTTATATATACTACCTCTTTTCTTCAGATATACATATCTTAATCTTTATATGTTTATATCATTCCACGTGCATTTTGAAATATAATGAAACAAACATATGAATGTGTGGCTGTAAAACAAAAACAGAAAGTATGACAAGAAGGAAGGAATGTTGTACCACAAATTCTTCATTGAATTAACTAAAAATATTTATTGAAATCAATAAAATTTAAAATAAAGTTTAAACACTTTAGAAGTTATGCAAAAAACTACAAAGGACTAAAAAAATAACATAATGCAATTTTACATGAAAAATAGTAGTTCAGTGAAATCATATGGGTTAGTTATAGTCCCATTTGATGGTGGAATATATATACACACACACACACACAAATAGGTCTGGAAAGATTGCTTAGTGGTTAAGGCGCCTGCCTGTCAAGCCTAAGAATGCCCATTTGATTCTTTAGGTCCTACGTTCAGCCAGACACAAAAACTGAAGCAAGGGCGCAATGCCGCACTTGCCCACAAGGGGTGCATGCATCTGGAGTTCATTCACAGCAGCTGAAATGGCCCAGGTACACCCATTCTCTCTCTCTGTCTCTTCCTCTCTCTCTCTCTGTTTCTCTCTGTCCCTCTCTCTCAAAAATAAATTATACAAATAATTGGATGAAATAAGGAAGTAGATATAGAACAGGAAAGACAAAAATAAGTAAAGAATAAGCTTGAAAGATACTAAATTGAAGTTTTGGAAAAGTTCAATAAGAAAAATGAAACATAAGGGTAAGCCAGTATGGTAGAATAGGCAGGTAGCTTTGTTTCTTCCTATGCCTGTTTAGCCTACCAAATTAAAATTTAAATAGATTTAGGTTTCATTAGTATAACAAAATAAAGGCCAAGTACAAGTTTTATTGCTATATTACTCACACACGCACGCACACGCACATGCACACAAACATTCATATATGATGCTTGTGATTTTGAAGCATTGCTCTAATTACTACTGGATATTTCTTTTTTTATTATTATATTATATTATATTATATTATATTATATTATATTATATTATTTATTTATTAGAAACAGAGAGAGGGAGAAAGAGAGAGGGAGAGAGAGAATGTGTGCTCCAGGGCCTCTAGTCACCACAAACGAACAGTCACATGTGCCACCAGATGCATTTGGCTTATGTGGGACCTGGAGATTTCAGCCAGGGTCCTTAGGCTTTGTAGACATGTGCCTTAACCGCTAAGCCAACTCTCCAGCCCATTTCTGGATTTTTCTAAAGAGCAAAGCTTTAAATTCATTCATTTTATTTATTATTATCTTGAAAGTAGAAAATGTTTACAAGTGATACAAAAAACTTAAGAAAAGGTATTTTTCAAACAGTGTCACATTGAAATAAGTTTGTAAATCTTTTTGAAACTGTTAATTTTATGTATCATAATAGTGTCAGTAATTATTCTTTCTATTTTGGGGAAAAAGCAAATTTGAGCAGGCTTCTGAGACATAAAATATTACAAGAAGGCAAATCACCCCATCTTAGAAATCACCTACTAGTAGAGAAAGTCTTGCCATGAATGCAAAGTACTAGGGTCAAAACAAACAAAGAAGACTGAGTCAGCTGGAAGACCTTACTGCTAGGTCTTTGAAAGTAGGAGACTTATATGTGTCAGGGAGAAACTTCAACTGTACTTGAGAATGCTCATTCCTCTGGTTCTTTCTGTTACTCTATCAGACAAACGCCTGATGTCTGCCGAGCTATCTTCATACTAGTAGCTATTTTTGTTGCATATAAGGAGCATCTGTGGGACATAGCTTAATTTTGCAGTCTGTGGACTGAGCCAATTTTCTCATGCTCTTGAGAATCCCTGCATGATACATCCTATGGTGGCTAATGTTTCACTAAGCATATCTTGAAGTGTGTTTGTGAGTGTGGTAAGCAAACATACAAGATTATCTTTAATTTAGAACTCTTTTCTTTTAAACTCCAGAACGATTTAGGATGGTCTGAGTGGCATTCTTGTTCTTAACTCACATTTTTATTGTGATAGAGAGACATCATATTTGAATCTGTGCCCTGCTACAAAAGCTAAGCATCTTTATATAAATATTAGATGAGTATTATAACTCAGCTCTTTGTTCTCTTCACGAAATTGTTAGGTGATAAACTGAGAAAGCACTTCAGAGACTTGAAAATATTGTGAAATGTAAGTTCTGCTTATTTTTCAAAGTTCCATCTATGTGAAATTTGCGCTTTTCTCTTTTTCCATTTCCCTCTCTTTTTTTCCTGGACTTCCTATTGTGTTTCAGAACAGTTGGAACTTTAAATTCTGAGCTCAAGAGATCTTTAAATTGTCTTCTGTTGCACACATATTAATGTATAATGCAGAAGGCT
Source organism: Orientallactaga sibirica (assembly GCA_036365145.1). NCBI lineage: Eukaryota > Metazoa > Chordata > Mammalia > Rodentia > Dipodidae > Orientallactaga > Orientallactaga sibirica. Next base: position 5,343,738 of record JAEOAD010000043.1, on the reverse strand, counting down.
TACAAAACCTCAAAGAATTTCCAAACACTACAACAGAAGTGAATGGGTCATAATGAACAGCAGTTTCCCTTAGCCACTAACAGGGCAGCCAATGTTATTTGTCTTAAATATGTGTTCTGTTTTGAGGGCCATTCATCAGACTTAACAATGAGCTAAAGAGCTGACAACCCTGGGTCTAGAGAGAGATCTGCCCTAAACAGTCCTCTTTAACTCCCACATCATTCCAGGCTGGACCATCCTGACCCTCTTATTAACATTTAGGTTTTAACATATAGGCTCTAATATTGCTAGAAAAAGTATTATAAAGTAATACTGTACAGACATGACATGAGTAAGGGTGATACTGTACAGACATATGAAAGGGTAATTCTTTTAAGACATAGGGAAGGGTATGATAGAGCAAATACCAGATACCTCTAAGCCAAGTTATGATTTTTATTAAAAACAAATTGATACTGCAATCTTTAATTTTGTTGTATATATTAATGGTTTGGAATGACTAAGTAACCCAACCAAATTATAAGTCCTCCATAGAAATACTATACTTTACTTTCCTGTACAAAACATTCTGCAGCATGTTTTATCAATTCTGTACTTTTTTGTATATCTCCTTCATTTTGGAATTTGATTTTGTGCTCAATGAATGGTAGGTAGAAATGCTATGACCATGGCTCATCTTTGATCCAAATGTCTTTTTAAAAATTTAATTGAATTAAGTGTTACTTTTATTATAAGCAAATTGTGGGTGTGAGATTTGGGTATTATTAAAGATGAAGGTGAGGGTTGGAGAGTTGGATTAATATTTAAGGTGCTTGCCTGTGAAGCCTGAGGACTCATGTGTGACTCTCTAGGTCCCGTGTAAACCAGACATATAAGGTGAAGCAAGGGGCAAACATACAAGGTAGCACATGTGTGCAAGATGGCACACATGTCTAGGGTCCCATTGCAGTGGCTATATAGGCCCTGGCACATTCTCATTCTCTCTCTTGCTCTCCATTTCTCTGATAAAAGATAATAATTATAAATTTAAAAAGGATGAAGGTGATCAATGTACTAAGAGATTACTTGTATATATTACTTGTTGACTACACAACGCATGCCAATCATCCTTCCTGCTAGTGACTGTTCCCTGCCTTCCTCAAACTAACACTTACATGCTTACAGTATAGCAGCACAAGACACACAGACTGTAGATTTTTATCACTTTCAGTATAGAAAAACATGGTAAAACATAGTGTAAATTTTATATATTCATTTTAGCAATATTCAAAGAAGCATATTGTTTTAAGAATATATATTATAAGCTGGACGTAGTGGTGCATTTCTGTAATCACAGCACTAGTGGATCACCATGAGTTCAAGGCCACCCTGAGATGACATGGTGAATTCAGGCTGATATAGGTCATCCTGAGCTAGAGTAAGACCCTACCTCAAAAAACAAAAACAAACAAACAAAAAGAATATATATTATACAAAACCAGCAGCCTGGCTTTCAAATATGCTGTATAAAATTCAGCTTTCATGTGTTTTAAAATATTACTTTAGGAAATAATTTAATGAATCACTATCCTTAGGTATCCAAGATCAATGCCATATTTATTAGTACTTCACAATACCACACCAATCCATACTTAATACCCTCCAGGCCAAATTTCAAAAAAAAAATGGAATTCATACTATTAATTGGCTGTATATACTATTAGCATTACTATCAAGAAATTTCTGTGCAAATACAGTACAGAATTCACAAGGAACAGATCTAATTTGAATATATCCCCATTTTAGATCCTGTGTAATGAATTTTTAAAGTTTGTAAAATGTAATCTTATTGTAACTAATTAAAATATACACTTATATAGAGTTAATGGATTTTTAATTCATACTCCCAAACCTACGTATTATCATTTTTGTTCAAAGCTAAACACTATTAACTGCATGATGTGTATCATTCAACATCTTTTCTCCAGGCTCATGTAAAATAAGCCATGCATAAATTATCATCCATTCCTTTTAATACCACCTACTCAGTATTCTATAGTTTCTGTAATGTAATTTGTATAAGTATTCCCTGACTAATGGACATCCATATAATTTAGTGATTATAGTCTCTAAAGGGAAATTGCTGAGTTAAAGTAAATGTACTTAATTTTAATAGATATGGTTGGGAATTTTTTTTTTTTTTTTTTTGCTAGTATAGTTAGCAAGTCAAACCACTAGTATGATATTATAAACGGTGTGGGTTGTAAATTTACTATATTTTGCTAAAATGAGAGAAAAATAATATTTTTTGGTGATTATGTTTCTCTGTGAGATTAAGTACATTTAATTTCTTTTACCTTGAACCATTTATTCACAATGTGACAAACATGACTTTTTTCTTTCTGCCATTTTCTTTGCTGTATATTATGGATATAAACATTTTATTTGTCATATGTATGTAAAGTGTCTTTGCCAGCATGTTTATACTTTTATATTATATTGTCTTTTATGACATAATTTATTTATATACAGCTATATACTTCTTTTGATTAGAATTTTAAAAACTTTATTAAATTTTGCATAATCCCCTTCACTACCCTACTTGGTCTCCCCATTCCCACACTACTGTATCCCTATTTCTTTCCCACTTTTTCCTTATCTATATTGATGTCATTTATTTATTTATTCATTCATAGTATTTTGTTGTTTACTTATTTATTTTGGCCACATGCATTATCTATTTTGGGGTCCAATATTATGCAGATCTTGTGCAGATTAGAACAGCCTCTACAAGCTCATGAATGACAATTTTGTATCTGGGAAACAGTATTCCAAGCTCTTCTTCCTATCTTTGTCACCTACCTGTTTCTTAATAGTCTTTTAGCTTTAAATAAGATCATAGAGTTGTCTCATTAAGTGCTGAATTCTCTATTGTCAATTCTTCTCAGCATTTTGACAACTTCTGAGGCTTCCCAGCAGTCACTGACATTTAAAAAGAAAGACTTATCTAAATAAAAGTGAGAGCAGCACTAATTTACAGGCAAAACCATAAAAGTTTAGAAGGCAATTTGGTGGCTATAGTATATTCATGCACCCAAAACAACAGTAAAAACTTTCCCCTTAGTGTTTTTGTTTTTCTGGCCAAAGTCTTCTGACAGATTTTAGTATTGAACATAGATTCCTTCCAATAGAATATGCCTCAAATGCAATAGAGAGCAGTGAGTTACCCCCACAAAGGACATGCCACCATTGCACTAAGTGGGCACATCTTGCCTAGCAGGACAGTTGTATAACTTGGCAGGTCCACTGTTGGTTAAGATCATAAATGGCTTTCCCTCCATAGCACTTTCCAGCAGTGTGAACTCTCATCAACAGGAAAAAGACATCCCCCCTTTCAGTTCTAGCTTGATTTCTCGGTGTTATTTTAATGATAATATTTCCTTTATTGCTTATATGCAAGGAGAGAAAAAGAGAGAGACAGAGAGAGAATAGCAGTGTGTACACCAGGGCTTCTTGCTACTGCAAATAAACTGCAGATGCATGAACTACTTTATGCATCTGGCTTTATGTGAATATTGGGGAATTGATCTCAGGGATCAGGCTTACAAGCAAGTACCTTTAACCACTGAGCCATCTCTCCAGGCCATCACAGTGTCCCTTTTATATAGATTTTGTCTTACTTTTCATTAATATATTTTACACTAATTAGAATTTAGGAAAATATTACCTTAAATTTATATATAACAGTTGATATGCAAACTCTAATCCATTCAGAATATACAACCATGATGTAGGAGGCAGGAAGATATGTCCCTCTTCCATGTGTCTCTTTCAAATAGATGCCCCAAATTCCAATTTCATTAAAACTTAAAAACCTCCTTTCACACTTAAATGACATTGTATTTATAATTCTATTTACTTTTAGCTCTCTACTTGTCTCTTCCTTGCTTAATGTCATTCTATTTTGAGAATGTTGGCTCTACAGTGCATTTCAAAGAGTGTTAAATCAAGTATGGATTCATCATCCTTTTTTAAAAAGTATTTTATTTTTAATTTATTTATGAGAGAAACAGAGAGAGAGAGAAGGATAAAGAGAATGGGCACACCAGGGCCACTGACCACCGCAAACAAACTCCAGATGCATCTGGCTTATATGAGTACTGGGTAATTCAAACCTGGGTCATTGAGCTTTGCAGCCAAGCACCTTAACCACTAAACTATCTCTCCAGCCCTCATTATTCTCTTTTATGAATTCTTTATATCTTTTTCAGATGACAGGCACTCCTTAAAATTTTGACACCCTTCTATTTATTCTCCCTGTAAGAGAAAGTTGAAACTCAAGGCCATTATATTTTCATTTAAGGACTAGAATTTTAAATTATTAGTGTAATAGATATAAAACTACGATATAGTTCCAAACTTATTCAAATTACTTTAAGCTTTTAAGTAAGAGATTATATAGTATTTATTGCTCCCAAATATAGAAATTTCTGCTTAGGAAAGTGTTTAACATCTGTTTTTCATACTGAATTTAATGTACTGCTTGTTCATGGGAAAGAGCTTCACATTCTGCATGAATGTCATGCTTGTGTATGCTTGTGTTGATCTCTAATTGATTACTCATGGTGGTTTGAATGTAAATGTATGTCCCTACAGACATAGACATTTTTGATTAATCTTCCTACTTAGTCTTCAACAGGCAGAGCCCTGTTAGAGGAGTTATGGGGGAAAATCTTGAGTCCAGTCCTACTTAGGGTATTCAGAGCAGCTTGAGCTCTGGCTGTTCATTTTGGCCTGGCTGGGGTGGGTTTTCTCTGCTGTACCTGTATAAAAAAGGGAGCCAGATTTTTCCTCCATTATGGTGTTTCCCCTGAAATCTGTAAGCATGAAATATTTTTTCCCTCCCATACATAGCTTCATGTCAAATGTTTCTCCCAGAAATACAAAGGTAGTTGCAACAGAAATGTTGCTACCAGGAGTGGGGTTGTTACTGCAGTGAATCTATTTAGTTTTTGGTCTTTTGGAATGTGTTTGTACGATCAAATTTTCAGGGCATCAGCAGAAGATTGTAGCCAGTCTTTCCATCACTAGCCCAGTTACAACAAAGTTCTCTAACTCTCATTTGAATGCTCATTTCCCAAGCTTACACAGTCCATAATTCTCTCAGCATTAAATATTTTCAAACTTTTGCCAGGAAAGCCTTACTTACAGCACTGCAGGGCTTCTTCAGTCCAAAGTACCAACTTCTTCCATATTCCTCCTCAAACATTTCTTTGTCATTTGTTATGCATGTTGGACTTGGAACTACAGCTGTTTGATGTTTCCTTGCTGGTTATTGATTTTGCATTGGTCAAGTCTCTTCTTGTTATACATTTTCACAATGGGAATTTTTACTCTGTGCCACTATGTGTTGTGAATATGTAACTGGTGTTTTGATTTTATAGGACTCACCATTAAGAGATTCTTGAATCTCATATGAGACACTGGATTTCTGAGCAATGTTAAAGTTGGTAAAGACTGGGGGATTTGGTCTAAGTGTCTTTTTGCACTCTAAAATGGTCATGAGTCTATGAGGCCAGGATCAGAATATTATGGCTTGAATGTAAATTATGTTGCTGTTGACTCAGATTTTTTTCTTACATTTTGGAGTAATATATGACTACAATTAATACTGTGCTTAAATTCTTAATGTATTACACTCAGAAATGTATATGAAGTATTCCTGCCAGTGTTGATGAGAGTGTGAAGGAATATTTTGAATAAATTTGATTACCCATTCTTGGCTGATAAATTTTAAGTTTTGGATACAATTTTTTGATGATATTTCTTTTTTAATTTTTTTAAATTTTTTACTTATTTATTTGCAAGCAGAGAGAGAGAGAGAGAGAGAGAGAGAGAGAGAGAGAGAGAGAGAGAGAGAAGAGATGCATACAGAAAGAGAATGGGCACACCAGGACCTCTAGCCACTGCAAATGAACTCCAGATGCATGTGCCCCTTGTGCATCTGGCTTATGTGGGTCCAGAACAATCAAACTGGGATCCTTTGGCTTCATAGGCAAACACCTTAACTGCTAAGCCATTTCTCCAGCCCTAGCTTATCTTTTTTATACACATACCTTTGTGTTGGCAGGCAAGAAATAAAATTTAGTGATGAAAAAAGAGAAAGAGAGACAGAAAGATATAAACATTTTAACACTTGATGTGTTATGGGAATACTAGATTGGGATATCTGAAATAAGCATACTAAAACCCAGTTGTGTTACACTTAGTTGTTATAGTTGGCTGTGGCTAAAGGCTTCAGAATTTCATAAAGTAACAGAAATCTCCATTCATTTTATCTGATGTTATGCTAACTAAAAGAGTGAAAACTCAAAATTCTCTTTGAGATGACTGTTGGCAAAAGCCTTCTGTGTATTACATTCTCTTGGCTCATTGTTCTACTTTTTAGACATTATCCTATGTTGATAACTTCAGTTAAATATAGATTCAATGACCTACTTTTTTGATATCACAGAAATAACTCCTTATATAAGGAGGTAGAGGGTAGACCGGCAAAGTGCTATTGTTTCAAGACCCTCTATCTGGATTGAACCCATTCTCAAGGATTATTACAAGTTTGGGATTGTATAAGTGACCAATAGTTTTTTCATTATTATTATTATTATTATTATTATTATTATTATTACATATTTTAATGCTAAGTAAAGATGATTTACCCTGTATTCCTTATCATATTTATTTCATTATCCCTATCTTTATATAAAATTTAATTAATATTACTTATTACTTTTTCCATCAAATTGTCAAAGAAATCTCCTTTCCCAGTAAAAGGCAACAATTTGTCACCTTCTCACAGATTGGGGTCAGTATGAGAATGTTATTCTGATTAGTCTTCTAAAAACATCACTTGAAAAATCAAGTTTTTTTTTTTTTTTTTTGAAGTTTTTTCCTTTACAAAGTGCCAAGTGGGAATAGTATCTCTGATTGCTAGGTTAAGTTTTTACTCACCGTAACTCCATTATCCTCTTAAAGACTAGTTTTTCTTTTCTTTTAACTTTACTAGTATTCCTGCTGTGTAAAGACTTTTTCTCCTTTAGAATTCAATTTTGAAGGTATATCTTGAACCTTAACATGGAACAATGGATACTTGATGGTGGGAGTAGATAATAGTGTCCAAGAAGGATTTAAAGGACTTTAATATGTCTCTCTGAGTAGCCTTTAACCTAGACTAACCAGCAAATATCAGAAGGAAAAACAGAAGTGTAAATGATGGATGGAAATGTGGCATGGTAAATAACACATGCATTCAGTAAATGAGTAAATAGGTGAGAATAAACCTACCATATCTATAATTTCACAGATATCCAATTTCTTAACACCTGGTTGTGTTTTCTTGACATGTAAATTTGTCTGTCTGTGATCTGCAAAAGCTAAAATTATTGTCAAATCCATATAAATGTGGCTTCTGACAAGAGGCTAATAGTTACCTCTAAATGAACTATATTTAAACATGTTAAATTTGTCATATTACTTTTAAGTAATATTGAAATAATTTATGATATATCCCAAATTCCTGTATGGCATAGAGAATTTGACTAGTAAAGGAAATTTCATATTAAGAATTAGGTATGCTTGCTTTTCTAAGCAAAGCATTTCAATGAAATTTGATTTTATTGTTAAGATTACTTTTATTCAGCTCAAGTGATGATTATTTATTATTTTGAGAGAATTAAAATTATGCCATCATCCAAGATTGAAGAACATACAAATATTCACAAACAAATATTTTGAAACAATTATTATTATGTAGTTAGTACCATATATTTCTTTTGGAGGAAACCTTTTGCCTTAAAGGCCAAGTTTTGAACTGATATCATTAGCTTCTTGTGATGAAGACCAGAATAAATCCAAAGTAATATGCCAGAGAAAACATTATAATATCACTGTTTATAACTGCAGAAGATTGTCCATTAATGACTACTGAAAAGTATAACCTACAATTTCAATTATGAACAACCCTGGCAATTGTACCTCAGCAACATTGATTCCAGGTAGAGGCTTCTGATTTTCCATTCAGCTGTTTTCACTTAAAACTGATAAAACTGTCAATAAAATCTTATACCAATAAATGAGTTACTTCCAATATTTCAACTAAATCAAACTGACCCACTACCACTATCTCTCTAGAATATCATGCAAGTTCCCTCACTACCATCCTTTTTTTGGGAGGGGGGGTCTCAAGCAATTGGCAAATTAATTTTATTTTTTCAACAGAGATTCAGGATTTCCTGACTCAGAAACTATAAACTCTGTTTTTCAATGTACAAATTTAAGTATGTATAGCTCTCTTGGCTTTCTTAATGCAAATTAAAAAAAAAAGATTTTGAAAAACAGTTATCATTTAAAAGTTCATACATTGTCATGAATATATTTCTGTCATCATTAGAGGTGAAGTAAAAACTAGATAAGATATAGGAATCCAATCCAGGACTCAGGGTTTTGTGCACACTGGGTAAAAATAAGAGATTGTGGACAATATAATCTTGAACATATATCAAATGAATGGGATAATAGTTGGTGAAAATTTTGTTAATGTGAAAGAGTAGGTTTTATTATATTTTTTACCTTATCACCCTCAAATTACTACCTGGTATATGTTTCAAAAATTCTTAATATTATCCACCTGGATATGATACTATTGAGAATAATTCAATGAAAAAAAAAGAATAATTCAATGAGTAGAAATGTTAGCAACTGAGTAGGTGTATTTATTTTATTTGTGTATGTATGTATGTATGTATGTACTCTGTGTTTGTGTGTGTGTATGCATGGTTATATAAATTTAGAATTGCACGAAGAGCCTCACAGTTGGCAGCTTGTCATTCAATCTCTTAGCAAGCTTTTCAGGACTAGGCAGGGCCTTGTAGAGATAGTCAATGATATTTGAGGAAAAGAGCTATTGGCCCTCAAAATTACTATTAACACTTGAAGAATTTTTTTATTAAAATTGAAATTGAATTAAAATTGTTGTTTCAAAAATACACTTCAGAGAACGTAAGAAGAAATCAACTGGAATTACTGAGTTCCTCTGATTTATTACTTTAAAATGGTTCAGGAAAAAATAAACATTGTACCTTATTATCATAAAGGCGTTATTCAGAAGCATGTCCATGCATCATTTTCTTTGAACATGTGACATAGAACCTCAATCTGAGCATGTCCAGTAATATGACCCTTCCTTCACACGATGATGGATATTTCATATGTAAATGAAATATGTAAATTCCCTCTATGAAGCCCACCTGATTTCCTTGCTTCTGGAGGAAATAATTTTAGCAGGATCTCTAGTGTTCTCTTTACTTGCTATAAGACATAAACAATTCTATCATCTTTTATCTCCTCTTGTGCTTATTGGCTTCCAACTTCTCAAAAGGGAAAAAAAAAAATATTGATTCTGTTTCAAATTCAGTGACACCAATGTTTCCCTTGAGCGTGAACTTTATCATTGTGCTTTCAATCTGAAAAGTAATGGGCAGTGGGAGCTGGTTCAAGGCTAATTTTCCTATGATTCCAGAGGCAGATCTCAAGCAAGCATAGGGCAACACCCCACTGGGGCCTAACTCACTGCCCTATACTGTTATACTAATAGCTGCTGTTTTGAAACTGTTTGTTTCTTATGGATATATGAATGGTGTCAGTACCTGAAGTGTGCTATTAGAAGCCTGATAAAAGTATGTTCTAGGTTAACAAACTATGCAATAATCAACTACAGATCTATAAATTTGTAACTTCATCCTAAGATATAGGGAATTGAAAAAATCACTGTCATTACACACCCATGAGCATTTTGTTAATAGACCAATAAAGCTGCATGTTTTTGAGAAAATTCATTACTTTTGTTTCTCCAAACTATATTAAAAATTTGAAGTTGTCCATAATGTCCTAAAGTATCTTTGATTACAGTAACATATTTTATCACAGTTGTCCCCAAATATTTATTTTCAAACACATGTAATATATTTATGAAATTATATAGAACTACTGGAATTTCATCAAAGAGCAGTAGGCAGAAGCTGACCTAGATGTTACTGAGGATTATTACAATGGGCCTAAAACCCTGACTGTCCTAAAACATGGTCACTTCAGTACAGAGACAACTTGTATGAATGTTAAACAAGACAAACCTTTGTAAGAATAACTTTTGATAATGTTAAATGATATAACTTTTCAAGTTACACTTGATGATATTTTAAGTAACTATAATTACACTTTATTTCGGCTCATGTCTTTTTTAAATACTGTAACACTGAGAGAGAGAGAGAGAGAGAGAGAGAGAGAGAGAGAACAATAAAGGTGCACCAGGGTGCCACTATACATATACATGACTTTTTGCATCTGGCTTTGCATGGGTACTGGGCATGGAATCTTGGTGTAGCAGACAGCTTCAAGTTCACTGAGATGAACTTCTAGAAAAGGCACAGTTTTGGAGGATGGGATTTATTGAAGCTTACAGATCCAGGGGAAAATCCATAATGGCAGAGAAGCTGCCCTGCTTTCACAGAACCAAACAGGGAGAGCAAAGCTAAAAGCCACACAACACAGCACACTTCAGGAACTCCAACTAGGCACACTTTGTACATCTTTCAATGGAATCTGAAACCCACCAGCACACTTTAAGATCCACCCAGTGACACTGCCTCCAGCCAGGTGGCTGCAGATGCAAACTACAAACTAATAAAACACTGAATATATTGGGGGCCATCTATTCAAACTACCACACCTGGGTAACAGGAAATACATACATACGTACATACATACATACATACATACATACATACACACATATTTTAAATGTAAGTGCTAGGAAGAGGAAGTATGTTTTCCCCCACTTTTATTTAATACAGTACTGGAAGTCTTAGCTTTATCAATAAGGCTAGAGACACTCATAAAAGGGATACAAATTGGAAGGGAAGAGATCAAATTATCATTATTTGCAGTTGATATGATTCTATACATAAAGGACCTAAAGACTCTACCAGTAAACTGTTAGAGCTGATAAACATTTTAGCAACATAGCAGGATACAAAATAAATACACAGAAATCAGTATCTTTCCTATATACTAACGACAAACATGCCAACTGAAAGCTGGAACACACTGCACTGCATGCAACAATACGGGAGACAGAAATCATCAGTGGTAAAATCAGTGGACACTGGAAACCTCAAGTTTGGCCAGACAGGCCAAATAACCTAATGGGTGTAATAGTGGCATGTCTGTTCAGGGGGAAATCAACTGCTCTCTAATTGGACTGAAGGCCCGCTCTAAGGGAGGGAATGCAGGCCTGGTACTGAAAACCTAACGAAAAGCCTATGGCAGGGGATATCATGAGCCTTAGAGGTATAAAGCCACTCTTGTCTGGCTAAATGAATATATTATTCTCACCAAGCTGTCCTGAATGCATTACACTTAATGTTCATATTCACATATTGATGCTTCTCTTACTTTTGTATAGAGAAACTTCTCTTTTCAGGTGGTAGTGACCACTGGGATGACCCAAAAGGCAATATAGTGCTGAGAAGAAGTGATTGAGATGTGCTCAGCAATAAAACATCAAAAAGGAAAAAATATTTTATTTATTTATTTATTTATTTTTTATTGCTTACAGACAATAGACCATGATAGTTGCCTCCCCTCCCTCATTCCCCTTCAGAACTGCACTCTCCATCATATCCCCTTCCTCTCTCCATTAGTTTCTCTTTTAATTTGATGTTATCATCTTTTTTTCCTATTATGAGGGTCTTGTGAAGGTATTGCTAGGCACTGCAAGGTCATGGATATTGAGGCCAATTGCTGTCTGGACAGTTGCATTGTAAGGAGTCATACCCTTTTTTGGCTCTTACATTCTTTTCTTCACCTCTTTCACAATGGTCCCTGAGCCTTGGAGGGTGTGACAGAGATGTTTTAGTGCCGGACACTCCTCTGTCCCTTCTTCTTAGCACTATGTTGCCTATTGGGTAATCCCGGTGGTCATCACCATCTGAAAAGGGAAGCTTCTCTAACCAGAAGTGAGAGTAGCATTAATATATGAATATGAACATTAAGTGTAGTGCTTTCAGGGCAGTGTCGTGGGAATAATATATAAATTTAGCCTGACAAGAGCAGGTTTTATACCCCTAAGGCTCATGACCTCCCCTGCCATAGTCTTTTCATTAGATCTTTCAGTACCAGGCAATTATTCCCTTCCACAGAGCAGGACTTCAGTCCAATTAGAGAGCAGCTGGTTTCACCCAGAGCAGACATGCCTCTATTGTGCCCTTTAGTCATTTGGCCTGTCTGGCCAAACTTGAAGTTTCCAGTGTCTGCTGTTTTCACTGCTGATGATTTCTGTCTCCCATACAGCCACATGCAGTGCAGCTTTTTCCAGCTTTCAGTTGGCTGGTCTACAGGGAGAAGATTTTCTGCTCAGCACCAGCTTGATTTCTCAGTGACCTTGCTGCTCAGGGAACTGAAGTCTTCAGCAATAGGGTTTTACCATCTGTTTCTCAAGGAAAACCAAGGGCCTTAGCAACAGCTTGTAATGTTTTGGAGGCAACAAGGACCACCCTGACCAACACCTCACTGGAAGGAATCCCATCACAGGCACTGAAAATTTTCTAGTAACAATTTATAGCTTATGGATGTACCATTGTTCAGAAAAGTAGGTTTACATAGGCCTTATTCAGAATATCTTAAATTTTGTTTGACCCTCCCCCTACCCTTCTTTTATGCATTCTCTTCCTGTGGCCTTGCTTAGGCCTTTCCTCTGCCTGTAATCTGTTCTTTTACTTTCATATACACAATACCATCCCCCTAAGTCCTTCCCTGTCCTCCTTCCCTTATAGCCTTTTCCAGTTTGCTGGCCTCTGCTACCAATTTTTGGTTCCAGCTCACACACAAGTCTATACATATGTAGCTAGGATCCACATATGAGAGAGAACATGCAACATTTGCCTGGGTTACCTCGCTTAGTATAATCCTTTCCAGATCCATCCATTTTCCTTCAAATTTCATAATTTCATTTATCTCTACTGTTGAATAGAACTCATTGTGTAAATGTACCACATCTTTATTATCCATTCATCTGTGGAGGGACATCTAGGCTGGTTCCATTTCCTAGCTATTGTGAATAGAACAACAATAAACATGGTTGTGCAAGTATCTCTAAGGTAGTAAGAAGAGTCATTTGGATATATGCCTAGGAGTGCTATAGCTGGATCATATGGTAAATCTATTTTTAGCTATCTCAAGAACATCCACATTGATGTCCACAATGGCTGGACCAGATTACATTTCTACCAACAGTGTAGAAGTGTTCCTCTTTATCCACATCCTCACCAACATTTATTGTCATTTGTTTTCTTTAAGGTAGCCATTCTGACAGGAGTGAGATGAAATCTCAAAGTAGTTTTAATTTGCATTTCGCTGATGTTTAAGGATGTAGAACACTTTTTAGATATTTATATGCCATCTGTATTTCTTCTTCTGAGAACTGGCATCTTTTTAATTGAGTTGATTTCTTACTTTCTATTTTTTTAGTTCTTTGTATATTCTGGATATTATTCCTCTGACTGATGAATAGCTGGCAAAGAAATTCTCCCATTCTGTAGATTGTTTCTTTGCTCTATTCACAGTGTCCTTTGCTGTACAAAAGCTTTGTAATTTCACCTAAAGATATGTGTGTGTGTGTGTGTGTGTGTGTGTGTAGAATGAGTGTTTTAATTTCCCTCAAGTAACTTTCAGCTGTCACTTCAACTTTCTGTATTAATTTATGAAATGAGATCTGTCTGTGTTTATGGAAAAAATGATTGAAAATATTACATTGCCAAATAATATAACCAGGTACATGGCAATTTCTTTTATTTTTATTTGTGAAGGATCATAAGCATTTTTAATAAACTTCAATGCTTTCATTCATGAATGATAACAAAAAAATATCTGCTATTTCTTGACCTATATAAAAGTGAATTTATTAAAATATTAATTTGTATTACTAATAATTGTATAAGAAACATAACTTCTATTATATCATTTTTTAAATATTTTATCTCTAAACATTTTCTTTTCCTATTGAAGTTTAAATCAGATGACCCCCATTAACTCTTGTGCTTTGAATGCTTGGTTTCCACCTGATGGCAAATTGGGAGGTGGAACCTTGCTGGAGGGAATGTGTTGTTAAGGTCAGGCTTAGGGGTGTTAGAGACAGATCCCCCTTGCCAAAGTTCATCTCACTCTCCTCCTGTTCTTCTCCACCTGGTGGGGCCAAGGTGATGTCCAGCCTCTATTCATGCCATGCTTTCTCCTGTCATCATGGAGCTTCTCCTCCAGACTTTAAGCCAAATAATACCTTTCCTCTCATAAGCTGCTTTCGGTTGGATGCTTTATCCCAGCAATAAGAAGATAACTGCATCATGTCCCAAATTACTTATAAAAATAAATCTTGTTGAACTTTCTGAAGGAAATTTGATCTCTTCCATGTCTCAGTGAAGGACTGACAATGTTCTTCAGGCACTGAATACAATATCTGGTTTATAAATAAGTGATTCTATGATTTTCATAATGACCATAATGCTCCTCAGATAACCTGCTGGGAAAGGCAGATGTGTGGGATGGGACTGGACCTTCGTATGGGCTGGCTTGCCTAGAACACAACATTCAAGTGGCAAGGAAAGGAAGAATATTCAGAACCCCCTTCAGTGAACATGAGCCCTATTCAGCAAGACAACTCAAGAATGAAACCTGTACCATTTTAACTTTTGTGTTTATGTATATCCATGATATTAAAATGTTGAAAATATTATCAATTTAAGCATATTTAAAAATAAATTTAAGAGAGTCAAAAACTTCATGTTGAAACTTCTCTCTCCGTTGGAGAATTTGCTTATCTTTTTCAGATGGACAACGAACTTGAAGGGAGGATCCGCCAATCACACCTCACCAGGGCCCCAGATGAAACCATAGAGTAATGTGGGGCACAGGCAAGAATACAGCGTTCTTGGCGATCACGGCACCAGAAAAAGGCTGAAGGAGATAAACACAGAGAACATCTAACTCCTACTAAGCCAGATATCCAGAGACACAGAAGCTCCCAAAAGCTTATTATCGAAGTAGAACTAAAATGACCCCAATGTGGCTCAGGGAAATTCATGGAAGAGGTGGCGGAAAGAATGTTAGAGATACAAGTTGGGGCATTATGCACAGAGACTTTGCCTGCCCCTCCTGAATTCTTGACTATCCCCACAATGCATGACCCACATTCCCCATTGATGAGGGTCCCTTTGAAAGAGGGAGGAAAGGGAGGAGGATAAGAGAGCCAACACTATGAATGTAAAATCTGAAGGAGATAAATACAGAGAACATCCAACTCCAGTCATTAGCCAGATATCCAGAGACACAGAGGCTCCCAAAACCTCATCAAGGAAGCAGAACTAAAATGACCCCAATGTGGCTCAGGGAAACTCGCGGAAGAGGGGGGAGGAAAGATTGTTAGAGTCACAAGTTGGGGCATTATGCACAGAGACTGGGGCCTATCCACCAGAACTCTTGAGCAAACTCACAATGCATGATAAACATTCCCCATTGATGAGGGCCCCTTTGAAAGTGGGAGGAAGGGGAGGAGGACAATGGAACCAATACTGTGAATGTAAAATCAGAATAATATAAATAAAAAATATATATTGATAAAAAAAAATCAGAATAATATAAATATATATTATGGGGAAAAATGCAGATCCATGCTTCAAAGAAGTTTGAAACATTTATTAACAATTTTATTTAGTACACTTTAAAATAGATGTGGCAAATAGTATGTAATTAATGGAAAATATTTGATGGTATAAGTAATGTCTTAATGCTGATCCTGTGTATGTGTTTGCTAATTTTATGTATTTGAGACAAAGAAAGACAGAGAGAAAGAGGTATAAAGAGAGAGAGACACAGAGAGAAAGTATGGGCACACCAGGGCCTCTTGACACTGCAAATAAACTCCAGACACATTCACCACTTTGTGTATCTGACTTTACATGGGTACTATGGAACTGAACCAGGGTTGTCACACCTTAAAAGCAATGCATTTAAACACTGTGCCATCTCTCGAGTCCTCCTTATGTATGCTTTTGAAATTTATTTCTGTTTGACAATCGCGAGTCTTTTTTTAAATCATTTTTTATTAGAAAATATTTTGTATGGATACATCATGTGTTGGTACCATCTTTTCCCTCTTCGTCGCCTCCATTCAGCAGGGGCCCTCGTCAGTGCGGTTGCAGGTATAGGTTGTGGTTTGTGTGTTATGAGAGCAGCAGTCAGTTATTGTGGGGAGGAAGTACGTCTGGGCATGACATCCCAACCTGTGGCTCTTGCCATCTTTTCAGCCCCTCTTCCACAAAATTCCCTGACCCTTGGTTGGTGAGTTTTAAGCCTGCTTCAATGATTAGTTCTTAAGATCCTATCCTGTGGATAATCACAATTCTTTAGAGGTTATTGACAAAATATACTGTGTTCATATGTAGCAATACATTCAAAAAGGGAAATATAAAAGAATATTACTGGTAAGGTTTATAAATCTTTCTTTAAAAGAATAAAAAATAGTAAGTTAACATACCCTAAAAGAATATTTACAATTAGATGATAAAGGATATTTTGCCTTTGTTTTCAGAAAGAAATGGAGAAATAGTAGTTGATATTTAACAGCTCAGAGAAAAGAGGTTCTCTTATTTAGGGAATAGAAAATCAAAATGGAAAACAGAGCTTGCAGTTTAATCCAACAAAATAATTGAATTGTTAAATGTTGAGATCCTTAATTCAGAGACTCTGTTAGAGGGAACTGAGAATTTTGAAATGAATTTATTTAAAGTACAACTATTTCTTACATGGAAAATAATGTAATTGTTATAGCCCTCAGGGTTCTTCTAGTAAAGGGAAAAAAATGTTAAATACCTCATATCCTTAAGAATAAAAGCAATCACTGTGGCTGGAAAGATGACTCAGCAGTTAAGGAGCTGGCCTACAAAGCCTAAGGGCCAGGGGTTGAGTCTCAAGGCCCAAATGAAGCCAGATGTTTAGTGGTACATGTGTCAGGAGGTTTTTTTTTTTTTTTTTTTGTTTTTTTTTTTTTTTTTTTTTTTTTACAGTGGTTGGAAGCTCTGTTGTGTACATATTCTCTCTCTCCTTTCTCTGCATCTCTGCATGCAAATAAATATGTAAAAATATTTTTAAAAATTGTGCTCCTAGTAAGGAATGCAATTTTTTTTTTTTTTTTTTGAAAAAGCAGTTGCTTCAAAATGTTTTTACCATGCAACAACATTTGAACACTAAACTTATCACAGTGGACAACTTTATCATAGAAAAATGATAAAGTATTATAACCAGCTATAAATGTTTAGAAAATATCTATTATTAAATCTCACACATGGATGCATACAGAACTGCTATTTTCAACATTATATTGTCTAATTTAAATTTTGTATTTATTTCTTCAGTGTATGAAAACATATTTGCTATTTGAAAAGAAGTAAAGTTCATGAATATTGAGTCCACTTAGAAAAAGACCTGATTAATGCTTTCATTACAAATAACTACTTCCAATCTTAAGAAAATACCAAGCATATTATTAAATCCTAAGACTCTTTTTAAGATTTATCAGGCTTTTATTGGTAAATAAAGTGAAATGCAGAATTAGATAAACAGGTTAAAAAAAGTTCTGAAATAAATTCAAAGGACCCTTAAGAAAATTTTATCTAGTTTCCTTAAAATGGCATTGGAATTATTAACCAAATTTTCTTATAATCATGAAAAGAAAGATATAAAAATTTTAAAAGTGGATAATGATGAATAAATTAGCTGTATTTTGTTGATATTAAGAATCATACCTAGGTGAAACCACAGACCAACTGGCAAGATGAACAAAAGTAGTGCTTCCACTGTGAGCCTGACAACATGTGCCAGGGTGGTAGAGACAGACACTGAGGATATTCAAACTATACCAAAGCAGAAATCCAGAAGCTGCTGAGAGCTCAGCACTAATGTAGACTTAAAACACACCCACCTTGGTCAGTGAATTTTGTGGAAGAACGGCTGAAAGAATGTAAGAGCCACAGGATAGGAAGGAATATCAGGAGACATTGCCCTCAAAGCACAGTGACTGACTGCTTCTCTCACAACTCAACCCACAACTCCATGGTGAATACCAGCTATCCCAATAATGAGGGTCCTTAGTGGAGTGGGGACTGGGAGGAGGGAAATAAGGGTACCAACACATGATGTGCCCATACAAAGTTTCTACATATATATATATATATATTGCCCTTTCTTTTTGTCAGTTGAGAAACCACTTAGATATCTTTTTTTCAACTACTTGAACTTCTTTGGAATTTTAAAACAAAGCACTCCATATAGAACATGTCAACTGAAGTTCCAGAACCAAATCAACATCTAAGTTACAGATGCACCATGGTTGACTTATTGAAGTGATTACAGAGAGATGGAATTTTGCACGTCCAGAGCCAAACTACCTTGTGCTCACTTTAATTCCCTTAATAGCCATCCATAGTCCACTTCGTTCCTTGACTAACTTCCTTAAGATTATTAGGTAAAATCTGTTTGGAACATATTCAATGTCCTTTAGCTTCCTCCAACATAGAGGCTAAGAATGTCACCATATAGCATCAGAAGCCTGCACTGAGACTGCCTCACTTTGCTTTAACCCAACTATCCGACACTTCCAATAATATTTTTGGAAAATAACTTGATTTTTTTTTTTTTACAAAAACATCAACAGACTATTTTATTAGGGGCAAATCCAATGTATCCATGTTCCTGGCTCATGTTTACTCATACGTATTTTAAGAAAAGCCAGTTCTCATTCCATTTGATAGAAGAATTATGCTTGCATTGACAGGTTGAATCATATATCTGCCTCATGTGGCTTTCTCAACATGTATGTTTAATTTCTGGTGAATTCAAATTCATACCATTAAACAGATGAAATGTGAATCATTATAGAAATGTTTATTTTTAATTTTCTCTGTTTTTGCAAATATATTTTCTATAATTTCATAACCTGTCATAAAATTTTCTAAGACCAAAACCTTATTACACTAATTATGATTTCACCTGTTGAGCTGGAGAGTTGGCTTAGTGGTTAAGGCACATGCCTGTGAAGTCTAAGGACCCCAGTTCTATTCTCCAGGTCCCACATAAGCCAGATGCATATGGTGGCACATGCATCTGGAGTTCATTTGCGGTGGATAGAGGCCCTGTTGTACCCATTGTCACTCACTCACTCTATCTCTCTCTCTGCCCCTCTCTGTCTCAAATAAATAAATAAATAAATAAATAGTAATTTCACCTGCAATGTTAAAGTGAAACTAATGAATGTTTAAGGTTTGTATGGTATTTAATTATGCTTAAAGTGAAGGTACCTGTAAGGTGCGTGTGTGCATGTGCTCATGTGGGCGTGGGTACCTTGTGCAGGTGCACTTGTGTATTCACGTGCATGTCAATATGGAGACAATAGTTTGGTATTGAAGTTCTTCACCCATCACGTTTCAACTTATTCACTGAGACTGTCTCTTACTGAACCTAGAGCTCACTGATTTAGCTAAAAGAGTTAACTAGAAATTTCTAGGGCTTCTCCTGTTTGCAGCTCATCTGCACAGGAATTAAATGCACTTGCCACTATGCCCAGTATTTTCTATGGCACTGTGGATATGAACTCACTTCCTCATGCATATGTGGTAAACACCTTACCCATTAAGCCATGACCCAAGCCCTTTTGAAAGATGTCTGAAAAACAAGACACCACTAATCTGGCCAATATGGCAATATAAAAATGAGTGGAAATAGTTTTTTGTTGTTGTTGTTGTATTTTGTGTGTCCATTTTCAACAGTGCATGTTTTATTTTATCCTTTAGAAAGTTACATCAAGGCAAAAGTCAACTCCATTTTCTATGTGTCCCAATGTGCTCTTGAGATCTAAACATCAAGAGTACTTTATAATATACATCAAAAGCCTTTTACCTGATATTCATAAGGAGGTAAGCCATACACAGAATGGACTATGAATGGTGATCATGATTGACCTCATTGTTTACCACACTCGTGATCAATTCCAGAGTAGGTCTTCCTAAAATGTTGGTTTTGTGTTATGTTAGACTTACACGCATTGCTTAGAGATTAATGTTCAGCCCTGGGAGTGGAGAGTGGAATAGCCATGCCTATGTGGCTCACTTCCAATCACTACTACTGTAATCAGTTCATCATATTACATGTTGGTTGGCCTCTTTTGCTATATGGGCATTCACAATGAATGTATAAATTAGTAACTGAAGATGTGCTCGTGGTTTTTTCAATGACTCATGGAGGTAACACTGTAACTCCTGGGAGATCATGCTGAGCTAATGAATTTTTCATTAGAGGCCCTATTATAAACTTTTTATCTCTTGAACAACTACTTAAGTTAAAATCTAGCACTCACCAAGCTGCCTACTGTTCGTTCTCATGTTAATGAGGAGGCTAATTGCAAATTTCCCCAGGTAATCTATGTGTCAATTATTCAGGAAACCTTGACAACCTACATGACATTTCTGAGTGGCAGCTCTCAATCCTTTTGTTTACAGGTTCAAAATTTATGCAGGGTATTTTACGTGACTTCAGAAATTAAGGTTACCAAAAAGTAAGTTTCAAAGGGGAAAAAAAATCTGAAACTAGAATACCTGACGTTGCTGGTCTTGAATTTATTTATAGCTAACATACTTTGGAATTGAAAATGCTTTAAGGAAAACAATGAAATAATGTTTGAAAGTTCTTATTAATGATGCTATTGTAGTGGTGCTCTTTAATGAAATTTTATATTTGTTCCAAAAGGATTCCACCTGATTGAGATATATAATTATTCTGCTCTTTCCTGAATAACAAATGTGATTAAATAATACAAATTAATATGAGAATGCAACATGAAATTTGACTCAATAATGTTTTCAAGTCTTTTGTGAGCACTTTTTGTTGTTGCATATTGCATTTTCTCACCCTCAGTTTAATATCTTGAATTCCTGGTCTTCATTTTAGAAAATGAACTTATATTTGGGAGTTTTACCATGGTGATTCCAGCATTTGTATTCCTTGGGAGGTTATTTCTCAGAAACTTTCCTGAGATTCCTGTATCATTGTTTGTTTTTATTTTTCAATATATTTTTCATTAATTTATGTTGTAGAATCTTGCTAACATTTTAAAGTAAAATGTGTCCATGTTTTTTCTTCACTTTAATCTATGAGATCATTTTTCTATTCATAGCCATTTTTAGCATTCAGCCATTTCCAAGAATATGAGTCAACTCACTTGAAATTAACTCCAGAATATTTTAATGCCTAGACCATGTATATGGGGGGTGTGTGTGCACATGTGTGCTTGTGTGTGTGTGTGTGTGTGTGTGTGAGAGAGAGAGAGAGAGAGAGAGAGAGAGAGAGAGACCAGCATCTCTGTGGCATAGGGTATTGGGTTATGTATGAAGTATTAACACCATTTATTTTCTTACATAACATACTGATTTGAAGTCCAAATAATATTAAAATTTACTTGAGGGATGGAAATGTGGCTTAGATATTAAGGCTCCTGCATGCAAAGCCTAAGAACTCATGTTCAAATTTCCAGGTCCCACATAAGCCAGACACACAGTGATGCAAGTGTTCAATGTCACACATTTGCAAAAGGGGGCACCCATGTCTGGAGTTTGTTCACAGTGGCTGAAGGCCTTGGTGTGCCCATTCTCTCTCTCTCTCCCTCTCAAAATAAATTTCAAAAACTTACTTTAATATAAGTTTATAAAAACAACTAAATCACAATGTGCTAGCAAAATAGATGATCTGATACCATGATAATTTACAAGTGAAAAAAATATCCCCCTCCTTCCTCTGAGAATTCTTTGAAATTAATTGATTCCAGCCCTATAGGAAAAGACGCACACAAATCTATTGCTCTGTATAGGATCAAAAACCCAATGAGGCCGGGCGTGGTGGCGCACACCTTTAATCCCAGCTCTCGGGAGGCAGAGGTCTGTATAGAGATACAAACCCAGGTCAGCCTGAGCTAAAGAGACCCTACCTCGCCAAAAAAAAAAAAAAAAACAAACAAACAAAAAAACCCAATGAGGCCGGGCATGGTGGTGCACGCCTTTAATCCCAGCACTCGGGAGGCAGAGGTAGGAGGATCCCTGAGAGTTCGAGGCCACCCTGAGACTACATAGTTAATTCCAGGTCAGCCTGGACCAGAGTAAGACCCTACCTCACAAAACCAAAAAAAAAAAAAAAAAAAAAAAGCCAATGAGATGCAGCTGTTTATATGACACACTTAATAAGATACGGGGAAATGGAGGAGGTATTTAAAAAATAATCTTAAACTCAGTTTCTCCTACTTTACCTTCACAACAAGAATGATTTTTAACACAGCATCCATAGGTGTCATTTTTTTTCCTGATATGTATCAAACAATCAATCATTTTTTGTAAGAGGCATCCACTAGGTATCATGCGATTCCATTGAACTCTAATACCATCAAGATGCATATTTCACACGCCACTTGTGAACATGAGATTGTTTACTTATGCTCTGATGGACCAAATATAACTCAGGGTTCCCACAGCATCTCACTTGGGTTTTCCTTAATTTGTTAAGGGGTTCATAACAATTCAGGAAAATGCCTTCATCAGTTTACTTTAAAGGACATTTTCATGTACGCACATAAATAAATAGAGGGGAAGGGCTAGGATGCTTCTGTGCTTTCCTTGGCAGTTCTTATTATGATGACATTGTAGTGCTGCTCTTGAATGAAGTTATATGTGCTGTGGTGTTCGGAAGTTCTTTCCACTCTGATATTTAGGCTATTGTCGAGGCTTTATTGCATGTAGGATAGTGAAACACTGGGTTTGAAGCCCAGCAAATTGCTTCCTCAGATTCTTCTGGCTCACTGTGTATAGTGTTCCTTCATTCAATGGTTAGGACGGATAATCTGAAATGTGTGTGTGTGTGTGTGTGTGTGTGTGTGTGTGTTTTGTGTATGTACACACATGCAAATATGTGTGTGTGCAGGTGTCAATGTGCATTTACATATATGAACAACCATGTGGAGGTCAGAGGTCAGCCTCAGATGTTGAGTTTAGGAATGCTTTCTTCCTCTTTTTGAGACAGCATCTCTCATAGACCTGGGGCTCATCCATTAGACTACACTGTCTTGCCAGGGAACCCTGGTAGTTCATCCTGTCTCCATGTCCATAACTCTAGAATGTGCATTTTTGTGACTATTGATTTTGGTTTATCAATGGTGTTTCCATGAACTCTTATGTACTGGTTTTATTTTCTTCTTATTTTTTTATTTATTTTTATTAGTTATGGACATATTCAATATAAAAAAGACGTTAGTACCATCATTTCCCTCATCCCTGCCCCTTTTCTTACAAATTTATTTTTATTTATTTATTTATTTATTTATTTATTTATTTGAGAGAGAGACAGACAGACAGACACACACACACACAGAGAGAGAGAGAGAGAGAGAGAGAGAGAGAGAGAGAATGGGCACTCTGGGGTCTCCAGCTACTGCAAACGAACTCCAAATGCATGCACCCCCCCCCATGCATATGGCTTATGTGGGTCCTGAAGAGTTGAACCGGGATCCTTTGGCTTTGCAGGCAAACTCCTTAACTGCTAAGCCATCTCTCCAGCCCCCTGCCCCTTTTCTGAAGGGGCCCTCCCTTTGGGGATGCTGGTTATCCCCATGGGGATTGTTGGTCCCTGCAATTGTGGAGACATCAGTCAGTTATAGGGGAGAGGCAATGCCTCTGTGGATAATATCCCAACTTGTGTCTCTAACAATCTTTCTGCCCTTTTTGGTAAAATTCCCTGAGCCATGTTGGGTGTTTTAAGTCTACTTCAGTGATGGGCTCTTAGGATCCTCTGGATCTCTCTCAGTATCAAGTTGTGATTAAGACCCACAGTGAGAACTTGATCTGAGAGACCTACAAGGTCCCCAAAACAAGACAGACTTTTGTCAGAGCACTTGATTACCCAACAGAGGTTACTGGTAAGACCCTACAGCTGAAGACAGCATAGTAACATGGACAGACTACTCTGGAATTTGGAGGAGAGCCAGTCCCCAGACAGCCCATCTAGTTCTGGAAGCCACTACATGAGCTACCAAGGGAATCTGTCTGAACAACTTGAGGTCTAAGCTACTCAAAAGCAAACAACTTGATGTGGTGCTCACACAAATGTCACACAGCCATGGTGGGTAACCAGCAGCTTTGGGGTTGGCTAACAGATTCACTCTGAAAGGAAATTATATCTGGAACTGGAAATAAGTCAGAATCATATCCAAACAATGATTTTGTTCTCCAGTATCAATCTCCCACTCATCTTGGGTTATAAGAGGGACTACACCCATTAGATTTGTTCTACATTAATCATGCTTATCCCATTTAACTGGTGATGACTTCATACTCCAATGGAGAATCTGCTTCTCTTTTTCAGATGGGAGTGGGGCCTGAGGAGATAAATGACCCATCAAACTTCAGCCTGGCTCAAGCTGAAACCACAGAGAAACTGGGGGAAACGAGCGAGAGTGCTGCTTTCTCAGTGAACCTGATAAGCACAAGGGTGAAGGAGATAGATACTGGGGACACTCAACACCATTCTCATTATTTTCATCTAAAATTTTTACTAAACCTACTTTCTTTTCAAAACTTTGTAATCATCCTTCTGATCCATTCTTTTCATATTTCCATTGAGATTTTCATTTGCCTTACAGAGTATTTTCTTCCTAAAATTTCAATATGATTTTTTATATTTCTCTTTACTGAATCTATATTTCATATCCTATATTGGATTTCTTATTTCATATAGCTATTTATTTTTCTTCACTTTGAAAATTCTTATAAGCATTCTTTTGACTTTTTGTCTTTAATTTCATCTTTTTTTAACCCATCATTTGATTTAAATGGCTAATATATTTCTGGTTTAATTTTTGGTTCTTTCCTTATTATAGTAAATACATTTTCAAAGTTTTTTTTTTTTTAATTTTATTTATGTATTTGCAAACAGACAGAGAGAAAGAGAGAAGACAGAAAGACAGAGAGAGGCTGGGCATGCCAGGGCCTCTAGTCACTGCAAACGAACTCCAGGCACATGTGTCCCTTGTGCATCTGGCTTATGTGGTCCTGCAGAATTGAACCTAGGTCCTTTGGTTTCACAGGCAAATGTCTTAAGTGCTAAGACATCTCTCCAGTTCCAAAATAATTTTTAAATGAATTTCTCTTTAATTCTTTCTTCCATTCTTACATTATAACACTAAACACACATGAAAGTTAGATAAATATTTAGAACGTAAATAAAAATATGTCATGGTAGAGTAGAAGAAATTTAAATGTTACACGTATATGTGTAGGGAGATGGGCAATTATTGCTGAACCATGCTACTTCACTTTCGTTAATATGTAATATATTAGATATTTGTTACATATAATATTTCATTTCATAATATTTTTATTTATTATATAATGATATATTATACATTATACTATATCATATTATAAATAATATTATATAATTATTATATATTTTTATTTTTGAGCTGGAGAAATGGCTTAGCAGTCAAGGTGCTTGCTGGAAAAGCCAAAGGACCCAGGTTTGATTCCCCAGTACCCAGGTAATCCAGATGCATGGGATTGATCTGTGTCGAGTTCCTTTGCAGTGGCTAGAGACCCTGGCATGCCCATTCTCTCTGTCTCTCTCTATCTCTCAAATATACATATATATGTGTGTGTGTGTATAAAGGTTGATCTTTCATAAAAGATTAATAAAGCTAATCAAAGCTCACAATTTAATTAGCTAATTTATGAAACAATACTATTTCAAAATAATTCATTTTACCTTCAACCATATCAAAAATACCTTGGAATATGTGATTCAAGTCCTTTTTAATTTTTTTATTATTATTTTATTTATTTTTGGAGAGAGACACAGAGAGAGACAGACAGAGAGGGAGAGGAAGACCGATAGAGATGGGCACACGATCAGTCTCTCAGCTGCTGTGAACGAAATCCAGATGTGTGCGCCCCCTTGTGGGCAAGTGCGGCATTGCACCCTTGTGTCACCTTGCATCTGGCTAAACGTGGGACCTGGAGATTGGAACCCAGTTCTTAGGCTTAGCAGGCAGGCGCCTTAACCACTAAGCCATCTCTCCAGCCCGTGATTCAAGTCTTGATGTTTTACATTGCTGATCTCTCAGGCATAAGAAACCTCACAGAAAAAGATAGTTGTTTCAGCTGAAGCACTTCAATTCCAATGTTCATCAACATCAGCAAAGGCAACCCGGACCTTCTACAGGAGGCCAAAGGTCTTCATAATCTATCCTAAGCATGTTGTCAGGGTCCTGGAGTTGCCCATGGAGAAAGGCCTTTACGCTGGTAGAAGTTGCAGTTCTCACCCCCTACATGGATTTTCATACACAGTGAGTTTGTACTGAGTGAACATGTTGGTATTAATGCCAGTGATCATCTCTCATTTCCATCTTTATCTGTGTTTGCAGGCTTGTGGGCTCTGAGTCACTTTCATTGTTATGTGTTGCTCGTCACTTGACCAGTGCCTTGCTGACATGATGGTGGCATCCTGTGTCTCCTTGCTGGCTATCTCAATGTTGCTTTTGCACTTTTGTAAACATCTCATTTAACAATACTCAGATCTTTTGAGGATTTAACCTTTGGCTTGGAACCACAACTGTAATTACCTCACTCTTCACAGCAATAGTTTTTCAGGGAGTGTTCAACGACCACAGCACTACAGGAGTGTTTGCTTCTCCATTTGTATATTTAAATGTAACTTTGTGGTCACCCAAACAAGAAATCAACATGGCTGCTGTGGTAACTCCATTTTTCATTGTGGATTGTAACCTAGAAAACTAAGGCTATACAGTGGAAAGGAAAAAAAAATCATTTCTTATTCAAATCTCTTTCTTCTCTGGACCTGGAGATGATGCATCCTTGCATAGAGACTCATATTCAGACACTATTCCTCCTTACCTACACTGTAATTTGAATGAATTACCATCACTCATTTACTTGGGTATGTGTGTTCATGTCTGTTTATATACTTTTAGTATAATTATTAGAGATGTTGACACAGAAGACATAATCTCACATCCTTGGGGAAAAGAGTTTATTCTGGAGCCAAATAATCGTGATTATAGTCAAGGAACACAGATTTAGGTTACCCCAATTCCATGTTCCAACATGTTAACAATTTCATAGAGGTTTTACAGTTAGAGAACAAAAGAATGTCATAAATCAAGACACTTTTCAACTACACTGGCTGACCATCAGGTAGAGAAATCTCTGCCATAGGCTTCAGATGCTATGTCCTTGGGTTGAGTCTGTTCTTACATTCCAAAATAGATCACACCTGATCACTTGATAGTCAACAGGATGTTAGGTCAGACACAGAGGAGGGTAATAAGTGGGTATTAAGGGGCTAAAGGTACCTCAAGGTAATTTGGCTGTGATCCTGAAACATTCCATCCATACTGGAGATCTATCAGTTCCTTCAGCCTTATCTGAGGTAGATGTAGCACTTTCTGGGAACTTCAGTTCACATAGTAAACAAGAACTTATTACAATTTATTTTAAATTTATAAATTATAAAATTATTATAAAATAAAATTGTATCTTGAAGAAAAGTAGTGCTATTGTTGCCACACTTCTCCAAATTATAGCTCTCATTATCCCATTTTTCTCTAAAATCAAGGTATGTCAACCTAGCCACAAGAATATTGTTGTAATATTAATGTGGTCTGTGTTATATTAGCACTATCAGTTTTATAAAATTAACTTTTGTATCCTAGTGTGTTTTAGTAGCTTACTTCAAATAGAGGAGGTCAGACTGACCTCAACTGAAGTTCAGGCTGTAGAGCTCATAGGCATTTAGTCCTTGGGACATTTCCTAGATTCTTCCGCTATTCCTCACCTGACTAATTGAGGTTATTATAATAGTAATTTTCACACTGGGTAAACCTCAAGGAAACCTGAAGACAATTGAAGGGAAATTCAGCCAGGAACAACTGCAAAGAAAACAATTTCCTAACACTGACCCCCCTTGAAGTACTCTTTTCTAAAATTAGTTCAGTTTCTCAATTTCCTTTCATTTACCTTAAAAGAGATTTCATACTCCTCACTCACTTGGAATCTAACCCTGTCACATCGCTCCTAGGTACAAACACTGCAGGTTATTAAAAGAGACAGTGGGAAATAATGTTGCCTGCTTTGATTGAAGCACTTCCTGTGTCCTTATTCATCCTCATTAGCAAAGGCATTTCAATAACATTTTCATGTTCATGTTTAATGTTTTATCAGAATTAGAATATGTGTATATATTTGAATTACTATATCCTAAGAGAATGTACTATAAAGCCAATTTTGTAAGAGCAATAATATTTCACTAAAAATTGGAGAACATTAATCTCATTTTATGTACAAAATTTAAAGGCTGAGTAGCACAATTTAATGGATGTTAAGATGTTCAAGCATGGGAATAAAATTCTGTTTGGGGGGCTGTGTAGGTGAGGCAGAAGTTAAATTTAAAGCCAAGCCTGACATTCTGGGTTTGACTCCCCACTAGTCACATAAAGCCCTATTCACAAAGTGACACTTGTCTGAAGTTTGCAATTTCAAGAGGCCCTTGTGTCCAGCCACATTACAGTCTTCTGCTCTCTCTTCTAACAAACAAACAAAATGTTTTAAAATTTTTATCGGGAAAAAGTGTAAATAACATTTTAATCAAAAAATTAAACAATCCAGTTATTGTTAGGCAGTATTTTGTTTTTAAAATGGTGATTAGAATAAATATTCCACGGTACTTGTACATTGATTTATATCGGTGATTAGAGTATCTTTTGAATTTGCTTATACAACATTTCTAGAGACCTCAGTGACTCAGGCCAGGCGACTTGTCTCAAAAGAGAAAAGGTGGGGAAGTTTGTTGATGGTGAAACAGTAAAAGGAATTTGAATTCCCGTGTAGCCATTGGGGAATTTGTGTGTAAGTTCTGTTCTCCGGATGAAAATAGCAGTTTTTATTTATATTGAGAGCAAGCAAAAAGGTGTCTAGGGATGTTCATCAGACACAGAATATTATTGATATCAAAGAATTTTTCCATCCTTCAGGAAGGCTACTGTATTTGCTGTAAGGAAGTTTAATCTATCGGCTTGTGCTTCTATATTTGAGAAAAAGGGAGGGAACGGGCACCTCAGAAAGGATGGGATACAGACCAAACGAAGACTGTTTAAGAGTTAGATCCTCCTTTAGTTGCATGGTATATAATACATATGAAGTAGCAGCTATTGAGTTTTCATATATGTGAGCTATATCTCAAATGTAAACTAAACAGTATGCAATTAGTAACATAAGAACATAGCATGACATTGTAGAAAGACAGGTTTAAATTCTGTGATGATGTAAAATTTACTCAGTAGCGTATTTCCTTAGAAAGCATGTGAAAAAACATATATTTAACAATCATACGGGGCTTGGGAGATTTCTCATTAGTTAAAAGGCACTTGCTTGCAAAGCCTGCTCACCCAGGTTCAATTGCCCAATACCACATAAAGCCAGATGCCCAAATTGGCAAATGTGTCTGGAGTTCATTTTCAGTGGCAAGAGGCACTGGATTGCCCATTCTCTCTCTCTCTCTCAATCACACAAACACAAATAAAGTAATTAATGATTAACAATAAAATAAATAAAAAGATTGCCACAGCTCAGTCAACCAATCACACTTGTCTTACAGTAAATTGTTGCCAGCATTTGATCTACTGTGCTATTTTTAAGTTATGATTATGGGTATTAATATGTTTTCAACTTATTACATTTTCAATTATAATGAGTTGATTGACACATAATCCCATCATGAATCTAGGCCCTGTTTTATAGCTTCGTTTGATGAGCAATGTCACTAGCCATAGCAAATAAGCAATGTAAATAATTTTAATTGCTTCATATACAGGGAGTTCCTCTGACTAACGTAATTGGAGTTGTCCTAATTATACATTGTGTTTACAAACCTGTGCCTAATCTGGAATTCAGATAGAAATTCTTATCTCATTCTTAGTAGAAAACAATAATTTGTCTTTTAATAAGAAAAAATATATTTCATAATCTAAATGTTTCTCAATAAGTGTTCTCAATATTGGTGTTCATGTGCACTTCAAATTCCATAAATACTTTGATAAATAAATATTTAGATATTTTTAAAATATATTTTTATTCATTTATTTGAGAGAGAGAGAGGGAGTGAGAGAATGGGCACGCCAGGGCCTCCAGCCACTGCAAACAAACTCCAGATGCATGTGCCCCCTTGTGCATCTGGTGTACATGGGTCCTGGAGAGTCGAACCGGGATCCTCAGGCTGTGCAGGCAAATACATTAACCACTAAGCCATCTCTCCAGCCCATATTTTGATATTTTAAAGAAAATCTGAGCCATAGAAATATTTGTAGGATATTTAACAGAAACTCAGGAAGTATCTATAAGAGAGAAAAAGTACATTTTTTCAAAATTTAACTTTCCAAAGTTAAAAGTAATTAACATCATCCCATAAAAAAAGAAATAAAAGAATGAAAGCCTGGTGTGGTGGCTCATGCCTTTCATCCCAGCACTTGGGAGGCAGAGGTAGGAGGATCACGGAGAGTTCAAGGCCACCATGAGACTATATAGTTAATTCCAGGTCAGCCTGGACCAGAGTGAGACCCTACCTTGCTAAAAAAAAAAAAAAAAAAAAAAAAAAAGAATGAAAGGTCTTTGTCCAATTAAGCATAAAGAGTAACATTTACAAAAAAGATGGCTAATATCTTAGAGTAGAAGATTTAAGTTATTTCCAAAAATATGTTAAAGAAACAAAGTAAAAAAAAAAAAAAAAAAAAAAAAACCTGTCCAGGAAATCAAGTGCTTTGAATACACAAGGACATCTTCAAACAGCAATGCACATGCTGAGTTAAAAGTACCCACTAGAGTGAAATGTGTGGGATCCAGACTACTTAAGAAGTGTTAATCTCTAATCACTTTCCACCATTGCACATCTCGATAAATGGTTTAATTTTTTCTGCACAGAATCAATTGCTCTAAAGGACAGTGTGCCAGTCAATTCAGAAAACTTGCGGTCATGATCCTATGCTCTGAAGGAATACACAGGAACATGTGTGGTGCTTTGAATGGAAAATGCCCCCAGTTGCCTCGTGTATTTCTGATGAAGCCTTGTTTTTTTGATTTCTAGCCAGTGGAGCCTTAGGGAAGTTGGGGTCGGCCTTGAGATTTTACAGTCCAGCACACTGCCAGTGCTGGCTCACCCTTGCTTCCATCTGTTGGTATGTGGTAATGCCTTGCCACACTTTCCCTGCCATCAAGAAGCTCCCACGGAAGCTGTAGACTGAAATAAACCCTTTCCTCCTATAAGCTGTACTGGTTGGTTGTTTTGTCCCAGCAATGAGAAGGTCAATTTTTATTGGAAATCATGAAAGTTGCTGAAGAGCATTATCAGAAATTCTACAAATTTCAGTTAGAAATTTTAGTAATGAGAATTTTTTTATTAAACATGATGAGATACAAAGTTTTAATTATTATGAAACATACTCATGTCATTTACTAAGTACACACAATAATGCATAGTTCTTAAGTTGCAGTTTAAAATATTGAATGCTTAGAAGTAAAACAGTGGCCATTTTTTTTTTTTTTTAAATCTTATGGCTTACAGTAGAGGTCAAGTACTCTTCATATTCCATTGTTTGGCAAGCTTCCATATCATTTTGCTACAGAAATACAATATCCTGAATGTATTATCTATAATAACAAAAATAGTGATGTTCTTGTGAGATATGGGAAAAAATTGCAGTCAAAGTATAGATAAAAAATTCAGCATTGCTAAGGAAACAACCATCTTGACAGTGTCCCTACAGTGGGGAACACTGATCATTATGAGAGCAAAAATCACTTCAGCAAAATACACTTAAAGTTCTAGTGATACCTTTTAGGAGTGGGACCTTTTGGGATTGTAACTATAGAGTTGTTCTCAGAAGATATGGCACCAGGGAAAATAGTCCTTTATGTGTGTGATTGCACCAGCTGATATGCAGATCTTATCTTAAACTGCAAAGAAGCTGGATGCTAGAAGTTCAGGTTCAAAGGTATTTGCAGGGTGACATTCTCCTGATCCTCTCATGTTTCATCACATGGCCTTCCCTGAGCTTATTAATAGCATGGGTAGTGCCTCCATTCTTCTCACAGAAGTGCCAATCAGATGGGATTAGCACCCACCCTAATGTTCATGTGTAAATTCACTTTCCTCTTTTAAGGGTCTGTGCCCAAATGTAGTCCCTTTCTGAGAACTGGAAGTAAACACTTCATATAATACATTGTGGATAGACAGGGTGGAGAGATGACTTAGTAGTTCAGATACTTCCCTATGAAGCTTAAAAACCCAGGTTGATTCCCCAGTACCCGCATAAGCCAGATGCAAAAGGTGACATATGCATCTGGAGTCCATTTGCAGTGACTGGAGGCCCTGGTGTGCCCATTGTCAATCTCTATTTGCCTTTCTGTCTCTCTCCAATAAATAAATAAATAAATAAATAAATAAATAAACAAATAAATAAACAAATAAATAAATATTTTTAAAAACATTGTGGATAGAGAAGTTCTCAAAATAAACTATGTTGTTTGCAATATGAAAGTGCAAATGGTCTCTGCCATTTTCTTGGGTACATCCTCCCCCTATGATCATGGAGAAGACAATAGCAGAGATCATTTGTCAGCATCTTCAAAGAGGAGATTCCTAGAAATTTTCTTCCTGAAGTAGTTGCCTCCATTTATATATAATTTAAAGAAGGGTAGAGGAAAAACATAAAATCTGAGGCATCTGCAAGAACTTAATTGTTGAAGATAAGAGTAGAAAAAACTCTCTCTGCATTGCCAACAAACAAATCTATATCAACCATGTATATGTCAATTATATAAGGTTAATGAATCTTACTTTGTCACTATCACATGCATTCTACAATTGATTAAATATATGTAGTTCAAGTTACAAAAATCATGCATGTTACTTGTCATAGCACAGAATAACCATCAGAATAATGGTGTCCTCAGTTTATACTACATATTTGTAAACTTATCATGGTCAATGGGAATAGATTTTATTAAAAATGTTATTATTTTCAGTGAGAGAGAGAGAGACACAGGGAGAGAAAGAGAATATGGGTGCAAGAGAACCTCTTGCCACTGGAAATGAACTGATGATGCATGCATCAATTTGTGCATCTGCCTTTTTGTGGGTAATGAGAAATCTAACCTGGGTCAGCAGGTGTTGAAGGAAGCACTTAGACTCTTAGCCATCTCTCCAGCCCAGGGACTAGCTTCATGAAAGAGCAAAATCAGGGCTGGGGCTATGACTCGGTGGCTGAGTGGTTTTTGCATGAGCACAAGGACTAAGAGTGCTTGATTAATTCTGAGTTTGATGCCCAGAGCTTAGGTAAACAGCTGGACATGGTTACTCACACCTGCAACATCAGTTCTGTGGGGATCAAAGAGCACAGAATCACTGCTACTTCACTCCAGGGATTTGTGAAGTTGCCTGAAAATGGCAACAACTCCAGGTTCAGTAAGAGACTCTGTCTCAAGAAAACTGGATGAGCCATAAAAGAGAGACACTTTAGCCTCCTCAGGTGTACATGTGGGGGCACACACAACTACACACACGTGTATTCATAACACATGCACATACACACAAAATGAAAGTGAGAAATCTTTTATAAGGGTTAATTGATGTACCCAGGAAGATTTGGGAGAATTCCTATATCATAAAGACAGGAAAAAGAAGTTCTTTTTTTTTTTTTTGGTTTTTCAAGGTAGGGTTTCACTCTAGCTCAGGCTGACTTGGAATTCACTCTGTAGTCTCGGTGGCCTCGAACTCATGATGATCCTCCTACCTCTGCCTCCCGAGTGCTGGGATTAGAGGCGTGCGCCACCACGCCTGGCTCGAAAAAGAAGTTTTGACAAGGCATTTATGAGCCAAATTATGTTATTCTCCTTTGCATAGTCATTGTTTATGGTACCATAAGCTGGTTGTTAACCATTAATTTGGTTTTAAACAAAACATAGATATATACTCATATGGAAATTTAGTCTGCAAAATAAAAAAAGAAACAAAGAAAACTTTTGCTAATACAATTGCGAACACTGGATCAAAAAAAAAAAAAAAGTCTACAGTTTTTTTTTTCATGCACTTATTTGAAAACTGAGGCAAAATCCTTTGAATTAAAACTATAATTACATTATGTATTACACACAAATATATTTTAGATCCTCATCAAATCTAAATGGCAATTGTGTTCTAGACTAATTTAATAGTTCATTTACAGTTATGTGGAATATAATATAAATGCCTTGTAATAATTGGTTCACTTCAACATAATGGGACACAATGACAAAATAACAAATGCTATTATATTGCTACATGCTATATTCTTAAAGATGCATAAAGTAAAATATAGGAAATAATTATTTCTATAACAAAGTAAAGCAGTGAAGAATAAAGGACCATATGAGGAAAAAATCTATAGTGATGCTGGAGAGATGCCTTAGCATTTAAGGTACTTGTCTTTGAAGCCTAAGGACTCATGTTCAATCCCCCAGGACCCACGCAAGCCAGATACAGAGGATGGCATATGTGTCTGGAGTTCATTTGCAGTGGTCGGGGGCTTCTCTCCCTTTTAAATAAATAAGAAATTATGAAATTATGTAAATGTATCCATTTAATAAATATTATATTCACTGGAATATTTCATTTAGGCTGACCTGGATAAATACTGTATCCTACCTCTGCCTCCCAAGTGCTGGGATTAAAGGCGTGCG
Organism: Orientallactaga sibirica; assembly: GCA_036365145.1. Taxonomy (NCBI): domain Eukaryota; kingdom Metazoa; phylum Chordata; class Mammalia; order Rodentia; family Dipodidae; genus Orientallactaga; species Orientallactaga sibirica. The sequence continues at coordinate 5,308,786 of JAEOAD010000043.1, read as the reverse complement.
CCACCACGCCCGGCCTGTATTCACTTTTTTTTTTTTTTAATTTGAGAGTGAGACAGGTCCCCCTTGTGTGCATGTGCAACATTGTGCTCTTGGGTCACTTTTGCATATGGCTAAACATGGGACCTGGAGATTCAAATGGGCATTCTTAGGCTTCGCAAGCAGGTGTCTTAACTGCTAAGCCATCTCTCCAGCCCTATATGTACTTTTAATAGAATAATTGTAGCAGCTTTACAACCTGGTTTTCACAGATTAAAACATTTTCACCACAATTCTGAAAAGATATATTACCAGATATAAAATGATTAATATGCTATAAAATATAAAAAACACTATCATAATAACAGAAGAAATTGATGTTCTTAACATTTCAGAGTAAATGTAGAGTTTATTCATAATTATCAAGTTATAGCTGATATAACTAATATATAGGACACTTAAGAAAACATCCAGAATCAATAAAATACCACCTGCCATAAACTTGCATATTTTAGAGGAGAACATAATGTTATTTCCTACTTATTTATAATTCTATATAATAAAATAAAGTTGTACTAATTGCATAATTTATGTATAAATATGTATGTTTAATATTTTAGAAAAATTATATAATTTTAATTATGTACTAAGCTATGTTGCATAAAGAAGTTAAAGAAATTCATGTTTACTTATAAGAAAATTATATTCATATGTGACAAACATTTAAAAATGCCAAAAATTTACCCCCAAAGGTATTTCAAATAGTATGGTCTATATATCTTATAGAATTCTTCCTATATAATACTTATTTTTTGAGAGAGAAAGAGGCACACCAAGAGAGAAAGAGAGAAAGAGAGAGAGAGAGAGCCTCCAGCCACTGCAAACAAACTCTGGAGTTTGTGCATCATCTTGTGCATCTGGGGGATAGAAACATGGTCCTTTGGCTTTGCAGGAAAGAGCTTAACATCTAAGTCATCCCCACAGCACATTTCTCTCTCTCTCTTCTTTACACATATTATTTTGAAAGTTCACATGATGATTTAATTTTTAAATTTTAAAATGGAACTGAAAGTCATGCTACATGTGTCATTTACACCCCAATAACACAGCAAGTGACTAAGGACTACAAAGCGTGCCTATCGACATTTATAAACTTGTGAGTCTCTTCTAATCTGGGCTTAAGTGGTTAGGCTGGATTCACAAATGGGTCTTTTAACATGAAGACAACTTTGAAAAGAGAAAAATAAGACTGATGATCTCAGCTGCTGTGAACGAAATCTAGATGTGTGCGCCGCCTTGTGGTCAAGTGCGGCATTGCGCCCTTGCCTCACTTCGCATCTGGCTAAATGTGGGGCCTGGACGTTGGAACCGCTGGAGATTGGAACCAGCGTTCTTAGCCTTAGGAGGCAGGCTCCTTAATCACTAAGCCATTTCTCCAGCCCTCATCTTTTAATATACTTGCTTCTTAGCTAAGGCAAGGCACAAGAAAACATAAAAATTAATTTTTAAATGAAAATTAAGAGATAGGAAAATAAATTTTACCTCACTGTGGGTAGTCATTAAAAAATGTCAGCGCAAGGTGACAAAGGATGGGAGATAGGGGAAGAATGGAATCATGGAACATTACCCATCTACCACAGCACATAAATGCACAGTGATCTGGAAAGCTAGAACCAGGAAAATATGTCCTGTAATTGCCCGCATAATTAATTTAACCCACTGGATTACATTTCTCGAAAGTAGGATTTTTCTTTTAAATCATATGTGCCTAAATATATGTTATGTTTATTGGTAATAAAAACTCAGTAACATAATATGCATTGAGTGTATTTAAGATAGTTGTTTAGTTTTCTATACTTGTCAATTTTCAGTTTTGGCTGAAAGACTGTTTAATTAATGAAAAATAGGTTTTTTTTTTATATATGAACAACAAAAATGCTTTAAAAACTTAATGTATCTGCCTTAAATCGAAGGTATTAAGATACACTCAATGACAAAATTGCTATTCTTTTTCTCCATTCACATGCAATTGAAAGATAAAAATAAATGAATGCATAAAGAGAATAGGAGGAAACTAAGTCATAATACAATAAATATGCTACTGATTACATTAAAAAATACATTATAATAATTTACTTAAGTTTGAAATACCTCATGAATGAGTAAATGGCATTATGAATGGACTTGACAGATGGAGTTTTGCACTTTTGTGTCCCTTACATGCTCTCTGACATAAGAGCCAATAGCATTTATCCCTCATTAGAGAATGATACAACTGCCACATCAAAGGAGGGTGGTGGGAGGTGAATATGATTATGATATGAACATGATTATGGTCTACTGTTAATATTTACTGAAGTTACCAATAAAAATGATATACAAAAATGTTTAGGCAGGGTCCACACTAGACACTTTAGTATCTTAGAATTAAAATTCTGCTGTCCAGAACAGAGAAAAAATGACTTCATAAGTTAGCACTCATTGGTATTTTTACAGCAGTACAAACAGATTAGCATACTACCTAATTTGATTAACATGATGTTTGATTTTGTGGAGCAGTCATTTTTGAATAGTATGAAAAAGTCATGATGATTACACTAACTCTGAAACCTACATAATATAAAGCATGCCAAATTAAAATTCCTTATCTTTTCCTGGGGTTGCTTATAGCTCTTATTAAGAGGCTAGGCTGAGCAATAATTTTTATTTTAGCATTTCACAGTTTATGACAGAATTGGATGAAGTATATTTAATTTGGAGGTTGAACTGCCTGAAAGATGTGGCTTGTCAAAAAAAAAAGGGGGGAGTTAATGGATTTAAAGATTCAGTGCCAAGATGAGAAACTGAATTTATCTTTAAGTGTGAATGCTTGTTAACTTAAAGCAGAGTGTATTTATGTCAGGCAAATCAAGAATGGAATATATCCTTAAATCAGAAGTTTGACACAGAAAAGCTTTCTATTTTACATCATATCGCTACAAAATGAGCATTGGTACTTTTAAAATCTGTCTTCGGTGATAATGTATGATAAGTATGTGTGGTTTATCTCAAGGACAGTGTGGAAGAACGTGTGTATTTTAACTGAAGGAGGCAAAAGCTGATTCTATTGTATTTTGTTTCCAAATTCAGCTTTCCATTAGTATAGAAGATTGAATAAAACCTACTATGGTGAGATTATGGGTTGATATGGCTTTAAAGTCACACCGTTATGTCAAAGTACCCTCTTTTATTATTGTTATAGATCAGATTGCCAAGAAAATGGAAAACTGTAGATTCCACTAAGACAGCTCTTCTGACTCAAGGGTGACTGTGTAATCCACAATGCTGTGCTTGGTCCAGCCTGCATGTAAATCACAAGTTCCTAGGGGTATAAAATATATTATTGTAGGTTTTTTTTTTATATTATTCAAATTTTACATTCATGTTGGTGACTCCGGTAGCCTCCTACCTGTCCTCCCCCCTCCAAAGGGACCCTCCTCATTAGGGAATGTGGGTTGTGCATTATGGGGGTAGTCAACAGTTATGGGGGAGAGGCAAAGTCTCTGTGCATAATGATCAAACTTGTGGCTCTAACACCCTTTCCACCCCTCTTCTACAAATTTCCATGAGCCACATTCAGATCATTTTAGATCTACTTCAGAGATGAGGTCTTGGCAGCCTCTGTCTCTGGATATCTGGCTTAATAGGAGTTGGATGTTCTCTGTGTTTAGCATCTTCAGCCTTATTCTGATGTCGGGTTCACCAAAAAAGCTGTACTCTTGCCCTTTTCCCCAGTTACTCTGTGGTTTCAAGTGGGGCCCTGGTGAGGTGCAATAGGCTGATCCTCCCTTCAGGTTCATCATCCATCTGAGAAAGAGAAGCAAATTATCCATCAGAGAGAGAAGTTAGTACTAGATAGATGGAATGGCCATAGATTAAGTTTGGTCTTCATGGTGTTCTCTCCAGGTCCCTGTGGTTCAGGTGTTCCCTTTGCAAGCCTGCTGAAGGATCAATGTTTTAGCCTGTTGTTCAGAATATAGGATTTTATGTATGGTACCATTTCTATTTGGGTCCCTATTTGTGTTCCCCCACCCTTACCCTGCACCCCCATCCCATCCTCCATATTTTCTGGTCCTCAGGATACTTATTAGGTATGACAGCATCTCGGGAGGATTCAGGTTAGGAGCCACAGATGAATGAGACCATGCTATGATTATATTTTGTGATTGTGTGAGCTCAGTGAGGATGATCTGGTCCATGCTCGACCATTTATTTTCGAATTTCATTGTTTCATGTTTCCTTACTGTTGTGTAGAATTCCATACCACATCTTTGTTATCCATTCATCTAATGATGGACATCTGGGTTGATTCAAGCTCTTAGCAATTATGAATTGAGCAGCTATAAACATATCTCTCTGATCTGAAGTTTGGAGTTAAAAGTAAACAGGTCTTTAGAGATGGCTTGGTGGTTAAGGCGCCTGCCTGCCAAGCCTAAAAATGTCAGTTCCAATTTCCAGGTCCCACGTTTAGCCAGGCACAAAGGGAACAATGCAGCACTTGCCCACAAGGGGGCACAAGTGCTTGGAGTTCACAGTGGTTGAGAGGCCGCTGTAATGCCCATTCTTACTCTCTCTCTCTCTTCTCTGTCTCTCGAATAAAAATATGGGCTGGAGAGATGGCTTAGTGGTTAAGCACATATCTATGAAGCCTAAGGACCCCAGTTTGGTTCTCCTAGTCCCATGTAAGCCAGATGCACAAGCAGGCATACACATCTGGAGTTCGTTTGCCATGGCTAGACGCCCTGGAGCACCTATTCTTACTCTCCCTCTCTCTCTTTCCTTCTCTCTGTCATAAATAAATAAATAAATAAATAAATAAATAAATAAATAAATAAATAAATATATATATTTTTAAAGTAGTTTATCAAGAAAGCTGCACTCTTGTCCATTTCTCCTGTTACTCTATGGTTTCAGCTGGGGCCCTGGTGAGGTGTTATAGGCTGATCCTCCCTTCAGGTCCATCGTCCATCTGAAAAAGAGAAGGAAATTCTCCAACAGAGAGAGAAGTTAGTACCAGATAGATGGAATGGCCATAGTTATTTTAGAGAGCTTTCTTGATGAACCCAACACCAGAACAAGGCTGAAGGAGATAAACACAGATAACATTCAATTCCTATTAAGCCAGATATTCAGAGACACAGAGGCTCCCAAGACCTCATCACTGAAGTAGAACTAAAATAAACCAAATGTGGCTCAGGGAAATTCGTGGAAGAGGGGGCAGAAAGAGTGTTAAAGCTACAAGTTGGGTCATTATGCACAGAGATTTGCCTCTCCCCCATAACTGTTGACTACCCCCATAATGCATGACCCACATTCCCCAATGAGGAGAGTCCCTTCGGAGAAGGGAGGCCAGGGAGGAGGCTACCAGAGGCACCAATATGAATGCAAAATTATAATAAATAAAAAAGTAGTTAAAACAAACAAATATATTTAAAATCATAGCAGGCATGATGGCTCACACTTAATATGCTAGCTAACAGGAGAAAGAAACCAGAAGATATCTCATTGAGGACAACATGGGCTACATAGTGAGAAGCTGTATCAAAGTTAAATTACACATCAGAGTATTAAAAACTTGCTTGTAATGGAAAATTGCATTTAAGAGCTTTAATTTCGACAGTCCTGTAAAGCAGCTACCAGTCATCTCTGATTTGGAAAGAAGGCTCATCAGTTCAGTTAAGGGTCTTGCCTGCAAAGCATAATCACCCAGGTTCAGCTACCCAGTCTGGATGTAAAGCCAGATGCACAAAGAGGTATGTGTCTGGAGATCATTTGCAGTGGCTGGAGTCACCAGCACACTCATTCTTTCTGTCTGTTTCTCTTCTCTCTCTCTCTCTCTTTGCTTGCAAATAAATAAGTATAAATAAATAAATAATCTGATATGTGGTAGATGCTCATTATGTATTTGGCGAATGAATATGTGACATTATAAATCTGTGATTTTACTGGATAAGATCATTCCTGAAGTTCTAAATAACTTTTCCCCTGAAATTTGGAAAAGTCACATTTGATATTTTGCATTTCATTCTAGATGGACACTGATCAATACAATTATAAGCATAATAAATTATTTTGTAGAAACCTATACTCATAAGTTAGGTATTTTATTATGTATATAATATGTTCTTTCTCCCAAATTCCTAGATCATCATTATTTTCCTTTCTTTTTTTTGTGGTAGCAATGGTATTAGAATATGTACATCAAAGACCCAGTGTTCTTATTAAATTAGTAAATTCTGTGATTTGATTTAATCCACTTAACTTCTAGAGCTCTTTTTAATTCATTAGTTAGACAAAGACAAAACTCATTTTATATGGAATTCACACTGATGCCATAAAGATTGCTTTAGCGAAAGTTAATGAATGCAAACTTAAAATCTACAGTTGAATGCAGACTAAAATATTTTATAACAGATCAAATAGACCAATTTCTTTCATTTCAATTCTTAACTAAAGTACTATCCTACTGAACAAAACTTTTTTTTTTCTTTAAGAAAATACTGATTAAAATAGAAAGTTCAGTTGACATTTAAAATGATAAAGATATGCTGTCTCTATGCTGAACCATGAAGAAGAAGGTGTGGGGAGGAACAGTTCCAAATGATCTAGCCAAAGCTTCCTCTTAGCTGAATTCATAAGAAGTATCTGGCCAATTGAAGATGTGTAGATTAAAGTAGCCAAAGAAAATAGTCAATCTTTAAAATTATGAGAAATAATACATGAATATAGGGCTTTAAATATTTGCAGTTGTTTATTGGCAACTATTGGTAACAGAAGCTATTCCTTCCAGAAGAGGTAAGAAATTTCAGAAAATAGCAATCAGAAGCATATATGTTCATCTGAGCTATATCTTATTATTTCTCTTTATCCTTTTTTTGTATTTTTTTAGAAACAACTTCAGGGTGACAGAGAGTCAATGAATCAAATGAGTCATTTTATCAGCCTTTGAGTTTCATATAACCCCATGGAATTATTGAATATTAGACATTAGAATTTAAAATCTTTCTTTTAATAGATCAGGAATGGATTTCTAATATGTGATTTTAATAGTACAGTGAAGCTTCTTTTTAGCAAACAGCAGTCATGTGTCTTACTTAACTATATGTAGGTTCTAAAACTTCATCTTTAGGTATTTTGTCATCATGTACACTCCAGTCTGGTAATGTACAAAACATAGGATGACTAATATTTGAGGCTATTGCTTGTATGATACTATATACAATCTTATAGTAAACTTTATTTTATAAGGAAGAGTATCATCTAAAGTAGCCATTGAAAGTGTAGCATTATATATAAGCTACTTAAATATAATATTTATCATTATAAATTTTACCTAATAAGATTACTAAACCTTTATATGACTGGCAGGAAAATAGGCTAGAACATATCACTGCATCATCTTCAAGGAATGCTGAACCACACTGTCATGAAAGCTAGGCTTTCACTGGGAAGCAGGAATTATTCAGCTGTGTATAATCTGGTGAGACATTGTCAAGGCTGCAGTCTGTCTATGATGAAACCTTGTTATTTGCCACATGATTGTTTATGGTTATCTGTGGAAAATTGCAAAGACATGTCCTATATGTGTAAATGTAAGTATTTTGTCTTCTTTGATTTGAGACCCTGAAATCTCACAACCTAGAAACTAGTTTTTATCGAGAATTGCTATTATCCTTGATTTTAGATTATGATTAAATTCTGTCACTTTCATTTGTATTAGCTACAACTAAAATATATTTATAATGTTTGAAATGTATATAATAATAACAAAATAGGTAATTTCTTATTTATATGACAAAGAAAAACAATACTGGGAAATTTGACTCTATTATTTATGCTATTATTGTATGAAGTATGTTTTATTCAGTGTTTACTCATTTAGCATGACTTAGGAAAAATGTTCAATAATTAAAATGAAAATGGGCTAAATATATTTCATAACCAAACATAATTATTTAGAGTACTTATAAAATATAATATTTACTAACAGCATGAAACCTCACCTACCTGTGTGACTTCCCTGCATATCAAGATTGATGAGCACAGGGTTTTAAGTAACTGCTTGCCAGAGCTCTCACAATGTAATGGTCTCATAACATTGTTGAATTTCATTTCTCCAGTGCATTGATGAAAAATGTAGAAGAGTCATTTAATTACTCAGATTATTAAAATGATGCATATCATTGTGTGTGGAAATCAAAACACAAGGAGAATTCCTTGGTAATGACAAACATTTAAAAGATATTTTAGGAATTAACTCATATTAATGAGCCAGCATGGAATGTACTTGCAGGAATCCTTTCTAAGCAGTGGTTTTGTTTCACATACTCTTTTCCAGAAAAATGCCATTTGTCTGCACCTAGGATAAAAGGATTCTTTTTGTTTTTTTTCTTTTTTGTATTGTTTTGGTTTTTTGAGATAGGTGTTGCTTTTTAGCCCACATTGACTAGGAATTCACTATGTAGTCTCAGGGTAGCCTTGAACTCACAGGATCCTCTTTTCTCTGACTCCCAAGTGCTGGGATTAAAGATGTGTGTTACCACGTCTAGTTTTTTTTTTTTTTTTTTTTTTTTTTAACCTTTAACCTGTGAAATTGTTTGCTTTTCATTGGTATTTCTTCTGGTGTACTTATGTATGTGCATATGCATAAATTGTACACATAAAATTTACCCACAGCTTCTGGAGAGACTCATTTAGTATTTTATTTCATGACTTAATGCTCCTCTTCTTACTGATGATTTTTCATAATGCAAACATCATTCTTTTTTTCTTTATATTGACAGCTTCCATACTTACAGAAAATAAACCATGATAATTCCCTCCCCTCCCCCACTTTCCCCTTCACAGATCTACACTCCATCATTGTTGGGCCCTGCCCGGTGTGAAGCCGAGTGGTTAGCCCAGCCAGTCTTGGCCTACTCCCGGTGAGGCCTAGTCGAGCTTCCAGAGCCTGAGTAGAGTTTGGTGACGTGTCCTTGAAGTGACTCAGCACCTAAGCTGAAACTGCCTCCACCCAGCTGCTGCTGACGTAGTGAAATACTATTGGCCCTTATACCTTTCTCTCATCCCCTCTTCCCGCCCCCTTCCTCAAAATATATAAATACCTCCCATGACAATAAACGGGGAGATTCTCCGCGGCTCAATGTGGTTTTGCCTCCCGGTGTTTTTTGGGGGGGGGGGTTTGAGTCGCCAACACCCGCCTTCTCGCTCAGCCTCGAGAGAAGCGGCTGGCCCGGTTCTCTCTCTCTTCCGCTCTACCTGCCAGTGGTGGAGGGAAAAAACCCCGGCACATCATATCCCCTTCCTCTCTCCATTAGTCTCTCTTTTAATTTGATGTCATCATCTTTTTCTCCTATTATGAGGGTCTTGTTAAGGTCATGGATATCAAGGCCAATTTCTGTCTGGGGAGTTGCATTGTAAGGAGTGGTACCCGCCCTAAGCTCTTACATTCTTTTGCCACCTCTTCTGCAATTGGCTGTGAGCCTTGGAAGGTGTCATAGAGATGTTTCAGTGACAAACATTCCTCCATCATGTATTTTCAGCACTATGGTACCTTTTGGGTCATCCCAGTGGTCACCATCATCTTGAAAGAGAAGCTTCTCTAACCAAAAATGAGAGTAGCATTAATATATAGGTATGGTGTTGGACTGTGAGGAGGCTGGTCTGAACTTTTGGACATGTCCGGGGACCTTGGGCTGTGGAGTTGCAGCTGGCCCTATTGTCAGGAGTCTCTGGCACGGGTGATTGGCCTTCCTTATGTTGTAGGTTGTAGTGTGCTCTGTCATAGCCCAGAGTGGGCAGAACAAGCGAGGCCCTCCCCCTGGTCCCCAAAAGGCTCTGACCATTCCATAAGTTAGACTTTGGCCCCCACAGTTCTTGACCTTGTGGCTAGCTACCCAAGAGACCCCTATGTGGCTGAAGTCACATAGCCTTTCCACCATCTTTTTCGCAGTCACAGCCTTTCACCATTACCCTTATCTTCTCTCGCAACTCCTCCCCCACAGCTTTGAAGTTACTAGTTCTTCCACCACTTAGATAACAGCCCATCCCATAAACTATACATCTGATCACCATATAGTCTGTATGTGCCATCTCAATCTTCCCCAAGTGTTTATAAACCCACTCCCCTTTTGAATAAATGAATGCTGTCAATCAGATGGTCTCCCGGTGTTCATTGCCCATCATCTTCATGGCACTCACGCTCTACTCCAGGATGGACTCTGCTTTTCCCCAAAACCCTCCATCCCTCGCCTGGGATGTTGGTGGCCAGCGACCTAGGGAAACGGTAAAGACCCACAGCATGGTATTAAGTAAAGTATTTACAGGGCAGTTTGGTGAGCAAAATATATGCATTTAGGGGCTGGAGAGATGGCTTAGTGGTTAAGGCACTTGCTTGCAAAGCCAAAGGAACTTGGTTCGAATCCTTAGGATCCATGTAAGCCATATGCACAAGGGGGTGCATGCATCTGGAGTTCATTTGGAGGGGTTGGAAGCCTTGGCATGCACATTCTCTCTCTCTCTCTCAACCTCTTTCCCTCACTCAAATAAATAAATAAGGAAAAGAAAATATTTTTTTAAATGCATTTAGCCAGACAAAAGCAGGCATTACACTCCTAATGCTCATGACCTCCCACCATAGACTTTTGATTAAGTTTTCAGTACCAGGCATGTATTCCCTCCCATAGAGAGGTCTCCAGTCCAGTTAGAGAGCAGTTGGTTTCCCTCATAAGAGACATGCCACAGGCTGGGGAGATGGCTTAGCAGTTAAGGTGTTTGCCTGCAAAGCCAAAGGATCCCAGTTCAATTCTCTAGGACCCACGTAAGCCAGCTGCACAAGGGGCCCATGAATCTGCAATTCGTTTGCAGTGACTGGAGGCCCTGGCGCCCTCTCTCTCTCTCTCTCTCTCTATTTCTCTTTCTGCCTCTTTCTCTCTCTCTCTCATAAATAAATTTAAAAAAAATAAATAAATAAAATACATTTAAAGAAAAATAAGAGACATGCTGCTATTGCACCTGTTGGCTCGCTTGGCCTGGTGGCCAAACTTCTATTGCAGCTGTTGGCTCTTTTGGCCTAGTGGTCAAACTTGAGGCTTACAGTGTCCACTGCTTTCACCACTGATGGCTTCTGTCTCCCATAAGGCTGGGTGCAGTGCAGCTTTTTCCAGCTTTCTTTAGCTGGTCTACTGGGAGGTTTTCAGCTCAACTCCAGTTTGATTTCTCAGTGACCTTGCATTTTAGTCATGTGGAGTCTTCAGCAATAGGGTCTTATTATCTATTTCTTGTGGGAAACCAAAAGCCTTGGCGATTGCCTGTAATGTTTTGGGGGCATCAAGGACCTCCCTGGTCAAAATCTCACTAGAAGATATCTGATCCCTAATACTGAAATTTTTCTAGTAAGAGTCTATGGCTTCTGGTTGTGCCACTTTCCAAAATGTAGGTAATCATGTGGTTTATTCACAGTATCCTGGATTTTTATTAACCCTACCCCCACATTACTTTTATCCAGTCTCTTCCCCTGACCTTGCTTAGGCCATTCCACCCTCACTTATCTGTCAATCTACTTACATATATACAGTACCATCCCCTTAAGTCCACCCATCTCCTCCCCCCACCCCCCTTATAGTCCTTTTCTAGTTTACTGGCCTCTGCTACTGATTTTTTTTTTTTTTTCCAAATCACACACAAGTCTGAACAGTTGTAAGTAGCATCCACATATGAGAGAAAACATGTGATGTTTGGACTTCTGGGTCTTGGTTACCTCACTTAGTATAATTCTTTCTAGATCCATCCATTTTCCTAAAAATTTCATAATTTCATTTTATTTACTGCTGAATAAAATTCCACTGTATAAATGTACCACATCTGTATTATCCATTTATCTGTTGAAGGACATCTAGGCTGGTTCCATTTCCTAGCGATTATGAATAGAGCAGCAATAAACATGGTTGTGCAAGTATATCTAACAGAATGAGAAGTGTCCTTAGGATACATGCCTAGGAGTGCTACAGCTGGGTCATATGATAAGTCTAATTTTAGAAGTCTCAGGAGCCTCCACACTGATTTCCACAATGGCTGTACCAGATTAGATTCCCACCAACAATGTAGAAGGGTTCCCCTTTTTCCACATCCTCACAAACAGTTATTGACATTTGTTTTCTTAGTGATAGTCATTCTGACAGGAGTGAGATGGAATCTCAAAGTAGTTTTAATTTACATTTCCCTGATGGTTAAGGATGTAGAACACTTTTTTTTTATTTTTTATTTTTTATTGATTTATTTGAAAGAGAGATATACAGAAATAGCCAGGTAGAGAGAGAGAGAGAGAGAGAGAGAGAGAGAGGGAGAATGGGTGCACCAGGCCCTCCAGCCACTGCAAACGAACTCCAGATGCATGCACCCCCTTGTGCATCTGGCTTACGTGGGTCCTGGAGAATTGAGCCTTGAACCGGGGTCCTTAGGCTTCATAGGCAAGTGTTTAACCGCTAAGCCATCTCTCCAGCCCTGTAGAACACTTTTTAAGGTGTTTATATGCCATCTGTACTTCTTCTTCTGACAACTCTCCATTTAGTTTCATAGCCCATTTTTAAATGGGTTGTTTGACTTCTTGTTTTGTTTTTGAGATCTTTGTATGATCTGGATATTAATCCTCTGTCAGATGTATAGCTGGCAAAGATTTTCTCCCATTCGATAGGTTGTCTCTTTGCTCTATTCACAGTGTCCTTTCCTGTACAAAAGCTTTGTAATTTCATGAGATCCCAGTGGCTGATTAGTGGTATTATGTCCTGAGCAACTGGAGTTATTCTCAGAATATCATTGTTTATGCCAATATGTTGAAGAGTTTCCCCTATTTTTTCCTGTATGAAGTCACCAATTGTACATAAAATCACAAGATATACTGTGAGGTGTAAGTTGTTGGTATGTTTATTAATTTATTTTGTTATCATATAAATATTAAACTTTTTTCTTATTTTCAAAAACAAGCCAGCTCATGGTCTTTCTATGGGACACAAATAAAATTCTTTAAAGTATTTTTATTTCATTAGTTAATCACAACAACACATAAAGTGGTGGCCAATGCAAGAGAAATGAAGCGGGCAGTGTGGCAGTTGGCTTGCATCTTAACATGATGTGGGTGGAATATTCCAATCTAATGGAGAGGACACACTAAATAAAAAATGATCAGTTGAGGCAACAATTTATAGATTAAATTATTTGAGTTTCAAGCAAATATAAACAACTATAACATTCACTATACATACAAACTATAATCCACTCAAAACAAAATAATTATTGTAAAAAATAAATGATTACAGATCAATGAGTGGAATTATTGTGAAAATGGATCATTGGTAAATCTATGTATAATGTACATTAAGTAAAACGTGTAAGCACTGAGACTCTTATATGAGTAGTATTGAATATATTTAATCCAATAAACATTATAAAATTTACATTAATATCAGCTAAAAATACTAGACATGACTAATTTACAAGAGCAAAATCAACTAAAATTCATCAAATTATTTCTTAGAAAATGAATTTTGGCTTGAACAAAAAATTAGTTTCAAATAAGGAAAGGCAATTCATCAATAAGTTAAGTAATATTAGGTCATACAATAAGACATTAAAAGTATGATAATATAACTGATAATGTAATAATGGTGTTAAAGGTTAGAAAAGTATGGAGGGCTGTAGAGAAACCACATTGAAAAACACCACCTGGAACATCTCATGTAAATGTGTACAATTGCATTTACTTGAAATCTAATGATCTTGACGCCCATAACAGGAAGCACAGATGGAGGAAATGATCATGTGCAAATTTCCTTCTCGAATCAGTTAAGTTCAATAACCATATTGGATTTCTAATGTATACAAGCACATTCTATAGCTGGCAGAGGCAGGCTCTGTGCCTCTTCATGGTAACTGCACTGATTTGCAGTGTCATTCCACCTCATTTCATATGTTGGCAGGATGTAATAATTTGAAAATAAAAGAAAACATGTTTAAGTACCCAGTTAGATGCATACAGAAATTGGTAATCTTCTGTATTTATTTCATTTCACTCTATTTATAGATGCTCTTGCAATCAAGAAGAGAGAATACTGTACAAATACCAGCATAAGCACTAAAATATTGAGAGTCTAATCAAATGGAAACCTTATTTAAATGTTAATATTTCTAACAAAGCATTCTATTTAAAACTCTTTAGTTGAAAACTTACGGCAAGATATATTGAAAATATTGCCACATGTAAATTTTCCCAAACATAAATTGGAGGTAGATCATACTGTAAGTGATTTCCAGCAAGTGCAGTCTCTGGAAAATGTTTCCGCTGACTATGCACAATGACTGTGGGATCACAGAGAGCCCAAGCCCTTGTCTCGCTTCCTCAAGATACAGAGTAATGGGAATAGAACATCATAATATGACACTTAAGTCAGTATAATTCATAAACTGTTATTCTTTACCTAACTTAAAGGTCTTATGTACTGTCACAGGTTAATTACAATCATCCTCAAATCCTTCTTTTTTGCACTTCTTATGCTCTTCTTGTACGTAGAACCAATTTAAACAAAAACACATTGTGCTTAATTGAGCAGCTAATTATATGAAAATGGCTGTCAGTCAAGCAATAGTAATTGGATATTTTCAAAGTAAACAGTGGGTTTTTTGAATTACACAATCTTTTATTTTCACTCTAGTGTCTGTGGAGACAATTTCATAATTGCTATTCTTGATATATATTCAAAATACATTCAATATGTGTTCTGAATGTTAAAATAAAAAAAATTAACACAAATATATTTTACTGAATAATATTATATCAATAGTGACTTTCATTGCACAAAAACATATTTTTACTGCTTTCATGACTAGCCTGAAAATCAGTGCCAGGGAAAAGGCAACACACTGGGAACACTCCAACTTCATCAAAATAGAGATCCAGATTCTACAGAGAAAGCAACACTAATTCAGATCTCTATCTTGCCCACCAAGGCTCAGGCAGAATCACAGAAGAGGTAGTGGAAAGATTGTAAGAGCCTCAGGGTGGGTGGGAATAGCCTGAGATACCATGTTTCCCCCATCCCTGCAGAGACTGACTGACACCTCTTGGTCCCCACAATGAATTCCAGTAACCCCACCAAAGGCCCTCAGCAGAAGTGGAGTGGGGGACGGGGAGTCTATATGTGCAACCTTTTACTTTTAAAAAAATAATACAATTAAAAAAAAAAAAAAACAGAGAGGGCTGAAGAGATGGCTAAGTGGTTAAGATGCTTGCCTGTGAAGCCAAAGGACCCAGGTTCTATTTCCCAATATCCATGGTGGCACATGCATCTGGCATTCATTTGCAGTAGTTAGCAGCCCTGTTGTGCTTATTTTCTCCCTCTGTCTCTCCTTTCTCTCTCTCCCTCTCTATCTTTATCTCCTTCTTTCTCTCTCTCAAATAAATAAATAAAATTAAAATTAAAAACACAGATATTTTGGGCTGGAGAAATGGCTTAGCGGTTAAGGTGTTTGCCTGTGAAGCCAAAGGATCCCAGTTTGATTCTCCAGAACCCACGTAAGCCAGATGCACAAGGGGTGCATGTATCTACAGTTCGTTTGCAGTGGCTGCATGCCCTGGCATGCCCATTCTCTCTCTGTCTGCCTCTCTTCTGTCTCTCTCTCTCTCTGTTTGCAAATAAATAAAAATAAAAAAAAAAAAAGAAAAAGAAACATGTCTTAAAAAAAAAAAACACAGATATTTTAAAGAGCTTTTCAAGCTTACCCAAACATTTGCTAGTGTTCCAAGATAATTCCATATATAAATATATATTCATATCTGTGTGTGTATGTGTGTACTGAACAGATTATCACTACAAATCTATCTCTGTCTATTTCATCCAAAAACTTAAAATTTAAAATATGCACTTATGTAAATGCTGGATCTAGATAAATAGCTTAATAGTTAAATTCTGTTGTTAACATAATCAGAATAAGAATCTAGAGACATTCTTCTCAGATGTGCCTTTGAAGCTGCTTCCAGGCAGGATTAGCTGAAGGAGGAAGTCCTTTCTGTGGAGTTAGTGGCCCTGCTCCTGCTGGGCTATGTATAAGGAAGTTCTGAAAGAACACATCACTTTTTCACCTGGCTGCACTTCCTAGTTGGTGATTTTTTTTTTTTTTTCCTGGCTGTTACCACTATTGACTCATATGTGCATTTACCCAGTTCAGGTTTTCTTCATCAATATTGGAACCATTTCCTCAGCCTTCCCACATGGGCCAGCAGTTCTCTAGGAATTCTCCAGGCCTTCAGTGCCAGAGTGGGACTGCTGAGGCATCCCGCCATGTGGACGGAGTAGCTATTATATTCCTAAGCTCTCAAGCCTGCTGAAAGCAGTGTTGGGCCTCTGTAAATTACTCCAATATATCCTCTTTTCAATACTAACTCATTCTACTGGGTCTGTTCTACTAGAGAACCATGACTAATACTGATTGTGGTACCAGTGGGGTGGAATCATTACTGTCAGAAATTGGACAATGAGGCTTTGATCTTTTGAATTTAATTTGTGGAAGCAATGTGAGAAGAATTGAAATTTTGAACAAAAAGACACCTTATATATCTCTCAGCAGAGCCTGATGGACCATATGGATGACAGTTGAATGATATAAATGCAGACATAAGGGTGGACTGTAAGGCTTGGCTTATGAAGAACAAAAGAATTTTGTCTGAACTGGACCTGGATCCTTAGGCATCACAGGCAAATGCCTCAACTGCTAAGCCATCTCTGCAGACCTGGAAAGCTTAATTAGAAAGCAATAGTGCAACAAAAACAAGTAGTATGTGGTACAGAAAAAAAAAAAATCAAATTCTAGTCAGGAGACAAAAGTCTACTTCAGCTGAAATTGTCTGAGAGATTATCATTATTGAGATTGGGCCAACTGTTCTGCATTGGGCAATTACCAAGAGTGCTCAAGGACTTTTCCTGCTCTTAAAAGTCAGCTTTACCCCCCACTAGATTAACAAATTTGATAGCCCACTTGGTACTATGGATGTATAACAAATACATAAGGAAAGAAATGGTCATTGTATTTGTTACTTTTTTTTTTTTTTTTTGAATGGCCACTTGGTGATATCAGGCAAAATTATTGGAAAGTATCTGTGTGGAACTTGATGGAGCCATGCAGATGTGGGTCGCACTGGAAACGCCAGGATTTTGGATTTGCCAGACAACAGAACAGCTGCCAAGGAGAGCTACTGCCTTGAAATGAAGTTTTCCCCAGGCTGAACAATCCAGCTGGAGGACCAGATTTGAAAACCTCAGAAACTTCATCCTTGTTTAATGATGTTAGACTTGGAGCTACAGGATTTGATGTTTTCCTAGTTTGTTTTAGATCTTGTTTTGGTTCATTCTTTCCTTGCTGCGCCCAGTGCCATCTTTTAAAGTGTGAACGTTTATTCTGTATCATTATGTTTTGCTAACTTGTATTTTAATTCTACAGGTTTATAGGTAAGAGACTGTCTTAACTCTTAGATGTAACATTGGCCTCTGGAAATTTAAACAGTGCTAGATTTGATTTAAAAAAGAAAACTTACAAGAACTTTAAAAGCTGGACTGAATGCTTTGCACTTGACATCATAAATGGTCATGAGTTTATATGGGCCAGGGGTGGAATGTGGTGGTTTAAATAAGATGTTCCCCATAAGATCCTGTGTTATCCCTTGCTAGCGGTAGTTTTAGGGATGGGGCCTTGCTGCAGGAAATGTGTTTCTGAGAGTGTTTTGTTGTGTTGTAACCAGCTCCCCATGTCAGAAACAGGTTCACTTTCTTCCTGCTACTTTTCACCTGCTGTAGCAGAATTGATATCAGCCTCTACTTAGGCCATGATTTTCTCTGCCATCTTAAACTTCGCCTTGAACCTGTAAGCCAAAGTAAAAGTTTTCCATCAGTTGCTTTTGATCAGGTGCTTTTTCTCAGCAAGTAGACAGTAACTAATATAGAAAATTGGTAATAGGAATTTGGCCAGCAGAAATTAAATAGATAGATATCCAAGACTTTCGCAAATTATATTTCCTCTCTCCCATCAATACATATTGAATTAAAATCTTCTTAATATTAGCTAAAAAGTTTTAAAAAATCAATCTAATACTATACTTGGCATTAAACATGATCATCTATCATTCTTAAATTTAAGCACTTTGAACTGTCCTTAGGAGAACACCTGAGGCTTTCCATAATCTGATCTTGTTTCTTCTGTACTGTCAGGCCCTGGAGTGTTAATATGGGCATGTAACATATAGGTAGAAAAGTAATTTTACTTTCTTAAACATATGATTCTCTTTGTGATATTATGTCTTGCCATTCTATTTTTTGAAGTGGATGTATTATGTGTAAAATATTTTCTCTGTAATGGAACAGACTTCTGACTTGATATGGCCAGGGTGAGATTCTGCAGAATGAAAAGCCCCAGTCCCAACATTCGGAAGAGAGGTAGGTGGATCAGCATGAGTTTGAGTCCACTCTGAGACTACATAGTGAATTCCAGGTCAGTTTGGCCTAGAGATCAAGACCACACCCTGAACCCCACCCACCCCCACAAAAAAGAGAAACCATTAATGAACACAAGAGGATATTACTATCACATTTCATAGAAGTCTAAAACAAACAATAGTTTCAAACAAAAAAATCAGTAGTGTACAGTTCTCTTGAAATGGAAAGGGTTGTTCTAAAGCATGTGTAGTAAATTCAATTAGTAGTTTTCTTTTTCTGGAAGTAAACAGTTAAAGGAATTGATTATGCTGACTCAAGGGAAGTAGCCAAACACTAGTTTTCAGGGATGAAAAGATGTAATGATAAAATGTCATCTGGGTATGAGAGCTGTAAAGACGTCAAAATGAGAACAAAGATGGTATTTGTGAATATGTGTCTATCCACACAGTTGCCACTAAATAAGAAACTACCATCAGCGTAGTGGATAAGGCACCTGGTTCTTTATATATCATCTTCCACAATGCATCTGAACCCATTTTATTTTGTTTGAAAGGGATGTAAGCAAAATGAATCCAGTGCCTATTAAAAATGGTGGGGGGGAGGCTCACCAATTGAAAATATGAGCATTACCAAGCATATATGACTATATTTCTTGCAAACTAGTCATCCAAAAGGCAGCGGAGGGATTTCATTGGGATGAATACTGCTGCGTTTTGAGGAAGTCTGCTAAAAGTTCATGTATTGGAAATGTGCTTTTCCTTGGGCAGTGTTGAAGGAATGACTATTTATTGGGTGGGCAAATAAAATATGGATATGAGTATGAGAGACCCCAAACTCAGAAAAATGTTAATGTAGTTACTTAAGGGTACCAGTTATTCAAGTGGGTTGTTATACATGTGAGGCTGGACCTTGTATCCTTTTCTCATTTCCTGTTTTTCCCAGCATTCCTTTCTACATGTTGTCTGGTGATGCATTTACCATGAGGTCATCAAAGCACAAATGACACAAGCTGCTTGGAAGTGTTTGTCAGGTACAGCACTGCTGAAACTTGCATTGTATTCATCTCACTCACTTTGTTTTTTATTTTTTATTTATTTATTTGAGAGTGACAGAGAGAGGAAAAGGCAGATAGATATTGAGAGAATGGGTGCACCAGGACCCACACCCACCTTTTTTAAGATTTTATTTTTATGTTATTTATTTATTTATTAAAGACAGAGAGAGAGAAGAGAGAGGAGAGTGAGAACGGGCTCACCAGGGCCTCTAGCCACTGCAGACGAACTCCAGATGCATGTGCCCCATTGTGCACCTGGCTTACGTGGGACCTGGAGAACCAAACCAGGGTCCTTAGGCTTCGAAGGCATGTGCCTTAACCACTAAACAATCTCTCCAGCCCCCTCACTTTGATATGTATATATTTGTTGTACAAATCATAAGAAGTTCATATTTATATTAGTTATATATGTTGCCAAATTATAGACTAATTTACACTTAATGACATATGTACTATACACATTTTATTACTGTATAGGAGATGACATTAACAAACTGATATGGTTACATTTTATAACATATATGCAGAACATTTGTCATAAATTATTCATAAGTTTATGTGAATGATTTTACCTCCCAAGGTTATTACAAAACATCCCAATAACTGATGAGTGGGAGAAAGGGAAGATTCTCTTCTTCTAAATAACAGATAGAATTATATTAAACTGATGTACGTTTTAAAAATAATTCTTAAGGTTAGTAATTGTTAATATATCCTACTTTCCTTACTTTAAATAATTTTTATTCTTCTATGTGTTGGAATTAATTCTGTTTATATCTATTGCACTTTTCTCCTTTTCTTACCTGTCTTCTCTCCTGTCTCCTGCCCTTCCTTTCTTGTCTCTTCTCAGCACATTAGTCAATATACTACTTCTGAACTCCCACAAGGACCTGTGACCTTTGCAATACTTAATTATAAAAATTGAGGCCCCAAAAATGTTTTATGGTCTCTTCAACTCTAGATAAAGTAATATATAAAGTTGGAGACATATGTTTAAGAAAATCCCAAAATGAGAGATCTTTACTTTCTTATAGGCTGGAAAAACTTCTCCTGGAGGAAATATCAAAAAGAAAGTTTGATTTGTCTCATGTGGTATATTTTTCCCAATATTCTCTGTAATATGAAGTTATTCATAATTATTGGTATTCTCAGTATTATCAATTATCCAATAATTTCCATCTGTTTTAAACATCATATTTTAAATAGATCGACCTACTTAAACTTCACATTTCTTACAAGAACATTTAGAAATATCAAAAGAAGGAAATGAGGCTTCTGGATCTTTTGATTTAATGGATCTGATCATCAAGATATACAGAGAATACATACCATCAAATACTCAAAATAGAATACATTTGTGGATGAGGAAAATGCAAAATACATTAGCATGGACTGTTTCAAAGCAATTAACTGAGGAAATATAGCAACCAAGGCAATCACCTTGCCATTCAAAGTGGATTTATATGGGGAAATGACATCAGATACTGGGTTAGGAAATGAAGATAAAGAGTATGGATTGATAAAATATCCTCATATTACAGTCTAATTTTAATAATGGGGCTCTCACTAGCCCTCATTAAAAATTAAAATCACTTGGTAAATATTGAATAGTGTTGCTTGTGTCCATGACAAGAGATCAGAGCTGAATTACCAGATAGCTGATATTATAATTGGGAAAGGGACAATCTTCTGAAATGACATCTGGGATGCTATGTACAGAGAGAATGGTAGATAACATCCTATGAATAGGGAAAAAAGTAATTAAATTATGTCACCCCTTCAGAATATCAACAGGTTATTCCCTTGGGGTAAATATGATGACCAGTGGAGAGAAACAATCAAAACTCCATGAACATCATGAGTCTGGAGCACATTTATGTATGTTGAATGAAAGTGACTTTTATCACAATGTGCTGCCTTTATTGACTATAATTCATTGGCCTCAATTTTCCTTTATTTTAAAATTATAATGCCAAAATAATTGAAAGAAGAAAATATGGTGTGAAAACGTCAGCTGAATTTAATTAAACCATATTTGTCTACAAAGAAATAACTAGAAAAATTTCATGGATATCAAAATTTTCCCTGGTAATTATCCATCTAGCCAAGACATGATATCACCAGACAACTTTTCTTCTCAAGCTATTAACTGACAATGTGAAGTTTATTAAACACTTTAATATCTTTTCATTATTATCACCTCTAAAATTAAGTACTGCTAAAATTAGCCATCATTACATTATGGCTCCTTAGGCATTGACCTACTGTCAATACTACATTTCTGACTATAAGACTCTTATATTAGTTTTTCTTCCTTTAGCAAATTATTCCCTTCTGTAACTTTTTGAAAGTAATAGCAGAAAGGGTTGCAAAATAGGAAAACACATCCATTTGTGTTAAAATCCAAGAGTTATACACTAGTGGTGGGTCTCATGAACAGAAATTTTTAGTATGAAGAAGATAAGCCACCCCCCAAAGAAAAGAACTAATATTTTCTTCTTAAACATTCGTTATCATTAACCATTCCTCTTTGCATTAAAATAATTCAATAGTATGCCAATATGAAGCTTTCAATATTTCATTAGTCTTTCCTTTTCTCTGATTTCTTCTGCCTTTGAAGATAAAAGAAGCATTTTAATTAGGATGCCATGGGACTAACTTCAGAATTAGCACATGTTGCCATTCAATAAATGCAATTTTAATTATAAACTTTTCCTGTTTATCTTACAGATTTGGGGGGGAAATACCACATCAGAGACAGAATAAATATTTCTTAGCATACCATATTTAATGATAGAGAGCCTGGAATTTATTTTTCATGAATATTTCTGTCTGTTTTAATTTTAAAAATCTAATTCTTTGTCTAGATGAGAAGAAATGAAAGAACTTGGAAAAATCCCTATATTGGTCTTCTGTAATTAGTATGTTCTTACCTGTGCATTAGGAAACTGCTCAAGAAAATAGGTTCTTTGTTTAATGTTCTTGAACTTAGCCAGTCAATGGTGCAGAAACAGTTCTTGCTAGAGAAAACTTATCGATGTTACGGCTAGAGCTCATACACTGTAATTGACTCTATTTACCTAATGCCTTAAAGTTGTCTGTGATGGTTAACTGAACATTAAGATGTAGAAAGCCATTTTTAATCACTATTCAGAGAGCAATATAGTGAACTTGAGCATTTATAACAATTCCAAAGTAATTCAATGAATAATTTTCTCCATAATATTTAAAGACATCTTTTTTATTGACAACTTCTATACTTACAGACAAAAACAAAACAAAACAAAACAAAACAAAACAAAAAAAAAAAAAGATATTTCCCTCCCCTCCCTCCATTTCCCTTTAGAACTCCAATCTCCATCATATCCCCTCCCTCTCTCTTTGATGTCATCATCTTTTTCTCCTATTATGAGGGTCTTGTGAAGGTATTGCTAGGCACTGTGAGGTCATGGATAGCAAGGCCAATTTCTGTCAGGACAGTTGCTTTGTAAGGAGTTGTACCCTTCCTTTGGCTCTTACATTCTTTCTGCCACTTCTTCCACAATGGACCCTGGGCCTTGGAGAGTGTGATCGACATGTTTCAGTGCTGGACACTCCTCTGTCGCTTCTTCTCAGCACTATGTTGCCTTTTGGGTCATCCCAGTGGTCATCGCCATCTGAAAAGAGAAGTTTCTCTAACCAGTAGTGAGAGTAGCATTAATATATGAATATGAACATTAAGTGTAGTGCTTTCAGGGCAGTTTTGTGTGAATAATACATACATTTATCCTGACAAAAGTAGGCTTTATACCCCTAAGGCTCATGACCTCCCCTGCCATAGGCTTTTGATTGGATTTTTCAGTACCAGGCATGTATTCCCTCTCATAGAGCAGGCCTTCAATCCCATTAGAGAGTAGTTGGTTTCCCCCAGAGCAGACATGCCACTATTGCATCCATTCTGTTATTTATCCTGTTTGTGTTTAATGTCTGCAGAAACATTCTTATCTGTTAGGACATATAGTTCCCATTATTGCAAATTAAACTTTAAGATATATTATTTCTGGATGTTTATTTGTAGAAAAATATGGTTTAATGCCTAACTATTCTCATTTTCAATATATGCCAAGAACTAGGTTTTTTTTTTTTACATTAACCTTCAACTACATGGTATTCATTTTCAATTTTCATAATGATAGAATTTACACATCACTTAATAAATGTATCTTCAGATAGTTAATCATCCAAGACATATTAGATGGAAATTTTTGTTTGAAACCATTACATTGTATCTAAAATTACAACAATGTCTCTATCTGTAGGCATATGGAAGAAAATAATTTGAGTTTCAATTTATTATGTAATGGATTAACAACATCTCACCATATGATTGAACTAGTTTATCAACAAAGTGTGCTGCTGCTTTTATGAACTGGTTTATTTGATCTTAGGATGTATTGTTGACATAGACAGTAATATAGTTTCTACCTATCCTATCAATCCTTACACATTGATTCACATGTGACTAAAATGTTATATCTGCAAATAAAATTGCAATACAAGGCAAGAAATTCACCATTAACAATACAGAATAAGAATATAAATGAAACTAAGAAATCAACAAATTTTTAGTGCATATAAATAAGAAATTATGTTCAATTTGGTGAAGAAACTCAAGAAATTTCTGTGATCTTTCAGAACTTCATAAGTACATTATAACTTCAAAACTTTCTAGATTTTATTTGGAGAAAATTATTTTTCTCCTTTATTATCTCAAAATTTGTTTATATTTTCAAGTGATATATATGAATATAGATAGATATGCATAGACATACATTTATATGTATTTTTTCTTTTTAAAAATATTTATTTATTTGCAAGAAGGCAGATATATAGAAGTAAGACAGCCAGATAGAATGAGAATCAGCATGCCAGGGCCTCTAGCCACTGTGAACAAACTCCAGACACATGTGCTAACTCATGCATCTGGCTTATGTGGGTACTGGGGAATCGAACCTGGGTCCATATCTCCAGCCCCTATATATGTATATATTTTTTCATTGAGGGAAAGGAGATTAGTACACAGAATGCACTTATGCATATGTGCTATTCGATTTTCTGAGAGAACTTCCCTGTGTTCATTCTCACAAAACTGCCAGTATTTAACATTGAGGGAGAATTGTATCTTTCTACACTAACAATCTGATAATCACATATTTCAGTGGATTACCTAATGTTCCCTCATTATAATGAAAATATTGAGATATTATCAGAGAGAATGCATACTTAGCTCATAGTGCTGGATGTCTCACTTTAAGATAAGGCAGACCTATCATTTGACCCTTTGAAATAAATGCCTAACAGAATTCAGGTCAGGACATGGTTTCATGTCCAAGATGCAAAGAAAAACAAGGGCTTGTATTCCACAGTGCCTTTGAGTACTCAGCATCAATATAAACTGAATATATCCTAGAGGCTCATTCTCTTAAAAATCCACAACACCTAAGAATAGTAGCATGCTGATAACAAGAATCATTCCCTGGATTTGAAGGACATATAATATTTCATGTATAGGAGGGAGAGAGAGAGATAATTGAAAGTAAGTAAGGAAAGGTAATTTTATTTAACTCCTTGAATATTTATACATGCAATTTCTAACTTTTCCACTATCCAGGGATATATTAGAATCAATCCAAAAAATAATCATCTTAAGAATATTTACAATGCTAGTAGAATTTGAAAGAGTGAAAGTGATTAATAATCTTATTTTAGAATGAAGAGGTTCAGAAATATATATATATATATATATATATATATATATATATATATATATAATCTTCATTTATTAAATAGCATGTAAATCAATTATTTTTCTTCTATGTTGTCCAAATGAATATAAAGGTAATATCAAGAGTGATCATTAGTTAAATTTCAAACATGGGGGTGATTACAAAATGTAACAATTTTACACTAGTTCGAGGTTGTAAAAACTTAATCAGTAAATTCCATGAGAGAACATAATATGCCTCTAGTAAGCTGATATATACAAATGACTTAAAAGAAAGTGATAATGTGGTGAATGATTGTGGTTAAATCATCTTGAAGCTGAGAATATAGCTTCATATAAAATACTTGACTAATATTCAGGAGGCCTTAAGATTGGTTTCATCATCACAAGAAAATAAAGCTTAAGTTAGTAAAATTATTAAAATGGCCCTATGCTAACACAATTTTTCAATATTGTTGAATATTATTTTGCATGAAACATGCTATTTTGTCAAATACTTTAATGTTTTATTTTATAAAAGAACAAAAGAGTTATAGTTCAGAAAAATACAATATTTCTCCAAGTTTACAACTATAGGTTTCTAACAAAGCTGTGGGAATTCCCAATGGTAACAGTTTTAGCAAAGTTGATATTGTCTTTATTTTTTTTTTAAATTTTCAAGATATTGTGGCCTTTATCAATCTGTTGTTAGTTAATTTACTATCTTCATTTTTTTATTTTAATTTTTGATTCTTTAAATATCACATTTATTGAAGTATAAGTTTACATACAGTAAAACAGAAACTGACAAATATAAGACTTGATAAATGCATGATCATGCAACTACCACCATAATCATGATGTAACACCTGCTTCCATGAAAGTCCCTCATGATTCTTTGCAATTAACCATTCCCTGATCTCTTGTAATCAGTGATCTTCTTACTATCAAAACAACAACAAAAAAAAAAGTGTCAAGTTCAACCACTAAAAATCTATTATAGAAAAATGTGCATGCCTACAAAATGCCCAAAATCATCTTTTTAAAAAAGTGAGATATTTTTAAATGTTTTCCTTAGCATATAAACAGAATGAGATTTTGCATGACTTTTTTAAGTTAAAGCAGCTTACAAAAGTGTTTTAGGGTGGATGCAAAAGACCCTAGTCCAATTAGAGTTGCTCTAAAACTGACATTAAAGAACTAAGTCTTAGTTGCTGGGCATGGAGGTGAATGCCTTTAATCCCAGCACGCAGAAGGGAGAGGTAGGAAGAGCAAAATCACAATGAGTCTGAGGCCACCCTTAGACCACATAGTGAATTCCAGGTCAGCCTGGGCTAGAGTGAGATCCTACCTTGAAATACATCAAAACAAAACAACAACAAAAACCTGTTGGTCATCTTTGCTGAGTGTATGGAGCAAGATTGAAGATGAACTTTGGTAGTTAATACTGTGGAAATTTCAGGCTAGGGCTGTCTGATAGAAAACTATTTTGAGGGCTGGAGAGATGGCTTAGCGTTAAGGCGCCTGCCTGCCAAGCCTAAGAATGCCTGTTTGATTCTCCAGATCCCATGTTTAGCCAGACACAAAAAGTGATGCAAGGGCACAATGCCAAACTTTCCCACAAAGGGGGTGCATGCATTTGGCATTTGTTCACAGTGGCTGAAATGGCCCTGGTGCACCCATTCTCTCTCTCTCTCTCTCTCTCTCTCCCCCTTCCTCTCTCTCTTTGTTTCTCTCTGTCTCTGTGTCTCTATCAGAAAAAAGAAAAGAAAGAAAAAAAGAAAAGAAAAAAAAGAATATTTTGACTAATAGAACTGAATTCTAATAGAGCTTATTTATGAGGTCAACTCAGCTACAGGGCAGAGGCACAGAATTCTCAGATATATATTCCTACACAGGCTTTTGACTGTCTCGATTCATGCTTCTTCCACCAGGAAAGGGATAAATCCCAAACCTTGACTCTACACTTACATACATGTTGAATTTGTGAATGCTATATCTGTTCTTGTCAAACACCAGACCTTTAAGTTCACCAGTATCTTGGACAGCACTGTATGGAGGACTGTGCTGGGCCCGACTATTTTAAAATTTTTGTATCGGGAATCTTACGTAGTTCCTGTAGGGTTTGAACTTGTTATCTAGTTGAATATGACTTTGAACTTCTGATACTCTAGTCTCTACTTACCAGTTGGTGGGATTACAGATGTGCACATTATGAAGGTTCTTGCTGATGATCAAATGCTTGTCGAGCATGTGAACTTGTTTCTAAGACCAGAGTCTATATACTCTTATATTCTTAACCTTTTCTAGAACATTTAAACTACTATTTGTGATGTATTATGACTAATATTTTATCCCAGGGGTCCAAATTTATAGACTCAGATACAGAATCCCATGAGTTTTTAGCTTGTTTATTTCTTGAACTAACCAAGACCACACCTGCTATGTGAGTTTAGCATAAATGTTTAAATACAGAACTATTGAATGTGGAATACCACAAAGGCATGTTACTCAATCACATTACAGTGGGGTTCAGCTCTTCTGTATTGTTCTCCTCCATTGTTAGATGAAAGCTGCCCCCCCCCATGACATCACTTTGTGACTTTCACATTAGCCTAGGAAGGAGCAGCATTTATTGTAGAGCTAAGTGGGACATTAAGAAGACAAGGCCTGGAAATGACACACAAGTGTTTATTCAGATTTTATTGGATAAAGGTCAGTGAAAGGCATCCTACCTAACTAAAAGTGAAATTGAAAGTAAACCTGTTGTGTTTGAAACAGAAATATTTTAGTTTAAAAATGTCGCTGCTGCCACATCTAGAAAGAAACATGTATTTGGTGAATATTAAGTAGCTAGCTTCTCAATGTATACATTGGTAGTAAAAAAAAAAAAATGCTTAGAGCAAGTTTAGAATATTGTCAGTAGAATTGGGCAAAGATCACTTGTTCAAGTTAAGTGTGGATTGAATATGGTTTCCACAAATTCTTGTGTTGAAATTTATCCCCTGTTGTAAGATACTAAGAACACTGAGTATGATGAACATTGAGTATGACTGTGGTGTTCAGAGGGGATTTCAGGGGTGAGAGGAACAGAAATACAATACCCTTCATAAGAACCAAGAGAGACTAGACAATACACCAATAGATTCTATATATTAATATAGAAAGAATCCACCAGCCTCACAACTTCAGTAGCAAGAAGCTGTCAGCAATTAAGAGTCTTCAGCCCTCACCCCCAGAACTCTGGTCCCATAAGACATTCTTGCAATACTTTGAATTCTAAGTTTGCCCCCAAGCTTCATGAGAAAAAGGATCCTTTTCAGGATATTGGGAAGTAGTGAGAAAGGGAAAGGCTGTGTGTGTGTGTGTGTGTGTGTGTGTGTGTGTGTGTGTGTGTGAGAGAGAGAGAGAGAGAGAGAGAGAGAGAGAGAGAGAGAGAGAGAGAGAGAGAAAGAAGGGCTCAACAGGGACTTTTAACCACTGCAAACTAACTCCAGACACTTTTGCCACCTTGTGCATCTGGCTTTATGTGGGTACTGGAATTGACTTGGATCCTTTGGCTTTGCTGGCAGTGCCTTAACCACTAAGTCATTTCCAGCCCTAGAAAAAATAGTTCTTTTGCTACATCTTCCAGGACAGTGTCTGTTTCCCATGTTTACAGTGATTTGGTCAAAATCTTCACCTCTACTTCCATGATTGATTCCGTGTTGCAGAATCCATTAATATATATTAAAATACCATGCCAGTTACACATAAAAAGCTTTGATTTCCTTACCAGACAACCTTATTGTCTAAGCCTCTCCTAGGGAGAAACTATTAAGCTGATATCAGAAGGTGATATCTTACCTGATAAAACATGTAATTCAAGTATAGCACACTTCTCAGAAGAAATTATTATAAGTTCTCTTTAGTTTATCTCCAGTCTTACAATAATATACCTTAAAACAATTATTACTTGAAATACTAACAACACAATACATATACAGAAATGCCATCAGAAAAACAACAACATGGAAAAGAGCCTTTGACACTTTGCCTATGCAAACTAACAAGGAAATAGTCATGGAAGCTTTAGTTTAAATGTAATGATAAATTTATTTTCTTTGCAGTTGATTTCTACATAATTCCTCTGCTATTTTATTTTGTATCTCTAAAACATTAAAATGGTTATAATTTCTCAATTTTTTTGTGCATGAATCTGTGATATCAACACTGGAAAATGTCCTGAGTCTCCAGAGGGCATCAGAGGCCAATAAAGTTCAATAGCTTAAAGGGAGGGATCATACACTCAATGTACTCAAAATAAAACAAATACCAACAACAACTTTAAAAAAAGTCCTGCAAACTCTAAGTAGTATGTTTGTTAAAACTATGTACAAGATTAGAATAATACCTTCCCAGAGAAATTACAGCAGATTCATGCCAGAGGAAGCCCTTCCACTAGAAAGCCAACATCCCAAATACTGACAAAATGGCTTGCTAAAACATGAAGTGTGATAAGAGCAAAGAGATAATTAAATACAGAACTCAAGAATAGCATAAGAATCACTTCATTCTGATTTAGAGATTCAAAGACAAGTGTATTTACCTGTGTAAAATATGTCCATAGAAACACAATATAGGGGTTGTGTCATTTATAGCATAAGGTTTATTGTGTAGCAATGATAATCAAGTGTGGAATTCTACATGCAATAGTAGTTAAGTTCTTGTCAGCTTGAAATTATAAATATATAGTGGAAGATATTTAGAAACAAATGACAATTGCTGCTGATAAAACCATACATCAACTAAAAACTGAATGAAGCAAGCAAAGATAGTTACTGAATAGGACTTACAAGTAAACCCCAACTCCATCATGCATAGCATGAATGAGAACCATCAAACAAAACATGCAAAGAATGAGATATGCTTAAGTTAGCTATTGCAAGAAAAAATATTTCATAGTTAACATGTTAACATGTTTTGATTTGTTGTTTGTTGAAAATACTTAAAATGTTTTGGAAAGATCCTGCTATGACTAAATGCCATAAAAATGAGGAAAAGCTCAATATGATTAGCTTCTGAAGACTGAAAATAGAGTAAAAGAAAATAATATTCTCATGCTGGAGAGATGGCTCAGAGGTTAAAGCACTTGCCTGAAGAGCCTAAGGACCTGAATTTGATGCCACAGTTACCCACATAAAGCCAGATGCACAAGGTGGCTCATGAATCTAGAGTGTGTTTGCACTGGTTAGTGGTCCTGGCATACTATTCTTTTTTTTTTTTTTTTTCTCTATCTTTATCACTCTCTCAAATAAATAAATCAATAAAATATTAAAAATAATAATATTCTCCATTGTAGTGCCATTGAATTTAATTTAATTATAATAGATAGGACAGGAGAAATCAACTTGCTAAAAGATAGTTTTGTAGGCCTTCTCACTCAGGAAAAAGGTGATATAATATATCTGATACAAATATGAAATAAAAGCAAGCAAGACTATAAAAATATGGGAAGAGCCATGAAAAAATAATATGAAATAACAAAAATTGATTTTGAATTTTCTCACCTTGCAAAGTAAAACAGAATAAAATTGATTACTTCTTTTTTCCTTTTCTAGTAAATGAATTGAGCCATGAGTTAGGTAAACCTTCAATGGCACACAGCCAGAAAGAGAGAATGTAAATTGTTACCTAGAATATGTCATAGTCTAGTTGTGACATCAACCACTG
The DNA here is from genome assembly GCA_036365145.1 of Orientallactaga sibirica. Taxonomy (NCBI): domain Eukaryota; kingdom Metazoa; phylum Chordata; class Mammalia; order Rodentia; family Dipodidae; genus Orientallactaga; species Orientallactaga sibirica. The sequence continues at coordinate 5,277,786 of JAEOAD010000043.1, read as the reverse complement.
ACTTTTGTTAAATATTTGGAAAATAAAGGCATTTAATAAGATTATATTTAAGATCATTTCTGATTTTACCACTTTATTAATCTATGGCATGAGGAACATAGAATGTTTTAAGAAATCATAGCTACTAGTTTAAAAAATCAGGGAGCAGGAAGAAAGGAAGTTACAACATTGTTCTTTCAGTTTATCCTGGGAATTGTTTTGGTGGCTAACGGATGTATCTTATAATAATAAAATAGTTCTCCTTCTTAAGTATTGTTCAAAGTTATAATAACTTAAATGAATTAACCAGCTTTGGAAAGGGCACTTCTCCAATAAATGGCACATAAAAAGGTTAATAAAATGATTCACAGACATTTATTGTTACTTACAAGAGTTATTCTGTCTGACATCTATATGTGCATAATTATAGCCAAGCTCTAAAATCGTACAAAAAGCTTTTTGCCTTTTTTTCCCCAGTCAGCAGAGCAAAGATTATATCTAACTGTGGCATTTTCACATATTTGGAAGCAGTATTTCTCCTCATAAATGTGCAACTGCTCCAGTTGGAAAGTGCTGATGGATTTTCTTTTCTACATAGAGATGTTTGATAGAAAGTCAAAACTTTAGAGTGATTTTCACATTGAGAATGTGAGTGTAGCCTCAGGTTCAAAATGTGAGATTGAAAATAGGGAACCAGTGTGAGTGGCAAAAAGAAGCAGATGGACAGCTTGTGATTCTTAACAGGGATAGCACACATGTATAAAATTTCATTTTCAATTTAAATAATAAAGGCAGTAATGTCACCTCTGTTTCATTTTTTTTCTCTGCATGTTACCACCTGTGTAGGTGCATTATGGACGTGGTCAGACTTATGGCTGACATTAAGGGATCAATTTCTACCTGAATCTCCAGGAATACCATGGAACTAAAGTGAAGGAATGCCTCACACTTCTTACTGTATTCAGGGAAAAAAAAGAAAAAGAAAAGAAACAAATGTTTTTAGATCCTGACTTAAAAGAAACATTAATTTGGAATTTTGATGTTGGGGTAAATTCCCAAAATATGGTTAAACTTTAGAACCTGGTTGAAAGGGAATCTTCTCAGTTAGATATTGGAGTCTTATCTTAAGAAACATAAATTTAAGACATTTCAATTACTTTAGAGAAAGACCTCAAAGGCAGATAGCGAAGCAAATACAACCACTACATGTGATCTTACATTTTAAAGATAATTTTATTTTTATTTATTAGAAAGATAGAGGCAGAGAGAGAAAGAGAGAGAGAGAGAATGGTCACTCCAGGGCATGCAGCTACTGCAAACAAACTCAAGACACATGCACCACTTCGTGCATTTGGCTTACATGGGTACTGGGGAATGGAACCTGGGTCCTTTGGCTTTGCATCTGCTAAGCCATCTCTCCAACCCATGTTATCTTGCTTTTTCCTTATTGGTCTTTAAGACTATCATAAGTGGTAGTGTAGTCAGATGAAGTGAGGGAGATGGAGACATTGCACCAATAAAATAGTATGTTCTGTGACTAAAATTAGGTAGTACCCACACCAACTGAATTAATTTTTTCCTAAAATGGATTATTTTATTGCAATGACAGAAGTCATACAATTCAGACTACACAGGATCACAGGATAAGTTATAACACCATTGTGACCTTTTTTTTTTTTTTTTTTTGGTGATCAAACCATTTTATTAGATTTGAAGGTGGGGATGGGCTAAAGAGATCAATGGAATCCTATGTCCTTCACAGGATAGATCTCCATGATCCCCTTGTCACTGAAAGTACCATTGTGACTTTAAAAAATATTTTTATATATTTATTTATTTTGCAAGCAGAGAGAGATAGAGAGAAGAGAGATAGAGAATGGGTGTGCCAGGGCCTCCAGCCTTTGCAAACAAATTCCAGCTGCATGTGCCACTTTGTGCATCTGGCCTTATGTAGGTACTGGGAAATCAAATCCAGGAAGCTAGGTCATTAGGCTTTGCAGGCAAGTGCCTTAATTAGCTATCTGTGGTAGTTTGAATAGATGGCCCCCAATATATATAGTGTTTTGTTAGTTTTTAGTTTGGATCTGCAGCTACCTGGCTGGAGGAGGTGTCACTACAGATCTTAAGGTGTGGTGGTGGGTTTGAAATTGCAATCTAAAGATATGCAAAGTTCCTAGTTCCACCTGGTGTTCCTGAACTGTGGTGTGCCTTTTGGCTTCTCTCTCTCTCTCTGCTTGGACCTGTGAATTCAGGCCAGCTTCTGCCATTATTGAACTTCCCTTGGATCTGTAAGCTTCAATAAATCCTTTCCTCCATAATTGTGCCAGTTCTGGAAGTTCATCTCAGCTATTATGGTGAGGACCCCAGAGAAGACCACACAGACACCAAGTAGTAGGAAAGGAATCTTTATCAGCTGGCCGGCAACTACATCCAGGACTGGGGAGCCTGAATGCAGTTCCAGGCTGTACTTTAAGGACTCCTTTTATAGGAGAAATCCATAACATTGTACATTTTAGTTTTACAGTTCAGAAGTTCAGTAATCACAATCTTACAAAAGCAAGTGGGTTTTAGAAAAATCAGAAACTTTTGCAGAATTTCCCCTCCCTGCATTTTCCCTCTCCTGCAACTGCAAACAAGCAGCAGTTATTACAGAAGCTAACGATTGCATTTAGCAATAGAGAGAAAAACATCGTATGGTGACCCATTGTGTGAAAGCAAACCAAGCATAAAGTTCAAGTGCAGGTGAGACTATATCCTAAGGTGCTAGCTAAGCTGAACTTCCTTGTATAAGTTTGCAATATGGAGTCACTTATGTCCTTCTTCAGCTTAGGCCCTTGTCACACAGTGACCTGAAACTCTCTACTACACCATCTCTCTAGCCATGTTGTGATTTTTTTTTTTCATTGTGACTTTTGAATGTTTGGTTGTGTTTTACAGCTGAAATATGGAGCATTTCAGGATAAAAATAATAAAATTATAATTCCAGTTGGATTTTCTTCCCTTTTTTCAACAGCTAATTTAGAGTGACTTTACAAAAATCAAAACAGAGATTACTGCAGGTTAAAATGTAATGCTATAGAATATTTATGGAAAAAAATAGAGTAACAGCCCCTAGTCTATTCCATGCATAGACTCTATGTGGATTCCTGTGTAATATGGAGAGTTCTCGATTTTACAAAGTATTATCTTAGGCTACATAGTGTGTGCGCGTGTGTGTGTGTGTGTGTGTGTGTGTGTGTTTGTGTTGCGTGCTGTGTGCACATTTACTGAGACTTGAACTGAGGGTCTCACACATTCTAGGCTCGACCATTGAGTTATATCCCCAGCTTCCACAAAATTATTAAATGTGAATCTGTATTTATGTCACAAAAGATTTGTATGGAAAGCTATAAGAAGAAAGAAAGAAATGATACAGAACAAGAAGTTCACAGACAACTGTGAGGATCACAGAGGCATGAACTAAGTCAGACAATATACCAGAAGCAAAATCAAGGGGTACTGGCCAAGATGGCCTTAGATGGACATCCACCCAGAAATGAGTCATCAGAATACATATATAAACAAGTGACAAAAGTGTTTTGAATATTAGCCATTTTTCTCATTTGCTTTATTAAGTAGAAACTTTGCCTGGACTATGGACACTTCATGTGTTAGTATCATCATTTCCCTGCTCCTTGCCCCATTCCACTTTTGTTGTGACTGTTATAAAAATATCTGTTAAGCTCCAGTGTGAAAACGCAGAACTGGCTTTTCCTGAAGGAAAGTGACAGCCCTGAATAAAGCAGGCCCTATTCTCCTGGTGCCCCCAGGGGCCGTTCCGAGCTTCCTAATGTTCCCTCCCTGCCTGTCGAGCTGGGAATCAGGACTTTCACAACTGGCGTCAAAACAGGTGCTGTGAGCAGGACTGAACCCCACATCGGTAAAGATGATCACAGGGTTATAAATGAAATGATAAAATTGTTACCAGTCTTCTGCTAAATACTCCTGTGCTCCACCTGGATAGAAAACGCAGATCGCCAAGAAAACCCTTCAGTAAGTGGTCTCTGGCAGCTTTCATTCTCCTCGGTGAGAGCAGCAGCTGGGGCCCTCCAGGGCTGCATTACAGTCCTCACACAGACCACGGTCAACAGGATCCTTAGTCCTGCATGAATTAAAGTTCCGTGGCCCAAGAATTCTTCAGCTTCCGGGTGAGTTTGGTTATGAGGATTCATCGGTGTTTTGCAGTGGCAGTGTTACAGTTCTAGGCCTGGGAAAGACGACAGCTCTGGAAATCGCTTGACCAAGGTCTGTGCATTTTCTTTTCTTGCTCATTGTGGCCTCTTATTATCATTCAATCTCAGCTCCCTGCCTCTGGTGCCATCTCTCTCTATGGCTACTGTCTGGCTTCATGCCTTGGTTACTCTCACAACTCTAAAACCGTTCTTCTAAAACAGTTCTACGTCTTCAGCTGCTAGTTGCCAAGTAGTGCATGTGCTGCTGACCCATAGTGCGATAACTGCTACCTCTCTAAGTGTGCCTTGTTTTTCCCTCTCTATTTCTTCTTTCTAGGTGTGAATTAGCCCCCACTGTTGAAGGTAGAGAAGAAAACTACTTGATAGAAACCTTCTCTTGGACCTAAGGCTGCAATAGGACAGAGGCTGGTACAGGACTGCACCTCCAGACAGCTGTGAATAAACTTGAGCAGCATGCTTATGTTGCCCAAGAAAGGAGTTTGCAATACTCACAGCCAATTTTTGGACCATTCACAGACTTGCCTTCTAGTATACACACAACCATTGAAAATAGTGTTTTTATTTCCTTGTAACTTACAACATCACAGCCATCGACTCCAAAGCTGGCTTGCTAACACCAGTCACTAAAGTCCCTGTCTTAGATGACCAGAGGAAGTGCTGGCCTAGGTGGGAATGGGAAAAGGGTTATCTAGAATCCATCAAACCTTAAAAGGACAAACTATTTGATACGAACTGTTTCAAACAGTGCCTGCAACAGCCTAGACTTCTGGAGCTAGGACCATCAGCTTCAACCATCCAGGCTGGCAGAAGGGCAGTACAGCTGGCTGTTACTACTTTAGCTCAAGGCAAACATGTAAGCAAGGGAGAACCCCAAATCTGCTAATTAGGGAGTCAATTTCCCTTCCTTATAATGTCTTTCTCTATTAATAGGAAAATGAACATCACAAGAAGTAAACAGAATATAAATGTGAAAGAACTTGTCATGAACACATACAGTTTTTGAACTGATTTTTAAAGTGTTTCACACTGTTATAGATGTGTTAGCTAAACTTTCACATGTATCAAAATGGTTTTAAATCCAAAGAATACCACCTCTGAAGTATTTACACAGGCATTTGCCCCAAACTAGGGTGACGTTTCGTATAAGACCCTCAACAATATTCATCAGGATAAAAATAATAAAATTATAATTCCAGTTGGATTTTCTTCCCTTTTTTCAACAGCTAATTTAGAGTGACTTTACAAAAATCAAAACAGAGATTACTGCAGGTTAAAATGTAATGCTATAGAATATTTATGGAAAAAAAATAGAGTAACAGCCCCTAGTCTATTCCATGCATAGACTCTATGTGGATCCCTGTGTAATATGGAGAGTTCTCGATTTTACAAAGTATTATCTTAGGCTACATAGTGTGTGTGTGTGTGTGTGTGTGTGTTTGTGTTGCGTGCTGTGTGCACATTTACTGAGACTTGAACTGAGGGTCTCACACATTCTAGGCTCGACCATTGAGTTATATCCCCAGCTTCCACAAAATTATTAAATGTGAATCTGTATTTATGTCACAAAAGATTTGTATGGAAAGCTATAAGAAGAAAGAAAGAAATGATACAGAACAAGAAGTTCACAGACAACTGTGAGGATCACAGAGGCATGAACTAAGTCAGACAATTTACCAGAAGCAAAATCAAGGGGTACTGGCCAAGATGGCCTTAGATGGACATCCACCCAGAAATGAGTCATCAGAATACATATATAAACAAGTGACAAAAGTGTTTTGAATATTAGCCATTTTTCTCATTTGCTTTATTAAGTAGAAACTTTGCCTGGACTATGGACACTTCATGTGTTAGTATCATCATTTCCCTGCTCCTTGCCCCATTCCACTTTTGTTGTGACTGTTATAAAAATATCTGTTAAGCTCCAGTGTGAAAACGCAGAACTGGCTTTTCCTGAAGGAAAGTGACAGCCCTGAATAAAGCAGGCCCCATTCTCCTGGTGCCCCCAGGGGATGTTCCTGAGCTTCCTAATATTCCCTCCCTGCCTGTCGAGCTGGGAATCAGGACTTTCACAACTGGTGTCAAAACAGGTGCTGTGAGCAGGACTGAACCCCACATCGGTAAAGATGATCACAGGGTTATAAATGAAATGATAAAATTGTTACCAGTCTTCTGCTAAATACTCCTGTGCTCCAACTGGATAGAAAACGCAGATCGCCAAGAAAACCCTTCAGTAAGTGGTCTCTGGCAGCTTTCATTCTCCTCGGTGAGAGCAGCAGCTGGGGCCCTCCAGGGCTGCATTACAGTCCTCACACAGACCACGGTCAACAGGATCCTTAGTCCTGCATGAATTAAAGTTCCGTGGCCCAAGAATTCTTCAGCTTCTGGGTGAGTTTGGTTATGAGGATTCATCGGTGTTTTGCAGTGGCAGTGTTACAGTTCTAGGCCTGGGAAAGACGACAGCTCTGGAAATCGCTTGACCAAGGTCTGTGCATTTTCTTTTCTTGCTCATTGTGGCCTCTTATTATCATTCAATCTCAGCTCCCTGCCTCTGGTGCCATCTCTCTCTCTATGGCTACTGTCTGGCTTCATGCCTTGGTTACTCTCACAACTCTAAAACCGTTCTTCTAAAACAGTTCTACGTCTTCAGCTGCTAGTTGCCAAGTAGTGCATGTGCTGCTGACCCATAGTGCGATAACTGCTACCTCTCTAAGTGTGCCTTATTTTTCCCTCTCTATTTCTTCTTTCTAGGTGTGAATTAGCCCCCACTGTTGAAGGTAGAGAAGAAAACTACTTGATAGAAACCTTCCCTTGGACCTAAGGCTGCAATAGGACAGAGGCTGGTACAGGACTGCACCTCCAGACAGCTGTGAATAAACTTGAGCAGCATGCTTATGTTGCCCAAGAAAGGAGTTTGCAATACTCACAGCCAATTTTTGGACCATTCACAGACTTGCCTTCTAGTATACACACAACCATTGAAAATAGTGTTTTTACTTCCTTGTCACTTACAACATCACAGCCATCGACTCCAAAGCTGGCTTGCTAACACCAGTCACTAAAGTCTCTGTCTTAGATGACCAGAGGAAGTGCTGGCCTAGGTGGGAATGGGAAAAGGGTTATCTAGAATCCATCAAACCTTAAAAGGACAAACTATTTAATACGAACTGTTTCAAACAGTGCCTGCAACAGCCTAGACTTCAGCCTAGGACCATCAGCTTCAACCATCCAGGCTGGCAGAAGGGCAGTACAGCTGGCTGTTACTACTTTAGCTCAAGACAAACATGTAAGCAAGGGAGAACCCCAAATCTGCTAATTAGGGAGTCAATTTGCCTTCCTTATAATGTCTTTCTCTATTAATAGGAAAATGAACATCACAAGAAGTAAACAGAATATAAATGTAAAAGAACTTGTCATGAACACATACAGTTTTTGAACTGATTTTTAAAGTGTTTCACACTGTTATAGATGTGTTAGCTAAACTTTCACATGTATCAAAATGGTTTTAAATCCAAAGAATACCACCTCTGAAGTATTTACACAGGCATTTGCCCCAAACTAGGGTGACGTTTGGTATAAGACCCTCAACAATATTCAGAATAATACTCTTCAGGAGAGAATGCACGGTAATATGTGCCAAGTTTTCTCTGGTTTTTTTTTTTTTTTTTTTTTTTTTTTTTTTTTTTTTTTGCAGGAAATAGAAAAAAAATGGTAGAATAGAAATATTGTTATTCAATCAGATCTTGAGGGTAGATACAGAGATAGTCTTAGATACTGTGGGAAGAGTTTAAGTGTAAGAATGATGAAAATAAATAGCTATTGTGGATTCTATATGAAGAAAACAGCAGAAGCTCCAAATAATAGATAAGAAATAAAAATGATCTTCTACTGTCTTCTTCAATTTCTTCGGTGCTTTAAAAATTTCATTTTATAGATCTTTCACTTCCTTTGAAAGGTTTATTCATAACATCTTTATTTTCTTTCGAAACTATTGTGTCAAGGACTGTTTACTTCATTTCTTTCTCAATACATTTGTTATTGGTATATAGAAAGGGTACTGCTATTTCTGTTGATTTTGTAATCTGTTATTATCATTTGCCATTTTGATTTTTCTGATTTGTATTTAAGGTCTCTTGTTTCATAATTATATTTTCTGCAAATAAGGCTAAATAATACATTCTTTTCCTAGTCATAGCCATTTAATTCCTTCCTTTTGTACTAATGCTTGAGCTAAAACTTACAAAACTGTGTTGAGTAAGAGAGGAGAGTGTGAATATCCTTGCCTCTTCCTGATTTGATGGAAATGCTTTTAGTTTTTTCCTGTATTCAGTACAATGTTTGTCACATATTGCCTTTATTATGTTAAGGAATGTTTCTAAAATATTCTATTCTTAATTTCTTCCATACTTCTATACAATCCTCAGTAAAATTCTCCCAATGATTTTCATAGGGTAAAACAGTTCCAAATTTCATAGCACAAAAGATACAGAATAGCCAAAGAAATTCTCAGCAAAAGGGATAGTGCTGAAGGTATCACAATAACTTATTTTAAGCTGTACTACTGAACCATAGTAACAAAAACATCATGGTACTGGCAAACCACACAGGTCAAAGGAAGAGAATAGCAGATCCCGAACAAACTTAAAAAAATAAACAAAAAACTAATTACCAAGAAAATCTACCAACTCGATCAGTTATTCAAATGAGCACATAGTTCTCAAAAGATGAAATACAAAACCAAAATTATAGAGGGAAATGCAAATTTCACATTGATTTTTAATTTTAACAAGTCAGAAATCCCATCATAAAAAACACAAATGTTTTTCAGATTATAAAGAATGGAAAGATATACACTGTTGTTGTGAATGTAAAATAGACCAACTTCTATGGAAATCAGTGTGATGATTCCTTAAAAGCCTAAAAATAGAACTATCATATGACTCAGGTCTTCTGTTTCTGGGGATATACCTTAAGGCCTTTGAGGTTAAACACATCAGTCACATTTATTTACACCATGAAGATATTTCAATATGTATTGAAGAAGTATTCATGATATTCTGACTGTAGAAACAGCCTTGATGCATGTCAACAGATAAATGGTTCAAGAAAATGTTGGTAGATACAGATAGATATAGCTATATAGATATAAATGTAATGGATTTAATACTTATACTGGACACAACTGGAAATCATTATACTAAGTGAAATAACACAGACTCAGGAATATTAACAACATGTTCACTCTCATTTGTGGGTGCTAGGTTGTTATAGGTACATTACATAATTTAATTTTGTGACATGAAAACATAAGGGAAATTAGGGAAAAGAAGATTAAAAAGAAGGAGGATTGAAATAAAGAGAAGATAGGGAAATGGACAAGGTCAAAATTACATTGTGTCCTTGAAAGAAATTGTGATTATGAAGCCCAATCATATTTGCTAACAATATCTACAAATAAAATGTTCTATTTACTTAAAAACAAGTATTTCTCACATTCCCCAGTTGGGAGGTCTGACACAAGGGTGTGGTCATAGTCAAGTTCTGTGGGGTCTCTCTTCTGTGTTACAGATTCCAAACTTGTTTTGAATTCTCATAAGCAGAAAAGAACAAGGAGTCATGCTAATGTTCATGTCTTTTCTGAGGCATTAATCACAGTCTTGTGTTGCCCATCCTTTTCCCCTCATCTAATTGACTACCCAAGGCTCTGATTCCTAAAAATGTTACCCTGATGGAAATTAAAACTAAACCCATATATGCTTCAATATAGGGAATACTATTATATATCCCTTCATAATACTATCAGTTACTTAATTTGCACAAAATTTAATACAAAGAGTAAAGAAAAGTAATGAAACATCCGAAATAAATAAATTATATTGTAAAGCAAAGAAATAGAAGGCCCAAATAGCATGTTTATGCAATTATAATGTTGATCTAAAACACTAACATAATAGAATCACTTAAAAATATCTAAGATAATAAGTAACATACAAATGAAAAATACAAGAATATTCAAATATTTATGTAATATAGTAAGTATAAATATAATCATTACTATATCAGTGGCTCAACAAATGGAAGGGATATTTTAAAGATATGATGTTGGAGGAATTTCCAGTGTCTAATTTAAAAGGATAATTTAAAGATTTATGACAACTCTCAGTTACAGAGTAAATACACACTTGTACACAATTTTATATCATTAAGGGATTAAAAAATAATCCCTCAAATATATATTCCAAAAACAAACAAACAAACAAACAACAAAAAAAAAAAAAAAAAAAAAAAAACTACAAAGAAAGAAACAAAGGAAGCCACATACAGTGTATCAGTATAGAAGAAAATCTGTGTTAACATTCATTGCCCATGGCTCTTTGGCCTGCACTGTTTCCTTGTTTGAGTCCATTACCTCTGGCCCTTGGATAAGAATAGAAAGATGCTCTGGTAGACCTCAACCCTGCCTGTACAATGCCCAATGTACCATACTGTCTTCTGTACAATGTCCACTGTACCATGATGTCTCTGCACAATGTCCACTGTACCATGATGTCTTCTGTACAATGTCCACTATGCAATGCTGTCTTCTGTGCAATGTCCACTGTACCATGATGTCTCTGCACAATGTCCACTGTACCATGATGTCTCTGCACAATGTCCACTGTACCATGATGTCTTCTGTACAATGTCCACTATGCAATGATGTCTTCTGTGCAATGTCCTCTGTACCATGTTGTGTTCAGTACAATGCTCACCATACCATTATGTCTTCTGTACAATGTCAACTATTTGATGCTCTCTTCTGTCCAATGTACCATGCTCTCTTCTATACAATTTCCACTGGCCTTATTTTTAGTTTTTCATTCATTATCATTAAACATTTTTAAAAGTAGACTACTAAATGAATTTAAAATAATATTTTTAAATCAGGATATATAGAAACTCTACTTATTTCTCTTCTAAAAATAAAGTCAATTAAAAACAATGTGGGGCTGGTGAGATGGCTTAGTGATTAAGGCACTTGCCTAAGAACCTAAGGACCCATGTTTGACTCTCCAGATCCCACTTAAGCCAGATGCACAATGGTGAGGCAACCACAAGGTTGCCCACTAGGCATGCCCACTAGGTAGGTGGCACAAGCATCTGGAGTTTATTATCAGTGGCTGAGGCCCTAGTTCATTAATTCTCTCTCTCTCTCTCTCTCTCTCTCTCTCTCTCTCTGCATGTGTGTGTGTCTAAAATAAAAATAAAAAAATAAAGACAAAAACACAATGTAAGTAGAGTTGAGAAAATGTTTGTAATCCCTAACTGTCTTTGCAAAACGTCAATTATAAATGATCTTGGCCTATATGAGATTATATAAGTAGTTCAGTGTGTTTGCCCTGTCTTGTGTGATTAGATAATGTCTGGAGAGCTGAGCAGAGAAGTTCCTCAGGAACCTGTGAAACAATAGAAGTATTTCACAAAGAAGACATAATGACGAGCATGGTTTCACCTGCAAACCTAGGTAAATGACAGAGCTCAGAATAGTCAGGAGCAGTCTCTTTGGTGATTGCATCAGGTTGTTGTGTGGTCTTACCACAGACATCCAGTTTCAGTTCAGGGTGTGGCTAGGGTTCCTTATAGTTGGTGCACTAGTTGTCATATGATACTAAATTTATGGAAGCAACTGCAAGCCAGCATCAAAGTCCCAGCAAACACAAGAGTAAGAGTAGGGATACAGTGTTTCCCAATATATATATATATTTTTGTGGTTTTTCGAGGTAGAGTCTCTGTCTCCCACTCTTTTTTTATAATTTATTTATATTATTCTAATTTTACATTCATAATGGTGACTCCATTTTCCTCCTCCCTGTCCTCCCTCTTCCAAAGGGACCCTCATCAATGGAGAATGTGAGTCATGCATTGTGGGGGTAGTCAAGAGTTATGGGGGATAGGCCAAGTCTGTGCATAATGCCCCAACTTGTGACTCTAACATTCTGTCCACCCCCTCTTCCGCGAATTTCCTGAGCCATGTTGGGGTCATTTTAGTTCTGCTTCAGTGATGAGGTTTTGGGACCCTCTGTGTCTCTGGATATCAGGCTTAGTAGGAGTTGGATGTTCTCTGTGTTTATCTCCTTCAGCCTTTTTCTGGTGTCATGATCGCCAAGAATGCTGTACTCTTGCCCTTCCCCCACATTACTCTATGGTTTCAGCTGGGGCCCTGGTGAGGTGTGATTGGTTGGTCCCCCCTTCAGGTTCGTTGTCCATCTGAAAAAGATAAGCAAATTCTCCAACGGAGAGAGAAGTTAGTACTAGATAGATGTGGATGGCCATAGATATTTTTGAGGGAGTTTTATATGCATAAGCCCTCTTCTCACCCACATTTGATGGTGTCTTGATCTTGGAGACTGAGCTCATTTTTGTACGTGGTTTTATAACCCATTTCTAGCAATGAGTTCCATTCCACTGAGTGGATCTATTAGCCAAATCACGAGCAGTTGGTAACCCACCATGGTTGTGTGCCACTACTGCACTTATTTGAGCATTACGTCAGGTTGTTTCCTGCTAGGTAGCTTAGACTGCAAGTTGTTTGGACAGATGTTGGCCATTTCCCCCCAGTTGCTCTTGTAGCTCCCTCTGACTAGACTAGCTAACTGTCTGGGGACTGACACTCTTCCAGATTCTGGCCAAGTCTCTCCATGTTTTGTCTCACATGTGTGTGCTGTCTTCAACAATAGGGTCTTACCATTAACCTTTGGTGGGTCATCAACAACTCTGACAGAAAGCTGTCTTTTTTTTTTGGGGGAGACCTTGTAGGTATCTTGGATCAACAGCTCATTGTGAAAGTTAACCCTGTGCTGTTACTGGGAATTATAAGTCAGTGCCAAGGGAGGTGAGGGAAGAAAAGGAAAGATAATATGAAAGAAAAAGTGACTATAGAGATGAGAGGGAGAGAGAAAGAGAGGAAGGGAGAGAGACAGAGAGAGGGAGAGAGAAGAGAGAGGCACGAAAAGATTAAGGTTGGTCTTCGTGAGGTTCTCTTCACTTTCCTGTGATTCGGATGTTCCCTCTGCAGACCTGCTGAATGATCGATGTTTTAGCCTGTTGTTCGGAATAATGGGTATCATTTCCTTTTGGGTCCCTATTTGTATCCCCCACCCTTGTCCTCCCTCCCACCCTGTCGTTCCCTCCTGTCCTTACCCTCCCCCATCCCACCCTCCCTATTGTCAGGTCCTCATAGTGCTTATTAGGTTTGGCAGCATCTCAGGTGGATTCAGGTTAGGAGCGACAGATAAATGAGACCATGCGACGATTATCCTTTTGTGATTGGGTGAGCTCACTGAGGATGATCTGTCTCCCACTCTTGATTGAAGAGTGCAGTACAGTGCACTGATAAGTCATTAACAGACCACTCTGCACAGATGAGGAATTAGTATGACAATTGATAAGAATTCAGAAGGGCACATACGAAGCTGTAATGTTTGCTTGTGTTTTGCTGTTGTTGTTGTTTGTTTTGTTTTCAGACAGATTCTCATGTAGGCCGACCTCAATTTCTATAGGTTGCCAAGGATGATCTTGAACTGATAATGCCAATACTCCTCAATACATCCCTCAAGTGCTAGACTTTCTGTCATGAACCACTACATTTATATGAGTTTTAACCACAAAGTTTAATAGCAGATTTGTTTAATTGGAAAAAAAAAAAAAAAAAAAAAGGATACAAAGCTCTAAAAATATTGTAGAAGAAAGGGTAGAGAGGATTTAAGAGCCACAGGGAGGGAAGGAGTACTGTCAGTCATTGGCCTCCCCATAGAGTCTAATCCTGCTCTCGTGACCCCATAGTGATCACAGCTACCCCACTGAGATGGGCCTCTAGTGGAATGGGGCTGAGAGGTGACAAAAGAAGATAACCCAATAAGAATACAAACAATTTGCAGCAACTTCATATATTAAAGTTCCCAATAAACACTATAAAAAGGTGTATCAAATAATTTAAATATACTTAGTGTTGTGGGAAAAAAAGGATAATCAGTTATTTATTAAAATGAATTTAAGAATTCCGATGGTTTGAATTGGATATCAGCTCTCTTACTCTCTTAGCCATGGCATGATTAAAACTGTCTCTCTCTCTCTCTCTCTCTTTGTCTGTCTCTCGCAAGAGCATGGCGGGACACACATTTAAACCCAGCACTCTGGAGGAAGTCAAGGTAGGGGGATCACTGTGAGTTCTAGGCCAGCCTGAGACAACGTAGTGAATTCCAGGTCAGCATGGGGTAGAGCGAGACCACTTCTCAAAAAACCCTTTCAATGAAGCTCTCTCAATGCATTTCAAGTTCAAGTACATATTTCTTTTGAAGTATAGTAAACAATGCATTTTCCTTCCATGTATTGTTATCCTCTGCAACTGCAACCCCCATCATCCATGACCTGGTCAGTGACACTTCCTGATAAGCACTGCCTTACTCTTCCTCCTTCCTAGTCACATCCCTGCATTCCATGTGCAGTAGACACCCTCTCTGACTGAGGCCCCTGTACTGTTCAGTATTGCCCATTGTGCCATTTTCATTGTCACCGTTGAATTTCTCCATGTTTACCCTTATTATTGTAATTATAGATTTCTGCTCTTAAGGACAGTGTGCATGGGGGAAACAAACTACAGTTATGCACAAGTATTTTTGCCCCTAATTGTACTCATGTGAAAACATAAGGCTACAGTGTAAGCAGTGTTATTTTTGAATACAAAAATATGAGCATATATTGCTTTGTGTGGAAAATCACTGGTCATTATATGCATGCTTATATCAAATATTTTATTGTAATGCATTGAGTAATAATGGTAATAATGAGTATAACAATAGCAACTATTTCCAAGACAGCTTTCTAGACAGAAAAGGAAATGCAATGTAGCATTTCTCAAATTTCCCTTTAACAGCATTTAAGCAATCATTTGGTAAACAGAAAGAAACAAAGTTTCAAAGTGCAGAGTTTCAGTTTGTTTAAAAAAATAAAAAGGGACAATTTAAAACATCAGCTTTATATGTAATTTATTCATGAAAAAACATATTTGTGCTACATTAAAAACAGATATGATGACCCAGCTATAGCACTCCTAAATATATATCCTAAGGATCCATCACACTACCTTAGAGCTACTTGCTCAACCATGTTTATTACTGCTCTATTAACAATAGCTAGGAAATGAAAACAGCCTAGATATCCCTCAACTGACGAATGGATAATGAAGATATGGCACATTTACACAATGGAGTTCTAACATGGATGGTGCAATTATCCCTTCGATGCAAGCCTATACACCAGGCTTATTTGGCAGGTATACTGACTTGGTGTAACTCCAGTTACCTTTCAGGATGGCTTTGATCTCAGCTATGCTGCACACCAGCTTGGGTCTCTCTTTGCTGTGCTGTGGGCTCAGGAAGGCTGGCTGGGTCTGAGGATCACTGCTCTGATCATGCAGGGTGCTGTGTAGATGAGTTCCCTTCCCCAGGTCTCTGGTGCTTCCTGGTGATTGGGCTGGTGGTGGGGAAGGGGAGGCTGTGGATGGATGCTGTAGTCTGCCAGCTGGTCCACATGCTCCTCTTCTTCACAAGCCATTCCTTACACTTTTTCTGAGTTTGCGAGGAGGACAGTGTGAGTGGATAATCCTCTTACCTGGCTTTAAAATCCTGTATTTGATTTTCTTTTGACAGCACAGGGTTCATATGATACAGTAAGAGCAAAGGTAAGATACCTAAAGCCAAAAGTTTCCACTGGAGAAACGATTTTTTTTTAGTTAAAATTTGCCAATTATACAAGATGGTGGGTTTCATTATGGCGTATTCATGTCTACATATAAATATTTTGGTCATATCCATCTCCATTATATTCTATCTCATTCCTTTTATTCACTAACACATGCAGTCTTTCTCTTTCCAAATAGTACATTTATAATACTCTCATCTGTTTTTTTCAAAGCTAGTTTGCAAATGAGAAATCAAACATGTGATATAAATATTTCTTAGTCTGACATAGTTCATTCCTGATGACCTCTAGTTCCAGCCAACTTCATGTAGGCAACATGATCAAGTTTTCCATTATGACTGAATATATATATATATATATATATATAATTTTTTTTTTCTGTATACATGTATCTGGGAATAGGCATGATATGGGCTGATTCCAGAATTTGGAATTAGAAATAGTGTCAGGTTATAAATGGTTATGTGGGTGGGCACAATACCTTTATTAGTTTTTTGATTTTGGACATTATGTTAATTCCCCCTTTCCTTTTTCTATATCTCTAAAATTGTATCATAACACCTACTTATGACACTGGCAATACATAAATAATTCATTACTTTTTAACATTATATCAATAACAAAAATTATCCTAACATTACATTCTCATTATTTTATTATACATATTATTTTTAGACAACCAACTTAGATGTAATGATATATGAATTAAAATTGGGTAACTTCATGCTATTTCAGAGGTTAATAATACATTTGGCTTTAGCGTTTTAAAGGCACTTCTTTCTAAATCTGTTAGAGTGTTAACAGAAATGAATATGCATTAAAATAAGCAGGGAGAAAAAGCTACTCTGCATAAGAGTCATGATGATGGGTTTAGTTACCATGAAATGGGTAAATCAGTTATTGTCATTCCTGTATTTTCACTCACATTTAGATGTCATTTATAATGTAGTGTATTTTCCCTCTTTTGTTTGAATACAAAAAGCATTTAATCTCATATTTAGATAATTTTCAAGCTACGCAACTTATAAGAAAGAAAATCAAATATATTCTTATTCCAAATTCTGTGTCCAAGGTCTCCAAATTCAAATAGCAAAACTGCATTTTAACTATAACATTGAATAATTAAATTAAGGTTAAATGATGGCAATGCTGTAAATATATTTATACTCAGCAGTGACAAAATCTTAAGTTTTTTTTTTTTTTTTTTTTAATTTTACTGCAGAATTAGGCTTGTTGCATCTTTGAACTCTGGATCCAGTCTATTAATGAGAAAGAGCATTTCTTTCATACTTTATTTTTATTTATTTGCAAGCAGAAATAGAGTGAGAGAGGGAGGGAGAGAGAGAAAGAAAAAGAAAGAGATTAAGTTGGCATGCCAGTGCCTCTGGCCACTTTGTGAGTCTGGTTTTATGTGTAAGGTCATGAGCCTTAGCAGTATAAAGCCTGCTCTTGTCTGGCCAAATGTATATATTATTCCCACCACGCTGCCCTGAAAGCACTATGTTTAATGTTGATATTCACATATTAATGCTACTTTTGGTTACTTTTGGTTAGATGGAGATGACCACTCTTTTGCTGAGATGGATGAGATGACCACTCTGATGACCCAAAAGGGGGCAGAAAGGATGTAGTGCTGATGAAGAATGGATGAAGGAAATTGTCCAGCACTTTCTCTGTCACACCCTCCAAGGCTCAGGGTCCATTGTGGAAAAGACCCTTATGAAAGGATGATGAGCCAAAAGATGGATAGAATGCACTAATGGGCAGGTCAAGCCTTGAGTGACTTTGCAGTGCCTAGCTGTTAACCTGGATGAGGGACAAGCAGACACAAAGAAGAAAGCCTTGCTTCCACACCAGTCAAGGCTTTATTATTATTATTCATACAGAGGTATATATAGGGGAGGCAGGAAGAGGGCAAATAGGATTTTATGGCTATAGGGGAGGCGGGAAGAAGGCACATGGGATTTATGACTGCCTAATGGATTTTATGGCTACCAGAGGGTCGGGGGTCTCTTGAGTGATAGGCCTCAAGAATGTCTGTTGAGATTACAGGCAGGGCAGATTTACATCAGTCCTGTTTGTTTAAGATACACATCTTTAGGTTACATTCTTGTTCTTATCAAAGCAGGCTTTTTGGGAAGGCTTGGTAAATTTCACAGGAACTCAGGAAGCTGAAATCTTAACACAAAGAGTGGAGGCTTCTTCCTCCAAATGGTTGCAGTTTGGCTCAGTGGTCTCCAACATCTCCTCCCTTCTTTTATACAAGACAGGGGGAGGCCCGCAGTCAAGCGGTGGGCTTTAACCAAGTGGGGGAGAAGTGACCTGGCTCCTCCCGTGGGTCATTTTTATTGCCCACAGATTTGGCCCTTGGTACCTTTTGGGGAGGGGAGGCAGGGCCTATATAATTATTATGTATGGTACCAACCTCCATGCAAGTCAGGTTTTCTCTCAGGGAATTCAGATGTGGTCAGTAAGACCTTCCCTTGTGTTTTCCACACCCACATTGGTACCCATCCCCCTAGGGGGTGCATAAGTCTGAATGCTTACGCGGTTCCCAGAGGCTTGGAGTATTAAACCTTGGCCAACATGCCTAGAATGATTATAAAAGGTAAACAAATCTACAGGGTTTACAGTGGCTATAGGGTTTACAGAGACTATATGTTTTACAGACATTAGGTTTTACAGAAACTATAGGTTTTAAAAAGAAAACAAATTTACAGGGTTTACATTCATTGTTAGGGGAAGGCCTCAGCGGGAGTCAGGTCCTCAGTCGCGATTCCTCAGCTTGCCAGCTCCAGTCTGTGATAGTGGACCTGTTGAGCTGCTGGAACACTTGAGCTCTGGAAGCTGGAGTACCAGGACTCAGTCCTTCTGATTGGCATAATTAAGTCAGGAGAACACATGACAATAAAGACTACATTGGAGGAGTAATCTGTAGCTGTATCCTTTTTAGAATTAATACAATTGGTGATAATATACCAGGTACAACTAAGAGTAAATTTCATTAGGTGATTGACCCACCTGGGCCTAAGTACAAAAGGATAAGGGAGGGGCAGACACGTGCAAAACTTAAAATAATTTTTTTTTTTAGAGTACTTTTTATAATTTTGTTTGAGGCCACCTTTGGGACCCAAGATGGGCTGTATCTCTGATTATTTATTTTCTTGGGGACCCAACTGTAATCATAAATTATATTTATTTTGGTATATACTGAAGAACCAAAAAAAGAAATCAATTAACCTGTTACATTCAGTCTCTGTAACACTGTTTGCTTGCCTGACTCAGGCACAGCCACCTCTGTATGTTGAAACAAGTTGCAATTGCATTGCTGAAATAAGCCTCCTGGAAATTTTTAGTTTATTATTTCTCTAAATTACTGTTGTAAACCAAGTTAAAGTTTTTTTTTTTTTTTTAGAAGACATCATTTATTAGCCAGATGACAGTACTGTCATTATAGAATCAGACATTTATTCAACCCAGGCCTAACTAGCTAAGGAATGTGTTGACCTCTAACTCTGTAATCTATGTTTGCCCAGCAGTAAATTTCCCCTGCTTAAGCTGAATGAGAATCTGAGAAAGAAACTGCTTGGGAGATACTTAAGGCATCAAAAAATCTTTTGCAGCCTTAACAGGATCACCAAAAGACAAATGACTATATGAAATAACAGATATTTTCTTTTTGTAAACCTTGTAAATTTATGTTAAGATTATTAAGATTTTAAATACCCCAAATATGATTTTTAACCTTTTACCATATAGTAGCAGTCCCATTGTAGGATAAAGGAGTAATGCTCATGACAGAACAATTGCTTTTGAACCACCAGATTGACAACCTGCCTTTTTAATACATAACAGCATTTTTTAGAGCATCTATCCTGACTGACAGCTTTTAATCAATATCTATCTGTGAAGAAAAAGTTTGAGAAAAATTTTAATCAGTCCAATAACATAGCTTTTGGGAGTTTTATACCTGTAGGACCTTTTAGAGATACTCAGCCATGGGGGCCTCTGGTTTTTATAACAGACAAATTTTGTAAACCATTTATTGACCTGAGATGTAACTCATTAATTGACCTGAGATGTAATTCCCAGTTCCCATTCCCTCCCCACACAAGAATTGGGACCGAGGCTTCAGCGGTGGGCTGCCAACACCTGTGAAGAAAGGAGTGAAAAAGGGTGGGGTTAATTAAATTTTTCAGGTCACGATGTATGGGATCTGGTCTGGATGTCTGTTCCTAGGACAGAAAACATTCTTTTTAATATTTGAATGAAAGGGTGTCCTCTGATAGCCATTGAGGAACAGAAATAGATACTCCATTTTTCTGAGCGATGTCCTTGATTTTTGTCCTAAAGAGGGGGAAGGGAACTGTCCCATGTTATTAAGTCAAGGGAGAAGCGTCCGTCCATAGGGAAACAACATACAGACACACAAATATGACAGAAACATATAGGGCCCAATAACACAGACACACGAATATGACAGAAACATAGGGGCCCAATAACACAGACACACGAATATGACAGAAACATAGGGCCCAAGAAAAGCTTTAAAAAAAGGAAAGAAAGAGAGAGAGAGAGAGAGCTCAGATACTTACCAGACCGGTCTGAGAAGAATTTTTCGAGTCTCAGTCTTGGGTTTGCTTGGGTTTCTCAGTCAGGGAATCAAAGGAAGTGTCAAGTCCCCACACGAGTGTTTGGGGACCCCAGGGTTGTGACATTTACCAGAATCATAACAAAGGCAGTTATGTTATCAGGAGCACATAGTTGGATAGGAAACAATTATTACAGGCAATGGAGGGAGATGTTAGGCATTTTTTGTATATTAGTTATATTAACCATGTGAGAGAAATAAATTTAATGAACCAATTTTAACCTTAAGATATAGTTAAAATGTTGACAAATAGGAACTTAATTAACTTTATTGGGTACTCTAAATTTAGTCTTTTTAACCATCATCATGACCAGATTAATATCAACAAGCTAAAGTTTTAAGTTTACAAATTGAATACCATAGTAACTTGCTATCAGCTGGAGCCATGTTTTTATTAGTTTGATGTAAGCCCTAGGTTAATAATCACTTTATTGTATCTAAAAAGATCTGTAATCTGGTTAAGTGTTTTATCTTTAACTTTTTGTTTAAGTTTACTTAATATCTACAGTTACATATTTTTATTTTACAAATTATGTAACCACTTTGTAATAATCTTTTCATTAGTCACCAACATTTAAAGTTTTTTTTTCTTCAGTTTATTTTTAATCGGTTTATTTTATTATTACCAATGAAAACTTTTATTGTTTTTACAATTAGGCTATAAAAAAAAAGGCCTTATATCTTTAAAGAGTAGATCAGACTTGACTTTTGATATACATTTAAATTATGAAAGTAGATTTGAACATTATAAAAAAAATTTTTTTTTTTGACGAATTTAGTATTAAGCACATATTTAAATTTAAATATAATTCTTGAAACTGTTTTTTTTTTTTTTGTTTGTTTGTTAGTAGTCCCAGAAAAAGCATAGAGAGGCAAAAGTGAACTTAAAACAGTTGTAAATACTTATAAGAAGTCTATATTTACTTATAATAGTTTGGTATTTATCCATACTTTGAAATTTTGTTAGTAGTCCCAGAAAAAGCATAGAGAGGCAAAAGTGAACTTAAAACAGTTGTAAATACTTATAAGAAGTCTATATCTACTTATAATAATTTGGCATTTATCCATATTTTTTGAAATTTTGTTAGTAGTCCCAGAAAATCTACTTATAATAATTTGGCATTTAGAGAGGCAAAAGTGAACAGCTTAAAAACAGTTGTAAATACTTATAAGAAGTCTATATCTACTTATAATAATTTGGCATTTATCCATATTTTGAAATTTTGTTAGTAGTACCAGAAAAGCATAGAGAGGCAAAAGTGAGCTTAAAACAGTTGTAATAAGAAGTCTTATCTAATAATAAGTCTATATCTATTAATAAGTCCCAAAAAAGCATGGCATTTACCCATATTTTGAAATTTTGTTAGTAGTCCCAGAAAAGTAGTCCCATAGACAGACAAAATAAGCTTAAAACAGTTGTAATACTTATAAGAAGTCTATATCTAATAATAATTTGGTATTTACCCATATTTAGAAATTTTGTTAGTAGTCCCAAAAAAGCATAATTTAAAACAGTTGTATTTATAAGAAGTCTATATTTTATAATAATTTGAAATATTTAGAAATTTTGTTAGTAGTCCCAGAAAAGTATAGAGAGACAAAAGTGAACTTAAAATAGTTGTAAATACTTATAAGAAGTCCATATCTACTTATAATAATTTGTTAGCATTTACCCATATTTTGAAATTTTGTTAGTAGTCCCAGAAAAGTAGTACCAGAAAAGCATAGAGAGGCAAAAGTGAGCTTAAAACAGTTGTAATACTTATAAGAAGTCTATATCTACTTATAATAATTTGGCATTTATCCATATTTTGAAATTTTGTTAGTAGTCCCAGAAAAGTATAGAGAGGCAAAAGAGCTTAGAAAAAGTGAACTTAAAACAGTTGTAATCCATATTTAGAAATTTTGTAAGAAAAGTATAGATATCTACTTATAATAGTTTGGTATTTACCCATTTATTTACTTATAATTTTGTTTATCCATATTTTGTTTTGTTAGTAGTCCCAGAAAAGCATAGAGAGGCAAAATAAGCTTAAAACAGTTGTAAAGAAGTCCATATCTATTTGAGACTGTTTTTTTTTTTTTTGTTGTTGTTGTTGTTGTTGTTAGAAGTTCCTAAACTCTGCAAGCCAGTGAAGCTAAGAAAGAGCCCCCTTTTTTTTTTTTTTTTTTTTTTTTTTCCTTGTTTACCTTGCTGGAGGCCGCCTGAGCCCAGGTGGGGTAGGCACGCCCCTGGAGTCTGGGCTTGTTTTAGCTTTTGGAGAAAGGGGAAGGGGCTTATCTGATTGAGACTGAAGGATGTTATTAATCAGGTTTCAATAAGAGAACAAGAAATTTTTAAACAATCACCCATGGTTCCATTGATAGTGTCTTTTTGGGAACCATGGACATTTTTAAGAGAGCAAGAAATTTAATTTGGCCCTAGAATAATAAACAATTGCAGTTTAACGCTGAAAAGAAAAGCCTGCAGGAGGCCTGAGCCTGGCCCCAGGTGTGAGCTTTTGTCTTTGTTGTTGCCTGTGGTTTTTGAGCAGCTCTGCCAGATCTGCCAGCTTGTCACAGCTCAAGCTAACAGCCACATTTTGATGAAGGCTAGTGTTCCTCACGATAGAGAAAGTTTGGAAATGCGTTAAGACCAAAGGGCAATATTCCTGGGCCATAAATAGCCCGGGGGATTTCCCGGTGGTCCCAAACGCAAGCCTGACCGCAAGTTTAAGAGTCCGGCAGTCGCCCTAAAGGCTTTTACTGGCCGATGCGTGACCGGTTTGTAAAATGTAAAGAGGAATAGATAGAAGGTTTATTGCCAACACCCGATCGGGCAGTCGAGATTTGAACAATGAGCTCGGGGCCTTCAGTCAATGCCAGAGAGTAGCCCTGGCCTAGAGACTTCAGTTGCCCTGTCGCCTTGATTCAATTCCACGCGAAGGCTTTAAACCGAAAACAAAGAAGGAAATAAGAAGACAGCGTCTGAGAGGGGAGATCTGTCTTTATCTTTGAGATGGAAAAAGTCTGTTTTTCTTTACATTACACCTCTCCTAATTCCTCAGTGGGGAGGCTAGCCTCCGCGGGCTTAGTAAAAATCGTTTCTCTGATGGAGAAACGGACAGCTTATTTTTCCTTTACATTATCTCTCGCCTGACCCGTCAGTGGCAAATATTACCTTCTCACTGGGGGGGCAGCCCCTGGGCTTGTAGTATTTAGTCTTTCTCTGATGGAGAAAGGGAGTTTGTCTTTCGCTAACTGGGGAAACAAACTCTGCCTAGTTTTTTAATGGCGAGACAACCATATGAAACTTCGCCTAAGTCCGTCAATAAAGAGACAATTTCTTCATTGGGGAGGCAGCCCACCCTGAGCCTGTAAATCCTAAGGGGAGGATGTCCCCAAAGGATCACCCGATTTTCTTTGTGCCTTGAGGTTCATAAACTATGAACAAATATGGCTTGTCCCGAGACATTCGTCGCTATTCTTACCTTACCCAGGTCTGTATTACAGGCGGGCTTTCCTGCAGTGACCCACTGTGGATCTTCACTCACCAACGAGGTGGCGATCCAATGCTGAAGAGACGGCCGTCCTTCCTTGCGACGTCCAAGTCAGTCCTCGTACCTCAAGCCCCACGTCTGGGCGCCACTTGCCCCGGCCGGCGGGGTTCAACAGGGGCTCGAGGGGAGGCTGTTAACCTGGATGAGGGACAAGCAGACACAAAGAAGAAAGCCTTGCTTCCACACCAGTCAAGGCTTTATTATTATTATTCATACAGAGGTATATATAGGGGAGGCAGGAAGAGGGCAAATAGGATTTTATGGCTATAGGGGAGGCGGGAAGAAGGCACATGGGATTTATGACTGCCTAATGGATTTTATGGCTACCAGAGGGTCGGGGGTCTCTTGAGTGATAGGCCTCAAGAATGTCTGTTGAGATTACAGGCAGGGCAGATTTACATCAGTCCTGTTTGTTTAAGATACACATCTTTAGGTTACATTCTTGTTCTTATCAAAGCAGGCTTTTTGGGAAGGCTTGGTAAATTTCACAGGAACTCAGGAAGCTGAAATCTTAACACAAAGAGTGGAGGCTTCTTCCTCCAAATGGTTGCAGTTTGGCTCAGTGGTCTCCAACAGATATGATGGAGAGTGGACTTCTGAAGAGGAATGGGAGGATATCATGGTTTATTGTCTCTATGTTTAGAAATTGTCAATAATAAAAAATGAAAAAAAAAAAAAAAGAATGTCAAATCCGACCATCCATCAGATTTAACATATATTTTACCCTAACATGGATGGTGCAATTATCCCTTCCAATGCAAGCCTATGTACCAGGCTTATTTGGCAGGTATACTGACTTGGTGTAACCCATTACCGTTCTGGATGGCTTTGATGTCAGCTATGCTGCACAGCAGCTTGGGCCCCTCTTTGCTGTGCTGTGGGCTCAGGAAGGCTGGCTGGGTCTGAGGATCACTGCTCTGATCATGCAGGGTGCTGTGTAGATGAGTTCCCTTCCCCAGGTCTCTGGTGCTTCCTGGTGATTGGGCTGGTGGTGGGGGAGGGGAGGCTGTGGATGGATGCTGTAGTCTGCCAGCTGGTCCACGTGTTCCTCTTCCTCACAAGCCATTCCTTCCACTTTTCTTGAGCTTGCAAGGAGGCCAGTGTGAGTGGATAATCCTCTTACCTGGCTTTAAAATCCTGCAGCTCAGGCTGAGCCTGGTGGCTGTGGCCATGTGGAACTCATTGCTGCTGCTGGACCCACTTCTGCCTGCTTCTGTGGGCTCTATGTGCTCTGGATCTCTCCTACTTCTCTGCTGTGGTTGACAAGTTACCATACACCTCACTTTTTAGCAGGAGAGTGTATTTTGCTGTTTTTTTATTTTTATTTTTTGCTTTTTCTCCCCTAGGCTGTGTGGTTCCTATGCTGCCATCTTAACCAGAAGTCTGACTTATATTTTTTAGGCATGCCGTAACGTATCTCAGGCTGGCTTTAAACTGACTACAAACCTGAGGATGATCATGATCTTATCATCCTGCCTCTGCCTTCCAAGTCCAAGGATTACAGCTGAGAACCACCAAGCGTGGCTTAGGTTGGTTAAGTGCTAGAGATTCAACCAATCAATTTGTGCATACCAGGCAAGCAGTATACAATGTTAACTACAACTCTAGCCCATGAATTTTACTTCTTAAAAATATCTTTCATGTGTTTGTTTCTTTGTACAGTTGGTACCAGTGAGCTATTCTACACATTGAGGTTATTTCTTTATTAGTTGATTGAAATATGCTCCTAATGGAGTTATCATAATTCTTCCTGTCCCGTCTTAATCCACGTTCCTAGTGAAGAATGATTAATCATTCAAGTAAATAAAATCAGACTTTGACCTATGTACTTACGTAAATGGGGATGTCTGGCCTTTCTCTATCTGGTAGAGCTTCTGTACTGCTTTGTTTGATTTACAGCCACAGTAGGCTTTGTGAAGTCCTCACCCTTTGGTTTTGAGTCTGGTCTATGTAAAAAGTATTTTATAATTTTCTGTTTATTATATTAACTTTGACAGCAATCATATTTTCTTCAGTGAAGCATTTTTGAAACTCATTGAACTTCCTTTAGATCAGTATATTCTCTCAAAACACTTATCATTGTTTATACTTATATTAATGTGTACAAAGATACCATTAATAGCTACCCTTATTTTAGGATAAGGAGTCCATGAAGATGAATTTTGCAAAATTTGGACATTACTGGATAATCATAGTATAATTCAAATCTAAAATATCAATACATAATTATGTGGTAGTAGCAACCTCCCCTTTAATGAGTTTGTGTGTGTGTGTGTGTGTTAGTAAATACAACTCTAAACAAAAATCTGAGTATCTGAACTATTATTTACATTTTATATGAGAACAAAGTTAAGGAAAGAAATGAAATTTTGGAGATAACCCAGTCAGTAAATGGAATAATTGAGTGTTGTACTAAAGCTCCAAAATTCTGCATTACGATGTGTGCTGTTAATATTCTACATCACAGTAGACAATTACAAAACATACAGCTAATGAATAACTGACCTCCTTCTTAAGATCATCAAATCCACCATGAAATAAATATTCAACCCTACTGGAATATTCCAGATTGAACTTTGCATAATGTTTCCCATATAAAGTTAAAGTTGGATGATACCAAGCAAATATACTCTCAAATTTAGTGAAAATCCATTTGCTATCTTTTAAACTAATATACTATTGCAAAACAAAGAGGTAGTTGTAATTATATTAGTTATGTCCAAAATTATATAGCTCATGTATGTAGGATAAATTTGTTATCAAGTATTTGATTGTTTATTACAAAGTACATAACATTCAAATGCTTAAAGACTTTATTAATGTTTTTATACAAAAGTTAACTTCATAGTTCACTTGCTGATTGTTGAAAGGCTGATCTGGCTACATTCTGTTTAACCTGTTATTTTAGGCCATGTTTCTTCACACAGAGTAAACCAACTGTGAGACAAGCCCCAGTATTTATAGACTTAAATGAGAATAAATTATTACTCTTCATTCCATGTATTCTGTTTTATTGAGAGAAAGAGAAAATATAACAAGTCTGTTTGTTATGTGTACATAAAGAGAGAAACAGTGCTTATAGCAGATTTTCAGGACTGACAACATTAGGACACTTGATTGATTTAAAGACCAATTCTCTTTCTCTCTTGGTACAATTGTTGAGTCCTAAGAGTTGTTATTTGACTATCCTGGGGATATTTATTTGTAAGTGGTTGTACAAGATATGTTAGGTGAGATTCTGCAAATGAAGAGTGAGGAACCATTGAAAAAATAAAATAAGAAATGTTAATCTTTGTAAGAATGTGAAGGTATGATAATATGTTTGGGGAAAATCACCTTTCCCTGAATGATGAAGGACAGTCAAAATACCTGGCAAACTATGAGAAGTTCATGGTTCTCTTTAAGAAAAATTATTTTTAGAAAGATGGTGAATGCAGATATGGATAAGGAAGTTTGTTTTTAACAAAAAAGCATATAAGCAGCTATTAAGAAAGAAATCATGAAATCACTAAGAATGTTATATTATGGCCCAAAATAAAAGGAAACAAAAAGAAATAGGTTAATTTGCCATAAATGGCTAGTGAAGGATAAAAAGCATTAAAAAAAATGAGAATAATATATTTGTCTCAGTCTTACAGTCCCATAAAACTAACTTGGGGCCTGGAGAGATGGCTTAGCAGTTAAGGTGCTTGCTTGCAAAGCTCAAGGACCTAGGTTTGATCCCCAGTACCCATGTAAGCCAGATACAAAGATGGCACATGTGTCTGGAGTTTGTTTGCAGTGGCTGGAGGCCCTGGCATGCCCATTTTGTGCCTCTCAATCTCTCTCTCTCACACACACACACTTGGTTTTTCTCTCTCTCTCATAAATAAATAAATAGATAAATTATTTAAAAAACTAACTTGGAATTTATCCCTAAAATATTCCTCTTTTAGGATTGGAAGAGATAGCAGAACAGAATTTTGTCTTAGGAGTCTCAGAGGCGATAATGACTCTTTCTAATAGCCCACATACAGTGTTGCTATAAAATCCTGCTGAACTGCTTGGTAGTCTATTCTGTTTTCATATCACTGATGGAAGACTTTTGGTCACTTACTGGAAATGTTTCTTTGCCTTCTCGCCTCATTAATGTTTTAAAAATAATAGTTTTTTCACATGTATGTGTGAGCACCAGGACCTCTTTCCATTGCATATGAACACCAGATGCTTGTGCCACTGTTTTGCAACTGGGTTACATGAGTGGTTGGGAAATGAGCCCCAGCCTTTAGTGAGTGCCTTAAACCATGTGGCCATCTTCCCAGGCCATTCTTGCTTCTTATCAGTCTTACACCCTCTTATTATACCATAGAAAATACCTGTAACCTTGTATATAAAACACAATAAAAGGGAATATGAGTTTTATAGCTGATGCTCAGATTGAAATTTTTGGATTTAAATTGAGATGTTTTTATAATATATCTCCGTGAATTCTTGCATGATTCACAATGTCTTAGTATCCTAGTTCCTAAGTAGTTGTCTTAGCTGCTCTGGTAATGTGTTGCCATATTCTCAGATTATTTATTTTTCACTTTTTACTTCAGTATCCATCATACTTGCTCCAACATTCCACAGAATGTCTTTAACTCTAGGAATAAAACTGCCTCTCTGATCCAACCGGGAAAAGTATATGCAGCCTGTAAGACTGACTCATCTCACTATATTCTTTAATCATATGTCTTTGTCTTTATATATTCACTCCATTTTCTTATAACTTGTCATAAAGCTTTCCTCTTTCTTTCTGTTCACTAATCTTTTAAAAATATTTTATTTATTTGCAAGGAGAAAGAGAGAGATACATATAGAAAGATATATAGAGAGAACACACCTAGCCTCTTGCCATAGCAAAGGAACTCCAGACACTTGAAATACTTTGTAAGTCTGGTTTTACAGGGGTACTGGGGAATTGATCCTGGGCCATCAGGTTTTGCAGCCAAGGGCCTTTAACCAATGAGCCATCTCTATAGCTCTTGTTCACCAATCTTTTGCTTACATCTGTTTTAACTTAGACTAGTTGAACTAATTAAATGCATAGATCACAGTCATGAACAAATTCCTCCTGATTTCCAAGACTGTACCCATTGTGTAATTTAGGGTAAGTTACTTATTGTTTTCAATATCATATTATGTCTACAGTAGTGAAATTAATAGGCCTATTAAGATTACTGAATTTAATTTAGATCTATCAGGAAATACCATTGATAGCATAGTAGGATTGTTTGCCATTTTTACTGTTATTACTCATGTTGAATTTTAAACAATTAATATGGATTCTATTAATAATCAAAATAATTTTAATAGTTGTTAATGGTATGCCTATCATTGTTATAAATGATATGATATGTCTACCATTGTTGTAAGTGATGCATCATAATTGACTTTTTCACTAGTACTTATGGGTTGTATTCTGTCATCAAGCTGATTTCACAGGTATGGAATCTACAGTATGGTGACACTGTTTTGGGGAATGCCAAGGCAAAACTTAATATACTTATCATTTATACTGTAATAGCTGTGTATTTCTGTAATGATAGATAAATATATTGGCTTTTTAGGGAATGAGTGATGACATTAATGTATACTATAAATGGAGCCTATTATCAGGCTAGGCTCTAAACTTAGGTCTAAATAGAAATTTAGGAAATACAAATATCTTATTTTCAACCATTTTCTGAGGTATAGTTTATATGTTACTATTGAAAAAAATAAGTTTATTGGAACTTTACTTTTTCAAGAGATATATTCTATGAAAGATTCTACAGTGAGAAAATGCATGAAAGTTTAATTATTTTCCACAAATTCAATTCATCCATCTAACTTTGAAAATGTTGGTCAATATGGTGTGTATTTTTCTTTCTTGTTTGTATTAAAGTTAGCTTTGCTCAATTTATTTCAATTATTGTTCTAAATTCCCTTTTGAATCTGAGAATATGTAAAAGAAATTCTTAATTTTCTCTACAGCACTTAAAAACCATCAAAACATTGTGATCTAAAACTATATTCTTACTTATACATGCCATTTATGATCTCTTATAGTAGACATTTGCAGAATTAGATTATACTAGCACATGTAAGTATAGAAATTTGGTGGGGGGGGGATGAGGAAAACAATTCATCTAAGGCTCATTCACTGATTAAGCAAAATATGCAAGGAATGATCTAACAATTTAATTTTTACAAACCAATTATTCCTATGCTGTCTTCTATATAAATTATAATGTTAGAAACTGTATTATCTTTGCTCCCTATATACATATATATATTTGTGTGTGCGTGTGTCATTTTTAATTTTTACCAACTTCATCACAATTATTGTCCACAAAACCCTGTGTACCTTGAATATTGGTATTCCTGTTACAGACATAAACATTTAGAGGCCAGGAAAATCCCAACATTGCCTAAAGGCCTCAAACTATTAAATTGTCAAAGCCAAAATATGATCCTGAAAGAGAAACAACAGAAAGCTAGCTTCTTTTAGGCAGGTTCATGAGGGGGCAGGATTCCCAAGAGGAAACCAGAAGATTCCAGTGTGCTTTGGCAGGCATGGAACTCCTGCCTTGTCCAGTTTTATCCACAGAGGCTGCAGCGCCCCCTGCTGCCTCCACAGTCTAGAACACTATCTAAGGTGAGCTGGCCTTTGGGGTCAGCACCTTTGAATTTACAAACTAACCCGGCATTCCTTTAATATACCTGAGTCTGAGGAAAGAATCCATTTGTAAAGCCTTGTCCCTGCTGTCCCCACCTCTCTGCCTGTGATCTCGGAACACACATAAGTCTGGTCCTCCTCTGTCAGGCGTGGCGGGGTAGGGGAGACCAGTGTTTCTTGGCCTATGTAGTTTTTTCTTTGCCTCTATCTGCCTTATGCCTTGGGGTAACTTCTCATTTATTTATGTGTATGACTTTTCTCCAATCTCTGACTCTACCACGTATATATTTTCTCTAGAATTCTAGATCTACTACATCGGTGTTTCCTCTAAACTCTGGGCTTGCAACCTGTGTACTATGTCAAAACTCAGGGGTGGGTGGCAGAGATGGCTTAGTGGTTAAGGCACTTGTCTGTGAAGCCTAAGGACCCAGGTGCAATTCCTCAGGACCCATGTAAGCCAGGTGCATAAGGTGGTACATGTGTCTGGAGTTGATTTGCAGTGGTTAGAGGCCCTGCTGTACCCATTCTCTCTCCCCCTCCCTTTCTTTATCTCTATCTCATAAATAAATAGATAGATAGATAGATAGATAGATAGATAGATAGATAGATAGATAGATACTCAAGGTAACCAAGGGTTACTTCCCATTTCTCATCTGCATTTTCCTTGTCTGTGCTTTAATACTTTCCCAATGCTATTCTTCCTTAAGCCATCACCACTTGCTCTCTTAACTTTCTTCCATAGGGAGACTGTGGGCAGATGCTGTGCCTCCCACATAAGCATATGTTTCTTCTAAGTCTCCCTACACAAGCTCTCAGATACTATTATCTTCCACGTGTTTGTGACTGTGCTCCAACTTCTTCCTAGACCTCAGTGTCTCTTAAATGAACCTCACGACCATGCTGTGCCTTCCACACAAGTGCATGTTTCTTTTAAATCTCTCTACATAGCTCCTACGTCCTATCTTCCATGTGTTTGTGACTCTGCTCCGGACTTTTCTTAGATCGCAGCTTCCCTTAAATGAACTTCTCAATTCCACTATTCATGATTTCTCCCTAAATAACCTCAATAATACATAGTTTGTCCTTCTTGAATCTATTTTTATCAATTCATTGTTAACATAGGAGAAAGACCCAAAATTGGGGTTCATAAGTTTGAGAGAACCCTCCTGAACCCCCAAATCATGCATCCATCCCAAATAAAATTTGACTGAATAACAACAGAGCTTGTCTACTGAAAAATTTGGGGGCCTACCATTTAGTCAAAGTTGAGTAAAATATGCATTATTTTCTCACAGAGGAGACAGAAATAGTATACTATGAAATCATAGGTAATATAGTTCCTAAGCAATCCAATAAAGGTGTCCTGGTATCTGCACTGTCACATGTGCGGCACTGGGATTGATGAGTTGGGCAGGAGGAACCATACTCAGGCAGTTTCGTCACCATCACAATTCCCTAATGGCAGTTAGCGTTATTTCTTGGTGGTGGTGGTGGGGGGTGTTGAGGCAGTTTAGGGGTAACAGGGTCTCTCAAAAGGAAAAGTAAGGATGCCCTTGAGCCTGGCCTTGCAGTCTTTACAGAAGTGTCTGGCTTCTCCTTATCTTTTGATGCCTAAAGGAGTTCCTTAGTTCTGTTCCTCTTTAAATTCAATCTGTATCCCTCCCAAGGAAGAAGTTCCCAAGACCTGTTTTCCCTTAACCTCAACTTCAGTCTCTCTCCTTTCCTGCAATTAAGACTCGTGAAAGGATTAAACCTGAACTGGGCTTTGGGGCTGCTTTAGTCAGTCCCTGTCCAATTCCTAGAAAAGGCTCCAAACTGGCTCTCCAGGAGGGTATTAGCCTACTTCTGCCTTTTCAGGGGAAAGCTTTCTCTGTACTTTCTCTACTTTCCTTCAGTTAAGTGCTTTAAGTTCTATATATACTCTAATAAAATCTTTATAAGTCTTAATATAAAAAGCCATATCAGTTCCATCATTCGTTCCCACTAAAGTGTATTTCGCAAAGACTGCAAATCTCCACAAACCTCCAGACTGGAGAAACCTTAACACCTTTACATGCAATGAATTGCTGCCCTGGCTCACTGTGAGTTCAAATGCTGACAGCTTTCCAGGGATGCAGTAGCATCATCCTTTCCATTCCAGTATAAAGCGTCCCAATCTGTGGACTGCTGATGCTTGCCATCCATCTGTAGGACATTTTCCCACCACTGATTCAATAGATAAGAAATTGTACATCCACTAGAACTTAGGTGTTCTTTTACTTCATGGAAAATTAATTAGGAAAATAATATCTT
Source organism: Orientallactaga sibirica (assembly GCA_036365145.1). Lineage (NCBI taxonomy): Eukaryota > Metazoa > Chordata > Mammalia > Rodentia > Dipodidae > Orientallactaga > Orientallactaga sibirica. Next base: position 5,244,675 of record JAEOAD010000043.1, on the reverse strand, counting down.
TTGGGCAGTTATTATGTTTGTGTATAGAGAGAAATATGTAAATATTTAAGAACATTTCACAGAACAGTAACCACAATAAAGGATATTAAAATAAATGAGGTAAACTGACTGTGAGCCTGACTGAAGAACGCATATCGGTCAATTAAATGACATCTACTTAGGAATTATTTATAGATAACAGAAAAACTTTTTTTTCTCTTTTCAGGTTGGAAAGTTTTCATTGGAGGGAAAAAATGACAGAATGGTTTGCATGACAATATGAACTAGTGTGGCTGAAAAGAAATAAATGTGTTTGGATGATTTCTTGAAGGTAAATGTGGAAAGTGAATATTACCACAAATTTAATGCCATACGAGCCTCTAAAATACAACTTTACTACCAGCTGAAGTTAAGGCATAGCTTCTAAAAGACCTAAGGGAAAAGTATTGAACTTAGAATGAAGAAATTTGTTTCATTTTTCTGTTTTTAAAATTTTAGTTATTTTTATTGACAACTTCTATTCTTACAGACATTAAACCACGATTTTTCCCTCCCCACCCTTTTTCCCCTTCACAACTCCATTCTCCATCATATCCCCTCCCTCTCTCCATTAGCCTCTCTATTTTGATTGCATCACCCTTTGCTCCTATTATGAGGGTCTTGTGAAGGCACTGTGAGGTCATGGATATAGAGGCCAATTACTGTCTGGACAGTGGCATTATAAGGAGTTGTATCCTTCCTTTGACTCTTACATTCTTTCTGCCACCTCTTTCACAATGGCCCCTTTGCCTTGGAGGGTGTGATAGAGATGTTTCAGTGCTGGACACTCCTCCATCCCTTCTTCTCAGCACTATGCTGTCTTTTGGGTCATCCCAGTGGTCATCGCCATCTGAAAAGAGAAGTTTCTATAACCAGAAGTGAGAGTAGCATTAGTATGTGAATATGAACATTAAGTGTAATGCTTTCAGGGCAGATTGGTGGGAATAAGATATACATTTAGCCAGACAAAAGCAGTCTTTATACCCCTAAGGCTCATGACCTCCCCTGCCATAGGTTTTTGATTATTATTTTTTTTTTTTTGTACTAGACATGTATTCCCTCCCATAGAATGGGCCTTTAGTCCAATTAGAGAGCAGTTGGTTTTCATCAGAGCAGACATGCCACTATTGCACACGTTCAGTCATTTGGCCTGTCTGGCCAAACTTGAGGCTTCCAGTGTCCACTGATTTCACCACTAATGACTTCTGTCTCCCATAGGGCTGCATGCAGTGCAACATTTACCAGCTTCCAGTTGGCTGGTCTACAGGGAGAAGGTTTTCTGCTCTGCTTGATTTCTCAGTGACCTTGCCGCTCAGGTAAGAGATGTCTTCAGCAATAGGGTCTTACCATGTGTTTCTCAAGGAAAACCAAGGGCCTTTTGTTCTATTTTTCTGAGGGCACCTTTCATTAATCATCAAGCACACCTTGCAATGCTTGGTCTATATACAAAAAAAAAAAATACATATAAAGCCTGGGTGAGTCGTTTTTGCACAGTGTAGAGGAGGCATTCAGAAATGCTGTAGCTGAGCCACTCTGGCTGCATCCAATAAGATGCACCTCAATAACAGAACATAGTCAAGGCCTATTCACAGTGTATCTCACAATTTCCCTGACTCATTCAAAGCCACCATCAGCAATCTCCATAAAAAATAGTCAAATCTCTGCCACCATACTCACTCTACTATTTCAAGATGCTTCCAGGAGAGCATTTAGAAATATTCTTTACTGCCTGCCCCCTGGAATGGGCTTAACCATTAACATGTTGACAATCAATGGTTCCTTATGACACTTCCATCTTAGACCATTCTAACAAGAGATTTCTTGGTCCCCCACACACCACTGTCTTTAGAAATGAGCCACAACTACTTCCCCTGGTTGACCTGTTCTGAAGAGGAAAGACTGGCTCATTGTGAATGGCAGAATATTCCACTTCAATTTTTGCATGGTGAAATGTCTTTGGGAATGGCAAAGTTTAGGACATACCACCTAAACATTCAGTACCCATTGTACTAAACATTTAAAGCTTAATGAATTTGAGAAATAATACATGCAAGGACGCTTTTGATCTTGCACTGAGCCAGGTCATAAGAACCCTACATGAGAGCTGTCACACACACAGAGGAAAATAACACTGTGATTTCAATAATGGGAAGGGTGCCAGAAGGAAACCAAAAAGCTTTACTATGTTCCCCAAGTTGACCCTATAAGCTCTGTTTTATCAGTTTTCCAGGACTTAGTACTCTGTTTAAAAGTTAGTAAAAAGCACTTAAGTTCACTTTTTTTTCATGAATACTTCAGTTTCCTATATCAGTTTCTCATTTCACACAATGCACACAGTAAATGAATATGGATGATTTTCTCTTGTTCAACTTTGCTCACTTAGAGGGTCCCAGATGAGAGTATAGGAAGGAAGAGACAAATACACAATTTTCCTTCATACTCACATTGAAGAAAATATTAGTGTTTAAACTAATACTGAAATCAACGGGGCAGAAAAAAATTTAGGTTGATGGTTAAATGTAAGTGATGTGGAATGAAAGATATAAAGGAAGGGCATGATGACTATTGTTGATTCAATACATTGAGAAATTTTTCATCTTAGGGTGAAGGTTTTGAATATAAACAGGTAATGAATATAAAGAATAAAATGGTGAGAGAGAGAGAGAGAGAGAGAGAGAGGGAAGGAAAATGATGTAACAATACAGAGAGGTCAACATAATTACCTGATTTAACAGAAAAAGGAAGAGCAGTATGGGTATATAGTATTCAGTATACAGTATATAGTATATAGTTTGCTTGTTCCTCTCAGTTACAATGAGACTGTAAAAGAAACATATACTGTTGAAGTGGATTTTTTTAACAATGTGAATTTTTATACTTTAATACAATTATGCAAATGATTTTATACATACAATTATTGCATTTCATCCAAACAAGTATCTATATTGCATTAAAGCAATGAACTTGAAGATTCCCTATTCAACTTAAGATATCAAGAACTTGAAAAATTTACTGAAAGTGTTGCTTATAAAATAAAATTTAAAAGTTTACAAAATCTAAGAATATTGATTTTACAGGAACAATTTTTTGTCTTAAAATGTATGTGGGAAGTTACTATCTTTCTCGTTATGACAGATATAACTTACTTGAATGCATTTAGCTGGAGAAGCCAATTTACAAAACTATTTCAGTTCCATTTGATGCATTTTTAAATAAATGCATTCAAACCCAGTATGCTCTTTTCTTTTTTGGAATAAAAAGGTTTGTCAACCAGTACTTTGTGGGACAATATAATATGAAAGCCTAATTTTTATATTCTTAAGTATGTTGTATAATATGCCACATATGCTTTTAAATAAAATACCGTTTAAAATGGTCAGATTTTTTAATATGAAAATTATTTCTGATATTCTACATGATCATAATCATGACTGTAAACATAAACTGATGAACATTTTACTTTTCCCTATTAATGCTATTAATAGCATATCAACTCATGGGCAATGGAGAAAACATGGGTGCAGTGAGCTAAATAGGAACACTGCAATATTGTGTCTACAAGGGCTGAAATCGGCATCTCTGATATTCTGTTAATTTTTCATTATTATTTTTTCTTTTACTTACTCAAACTATATGTTCTTTGATGGTTCTTTCATAATTTATGTTTTCCTATCTGTGTTTTATAATGTACCTACCTTTTGTTCTTTAGGCAAAAATCATCTTTATTTTTAATTCCTATTGTTGCAGTCAGGTTTGCATTGCTGGTAGAAATCACCCAACCAAGAGCAGCTTGTGGGAAAAAAAAAAAAAAAGAAAAGAGGTTTATTTTGGCTTACAGGCTCGAGCGGGAAGCTTCATGATGGCAGGGAAAACGATGGCATGAGCAGAGGGTGGACATCACCTCCTGGCCAACATAAGGTGACAATAGCAACAGGAGAATGTGCAAACACTAGCAAGGGGAAACCGGCTATAAAACCCATAAGCCCGCCCCCAACAATACTCTGCCTCTAGGAGGCTTTAATTTCCAGTTGCCATCAGGTGGGGAGACTAGCATGCAGAATACCTAAGTTTATGGGGGACACCTGAATCAAACCACCATACCTATCAATTGTGACTAATTTAAAGGTTTTGTCTGAAGACGCAGCCCTGGAGGAACGTTTTCTGTCAGTTGGCTTGTTTTAAATTTGGTGCTCTTGTCATGGTTTCTTGTTTCTTTGGCATGTTTCCAGATTGTTGGTTTGATTTTTTTTTTTTTTTTTTTTAGAATATGTGCAATGCTTTACTTAGGAATTAAAATAGAATATTTCAGTAAAAATAATTTTCAGTAAAAATGTGTGTGTGTGTGTGTGTGTGTGTGTGTGTGTGTGTGTGTGTATACAGAAACAATTGTAAGCCACACATGAGATATCCAAGGGCTCCTGGACCTTTCAGGATATCATAATAGTTGTTACTAGTTTATTTTTTCCTTATTGCTGCCTATTGACTTAGAGAATATTATCAGGTAACTTTACTACAATTTTCAGTGTGGAGTGATGGAATTCTATGGTATTTTAACAGTCTATTTTTCACCTTTTTAAAATGAACTTGTATTCAACCAGTATAATTTACTGTTTAGACAATATTTGTTGAGACATTCTTTTTTTTTTTAATTTTTTTTCTTTGGATTTTTTTTTTTATTTGGTTTTGTGAGGTAGGGTCTCACTCTGGTCCAGGCTGACCTGGAATTCACTCTGTAGTCTCAGGGTGGCCTTGAAGTCTTGGCGATCCTCCTACCTCTGCCTCCGGAGTGCTGGGATTAAAGGTGTGTGCCACCACGCCCGGCTGTTGTTGGGACATTCTTAAATGGCTTGATGATGTCTCTTAATCCTTTCTTAGAAGATCTTTGTACAAAATAATGACTCCAGAATTTCAGCTCATGTCATCGAGGAAGAAGATTAATTGATTAAAGATGCTTGCTTGCCAATCTTCCCAAGTTCAATTTCATAGCCTCACACCTAAAGCTGGATCCCTGCCTCTAAAGTTTGAAAAGCAACAGAGCATTGCTGAATAAAGTTGTCCAAACATTTGACATTCAATTCCAGAGACAAGAGACCCTGACATGATATCACATGAAAGTGTAGGCAGAGGGAATGAAGTCAACTTTTCACTTGGTCTTTTGTGTGCACCTACAAAGCATTGTCTATACCCAGACTTCCAAATCTACAGACATATGTGAGGGAATTTTTTAAATCCCCTGTGGTCAGGATTGCCTTGTACTTTTTTAAAATTTTACTTACTTGAGAGAGAGAGAGGGAGAGAGAGAGAGAGTGACAATGGGCACACCAGGGACTCTGGTCACTGCAAACAAACTCCAGACACATGTGCTACCATGTGCATATGGCTTACATGGGTACTGGGGAATTGAACCTAGGTTCTTAGTCTTCTCAGGCAAGTGCCTTAACCACTAAGCCATCGATTCAGCCCAAGATTGCCTTTTAAGTATCCGGGTATGCACTTGTTGCCCGATCTGAAATTGGGCCACTCCCTTAGGCATGTCACTGGTAGATGGCTCTTGTTTCAGCAATGCTCTGTTGCTCTTTAAACCTTGGAGGCAGGGATTGCCACATCAGGCTAATCTCTAAACTAAATTCTAAATAAAATATACAAACATCAATTGATAACAAAATTTTGTGTAATGAATTGAAATTTGGTTATCAGAAAGACTATGGGAAATGTGTTCAGTGAAGCTTAAAGCAGGTCATTCTTCTCTGTTGTTTTTGAGATTTGCTAACTTTACACAGCTAACATACTACTGAATTAGGAAGGAAACTAGGATCCAAATACTTCCAAAAGTAATAATCACAGACCTTCTTATATTTAATTGCTTCTGCAGTTTTCTCTTTAATATTTGGTTTAATTTCAGAATTTCTGAATAGTTTTAGGTGGAAGAGTGGTTCATCAATGTTCTTTCTTGGCCTTTCCAGATGTGATTTCATTTCCGATACAGTGCTTAGTAAGAATGAGGCTTTGGTTTTGGTGCTTGGATGGTTAAAAGGAAAAGGAAGTCCATTGATTTTTATTTCAGGTCTTTTCGTTATATCTTAAGTGTATAAAATTAATTAATAATGCATTACCATAAAAAGAAGCAATAAGGAGAAATCAAACAATATATTTTAAAATAATGCATATACTATTTTATGATATTACTGAAATGCATACAGCCTTACAATTTGTGATACAAACATGCTGCAATGGTATTATAAAATGAGCAGCATCTTGAACAGGTTCCCTATGGTGTTCTCTTAAAGCTCTGAGAATGTTTTAAAGGTCAGCATCCAACTGGCTTGTCATTTGATGCATAGGTGACTTGAAATAAATCAAAACAAGGAATAGAAAATATTTTAAATGAGAATTGTATAGTGGAAATCCAACAGAGAAGCCTTTATGCTCTTTAGTCCCCTGAAAATATAAGGGGAGGTAAATGTTTTGAAAAAAAAAAAAATCTGTAGGGTGCTCAAAGATAATACACTACGAAATATAATTTGTAAAACATTTCACAAAAGATTTATATGGTATTCATAATGTATTTCTTTATGTTATGAGCAATTATCCAATGCCTAGGGCATGACTCTAAAAGGAAAAAAGTCCATATAATAAGACCTCCTGTTGTGTTGTTTGAGAAGAGAATTCTGCTGGCACCAGGAAATGAAAGAACAAAGCTGCTTTCTGTTGAAACCTTGAAAAAAAAAAAACTTGACTTCTTAAATTAGTTTGGACTCTTTTCTTCAACGTATCACCATGAGTATAAAGACTTGAAAAATCCTTATGTTGCTGTTTTAAGAAAGCATCTCAATGTTAAGGATGAAAATAGTTCTGGAAGCAAGTCATTCATCCCTTCAATTAAAAGAGGGAAGCAATACACTGAAGCCATAGTTTTGCAATAAATGGTGGTGAAACAAAACAATAATAATCATTATTCATTTTTAGTAAATAAAATATGGTGATCAGATAACTCAGACTTAATATTAGATAAAATATTAGTTTCAAAGTTATAAATATTGCAAACGTAGTACTAACTGTAGCATACAATAAAAATACTGATTCAATTTCCAAACTAAGACTTTCAGTTAAAAGAGTGGATACATTTACTTTTCTATCTTCTATTCTTTCCTTTAGATCTTTCCATATGAATTTCATATAACTGAGCTGCAGCAAACACTGTAATCCATGGCTTGTGACTCACTGAATAACATGAATTCCATAGCTAAGTAGGCACCAGCTCAAGATCTTCAAATGCAAAAGCTTCAAGAAGCAAGAATTCTCTCCTGTGGATGTCTGGCAGTCTTGGAAACATCAGTGTTGCACACATAGAATAAAACTAGATTGCTTTAAGAAGGACAGAAAGTCCTAAAACAGAATGACAGGTGCAAGAAATGAGGATGATTTTCACCTATTCAAGTGCTCCAGTCAAATGAACTGAGCATACATTCATCACATTTCATGGCTTATCTATGTTGAAAACCTCAGTTCATTTTGTGTCTGAATTTACTTCAAAACAGCTTCTTAAAATTAAAATTATCATGATTCTTGCTAATGCAAACATTGTGTGGTGTATCATATGTGGGTATCTCATTGTTTTTTTTTAGTCAACATAAGATAAATGTAAAAAATATTTATTTTAATATTATATATCATTAAGTTTCAATATCCTTCAAATTGGATTATGATATAATACTTATGGCATGATGAAATGGTGACCTTTTCTTAGTTACATTTACCATATTAATAAAATTTAAGTTACTACTGAAATATTCATTCAAAAAAGGAAAGGAAACTATAGGCCTATTTCCCTGATGAACTGAGACACAAAGATCCTGAACAAAAGCCTCACAAACTGAAATCAACAACACATCAAAAGCATTATCCACCTTGATCAAGTAGGCTTCATCCCAGAAATGCAGGGATGGTTCAACATATGGAAATCTGTCCATGTAATACACCACATAAATAAGTTTAGACATAAAAACTACATATCATTTCAATAAATGCAGAAAAGGACTTCAATAAAATACAACATCACTTCATGATCAAAACGCTTGAGAGAATAGTCATGGACAGTTTATATCTCAACATAATAAGGGTTATATATGAAGCACCTAAAATAATACTTAATTGGGAGAGACTTAAGGAATTCCTATTGAGATCAGGAACAAGACAGAGGTGCCAAGTCTCACCTCTGCTCTTCAAAATGGTACTAGAAGTCCTAGCCCAAACAAGAAGATGGGAGAAAGAAATAAAAAGGATACAAATTGGAAAGGAAAAAGTTAAATTAGCCCTATTCACAGAAGACATGATTCTATATATAATTAATCAGAGAACCTCCATCTCAAAACTCTTAAAAGTGATTAATTCCTTTGCAAAGTAGTGGGATACAAATTCAATGCACAAAAATCAGTAGTATCACTTCTACCATTTCTATATGCAAAGGACAAAGATATAGAGAAATAAGTCAGCAACATTGTCTCATTTTCATTAGTGACAAAATATAAAATACTTTGGAATAACACTAACCAGGGATGGGAAAGACTTATATAATGAAAACATAAAAACACTCAAGAAAGAAATTGAGGAGGACTTGAGAAAATGGAAAGACTTCCCATGCTCGTGGATAGGCAGAATTAACATTGTAAAACTGGCAATCTTACCAAAAGCAATATACAGATTTAATGCAATACAAATAAATATCCCAGCATTTTCTTCACAAAGATAGAAAAAAAATGACCTTAAAATTCATATGGAATGACAGCAGGCCTTGGATATCCAATCATATCCTCAGAAAAAGAAACACCACTAGAGGCATCACCATTCCTGATTGAAAGCTGTATTACAAGGCCATAGTAACAAAAACAACATGGTACTGGCATAAAAACAGGATTATAACCAATGGAACAGAATAGAGGATCAGGACTTTAGGTCAAGTTACTACAGCTACTTGATCTTCTACAAAGGCCCTAACAATGTAGACTGGAAAAAAGGCAGCATCTTCCATAAATGGTGCTGGATGTACTGGATAAACATATGCAGGAGAATGAAACTAGACCCACACATCTTGCCATGCACAAATATCAAGCCCAGATGGATCAAAGACCTCAATATAAGACTGGAAACCCTGCTACTACTGGAAGGAAAAATAGGAGGAACTTTCCATGATATAGAACTATTTTCCTGAATTTAAACCAAACCACCAATTATTCTCAACCATCAATTCGAAACTGAGAATTATTGTAAAGATTTATTTTGTTTTATTTATTTGAGAGAGAGAGAGAAAAAGAGGCATCTGGGGAGAGAATGGGCACAATCGGGCTTCTAGCCACTGTAAACAAACTCCAGATACATATGCCACCATGTGCACCCGGCTTACATGGATACTGGGGAATCAAACCTGAGTTCATAGGCATTTTAGGTAAATGATTTAACCACTAAGCCATCTCTCCAACCTGTGAAATCATGTATTCTTTTCTATCACACAGTACCTGTACTCTGGACATAGTCATTCATATGGATATGAAGGTTTGACTTAGGTTTCCCTGAACCTATTGATGACAACCACCTTTTCCTGTGCTTGTTGCCATTGTTATAGATTATTTGGAACAATGTTTACCCGTTCTCTTTATTTTTTTTTAATTGAGTTTTGTGCAATGTTTTTCTCTCTTGTTTTTTATTAGATATGGACATATTTTGTATGTAAACAACACATGTTGGTACCATCCTTTCCCTCCTCCCTGCCCTTTTTCTGAAGAGGCCTTCCTCTTTGGGGATGCAGGTCAACCCAATGGGTATTGTGGGTAATGCAATTATAGGAGTGGGAGAGACAATGTCTCTGTGCAAAATGTCCCAACTTGTGGCTCTAACAATCTTTCCACCCCCTCTTCCGCAAAATTTCCTGAGCCCTGCTGAGAGCATTTTGAGTCTACTTCAGTGATGGGCACTCAGGAGCCTCTGGATCTCTACTTTAGTAGGTGTTGAGTGTCTCAGTTTCTATCTCCCTTTCCCTTGTGCTGATATCAGATTCACTGAGAAAGGAGCTCTCTAGCTCATTTCCCTAATTCAAATTTTTAAGATTGATTTTTAAGAATTACTTTTACATTTTACAATTAGCTTCTTTATCAGAAATAAAATTTTCCAATATTTCCTTCAAGTCTATGAATTGTCCTTTATATTCATGATGGTGATTTTGTGAAGTAAAATATGTCTTCATTTTAATGAAGTCCAGCTGTTGGAATGTTCAACCACCTTCAATATGTTTTAAACAAATTTAGTGAATATTGTATATCCTTGATTTAATGATGCTTATTAATGGTTTACATCTCAACCTCTCACACTTAACTCTGACATAGGTTTTTGATATTGGAAACTTTTGGTGAAATTCTTCCAATCCCTATAAAATGCAGACATTGACATAAAATTTACCATTCACTTTGTAAATGACTTCTTGAAGAGTGAGTCTGTACATAACAAATGATTAACCATTATTTGTCCCTTTCAATTAATAAAATAAACCTTGACATTATCACACCTTTTTCTAACTTAAAGTCATTGCATTAGTATTTGCATCACTCTAAGTTGGATCAATCATTCATTAAAGAGATTATTACATATAATACATGTTTGTTTTGCATGAATATTTAGTACTCTTCTAAGTTAAAACATTTTGGTAGAATAAAACACAGTAAGTATTAAATAGTAATACCAGAACATATCAAAATATTGATAACATTAGCATACCATGTCTTACAAACCACTATCACTTTAAAGAACATGTAGAATCATTTGACATTGAAAATGCCCAATAAAATAAACTGACCAATGCTTACAAAAGTTTGACTCAGAGAGAAAGATTAGAATAGAAATAATTTAATTTGATCCATTGTGTTACAGTTGACTAATGACTTTAACTGATTTAATGTTATTGTTTTTGTGATATCTTGTGGAAGGCCTCAATGTCAGGGGCCTACAAAAATTATATATTAGAAACAAATTGTAAATGCATGTTTTTGTTAGTGTGTATATGAATTGAAATTTTAAAATGAGCATGTATTAATAACAAAACTAGAAATTTTGTTTTTGCAATACAGTAAATACCACAGGATAATCAAGATAAAAATTATAAAGATTCCAGAATATTACATTACCAAAATAAATATTTATCCTGAGGAGACATCACATGTACATATGGTTCACTTGCCTTTTTTTTTTTGGTGGAGACACACACACACACACACACACACACACACACACACACAGAGAGAGAGAGAGAGAGAGAGAGAGAGAGAGAGAGAGGAAGACAGGTAGAGATGGGTGTGCCAGCATCCTCTCAGCTGCTGCGAACAAAATCTAGATATGTTCACCCCCTTGTGGTCAATTGTGACATTGCACCCTTGCATCACTTTGCATCTGGCTAAACGTGGGACCTGGAGATTGGAACTGCTGGAGATTGGAACCAGCTTTCTTAGGCTTAAAGGCAGGCGCCTTAACTGCTAAGCCATCTCTCAAGCCCTCACATGCCTTTTTACTTGAAAAATACAAAATATTTGGCATTGCTTAAATAAGAAATATCATCTAAGTTAACAGAATCCATTCAGAAAACTGGAATTTAAAACACACTTAATATTTATATTTCTGATCCCTGAATTGGTCTCTTCTACCTACTATATTTGGCGTCTTGGGGAGAATGCAATAACAACTTTGATATGTTCATCTATCTACCCAACATCCATCAATTTATCCTCTATCTACCTGTCTTATGTCTATGTATCTATCTATGTATCATCTGTATTTTACCCATCTATTTATCTATCACCTATCTATCATCTATATATCTAGTTTGAACATAGGGCCTCAAGGTCTCAATTTTACTACCACTGAGATACATTCCTAGCTATGGATATATTTTTAAAAAATAGGAATCTTTCTTTAACTATTTTTATCATTTTCATACTGTATTTGATTGAAAACAAATCATATTTTTATGGTCCTTGTTCCATCAATAGAGACTAAGGAACTTACTGTATACATACTAGTTTTTAACATCAATGTACTCTGTAATAAGGTGCTAGGCTTGAAAAAGACTCAACCCTATTCAGGTTCTAGTTAATGCAAAACAATAGTCTTAACACAGATGGACATTTATATCTGTTCTTTGGAAAGAAGCCCAGAAGTATACTTGGCTTCTGGTGTCCTGGGTTGGTTTTACCATCTTTGCAGTAGCCATGACAAAACCTTTATTCTTTCAGGCAGTTGGAGGTTCAAAAGTCACATTTTCACTGCACCTTATGGTTTTAGGAAGAATGAAAGAATTTAGCTCTCCCATGAGAACACTTCCTGGACTCGGTACAAGCCACACTTTCCAGTGGAACAGCAGAACTGTAAACATGGATCAAACACCTTTAGGAACGTGTAGAGAAAGTAGCACTGTTCTTCATCAATAATTTTTAAAACAAAAACATAAAATTTCCTACTACTGCAAAGAGATAGGATAACAGAATTTGGGTGGAAGTAACTGCTTCCATGGCACTGTTACTTTGCTTTATTCTGGAAAGGAAACCAATGTTTGAAGCTGTGCAACTATGTGTGCAATGTTACACGACTAAGCACCAGGGCTTCATTTAAAATGCATTTATTTGACTACACAGCTCTGCAATTTTTGCAGCATAGTTTCTCCTGTCATAGGTTATATTCTGAATAAATTATGACACCAGTTTACTTCGTTCACTCTTTTCTTACTTTCTTTTCAGTTCGCATATGCTTTGGAGAGTAAGCCATCTCTACAGGCCCTGTAATGATAGCATTTTGTAAGCTGCAATAGAATGAAAAATCTTCACAAAGAGTTCAGCCATCAAAATTCTTAATAATATGATAAACAGGAACATCTTTAAAGTCTTTATCAAAAAACAGAATCAGAATCAAAAAAGCAAGATATGGGGACCTTGCACACTATTTTTAGAAATAAGTTATCTCGCAAAGCTGTTAGCAACTCTGAAAACTGTTTTGTTCTAGAACTGGCAGAAAGTAGGTTTTATGAAGCTTTGTTTCTCTTTATTATTTTTAAACTATACGTAACAGTTGTAAAAGTAACATTTTGAGATCTATCCCAGTGCACGTATGTAAAGATTTCTATTACTGTAGTTAGAGAATATAATCCTCGTATTCATTCCACTAAAGTATCAAGCGTGAATCAGTTTGACTTTGAAACCTAAGAGGATTATTCACTTCTTGCAAGTCTATAAATCAGGCAGACCAGATGTGTAGGAAATTAGGTCTTTGTTTTTCTCTAGGCTTGGCTTTCCTCTGTAGTTTGTCTTAGATGTCTATAGCAACTACAGACATCATATCAAAACACCAACAGAGGGCTGGAGGGATGGCTTAGCGGTTAAAGTGTTTGCCTGCAAAGCCAAAGGACCCAGGTTTGATTCCCCTGGATCCACGTTAGCAGGATGCACAGGGGGAGCATGCGTCTGAGGTTCATTTGCTCTGGTTGTAGGCCTTGGCATACCCATTCTCTCTCTCTCTCCCTCTTTCTATTTGTCAAATAAATAAATAAATGAAATATTTTAAAAAACACCAACAGAAAGGATGAAATCCCTCACCAATGTATTTACCATATCTGTATTGGAATAAACATCCTTTTTCACAAGTTACCTTATCAAGTTTCTTGAATTGAATCAGATGTAGATTACTAAATTTGTCACTGGAAAGATGACCTATCTGTTGAATGAAATATCTTATCAAGTTTCAAAATTGAATTGAATTTATTTACAAATGATTTGTAGATTACTAAAACTTTTGTCACTGGAAAGATGAAAGAACAGCTTTGTGATGGGATCTGTTGAAAATAAAACCACACACTATCTAACTATGTACTTATCACATAGCCAGATTCCATCAAAAACACTTAAAAAAAAGAATGGTGGAAAGGACATTTATTTTTGCCTGTTTATTATCTGAGAGATGGCAGAACAAAGAGAGGGACAGAGAGACAGAAAGAGGGGAATGGGGGCCTCTTGCCACCAGTGCAGACAAACTCCACTTTGTGCATATGGCTTTATGTGGGTACTGAGGAATTTAACCATAGTCAATTCAACACACCTAGTCATCCATTGTTAATTTTGACAAAAGACAAAGTACAAAGCAAGTAAATAGATGAAAATATATGAACAATGTTTTATTACTTTTTGCATGAATGGGAAAGGGCTTAAGGTGATGGTATAAAAATATGCAAATGGGAACCTGAAGAGTGCTGTGTGACTTTATCTCAAATGCTGTGTAAGTTGGCTTTTACTCTTCCTGGTCATTATGGAACTTCCCTGGATCTGTAAGCTTGTATGCCTGTATAACTCACATCTCAGCTAACCTGAAGCTATCTGAATGACAATAAGACTAGAGATAATTTGCCATCCAGAAAACACTTTCTAAAAAAAAGAATCCTGGTGGGAAAGGACAGCTACTATTTTTTAAATATTTTGCCTGTTTATTATCAGTTGCAAACCCTGAGTTCAATGCTAAGTAGTAGATGAACGGGACAAAAAGTGAGAGTTTGATCAAGGTTAAATTTGTAATGGACTGATGTGCTTGGCTGAGACTGGTTTTAGAACAAAGGAAGGTGGAAGAGGGACAGGAGAGATGCCTGAGAAAGACTGTTAAAAATGGGGAAAGAGCTGACTGGGAAGGAACCTGCTTTTCAAGGCTATGGTTTATTTTGTCCCTTTTAGAATATGGCCCTGCACACCTGGTATTAGTCTTGCATGACAAATGCATGGAGTGGTCTCCACTTTGGAGCTGCATGAGGCATGGGCTTTATGTGGGAGCCTTTGGAAGATGGACCGTGGTTTGCATGGAGATTGTTTTGGAAATACAGGACTAAAAGTCATTAGGCTTTGCTGGAGGCACACTGTCACTCTGGTTATATTGAACCACTGCTGATGGTGGTTGAGTTTTCCATCTCTACAGCTCTTACCAGTTAAAAATGATTCAATTGAAAGTTTTAACTTGTTTGATTTTACAAAATCTTAAGCAAGACAAACCTTTGAAATTGGACTACAAAGTGTGAAGTAAAATCTAGTAAATATATCCATTATTTGAGGTTCCATTGTAAAGATATGCAAATGTGCACTGTAGTTTTGCTCTGTGTGCTGTGTAGCTGGCGGTGATTTTACTCTCTTGCCTGGTCTTAATCATGCATTACTGCCATCTTCCCTGTCTGACTACATTATCCCTTCCTCCATAACTGACAAGATCTGAAGTATTAAAAAGAATAACCTCCAGCGAACCTGAAGCTATCTGCAATAATTATCTATTAATAAACTATTATATAAAAAGAATAACTTGATAATTTAACTATTTTATAGAAATAACAACAAAAAGAAAATTTTAATTTTAGACAAACATGAGAAATAGGTCTACTTATGAATGCCTGTTTTTCAATTTTCTGAAATTTTATACATATTTTGTTACTAGCTTTAAATATAATCATTATTTGTATTTTACTTTTATTTCTTTCCTCAACATGCCTTTCCATGTTATGAATCACAATTTTCAGGAGTCATTAGTACCATAATTAATATAGATTAACATAGGTAAACATGCATAGAAAACAAAAAAATATATATATTTTATTTTCTATTAAAGATATGCATATTTTTGTAAAATATTGTATTTTTACTTTTTCAATTGGTACTAAGATAGCACTGTTAGATATTAAACTGCTTCAGTTAACTTATTTTGCTCTGTCATTCTACTATTTAACTTAAAGTGGGTGTCCCATCAAGAATGGGGAAGAAGGGTTGGAGAGATGGCTCAGCGGTTAAGCGCTTGCCTGTGAAGCCTAACGATCCTGGTTCGAGGCTCAATTCTCCAGTACCCATATAAGCCAGATGCACAAGGGGACACATGCATCTAGAGTTCATTCACAGTGGCTGGAGGCCTTGGTGTGCCCATTCTGTCCCTCTCCCTGCCTCTTTCTCTGTCTGTCACTCTCAAATAAATAAATAAAAATTAAGAAAATAAAAATAAATAAAATAAATAAAATTAAAATAAAAAAAAAAGAATGGGGAAGAAGACTCCTTTGTTTCTGGATGGAATAACTGTCATTTTGAAAATCATAGTGTATGGCCTGGAGAGATAGCTTAGAGGTTAAGGCACTTGTGTACAAAGCCAGTGGACCCAGGTTTGATTCCCTAGGACCCATATAAAGTCAGATGCACAAGATGGTGCATCCATCTGGAGTTCATTTGTAGTGGCTGGAGGCCCTGGTATATCCATTCTCTCTATCTGCCTCCTGTTTCTCTCTGTCTCCCCTCTCTCTCTTAAATAAATGAATTAATAAAATATTTAAAAAGAAAATCATAGTGTACATAGAAATCAAAGTAATAAAAAGGATTGCAAGTGATTCATGGATGTAACCAAGATATGTAGTTTAAGAAGAAGCCTCTTATGTGTTTCCTATTTTCCCATGGAAGGCATAAACCGGAATTCAATTCTCAGGAAGCACAGAGCAGTGTTTCCAAAGTCTGGAGTCTAGAGCTTGAGAGTTTCTCAGCATCCACTAATTATAAGACACAGCAAACAAGAAGCAACACGAGGAATGACTGAAGGCCAAAGGTGTTTTCCCATTTGATGATCTTCGATCATGTTTATTTAAGTCATTATGGGTTACCCCCAGTGTCTTATGTAAGTTGTACAGACTTTTTCACAAGGAGAGCATGTTTCAGGACTGACTAGCATGAGGAAAAAGTAAAAATTCCATGAGATATCATTTATATTAAAAATATTTTTCTAAAGTGTTATTTACTTGTTCATATATTTGTTTTTGAGAAAGTCTATCATATAACCTAGCATTGTCTGGAACTTGCTATACAACCAAGGGTGACCTTGAATTTGTGATCCTCCTGCCTCTACCTCCAAAGAACTGTGTAGCCATGCTCAGTTCATGTGAGTCTGGGAAATGAACCCAGAACTTCATGCATGATAGCACAACAGGCAAGTGCTCTCCTGCTGAGCTGTATCGTCACCATAATAATTTTAATGTAATTAATCACGTTTTTGTTGGCTATTCCTCTTACTGGAGAAATATACAGTAGTCAGCAATTTTTCCACCCAAATAAAGGAAGGAAATACAACCAAGTCCCCTGAGAGCCTTTGACTGGAAAATGCAAACATGGAAATCAAGCAAGTTTATTATTGTTTTTCTCTGATGAATTATTTGACTCACCTATTTCTGAATATATGTTAGTTTTCTTTCAAAATTCATCTATATTTAAACCTTCTCAAGTTTAACCTGAAGTCATAGCTGAAACTCTTACAGCTACATGATACATTTCACTGTAAAATCTAAAATAATTAAGTGATTTTCTTTATGCATCACTGTTATTGGAAAACCAGAGAATAGACCTGATCTAAAACTTAACTGACAATAAGAAGAAACAAACCATTACAGTCCTGTCCAATGAAACATATCTGAGTATCTGAGAGCTCTGGCACATACTGGAAAAAGACCACACAGGTTGATTAGATGTTTTGGTTTTGTCACAGTTGATATTCTGTTTCCAGGATTAGAATTTGTTCTTCTAAGTCAGGCACTACATTTCTGTTGCATGATTGAGTAATCTGTATTTTCATAATATCCTTTTTTTTTCAAATTGTTGTGTTTTTCTTTTAAAAAAAAAAAAACACTAATTTTATTTATTTAGTTAGTTGAAAGCAGAGAGAGGTAAAATGAAGAGAGGCAGGGAGAATGGGCGTGACAGGGCCTGTAGTCACTGCTAAACATACTCTAGAAGCATGCACTGCGTTGTGCATCTAACTTTAAGTGGGTACTGGGGAATCAAACCTGGGTAGTTTTGAGAACTGGGTATACTTGGGGTAACTGGACCCATGAAGGTATAAAAGTCAGGAATGTATACACTTGCTGGAAATCAAAGATGATCTGACTTTTTAATCTCTTGCCTAGGTTCCTAGACCTATTTTTCTACAAATAACCTGGACCCTTCCTGGGAAGGAGGTCTTTTATGGGATTTAAACATTGTGGTTGGTCAAGTTCAGCCCCTAGAACTTGGTGTCAGGACTGACCTCTTTATGAGACAGCCCTTAGCCCTAACCAACAAGTTGTCCATCTGGTTTGCATAAGCCAGAAGACAACCCACTACCACAAGGTTATAAAGACCTTTGCAAGAGAAGAGAAGGGCCTCTGACCACTTGAGATCTTCCAGCTGTCTGTGAGTTTTTCCCTCAACTGGGCCTGGGCCTGGGCTGGGGCCCAAGTTGAGCCCAGGGGAGAGCCACTAACCCTTATTCTCAACATGGGCTCTTTATCCCCTCCAACTCCCCACATGGCAAGAGCTACTTGAATGTTCTTTTCTCTCTTTTCTTTCCATAGTTTTTCCAGACCCTCCTCATGGGATCTCAAGTCACATGTGTGCCTTTGCTTGGCTTTGTACTTCCCTCATTAAATATAATAATTTAATAATTATCCTTCTCAGTCTTTTTAATTCACATCTTTGATTAAGAATCAAAGGTCTTTGTGGCTGGAGGCCCTGGCGTGTTCATTCTCTCTATCTGCCTCCTCTTTCTCTCTGCCTTGCCTCTCTTAAATAAATAAATAAAAAAATTTAAAAAATAATAATAATGTACATAGAAATCAAAATAATAAAAGACTGGTCATGGTGGCAGATGCTTTTAATCCCAGCACTAGGAAGGCAGAGGTAGGAGGATCACCATTAGTTCAAGGCCACCCTGTGACTATATAGTGAATTCCAAGTCAGCCTGAGATAGAGCAAGATCCTATCTTGAAAAAGAAAAAAAAATAAATAAATAAATAAACAAACAAACAAACAAACAAACATAAAAATAAAAGGACTTTTATTTTATTATCCAGGGCCTTTCCTGGACCCTGAGAACCCTGTTTTTGTTAAGCTTTGCAGTCACCTTAGCCACTGTGCCATCTCACCAGCCTGAAATTTTGCTTTGTACCAATATTCACTTTATGTTTTTAATTTCATTTTAAAAGTTTGATGGCGTATTTTAAAAGTTTGGTTCATTTTAAAAGCTTTCTTTGAAGAAATTAATTTGCTGTCATTAGAAAAGGAGGACAAAGAGAATTAGCCATGTACATTATGATAGATTTGCTGTCTATGAAACACGAAGATAAATACACACACACTTCAAATAGAAAACACTTTCAATTCACGAGCTGCATCATGTCTGAAGCTGAAATGATAATTGCATTTCATGGGCTTTAACTTTTTCTTGGACGATGAACATTTCATATTTGGAATAATAATTATAAAGTAAATGAAATAATTACCTAAGCTAAGCACAAATTGATTTAATTCTCTTTTGGCTTAAATGAACATGCCAGTACACATATAAGTCTTTATAAAGAGAAAATTGCTTTGGAAAAAGGAATCCTTAAAAATAGAATGTTATTATAACTCAAAACAAGAAAATTATCATTTTTAAAAAGATTAACTAATTTTGTGATGTTAATTTTCAATCTATCTTAAATACATTTACAGATTAAAAACTGCACAGTGTTTTAAAATCTTTTTTTCCCATTTATGTTTAAAAGTAGTCTATAATTAGAAAGAAATATAAGACAGGCAACAGACATGTCTAAGACATTCAAAAAAGATGTAAAATTTATGTTTTGTGTGGTGGTTACTTAAGACATGTTGCCATTTTATCACCTTTTAAACTTAATTTGTATGTTTTGATACCTATTGAGCATAACCAGCTGGATTTATTACTATCTTCTAAAGACCAATCCTTCCAATATCTCCTAAAGTCTGAACTTCCTGTCTTTTTCTACAGAGGAAATACTAATAATGCTCTGAGGATGTTGGTGTGTATGCATGCCCATCCTGATCTTTTTCTTCTTCTATTCTTAGGAATTGTTCTGCAAATGCATTCCAATACATGTTCCTTATTGCATTTCATTGTCTTCAGACAATGATCCTCTGTTAAAGAGCATCTTTAAGAAAGAAATTCTAGAAGTTTTCCTCTACAGGCATTTTATTAGTAGGCTTCATTTATCAGGATATAACAGGGAAATAGGATGAAATATTTGGGAGCTCCTAAGCTTTTACACTTAAGTAACTATTGCAGTACAGCTCTATGTTACTGGGATGAACATACAGCCAGACACAGTTTAGGGAAGGAACAGGTTTATTTCAGGCTTACAGATGCAGGGAAAGTTCCACCAATGTCCAAAGAAGCTGCTTACTTCCATACATCCAAACAGAGAGAAATAACTGTCTCAAACAAAACACCAACATCATCAGACAGCACAAACCCTGCCAGAGCGCAGACTCTTCTCTCCACAACTTTGGGCTGGAATTTGATTCACCACCAGTGAAACCCCCACTCCAGCAGGCTCCTGGAGACTTAAGCAGAAAGTTTTATCCTTAATCAAAAAATACCTGAGGCTATGAAAGACATACATTCACATTCAAACTACCACAGTAACTGGTTAGAGAAGTTAAACTAAAGGCATTTGAGAAGATTCTTACCTCTGTATATTAAAGCTGATTAAGGTTATAATTGGTGGTATTGATAAACCGTATTTTCTATTTTAAATCTTAGTAATTGAGATTCCAGATTTTGGAACACTAGCATGAATTATGGGCTACTGATACTAAGGAACTTCAAAAAATCTGTAACTAGATTTACTTGCATTTTGAGAGAAGTGGGCAGTGTTGGGATCTAACTCTACAGTTTCCTACAAGATACATAAATGAGTTCATTGCCAAGAACATGATGGCCCCTTCACTGCATAGTAAGGAAGAGTGTAAATTCAGCATTTTGTGTGAAGAAAGACAAGTGAGCAAAAGTGCTTTGAAAGACTACTTTTACTCTAATTTTTATATAGGGACATATGGACATATGAATATAGTTTTTGGCATTTCTAATGCTGTGTCAATACCCTACTACCAAATAAGATGATAAAAATGGTTGAAATGATGAAGTATCAGCAATTATGATATTTTACATGAAAATATTTACAAATCCACCTGAGGCTCTTTATGGGAATATTTTTAATTGGATGACATTGTTATTTCAGCATACACAAGCACAAATGTCAAATATACAAATACTACTGTAAAATCCAGCATCCAGCATCACCAAGAAGACAAAGGAGAAGAATAGCAGGACCCAATGACCCTCACTAAGATACTGAGTCTCACTAGACATTTATATAATTTGGATACAGTATATTCACTAAAGATTAGACATATAGACAATTGAAATGGATCAATGGAGTCAAGGAAATACCATCATGGAAACATTTTCTAACATAAAATGCCCCTTTAGTTTAAGAGCATTGTAATTTCAGCAAACAAATGTGAATCAATAATAAAATAAGTAAAAATGTCTATCTTACAACCATTTCAAAATGTTCATTTTCCTAAATGTGGTCTCTGAATCAATCAAGTTTCTAGACAAAAGTATTCCATACTTTCTTGATTTCCAGATAAAATACAAAAAAAAAAAAAAAAATAACAAACAATATCAATACTTCATTAAATATAAGCCTTACAAAAGGGATTTTCCATTCTTGTAAATTACAAAGTAATTATTCCCAGAAAAATAATGAACATTTGAAAAACAATAAAAATTTCAGAAATGATAACTCCATTAGAAATACCCAAAATTTTAATTTTCTTTTGCAAAATGTAAATTCAAAATCAATAAATTATTAGTTAATAGAGAACCATCATTAAGATATAAGAATGGAAAAGCAGAGCATGGAATAATCAATGTAAATATGAAACAGCTGACATTCTGTAACATTTTGAGTGCAAGCATACATTGAAGTGGTTATTTTAAAAAATGTTTCTCAGGCTGGAGAGATGGCTTAGCGGTTAAGGTGCCTGCCTGCTAAGCCTAAGAACCCGATTCCAATCTCTAGGTCCCACGTTTAGCCAGATACAAAGTGACACATTGGCGCAATGCCTCAATTGCCAACAAGGGGGCACACACATATGGATTTCGCTCACAGCTGCTGAGAGACTGCTGGGGCACCCATTCTCTATCTGTCTCCCTCTCCCTCTCTCTCTGTCTTTCTCTCTCGGTGTCTCTGTCCAAAATTAAAAATAATAATAATAATAAAATGTTTCTCAGAATAAGTTAAATATTATATTTCCTCACAAGCTGCTCTGGTCAGGTGTTTTATGCCAGCAATGCAAACCTGACTGCAACAGGAACATTGTTGGTAGTATTAAAATAGGAAATTATAGAATGCCTTTTATAATGAGTTTTGTTAGATTGGTAAAGTGAAATACTCCTCCAAGACAGTTGTGAACATTATAACCTAACTTTATAGAGGTGTACTCTTTTCTTATCTGACAATACTCCAGACTGGTAAGATACAGTTCTCCCTAAACTAATCTACAAATTCAGTATATTTTTAAAAACCTGACAAGATGTTTTCCTGAAAATTAAAATAATCATAAATATATATGCAAAAGACTGAAACAAATTAATTGAAAATCAATGACATAATACTGAAGATTAAAGAAAAATATAGATGTCTGGCATTATTTTAATTCTAAACATTTTGCAGAATAGCAGTGATTTAGAAAGCATGTTAGCCATGCATGTACAGACTCTGAAAAGTTTGGTTGTAAGTTGAAAAGCTATCTATACCTTCAAACATGTTTACTGTCTATTTTTGACAGAAAATGGCTCCCTAGCTTATATTATGTCCATATATGTTAAATTATTTTTATATAATGCCATATGTAGTTTACATTAGTTTACTAAAAAGCTGCATAAAACAAGGACAGTCTTCTTCCATTGCTCAGTAGAAAGGACATTCAATGGATGCTAATATTTTGGATGATTTTTTTTTTTTTTTACATTCTCATCTTTTTAACAATTCCTAATGCTGCTGATTTATAAAAAGTATTCTTAAATGGAGTAAGTTTTGGAAACTCAGGATGAAACAAGATAATCCAAGTTCTCCTGGTGAGCTATCAGTCTTTGCTTTTAACAACTGCATGCTTTGTGAATACTCCATGGGACATCCTGCACCCAGCACGTCTCATTTTACTTAATGAGAAAATCTTTGTAATAGTGTGATATGTTCTGTATAATATATCAGAGGAATATTTATATCAGAAACAGAAGATGGGGCTGGAGAGTTGGCTCAGTGCATAGAATTGCTCAGTTCTCAGGCATGAGAACTTGAGTTCAGATCCCCAGAAACTACATAGGAGCTGAGTACAATAGCATGACCCTATAATCCCAGTTCTAGGGAGGCAGTGACAAGAAAATCCCCAAGGCTAGTTAAATTGTTGTTCTCTGAGTTCATTGAGAACTCATGTCTCCAAATAATAATAATAATAATGTAATAAACATAATAACGAGAAAGGAGGAGGAAAGATCAAAAGGTGAAAAGTATTATGGAAGACACCTGCCAAAATTTTTTGTCATCACAAACACATGCAAATGTGTGCATGTAAACTCACATACACACACACACACACGAGGCTGCATACACACCTGCAGGCACACATACACACACAAGGAAAGAGAAGATACATATGAGAAATAACAACCTTGCAGGCTCATTGGAACAAACTTCGTCCATTAGCAAATTTGTTTACAGTCATAACTAAACTAAAGGTTTGTTTATCCTTATTTAGGAAAAAGGTTTAATTCTGTCCTTTTCCTTGGAAGTCATTGAGTATTCCATTTACAAATCATGTCTAATAATTCAAAATGCTACACGTACAAGAATGACGTAATAGAATTTTTCACTCTTAAGAAAATTCACTTAACAGAATATTCTCTCTAATTTTTTATGATTTATGTAGAATAGCATGATTTGTTGTTCAATGTCTTCAAATTTAATCTACCCAACGTAGTAGAGAACACAATGTCTCCATTATTTAAATGTTTAACTGTTAGCCTGTCACTCTGAAATGAACAGTAGGCTCTTGCCTTGTAACCTTCATAACAGAAAGGACTTGAACAGCCTTATTCTTCTCTGAAAGGGAAAGTGGGCCCCATCTTGGTATGTGTCTTCTCTGCATGCAGTGACTGACTTTGTTTGGCAGGAAATGAGCTCACATTTCCCTCTCCTACAAAAAGCAGTTTATGAATCATATATACTTTGAGAAAAGCATCACCATTTTTCAAAAGATAAATCACATGTCATTGTTATGCAGAATGAATTAGATAGCATGGATTGAGAATAGATTATATGATTGCATTATAAAGACTTCAAAGCAAGCTGATCTCAAGGGTATACAGTGAATGGACCAAAATTTGAACATATTTTACTGCTACTTAAGTCTATGGGGCTCTAATGAACCAGTACTGATTTTCTACCATAGACTTTCCTTGCCACTGAGACTTGATCTGACCCTCTTTGAGAATGTCTATAATAATGATTACCCTCGTGTATGTGGAATAACTTGCTCAGCTAAACCAATTTTACTTATATGATTTGTTATCTAAACTACTTACCTTATCTAATGTGTGATTAATTACATTTGAAAATCTTAAATTTAAGTGTAAAATTGCCCTCCTACTACAATGAAATATCATAGACTACACTGCTCAGAACAAAATAAAGTTACTGCCTAAGTTCAGGAGGCAAAAAAATGTGAAATCCTGGAGTCAGTCCAAACATGTTTCCTGTGTGTATTGTGCAAAAGGATCTTTACGAGACTTCTACCAGCCTTTCACAGTCTCCAGGTTTATGGCAGCATGATTCTAACATGCACATCTTGATTTCACTGTGTGCACATCTGTCTCTATCTAAATATTCTCTTTTCTGAAAGGGCGACAGTCATTTTAAACCAGAGCTCTCAGCATGTTGGCATCATTTTAAGTTTATTACCTTGGTGAGAACCTTATTCTAAAGTGTGACATAGTCTGAGATGCTGGAAGTTAGTTCTTCAATTTATTAGGCCCAATATCCTTTCACTAGTATTGTTCCGTCACCTTCTGATTATCACATAACAATTTGTCCCAAAGTTTCATGAAAATTGTGGAAAAAATTATTATATTTTATTTATTTATTTTAGTTTTTTTTTTTTTTTTTAATTTGAAAGAGTGGTGAAGAAGAAAAGAGAATGAGTGAGTGTACAAGGGCCTCTTGCCCCTGGCTTTAATTGCTAAGACATCTCTCCAGCTCTTGTTATGATTTTTTAAAATTTACTTTCTATATATTATTATTATTGTTATTATTTTTTTTCAGGTAGGGTTTCACTCTAGTTCAGGCTGACCTGTAATTCAATCTATAGTCTCAGGGTGGTCTCAGACTCACTGTAATTTTCCTACCTCTGCCTCCTGAGTGCTGGGATTAAAGGAATGTGCCACCACGCCAAACTTATATATTATTTTTAATTATGATTTGAGAAAAGTCATACAATACTCTGCTCCAATCTTTCTCAGGCAAGCATTGAGAATAGCTTAGCAACCCAGAACACAGCTTGGCAATAAACACATCCTTTTCCTAACAATGTACAATGAATATTTTGTAATGGTGATTATTATGCAAAGATATATTTTAAGTCATATGGAGATTTAAAAATGCCTCTACTAATGGTAACTCATATATGTGATGTAAATTTCAAAATAGAATATTTTTATAAGCAAATAATAATAAATTCAATTTTATCTTCTACTAAGATTCATTTTAAAATGACTCACTTCTAATATAGGAGTAATACACTTATCTATATATTATTCAAAAACATGTTACTAGGAGAAATAATTTTAAGTCCTGATTTAATAGAACTCCAAAATATGTTACAGGTCTAATTAAATATGTTGCTTAAAATTAGAAGAAATATTTTTCATGAATTGAAGTCTTTTTTAATGCTTTTATTTAGAACCAAAAGTTAGCACTGAAATTTCTGTATACAGTTATTTTTTATTTAAGTTTATTTTTATTTGTGAACATGGATAATAAACTATTTTAAGAGAATTTTGTGTCAGAATACAATTGAGAGGAAAAGGAAACATGTGCTTTGAAGTAAAACCAAAACAAAGTTAAACTGTCAGAGGTCTATATACCAAGTATAATTGAATTCCTTCAGAGAAGACAAAAGTAAAAAAAAAAAAAAAAAATGGCATTCAAGTTAAACACTATTGCTGAAAAGAGAATTTAATGAAAACACTGAATCAAAAATAAGTTGTCTTGAGGGTAGTAGAATGTCTAAGATAAGTTAAGGCTTATAACTTTGGTGTATATTATTTCTTACAAATCACATAAATGGCACTGCCTGTTCTTGCAAAAACAGTCATACTTACAAAAACAATATTTTTCAATAAAGACAATGTCTGTCTACATATCACATGTAGATGACTCAATAATTCAAAAAAATTGATTGCAAATAATATGAGATCAAGTTGTTTCAGAGAGAATAAATCACAACTAGAGAGGATTTTCTGAAGCTGCTGTTTTAAACATACATTTTACAAATAAATACACACTAAAAACGTTTGCCTATAAAAAATCATAGTCAAAGATGAAGTAGATTAACTTATGGCATGTGACATGTCATGAATCTCCCACAATTTTTCCACATAGAGAAGTGTAATGTTCCCTTTAAGTAGCTAGAGCCAGCATCATCCATTACATGAAAGAAATACAACACTATAAAAAGAGAATCTGGCCTCCAGGTATAAGACACTCTTCATATTCATTATTGTATGGATTACAAACATGCATGATATTTAAAGAAAAAATTAAATATTTGTTCAACAGGGAAAATAAAGAATTGTGAAGTTACAGAATATTCATAATCAGTTCATTGATAATTTTATCGGCAGTTTAAATTAGAGGGGTACCATAACATGAATTAAAAAAATATATTTACTTTGAAGTACCCATTTGAACCAAAATGCTGTCATCTTAGCATAACATGAGTTTTGGGGTTCCTTGCTAATACACCAATATTCCATTGTGCCAACAAATTTAGGGAACCGTGGATTATAGTCTTATAAATGTAAAGAATTAAATTCATAGACCAGAACTGTTCATTGAATGTCAGAGTGGAGAGTAGTGTCTTACATGGTCTGAATTCTCCTTTTGTAGGTCTTATAAATCAGATGAGAGCTTAGCAGACTTATCATGAATATATACACAACATTTAACCTTGATAATGGCACATGAATCACCCTGGGCTATTTTAAGGATGTCCAAAGCTACACAATATTGTATAATTGCCTTTCTCATCATTTGAACCGCAGAAATAAGAAGGAAGATTCTATCAGATATGTCATTTAAAGCTTTTTGGGTATATTTGGGGAGAGGCTTTAGATGTTAAATGACATGTTCTAAGCCAATAGAGCAAATGAAAATAGAAAACAAATGATCATACTAATGAAAAACACTTCTAGTTCATACAGGCAAATTAGCTGGGCACTCTAAGATTTGTACTTGTTTCCTTTGCATCTAAGGAAATCTCAGATGTACCTTTCAACGTATATTTGGAGTAACCAGAGGCAAATGATAGTACCACAGAGCTGCTGGATGCCATTAGGGGTTGTTCAACGTACTTCTAGCCTCAGGACCCATTCAAGCCATTCTGACAGTTGGAGGACAATGATGTTTTGGCATAAGTCTAATGGGACCCATCATCCCATCATTGTTCTCTCTCTCTCTCTCTTTTTTTTTTTTTTTCAAGGTAGGGTCTCAC
This sequence comes from Orientallactaga sibirica, assembly GCA_036365145.1. Taxonomy (NCBI): domain Eukaryota; kingdom Metazoa; phylum Chordata; class Mammalia; order Rodentia; family Dipodidae; genus Orientallactaga; species Orientallactaga sibirica. The sequence goes on along the minus strand of JAEOAD010000043.1, from coordinate 5,216,968 downwards.
TATAGCTCAGGCTGACCTGGAATTCACTCTATACTATATACTCAGGGTAGTCTTGAACTCATGGCGATCCTCCTACCTCTGCCTCCTGATTGCTGGGATTAAAGGTGTGTGCCACCACGCCCAGCTCCCATCACTGTTCTTTGATAGGAGATTCTTTTTACTTGAGTGACCTTTGGTTAGAGTAATCACATATATATTTCCCATAATTGGAAATAACCATCCTAATGTATATGATTGTTCTTCCTTATCATAGAGCTAGAATTATCAGAGATGAGGCCATTGTGCTTTAAAAGATTTTGTTGGTTTCCTCTTTTGGAAAGCTCTTTGTGTGCACTGGTTATTTCTGAAAGACAATAGACCATCCATATAATACTTGTGGAATTTATTTATTTTTGGTTATGCTTTTCTCTCTGAGTATTTAAGACCAAGCAGGTAGGCAAAATTTACTTCAATACCTAATTCTGGAGATTGATAGTGGCTCTCAAGACACTCTAGGGACCTGGGAGGAGCCCTATGTCTTTCTTAGCTTAGGAGTCATCTGTCAGGATGTAGATTATTATTATTATTATTATTATTTTGTAAAGCCTCATGGTACACTTATTTTGTTTTGTTACTCTCTTCTTCTAGATTATATGCCAATTTTTGAGTTTCATTTTTGGGTCTTCATGTCCTCCCTGATCAAGAAGACAAGTGATTTACCAGAGGGCCAGTTTAAAACATGTTAGAAGTTTTGTCACTCATTTCTTGTGACCTTTTCAACCTGGGAGCAGAGGCAAAAATATTGGCCTTTTTAGCTCAAATGACTCCAGTGGCTTTGGCTTCTACCTATGGTTATAAAAACACTAAGAAAGTTACACCAACCTTAAAGGATATGGATAAATGACACATCTAATTAGTAAAACTTAACTAATTAAAGAATGGTTCAGAAATTTAAAGTCATTCTGCCTAATAGCTAAGTTTACTTGGCCTGTGACAATGTAGCCCATATCTGAAGCACATAAAGCAGTCATGTTTTATCCTTTCAAGTGTCTGACAGCAGAGCATGATAATAGCCCTGGAAGCCACATTTTTACCAGCAAAGACTTAGAAATTGTATATCAAGAAAAGATTAGACAGTACAAAAATCTTAGCATTAGTGTTTGAAAACATACTCAGGAAAAGTTGGAAGAACATTGGCGCTTGAGACCATGTTTCTTTGAAGAATGTCACTTGAGCACAAGGCTATATCCTGGAGCAGGGAGGATGCTTTGAGAATTATATGCAAATTAACTTGATCAGATTACACATATGAATAGAGCAGAACCTGGTCCTTGCTGAACTAAAAGAGCTTAGCTCTAAAATAACCCTTGACAAATCTGTTTTGAAAGAGAAAACACTGTTAGAAAAACCCTGTTCTTGGCTGGATCATAAATAGCAATTAATCTGTTGTACATTAGAGATTTTGATTACCATGCAGCAGCTTTATGTTTTACCCATGACTTAAAAGAGGTAAAGCTTAGGCAGGCTATACCAAAATATTTATACATAGCAGGAGGACAAATGTCACAATGACTGAAATTACATCATTTAAGCCTAAATGATCAACCTTATGATGTCTATTTGATAGAATTAGTCTGAATAAGTTAGGGTCTAGGGCTAGAGAGATGGCTTAGCAGTTAAGGACTTGTTTGCAAAGCAGAGGAGCCAGCTTCTGTTCCCTAGGATCCATCCACATAAGCCAGATGCACGAGGTGGTGCATCTGTCTAGACTATGTAGCAGCTGGAGACCCCAGTGTGCCCAGTCTCTCTCATTCTCTCTCTCTCTCTCTCTCTCTCTCTCTCTCTCTCTCTCTCTCTCTTTCACTCTCTCGCTCTTGCTCTCAAATAAATAAATAAAAATGAAAATAAAATAGCATCTATCTTTAAAGACACAATATTATGATTACCTTATCTTAGGAAATTAAGCAGTAATAAATATGTTTACCTTTACTTTAAGACTAAGTTTCTCCAATAATTAAAACCTTAACAAATGGAGGAACATAGTTACTTTGGCAGAGTATCTTAAATACAGTTTTGTTTTTTTTTAAATAAAAATTAAACCATGACCAAGCTGATATCAATGACCTGCTAATAAGTGAAGCTTCAACTTAAGACTCAATTTCCCAAATTGTTAAAACTTTGACAAGTGGAAGAATATAGTTAACTGCATTGAGTACCATAAAGCCAGTTTTTATAACCATTAAGCCATGAATAAATTCATGTTATTTAACCCCTACATTAACTAAACATATTTTAGAGTTTATTTAAATATTTTACTTATTTTACCCAACCTTTGTTGTAAATTTTTAAGACTTTGTTAGAGCTAAATTTTGGAATAAAGAAATATTTGAGTTTAGGATGTTTTAACTAAGATAGTAGTAACTTTGGAGGAAAATTATCCCATCTTAAAGAAAGGGAGGAAGAACAGAAGAGCTTAGGGTTAGAATATTCCTCATTCTATCCCACGTCTTTTAGTGGAGGTGAGCAGCCCTCCAGAATCTGATTTGGGGGAGGAAATGGGTTTTTCCATCTTCTACCTATAGGAGCAAGGAACCAGATTTCTTGTCCCCCCCCCCATACCCAGGGGCACATAGTGAGGTCTGTGTGCCTCTTGGAGCAAGCGAGGCCTAGCTAGGATATCCATGTTCATTCTATTCAGCCAGCCTCCACAGCGAGTTCCTCCTAGACCTCCCCCAGACCTGTAGGTTGCACACCTTGGTTTGTGAATCTCCCAAAGGCAATTTTAGTCATAGGTATAGGGATTTCTGCTTCACCATTGGCTTGGTGCCCTACCTGCCTGTCTTGGGACCTTTCTCCTGTCTCCCCTCTGAAGAGCCTGAGATTTGGTTCACCCTGGTCTATGAATGTTTCAGGGTAGGTTTCAGCCTCTGATGGGATTTCTTTTATGTTCCAGGTGTTTTAAGAATTTAATCATCTGATTTCTTTAGGAGGGGCTCCATGGTCATATCTGCTTTTAGTCTGGTGTATGCTCAGGCAAGCCAGATGGTTGTCTTACTTAAGGAGTTTGTAACCTGATCAAGTGCCTCGACTCAGTTTACCTATTTGTCCCTTCTGCCTAGTGAGCAATTCTGACAGAGGTGACTTTAGATGATTACAGTAAGGGGAAATACAGAAAGAACCAAAACTGTTTGCTGCTTGTCACCCTCTTTATCTTTGTTAAAGGTAATTGGCTATTTTGTTTCTAGACATATGGCTTAAACCTACTTGGGGTCTGAGATCAAGGGGTACCAACAGTTTTCCCAGAGTCCAGCTTGCCATGAATTTAAATATTACATTATAGTCTACCAATTATAAGCAAGAGCAAGAGGAAATGACAGGGCAGAGAACTAAGCATCCTGGCATTCCTTGTTCTACTCTGAGATTGCCTGTTTGTTTTTACCTATGGAGTTTAAAATAAATGAGAACTTTACCCCTTTGTGATGCAATGTGACAGGGTCTCACCTGTGTCTAACCTGGTTAAACTTTTTCCCAGAGAATGTGAACTACACCTATGCTTATGACCTTGTGATGACATGACAGTTTTTTTTTTACCTGTGTCTAATTTAAGCTGAATTTAAATTATTTGTCATTAAATCTGATCCCTATATGAACATTTTATAGCATCTTTAATGTAAACAGATAATAACCCTTTAATTTAGGCATTGTATTCATTTTGTTTAGCCTGAAAATTATCCTTTTGTTACTTTTAAAAGAAAATTGATTTTAGGTAAGTTTTATTCTTTCTAGATTTATCTTATATTACTTCTGTACCCTCATTCGTGTTTAAATTCCACTACTTTTAATTAATTTCTTTACTAAAACTTGCTGCTTTTATACTCTAAATTCTAATCTCACACAAAATTGACTTACTTACCTTGTCTACAGTACAGCCTTTAGTAAAATTCAAGAGATCCCGTACGAGGATCTGGGGCACCAGCTCTGTATGCAATCCCTGGGGCCCAGGAATAAATGGATGACAGGGAGTACAGAATCCTCACATGTACATCACCTCTCAAACATTGCTGAAGGGGACCTTGGCTTACATCTTGCAACTTGGCTTCACAGACCATTGAAACATATCTCATTAATTTTTCCTCACATATAAATTAATTACTTTAGTTTTCTGTGGTAGGCTGACATGAGGAAGTAACATCTGTCATTATTTCTTCTTGTTTCTTTCACTCTATATTGTACAATGAATGCCCATGCATATGCTAATCCAAAACATGTTATGAACTTTTGCACAAATTCACAGGTGTAATAAAATTAACATTCTTGGATAGCATTCAACATTTTTAACCCAAAATTAAGAAATTGGATTTATCTGGAACATTTTGGTGTGTTTTACCTTAGAATTTTCCATAATAAATTTACATATGTAAAAATTCATGTGATATGACTAGTAGGGAACAGTAATAACCTTTGCTCCACCTTTTAAAATATTTTTTGCAAGCAGAGAGAGACAGAGAATATGGATGAGCCAGAGCCTGTAGCCTCTTGCATCACTTTGTATATTTGGCTTTGCATGGAAACTGGTTATTAGGCTTTGCACATAAGCACCTAAACCACTGAGCAATCTCTCCAGCCCAAACTCACATTTTTAAAAATAAACATAATTGGTATGTTCCATTTATTTTATTGCCATTTAAAATTATACCTCAAGTTATGATATATTAAGACAGATAGATTTATGTTACTTTTTCAACATATTTCACTGATATTCCATGGATCATAGTCCTCTTAATGCTTTTTATACTTTAATGATCTTCTTAAGACAACATACATGTTGAATTATTCTGTCCTTGGGTTTGCACAATTTTTTTTCATTGGTAAAATTTTTCAAAAGGATTAGAGACTGAACATTCTGATAAAGTATTTGCATGTGTGAGGTCCTGAGTTAGATTCTCAACCTTGTAAGGAAAATGTAGTTCCTGAAATCTCTTGTTTTAGCTGTGTTGAAAATATAGCTCATTAGTTACTGTTTCTTAATGATGCTGTCATAAACTTTATCACATTATTTCTTACTGGATGAAATAATTTTAGAAATATTTCTTGAGATATCTAAAGTATGTATTATATATCTCGAAATTAAAAATTCACATAATAAATTATATATAAACACAAGATGTTAGAAAAACTGTTGATAATAATTGTGAGGAGTAATAGTTCACAGGTATAGAGTCAAGAATTAAGTTCAAAGCCGGGTATGGTGGCGCATGCCTTTAATCCCAGCACTCAGGAGGCAGAGGTAGGAGGATTGCCATGAGTTCGAGGCCACCCTGAGAATACAGAGTGAATTCCAGGACAGCCTGGGCTAGTGTGAGACTCTACCTTGGAAAAAAAAAAAAAAGAATTAAGTTCAAATTTTGGTATTTAAAATTAACTAGGAATGTAAGATTGAAATCATTATGTATCAGATGTCACTGGTATGAAATTAAAACTATGTTATCTTTCATAGTTGGTATGACAAATTCATTATGATATATTTCATAAATTGCCTTATAAATGTGGCCAAATTAAATATAATCACTGTGAATTTGTTTAGTGAGAAACTCTGGAATTAGCAGTGCAGTTACAGAACACTTACAGAGGGATACCAGTCACAGTTCAAGGACAAATTTCTCATGAAAAGGAGATCCACCTAATGTAAAAGTGTCATTATCCTATTGAATTATTGTAATAAAAGAATTAACTCCAGTAAGAAATAAGCATTGTCTTTTCATTTTTGAAAATAATATCTAAGTTGTCAATCTGTACTAGAAGTAGCATTACAAAAGTTTAACTTTAGGAATCATAAAATAGTGAAATTTAAAAGTATCTAATGATCTGTTGAACACTGTGACTTGTTAAAGAATCTCATCATTCTATTTATCCATGCCATGTTTAATACTGTCAGTATATACAAATGTCTAGCAACAAGCCTGGTAAAGACAGACAATGTAATAAAATATGTTCACATTGACTATCTACCATCTGATTTCCCTGCTGTGCAAATCTGTCAATGGAAATGTGCCCAGGTATCACAACTCCTTTATTTATAGCAGTTTTTTTATCTTAACTTTTATTAAATTTTATCAACATGTATATAATTTACAAATTTTCAAGTTTCTTTTAGTGATCTATTAATTTAGACAGACTTCTTGGTATTTCATTTTTATGGTGGGTAACATCGATAGACTTTGAGGTTAAGATATTTGTAAAACAATGGTGACTGAGAAGGATTGACTATATGGAACCAATAAAAAATGTCTTTTATAAGCACAAATAATTTTATACATAATTTTCATAATTTTTGACAATCTGCTAGTGATCTTGGTAGCAATGAATTAATAGACCTTGCCCAGGAATCCTGCCTTCATTGCATAGTATCCAGAAGTACATTGAATATACCTTTAGGAAGGGGCTTGTTTGTCAGAGTAGAAGAATCCTACATTTTGGTCAGAAAAAGGACTCAAATTTTTATACAACTTTCTCTGTAGATTAGCACAGTTATATAGAGATCTCTTAAAAGGAAAAGAAAGTTTATTTTTAATGTATTTACTTAGATGACAGCTGTCACTCAGGTGTAGTGCATTTGCCTAACGTAAGAGATTCTCTGTGTTTGATTCTTAGCTTTGGAAGTAATTTGAATTACTGAACGAGTGTTTCATCTGTTTTTATGATGTGTGCTGCTCATCTTATAGTATGTTAAGTAAACGTGTTTCTTTAAGATACATATTCAGCACATAATAGTACTATTTATAATTCCATATTTACATGAAGGTTTACAGGGTTTATTTTTACATTGAACACACTGTGCATTTCTTTCACAATGTTACTACTGTTGTGTGACATAGCCATTCTCCATATTAATTCCTTTTATAATTTTTAAAAATATTTTATTTCATTCATTTATTTATTTGAGAGAGAAAGAGATAGAGGCAGACAGAGAGAGAGGGAATGGGCATGCCAGGGCACCCAGCTGCTGCAAACAAACTTCAGATGCATGCACCATGTGCATCTGGTTTAGGTGCATCCCAGGGAATTAAGCCTGGGTCCTTTGACTTTACAGGTAAGTGCCTTAACTGCTAACCCATCTCTCCACACCCCTCCATGTTAATTCTTTAGTCACACCTTTTATATAAACTTCTTTAAGGAATGCAAAGTTAATGATTCCCTACTATTTGTGCAATATTTCTTATTTAAAGCAAAATAAACATTTTCCCTCTAACATAGAGCAAAGGCTGTTTTCAAGAGTGGTTACAAGAAATAGTAAGGTATGGACACTATATATTGTATTTTGGACAAAATTTGAAAATATGATAGAACGTTTAAGAATATAGTAAACAAGAAAACAGAATATTTTAAATAACAATGAAAAAGAGGTTATTCTGTATGATAAAAGTATATAGATGTCCCCCTTCATATATAATATACATAAGGATACAAAGATACAATTATAGGGGCGGAGAGAAGTTCAGGGGTTAAGGCACTTATCTGCAAAAACCTGAAGTCCTGGGTTTGATTCCTCACTGCTCATGGAAATCCAGACACACAAAGTCATGCACGCATCTGGATTTCATTTACAGTGGCTACAGGCCCTGACATGCCGATTCTCTCTCTCTCTCTATCTGCCTGTTTCTCTCTCCCTCTCTCAAATAAATAACATTTAAAAAATACAATTATATATATATATATATACACATATATATATATGTATATATATATATATACACACACACACATATATATATATATATATATATATATATATATATATATCTTAATCATACACTTGTCTGTGAAAGTCAGTGTATTTGTGTAATGAAAAGAGTACATGAAATAATTTTCTTTCTAAGTATTGTATTAAATGTGATTGAAAAGTTTAAATAATGATCAGTAGTATGTTTGTGACCCCCAAAGAGAAAAAAAAAAAAGATGATATGTTGACAGATAACTGTATCTCATTAATGGTTGTTTATAAGGATCACAGTAAGTGAATAATAATTAAACTTATATTTAAGGAGGTGAAATAAGGAAGATAGTAGATGACTAGGAAAAATTAGCAGAACATCTTTTATGATGCTATGTCATTTAGTGTAGTTTTTACAGGGTTCCATAAATGATACTTTGAAGTAGTGTCATTAATTTTCTCTGACCCTCAATCTATATTTCTACATCATTTTTCTTATTGTAGCACCTTAATTATACAAAAATAATGAGTTCATCATGACATTTTCTTACATATACACATGTACTTTGATCATTTCCTATCATCTTTGATCCATTTATTTCTAAAAGCAAAGCACAGGAGTAGGTTTATCTGCAGTTCTCTGATCTGACTGAAGAAACTTCTTCTAAAGGAGATTCAACTGTTCTCAGCTTTTCCTAGATATGTCATCAAATAACTAATGACTGTTACCTTGTCACTATGCACAAACAGACTTGTAAATCACCTACTTGGAAAAGTCAGAAAGAATACCCATCACACAGCACAGTGAGAAGGCCTCACCTGCGACAATACTTCTGTCTTCACCTCCATAAAGCTCACAATTGCCTGTGCTTTGGGCTCATGGATGTTCTCTAAAAGTCATCCATCTTTCCTGGTAATTGCCTCATCCTTCATTTCTCTATCCTCTATAAAGATGGGTATGTACGATTCTGATCTTACTAGTTTAAGAGAAACAATTCTCCTTTGATTATCCCAAGTTCAAGTGTGCTAATGATTTATATGCCTTTCCTGTAGTTATTTTTTTATATAGACTGGAACTTTCAAAGAGGGAAAACACCTTCTTCCCCTTAAAATAGCAAAGTAGAAATGTTTCTGTTTTTTCAAACATACTACTTCATTATCTATGTCCCCTGTGAATTAATATCTTTACACTTGGCACAACAAAGGCAATCTCTCTTCTGAGCATATATATAAATCCCTCAATGCTCATGCAAAGAAATTATTTTATTTCTAGGATCATGGCCTGTCTAATTGCTTTCATTGCTTAAGTGGAAATTTTACATGCTCTGTTCATTTTAAATAAAAGTTCCATTTCATTGCTTTTCTCTTTGTCCTTTACAAATACCAAGGATCTGCTCTTTGTATGATTTATTTCATATAAATTTTGTAATTAACTTTTTAAAACAATATATTTGGTAAAAAAATTCAACCATGCCCAAAGTTGATTTTTTTTTCATTTGTATAGTAATATATATGTTGGTTTTGTCTTCGTTTTTCAAGGCAGACCTGGAATTCACTGTGTAGTCTCAGGTTGGCCTCGAACTCATGGCAATCCTCCTACCTCTGCCTCCCAAGCGCTGGTATTAATGGTGTGCACCACCACACCTGGCTAATAACAATATTCCTTATAGACTCTGTGCAGGATTCTTGGAAAACTAGCTGAGAATATATATAAAGAATCTGATATTAACCATGTTTCCAAATTCATACTTTGTGAAGGATCCATTCCTTTACCTCCTGTCTAGTAGGATAGGAAAAGGAAAGAAAAAAAAAAAAAAAAAGAACTTAAAAAATGAATGCTACTTTGGAGAAAAGGAGACATTCTACTCATTGAAAAAAATCAATAAATAACAATTTTCATAAATATTTTACATGAAATAGATTGATAATTCCTTATAATATCATTATATTAATGGGCCAATGTAGTTTTTATTGTTTGAATGATAAATAACTATGTTTTTCTTGGATTCTAAAATTATAAAGAATTTCATTACACACCTGAGTGATATAAACAAACACTAGGCTTTAGCTTATACCTCCTAAATTTGTATAACTGTCTAAATGATTAATGTAGATACAATGGATAGAGAAGGAGGGATGAAAATTTATAATAACTTTGACTCACTTAGCCTATTTGGAAAGTCTAGAAGTTTATTGAGATAACCCACCCACCCTCAATGTTTCAAATATGATCACTCCAAGAGGTTTATCTCAAACCAAATATCCTGACATATCTGAATATATACTTTATATACATGATACTATTACAGGGCTTCCTGACTTAAGGGTGTCATTGTAAGTTAATATATCCTATGATATAAACTTGCCATAATGTAGTGATTATAAATCTTTTAGATTTCTGTTCATAAATAAAGATTTATGAGCCAGTGTTACATTTTTCTTTTCTTTCATGTATAAATTAGCCTTAGGATTTTATGAATAATTCAATAGGAAATATCATCTTTCAAAGATATGGTAAATAGGAAAGTTGTGTGTGACTTTATGAAAGTAGGTCTATGTGTGCACCAAAATAACATAAAGTATAGCATACACAAATTAGCATGACTTATTTCAGTGTTTTTAGAACTTCTGACGATTTCCTTAAGATATTCTATGTATAATCACATTTTCAGGTCTTTTTCATTAATCCAATAGATTATGAAGATACAGGAAATAAACATATTATTCTAAACATATTTACATAACAATTCACCTGATGTGTTTTTGTACTCAGGTAGATTTTAGAATTGTTGAAGCAAACATTTTTTAAAAAGCCCTTTATGAGTACACTATATTCTTTGATTATCATTGCTGCCAATTCTTTTCCAATAGAAAAATGATCAAGATTTCCAAACTTTGGGAAACAGCCCAATTAATCTAATATTGGCAATAAAATGACTTAAACTTGAAAGTTAAGTAAGATATGAATATATTTAAAACATTTATGTAATACAAAAAAATTCTTTATTTTGGCAAGCATTTTAATAAAATATCTAAAAATCCTCACCCAACATTCAATATTTTGGGGAAAATTTAGCAAATTTTAATGAACAAAAATATTAAAGAGTTTCAGTTTTTGTTTGATTTGTTTAATAACTTTCAATAAACAATAATCCAAATATTGGGTCAAATTTCACAAATTACTATGATAACCAATTTTTGAGATATCAAACATGGAAGAAGATGACCACAAGGTATTTATTCCCACAGAAACACAATGAAATCTTTAATTGAGGCATTGATAGCATTTTAATTCAGTTTGTTCACTACCAGTTATAAATAGAAATAGCATTTATTGTTTCATGTTCTTGTAAAATCTGAGACAGGGCTGGAGAGATGGCTTAGCGGTTAAGGCGGTTCCAATTTCCAGGTCCCACGTTTAGCCACATGCAAAGTGATGCAAGGGCGCAATCCTGCACTTGCCCACAAAGAGGCACACACATCTGGATTTCGTTCACAGCAGCAGAGAGACTGCTGGCGCGCCCATTCTCTATCTGTCTCCCTCTACTCTCTCTCTGTGTCTCTCTCTGTGTCTCTCTCTAAAAAAATAAAAATTTAAAAATTTAAAAAAAAACTGAGACAGTGATTAAATTATTTTGCATGATGACTTAAAATGACTACCAATTCACTAAACATTTTAATATTATTTATTCTCATTCTCTTTTGCTGAAGACAATTTCAGCTGAATTTTACAGCCAGACAAAAGTAAAAAGCCAATCTACTTCCTTGAAACAATTGTTCCATTACTTTTAAGAAGAGTTACAATTAGCATAATAACTGCATCACTGATAATGATAATTTTTGGAATTATTAAGTAGTGAGTTGGAGGAGGCATGTTATACACCATGATTTACTGTATCATTACCGGCAAGCTTTATCACATAATAGCTTAATCTCCTCATTTCACAAGTGAAATAATAGATTTTTCGATTTAAAACAGTCAAGGAGGGAGGTGCTCCTATTAATACTGGAGGAAGGCTTTCTTCAGAATTCGCTTTCAATTACATGGCATTGTTCTTCCACTTCTATCTGTGAGGCACCCAAGGCTAAGTACACAGGAAAATGATTATAGACAAACAGAGAAAGCAAGGATACTGTTGTGAGGATATTTTTCACAAGTACTTGCATCATCTGCAGCATCTCATTGGCAGCCTGTTAGGAGTGTGGTGAGTGGGCATCCTTGACTAGGTGGAACTTTTGCATAATTTCCAATTTCTACAGTATGCAGTAATTTCAAAGCAAGCTGCAGCTTGAAACTTCATATGAAATTTGCAAAAATGTAAGAATGAAGGCTAAGGGATCTACATGAATCAGCTGTCACTGTGCTCGATACTCTACTTTTTTTTTTTTTTTTTTTTTTTTACAAACTAGTACACTATCCACTAACATTGTTTATTCACTATATTTTTCTCCACACTTTATACCTGGATAGGATGCAAATTCAGTAAAAGAGAACTTAGCAGTCCCATGAGCACTGCAACTTAGATGCATAGGGTAATATTTAGTATTTTGTACTCTGAAAAGAAAGACACATACTTTTACTTGATCAGGCAAATGGTATAACATATAGTTGGTTATATATGTATATATATATTTTTTTTTGGGGGGGGTGGGTTTCGAGATAGGGTCTCACTCTAGCCCAGGCTGACCTGGAATTTACTAGGTAGTTTCAGGATGGCCTTGAACTCATGGCGATCTTCCTGCCTCTGCCTCCTGAGTCCTGGGATTAAAGGCATGCAACACCATGCCCAGCAATAAATATTTTTTGCATAAATGAGTGTAGGAAAATGGTGAATTATTTTTAAGCTGAGTTGCATGAAAGTCATCATATATCTTAACTTTATTGTTCAATATTGAGCTATATAAAATATGCCACCATATTGTTTTTGGTATTATAGATGTCCTCAACTTGAATTATTCATAATTACAGAAACAATTCATTTATTGTTTAAAGCTGGTTTATTTTCTGGATTTATAAAGCAAGCTCCTACTCAGTCTTAATTTGATACAAATAAAAAAGTATTAAATAATTGAAAATGTTCTTCAGCATGTGTAAATTATGTTTGCATGTTAGAAAAATCTCCTGCAACATGAAAATGAATTAGAATATTTGATATACTGGCTATGTTGTCCTTCATAATTTAAGTGGAAACATTTTGAAAATTTGGTACTTCTTGGTAGCAAATGTACTGATTTGCTGAGATCGTAGACCTTCATTTACACAGAACAGCAGTTTTGCCTTGTGGGAAAAGCAAACCTAAAGAAAAAATTGTTATATTTAAATCATTTTTGATTATGCTGATCTGAGAATGATTATGTGTGAAATATTTAATAGACATAAAAGCATCAATTTATTGTATGATGCTATAGATTGCAGAGAACAATTTGTATGAGAGAGAGAAGGAGAAGAGAGAAATAAGGAGAACATAAAGGTCTGCTGCTCCTGAAAACAAATGCCTGTATAGCTTTATATAGGTGTTTGGGGCATTGAACCCTGGCCAGTAAGCTTTGCAAGCAAGTGCCTTTACCCATGAAACTATCTCCCCGGTTCCAAGGAGTCAAGATTTATTAGACACTGATAACCAAACAGTATCATTTTGCAGCCAGAATTGAATTGTGCATGTTTAGTTTCAATGTGACATATTACTAAATAATTATCTTTCACATTTGAAAACCCAGAGATCTCCAATTATCCTATTAACAACCTGAAGTTTAAGTGTATGCATTCATACTGACATATTTATATTTAATATGCATATAGTATCATTATAATATGTTATATTTTGTATGTAAGATTTTGGTACCTATATGTATTTTTAAGTTAAGGCAATGAATATATTCCTTCAAAAATATACTGACCATTTTGTTTTTGTTGTGCCAAAAATTTCACATCCTAAGCAAGTGCTCTACCGCTAAACTATACCTCCAGCCCAAAAGATATCTGTGAGAAGTTATTTTTGTCATGAAATATATTGGTGAAATATGTTGGAACTTTTAAATGAAGATTGGTAGGTGATACTGAAGTGCTCCGTTATGTCATTGTCTGGAAAACATACATTATTATGGGCTGGATAGTTATCTCAGTGGTTAAAATATTTGACTGCAAAATCTAATGACCTAGGGTTCAATTCCCCAGAACTCACATAAAGCTAGATGCAGAAAGGCACATGTATCTGAAATTCTCTTGCAGGGATTAGAGTCCCTGGTGTGCCCATGGTTTATCTCTTTCTTTCTTTCCCTCTTTCTACTTGCAAATAAATAACTCATTTTTAAATGAACATTATCACCTAAGCTGTCATCCATATTACTTGTCTTTCACTAAACATATTAGTCATGTATGCTGTTGTTCATGATTATGATGTAAAAGCTTACAGTAAATTTCTCAGTGTTTTCAATGTAATTTTGAAGCTGAAATTATTAAATGTTTAAAATCTTGAGGTGTATTGTGAGTAAAAAAAACAAAATGAATTCAAATTTATCCTTACACAGGACTCTGTAGGAAACAATTACTTTAAATTGTTTTCAATCTAAAGTCAGTCCATGTGCTTCCAGATGCTCTTATTTATATGCATACTCATATCATAGCTTCCAGGGTACTTTCATGGACATACTGAAGTTGAATGAGAGCAATGATGCGACCCATGAAGCAAAAGGAGCCTTGTCAATAGACGTAGACAATGCTATCCTGATCTGCATCATCACCACCCATAATTGTTCCAACATGACACTTGGTATTTCTTGGTAGCAAATATATTGATTTGCTGAACTCTTAAGCCATCATTTATACAGAACAGCAGTTTTACTTTTGGGGAAAGCAAAGTTAAAGAAAAAAATAAAATTGCTATATTTATGTCATTGTTTTATTATGCAGATCTGTGAATTATTAAGATAAATAATTAATGAAAATGTGATATATTTAATAGATGTAGAAGCATGAAATTATTGTATGATACTCTAGCATAATGATGACTATGAATAAAATATCAGGCCTTCTATGTCTCATATCACTCAGTAGAAGATTTCTTGTTTTTCTAGAATGAAAAAAAGCATTGATGACTTTGAGGTATGAACCTATTATTTCTAAATACAAAAGGTGTACAATACATTCTTGTAATAATGTTTATGTTTGAAAAGTAAGTTGATACATTCTGTTATATGTCATATGCATAGGAAAAAGACAATTACATTTGCTTCTGGTTATTTTAGTATGTAATAATAAGAACTAAATAGTCCCACATCCCCATTTTAGCATCATTAATACTATGGCAACAATGAAGCAAAAAAATAATTTAGAAAACCCACTTAATCAATTGTTTGAATTCATATAACACGCTAGTAAATTTCCACCAGTCTTAAGCATACTCTGCTTCAGGGCAGCTATCTTGGTATGGAGATAATAACTAGGTTTCCATCATTTCCTAGGAAGCATAGAGTGAGTCTTCAAACCAGTGTCACAGGGGATATGGTGCAGGGAGTCCACAGTTCACACTTTGGAAAATGCTGCCAGTTTTATTGAAATCAGCCTTGTACAGAAAGATTGTCATGGATGGGTAACCAAATCTTATTAGGAAAAAATTCCCAAGAGACTTGGTATTTGTTTCACTAGAAGGGCCATTGCATGTTAAGTACTTCACCATTGAGAGGAAGAAAATGAGAATAATATGTAAAATCGAGATATAAGGGAACAAATGAAATTAGGAGATTGTTTTAACTAACATCTATGAAAGAATGATCAACAAATCCACATGCTGTAGGGCTTGAAGGAGGCTGTATAGTTTTAATTATTTCAACATATTTTTGCAAGTTTTTGTTCTACACACATGAGATTGAGTCATTTCTCAACTAAATTCATTTATCTGTGGGCTATAATATGTCTCTAGAAAACAAAAAAAAAAAAGAATTATAATCTGATATGTTAGTAATAATTCACATTAGATGAGTAAAACTTTTAAAAACCTTTTAAAAAGTCATTTCTCTTTGTAAATCTTTTATTTTATCATAAGTGAGGCATTATGGGGTTTCAGTTAGTGACTTCTAAAGGTAGAAATCAGGCACTCTCATAAGACATTGTGAGCTTGCTCTTGAGATGCTGGTTAAATATAGCCACTGTGGAGCAAGCAGCCTGATTCAAGGTCTCTAGGCTTCTGCATGGGTGAATAGCATGGCTAAGGTACATAATAGCTGTTCCTACAGGCAGAGCAAATTTAGCCACTAGATAAAAGATAGAAATTCAGGTCAGTGCATTAGTACAAAAAAAAAAAAAAATGTTATTAGCAAGCTCCCATTTTGTCCCCTCCCTCACTGTAGGTAGCCCTTTTTCCTTTTCAGTAAATTTATGTTTTTAAGGTTAGAATTTGTAAATATTATTCAGAACCATAACACCCAAAATGTCCTAATTTTTTTTTGTAAACACAATGAAGGAAAATAAAAAAAATACATACTCATGAACCAAAAAATTAATAATTAGACCTTTTTTATTTCTGAAAGCTAATCTTCATTACAATAATATTGCAACATCTCTCAAAACCATATAAGAGAAGCTGTGGAATTGAAATTATTTTCAAAACACAGTGAATTGCTACATTTTAATATAAATGTCATCGTGTTTATTCATAAAGTGAACCCCTAATCGAAAGGTATACGTTTCTACATAATATTTTGATATGGCATTAGACCGATTTGCACTGTGTTTTTGTAGATAAAAATATGCAGGGAATTACAATCTCCCAGAACATTCTATAGGTTCTACCCTACCCAATACACACCCAGCTAAATTCTTAAAAAGATAACAATACAAAATGAACTCCAGGGTTTAGGAAATTAAATTTGCAACATAGGTTTCTGGGGAGATTGCTCAGTGGTTAAAAGCTTTTCCTTGCCAAGTGTGCTAGCCAGGGTTCAATTTCTAGCTACCAACATAAGTCAGATTTACAAAGTAGTACCTCTATCTGTTGTTCATTTGAACAGCAGGAAACCTTGCTAGGACCGTGCACATCTGCACAAGCACACGCGTGCGCACGCAAACTCACAGACACACACACACACAATAAGGTTTAAATGAGAAAATTATAGTTTATCTGGTTGATTAAATTGGTTATTTTATTAAGGTATGGAAACCTGATTACATTTCATGATCCAGAGTCAATTAGTCTGTGAACTTGCTGATGTGCCACAAGAAAGTGTTTGGCTAAGAAACATCATAAACTAAAATTTTTCCATGGCCTGAGCTAATGTGCTAGAGCTGTGTGTTAGAAAATACATTTATTCTCTTATAATGGTGTATATTAAACCACCTGTATTAAATATTTAAGTGTCCTTTTGTACCATTAAAGAAATATCTAAACTCCTGCATAAAGAATCACCTTCTAGTTTCTACTGATTTCTTTGCTTCCCTAATTAGAAATTTAAAGCATCAATAAACAGCTCCTTACATAACAGATCACCTGAGGCTTATTGAATGGTAGACATGAATTGTCCTAAAGTAGAAACTGTATATAAAATTATTCATATGACATCATACTAGAAACTAAACTCAGATCCTTTAGATGTGGAGGCCATGAGAATGTGTTTCTCACATCGCTGACAGCATGTCAGCTCACTTATCAAGCACCCCATCTGCTATTTTCTGAAATCTGTGTTTGGACTGAGGGCTGAGAATATGCATCTTCAAATTGACAGCTGCCAATGTTTAACCCTCAATAATCCTGAATTCCCATCGCACTCCATTAAATACTTTTTGCTACCCTTATTCAGTGCTCAATGTTACACTGAAGTCTGCTGATCTCACAGTAAAATATAAGTCATCAGTTGCAATTTTGTTACTTTTTAAAATTTCTATTCAGTGGAAATTCTATAGGTTTTTATCTTAATCACTCATTTATTTTTTTAATTTTTTTATTATTTTATTTATATTTGGAGAGAGACACAGAGAGAGACAGACAGAGAGGGAAAGGGAGACAGATAGAGACGGGCGCGCCAGCAGCCTCTCAGCTGCTGTGAACAAAATCCAGATGTGTGTGCCCCTTGTGGTCAAGTGCGGCATTGCACCCTTGCGTCACTTGGCATCTGGCTAAACGTGGGACCTGGAGATTGGAACCGGCATTCTTAGGCTTAGCAGTCAGGCGCCTTAACCGCTAAGCCATCTCTCCAGCCCACTCATTTATTTTTAATACCATGTTATCTCTAACAATTAATCATGTGTACCTTAAGGAAATGAGGCAAAGAACAATTATGAAATCTGTAAGTATATTGCATGGGGATTAATAAATGTTAAAATAAGACCTTCTGTTTGAATGTTTCTGTCTATATTTCTAAAAATGATTATGTCTATACTTTTATATTATATATACATATACTATACTATATACCATATGTATATATAATTGAATAATTTGAAATAATAACCATAGAAATACTAAAAGCAGTCCTTCAATAAGAGACTAGGAATTGTTTTTTGGGTGGATGATGTTCACTGGCAAATTCACAAAATTATACTTAAGGAAAGGAACTAAAACCCATACATTTGTAATCTAGTCAGTATGAGTAATTGCATTTAGAAAGCTGATTCTAGGAATATACAATTAAGAATATAGAATATCATAAACATGTAAGAAAGAAACAAAGTTATAGACTAAGAGGAAAAAATGATTGGCAAAGTTAGGAAGGAAATATCAGAACAGAAAATTGCTTACAGAAAGAGAAAATATTCAATACATGTGATATGATGAATATAACTTCAATGTGAGGATAACATATAAAATTTAATTTTGTAATAAGAGCATTTATGATCAGATTTTTATGTTAAAGAAGCTAATATCAGGGCATGATACCTAAGTGTAGGTCTCTAATAACCATGTAAAAACAAACTGGTGTGTCTATGCATGGCTGTACCCCAGTGTTGACGGGGACAGAGACAGAACGATCACTGGTCAGGCAGTCTAACCCTAAACAGCAAGTTCCAAATTCAGTGAGAGAGCACATTTCAAAGAAATAATGTAGAGGAGATATAGTGGACACTCTGTGTCCTCCTGGAGCCTGTGTACATATTTTCATGGGTATGAACATCACCTGCATACAAATTTGTACCTACATGGATTCGCACACACCACATAATCACACATTAAAAAGAGTTTTAGCTCTATTGATAGACTAAAGGATTATTGATAGATATAAAGGAAAGGAAATCACTTGCTATTAGAAACCTAGATTATTTTTCAAGATATTTATTTGTGCGGGGTAAAGAAGAAAATCATTATTGTGAAAGCTATTTAGGGCACAGAATATTTAATATTGGTGAAGAATGTTGTTTTCCTGTCAGTAAGCAAGAGTCACAGTGAAGAGCAGGGGATTAAAGAGTTAATTGCTTTTATTTTGCTCAGTTCCCATGAAACCACAAGCTGATTTGGGTCACTTGATGTTGCTGCAGATTGTACTGAAGAAAATGTGCACTTACTTCACTGTGGATAATCACTCTTCAATCCAAAGCATGTCTGTTGTCCTTGTATATTTTTCTTCTTCTGGAAAGGGAGGGGAATAAGCAGATGTGAAAAATTTTTTCTACATCTTGATACTAAATGACCCTTACGTAGTGGAAGTACATGTATTTCAAAACATTATTGTTGAGGAAAGGACAGATGGCTTAGTGGTTAAGGTGCTTTCCTGTGAAGCATAAAGTTTCAGGTTAAATTCCCCAGAAACCTTGTTAGCCAGATGCACATGGTGGTCCATGTGTCTGAAGTATGTTTGTAGTGACTGAAAGCCATGGTATGCCTATTCTCTTTATCTCTTTCACCCTCCCTCACTTTAAAAAAATAAAATATAATAAAATAAAAAATATATTACTCTGTGTAAGGTGTGGTGTTACATGCCTATAATCCCAGCATTTGGGGACTGAGGTAAGAAGGTAGGTTTGAGTTCAGGAGAACCTTGGGCTACAGAATGAGTTCCAGGTCAGCCTGGGCTAGCGTGATACCCTGTCTTAAAAAAACTTGGGAAAAAAAAAAAAAAAAAAAAAAACACCATATACATTTCTCGGGGACAATGGACTACACATAGTTGGATATAAAAAATAGTTTAGGGGCTGGAGAGATGGCTTAGGGGTTAAGACGCCTGCCTCCTAAGCCTAAGAACGCTGGTTCCAATCTCCAGCAGTTCCAATCTCCAGGTCCCACGTTTAGCCAGATGCAGTGATGCAAGGGCGCCATGCCGCATTTGACCACAAGGGGGTGCACACATCTGGATTTCGTTCGCAGCAGCTGAGACACTGCTGGCGCACCCATCTCTGTCTTCCTCTCTCTCTCTCTCTCTCTCTCTCTCTCTCTCTCTCTCTCTCTCTCTGTGTCTCTCTCCAAAATAATAATAAAAAAAAAAAATAGTTTAGCTAGAAAAAGCCAATGATGTTCATTTCCTAAAGTATTTTAATTTCCCTCATTTAGGTTATACAGAATATTTTCTCTTATCTTTCTAAACTGTATTAATATACATTGCTATAAATACAATCTCCTTTTACATCCTGCTATAATACAAAGATTGGTATAATTTTATATTACCAACAGATTTGAAACTAAACCATACAATTTAGGTAGTGTTTAACTATTTTTATTATAATATAGTAGAAAGTCAAAAGCCCTTTTCAAAAATTACTAAAGAAAACTAGACATTCTAACTGATAATCTGTTTATTTTTGGTGAGGATATTCATATCATTATTTTCATGCAACCAAACTAATTCTGATAATCTTAACAAACAGAAGGAAATTCGATATTCATACTTTGACAAAATTTTTAAAGTTACATGTGATTTGTTTAGAGAAAAATACCCATTTGAATCATCTTTAGAGTGTTTGCATAGCCCAATGACACACTCCACCTTAGGCCTTTAGGGCTTTTATGCTTTCTTCCTCATTCCCAATGATGTTCATTTCTTAATTTCCCTCATTTAGGTTATACAGAATATTTTCTCTTATCTTTCTAAACTGTATTAATATACATTGCTATAAATACAATCTCCTTTTACATCCTGCTATAATACAAAGATTGGTATAATTTTATATTACCAACAGATTTGAAACTAAACCATACAATTTAGGTAGTGTTTAACTATTTTTATTATAATATAGTAGAAAGTCAAAAGCCCTTTTCAAAAATTACTAAAGAAAACTAGACATTCTAACTGATAATCTGTTTATTTTTGGTGAGGATATTCATATCATTATTTTCATGCAACCAAACTAATTCTGATAATCTTAACAAACAGAAGGAAATTCGATATTCATACTTTGACAAAATTTTTAAAGTTACATGTGATTTGTTTAGAGAAAAATACCCATTTGAATCATCTTTAGAGTGTTTGCATAGCCCAATGACACACTCCACCTTAGGCCTTTAGGGCTTTTATGCTTTCTTCCTCATTCCTTTTAATTCACACCATATCAAAACAATGTGAGTTAGCATAGTGTTAGGGATTATTTATTGTGTACTAGCATTTTCTGAGCATAATTGTCCTTTCTGTGAATCTCTGCATTCTGCACAGTTGCCCCTTACTGTTTCCCCACTTACTGTCATAGACCTGTAGCCAGCCAAGGGCAAAGAAGTTGGAAGTTCTGCCAGGACACTTACATCAAAAATACATGGAGGGGCTGGAGAGATGGCTTAGCCGTTAAGGTGCCTGCAAGCTAAGCCTAAGATCGTCAGTTCCAATCTCCAGGTCCCACGTTTAGCCAGATGCAGTGATGCAAGAGTGCAATGCCACACTTGCCCACAAGGGGGCGCACGCACTGGAGTTCTTTTGCAGTGGCTGAGAGACTGCTGGCACGCCCATTCTCTTTCTGTCTCTCTCTGTTTCTCTCTCCGTTAAAAAAAAAAAAAAAAAAGTACAGGGAGGTCAATTATCTTTGCTTGGCTTTTTATCATGAAGTTCATTAATCCACTGCTTATACATCAATGAAAACTTAAAAAAAATAATGTATGGATTAAGAAACAGCTTTTTTCTGTGTTTTCAACAAACACATTTATCTCAAAGGTTATTAGTATTCCACTAACCAACACTATGTCATTATGCTTTTATTGTGTTGAGGAAAGGGCTTCAATCATTACATTCATTTTATTGAACATCTATGTCATCCTTGTGGATGTAGAGGAAATAAGAAATGTCAATTCTTTATTTTTTCTTGTAGATGTTGCTTTTTGTACTATTCTCTTGATATAACTTAATGACATATATTAGTCTGGGGGCTACTATTAACCCAGGTTGTTCTCAAACTTAAGATTGCCACATCCCTGCCTCTCTGGCCAGAATAATAGGCATGTGCCTTACACGCAAATGAAAACTACATTCATATATATATTTTAAGTTTTTATTTTTTTATTTTTCAGAGACACAGAGACAGAGAGAGAGAGGGAGAAGAAGACAGATAGAGATGGGCGCGCCAGCAGTGTCTCAGCTGCTGTGAACGAAAATCCAGATGTGTGCGCCCCCTTGTGGGCAAGTGCGGCATTGCGCCCTTGTGTCAGTGCATCTGGCTAAACGTGGGACCTGGAGATTGGAACCAGCGTTCTTAGGCTTAGGAGGCAGGCGCCTTAACCACTAAGCCATCTCTCCAGCCCGTACATTCTTTTTTTAAATTTATTTTTATTAGATATGGACATACTTAGTATGGTACCTTTGTTTCCCTCATCCCTACCACTTTTCCAAAGAGGCCCTCCACATTGGGAATGCAGGTCAACCCCATGAGCATTGTGGGTCACGCATAGTCGGGGCAGCAGTCAGTTAAGGGGGAGAAGCAACAACTTGGTGCATAATGTCCCAACTTGTGGCTCTAAAAATCTGTCTTCCCCCGTCTTCCGCAAAATTCCCTGAGCCATGTTGGGTGCATTTTAAGTCTACATCAGTGATTGGCAATTGGGAGCCTCTGGATCTCTGCTTTGGTAGGTGTTGAGTGTCCTCAGAATCTATCTCCATCACCTTTGTGCTGATATCAGGTTTACTGAGAAAGCAGCACTCTTGCTCATTTCCCCAATTCCTCTATGGTTTCAGCTGGGGCCAGGGTGAAGTGCGCTAGATCATTTATCTTCTCAGGTCCCACTCCCATCTGAGAAAGAGAAACAGAATGGAGAGTGAAGCCAGCACCAGCTAAATGGGATACCCATTATTAATTTAGAGAGAGTTTAACGGGTGTAGACTCTCTAATAGCCCAAGATTAGTGGGAGCTTGGTATTGGAAAGCAAAACCATTATCTGAATATGATTCTAACTTGTTTCTCAGTTCCATATATGGTTTCCTTTTGATTGAGCAGATCTGTTAGCCATTCTAAGAGCAGTTGGTTACCCACCATGGTTGTGTACCACTATGCATTTGTGTGAGTATCATATCAGGTTGTTTGTTTCTGAGTAGCTTAGACTTTGAGTTGCTCTGACAAATGTTGGCAACATTTCCACAAGTAGCTCATGTTGTGCCTTCCAATTCTAGATGGGCTAACTGTCTGGGGACTGGTTCTCTTCGGATTCCAACCAGGTCTATCTATGGTCCGTACTGACAGCATATAGTGTCTTCAGCAGTAGGGTCTTATCATTAACCTCTGGTGGGTAATCCAGTGATCTGATAGAAATATGTCTTGTTTGTTTTGGGAGACCTTGTAGGTTTCTCTGATCAACAGCTCCTTGTGGAAGTTAACCACATCCTGGTGTAGGGAATTACAGACTAGCACCAAGGGAAAAGAAAACGGAAAAATACAGGAAAAAAAATATATATAAACAGGAGAAATTTAAGGTTAGGCTTCATCTCACCCTCTCTAGAGCCCTTTGATTCAGGTGCTCCCCCAAATGTCTCTTGAGGGTTCAAACTTTTAGTCTAACTTCCAGGATATAGATTTCTATGGTACCGGTTCAAATTGGGTTCAGTTTTACGACCCTCTCACCCTTCCTCTTCCCCCAAGCCCTACCCTCCCTGTTGTCCGAGCCTGGAGATGCCTTTCAGGTGTCAACAACTCAGGATGATCCAGGTTAAGAACTGTAGATGATTGAGACCATGTGACTATTGTCTTTCTGTGATTGTATGAGTTCACTTAGCTTGATCTTTCCAAGTTCGACCATTTGTCTACAAATTTTGTTGTGTCTATTTTTTTTCTTACTGCCGAGGAGAATTCCATTGTGTGGATATACCATATCTTGGTTATCCATCCACCCAATGATGGGCACCTGGTTGATTGCAGTTCTTAGCTATTATGAATTGAGCAGCTATAAATATGGTTGAGCAAATATCTCTGAACTGAGATGTGGAGCTTTTAGGATAAATTCTCAGTCAGGGAATAACAGGGTTTGTTGGTCTCCTTACTGATTTCCATAGTGGTTGTACTAGCTTATATTCCCACCAACAGTGAATGAGGGTTCCTATTTCTCCATATTTATTTTTATTTTTTTTTCGAGGTATGGTCTCACCACTCTGGCTGACCTGGAATTAACTTTGTAGTCTCAGGGTGGCCTCGAACTCACAGTGATCCTCCTACCTCTGCCTCCCGAGTGCTGGGATTAAAGGCATGTGCCACCACACCCGGCTCCACATTGATTTTTTTTTAAATATTTGCTATCCTTGCTGGGGTAAGGTGGAATCTTGTAGATGTTTTAATTTGCATTTCCCTAAATGATTAGGGATGTTGAACATATTCTTATATGAGTGTTAGCCATTTGTAATTCTTCCTCTGAGAACTCCCTGTTTAGTTCTCTGTCACACTATTGGAGTGGATTGTTTCATTTTTTATTGTTTATTTTTTTGAGTTCTTTGTAGATTCTATATATTAGGCTTCTATCAGTGGCAAAGCTAGTGTAGATCTTTTCCCATTCAGTGGGTAATTCAATGGGTATTGGCTCTGCTTATGGCATGTTTGTCTGTGCAAAAGCTTTTTTGGCTTCATGAAATCCCATTGGTTGAGTGCTTGTTTAATTTACTAGGCTACTGAGGTTTTGTTCAGGAAGTCTTTTCCCACTCTTATATTGTGGAGTGTGCCTCCTATTTTTTATTGCAGTAATTGAAGATTTTGGGGTGTTATCTTGAGATCTTTAATCCATTTGGACTTGATTTTTGTGTATGGAGAAATGAGTGGGTCTAATTTCATTTTTCTGCATATGGTCATCCATTTTGTCCAATACCATGTGTGGAAGATGCTGTCTTTTCTCCAGTCTACATTATTGGCACCTTATCAAAGAGATCAGGAAGCTGTAGTTATTTGACCTAAGTGCTGGTTCTTCAATACTGTTCCACTGGTCTATGTTTCTACTTTTAATTCCAGTACTATGTTGTTTTTATTACTAGGGCTTTGTTATATACCTTTAGATTTGGCATGGTGATACCAGATTTTTTTTTTTTTTTCTGAAGAAATGCTTGGATTTCCAAAGCTTGCTGCCATTCTGTATGAATTCTGAGATCATTGTTTCAATCTCTGTGAAGAATGATGCTGGTATTTTTATTGGTATTGAGTTAAATCTGTATTTTGATTTTGGTAAAAATGCCATTTTCACAGTATTAATTCTACCTATCCAGGAACAGGGGAGGTCTTTCCATCTTCTCAAGTCCTTCTCAATTTCTTTCTTGAGTTTTATTTATTTATTTATTTATTTATTTATTTATTATTTATTTTATTTATTTATTTATTTATTTTGCATTATATAGGTCTTTGGCATACTCGGTTAGAGTTATTCCAAGGTATTTAATTTTTATTTTTTGTTGGTGTGTATTTTTCTGTTGCATATAGAAAAGCTACTAAATTCTATGCATTCATTTTGTATATTGCCATTCTACTGAAGGAATTAATCACCTTTAGAAGTTTTGAGATGGAGACTTTCAGAACACTTATGTACAGGATCATGTCATCTGCCAATAGGTCTAACTTGACTTCTTCCTTTCCAATTTGAATACCTTTTATTTCTTTCTCCTATCTTATTTCTTGGGCTAGTCCTTCTAGTACTGTGTGTACAAGAATTGGTGAGCATTCCTGATCTCAGTGGGAACTCCTTGAGTCTTTCCCCATTAAGTATTATTTGGGCTTTAGGTGCTTTATACACAGACTTTGTTGTGTTGAGATATTAACCCTCCATGCCTTTCTTTCTAGAATTTTGACCATGAAGTGGTGTTGTATTTTGTTAAAGGCCATCTCTACATAAATTGAGATGATCATGTGTTTCTTATATGGTGTATTACACTGACCAATTTCCATATGTTGAACCGTCCCTGCATTTCTGGGATGAAGCCTACTTGGTCAAGGTGGATAATACTTTTGATATGTTGATGAATTCAGTTTGCAAGGGTTTTGTTCAGGGTTTTTTTTCTAAGTTCATCATGGACATAGGCCTATAGTTTACTTTTCTTGTTGCATCTCTGTCTGGTTTTGGTATTAGGGTGATGGTATATTCATAAAAGGAGTAGGGGAGAATTCCCTGGTGTCTGACTATGTAAAACAGTTTGAGAAAAATTGGTTTCAATTCTTTAATGAATGTTTGATAGAATTTGTCTAAGAAGCCATCCTGTCCTGGACTTTTCTTTTTCAGGAGGTTTTAGAATACCTTTACAATATTCATGGATGTGATTTTTTTTTTTTTTTAGGATATTAATCTGCTCTGAGTTTAGTTTTCATAGGTGGTATGTGTTTAGAAATTCATCCACTTCTTCAGATTATTAAATTTTTTGGAGTAGATGTTTTGGAAGTATGTCCTAATGATTCCTCCAATTCCACTGATATCTGTTGTGATCTCTCCTTCTTCATTTCTGATTTTGTTAATTTGAGACTTCTCTTTCTTTTTTGCTTGATCACATTGGCCAAGAGTATGTCAATCTTGTTTTTTTTTTTTTTTGTTTTTGTTTTTGTTTTTTTTTTTTTTTTTTTTTTTCCCAATGAACAAGATTTTCATTTCATTGATTTTTTAAAATTGTTTTCTTGGGTTCCAATTCATTAATTTCTGCTTTAATCTTGATTTTTTTTCTTTCCATCTAGAGCTCTTTAGATTGGATTTTTTTCTTGTTTTTCCAGCGTCGTTAGGTGAACAGTAAGGTTACTAATTTGGGATCTCTCTGTGTCTATAATGAAGACATTTAGTGCTATGAATTTAACACTTAGGACTTCCTTATTATGTCCCATAAGTTTTGGTAGGTTGTGTTTTCATTATTCACTTCTAGGAACCTTACAATTTCTGTTTTGATTTCTTCCAGGACCCATTCATTCTTTAAAAGTGTGTTGTTTAGTCTCCAGGAGCTGATGAAGTTCTCTTTTTCAATATTTTTATTTACTTATTTATTTATTCAACAGAGAAAGAGAGAAAGAGAAAGAGAGAGAGAGAATTGGCATGCCAGGGCCTCCAGCCATTGCAAACGAACTCCAGTCATATGCGCTCCTTTGTGAATCTGGAGAATGTAGGTCCTGGGGAATTGAACCTTGGTCCTTTGGATTTACAGGCAAGTTCCTTAACCACTAAGCCATTCCTCCAGTCCATTTTCTTAAATATTTTATATTTTTATTTATTTGACAGAGAAAGAGGGAGAGGAGTTCTTGATGTGTCTCTCGTTAATTTCTAGCTTTAAATGGTGGAGCACGCCATTAATCCCAGCACTCAGGAGGCAGAGCTAGGAGGATCACCAAGAGTTCGAGGCCACCCTGAGACTACATAGGGAATTCCAGGTCAGCCTGAGCTAGATGAGATCCTACCTCAGAAAACCAAAAAAAAAAAAAAAAAAAAAAACATTGTGATCTGACATAATGTAGGAAGTTACTTCAATTTTCCTGACTTTATGGAGGCATGCTTTTTGGCCCAATATATCATCAATTTTGGAGAAGGTTCCATGGGCTGCTGAGAAGAATGTGTATTCTGTAACCCTACACACCCAGACACCAGACACCAGACACATTCTTCTCCCTCATTTCCTAATAGCCAAATGGAATCCAGATATCTCTCTTAAAAGGAAAAAAAAAAAAAAAAAAAAAAAAGACTGTTACTAAACCACAACTTCATGGAGAATACCTGCAACCCCACTGAGGTATGTCACCAATGGAATGGGGCACGGACAAGGGAAAAGAGGATACCAACACATTGTCGATACGAAATATGTTGTTAATAATAATAAATAAACATTTAAAAAGAAATGAAACTAACAAACTGAAAGAAGGATGAAAGGCTGTTTTGAACAATAAGAGTGAAATATTCCTTTGACTACCAAGCAGATGTAGCTGTGAGCTTGTAAAGAGAGAGAGAGAGATTGATGGTCACTGAGAAACCACTGCTGTCAAGGCTTTATGGAATGATTAAATTTTACAATTGAAACACAGGAGGAAGTGTGTCATTTCTCCCACTTTGAAGATGCCAAACCCGAGTTTTAGAGAAATAAAGCTCATCAGTGTCTCAAGTTTTTAATTGGGAACTGACAGCTAAACCCAGAGCCATCTGACCTTAGTAAATCTAAAGTAATAATCTATTGCTAAATGGTAGAGTGGTTATAAGAGGAACAATATGACATGAATAAAGAATTATTGAATTGAACACTACCCAAGTCTCATAGTTTTCTGTGTGGAGCCAGGGAAAGTGGATTTCAGCAACATCTTATTGAGAACAAATTATTGATCTCATTTTAATGCATATAGTGTTAATGTTTTTCCTCATAGGAACCAACCATATTACATAAGAAAACCACCCTTTTGTATTTGTTTATTTGCAATCAGAGAGAGATAGATTCCAACAGATTGAATGGGCATGCCATGGACTCAAACCACTGCAAATGGACTCCAGGACTCCAAATGCATGAGTAAGTTTGTGCATCTGGCTCTCCATAGATTCTGGGAAACAAAACTGAGTTAAGGCAAGTGCCTTAACTGCTGAGTCATCTCTCCAGCACCACATCACCATTTTGTAATTATTTTCTTTACTAATTTTATCATAGATAAGGAGGTAAATTTTATGACTTTCTGATTATTAACACAACTATTTCATGT
The DNA here is from genome assembly GCA_036365145.1 of Orientallactaga sibirica. Taxonomy (NCBI): domain Eukaryota; kingdom Metazoa; phylum Chordata; class Mammalia; order Rodentia; family Dipodidae; genus Orientallactaga; species Orientallactaga sibirica. The sequence goes on along the minus strand of JAEOAD010000043.1, from coordinate 5,188,274 downwards.
TAAAATAAACATATTACCATTAAAGAGATTATGACATAAATAACATTTGTCACTTAAAATTATACTTAATATAATTTTGTTATGTAGATCGTGTGTATATATCATGCTGGTACCATAATTAGCCTCCTCCCTGTCCTCCCCCCTCCGAAGTGACTCTCCTTGTTGGGGATTGCGGGTCTTGCATTGTGGGGGTAGCCATCAGTTATGGAGAAGGGACAATGTCTATGGGAATAATGTCCCAACTTGTGGATCTAACAATCTTTCTGGCCCCTCTTCTGCAAATTTCCCTGAGCCATGTTGGGAGCATTTTAGGTCTCCTTCAGTGATGAGGTCTAGGGAGCCTCTGTATCTCTGGATGTCTGGTTTGGTAGGAGTTGAATGTTCTCTCTGTCCATCTCCTTCACCCTTGTGTTGGTGCCAGGTTCACCAAGAAAACAGCTCTCTTGCTCATTTCCCCCATTACTCTATGGTTTCATCTGGGGCCCTGGTGATGTGCGATGGGCTGATTCTCTCCTATAGTTGTGTGTCCATCTGAAAAAGAGAAGCAAATTCTCCAATGGAGAGAGAGGTCAGCATCAGAAAAAAGGAATAACCATTATTATTTTAGAGAGAATTTCACAGGTATAGGCCCTCTTGTAGCCCACAATTGGTGGGAGCTTGATATTGGAGAGCAGACTTGTTATTTGGATATGGTTCTGGCTTATTTCCCAGTTCCACCTATGGGTTTCATTCTACTGAGCTGATCTGTTAGCCAAATCAAGAGCAGTTGGTTACCAACCATGGCTGTGTGCCACTATTTCCCTTGTGTGTGCATCACTTCAGGTTGTTTGCTGATGAGAAGCTTAGATCACGCATTGCTTGGACAGTTGCTGGTCACTTTCCCCCAGTCACTCATGTAGCACCTTTTGGCACTAGATAAGCTAACCGTCTGGGAACTGACTCAATTCCAGATGCCAGCCAGGTCACTCCATGAATCTTATGTGAAAAACACTTTGTCATGAGTTGAATTCTGTTGTTTTTTAGATAATAGTATTAGACATCTTAAATATCATAATATTTTTTATTACTAAATATTGATTTAGTTATTTTGTATGTGTTATGGGGCATGTGTACATGTATATGTTATGCATGTTCAATTGTGAGTTAATGTATCTACATGTGTATATGCATGTACATGTAAAAACAGAAGTAGACATTTGTTTCTCTTCAATCTCCAACTCATTTCTTGAGATAGGCTTTCATTGAGTCTGGAACTTACTGAATCAGCTGGACTATCTGGCCAGCAAGCCCCAGGTATCATTCTTTTATTGCCTCTCCAGTGTTGGAAGTATAGGTATGTACCAATATGTCAGCTTTTATGTGAGTGCTGGTGATGTGTACTCAAGTCCTTATATATACTTGGCAAGGACTGAGCCATTTCCACTGCTCCTTGACTTATTTTAAAATTCATTTTTCCCACTAATGTATGTGGCATTAGTTGAAAGTTACAAACATAACTATAGACAGAGTACTACAGTATTTGGAAGGATGTGGCAGGTGGGTCACATGATCAAAGCTATCTTGAGCCATATAATGAGTTCAAAAACAGCCTGGCTCCAAAGGTTGTGTAATAAAAAAAGACAATTTACAGGTGTGTATTCATTACTTAAACACAAACATTAAGATGGTTCCAATGACACCACTACAATGTTTGTTTTGTTATGTTTTTTATTTCAGAACTCAAATTAGACTTTCTGAAATTTGAATCCTACTTGGGATGTAAGAAGTTTGATGCAAAACTGGTAAACATTACTCTAAAATGAGACATCTCTAAAATTTCTGAACATTTTTAGAGGTAATCCAAAAACATTACAAAAATGTCTTGCTAGTATGTGAAAAAATTTCCCCTAAAACATGCAATACTAAGGTCATGAGATGTAATTGAATGTGACTTTCAAATATGAAGGGAAAGAGAAATGATATACTATGCCTAAAATTTACAAGTATCTATATATGGGGAAAAAGAATAAAACAAACAAGAAACACACACACATACACACACCTGAACAAATAAATTTCTGGATATATATCCTCTACAAAATTTTTAAAAATATTTTGTTTATTTATTTATAAGCAGAGAGTGATAGAGAGAAGAAAGATAGATGGAATGTAAATACCACTTTGTGCATCTAGTTTTACATGGGTACTGGGAATTCAAACCCATGTTATTAGGCTCTGTAGGCAGGCACCTTAACCGCCATCTCTCCAGCCCATATACTCTACAAAAATTTAACTACAAACACATAGAAAACCTGAACAAAATAATAGCAATGATAATATTAAATCATTAAATTCTCTCCTAAAAGAAAAGCCACTCATGAGCCAAATTAACTTTTGAATTTTACCAAACTTAAAAAAAAAAAAAAAAAAAAAAAAAGTACTAACATGAGGTTTTACTCACACAATTCCAAAAGCTATAAGCAAGGAATTATTTCAAACTCCATATTTGATGGGATAAATACTCTAGTACTAAATTAAATAAGAAGAATGAAAACAGCATAACAAATCCATATATATGTGCATATACATACATAAAGCCTAACAATACTAACATAAAGATTATGCAACTAGATAAAGTGATAAAGTGGATTTATCACTAGGATGCAGAGATTATTCTCCATGAATAAGCAATAAATGTAGTATATCCTAAGAGAGTGAAGTACAAAGTACATTATCCTATTAGGTACAGAGAAGAGTTTTGATGAAATTTAATACATCTTGTTAGAAACTCAACATATGAGGTATAAGAGGAATATACCTCAGTAAAATAAAGACTATACATGTCAGACCCATGCCAAATATTTTATGAAGCGATAAAAAATTAAAACTCAATTCTTTTTCACATGTGGAAAATATGATGTTGTTAACTATCATCAACATCATTTAACATAGTACTAGAAGCCCTACCCAAAGGAACTAAAGAGAGAGAAATGTATATCCAAGCAGCCAAGAAAGAAATAATGGGCTTACATGATTTTATATGAAATTCTAAGGTCTCCATCCAAAAATCGAATAAATGATTGAATTTTATTAATTGAAGATATTGTAAGAAAAACATGAAAATCAGTATATGTTTTGAACAGCACTATCAAACTGAAAATAAATCTAGACAGCAGTCCCATTCACAAAGACTAAAACAAAACAAGAAAATAAAGTACGCTAATAAGGAAAACAACTCATGAGAATAAATTTGTTCAAGGAAATGATCTATACAATGAAAATTACAGAACACTTGGACACACAGCAAACAGAAAAAAAATCACATTTTTCTCTCAAAGCAGTTCTCACATTCATTTAATGCCTATCAAAATTATTTTAAAAGGGCTGGAGAGACGGCTTAGTGGTTAAGGTGCCTGCCTTCTAACCCTAAGAACGCTGGTTCCAATCTCCAGTGGTTTCAATCTCCAGGTCCCACGTTTAGCCAGATGCAAAGTGATGCAAGAGCGCAATGCCGCACTTGCCCACAAGAGGGCGCACACATCTGGAGTTTGTTCACAGCAGCTGAGAGACTGCTGGTGTGCCCATTCTCTATCTGTCTCCCTCTCCCTCTCTCTCTGTCTGTCTCTCTCTGTGTCTCTCTCCAAAAATAAATAAAATAAAATTTTTAAAAATTATTTGAAAAAATCTTCACATACATAGAAATAAAGTCTAAAGTTTCACAATGATCCTGATAGCACAGTCTTGGAGTAACCACAATGCATGTCATGGTAGCAGGTTGGTGTGCTATGATAGCTGTGGTAATTTGTAAAATGTTTCCCATATCCTGCAGTGTTTGTGTTTAGACTTCCTACTTAGAACAGCAGTTGGTGGAGCCTTTGGAAGGGAGAGATTTGATGGAGGAGTCATGGTTATGGGCTGAGGCTGGGGATTAGTTATCCATTCTGTGAGCTGGTTGGTCTTGTTGCTCTCTCTGTTGTGGATAAAGATGGGAGTCTGCTGTCATATTTTCTCTAAAGTGAAGCTTCCACTCAAAACCGTCAGCCTCACATAAACCTTCCCTCTCAACCTGCTTCTGTTCAATGTGTTGTTGCAGCAATAAGAAGGTAACTAAGACAGTAACCAAAATAGTGTGCTGTTCAGATTCACACACAAATGTAACAGAATACAGAAAGCAGAAATAATTCATGTATGTGAGGCTCACTGGCCTTCCAAGTTTTCAGGTAGGAACTATGCTATAGAGAATTTTCTAAAAAAATGGTGCCAGACAACAAAACATTTTTAAAAAAATAATTCAAAAGGGTGGGAGAGATGGCTTAATGGTTAAGACATTTGCCTGCAAAGCCAAAGGACCTAGGTTCAATTCCCCAGGACCCATGTAAATCCAGATGCAAAAGGTAGTGTATCAGTAGTTTGCATGAAGTCTCAAGAGGCCCTGGCATGTCTACATTCTCTCTCTCTCTCTTTCTCTCTCTCTCTCTCCCTCTAACATAAATAAATAAAATGTTTTAAAATATGTTGCAAGAAAAATTGGATATCCATAAGAAAACAACTATTTTTCACCATATTAAAAAACCAAGAATTAGAGAAATGGCTCAGCAGTTAAAGGTGCTTGAGTGCAAAGTCTGGCCATCTGGGTTTGATTCTCCAGTACCCACATAAAGCAGATGCATGAAGTGCATGAATGAATCTCAAGATATTGCAGGTGCAGGAGGCCCCAACATGCCTATAATAATTCTTTGTCTTACTCTCTCTTTCTCACATAACTAAATTAATGCTCTCTCTCAGATAAATAAATAAGTTATTTTTTAAAAAATCAAAATAGAACAAAGATCTCTATGACTTTGTCTTGTTTCAGGGAACTTATAGCTTTCTCTGATCAACAATTCTTTGTGGGTAGCAAGTGATTTCTGATCAGGATCCCCCAAAAATTTACCTAAAGAAAAATTTATAAAATTTATTATATTAAACAGTAAAGATATTTAGCAAAGTAAGTATTGGTAAAATGACTAGGAATTAATATCCAGAATATATAAGGAACACAATAAATGTAGTAGTAGTAACATCCAACAAACTTTGGAAAACATAATGAGAAGTCATTTAACTAAGAATGGCTATAAGCAAAAAACAACAACAAAAAAGTACCTATTGCTTGTAAATAACAGAAGGGAACTCATACTTTATTGGCATAAATGTAAACTAGTATACAATAATCATATATTTCATAAAAATGGAAATTTGGGACAATTGTAAATGAAACAATCATTAAAATTTAAAAATTGAATAGTTCAATATATTTAAGCACCTAGAGGTATTGTGTAAAAATATGGAAATGCTAATTATATTGATAGCCAGTGTTCCAAACTACTCTCCATACACTAGAGGGCTGGACTCAAGATATGACCCCAAGCACACCTTAGAGCTAGACTCCGAGGTCTACCTCCAGTGACAAAACCCCTTTAGCAGACATCTGTCTTCTAGGAGTTTCAGTTACAATCTCAGTTTTAATAAAACACCTGTGTCTATGGGGGCTATATATTAAAACTATCATATTCAAGCTACCATATTCTGTCCCAGTCCCCCATAGACACATAGCCATCTGACAATGTAAATGTCCTTCAGACCAACTTCAAAGGTCCCCCTAATCTATACCAACTTTAAGAAGGTTCCAAAGTCCCAAGTCTCATCTGAAATTTAAGACTATTTCCTAAATTTGAGCCCTATAAAAAATCAAGTGACATAGTTTCAACACATAATGGCACAGAGCAAACTTTTCCATTGCAAAAAGACATAACAAGGAGAGTCTATATCAATGCAAATAATAACCAGTAGGCAAACATCAAATATCTGCAGTTCAAAGCTGACATACATAACCAGTGTTGTCAGTCTCTGGATTTACATTCTGTGTTTTCGTCTGGGCTGAGTAGCTTGGGGAAAAATTCATTCCAGGCCTATAGTGCTCCATGGTAGCCATTTCACAGTCCTGGTATATCCAAAAACATCTTTGTGTCTACATTGAAAACCATTGCCCATCCTCACAGTTCCATACATGTCCTGTTTTGACTTCTAATATAGGGACCTCACCATGTTTCACAATGCTGCATCTCTGTAGCTAATTCCTGGAACTGGTTCTCTTTATATAGTGACCTTAATGGACCTCTGCACAGGAAATCAACACTGTCATTTTTTAAATATTTTAATTTTTTTTACATATTTGAGAGAAGGAGAGAGAGAAAGAGAGAGAAAAATGGTCACACCATGGTAGGGAATTGAGCTGAGGTCCTTTGGCTTTCCAGGCAAATGCCTTGACTGTTAGACCATCTTTCCAGCCCTCAACACTGTTTTACGTGCATCTCAGTAGCAGCTGAAACCATGTGTACTTCATGACCCACTTCTCTGCATTTTTCATGCTTCCAAAACCATTACCACTTGAGCAGCAAGTGAATTCAGGGGAGAGAAACCTTGCCTTTGAAGAGTAACATACACCTTTAGAATTTTTCCTTTAAGTCACTTCCCTGTAAAATAATTTAGATTCCTACTCATTGATCCTTTCCCAAGTGGATTTAATATTCAGGAATTCTTTTCCACTGCCCAAATACAAAGCAATTGGTCCAACCCCAAAGGTGCTAGTCTTGCAAATGCTACTTCAGTAATCTAAAACTAATATCTGCCACTTACTTTAACTTGCTTGATTTTTCCTGTGATGAGCCATACATCTTTCATATCTTTCTGTTCTATATCTTTCACCAAGCATCATTGATTTTAAATTTAACTTTGCTCAAAGTTTTAGGGCTAGAACAGAACACAGCCAGCTTTTATACCAGTATCCAAGTTCCAACAAGGTTCTCTACTTCCCCTGTGCAAGTTCATAATCCAATCCTTCATAGTCCTCAATTCTATTTGCATTTAGCATTTTAAAAATCTCTCCAGAATAGCCCATCAATCTCTGATTACCACACCATGTGAAACTTCTCCAATCCAAAATACCAAGTCCTTCCACATTCCTCCAGCACACAAGTGTCAAAAGACCAAAATCCATATAGTCAGATTCATCACAGAATGCCCCCACTACTGGTACCAAATTATTATTGCAATAATTTTATATTGCTGGACAAACACACAACCAGAAATACTTTATTGTATGAAAGTATTTGTTTCTGGCTTATAAATTACAGGGTACACCATCAATGGTGTAAGAAGCCAGCTCATTTCTGTAGATCCAAGCTTAGAGACATTACCAAACACCAAGAATGCACAAAGAGCCAGAGCTCTAAACTGCTCTGCTTACACCTGAGGGCTTTATGAAAGATCACCCCCAAACACAGTTTAGGGCTAGGCTCCAAGACCTGCCCCAGTGACACACCCCCTGTACAAGGATCTGCCTGCTAAAGGTTCCAGTGACAAGCTCAGTTTAAAAAAAAAAAAAAAAAAACTGAGTTTGTGAGGTCATAGATTCAAACTATCAAATTCAAACGACCACATTCAACATTCTTTTTTACCTAAGGACTATGGCTTTTGTAAGTGGGTGTAATTTCCCTGCCTTTTGCTTCACAGTATGTGTACATTAAGCTATCTGAAAGCTGAGCTAAGATAGTTCTATGCTGATGTCCAAGCATAAATGGACTATAGTATAAACAATCCTTTGGTCAGTTAAGGGATAGGAGATGATGATGTGATAATTTTCAATATCTTGTTTAAACCTTGAAACTCCCTAAACACCCGGAGCTAGCTCATCTCCATCTACATGATGTAACCTGGTTTAGGATAACTTTTGCCCAGACATGTATGCAGTTAAATACATCTCATATATGATACCAATGAACTTCTCAAAGGCAAAGGATGACCTGAAGAACTGAAGAATCTGACCCTATGGAGGAGAGAATGCATAAGGTATGGAAATGTGGCAGTCTCTAGATCATTCTATGTGTTGTATACTATCATTTTCTGTTCATCTTTTCCCTCAATTATGATGTCATGAATGCTTACCCTATAAATTTGGCAAATGCTTGCAATTTTGTGATTGTGTAATTGATACCTTTTTGGATTGTATGCAGAATTACATAATCCTTAATCTGTAATTTCAATTATCATCTAAGCTTCACATGGGGAAAGGAAAATGAGAAAGAGGGGACTATCATTTCCAGGATATCTTTATGCTCATAACTGTTGTTAGGCCACTGAACTTAACAGATGGAAAGAAAAATCTCAATAATATTCAAAGGATTGGTAAATACTGGGATAGAGAAACTTTCTTATCACTTAAAAATGAATAAAACAGGGGTAAGTCAGTTAACAGTATAATGGATTATCAGCTAATACAGGCGTTATTTTTTCCTGTAAATAAGAGTAACTATGAAGTAATATTGTGCTGCTAAGTCTGAGTCAAAGCCAGTGATTCATCTTCGCCTGTCAGGCAAAATTTATCACATGGGAGCTGGGAATGTGCCCATGTTCATCACAATGTTGCCCCATCCTGTCCATTATCACTAAAAAGTTAGTGTATGTCTCAGGGGGGAGGGCATCAAATGCTTACATAAATGGAAAATGAAAGATATTTCATGAGATAAATCTGCTTTCAGATCCATCTAACCAGCATGTCTATTGCAAATTGAAGTCAATTTGATTCCTGCTCTTTTATTAACTACTGTGATATATATAAATTGTCCTGAGAGCTACCGTGGTATATGTGTTTTTCCACTAGCTAGGGCCATATGTTTGTATTCTTCCGCATGCTATAGTCTTATTAAATCTATGCAGGTAGCAACATCTTTTCTAGAAAGGTCAATATATTGATCAATTTCCAGTCAATGTAAAAAATAATTAATTCACTGTACCTTTATGGATTGGCTAGAATTATATAGCTGCTAAAATGTTAATAATATGAACAAGTGTACTTGGTTTTATACTGACACTCAAATCTGTATGAACTTGATGCCTTTGATGCCTCTGATAATCATGTATATCATTGGTGTCCCCACATCTGGTACTCTTTGTAAAGCATACATTTGCAAGGTGGCAGGATGATATAAGCAAGGATGGTGTCACTCTCTACCCCAAGAAAACTGAAAGGAACAGTACAGTTGGGAAAGGTTAAGATTAATTTTTTAATTAATTTATTTTTATTTTTATTTTTGTTTTTTCTGAGGTAGGATCTCACTCTAGCTCAGGCTGACCTGGAGTTCACTATGTAGTCTTAGAGTGGCCTTGAACTCATGCAATCCTCCTACCTCTGCCTCTGAATTGCTGGGATTAAAGGTGTGCGCCACCATGACCGGCTTTATTTTTTTAATGTAAGAGCAAACACCAACAATACAAAAACTGAAAGAGAGGAGCAGAAAAAAATAAAATGACATAACTACCTAAATATTTAAAATAGCATGAGAAATATGGATTAGCTCTTACAATTTTAGTGATTGTGAATTGAAATAGTGTATCACCAAATTCCTTATCCTACAAGAGGATGACAAGAGAGTCACTCAAGCTATTCTCACTTTGATGGATTAAAAATAAACTCTGATGATTACACAAGTAAGGAATCCGGAGTCACTCAGAATCAGTGCTGATTAACTCAGTGTGAGGTAACACAGGGGATTAAGACTGAATGACAGGCAGACCAAGATCACATGGCATAAAACTCAGTAGGGGAATAAGACTGTTACTTTGATGTGGGTAAAATACCCTAGAGGTGATGAGGAAATTTTACCTGCATGACTGGATTGAGTTACCCTATGTATTATCACATCTAAATCTAGAAATGAAAAGCAGACTGGAAACATAACTAAGTTAAGTATATATAGTATCCAAGGATATAAGAATTGATGAGGGTATAGGATAGCACAGAAATTTAACAAAATTATTAAGACTCTATCTTTTAACTAACTCTCCTAGAATGTATAATTTGCCTAAAATTGCAATGTAAGAGTCTTCTTTGTTAAGAAGTCTTGGATATTTTAACATAAATCAATTGTTGCTCTTTCATCCACATCAACTGAAAAGATAAAAGCACTTCATGCACTGATTTTTTATTTTGTACCACCCATCAAGGAACATAATCAATTATCCTTTCCATAGGATGAATTCATTTAAGAGAACTTTAATTTCTCATTTGATGTATTATAATCTCTTCCTCATAACAATTTATTTTTAAAATCATTTTTAATTTAATTTGTTTGTAGAGAGATAAAGAAAGAGAGAGAGAGAGAAAGAGAGAGAGAGAGAATGGTTGTTCCAGTGACTATTACTGCTGCATCTGACTTTATGAGGGAACTGGGCAATGAAACCTGGGGTTTCTGGCTTTGCAAGCATTGTCTTCTGAATGTGCCATTATTCTAAAAAGTAGGTTTACATAAGTTCATTGGTCTATAATCCTGTTTTTATGCCAGTATCATGTTTTTTGTTACTATGGGCTTGAAATACAGCTTTCAGCCAGGAATGGTGATGCCTCCAGTGGTGTTTCTTTTGCTGAGGATATGATTGGATATCCAAGGCCTGCTGTCATTCCATATGAATTCTGAGATCATTTTTTTTTTCTGTCTTTGTGAACAAAATGCTGGGATGTTTAGTCATATTGCACTACATCTATATATTGCTTTGGGTAAGATTGCCATTTTCACAATGTTAATTCTGTCTATCCAGTAGCATGGGAGATCTTTCCATGTTCTCAAGTCCTCCTCAATTTCTTTCTTGAGTGTTTTTATGTTTTCATTGTAAAGGTCTTTCACCTCCTTGGTTAAGGTATTTTATTTATTTTTTTGTGCTATTGAAAATAGGACAATGTCACTTATTTCTTTCTCTGTGTATTTGTCTTTTGCATATAGAAAGGCTGCTGATTTTTGTGCAATGACTTTATATCTTGCTACGTTACTGAAGGAGTTAATCACCTTTAAGAGTTTTGAGATGGAGGATCTTGGGACACTCATGTCATCTGTAAGCAAGTCTAACTTAACTTTTCCCTTTCCAACTTGTATCCCTTTTATATCTTTCTCCTGTCTTATTGTTTGAGCTAGTACTTCTAGTACTATGTTGAAGAGCAGAGGTGAGAGTGGACACCCCTTTCTTGTTAATGATCTCAATGAGAATTCCTTCAATCTCTCCCCATTAGGTTGTATGGGCTTTGGGATCTTTATAGACAGCCTTTATTATGTTGAGATATAGACTGCCCATGCCAATTCTCTCCAGTGATTTGATCATGAAGTGATGTTGTATTTTTTCAAAGGCCTTTTCTGCATCTATCAAAATGATCATATGGTTTTTGTGTTGAAGCGTGTTTATGTGGTTTATTACATTGACAGATTTCCATATGTTGAAATATCCCTGTGTTCCTGGGATGAAACCTACTTGTCCAGGTGGATAATGGCTTTGATGTGCTGTTGAATTAGGTTTGTGAGGATTTTGTTCAGGATCTTTGCATCTAAGTTCATCATGGATACAGGCCTGTAGTTTTCTTTTCTTGTGCCATCTCTGCCTGGTTTTGGTGTTAAGATGATACTAACTTCATAGAAGGAATTGGGTAGCTTTCCCTGTTCTCTAATAGTGTGGCACAATTTGAGAATAATTGGTTTCAGTTCTTTCACGAAGTTTTGACAGAATTCTGCTGAGAAGCCATCTGATCCTGGACTCTTCTTTTTAGACAGGTATTTGATAACCCTTTCAATCTGAATGGTTTCAATCTGATGGGTTTGTTCAGAAGATTTACCTGCTCTGAGTTTATCTTTGGTAGGTGGTATGTCCCCTTATTGTTTTCTTAAAGTTCAAAATTGGGACATAAGTTCTGAATGGAATTACATAGAAGAGTGAATCTCGTTCAGCTTCCAGGCATTTTCTACCATCTGTTTTATAGTATTCTTAGTAAGCAAGTCAATCACAACACAATCTTCTATAATACTAATAAAATTTTGATCAAAAAATGATTTTACAAATTTATAAATTTATCAACACACTGTTCTTAATCACTAAAATGTTTTCTAGTAGTCAATATTATAAACAAAATGTAATTTAAAATATATTAATGTTGAAGTGGTAAATAATATTTGAATAGCATATACTTAAAATACCATGAATAAAAAAGTGAAATATTAGCATCTAAATTATATTAAAAAGCAATGGAAATAGATTATGTGTGATGACTCACTGTATTTTACCATAATATTGAAGAGGCATGAATCTGTGTGAAATAGAATACCTATATAATAACTACATTATTGTAAATGTTTTGGTGGTATATAATTCAGATACAACATTACAGAGACATATGTTAAAACCTATGTTAAGTGCAGAATAATAGTTTGGCCTAGTATATTGGTCACAAATGTGGGTTCAGTGTGCACCCATCCTTGATTTTGTGACTTCCTGAATGAAAAATGTCAATAATATTCATCTTTAAGACCCCAGTAGCATTAATTCCTAAAGTTCCTTTCATGACTTACTATAAACTACATAGGTCACTTATGAATGTTTCCTCTTAAAGTTGAGTACGGAAGTATGTTTATATCAACTTTTGTTCTGGTTTCATAAGTATAATTCCCCATGATAAAATTACTGAGATAAAGCTGGGTGTGGTGGCGCACACTTTTAATCCCAGCACTTGGGAGACAGAGGTAGGAGGATCGCCATGAATTTGAGGCACTCTAAAACTACATAGTGAATTCCCAGTCAGCCTGGGCTAGAGCAAGACCCTACCACAAAAATAAATAAACAAATAAATAACATAAAATAAAATACTGAGATAATTATAGCAGTTGAGTTTAAATTTTCTGAATTTAAGCTGATAATTCTCCATTTAAACAATCTTTCCATCTATCTATGTTTACATATGTATATATAATTATATATTATATATTTACAATATGTATTTATTTTAAAGTATTTGGGGTAAGAGTTCATTTAAAAATGTACACACAGGGCTGGAGTTAAGGAGCCTGCCTCCTAAGCCTAAGAACACTGGTTCCAATCTCCAGGTCCCACGTTTAGCCAGATGCAAAGTGACACAAGGTCGCAATGCCTCACTTGACCACAACGGGGCACACGCATCTGGATTTCGTTTGCAGCAGCTGAGAGACTGCTGGCCCTCCCATCTCTTATCTGTCTTCCTCTCCCTCTCTCTCTCCCATTCTCTATCTCTCTCTCTCTCTCTCTCTCTCTCTCTCTGTCTCTCTCCAAAAATAAATAAATAAAAATTTAAAAAATGTATACACATATAAATATAGGGTCATATTTTTGTTCATAAACTAATTTTAAAATGTTTTCAGTAATAAAATTGTTGTGGCAAGATACTAATATTTTAGAGGCCATTGATTAAAATGACCTCCAAAATGCCTGTATGCTTTAATCTCCAACAGTACATGAATATTAACATTTTTACTGTATCCAGCTTGATATTCAGAACATCTTTAGAATAGTAGAATTGAAACTAAAACTCAGGTAGGTAATTAAGGCAAAGGTTTCAAAATAAACAATCTGTAATTAAGAAATAGATTATTGGGCTGGAGAGATGGCTTAGGGATTAAGGCGCCTGCCTCCTAAGCCTAAGAACACTGGTTCCAATCTCCAGCGGTTCCAATCTCCAGGTCCCACGTTTAGCCAGATGCAAAATTACGCAAGGGCGCAATGCCGCACTTGACCACAAGGGGGCGCAGACATCTGGATGTCGTTCTGAGCACCTGAGACACTGCTGGCACGTCCATCTCTGTCTCCCCCCCCCTCTCTCTCTCTCTCTCTGTGTGTGTGTGTGTGTGTCTCTCTCTCAAAAAAATAATAAAAAATAAAAATAAATAAATAGATTATTATTTGCATCAAATTTATATGGAGGTAGTATTTCTACTGTATATTATTGAGAATTATTTCCCTAAATCTCCCCAGTGATTCTAAACTCTGGTGTTCCCTATTTATCAATATGAACTTCACTTTTATCATTTTAAGGAGAATATTGATATATTTCCAGCAGCTGATTTAATCATTCAATTATTGTTAACTGATCTATTTTTTCTTAGCTTCTTCCTGTATATTTCCACTATTTTAATGGGAACATTATTCATATCTTCAAAGTCATTTGGTTAATTCTGTTAAATTAGGTTACTGCTTTATGATTTAAACTATTTTATATTGATATTTAGCTTTCATCACTGTGATATATTATATAAGATGTATTTTATAAATACATACTCATAGATTTAAATCATTCTAAAAATAACACTACATTATTTTTGCTCTTATGTTCATTTTTATACTGATTTTTTTGTTTTATATTTGCTGTGTTTCTATGAATAGCTCATTTTAAACAGCTTCTTTACTTTTTCATTTTATCTCTAGGTGATTATTTTATGACCTTTCCTGGAGAAGGAAGAAAACATTTATTCTATCCAGACTCTGCACTGATGAAAATAATTCCACTCAAGTCTATCTTGGTGAGCCAATGAGTTTATTGGGATTACTTCAGTGAGCATAGGTGAAGGGTCACAGCCAGGAACATGAGTGACTTGAAGGAAGGTGCATCAGCTAACTACCCATTCCAGCATGGCTCCATCTTAGCAACTCACTTCACTGAACAGCCTGAAGGAGGCTCTGGGGATCACATTCATGGAACTAACTGCAAAGCCTGTAGGAAGCTATGTAGATCACATCCGTAGAACTATCTGCACATCCTGCAGGAAGCTCTGTGGTCACATCCTTGGAATTCACTGCACAATCTTCAGGTAGCTGTATGGATCAGAGGTGCACTCCCCAGTAACTGTCACTAGTGGACTCCCTGGAGGGTGGTGCCTTTGGAACCTTGTAAATTAAGGTTTTTATGCATTGTGATTATTTCCTGAGCCTTTAAAAATATATATTTTTTTTTTTTTGGCTGGGTAAATGGCTTATTGGATATAGTTAGTTTGAATATATGGTCCCCAATATATTCAGTGTTTTATTAGTTTATAATTTGCATCTTCAGCCACCTTGCTGGAGGCAATGTCACTGGGCGGATCTTAAGGTGTGGTGGTGCTTTGAGATTCCATTGTAAAGATATGCAAAGTGTGCCTAATAGGAGTTCCTGAAGTGTGCTGTGCTGTGTGGCTGGTGGCTTTTCTCTCTATGCTTGGCCCTGTGAAGGCAGGCCAGCTTCTTCTGTCATTACAGAACTTCCCTTGGATCTATAACCTTCAATAAATAATATCCCTTCCTCCATAACTGTGAGCCTTTAATTTTTTTTTTTTTGTTGTTTGGTTGGGGAAATGGCTTAGTGGATAAGGTGTTTGCCTGCAAAGCCTAAGGACCACAGTTCAATTCCCCAGGACCCATGTAATCCTGATGCACAAAGCGACATATGTGTGTGTGTGGAGTTCATTTGCAGTGGCTGGAGGCTCTCTCTCTCTCTCTCTCTCTCTCTCTCTCTCATTCTCTTTCTCATAAATAAATAAATAAAATATTTTAAAAATGTATATTTTATTTTATTTATTTGAGATAAGGAGAATGGGAGTTACAGGGTACCTAGCCACTGCAAACAAACTCTAGACACATGAACAACCTTCTGCATCTGGCTTTATGTGGGTACTGGGGAATTAAACCTGGGCCCCTTGGCTTTGCTAGCAAATGCTTTACCTGCTAAGCCATCTTTCTAGCCCCAAAACGAAGTTTTAAGACAACTATTATGTTAGCTTTCAAATGTATAACCTGAGCAAAACAATAAAGTGAGAAACTCCAGATGCATTTGCCTCCTTCTGCATCTGACTCTATGTGGTTACTGGGACGCAAACGTGGGAGTTTAGGCCTCTCAGGCAACAACCTTAACTGCTAAGCCATTTCTCCAGCCCCTCCCAGAGTCTTAATAGTGTCTGCCCAGGAGAAATGTATTAATTCATTAATACATAATGCTATTTCTTTAAAGACAAACAGGATTTAACCTTCAAAGATTTTATTTTATTTTATTTATTTGAGAGTGAGATAAATAAGCAGAGAGAGATCAGGAGGAAGGAGAGAGAGAAAAAAAGAAAGAAAAAGAAATAAATAAAGAAAGAAAGAAGAAAAATAAAGAGGAGAGGAGAAGAGACACACCAGCCACTGTGAGTGAACTCCAAGTGCACGTTCCTAAGTGGGTACTAGGGAATCGAACCTGTGTCCTTAGGCTGTGCAGGATGTAACCTTTAATTTACTTAATCAATGTTCTTTGTGTTTACAAATTAATGCATGTGTGTGATGGTTAGAATTTTAATTTCTATCTAAATTGTGATGTTTTGTCAATGTATTTGACAGATTTACCAACATATAAATTTCCTCAATAAACAATGAGTACATATTGTATGCAAAGATGTGAGGGTTTTTATTGAAACCTGGGAATGTGGAACAAAAAAAGAAACTGGAGAAATGGCTTAGTGGTTAAGGTGTTTGCCTGTGAAGCCTAAGGACCTGGACTTGAATCCACAGGAACCCACATAAGCCAGATGCACAAAAGGGCACATGCATCTGGAGTTCTTTTGCAGTGGCTGGACGGTCTGGAAAAAAACATTTGCTCTTTCTCTCTGCCTCTTCCTCTCTCTTTCTCAAATAAATAAATAACTAATAAAGAAATATAGAGTCTTCACTCAATGGAATAAGGCTCACCAATAAAGAAGAGTCAATTGCCCAGTCAGTAAAGTGCATGCCACACAAGCATGAGAGCCCAAGTTCCAAACCCCAGCTATCTTGTGAATATTGGATGTGACATCATTCAGCTATAATTCCTGAGCTCAAGAAAGACACTAAAGGAAATACCTCTGGAGGTTTCACCATAGCCAATCTAAAGCTATACTACAAAGCCATAGTAACATAGTACTGGCATGAAAACTAAAATATAGACCAGAATAACAGAACTGAAGACTCAGACCTTATATCAAGTAACTACAGCTACTTGATCTTTGCCAATAATGTAGACTGGAGAAAAGACAGCATCTTCAACAAATGGTGCTAGACAAAATGGATAACCATATGTAGAAAAATGAAACTAGACCCACTCATCTCTCCATACACAAGAAATCAAGTCCAAATGGACTTCAATATACAATCTGAAACTCTTCTTGTACTGGAAGAAAAAAATAGGAGGCATTCTCCATAATATAAGAATGGGGAAAGACTTCCTGAATAAAACGCCAGTAACTCAAGAAATTAATTAGTCAGTCAACCAATGGGATTTCATGAAGTTAAAAAGCTTTTGCACAGACAAACATACCATAATCAGATCCAATAGATTACCCAGTGAAGGCGAGAAAATTTTCTCCAGCTATACCACTGACAGAAGCCTAATATCTACAATCTACAAAGATCACAAAAAAAAAAAAAAAATCTAAACAAGAAAAAAAATCACATGACCCACCCCCAAAATGGAGCAGAGAAGTCAATAAGGAGTTCTCTAAAGAAGAAATACAAAAGGCTAACACAGACTTAAGAAAATGTTAAATAAACCTAACCATTAGGAAAATGCAAATTAAAACAAGTATGAGATTCCACCTTACTCCAGTAAGGATGGCAATCATGAAAAAAAAAAAAAAAAAAAGAATCAGGGCTGGAGAGATGGCTTAGCGGTTAAGGTGCCTGCCTCCTAAGCCTAAAGAATGCCGGTTCCAATCTTCAGCGGTTCCAATCTCTAGGTCCCACATTTAGCAAGATGCAAAGTGATGAAAAGGTGCAATGCTGAACTTGACCACAAGGGGGTGCACACATCTGGATTTCATTTGCAGCAGCTGAAAGGCTGCTGGTGAGCCCATCTCTATCTGTCTTCCTCTCCCTTTCCCTCTCTCTTTGTCTCTCTCTGTGCTCTGTGTCCCTCTCAAAAAAAAAAAAAAAAAAAAAAAAAAAGAATCAAACAACAATAAATGTTGGTGAAGATGTAGGGAAAGAGGAAGCCTCATAGACTGTTGGTAGGAATGTAAAATGGCACAACCACTATAGAAAGCATTATGGAGATTCCAGAAAAGAATTAATACAGAGCTACCAACAGATACTGCTATATCCTTACTGGACATTTATCCTAATGCCCCATGCTTCACTACAGAGATATTTGCTCAACCATATTTGTAGCTGCTCAATTTATTAGAGCTAAGAACTAAAATCAACCCAGGTATCCATCATTGGATGAGTGGATAACAAAGTTTTGGTACATTTACAAAATGGAATTCTACACAGCAGGAAGAAAAAAATGATACAATGAAATTTAGAAAAATAGAGTTGGAACAGATCATCTTCAGTGAACTCACACAATGAAAGAAAGACTAATGCCACATGGTCTAACTCATCTGTGGTTCCTAACCAGCTGGAGTTGCTGACATAACTGATAGGAAACTGAATGCACAGATAATAGGGATGGAAAGAACTGGGGGCAGGAGAAAAGGAGGGTGGTGAAAAACAGACACAAAACTAAATAAAAAAATAACTGATACCATAGAAACCTTTATCCTTAGAGATGAACTGAATGATATAACCTTCAAAATGTATAAGGGGGGAGCACCTAAAACAAGGGCCCAGAAAGGGTGGGATGAAACTTAAACCTACACTTAAAAGGATCCTCCTGGCCTGTAAGTCCCAGTACCAGAAATTGATTATCTACAATAAGCTGTACATTGGAGTGATCTATGAAGTCCCAAAAGCAAGACAGGTTTCTGTCAATGCACTTGATTACACACATGAAGAAAAAGGTAAGACCCCATTGCAGAAGACACCGTATACTACCAATACAGAACATGGAGAAACCTGGCTGTAATCCAGAAGAAAGCCAGTCCCCAGAAGTTAGCCCATCTAGTGCTGGGAAGTACTATGTTACCTACTGGGAGAAAGTGGCCAACAATGGTCTGAGCAATCACAGGTCAAAAGCTACTCAGAAGCAAATACCCTGAAAGGATGTACATGCCAGTGTAATAGTAGCACACAGCCTTGGTGGGTAACCAATAGCTTTCTGATTGGCTAAGAGATCCACTCAGTGTAAAGGAACCCCTATCTGGAATTGGGAACCAGATCAGAATCCTATGGATACAAAAATTATGTTCTCTGGTGTCAAGATATCACTAGTCTTTTGCTAAAAGAGGGGTTACATACACCAAATTCTCCCTAAATTAATAATGCTTATCCCATTTAAACTATGTTGACTTTACTCTCCATTCGAGAATTGTTGGGGTCCCTCCTAGGGGGGACAGCAGGGTCTCCGCTGAGTAGGGAATGAGAGGCATGGAGTCACGACACAGACTCCAGGAGTTGGGTGGAAGCGGGCAGAGGGTGAGTTGTTGCAAACTCGCTTGGTCAAGGAAGTATAGGTAGTTTAAAGGGTTTGGCTGGCTGATTATTGTATGGGGTGGTCCCCTTCTTGTAACAAATGACAGCCTGTCTCCAGACAGATCATCTCACAGCAGATTGCTCACAAGCATGGGACTATAGCTGTTGTCACGCCAGGACTGTGCAGGATGCCACATCCACAGAAGCCACTTCCTGGTTTTCTTTTAGCATGCAGTCTGGCTAGGGCCTGACCTGCATTGTGCCATACATATCTTCCTTTTTTTTTTTTTTTTTTTTTTTTATTGGTGACCCTGGGAGGCATGGTTCTTTGCCAAGCCATTGTTGACCCCAAGCCCCAAGGGATCATCATATGCAATGGTGCCTGTCTTAGGTTGCCCCATCTCATGGGGTCTTACCCGTCATTAACTACCCACCATTCTGGTGAGAAAAACCAAGGGGTGTGGCCTGGTTTCTTTTAGCATGCTGTCTGGCTAGGTCCCGACCCGCATTGTGCCATACAGAGAATCTCTTCTTCTTTTTCCAAGAGTAGCAAGACCTGAGGAGATAAACTACCCCTCGCACTTCAGCCAAGCCACAGCCAAGACCACAGAGGAATTGGGGAGACAAGAAAGAGTGATGTTTTCATGCTGAACCTGATAATCAGTGCCTGGGTGAAGGAGACAGACCCTGAGGATGCTTAACACCTACCAAAGCAGAGATCCAGAGGATCATCACTGACTTAGACTTAAACTCACCCACCACGGCTCAGGCAATTTTGCTGAAGAGGGAGTAGAATGATTTTAAGAGCTTTACTTTGAGACATAATTTCCAGAGGCATTCATTCACCTCCCCTCCACAAAAAAAAAAAAAAAAAAAAAAAAAAAAAAATGATTGCTTCTCCCACAAAGCAAACCTACTACCCCATAGGTAATACCTGCAACCCCACTGAGGAGGGTCCTCAGTGGAATGGGGACAGGGATGAGGGAAAACAGGGTACTAACAAATGATTTTTCCATACAAAATATGTTGATAATAATAATAACCATAATCATAATCATCATCATAAAAGAAACAGTCAGGAATCCTGGGACTTGCTGGCTAGCTTATCAAGCCAAGACCTCAGTCTGAATTCAGTGAGGGATCCTATCTCAATAAGATAGGATGGATAGCGATGAGTTTTACATTGACTTCCACACACACAACACATGCATGTGCATCCATCACACGTACACTCACACATACAGACATGCATACATGCAAATATGTGTACCACAAACACATATGTATGCAGAAAAATCAGAATTCCTGAAATGAATGAATGAGTTAATGATTAAAGGAATTGATATAGTTATTTTTATTAGTGTTAAAAAGTAACAGTAAGTTTAATGGTCATTTTCATATTTAAGTCATAGAACACTCTGAAAATTACTTCACCGATACAGAATAGATGCCTGTTAATGAGTCCAGAGAGCCATGATTCAGCCCTGTAATGCTGCAGAACCCCACAAGGCTATTCTGCTTCTCAGTGATACTAGCAGATATTTTTCTGAGGTAGTCTGGATGAGTTACTACCATGAATGTTATGACTGGGATTTGATCTCCTCAGACACCAAACTTTTAATACCTGGGATTGCATTGTGTTTGATGGTTAAGATTGTCAAATACCTCACATCAACATAGGTGAATTATTAAATACATACTTCATCTTTAAAAAACAAAGTTTTGCAGGGCTGGAGTGATGGCTTATTGGTTAAGATGCTTACTTACAAAGCCTAAGGACCCAGGTTCTATTCCCCTGAACCCACATAGGGCCAGATGCACCAGATGGCATATGCTTCATTAGTTCTTTTGCAGTGGCTAGAGGCCACAGTGTGCCATTCTCTCTATCTGCCCCACCTCTTTCTCTCTCTCATTCTCTTTAAATAAATTATATATATTATAAATATAAATTTATAAATTATATATAATAAATATAAATATATAAATTATATATATAATAATATATATAATATAATATATAATATATATAATATATAATATATATATATATATATGTTTTGCTAGGCACTTTGACTTTTATATTTCAAACTTTTTGCTACTTTCCTCTTTAAATAGTAAGTTTTGATCTTTGAGATACATATTTTGACTGAACTATGAAATTATTATTGTTTATTGCTGTTGGAAAAATAGTTAAATAATGTACTAGGTTAAATTCATTTTATTGGGTAGAGTTCCTTTTTACTCCTGGTAGTAAGTTAAAATTTCATTATACTGAGTTTATGTACTGGGAATCAAACAAAACCTTATGGTTTGGGTAAGTATTGAACACTGTGATATAAGTGTGAATGGTTATTATATAAATTTGAATTGAAATGGAAAGCAAAGATGGTTTATAGATGAAACACTAATGCTATTCAATTATTCACTTGCAACAAACATGTTTTGTGTCTCTGAGTATTCATTCATCATGGAGAACCAACTACTTCAGGATACTACAGACTTTCTGTACTCCAATGAGTTATAGTGCTTAGAATTCCACACATGGACAAACTATTTTCACAAGTTTGAAACAGATGGTTTTATATCAGAGAATTTTATAAAGACAGAGAACAAACAGAAATAAGTTTTTTTCATAGCCAAATTGCCTTTAATTGTATGAATTTCTGCCAAGTCAAGCATATTGAAAGTATTTATCTCTGAAATTCTATTTCACAACTTAAAATGTGTATGTGCCAGTTTCCAATGGTGCAATTGTATTGCACATTCTTAAAAGTAGATTTTTATGACACTTATGTGATAACATATTTTGCATGGATTTTCAGATAGTTGTTATTGGTGAAAATAGATTGGTTCAATTATCCTTGGTGGAAACCATTATGTATAACTGGTTTTCAATGACTGGTTTATCTAAGAAAGTGGAATCTTCTGATTGCTGTGGATTCATTTCTTGGCTGAGTGTACACTACGTAGATTCAATGGACATTTACTTTACATAAGTTACATGCCAGTTTAAAATGGAAAGCTTCATGTACCTTCAGAGGAATATCAAGTTGTGACACACCACATAATTGAGTTGGGGAATTAAGGTCTTTTTGATGTTAGAGCAACAAAAATAGCCTTGCAAGATTATTTTTATTTTAAACAAAAATGGATATCAAAGCATGGATGATTTTAAGTAATTTGCCAGCTTCAGTACCCTCTGATTTCCAAAGAAATATTAAGTGTTCAGAACAGTGTGATTTTCTGCTAAGGCAGCACTTGCCACACTTTATAAAGTGTTCCATCAAATTTTTTGTTGAAATAAGCATTGACAAGATGTTTCTGAAATCATGCTAAGAAATATTGTTCTCAAAAATATATAGTCATAATGAAAGGGATCCCATAATAAAATTTAAACTGTAAACTTTTATGTAATATTTACACTAAAATTAAAATAATATAAATGGCAGGGCTTAGGACTCTATCCTCAATTATACTATAACTTTTAAATGTGTTAAAGCTGCAAGAAAATTTCGGAGTAATATACACAAACAAAAATATGTCAGTGTTAGTTCTCTGTAGAACTGAATTATACTAATATGTTTCACTGGTTAATATTTGTATTTGTGATTTTTTATTTAAGATAATTTAAAATATATAATATATATTGTAATATCTTCTCTTACCCTCTTCCCACTCATGCTTATTCATCTCCTTCCTTTTCCCAACAGGATCCCCTTTTACATTCACATATTTATTCTTTCCTTTTTATCCACATTTTTTGAGGAGGTAGTCACAGCTTCTGTGTTTGAGAATGCACCAGCCATGTCCTAACCAGAAAACCACGTTTCATAGCACTCCTCCTCAACCCCACCTCCAACACTCTTCCTATCTTCTCTTCTCTACTTCCTGAACCTGGATTGGAAGTAACATAGATGTTGTATTTAGGGTTGGGTACTCAACAGTCACTTATCCTTAGCACATTGATGATTTCTTCTTCACTCATTGCCCAATGTAAAAAGAAGTTTCAATGATGAAGGCTGACAGTAGCACCAGTCTATGGGTAAAAACCCACATGTTCAGAAGGCCGGTTGGCTACTTGCTCATCAGTAGTATATTCCCACCTATGACTAAGACATATGCAGCCATAGTCTTTCTTTGGGTTTGTGGTGCCAGGAATGTATTCCTTCTCCTGGGGTGGGACTCAAATCCAATCATAGTTACCTTGGGGCTTTCATATTGCCATTTCACTAATAGGCACATCTCTCTAGGCCGGTTAGTATCATAGCACATAGGGTGAACACTTGGGTAAGATAGTTGATAAATTTTTTTCCACAATAGCCTAAATAGCACCATCCCAAACAATGAAGGCCATGGAGCAAGGTTCCAGCTTAGTTTCAGCTTCAGTTTTCCATGTCTTGGATGCAAAATGTATGATCTCTTCAGAACTAGGTATGAGTGGTCATCAAAGAATAAAAACAATGGTTTTTCTTGCTTTGGGAGCTTGTGATATCTTCCTTGTCAATAACTAATTACGAGATATTCATGTGGCATTTTGGCATACAAACATAAGGCTGAGGCTTACTAAATGACTCAGCAGTTAAAGGCACTTACTTCCAAAACCTGATGACCTAGGTTAAATTTCCCAGCCACTCATGTAAAGCCAGATTGACATTTGTTAAAAGAGGCAAGAGACTCTGGTATGCCCATACACCACACAAATACATACACATGTGAAAAATAATCATAACATCTTTAAAATACCTATAGCTTATGGGAATAGTTTTATCTACCCATAGAGGATACAATATCTCTCTTCAGTTTTTTAAAAACATATTAGATTTTTCTAGTTATCTGATAAATTAGTATGTTTCTACATGTCTTCTTTATTATTCTTAGTTTTGGTTGATATACTCCTACAACCTTCAGTTTCCCCATATGACTACTCCCATATCTCTGTTTAAACCTTTCAACCCCTATTATTTCCCCTTCTACTTGTTAAACACTTTTTAAAGAAGATATATATATTTTTTTAAATTTGCATTTCTTCTTTTGATAACTTTGTACTCCTATCCACAGACTATTTTTATTGGATTAAATGTTTTTATTTTAATTTATTTTAAATATTATCCTGTTTTATGCCCTTGCCTCTGCTCTCATTTCCCTGAAATCCCTACTCAGTGGAGTTATTGGTATTCATTGTGGTGTCATGGAAGCCTCACTCAGTCTTTGTGGATAAGGGAGAAGACCATACCTCAGGGTATTCCTACCCATACTGTGGCTCTTACCATCTTTCTGTTCTACTTCTGCAATGTTTCCTGAGCCTGTTAGCAGTCCGATTTTTTTTTTTTTTTATGTTTTGTATTTGGGTTCTTTGTATGGTTTAGATATAAATCATCTGACAGTTATATAGCTAGCAAAGATTTTCTCCTATTCTGTAGGGTACCTCTTTACTTAACTAACAATTACTTTTGCTATATAAGAGATTGTTTTTTCAAGTAAGGTTTCACTGTAGCCCACTCTGACCTGGAATTCACTATGTAGTCTCACTCAGGGTGGCCTCAAACTCATAGCTATCCTGTACCTCAGCCTCCCAAGTGCTGGGATTAAAAGTATGTGCCACCATGGCATAGGAGAGATTTTTAAAATTTCATTAAGGTTCCAATTGTGAATTGTTGACCTTGCTTCCTGAAAATCTTCAGTCCTATTCAGAAAGTCCTT
This sequence comes from Orientallactaga sibirica, assembly GCA_036365145.1. NCBI lineage: Eukaryota > Metazoa > Chordata > Mammalia > Rodentia > Dipodidae > Orientallactaga > Orientallactaga sibirica. Next base: position 5,163,386 of record JAEOAD010000043.1, on the reverse strand, counting down.
ACTGGGGCTGGAGAGATGGCTCAGAGGTTAAGACATGTGCCTGCAAAGCTTAGTAACTGGGGTTCTATTCTCTAGTACCCACAAAAGCCAGATGCACAAAGTGTCACATGTATCTGGCATCCAGCAGGAGACCCTTACATGCCCATCATGCCCATTATCTCTCCCTCTCTCTCTCTCTCTCTCTGCTTGCAACTAAATAAATAAAAAATATATTTTTTTAAATCATGAAACAGAGCTATAGTAATATAATCAGTCTGTTAATATCACAAAACATAAATGCAGATCAGTGGGGTAGAATTGATGCCCCAGGTATAAGTCAATTCAACTACAGATAGATAAATTTTGATAAATATTTCATAAATACACAGTGAGGAAAAGATTGCACCTTCAACAAATAATTCTGGTCAAACTTGATGTACATTTAGAACAATGGAATTATATTCTTATCTCTCACCTATCATAAAAATCAACTGCAAATAAATCAAGTGTATCAATATAAGACCTGAAATTCTGATACTGATAGAGGAAAAAATAGGAAGCAGAATATATTTGTATTTAATTTTAACTTGTTTAGTATATTTTTTGAATTATAACATTTAGTTGTATAAATTAAAATTCCATCAAAATATATTGGATTAAAAAATATCTTTTGTTTATCTTTGTTTGGGGTCAGATGGAAGAGTAGGGTATAATACTGAGAAGTAAGTCAATTTATTGATCTTTTAATCTAGGTCTGAGTTGAGAGCATCATATTGTTCATTACATCATGTCAAGATAATGACAAGATGCCAAGATAAACTTCTAAGTATGACATGATGTCCTTATTTATGACCCACTTTCGTGTTAAGGCCATTGTTCAATCATATAGATTATCTTATTCTCAAAATTGTATCTATTCTATTTTGCATCATACTTTCTATTAATTTAATGTAAATTTTGTTTTAACTTGAATATAATATCTATATAGTTCATGCAGTCTATTGTCAATAATCCTTTTTATTTTTTTCATAACTAAAGTTCTATGTGCATATGTGTGTGATATATAAATACATATGTGTGTGTATGCATGTGTGTGTATGTGGAAGCCATAGTTTCATTTCAGATGTCTTATTCAATCACTCTCCATCTTATTTATTGAGACAAGCTCTCATTGAATCCAGAGCTTACTAATGCTTTTAATATAACCTTAGGGATACTCCTGTCTCTTCCTTTCCAGTGTTGGTTACACCCATGCCTTACCCCATCCAGCATGTACCTGTGATCCAAACTTGAGTCCTAATGCTTGCTCAGCAGCCACATTTCTGGTGAAGCCATCTCCCCAGGTCTATCTTTTCTCCATATGACAGATTAAATCATGAGATAAGCTAAATGTTTATTCCAATCTGAAGAAGATGACCCCAAACCATTAGTAATCACTTAAAATTGTAAAATCAGTAAGACATTGTGCAGATATACAAAGTAAGAGTATTGTCTTCTTCGTATTTTCCAAAAAAAAAAAAAAAAAAAAAGCTATTCAGCATTTTGGAAGAAATATATTCCATGGTTTCTTTATATGCAGGCATTACATATATTTACATTTTCAAGATTATTTATTTAGAGAGGAGAGAAGAAAGTATGACAGCCATACATTCTAGAACAGGATATATTGTCAGCATTCCACAGGATGGGTCATGAGGACCATAGGCTTCAATTCCACCAACACCACACAGTGAGACCCTATCTCCAGACAAAACTGAATGAAAATAAATTACTCAACAAAATGAAAAAGAGAAAAAGGAAGAAAGGAAGGAAAGAAGGGAGGGACAGAAGGAAGAAATAAAAGGAAGTTATACTTCTGAAATATTGTGTACTGTTTCAGTAAATGGGCTTTGCAAATAAACTGCTTGTTTATTAAGCAAGATAAGATATTTTCTGAAGAAATTATATGTTGATTTTAAGATTTTTAAATATAGGTAATTGTTTATGAAGGTGATACTATTTAAGAAAATATTAATTTTGAGTTAAATATATGATTAAGAGAATATTATATACATATAATTACAAACATACGACATCTATTTTTACCCCTGTGAAAACTGTTTTGTGAAAAACATAAATAATTAAAACCAAGTGGTTTTTCTTGTATATAAACTGGCAAATTAAAGTTCTCAAAAAGAAAATAGTTGGAAATCATTCACTGAATTTTCAAAACTTATGTTTTGGTAACTAAGCATATAACTTTAGATGTTTATAATTTGAGTAATTAATTCCTAAATTTATATGAATACTATGAATAAAGGTTGCAAACAATAAAATCACTGCTAAAAATATTGTCTGACTAAAACACATGGAATGAGAGAAGTCTTCCATGCTACTATTTCTGCTTTTTGTTATTATTATTTTTTTTAATCAAGCAGTACAAGGAACTCTGAGAAGTAGGCCACCTTCTAAGCACAAAGAGGATTGGATATAGTACAACTTTAACTAGCACAGCATTTCATTCAAGAGGACTGCTGCAAGACTTCATTTAAAATTATCAGGGGCACATTATCTGGGTACACAACAAGAAGCAATTACTAGTTTAATTAGCCAGCCTTCACCACATCACCCTCTTTCTCTTTGTTCTATTGCCAGGCAATTTTCTACAATCATTAAGCAAGGGAACTATAATTCCACAATGACCCGGTCCACAATTCTGTCTTATCACATTGGAATATGTTAAAGTTATTTATGACTGTCCTCAATAAGAATAAAGTCCACTGGGCAGAAAACACTTCAGGCTTATCCAGTCAATACTCATTGCTTTATTCCAAATCTTGACTATATTTAATAATCTACAGAGTTTTATTTTAAGTACATTTTGTCATGAATTAGGTTAAGTATATTTGATTGAAAAGCATTCAAGATGATCAATTTTACAACTTTTAAAACTGCATATGATTTATATTTTATATGGGGTCATGCATTTCAGTGAAAATATTTGCTATTTAGTTCTCAGACACCACAAAACATGTTGATTGTAAACTTGTAAAGAAAATGCACCCAGCAAGGGGCACATGTAATATTTAAGGTGTAGCATTTACTCAAAAGTTGTCAAACAAAAACATATAAGTTGAAAAGAATAATGCTCAAGTAAGTAGGTCATTGGATTGAAATAAAAGATTTGCTCCTTATATCAAAAAATAGACTTTTTATAAAAATAACATTGTTACTACACTTGGTGCATGACAGATAGATGCTGGGAGACTTGCATGTGGTTTTGTATTAAGTCTGAAGTCCTTGCAATTTTTTTTCAATGACGAAAGACATTCTCCCACTGGATAGGGCTTTTGATATTAAAAGAAAAATTTGCATTTCTGAGAAGGCTCATTTAAGACTAGAGTATGCTGGCTTGAATGTCATTTACCTGCAAAAGTACTTGAAATAATATCTTAAATACCATTGAAAGGTAAAATTTAATGGCATGATACATAAATGAGAGTATTAAAAGTGATATTTTTAATGAAAGCATTTTAATTAAAATGCCCACAATTTAATTCTTTTCATTTTTTATCCACTGATGTTGAACATGCAGTACATTTATTAATTAACCATATTAAAAGTATAGCATGATGTACTACTGGGGATCAAACATTCAGTGTTACCCTTTTCATATACTAGATATGTAAAAATGGAAATATTTTTGTGCCTCAATATTTTCTCTCATAAGTGGAGGTAATACTATCCTACAAGGTATAATGAAATAAAATTAAGTAATCTGATATTCTTGGCACATATTTTTGCTTCAGATAAATCATAGCCTCTACATTCCCCAGTTCTAACTAGACTCCAAAGATTTTGTTAGTCATAACAATATGCAAAACAAATATGTCAACCACTCAAATTTGTGAACCCTTCCATCACTACATTTGCTCATTCTCATCTGTTGTCATTGACACTGAGCCAACTGGAGTTTTCCTGGTGGTGTGCTCTTTCTAGGTGTCAGTTCTGGTGTCATCTGCTGGCATTGCCTGTCCAAATTGTGAACACTCAGAGCACATGAGGATGAATTGCACATGCCCCTGTATTTTCTTCCTGCAGAGTATCTTGCTTTCATATCTCATTTTAGCAACCATGTAGTAGTCTGCATATGATGTAGAATCAAGAAAACCTTCCCCACAACAAACGAGAGAGAGAGAGAGAGAGAGAGAGAAAGAGAAAGAGAAGGACAAAACACATGTACATAAAGTCAATGAATCTTCCGATATGAAGTTTCAACCTTTCTTACTCGACCCCTATGAAAATTCTCTTGGTTTTTGCATTGTTTTGAGGCGGTTCCTCTGTGAGATTGTCAACTGATATTCCACAGGGACCGCTATCTTGATAATCCACCCTGTCACTTCTCCACTCCTTTTGTCTCACCTCCCAAACAGTAGTGGATATCTGTCTTGTGATATACATCTGGGAATAAACAATTCTTTAGTCCAGAGCAGAGATTACAAGGTCAAACATGACATTTAAATTCTAGTTACTATCAATTATTCCCTTAACTGTGTTATTTCAATGTTAGGGCTGTATTTCAAGCTTGTTGAACTCCTTCCCCATCCCGTCAACAGCTCCACTTCTTTTCAATGGAAGAAAACCTGCTAGGAAACAGTATGGACTCAAGGAATCTGAGTACAAGATTGCAAACTCATTAAGACAAATGCACATGATGAGACTGTGGTTGTTGCCAGAACTTTAGCCAGTGAAGCCGTGTGGACACAGAGTGTGTGTGATGGGTTAGTGGTCTCCAACAATACTCTCCAGTGTAACAGCTGGGTCTCCCTTGGTACTTCCCTGCAGGACACTGTCAGGATCCACTCTTTCCTTGTCTAGATACTGTTGTCATTACTGTCCATCATAGACTGCCAGAATCTCTCCACAAGTCTCACTGAAAACATGGCCTCTTTTGGAATCTTTGGGTGCTGGTAGACTGTGTGGAATACTTTACTTTCTTTTATCTTCACCCATTCTAAACCAAAACAAACAAACAAACAAACAAACAAAAACACATTATTTCTTTTCCATCAAGCAAAACTGAACTGTGATGATATGCTTTTCATGTCTTTTAAAAGCTAGTTTTAAGACAGCAATGTGTCTGGAGCAGTTATTTTCTTGTTACTGGGACAAATATGCAACCAGAAGCAATTTATGGAAGGAACGGGTTTATTTCAGTTAATACCTTTGTTTATTGGTTGGTTGGTTTGAGGTAGAGTCTCACTCTAGCTGTAGTCTCTAGGTGGCCTGGAACTCATAGTGATCCTCCTACCTTGGCCTCCCAAGTGCTGGGGTTAAAGGTGTGTGCCACTACAACCAGCCCCTTCAGTTAATACTTTTGAGGAGAAGGTGCATCATCTAGGTGAACAGGGGAGGAGCTGCTTGCAACAGGAGCTGGAAGCTGGCTCACATAGTCACATAACAGCAGCAGGGAGGAAGCAGCAAAAATGAGATGGCTAAGCTGTCAAGCAGGCTGCACTGTATAATCTCAAGGCCCTCCATCAGTAGCACACTTCCTTTAGCAAGGCTTCATCACCCAAAGTCTGGACAACCTTCTCAAATTACCATCAGGTGAGGATCAAGTATTTAAAACACATGAGCCTATGGGACACGTTATGTTAAAACTTCCACAGTCTCTCTCTCTCTCTCTCTCTCTCTCTCTCTCTCTCTCTCTCTCTCTCTCTCTCTCTCTCTCTGTGTGTGTGTGTGTGTGTGTGCTTACTCTTTTTCATGAAAATGTCTCTTGCCCACTTCCATATCTTTGTGTATTTTGTATTACATTCAGAATGTGCTGAAACACAATAGGTTAACAACTCCAGTAGTGAAATATTTAAAAATAAAAGGTGGTCTTGCTAATTACTTGCAGTATGTGGTGAAGAACTAATCTCATTCTGAGATTTATTTTTAAAAATCCTATTTTAATATTGCAAGTTGCTCAAAATTATTGGATAACTAATGAAATATTGCATATATATATGATATCAATGTAATTTATAACATGTTGTTTTTATGAAATGAGAACTGTATTGCATACCATACACATACATATACCAAAAATCAACATGATAATAGACAGATCAGGGAAAAGTGATTGTGCACATTGATATGTTTTTGGACAATGCCTTCATACTACAGTATATTTATCCTTTCAACTGTCTCCTTCCTTCTACTCTTCTCTTCCCTTAACAGTACATACTGGCCACGTGTCTGAAGTTCCTTCCTCAAGTCTACTAATTGCTTCCAATGCATAATTTCCCTCTATCTGTACCACTCATTCATTTTGTAGAAATATAGGGTCGGGATAGCTCAGTGGGTAAACTGTTTTCCTTACAAGTAACAACACTGACTGTGGTGATGCACAATTGTATTCTCAGCCACAAAGCAAGTGGAAACAAAAGGAGCCTTGGGGCCTAGTCACTAGCAAGCTTAGACCAATAGATGAACTACAGGCCAAAGACAGATTTTGTCTCAAAAAGTGGACATTGCTCCCTAGCAGACCACCTGAGGTTTTCTTCTAATCTTCACAAGAACACACATACACATACACATGTGCATGTAAATCAGGCCACACACAACAGAACCCACACATGTGTGAATTTGCATACATACTATTCATATATACACACATGCAAAAAATGTAAATAATTTTATAATGGCCTCTTCCTCATGACATCATTCTTACTTATTTCCATTTTTGAATCACTGTGATTTCATAGTATTTGTTTAGACATACAAAAATCAAATGATATACACTTGTATTTGTCTATTGTAAGATTATAAATTTCATTAGCATAATTGGTAATGCCAAGAATAGTATTTGAAACAAACCATATCCAGTAAAAATTGGATAAAGAAAATAAATTGTAAATAAAGGAAACAAAATAAGTATTTTTATTTATAAGTATATCCCTGACTAATATGTTCATTCAAATTGGTCCTGGTTAACATTTTCTTGCATTTTTGTCAATATAAGTAGACATAAAAAGATTAAAGGTGAAGAGATTAACTTTCTTAAATTATGTATAATGGAAGCCATAAAATTTGTGTGTTTTAAAAACTTTAATTAAGAAATTACATTTTCACCAGGCCCATTATTGAAATAAATACTAACAAGTCAAAATCCTACTTGTGGGCTGGAGAGATGGCTAAGTGGTTAAGTGCTTGCCTGTGAAGCCTAAGGGCCACAGTTCAAGGCTCAATTCCCTAGTACACAAGTAAGCCAGATGCACAAGGAAGCACATGCATCTGGAGTTCGTTTGCAGTGGCTGGAGGCCCTGGTGCGCCCATTCTCTATCTATCTGCCTCTTTCTCTCTGTGTCTGTCTGTTGCTAATAAAATAAATAAAAAATTTTAAAATCCTACTTGTGTTAATTCTGGCTGATTACCAGAATCCCAGTGTTTTCTAATGATCTCAACTGAGATACCAGCAAATGTACAAAACTTCAGCGCCTGAAATATCTAATTATTTAATTATCATTCATAATGGTAATAATTCTCCAAAACTCAGCTTTATTGTTAAGCCTTAAACTAAACAAGGTTGGTTAATTTCCTGTATTATTAAAGTAAGACTAATTTGTAGAAATTAAGCCAAATGTAGCATGTAGTTGCATGCTATGACTAAGAAAATAAATGAAAAAAAAAATACTTGAATGGCTTAGTTGTGAGGAAATTTAGAATACATGAAAATTTTCCAAAATTTGAAGTGTATTTTCACTTGACTTTTACCTCTAAGTCTAAATAATGCTCAGTGTTAAATGCAAGCATTACATATTTAAGGTTTTAGTTTGTTATGTCATATATCATAAAGGAACAGCAATACAACATACATAGAAAAACTAATATACTTCTGGATATTAACTATAAAAAGTTGGTTTATTGTAACTGATATAGTATTTATTGGCATTCACTCAAAAGGTGTTTGGAATATAATTTGTCCAGGACTATGATCTGGGGCAGAGCAATAAGTCAAATAGTTTATTATGGAGCTCCTAGGGGACATCCAAATGTATTTGCTACATAGTGATACACACTGAGGAGGGCTTGTAATACAAGGAAAACATGACTTGTTAGTGCAGTGAAATGATAGGGAATTTAAGGAAGCAAAAAATACCTGAAATAATTAAGTATTCAGCTCGTATTTAATCTAAAATGCAATAGAGTTTAGGTCATTTGTAATAAACTCAAGTGTGTCACATACCATGTGGAAACAGCCAGAGTGGTTGACATGCATTGTTATGTCATCAAAGACAGGGATAATTATTCATAAGATAGTTTTGTGATTTTTTTTAATTTTTAAATATATTTATTTATTTATTTGCAAACATAATGAGTGAGACAGAGAAAGAGAGAGAAAATGGACACTCCAGGGCCTCTAGAACTGAGATTACACCTTACCCCAATAAGGATAGCAAACATTAAAAAATCTAATAACAACAAATGCTGGCAAGGTTGTGGATAAATAGGAACCCTCATTCACTGTTGGGGAGAATGTAAGCTAGTATAACCATTGTGGAAAGCACTATGGAGAGTCCTAAAATGGATGACCATAGAAGTACCAGCAGACCCAGTTATTCCCTTACTGGGCATTTACCCTAAGAGCTTCAAGCCTCAGTTCAGAGATATTTGCTCAACCATTTTTATAGCTGCTCAGTTCATAATAGCTAAGAGCTGGAATCAACCCAGATGTCCATCATTAGATGAATGGATAACTAAGATGTGGTATATCTACACGATGGAATTCTACATAGCATTAGGAAAAAAATGACACAATGCAATTTGAAGAAAAATAGTCAAAGTTGGAACAAATCATTCTCATCAAACTCACCCAATCATAGAAAGATAAGTATTGCATGGTCTCACTAATCTGTAGCTCCTAACCTGAATTTGCCGAAATCCTGACACACCTAAGAAACATTTTTAGGACTGGACAATAGGGATGGTGGGGAGGGAAGGGAGGGTAAGGGGGAGGGGAACCATGGACCCAATTGGAAATGGTACCAAAAAATCCTATAACCTGTAAGACGCACTAAAAGGCTGATCCTTCATCAGGTGCTTAGAGAGAACACCTGAATCACAGGGGCCTCGAGAGGGTAGGATGAAGACTAACCTCAACATTCTCCTGTTCTTCTCTCTCATCCCCTCTTCTCACTCTTCTCTATCTCTTTCTCTTTTTTACTACCTATATTTTTTCCCTCTTTTCCCTTGGCACTGACCTATAACTCCCAGTACTAGCATGTGGTTCAAATCCACAATAAGCTATTGATCAATGAGACCTACAAGGTTTCCCAAAAGAAGACAGATTTCTGCAGAGAACTTGATGACCCACCAAAGGTTAATAGTAAGACCCTATTGCTGACAACACCATATGCTATTGGGATGGAACATGGAGTGACCTGGCTGGAATCTGGGAGAGACAGTCCCCAGACAGTTAGCTTGTCTAGTGCCAGAAGGTACTACATGAGCAACTGGGGGAAAATGACCAACATCTGTCTAAGCAATTCGAGATGTAAACTTCCCAGCAGCAATCAACCTGATGTGATGCTGACACAAATGCAATAGTGACACATAGCCATGGTGGGTTACCAATTGCTCTTGATTTGGCTAAAGAATTTGCTCAGTGGAACAGAACCCATACCTGGAACTGGAAAAGAAGTCAGAACCATATCTAAAATGAGTTCACCCTCCAATATCAAGCTCCCACCAATAGTGGGATACAAGAGGGCCTACACCCATTAAATTCACTCTAAAACAATAATGGCTATCCATTTACCTTGCACTGACCTCATTCTCCATTGGAGAACATGCTTCTCTTTTTCAGATGAATATAGAACCTGAGGAGAGAATCAGTCCATTGCACCTCACCAGGGCACCAGCTGAACCCATAGAATAATTGGGGAAATGAGCAAGAGTAATGCTTTCTCAGCAAACCTGGTATCAGCAGAGGGGTGAAGGAGATAGACACAGAGAACACTCAACTCCTACCAAACCAGAGATCCAGAGATACAGAGACTCCCATGACCTCATCACTGAAATAGACCTAAAATGAACCCAACATGGCTTAGGAAAAACCGTGGAAGAGGGAGCAGAAAGATTGTTAGAGCCATAAGTTGGGTCATTATGCACAGAGACATTGCCTCTCCCCCATACCTGATGGCTATCCCCACAATGCAAGACCCACAATCCCTGAGGGGGGAGGGCAAGGAGAAGGCTAATGATCATGGCTCTATGGACATTATATAGGTAACTAATAAAAATTAGGCACAAAAATAAAAAAAAATTAAAAAATTTAAAAAGTTCAACATCCCTAACCATCAGAAAAATGCAAATTAAAGCAACTATGAGATTCCACCTTACTCCAGTAAGGATGGCTAACATTAAAAAAAAAAAAAAAAATGAAAACAAATGCTGGTGAGGCTGTGGAGAAATAGGAACAAGGTTTCACTGTTGGTGGGAATGTAAAATGGTTCAACCATTATGGAAAGCTATATGGAGACCCCTGAAAAGGATGACTATAGACCTTCCAACAGATCAAGTTATTCCCTTACTGGGTATTTACCCTAAAGGCTCCAAACTCAAGATGCATGTGCCACTTTGTGCATCTGTGCATAGGTACTAGGGATTTGAACACAGGTCATTAGACTTTTCAGGAAGGCACCTTGATCTCTAAGCCATCTCTCCAGCCCCTTATGTTTGCTTGTTAATTTTTTAAAATAATTTAACATTATAGTTTATGGCTAATATTCAGAATGACTAGCTCTTTAACCCAGTACAAAATATGAAAGTATTGTGTAATAGTTTATTTGAGATAACAACAAAACCATGTTAATAAATATCTTGATAATTAGTAACCATATTTTCTAGAAGTACTGTGGCCTCTGAGTCATGTGTTAGGTCAGGAAGATCTGTCTTCAACCACATGCATGCACAACAACTAATCTGATGATTACTTGCATAGAATACAAAGATCATAGGCAATTTGTTCCCTGTTTTACAGCTTAGACTTACAAATTCTTATTCATTCAGACATCAATACTACAGGTTCTCAAAGAGTTTGGGCTCTGGACTCACCTAGCATCCTCCTGATTCTCAGAGATTCAGCTTTGGACTAAGAGTTACACTGACTGCTCCCTTTCTTTTTTTCATTTTTCTTTTTATTTATTTATTTTAATTTTACATTCATTTTGGTGCCTTCAATAGCCTCCCTAATGTCCCCCCCCCAAAGGGACCATCATCATTGGTAATGTTGGTAGTACATTGTAGGGTAGCCAACAGTTATGGGGAAGAGTCAATGTTTTAAGGCATTTCGACTCATACCACTGGCTTTGGAGGATTTTCACCTTGAAGAGGTAAGACCTTACAGCCTACAAAATTGTATGAGACAGTTTCTGTAACAAATTGCAGTCTAGCCAGTTATTTTCATATTGACCTATAATGTCTACCTACACCTATCTCCCTATTAATTCTCTATTTATCATTTATCTATCATCTATCAAGTATGTATCTATTGTTTCTGTTTTTCTGCAGAAACTTTACTAATCCACAGTTTATACTACCATCATGTCAACCTACAAATGTTTTGTAACTAAAACAGTGTTGGCTGGAAGAGATGGCTTAGCAGTTAAAACACTTGCCTGTAAAGCCAAAGGATCCATGTTAGATTCCCCAGGACCCACATAAGCCACATGCACACGGAGGCACATGTTTCTGGAGTTTGTTTGCAGTGGCTACAGGCTCTGGTGTGCTTTCTCTTTCACTTTCTCTCTCTCCCTTTCTCTCTCTCTCTCACACAATTAAATAAATAAAATAAAATATTTTTAAAAGTATCATAGATTGAATATACCTCGAACTATGTATGTTATAAACTTTAACTCTTATTTGATATTATGAAGGAGAAACTTTGAGAAATAAAGCAATGAGAATAAAGTCTTCAAAAATGGTGTGCATTCTATTATAAAAAATTGAGAACTTACTTCTCTTTGTGCCATTTGAAGATTTATTTAGAAGATAGCACTAATGTGAGACATAAAATTTTGCTAAAGTTTGGGTAGGGAGTATCTCCTCAATGTAGTATTATTTTAAAGTGTTTGAATCTTTTACTAAGTAGGGCTAGTAGGTTGCTTAAGGTATTTGTATATCCTTAAAGATGAATATGGGGCACTCACTTTCACCTCAAGCCATGCTACAGGGTTTTATCTTCCATATGCTTTGGCCATGATGACTTGACTTATAATGTGCCCAAAAAGCAATGGACCAACTTATTATGGCCTGAAAGCTGTGAGCCTCCAAGCCAAAGTATATTTTTCTACATTTTAAGTAATTTGATATATATATTTGGGCTTTCTGATGGAAGGCAATCACTAATCGCTGAACCTGCTGTAATCTTGACCTTTGACTTCCCATCTTCCAAATTTTGGACAAACAAAACTACTGTTTACACTGTTTACATCTTCTGTCTAGGATAATTTGTTATGGCAGATTATATTAAAACAAATAGACAATGCAAACATTTTCTTTAATAAGTTCGATATACAGTAGAAACATTTATATAATTACTTCATATGTACATATATATACACAAATATAATTTCTAAATTGTTACATTTAACTAATGACTGACCATTAAGTATATTTTATATAGTATATTTAATAATCTAATAATCAGCTTCAATGCTGCTATCTGTGGCCAACACTCAATATTCTAGTTTAATATGATGATGCTGTCCAACAAATAGCTTCATGCTATGGAAATCAAATTTTCTCAGTCTTTTTGAGTCAACTGTGTAGTATTTCTTATAAATTTTAAGCCACTATATTTTAGTATCAATTTTGGTATCTTAAAAGCTCTGTCAATATTCTATAATAAAAAGTAAAACTTGGCAAAAATGAAGGTTTATAGGAAATTCATTAAATGTGAAATATAAAGCAAATTCAATACAGTGTTTTATGTGGAAAATAGGCATATGCATTTGATTCGTGTACCACAAAGAATAAAAATACAGATACATACCACGTCTCTCAGTAGTAAAGACATTTAGAGCAATTTAAGAAAAAAAAATGGTTCAATTATTGAAAGTATATACTTGCATTCTCCAAAGATTTTACACAGAAAGCTATTCACACAATTATATGAGTAGCATACTTCAATTACACAGCTGTAACTCATCAAATAGAGCAAAAATAAAAAGCTGATGAACAAGCCTGTATAACCAACAACATATAGCTCAAAATACAGACCCAGTGAAGTCTTTTATTTTCATAATATATATTCCATTTCTTTTCATAATAATTATGTGTTTTTCTTGTTGCTCTTGAGTTAGTTTCAGCATGTGAACCAGGCTGGCAGCTTCAAACTCACAGCAATACTTATGCCTTAGCCTCCCTAGAGCTGGGATTACAGGCATGAGTTTCCAAGCCTGGCTTTCTATAATTTTTTTCTATAATTTCTGCTGGATTTTGAGGACAGGGACTACAAAACAGGGGGTGGGAGTTCAAATACAGAGAAATACTCTTTCTCATCTTTCATCCCTCCCTTACTAATCCTCCCTCTCTCTCTTTATAGGCCTTTAAAATGAAAATATCAGTAGCTCCATATTTAAGAGAAAAACTTTTTAATTTGCATGGTATTTGTTCTTGGATAAGTATTTTAATTTAGAATATATTTTCAATCTTCATTAAATCCTTTACTATATGAAATCTATTTTAAATGAGCTTATAATTGGTAGAGAATGATGAGCTCTTGGTCTGTAGAAATATGGATGTGAGGAGCCTTTTACTTCTACTTTCAATCACTTTGAAGCTTCTGACCCTGGAAATGATATTTTAATCACATTACTCATTAACAAACCAAGGAAAACTTTCTTAGAGTTAGTTACTCTCATTTACTGTTGTCTCATTTGTATTTAGAAAACTACTGCTTAATTAGAATTATTGGTGATATCTAACATTTTCTTTTGAATACAGTAAGAATATCTGAAAATATTTAATCATGCATTCATAAATCTGTAGGTTTGATGGGCATAAAGGTCACCTCATCCAATCATCCTGTGAGACTTAAGACATGTGTGCAAGTAAATCCAGCTTCTATTAACATACCTGCCCTTTCATTTAAGAAATAGCATACTTTTATTTGACAAGAAACTGCTTAACCTTTACTAGAAGAAGTACATGGTTTTAGAAAAATATTTTTCATAAATTGAATTAATATTGGTTCAGGAAGAAAGATTAGTATTTAAAAGTAATATATAAAATGAAACGTTTATCATTTACTTATTATATTTGGAGATCATTCAACAGTTGGGCTCTCATAGTGTGTATGCAAATTCAGTCTTGGAATTCCCATGGCATTTGCTATCTAATGGTGTATGCTAGCGTAAGGTCAAGCCTACTACAGAACTTTTGTGTAGTGTAAACAGGTTGACGGAGGTAGACAGTGTACTGAGTCTCTCTTATCAAGTGCATCCATATTATGTTCATATAAGTATAGATAAAATTATGTAATGTCTGAAATTTGTTCTGCTGTATGCTTTAAATCATCTTACCTTTACATTGTTTTTAAGATTTTGATCATTGCACCCTCTCAACTTTCAAAATGGAAAACTTTCAAAATTAGTACACTAATCTGATAAAAGAGATTATGCCACTATTTGTTCCTCAACTAGCAATTCATTTATATCACTTGAATAATGGACTTTGATATTTTAATTTCCAATTTTAAATATATTAATTTATTTCCAAGAAGAGTGAAAGAGAGAGAGAGAGAGAGAGAGAATAGACATGCCAGAGCCTCATGAGAATGCAAATGAACTCCAGATGAGTGTGTCACTTTACATATCTGGCTTTACATAGAAACTGAGGAATCGAATCCCAGGCCATCAGACGTTGCAAGCAATTGTCTTTAACTAGAAACCATCTCTCCAGCCCAATTTTCAATTTTAGCTAAAAACAATACTCAGAAGTTGAGTTGGGCACAGGGTTATTTTAGATTTGGCATGCACAGCCATGCTTCTTCAAATCAAATCACAGAGGCAACTGCCCCCCCCCCTTTTTTTTGTTTTCAGGGTGATATACATTATGTCAGGACAGATGGTTCCATGAGGAAAAAGAAAATTTATCCAGACAGGCATGGTTGTGAGCCCTTTAATACCAGCATGCAAAATGCTGGAGGATTGTGAATTTGAATACACATTGTGCTTCATAGTGAGCTTCAGGACAGCTTTGACTACAGAGTGAAACCATATCTCAAAAATATTCACCCTAACAATAAAAAAACTAAACACATAGCATATAAATTATGTAGTATATAATGTTCACATACATCTAAATACTGTTCCTTTCCACACAGAGATATTTCATAAAACTCAGAACAATTCAGCCTTTCATCGTTAATATTGCAGTTCACAAAATTAAAGATGTATTTATTGTTGCTTTAAAAGATTCTTTGGTGTGATTACAACACTTTGAATCATTTTACTTTACTGCAAAAGTGAGAAGAAGGGGAGATGAGGGCATTCCAGGGCCTCTTACCCCTGTGAAGGAGTAGATAAAAGTTTGGGTCCAGTTTATAAGGGGATTAAGGCATTTAATCTGGCATTCAGGCTGTGCTAGTCAGCACCTTTAAATGTAAAGTGATTTTCCCACCACCTTGAAATTAATTTGAAGCTTTATCTGTAATATTTATATCCATTTTGCAGATAATGCATGAAGCTATGAAAATTATGATTTTTTATTATGACAGCATGACTAATTTCAGAGATTTAAACATATTTTGGTATAATGCAAATTGGTGTTAAAAGTGTCATTTCTCTGACGTAGGGTCTCACTTTAGCCCAGGCTGACTAGGAATTCACTGTGTAGTCTCGGGGCCTTGACTTTATAGAGATCCTCCTACTTCTGCCTCCTGAGTGCTGGGACTTTTAAAGGAGTGCTCCACCACACCCAGCATAGATGTATCATTTTTATTCAGTTTATAAAGTAACCAAAACATGGTGTTAATTCAATCATATTTATAATTAGAAAGAAGATATATAATGTCTAAATTTGTGTGAATTCACAGATAAGTAATTAAGTTCTAATGACTATAAGGTTTGTTGACATTAACTCAATATTTGATAAAGTAGTACAGATGTTAGTAATTAACATGTTCAAGAGAGTAGATACTCATGAATGCCAAACTAATATGTGTATATACATATACATACAATTAGTATATCTATGTGATTAGGAAACTAGCATTAAAAATATGTTCACATAAGTATCACATTACAATATACTTATTTATACAGATACTTAAATATCTTCACAACATATTTTATGTCTTCTATAAAAAAACTTTAGGAACATGGATTAATGTGTTGAATTATTCTCTATTCTCAGATTTCATATTTTCCTGATATAA
Organism: Orientallactaga sibirica; assembly: GCA_036365145.1. Classification (NCBI taxonomy): domain Eukaryota; kingdom Metazoa; phylum Chordata; class Mammalia; order Rodentia; family Dipodidae; genus Orientallactaga; species Orientallactaga sibirica. Next base: position 5,146,996 of record JAEOAD010000043.1, on the reverse strand, counting down.
TATTATAATTGGATTCCAACAAAGAATGATTTCAGATTAATATATAATCCTCATTTTTTGTTTCATTTTGGAGTGTGATTTATTTTAGTGTTGAACTGAATTCTAAATTCAGTAATGATCTTTATATCTCTTTCCCATCAGTTAGGTCACATTTATATATTTGGCCTTTTCTGACGAAACCAGAACACATGTTAATCATATGACTACTGACTATGGCATTATTCGCCAATAGTGGAGGTTCAGGTAATGAAACTGCTGAAGCCTGTCCACTTTCTCCCTAATGCTACCTGAAATCTGTGTTGTTTGCAGCACACTTATATATTAAAATGTACAAAAACTAGCAAATTAACTAATAAGTTAATAAATGAAATAGCTGTTGAAAATGCTATCCTGAATATTACAAGAATTCTCATTGGGTAGAACACATTAAAATAAAATAAAGTGTTGACACAGATAAAAGAAAGAAGCAACTTAACTGTATCTGTCAGGGTTCAACCAGTGATTAACAGGCAAAGAACATGCATGTGCATGCACATGTGTGTGCACACGCACACACACACAAGGAATTGTCTCATACACTTGTGGGTGTGGCTGAGTAGGTTGGGCATATGAAATTAAGCCATTAGGCACCTGAAGAAACTCTACCTGACAAAATCTTCTTTTGTCCAGACAGAACTTTCCTTCCCTTCAAAAGTTTCCTTCAAAAGTTCAGCCCTGTGTTTAAGACATTCAAATCTACTGTGGTAATAAAAATAATACTCTTAAAAATTTAATTGACAAATGCATGTGTTGTAACCTGTAAATGTTATGTGCATGAATATAGATGAAATATACATTGAAGAGCTATGTTAATACAATCAAAATAAAATATTCTATTAGTTTCCTTTGCTTACAAATTTCCCATGTACCTCTCTATATATCTATTATCTACTGTCATCTGTCATTTAACTATCATCTACCTACTACGAAATTTTCTATCTTGTACCTATCTATCAATCATTGATACACCTATCTCTATAGAAATTAGTGCAAGTATGTCAAAACACATACATTTGAATTTTTATAGAAGTTTTATTCAAAATATTTCCATAAACTACTAAATTATTCCTCTATAGTAGAATCAATAAAAGAACCATGGTGTAGTTATAAAATCAAATGTGGCACAGCAATCAAAAGTAACAACTTCTGCTCCACAGAGTGCTCTGAATGAATCTCACAGGCATCATGACAAACAAAACAAGACATCCCCAAAAGAGTGCTAGACATTGTATTTATCTGCTTTATGAAGTTCAAGAGACAATCTAATACTGATGATAGAAGCCTGGAAAGTGGCTATCAAAGTAATTAAATGTCAAAATTTTATATACTTTATCAAAGTATGGATTTATAGTCCTGTACACTCTTGCAGAATCATGACTACATTATTATTTATTCTAAAAATGCAGGTATCCATAGAAAAAGAACAAGATAAAAGTAATATCACATATGTATATGAAATTTGAAGTAAGGAAAAACAAAAGTATACAAATATTTATTTACTGTGAAATTATAACATTGAGCAATTCAATATACCTAGGGGGAAAAAGGAATAAAATTAATAATTTCCAGACTTTCAAATGAATGATAGTTTGGAGATAATAGGATTGAGAAAGTAAAAGAATTGTGAACACCCCATTGGCAGGGCCATAGGAATCATTCCAAAGGTCAGGCGCTACAACATTTTTCTAGCCTATACCATCCACATGTCCTTTTTCACTGAGCGACAATGTAAATACAAAATGGGTAGGTATGGGAGAGTGTGACTTTGGCCAACAGCAAAGGTTTGGTCAAAATGATACATTGATAGTAGTATGTGGCTATGGGATGAATCTGTTTCCTTACAAGTTATATTGCATACTTTCTCTATCCAGGAACATGAATATTAAGAAAATTAGAATATTTTCTATGAGAGAGTGGGTTGTTGTTTGATTTTCCTTAAATATCAAATGTTTAACACCATCAGCAAGTAATATAAAAGATATCAGAATACTTGATATGACTTGTTTAAAAATTGTCTTCGCTTTTTAAATGCAAAGAGATAAAAAAGGGATTTCATGTTTTGCAGTAGGTTTTAATAAGATTGTTTAAAACTTTGTATCATATGCTCAAAACAAATTTTAAACAAAGAAAATTGCCTTGTGGGCATAAACAACTGAACTTATTAATCACTGAAAATGGTTCACTAACAGCATTCATATATTCAGCTTTGATAAACAACAAAGAAGTAACATTTAATTTATTATGTAGCAATGCTTACTGAAATATGTTTATCAGCTGATATATAACATAATGCATACAACATGCATATCATTTATTTAAATCAAATACTAAACATATAGTAACTAGGTAAAGCAAAAAATATTGTGAATAAATAAATATATATGACTAATAATTCAAATCCAAGTAACCAAAATTTAATTAGTTAATTAATATGAATAATTTACACTTTAAAATATCTGTTGAAAGGGTAAAGAACCAGATTACAACTTCACCAAAAAATATTTTTCCAATTTATTTAATTGCGTAAGGAAGATGTAAAACTGGGCTAGAGAGGTGGCTTAGCCATTAAGGTGTTTGCCTAACAATGCCTAACAACCTGTGTTCAGTTCCCCAGTGCCCATATAAAGCAGGATGCACAAAGTGGCACATTCATCTGGAGTTCTTTTGTAGCAGCTAGAATCCCTGGCACACCCATTCTCTCTCACTCACTCTCTCTCCTTTTAAATAAATAAATATTTAAAAAAATAAGATGTAATACTGGTTTAAAAAAATCTAAATACACAGCATTAAGATTATTGAGAAAATCCTGCTAAACATAGCATGTGCTACCTTCTAAGGCTCAGGGTCCATTAAGGAAGAGTTGGAAGAAAGAATGTAAGAGCATATGGAAGGGCAAGAATGCTTACACTGCTGTCTTCCAGACACTAAATGGCCTGGATATCCATGTCGCAGTGCCAGCACTATCTACACAAGATCTTCATAATAGGAGGAAAAGAAGGATCTCATCAAAATAAAAAAGAGATTAATTGAGAAGGGGAAGAGATATGATAGAAGGTGGATTTGTGGGAGAAAGTGGGGTTGGGGAGGGAATTATGGTTTGTTGTCTATAATTATGGAAGCTGTCAATAAAAAAGTTTTAAAAATAGCATGTGCCAAAAAGAAGCTTGAGAAATATGCAAGATCTCACCCAAATCCGATTCTAATTTCTTTGTTTAAATGTTGTGACTAGTTCAGTGTTTCAAAAATTTGTGTTATAACTGGTGTGGTGGCACATGCCTTTAATCCCAGCACTCGGGAGGCAGAGGTAGGATGATCGCCTTGAGTTCCAGGCCACCCTGAGACTACAAAGTGAATTCCAGGTCATCCTGGACCAGAGTGAGACCCTACCTTGAAAAACAAACAAACAAACAAAAAAATGTGTTACTTGATACTTCTTTTTTGTGTTTGGGTTTTTCTCCAAAATGTTATAAAACAGGGTTTCCATATTAAAGTATGAAATGGCTCCTTGCTCTATCCTCACATTGGAACAGATAGGGCAGCCTTCTGGAGTCCCTTTGGAAAGAACACTAATGCCATTCATAAAGGGCACACCTTATGAACTTGCTGGCTCTTAATATCCCCCAAAGTTTATAACATCACACTGGTGAAATTTCCATATGGTCTATTCTAGAGACATGAATTTTCTCCTCACTAAGTATCAAGACATACATAATGCATCCTTCCAAAGTTTTCAAGTGATATGAGCTGAACAAAACACCTCACCTTCCCCACTGCTATAATGTACCAGAAAACCAAATAACTATGATATACCAAAAATTTTTTAAAGATTCATCAATGTTCATCTCTGGAGAAAATAAAAATTTATTCTATTTATTTCTCCCAGTAGGGGTCATTTTAAGAAGGTTTTATGGGGCTGGAGAGATGGCTTAGTGGTTAAGGTACTGGCCTGAAAAGGCTAAGAACCCAAGTTCTATTCTCCAGTACCCATGTAAGCCAGATGTACAAGGTGTCCCATGCATCTGGAGTTCGTCTGCAGTGGCAGGAAGCCCTGATGTGCCCATATTCTCTCTCTCACTCTCTATCTCAATTAAGTAAATAAAAATAAATAAAATAAAAAAAAATAAGAATGTTTTAAGAATGTCTATGTCAGGGCTGGAGAGATGGCTTAGCGGTTAAGGCACCTGCCTCCTAAGCCTAAGAACATTGGTTCCAATCTCTAGTGGTTCCATTCTCCATCTGTCTTCCTCCCTCCCTCTCTCTCTCTCTCTCTCTCTCTCTCTCAAAAAAAAAAAAAAAAAAAAAAAAAAGAATGTCTATGTCAGACAGACATGGAAAAGAACAACCATTATTGGCCCTTGTCTTTTATTTTCTCTAATGTACATATGATTTATAAAACAGTTTAAGGGTTTCATGAGAATTCTTAAAAATTATTAAGCATCAAATGAATGAAAATGTTTTTACACTAATCAAATCTGCAGGTTCTCTATTGTACCAAAATATTTAACTTGCTCAAGGTAAGATATTGGGTAAAACTGTTTACTACATAAATATAAGTAAATCATGCATGTTGCCACTTAGTTAACTATATCAATGCAAATGATTAGAATATGTTTTTCTCTTTTTATATTAGCACCTTGGTAATATTACTACCTTTAAATAATATTTATTTTAGTCCAGCAAAATCCTTAAAGGTATTATTCACTTCTATAATTCATATCTCCTTTCTTATCTTTTTTTAATTTTTTATTTATTTTTGGAGAGAGTTACAGAGAGAGACAGACAGAGACAGAGGGAGAGGGAGACAGATAGAGAATGGGTGCGCCAGCAGTCTCTCAGCAGCTGTGAACAAAATTCAGATGCCTGCACCCCCTTTTGGGCAAGTGTGGCATTGCGCCCTTGCGTCACTGCATCTGGCTAAACGTGGGACCTGGAGATTGGAACCGGGTTCTTAGGCTTAGCAGGCAGTCGCCTTAACTGCTGAGCCATCTCTCCAGCCCTCCTTTTTTTATCTTTTTACAAAGCAATGAAATATGATATAGTTTGAAGTTAATGTTTTATCAGTATTAATAATTGTTCATGAAAAGGTGACATGTACAAAACTATTTTATTATTGTCATAAAGCTAAAAGAGATATGATTATCACAAGCCAAAGATCACTTTCAATATGAAAAATAAAGACCATATATATGTGTGTGTGTGTGTGTGTGTGTGTGTGTATATATATATATATATATATATATATATATATATATATATATATATATATATCAGAAGACAGATATATTGATAAAGATATTCAGAACCATAGAGATTCCTTATTGTGTGCCCTTTAGAAGTAAAATCTTTCTACAGACATAAGATTATAAGATTTAGTTAATTCTGCCTTAGCAAAGCATTATGCTACTTTAAAATAGTTTGGAAAATGTTTTGAATATTTTCACAACATTTGAAAACAAGATAAGCTTTAAAGAATCATGATTCTCAGTACTTTATATTAGAAATTTGCAAAAATATATTTTACTTCCACCTACTTATTTTTTACAAGGTAAATTTATTTTTCATAAATAATGAAAACATTAATTATATGATATATTTGCTTTAATATTGCTTTCTTTATCTTTACCATTAAAAATTTTTAAGAGCCAGGTATGGTGGCATACACCTTTAGTCCCAGCCCTCAGGAGGCAGAGGTAGGAGGATTGCTATGAGTTTGAGGCCACCCTGAGACTATACAGTGAATTCCAGGTCAGCCTGTGCCAGAGTGAGACCCTACCTAAAAAAAAAAAAAATACAAAACATTTCTAAACTGTGAATATTAATCTAAGCTTCTGTGATGTGATTACTTATTATTAATTTATATTATTAATTAATAACATAACCAGGAGGAACTTGAAACCATTAAAGAAACTGAGAAAATACATCTTTTATTTAAAAATTTAGATAATTAAGGACCTTTATAATTATAAATCTAGCCAGGCATTAGTGGTGAACACCTTTCATCCTACAACTTGGAAGGCAGAGGTTGGTGGATAGCCATGAGTTGGTGGCCAGAATAAAACTACATAATGAATTCCAGGTTAGCCTGGGCTAGTGACCCTACCTCAAAAACCAGACCCTATCTCAAAAAATATAACTCTTTCAATGATAAAATATTTAATTATAAATATAGAAAAAGATATTAAACAATATAAGTCCTCAGAAGTACTAATCAATGTTATTTTCAGACACATAAATTAAAATGGACATGCACTGGCCAAGGTCAAAATGTCTTCTCTTAAGCATGTTGATGTAAATTCAGATTTGCCTTATTAGGAAGTAAACTTAAGTACTTTAATACTGCGAAATAAAATTACAAATATTAAAAAAATTAGCTTTCCTACAATCATTTTACCCATTAACACACACTATTTTGTAGTTTTTATATGATGATAAGTGAAATTGACAGTAATTCCTTTTAAGGATAAATGTAATTACTCATAAAACACTATATCACTGAGATTTCAATCATTCATTATAAAAATTTTTACATTGAAACCTAATTATTGATATGGTGGAAATTATTAGACATTTTGAGCAAATTTAAAATTTTAAATTATTAATGCAAAGAATATAAAATCCAATCTTATTTCACAGATGACTTTTATCTGTGTTAACTGATAACACTGAAGATTTAAATAAGAAAATACAATGTCTGCTGTTGAATTTCTCCACTTACAACAGAATATTGGACAAGTGCAAAAATCTGTTCTTTTTTTTATGCCTTATGAAATGTTTGCCCTATTACTTTACCAGATTAAATAAAATTTCAGTGTGACAGGGAACATGAAAGTACATTTAGAGTTGCTTTAGAGTACTAATGACATTATATTCTGTTTTGAATGTCAGTCAACTCTTTTTCTCTGTGTATGTACATAAAAAGAAATGTAGTTAAAATAATCTAAATCACAACTTATTTTCATTTTTAATTTTTAAATAAAATTTCTTTGTAACACATCTTTGGAATAAGTATTGATTTGATAAAGAGACTTTTGAAGATATTTCTAGAATCTGAGTTTCTGGGTACCATTTTGGCCACTGTATCAATTTATTCTACAAGTGTAAAATATGTGTCTTCATCCCCTGGTGAAACAGAAACATCATGGTTCAGTTCTCACTGAATGGATTGTGAGGAGAAACTGGATAACAGGAAAGCAATAAGGCACATGATTAAATCTCAAATTTATCGAGACACATAATTTAAAGAGTTTCCAATTGTGTTCCTTAAATTTAGTGCTTTATCTTTGGATTCTTTTAATGACACCCGATTATTTAGAGTTAGATTTAAAACAACAACAACAACAACAACAAAATGGAGGCTCAGAAAAGTAGGTAATGTGTGAAAAACCCAGTCTGTAGAGTGACACACTATTTAAAGCTGGGTTACTTAAATACTTTTCACACACTACACTCCTTTTCACCTAAGATATTTTTCAAGACCCCAAGCATATGTGTCTACAAAATCAGTGTATCAATCATACATTTACTTATAATTAAATATAAAAAGTACATTTCAAAAGAACTATTGCAATACATATAATTTCCCCTCTAATCAAATATGAAAGCAACTTTTTATTTATTTATTTGAGAGAAAGAGAGCATGAGACAGAAAGTGGGAGGTGGGGAGAAGGGGTCCTTCAGCACCTCAGCCACTACAAACAAACTACAGAAGCATGTGCCAACTTGGACATCTGGCTTGCATGGATACTGGGGAATCAAACCTGAGTCCTTAAGCTTTGCAGGCAAGGACTTTAACCTCTGTAATTTTTTTTTAACAAAGAAAAAAATCATGGACTGGGAAGATGACAAAGGGAATAATATCACTGTACACTTAAACATTAGGGGCTGAGACCACCCAAATTTGATTCCTGGTACACATGTGAAAATCTGGATGTGGCCATACACTTCTGTAACTCCAGTCCTGCAGGGGCAGGAAACCTGAGAATATTTTTGGCTCAACCAAAAGCTGTAGGTCCTGGGTGAGGGAAAGACTCCATCTAATATATACAACATATTAATAATATATAATATATATGTCATTAATATTATATATAATTTACATATACTATAATCACATCACATACTCATACCATACCACATGTAACACACACATGCACACAACTGTGCATGCAAAAATAAATAAATAAACCTTGGTTGAACATAAAAGATTACAGGACATAGACTATCTCCATCATTGTTCAGAAATAAGTTATCTTTTGATTTTTCACAAACATACCTCACATACATAACTGTAGAAAATGGAAGAATTATATTTTGGGCCACTTCAGATATTGCTTGATATTCTTTGCTAACTCTAAGTCCAAATTCATTCGTGGGACTTTTGTTAGCAACTCCAACAGCAATTTTCGAAACCAAAAATTATAGCAAATTAAAATGCCACAGCATACAGACTTGTTAATTATATGTGAAGAAATGATGATAGGAGAATATTAGTATCTATTTTCCCCATAATTAAGCCATTGTGTTTGTATAAAAGCAGCAGTAGTCTCACATTCAGCCAAGTTGTGTTTTAGCCTTGCATGGCCAAATAGCATGCACAATGCACAGTGTGCATAGCGGGCTTTGAGACCAAGGCTGCTGTGAAATTGTGGAATGCAACCCTAGTGAGCACAGGCAGAAGTTCTTCAGATTCATTAAGCACTTGGTTTTGAAATAATGATTCTTGAATTCTCAGAAACATTTTCCTGTTGTCAGATCTGTCATGACCTCCCATATAGTTATGTGACCATATAAGGGGTTGGTACCCACAGTTTAAGAAGTTACCATTTAAAGATTGGTTACTTTAACAGTAATCTGCACCATTATTACTATTATATTTTCTAAATATTCTTTATTGTGGGTAAACAGGATAAATTTTTGTAAGCATTATAATATAAATATGACAGCTTTTACCCTGCAGAAAAAAATATTTCTTCTCACACAGATACATGAAAGTTGCCAACATTTAAAGCATAGCTAAATATGAGTTTTGTGAACGTTACCTGTTATTAAAGAAAAAATACATACACAGAAATATTTAGATACTTTTGAACATTGACTTGCTAACTGCAACTTACAAATTCATCACACACCCATCTGCTAGTAGTGATCAGGAGCCTGCTGACACATGTAACCATCATTCCTCTTTGAATGGTCTCAATGTTTCCTCTCCTGCTCCCTCAATCCTTTAACAACATAATAATTTTCCACACATACTTGGAGGGAGAGAAGAACAGTAGAGCTGTCCATTTTATACTAAGTCAACTCTTCAGAAAAAGCATTCATAGTTCAGCCTGCAGTGTCTAAGGCTATTTGGACTGGTAAAGCACAGCCATCTTGACTCATGCATGTTCAAATATTTCCCTTTTATGCAGCATATGGGGACAAGCCCATATAAATTCTGACCTGCTCCTTCCAGTCCACAGTTGACTGCGTTCTCCCCTGCACTCAGAAGTGAGCCATACTGACTTGTGGATAACTTCACTTTCCTGGATAATACTTAGGACCCTTCTCCCAATGTTCTTCACATTATAGCATCTCCTATTAAAATTAAATATATCGCTGAGTGTGTTGGCACACACCTTTAATCCCAGCACTTGAGAGGCAGAGGTAGAAGGATCATTGTTAGTTTGGGGCCAGCCTGGGACTACAGAGTGAGTTCCAGGTCAGCCTTGGCTAGAGTGAGACTTTACGTTGATAAAAACAAACCATATATATTATTTTTTAAGCCATGATTTTTAAAATTGGCTCCATCTGTATCACTGCAAGCCAATTTGTTCAGGTTTATTACTTGCTTGCATTCATTCATCACTTCATTTTTTATTCATATTTTACCATTGATTTTTAATTTCCCTCCTAAAAGAATAAGAACACATCACAAGAAGCTAGCAGAACTCCAAACAGACTGGACCAAAGGAGGAATTCTCCAAGACATATTATCATTAAGACTCTAAGCATTAAGCACAAAGAAAAACTCCTAAAAGCAGCTAGGGAGAAACAACACATTACTTATAAAGGAAATCACATCAGAATTACTTCTGAGTTCTCATTGGTTTTATAAAAGCCAGGAAAGCCTGGAATGGAACACTGCAAACTCTAAATACTTATGGCTTCCAACCCAAACTACTCTATCCAGCAAAAGTATCCGTCATAATAGATGGTGAAAGAGAAACTTTCCATGATAAAAGTCAGCTATACAACTAAATGAACACAAAGCCAAACCTACAGAAAGTACTTCAGGGAATTCTACACACAGAAGAATCAAATAACCAACCACAAGTGCCCTGGAGAAGTAGATCACAATAACCAAACTGCAAGAAGTCACAAAGACTACAAAGACCAAGAAAACACCAAACCACATAAACCACCACAATATGGCAGGTATTAAATCAAACCTCACAGTTATTACCTTAAATATTAATGGCCTTAATTCACCCATCAGGAGACATAATCTAACGGTGGAACAGAAAACCCCTTAATATGCTGTCTTCAAGAAACCAACCTCACCATTAAAGAGAGACCCCTCCTCAGGGTGAAAGGGTGGAAAATGATAATCCAAGCAAACAGAGATAAGAAACAAGCAGGTGTAGCTATACTTATATCAGATAAAATAGACTTCAAATCAAAAGTAATCAAAAAAGACAAAGAAGGCTACTTCTTACTCATCAAGGGAATAACCCAACAATAAGATATCACAATCATCATGGTCTCACTCATCTGTGGCTTCTAATCTGTATTTGCACAAGATGCTGACACACCTAATAAACGTCTCAAGGACTGGACAATAGGGACAGTGGGGTGGGAGGGCAGGGCAAGGGTATGTGGGGGTACAAAAAATGGGACCCAAATGGAAATGGTACCATAAAATCCTATATCCTGAAAGACATACTAAAAGGTTGAACCTTTATCAGGTGCTTAGAGAGAACACCTGAATCACAAGGGCCTAGAGAGGGTATGATGAAGACTAACCTCAATCTTCTCCTGTTTCTCTCTCTGTCACTCCTTCTTCTCTCCTCTCTTTCATATTTCCTATATTTTATTCTTCCTCCTTTGCCCTTGGCACTGACTTGTAACTCCCAAGACCAGCAAGTGGTTAACATCCACATGAGATTTTGATCAGTTAGACCTATAAGGTTTCCCAAAAGAAAACAGATTTATGTCAGAGTACTTGATAACCCACCAAAGGTTATTGGTAAGACCATACTGCTGAAGACACCATGTGCTGTTGGGACAGAACATGGAGAGACTTTGCTGGAATCTGGAAGAGAGTCACTCCCCAGAGAGTTATTTTGACTAGTGCCAGAAGGTGCTACATGAGTGACTGGGGAAAAACAACCAACATCTGTTTAAGCAACTCACGGTCTAAGCTACTCAGCAGCAAACAGCCTGATGTGATGCTCACACAAGTGTAGTAGTGGCACACGGCCATGGTGGGTTATCACCTGCTCTTGATTTTGCTAATGGATCTGCTCAGTGGAACAGAACCCATATCTGGAAAAGGGAAACAAGTCAGAACCATATCCAAAAACAAGCCTGCTCTCCAATATCAACCTCCCACCAATTGTGGGATACAAGAGGGCCTACACCTATTAAATTCTCTCTAAAATAATAATGGTTATCTATGTATCTTGCACTGACCTAACTCTCTGCTGGAGAATCTGCTTCTCTTTTGCAGATGGACACAGAACCTGAGGAGGGAATCAGCCCATCACACCTCAACAGGGTACCAGCTGAAGTCATAGAGTAACAGGGGAAATGAGCAAGAGTGATGTTTTCTCAGTGAACCTGGTACTATCACAAGGGCAAAGGAGATAGACACAAAGAACACTCAACTCCTACCAAATCAGGTATCCAGAAACACAGAGACTCACAAAACCTCATCATTGAAATAGACCTAAAGTAAACCCAACATGGCTCAGGGAAATTTGTGGAAGAGGGGGCAGAAAGATTGTTAGAGCCATGAGTTGGGTCATTAGGCACAGAGTTATTGCCTCTCCCTCAGAACTGATGGCTACCCCATAAGGCAAGACCCACATTACCCATGGGTGAGGACAGGGAGAAGGCTAACTATGATACCATCATGGCTGTATATACACTATAAACATAACTAAGAAAAAGTAAATAAAATAATATTGATAATAATTTTGTGATGGGGAGATGTCTCAGAGGATGAAGGGCTTATTAGGCAAGCATGAAGACCTGAGTTAAGATCATCAGACCCTGTGTAAAAGGTGACAAAGTACCTAAAAATCTCTATTCCAGCATGTTTAGTCCAAGAAGTGACGTGGAGACACAATTTCCTGCAGTCTCGCAGGCCAAGTAGCCTGGTGAATGAATGGAGAACAATAATATAACATGTTTCAAACATGGTCAATATATTGATCAACATTTGGGGTTGTCTTCTTACCACTAAATATTCCCTCACATCCATGCCCACATGCAAGCACATGCACATGCACACGTGCACACACACACACACACACACACACACACACACACACACACACACAAAATGCACACACTAAAAACAATAATATTACTGAATAATAAGCATAACTAAATTGTGAACTCACATCTCACGTTTCTCCTCTGTTAAAAAAATAATTTTATCTTCACATTTCCTGACCTGTATTTGTCCCTACATAAACCTAAAGTTATTATATCATCCCCAAGCTGGCTTTAGTATCCCAAGACCTCTCTTTAATCAAAGATAGTCATTACAATCTGATTCCATAAATTTTCAAAGTACATGGCAGATTCAAAGTACTTAGCTCAGAAACTAGTAAATCTCCTCATGAATTGATTGTAATCTTTGGATAACTGGTAGGGTAAATAGTCTTGAATGTCTTTGAACTACCTTCTTCATAAATTTAATGAGTTCTGTAAAATAATTTTCTTATAAGCTGCTGATAAACTTTAGACTCAACTTTTTCTAGTTCCAAAAGACAGTGTTCTGTAGTCTTACCTGTTGGCATTGCTTGATTAATAATGAAGTGGTTGGCAGAATAATGGAGTGCTTATAGTCCTTACAGAGAGATCAGACAAGAGCATGGGTTTATCGTCCACCCACATTATCCATCATCTATCTAGCTATCATGTATCTATCTGTCTATCTATCTATCTATCTATCTATCTATCATCTATCTATCTTCTGTCCTCTATCTATCATCTATTCCCCTGTTCCCCTGTTTACTTGTTGTGAACTAAATTGAAAAATTCAGGCTTCCAGTAGATAAAATATCTCTTCTGGACTAACCAGTGTGGGAAGAGCCAACTAAGAATGGGGGCAGCAGGATTGTCTTCCATTATTCTGTTACCCCTACAACCTAGTGAGTGATCTTCTTATATATCTGTTTGATCTTTCTTAAACTTAAAAACTGGTTCTTATTGATGTAGCAATTGAAGCTCCCATGCCAGCAGGTCTTCAGTCTTGGGTTCTGTTCCACGTAAACAATGAATCAAAAAGACAAACAGAAGAAAGAAAATAGTGAATTTTATTTAAGAAAGACTTTTGATTAAGAAGGAAGGCCAAGCAGATCAGCCCAGCTGAAAAGAAATCTTCCTCCTTCTTAGCCTGGGTAGCAAACAGGAGGGGAGACTGAGAATATCTGCCCCCTTCGACATAAGGAGGAATAGTAAGAGGCAAAGAGGCTAAGAGCTCAAGAGGAGAGAGTGAGAGCTTATGCACATGTTTCAGGCCCATTTATATCAATCAAACATCCAATTAGAATGAGCCTTGTCATCAGAATCATATGTGTAAGGGAGGAGCCTGACTGTTCCATCAGCCCAGGAGGAATGCTGATTTAATTAGGGCCCACCCCATAGAGTTAAGCTCCAGAACAGAGAGAAACAGGAATCTCTTGCTAAGTGGGGGTTAGGAAGTTGTTCCTTTAACCATCTTGGAAGAGTCTGAATCAGACATGAGTTCTAGTCCTTCCATGGCATACAAGGTGGCATGCATGTTTCCATGGGCCAGTCCCTATCCACCTACCAGAAAAAAAGAATGCAGTTCTTATAATCTGCATTACCATGAGATCAAGGAAAAATAAAAATATAGAGCTTTGTGATGGCTCATATGGATTGTTTACTTGATAGGCACATCCATGAGAGATTGCCTTGGCTAAATTAACCTCACTCATGTCTGTGGAGGATAACTTCCATTAGGTTCATTGAGGTGGGATGACACACCTTAACTGTGAGCAGAACCATTCCATAGGCAGGATCTTGGACTGTTCAACATGGAGAGAGCTGACTGAGCAGCAACATTTTTCACTCTATGCTCCCTCACAACAGACTGAATGTCACCAGCTGTCTCAAGCTCCTGCAGCCATGCCTTCCTTGACATGAAACTGGGAACTATAAGCTGAAATAAGCCATTCCTCCCTGAAGCTGATGCTTTCCAGTATTTTGTCCCTGAAATGTGAACATAACAGATACAGGCATCTTCTTCCTTATCTTAAACAGAATTCCCTGACAACCTTTTCTATTCACAAATTTTGTGATACCATCCAAACATATTATGTACTATCTAATGCATCCATTTTCAAACAGGGAAATCAAAAATATCAAATTATTGGTCCATCTATATTTTATACAGCAGAGAAAAGTTAATGCTATTATACTACTTTGGAAATAGTGATATAAAGGAATCCAATTAAATGTCATTTCTCCCTTCATCTCCAGAAGAGACATTGGCACTATTCCAAAGATTCAAAGAACAGGATGGACAGAATCAGTGGAGGCTTTTCCCTGTAACCTGTGGATGAATCATTTTCCTGGGTAGGATGGTCTAAATGTTGATGTATCTACTTGAGAAGATTTCAAACGGCTGAGGTGCATTTAGTAGGAGGTTTTGATGAACTGTCATGTATTTAGTGAAGGAGATTATTTCCTTTACAGAAATGTGTCTCTATTAATAAATATGTTAGATCTGCACTAATTACTGTTAGGTAAATTTGTGCTCTGAATGTAAACCAACCATGATGTTCATTCCCTACACTTCTAAATCTTTTGATTCTTTAGTTAACTGGTTACATATTGACAAATAATTTTGGGAATATACAATGCAAACTCAGATTTTGTATAGAAAATGGCATTTCCTGTTGTCATTGTAAATTATGTGGGCACAAACAAATATATTTACTCAGGTAAGATATCTGAGTTATATTCACATTTTAAAATTATCTTTTTACAATATATTATAATAATATAAGTGGTCTCAAGCAATAGAATTTGTGGGGTATCTATTATTTTTAAAACAATATTCAAATGTATTATAATGCATTCATTTATAAAGTACAATGTATGCCCATATAAGTCTTTTACCTAAGGGATGAACATGCACTTTAAAACCATCTCCAAATACAATTCCCAGTACTTTAGGAATCTTCTCTTATAGCAAAATGAACATAAATCTGCCAGTTCTAACCTGGCCTTACTTTTTTCTTGCTTGGAAAAAGTCTATATGTTTGGTGATGAATTTCCACATCAGATGCTTTAAAACCCTTGGCTATTTTATTATTTATGGTCACAGCTCAATGTTTGGTCTTACTATACAAACATTAAGTGATTACATAAAAGTAACATTCAAAAATTCAATATGTATTATTGGAAAACAAATATGCACTCGCCACTGTGTAGACACAGGATAACCAAAAGGGACAAAGAGGTGTCACATAACAGGTAGATTTAGGAGAAAAGTAAATACTGAATTAAATATTTGAAAGAGAAATGATTTTTACATAATCACATTTGATGCTAATATAGATGTATACATATGGGAAGAATATGAAAGAAGGTATCTCAAAATTTAGAGAAAAGAGTCAAGTTGAATATAGGTGTGAAACAATGGGATTTGAAAGTTAGTAAAAGTTTTTTTGACTCAGAAAGGTGACAGTGGTTTGTCAGGTTTTTGTGATCCTTACACCCCTGGGAAACCTGAAAGCCTAAGGAATCTTCCAGATGCCACCCCCCACCCCCATTAGATTCATGCTTCATCTGCTTCACAGAGAGTACAAGAAAAAAAAATATATATGTGCTTAGAATTTTTATCAATGACCTCCAAAGAGATTATAAATATTTCATTTACAGCCTCCTCTTTTTCATACAAATCTTTTAGATTAGGGTCACTTTTCTAGAATCATTACCACCACACCTCTATGCATACCTTACTATTGTGCATTTTGTCCATCATTGTTTCCAGGTATGTCATCTCTGCATTTTGTAATTTGCAGTTTATTATCAGGGAAATCATATATTATTTTTAAAAGTGTTCACTGGATTTTCAAGGTAGATGAAATTTCCTCTCCTGAGATTTCTGCCTACCCTTAACGGTCTCTGGATTTCTTCTTTAGTTTTAATATAGTAAAATTTATATGAGCCCTGGCCTGAAGTATAAATTTGTATTTCCTATCATCATTGGTTTTATACTTTTCTAGTTCTCCATCTAAGGAACCCAGCCACATCCTTGATATGTCTATGAGACTCAACACATTAATTTACTCCCTACCAGTCTCCAAGGTATTTTTCCTCATTCATTGAAGGTCTTAGCAGGGGTCTTGGCATTTTCTCCATCACTTTCTAACTTAAACAAATTCTCTTAAACAATAATAGCAACTTGCACACTCATAGAGTCTGTGTTTCAACACCTTGAACTGTGAAGTTTCCATCTGTTTTATTTATTTATTTATTTACTTATTTATTTATTTATTTATTTATTTATTTATTTATTTATTTATGTATGTATTGAGAGAGAGAGAACAGGCACCCCAGAGCCTGTAGCCACTGCAAACAAGCTCCAGATGCATGTGCCGTCCTGTGCATCTGTCTTATGTGAGTATTGGGGAATTGAACCTGGGTCCTTAGGTGTTGCAGGCAAGTGCCTTAACTACTGAACCATCTCTGCAGCACTCCCAAATCTCTTTTTTTCTATCTCTTGTAGAGAGAATGAATTATAATATTCTAAACCCTTACACTAATGCACTGTCAATTAATTGACTTGATCACATTTCATTTTTGTTAATCCCCCTATATCTTAACTCCCCTCAATACATAGCTAATATATCTTGGTCTACCATGACTACTCTCTTCATGCCTGCTTGTCTCCACCTATATAAAGCAACAGTTTTTGGAGTCAGATGCACTACCATTGTGCTGTGAGGTCACTAAATCAATATTGTTTGTATGCTCAAACTCTGTTTACATTTAATTTGCTTCCATTTATTCTTGTTCCCTACCATGTTTAAATTTATTAGCATAAGTTATGCTTAAAATTTCCCAACTGTGAAAACAATAACTTATTTATACTTACAGCTATATTAAAACTGCAGCCTCTTGATTCCCCAACATTTCAAGTTACACATTTAAAAAATTAAAAATTAATATTGATGTAAAATTGCTTCACAATGGACTCCTGTCATTATCCTAAGTACTTTTTCTGTCCTTCCTCATTTGTCTCTCTTTATATATCAATAAAAATGGATGGGCAAGTTTCTCTGTGGTATTCTATCTTAGAATTGTTTGAGTATTTATCCATACATGCATAGCTAAAAATATAATAATTCTATTTTTTTTCGTTGTGTTAGAAAACTCTACAGAGGTTTACAGAGTGCTTCTAATGCTTTTACATTCCCACTAGGAGTATATGATGTTTCTCTTTATCCATAACTTCATAATATTTCTTCTCATTGCTTTAGTGAAGAAATGAGTGTTACATTGAAAATGTGTGTGGCCAGTGGTCATCCCTGCCAAGTTCTTAAATAATGCTTTCAGATTTTCTCAAGTTTGTGTAATGTTTGTTTTAGATTTCTTTTTATTTATTCTTTATTATCATTATTATTATTAACAAGATGTTTTATACAGGTAAATCATGTGTTGGTACCCTCCCTCCTTGCCCTGGTCCCTGCTCCCATTCCACTGGGGGCGCTCCTCAGTGGGGTTGCAGATATCTCCAATGGGGTGTGGTTTATGCACTGTGGGAGCAGTAGTTAGTTATTTTTGTGGGGGGGGGGAAGCGAATGCCTCTTGGCATATATCTCAACCTGTGGCTCTTACAATCTTTCCGCCCCCTCTTCCACAAAATTCCCTGAGCCGTGTGGGTAAGTTTTAAGTCTACTTCAATGATCATCTTTTAGGAGCCTCTGGATCTCTGCTTTGCTAGGTGTTGAGTATCCTCAGGGTCTGTCTGCTATACCCTGGCACTGATTATCAGTAACAGCATGGAAGCAGCACTCTTGCTCATCAATTCCTCTGTGAATTAAGCTGTGGTTTGGCTGAAATTCAAGGGATAGTTTATCTTTTCAGGTCTTGCTACCTTCTGAAAAAGAAGAAGAGATTCTGTGATGGAGAATAAAGTCAGCATAGTTTAAATGGGATAAGCATTCTTAATTTAGGGAGAATTTGATGGATGTAGCCACACTTCTTAGCCAAAGACTAGTGAGAGTTTGACACTGGAGAAGACAATCTTTGTCTCCATAGGACTCTGATCTGGTTTCCAATTCCAGATACGGGTTCCTTTACCCTGAGCAGATCTCTTGGCCAATCAGAAAGCTGTTGGTTACTCACTGAGGCTGTGTGCCACAATTACACTGGTGTGTACATGTGTCAGAGTGTTTGCTTCTGGGGAGCTTAAACCTCTGGTTGCTCACACTGTTGTTGGCCATTTTTCCCCTGTAGAACATGTAGTGCTTTCTAAAACTAGACAGACTGTCTGGGGACTGGCTTTCTTCAGAACTCCTTGCTATAGTTTTCTTACTGTCTTCATTATGCTGTGTTGTGCTCCTTTTATTTCTAATTTCTTAGTGACTTACATGCATGGAACCATCCTAGCATTTTGGGAAATAAACCATCTTGGTTATGGTGTATAACCTTGTTAATGTAAACTTAAAATTGATTTGCAAATATTGGACTAATAACATGTGTACCTATATTAATAAGGGCAGTTTGTCTATAGTTTTATCTTTTTATGTTGTTTTAATCTAGTTTTGGTACCAGATATATTGTGGCTTCATAGAATGAGGTGTGAATACTGAACACTACTTCATTCATGTTCTTTTTTTTTTCTATTTCATAAATCATTTTAAAGAACATTGGCATTAAATCTTCTTTACCGATTTGTCACAGATCAAAACAGAATTTGTATGGTTCTTTGTTTTTCTGTGTTGTGGGACATTTTACTACTGTTTCTATCATATCACTTTTAATGAATTTGTTCAAAAAGCTTATATCCTGTGGTGTATTTTTGTTGTTGTTTATTCCATTCATTTTAGATTTTATAACAATTCATTCAAACAACTCCTTTTTTTATCTCCAATTTTATCAATTTTACCTTTATTTTTTGGTTACTATGGCTGGGAGTTTCTTATTTTTGCTTAGTTCCTAAGAAACAAATCTTTGATTTTATATGTTGTTCTTTCAGTATTTCTTTTAGATTTTAAAATATGATTTATATATATTTTTCTTTTCTCCTATATCTCCTTGCTTTATTCCCTGTGAACAAAAATCCTTAAGGACATTTTCTTCCATGTTGCTGATTTTCTCATGCATTTTGTTGATCTTTTCATCTGTTACTGACTTTCCTCTCCAGATCCTGGATTGAATTCATTTGTTTATATTCTTTTTCTGGTCATTGATAACTTTAATAGGAAAATTTTGAGAGCTTTATCCATCATTTACTTATTTCAGTGTCTTTTTAGTTAGTAGATGAAAAAATTTACATTCTTCTTGAATAGTAATTTTGTTTTACATTTTCACATTTCTTATATGACACTATTTCAATTTATAAGTATTTCAGTTTAATATAACTTCAGATCTTATTAATGAGTACCGACTCTTTAGTAATGCCCAGTACCATTCACAAAGTAGAAAACCTGCTGTATGAGCAACACCTCCAAGGCATAAAATAGAGAAATCATGTACAAATTAGTTAAGATAAGTTAACATAACAAAGACAGTGGTAAAAATGATTATAGCATTAGACAAGAAACATTCTATGAGACAAAAAGATTTATTTCAGCTTACATTTTCTAGAAGCTGGAACATTGCAGGGAAAGCATAGCAGGATCTGAGGAGTCACATCTTGTTACAACAACAAAAAAAAGAAATAATCTCAGAATGTGTTATCTTTGAAAAACACTGGAAGGGAATAATAAACCTCAGGGTCTACTTCCATCTTCCACTGGCACCCTGACATTACCAAATTGCTACCTGCTAGAGACCACACATTAAAAGCAACTACATTAGCCAGGCATAGTGGCACAAACCTTTAATCTCAGCATTCTAGAGGCAGAGGAGGATTACCATAATTTCGAGGCTGCACTGGCAGTACATAGTGAATTCCAGATCAGCCTGGTCTAGGGCAAGACTCTACCTAAAAAAAATAATAATAAAATAAATAAATAAATAAATTTACATCTATTAGGGATATTTTACATTCAAATCTCAACGTTAAGATAGAGGGTGCTATCCATTTAAGTTATTGAGTATATATGAAGAACTAGCAAATTTAGGATATACAGAAATTGGTCATGCAAATACAAAATACATGATAATCAATGTTAAATAAACTAAATTCAAAAGAAAAATTATGGAGAAAAGATCAAAATATTAGAAAAAAATTAAATACTATTTAAATGAGAAAGTATACCCCAATAATAAAAAAAGGTCCATAATCAAGATTCAGTGTATTTAACAAAGGGAATAAATAGGGCTGGAGGGATGGCTTAGCAGTTGAGGCACTTACATGCAAAGACAAAGAACCCAGGTTCGATTCCCTAGGACCCAGTAAAGCCAGATGCACAAGGTGACTAATGTGTCTAGAATTCATTATAAGTAGCTAAAGGCCCTAGCAAATGCATTCTCTCTATATTTGTCTCTCTTTCTCTCTCTCATAAATAAAATAAAATAAATATTTGAAAAAGAAGAGGAATAAACAATAATATATATGTATAATACATATATATATTTTAGAAATACTAGTGTTTAATCAAAATTATTTTTTTAAATATGGTATAAAGAAAAGAAAGATGAGCTGGGCATGGTGGCGCACGCCTTTAATCCCAGCACTCGGGAGGCAGAGGTAGGAGGATCACCATGAGTTTGACGCCACCCTGAGACTACATAGTGAATTCCAGGTCAGCCTGAGCTAGAGTGAGACCCTACCTTGAAAAACCAAAAAAAGGAAAAAAAAGAAAAAAGAAAAGAAAGATAACAAAAAGGCAGCTCAATAATGAACAAAATCCATAAGCATACTTAGTTAAATATATGCAGGGAAATAAAAAATATATATAAACATTGTTTTCACTAGATAATGTAGCTACACTACTGGAAGTGTTCTTAAACGAAAAAAACAAAATCACATTTCATATTTTCCTTCTGGGCATTTAAAAATCTAAGAAATTAAAGGGCAGGTTGTATCATTTTAATTTGTGGGCTTTTGTTTAATTTGTGATTTATCCTGATCAAAGTATTGGACAAAATATGAATATGTTGTCTTCACTGTAGTGTCCTCTCCACTTTACATTCTTTTATCTGGAAGACCTGGTCATTAAGATAAAATTATATGAAGGTGTTTTGTGTTTCCATTTTTGTTCATTTTTGTCTACTGTCCTTTCATTGTTCTAATTACTGATAAAATAATTTTTTAGCTTTGCTAGTAAAAAATCTGACATTTGCTTATTTAACAAAACTGAAACAAACTAACAAAAAGGCCACAGATGTACAGATAAATTAATATTTAATGCATCATAAAATTGTTCAATCTGATCTTCTGATAACTTATCATCAAAATCTTTTAAAACTCAACATAGCTGAAAGAGACACCTTATTTCTTGCAAAATATTCTAAACTGTTGTTATTTGTAAATGTGCCATCTTTAAATTAGTCTTTGCTTCACAAATTCACATATCTATTCACATATTCATCTAGTCATGCCTTATTTATTGATGTATCAATAAATCAGAAATTTCTGTTCAAAGAACTTTTTTAAAAATTAGTGATTATGGCTCAGTGAAACAGGGTTTAACATCATGGCCAACAGTTCCAGAGCTTTTATAGTCAAATGTCATGATTGAAGGTATTTAAAAATGTCAAAATCATCTTAGAATGCAGCAAATCAGGGAAAAACCAAAACTCTGCAGTTTTATCTCACATACCATATTTGCTATAAAATACTCTGCTGTAAAACAGGTTCCAAAGACTTCTCCTGCTTGCTGAATGGCTGTTAGATCAGACACCTAAATAGGTTGTAGAAGCTATAAAGGGGACCAAAGGGATGCTAAAATAATCTGACTGAGTAACATTCCAACAGTTCACAGACATAGCGTTCTACTCAGGCTTTGTAGAAGTTTACCATCCAATGTGGACTTTTTAATTAGTCATAGAACTTCAATTCACAGGAACCTCTCACATCAAAATTTCTAGTCATAATCACACCCCTACTACAGTTAAATTGCATTTAATATAAAATATAGTTTCATTTTGATGTTCATAAACAAGTGTTAAACGTAGTCTGTTCATGATTTTAGGCTTTTCACAGTTCAATCTCTTCCTGTGGGGAGTTCTTCATTCTCTTTCCTGGGGCCGTATTTTGTTTCAGTTCCTGGGCTATTTTTTAAAAATCTAAGATTAAATGTGTATAATTTTTAGATCAAAGCATACAAAATATGAATATGTGGTCTCTACACATTCTTTTATTTTTCATTCAGATAAAATTATATGGCTTTTGTGTTTCCATTGTGGGTGTGCTAATTACTGGTAAAATAATTTTGTAAAGGACATTTGCTATTGTGTGACAAACCACAGATGTACAGATAAATTAATCACTGCAGCATAATTTGGAATCTGACATGCTTATCATCTCTAAAGCTCAACATAGCTGAAAGAGACACCTTATTTCTTGCAAAATATTCTAAACTGTTGTTATTTGTAAATGTGCCATCTTTACACAGTGTGGTGATGGTTTGAGATTCCATTGTAAAGATATGCAAAAAGTGTTTGAGCAGGAGTTTCCATCATGTGTGCTGTGCACACATTTAAACTCAAATCATCTTTTGGCTGTTTCAGTTTTGCTCTGTGTATTTGCTGGTGGCTGGTTGGCTCTTGCAATCCTCTCTTGCTTGGCCCATATAAAAGAAGGCCAGTTGCTTCTCATTGAGCCTGCCATTATGGAACTTCCCTGGATCTGTAAAGCTTCAATAAATAATATCCCTTCCTCCATAACTGTGCCTGGTCTTCCTGGATATTTTGCTTCATTCGCATATTTTTCAAAGGATAACAAATATCTGCAACAGTGGGTGAATTTTTCAAAATATTATGGGTGAATGTGGTTGTGTGTCTGCATCAGTGTTTTTACTTCCTTATCTAAATTAACTCATGGACTATGAACTTCACAAGGAATATTTGTTGGTGGTGGTGACGACAGCTTTTCCCTAGAGTAGGATAGTTTCCACAAGAGAAGTCTCTACCTAATAAATATTTTTCAAGGAAATAGATTCAATTATAATTATTTTGTGCCCAGACTATGGAATAATTCAAATCATTGACACTCAGATAAACCCTTTTGTCATAATTTGAATAGATGTCCCCCAATATATTCAGTGTTTTATTAGTTTACAGTTTGTATCTGCAGCCACCTGGCTGGAGGCAATGTCACTGGGTGGATCTTAAGGTGTGGTAGTGGGTTTGAGATTTTAATCTAGAGATATGCAAAGTGTGCCTAGCTGGAGTTCCTGAGGTGTGCTATGATGTGTGGTTTTTTGCTTGTGATTTTTCTCTCCGTGTTTGGTCCTGTAAAAGCAGGCCATTACGGAACTTCCCCTGCATCTATAAGCTTTAATAAATATCCCTTCCTCCATAACTGTGCCTGCTCTGGAAGTTCATCTCAGTGAACCTGAAGCTGTCTGATACACCTTTGAAACTCTAAATGGCTGCTGTTTTCTCCTATATATTTTGATTAGAATTTCAAAATTAATTTAAAAGGTGTTAAGTAACATATTGTTTATTCTTTCTGCTTGTTACCTAACTACACAAAGTTTTCTAAAGAGAAAAATTATATCAGTTTACTTACAGAAAATTATTTATATGTGTATATATTATTCAAATTATTTAAAATTATTAAAATTGTTTTGTGGTTTTGAAATCAGTATTATGTATATATATATATATATATATATATATATATATATATATATATATATATATATATTCATATTGCCAATTAAAGACAAATTAAGAAATAAGAATTGATAAATATTAGCTAACTAACAATTAAGATGTAAAAACAAATGGAATTTTATGAAATTCTAGAAATCATTCCATAAGAAAAAAATTCTGAACATTTCCTGTGGCCTCTATTTTGCTAGACTTCCTTACCTAACGGCCCACCTCAGAGTTCATTGTGACACATGATAACATAAATATAATGTAAATGATGTCCTGTGATTATGAGTAGTGTTTTATCACATATGCTTACTTTTACAATGTACAGGATGTGGCAAATTTAAGTTCCACTTATAGAATAATATTGTGTATACATGTGCATAACTAGGAAACTGCTAAGGTGGGGACATGCATTAGGAATGAACTGTGGCTATCATCCATAGTCAGAAGGATGTGCTATTGCCCTCAAGTTCAAGAAAGAGAAACCCAAGTAATCTTCCTCAAGTTCAGGAGTCAGAGTTGCTCTTAAACCCTTTATGTAGAAGAGAAATTCCATTGAATACTGAGTTTTAATGACTGAGGCAACTATTTGCCAATATCAACTGACTTTCCAAAGTCAAATACAACCATCACTTCAGCATTCATCCATCCAATGCTTTCATTGTGTTTAGACAGAAAATAGTGCCAAGACAGATCCTCAAAGAAGAGTGATGAATGGCTCAACAAATCATTACCGAAAATAAGACAAAATTCCAACTATTTACACAAACTGTTTATATAGCTCTGTTTGACTTTGAACCCAATATGATCTAAAAATGTGGAGAAGCAAAATATTCTGAAAAGAGTTGATTTGGGGGTAACAGGGTTGTACTTTTAAACTTCATATTCCTTTATATTGAATTCATTCAAGGAAAATAACAAAACTAATTTTTATTTTTTTTATTATTATTTATTTGTTTGAGAGAGATATAGAAATAGGCATGGAGAGAGAGAGAGAGAGAGAGAGAGAGAGAGAGAAAGGAGAGAATGGGTGCGCCAGGGCCTCCAGCCACTGCAAACGAACTCCAGATGCATGCACCCCCTTGTACATCTGGCTTACATGGGTCCTGGAGAATCGAGCCTCGAACCTGGGTCCTTAGGCTTCAAAGGCAAGCATTTAACCACTAAGCCATCTCTCCAGCCCCCAAAACTAATTTTTAAATAGTTAACTTGTGAATACACTGCAAATCTAAATATTTCTTTTTATGAAAGAAAAAAAGTCAACAACTACACAATTTCTTTTAATTATTTTGCTTTATTTTTATTTATTTATTAACAACAGGCAGAGAGAGAGAGGCAGATATAGAGAGAGAACAGGTGCATCAGGGCCTCCAGCTACTACAAGTGAACTCCAGATGCATGCGCCACCTTGTGCATCTAGCACAAGGAATTAAGCCTTCAACAGGGGTCCTTAGGTTGCACAGGCAAGCACTTAGCTGCTAAGCCATCTTTCCAGTCATACACAAAGAATTTTTGATATACTTTATATACTTTAAAGATATTCATTTATTTATTTGCAAGCAGAGAGAGGGTGGGAGGAATGAAGAGAGAGACAGAGGGAAAAAGTCAGAAAGAGATATTGAGAAAAGGAGAATGAGGCACACCAGGACTTCTTACCACTGTAAACAAACTCCAGATGCATGTCCATTTGGTTTTATGTGGATACAAGAGAATCAGTGCTGGACAGGCAGGACAGCAAGTGCCTTTAACCACTGTGCCATCTCCCCAACCCAACTTTAAATATACTTTAAGCATAGCACTTTCTGTTTTGCATGCAGAGGTATGACACTATATAAAATACGGCTAGAATTTGCAATGAGCATATTCAGGGTTTTCTTTTTTGAGGTTTCATGGACAGACCTATGCTCTAGGAATATTTGAAAGCAAATTCCATTATCTAATTTGCCAAAACCATGGTTAAAATTTGAAATCAATAAAAAGTACATGAAATCCAGCTATTTGATCTCGTATAATCTCATTTTACTTCTTCTCTCTAACCATCAAACTATAGGCAGAATAAGCCTATACTTCAGACATTTTCAATTAAAAAATTATACAAAATCATTATAAAATTAATATTTACCCAGTTTTGAAAATTATGAATTATAGAAACAATTGAGTTACTATTCATATGTTCTCATTTCAGGCTTACTTAGTTAATGGTTTCATGTAGTAATATATGCTCATCATAGAGTTTACAAAAATACTCTAAGGGCATATAAAAGAATAAAGAAAATCATGAATAAATCCATTGCATGCACATGTAATTAACATGGCATGAGATAGGGATTAGAGAAAAGATGTTTTTGCATGCATGATGTAAGCTGCTGCTCTCCTAACTACACCTACATATTATATATAATACACATGCATTTACAATTTTATGCGTGATGATATTTCATTATGCTAATTTTATGCTTTCTGTTACTTTTCAAGTTTTTATAAGGTTTTAAGGGCTTTGATGTATTATACAGTTGACCTTTCACTTTCTGAATGACTTGGAAGACTTCTAGATTTCCAATCTTTAATTTCCATTTATTAAATGAAAAAATAGTACTCATCTTACAGGATATTTCACTGTTTCTAGTAGTGCCATAAAAGATTATTCTGAGTTATTTCAAGACCAAATAAGGTACAAATACATAATTTTCTAAAATACAATCTTAAAACCTTATTTAAATAAGTACAATTGAAAATGAAACTGGGGCCAGGTGTGGTGGCACATGCCTTTAATTCCAGCACTTGGGAGGCCAAGGTAGAAGGATCACTGTGAGTTTGAGGCTACCCTAATACTACAGAGTGAAAATAAAACTGATCTAAATGTCCAAATACAGAATTTTGGAATAAAATATAAATAATGATTAAAAAAGCATTTTCAAATATTTACTAAGTACTTTCTCTGTTCACATTAAAGTGTTAACAGTTTTGAAAGATATTACTTGCAGTTCTCATTAATACCCTGTGAGATATATATATATATATATATATATATATATATATATATATATATATATATTTCTTAAATTTGAAGTCACATATTTATTTAGCAGTTTCTCTTGGCTCAAAATGTGCTTCTGCTTTTTTGAAAGGCTTTAGTTGTCGTTTATACATAGATTTCTTTAAGTTTGTTTTGGAGTCTGTGTATATGTGACAGGTGCACATGCCACAACATGTGAGTGGAGGTCTAAGGACAATGGAGAGAGTGAGGATGGGCGAGCCAGGGCCTCTAGCCACTGCAAAGGAATTCCAGACACATGTGCTATTGTGCAAGCCCAAGGAGTTCCCCTGAGGGGTTCAAATTCCTGACTCCAAGTACCATTTCTTCATATTCTACTTACCTGGGCTTTAGACAGATTCTTTTGATCCTACTGACAGTGATCAGGCAAGTGCATTGAATCACTGACCATCTCCCCAGTTTCATTATACACAGTTTGATGATTTTTCATGGTTTCAGGTACCTGTAATCAACTATATCTCGAATACAATAAATGGAAAATCAAGCTAACATTTTGTACAACTTTCATGATAGTATGTTGTTATAATTGTTAGATTTTATTATCTATTGTGAATGTTTTTAATGTGAGTAGCTTAAAAATGAGTCTTTACATGCATGTGAAATTATAAGGAAGAAATGCATATATTCACTTAGGTCCAATCTATAACCTTAGGTATCAACTAGGGGTGTTGTAATACAGAGTCAGATATGAAGGGGCTACTGCAGATGCAGAGCTTCATATTATAATTAATATATTTTGAAGGAATAACTGAAATCATAAATAAAATTGAGCACAGTATTTATTAATATAATAAAAAACAGCACAGTAGGTTTCATTTTAGCCATCCTAGAATAGGAAAAAAAATATTAGGACTCTAATTTTTTCGAGTGGCAATTCTAGCATAACTTTTTACCCTCATCCCATAGACCTGTATTGTGTAAACTATATGTCAAACACAAACTAGCCCATTCTATTGTTTCTTGTTGGGCTCTCAACACGCCTTAGAGGCTCCTGCCCTTTCTTATGCTGCAAATGGATTGATTTCCATAGCCTTCCAAAAACAGTGAAGACACCATGTGCTTTCCTCCCATTCACCTTCCCTTCATGCATGGAAGAAGAAAGTCTGTCGGTGCATGGAATAAAATGTGCATTGACTGATACTGTGTATAAATAAAAGACTCACACATAGTAAATAAAAATGGATAACCACTTTTATACTGGCCTTTTTCTCATTATTTAACCTTGAAAGTAAAGCAAATGCAATATAAAAGTTAAATAAACACAGTCAACTAAAAAGCAGGAATATGAAATAAAATGTGCATAAATGTGCTGAAGATGTGAAGAAAATAAAGTCATAGGTTATTGTTCTCCATTTCACAGGCAGTCTCTATTTTAACAAGAAAAAATAAATCAGCATCTCTTGCTTAATTTGTAGTTGTTAAACAGTGTTATTGTTCTCTAATTCAGAGGCCATCTTTATTTTATGAAGAAAAAGAAATCAGCACCTTTTACTTAATTTGTCATTGTTAAATAGTGTGTTTGTGTGTAATAAGACAGGCTTAGCAGAAGCAGTAACACATACATAGAATAAAGTTATGAGGCATGAGGGTTTTTTTCTTTTTAAAAATATTTTAAATTAGTTACGTATAGAGTATATATACAGCCATGATGGTACCATCGTTAGCCTTCTTGCTGTCCTCCCCCCATGAATAATGTGGCTCTTGCCTTATGGGGGTAACCATCAGTTATGCAAGAGAGGCAATGACTCTGTGCCTAATGACCCAACTCATAACAATCCCCCCCCTTCCGCGAATTTTCCTGGGCCATGTTGGGTTCATTTTAGTTTTTTTCAGTGATGAGGTTTTGTGAGTCTCTGTGCCTCTGGATATCTGATTTGGTAGGAGTTGAGTGTTCTTTGTGTCTATATCTTTCACCCTTGTGTTGGTACCAGGTTCACCAATAAAGCAACACTCTTGCTCATTTCTCCCATTACTCTATGGTTTCAGCTGGTGCCCTGGTGAGGTGTGATAGGCTGATTCTCTCCTCAGGATATGTGTCTATCTAAAAGAGAGAAGCAGGTTCTCCAACAGAGAGTGAGGTCAGTGCAAGATTCATAGATAGCCATTATTATTTTAGAGAGATTTAATAGGTTACTATGACAAAATACTTGACAAGAATCAAAGTAGGAAGAGGACATTTTGGCTCACAGTTTGAATGTGCATCTTGGTAGGGAAGACAAAACAATGGGAACATGAGGTGGCTGTATAGCAGTTAGGAAGCACAAAGAGATGAATGCTCCTGGTTTCATCTTTCCCTCTTCAATTTAATTCATATATTGTTCTTTTAGAGACAAGCTTTCATGTATTCTAGGCTGGCCTCAAATTTGGAATGCAGAAGAATATGAGCTAGAACTTCTGATCCTACTGCCTCCACCCCTCCCACCAAGGGCTGGGATTTTAGGCTGCTCCCTCACACTCATCTTTCTTTTGTGCCTTTTAAAAATGCTTTATTTATTCATAAGGGGGGGGGGCATACCAGGTTCTTTATCCACTGCAAATGAACTCAGATACTACATGTGCCACTTTGTGCATCTGGCTTTATGTGGGTCCTGGGGAATTGAGCTCAGATCATTAGGCTTTGCACAGAGTACCTTATCTATCTCTCCAGCCCCTTTTATGCCTTTAATTCAGTCTGTATGCTCCGTGTATAGAATGTTCCACTAACATATAGGGTGAGGATTTCCTCCTCATATGATGCTCTCTGGAAAGCATTCTTACAGACATACCCACAGGTGTCTCCTAGGTGACTTTAAATCAAGTCAATTAACAATAAAGTTTATCCAAATTGTACTGGTGCCTTGATATTTCTGCTATTCTTTCTTCAAATATTTAATTAATTCATTGATTGATTGATTGATCTGCGGGGGGGGGGTGTAGAGAGAATGGGTGTGCCCGGGTCTGTAACCACTATAAATGAACTCCAGATGCATACACCTTGTGCATATTGCTTTACATGGATACTAGGGAATTGAACCTGGGTCCTTTGGCTTTGCTGACAACTGCCTTAACAGCTAAGCCATCTCTCCAGTCCCTCATTTCTGATATTCATAATAGTATGAAAACTGTGAACATTGTGTAGCACCTTTAAGTAATTGCATTAGATCAAGACATTGGTGTGACAAATTCTAAAAAAATAATAAATATAAAACAAAAAATAAATATAAAACAAAAAAAAAATCTGTCTTGCTTAAAACTGCCCCCACCAAATTTATTTCTTTCTGTTCCTGTGATCATGAGTGTCCAAATGGATCAGGTTAGTGCTCCATTCCAGAGCTCATGAACACATTCAAGGTTGCAACCTACAGCTTTACCTGAGAGTCAGAATCCTCTTCTAAGGTCATTGGTTGTAGCATTAATTGAGTATTTTATGGCTGTGACTTTGAGATTCACACTTTCTGGTTATCCAATGAAAGGCTTTTATCAGCTCATATAGACTGATCCAAGTAGCGACCATGGAGTTCTATGAGTACCATGGGAGTTTGCTACTCCTAGGTTAATAGCAATATTCTGTGTTCTAGAGTCCCTTCCTTTACTTTCCCATTAATTCAAAGCCCACGGATTAGGAACCTTAAATTTTAAACATTTTAAAAGCAACTTTTGCCATAGGAAATAGTATAGTCATATTCATAAGTCCTACTCACATATCTAGGGAATGTGATAATTTACATCTCATAGCTGGGAGCAGGGATATTTGAGCCATACTAGAATGATAATTTCACTAATAATTTTGTTTTCCTATGAAGAAACAAGTAGTAAGACTTAAAATGCCATTTACTATGTAAAACTTTTGCTTGTACAAATTGTGATTGTTCAAATATATGTTACCTTGTGGAACTGATAATAATATGACATTAAGTAATACATGTCATTTTATCCAGGGTGTAGTACCTCAGATGCAGAGTGCATCTTCCACTGGTTGTTTTCTGTCTCCCTCCTTATCAGTAACGTTCCTCAAAGTCTACTTCATTCCATCCTGTAGTTGCTGAATGTGGTATAGAACAACAGAGAAGGAGTTTTCTGAGCTGGAAGCATAGGAAATACTTCTTTGCTATTTTAAAATTGCTAAAATTATAGACCCCATGCTTAATACCATAATCTAGCTGAACTAAATGATATTTTGATTTTGAAATTAGAAAACAAAGAGTTCTAGTTATTTAAATAATGTATTATTTCAAATAGTGTCTTCAGATTGCTTACTACAATGCCTGGAAAATGAGAGCAAAAACAATATAAATATAAATACAAATTCTATCTGTTCTCTTAACGATGCTTCCTATAATGCAACACAACCATATTCAGATTATTAGAAATGCTGTGAACTTTGAATGATATTACAGGGCAGGGTGTATTTCAGTCCATAGAGTGTTCCTCTATCGTCCACAAAAGGTTGCGTTTCTGGGTTAAATTTTCTTTACCGAATAGATGGGGCATGGTGTCATACTCCTGTAATCCCAGCCCTCTTGTGGTGGAGACAGGAGGATCAGTATTTGAAGGGCATCCTCAGTTATACAATGAATTTCAGTCCATCCTGGATATGCATAGAAACCTGTTATGTAAAACATTTTAAAACACCTACTGAAGTAAACCATATTTTCAGGAAAGAAAAATACCTCAAAATATCAATTGTGTTGGTTTATTTCACACCATAGCAACACAATTTGTTCTGAAATCATCAGTGTTGAACATTGACACTAATGTTACCATAATTCCTTTTCAAAGTATATCACATGCTAGGCTTTTACTCACATCATTGATGATTCTTGGAAACATTATTACACTAGTTATAATCTTAACAATGGCACTGCTTATCCACTGTAGTTGAAATCACCAGATCATAAGTTAATTGGCAAAATTTACTTTGCTCCTATATCAAATTTGTTATCTATCTGAGTACATTGATAATATATATGATAGTGAAGTTTTAATCTAGAAACATGCAGTGTCTTCGGCAACTGGGTCTTACTTTTTACCTAAGGGAGGTAATTGTGTGCTGTGACAGAAGCCTGTCTTGTTTGGGGGACCTCGAGGTCTCTCCAATCAACAGCTCAATGTGGATTGTAAGCAATTTCTGGTAATGGGAGTTATAAGCCACAGCCAAAGGTTTTAGAGTTAGGCTTTATCCCACCTTCTCCAGGGCCCTTCTTAACAGGTGATGACCCCATATACCTATTGATGGTTATATCTTTTAGTTTGCTATCCAGGAGAAAGGTTTCTGTGGTTCATTCTGTGGGTCAATTCATTTTGGATGTAGTTTTATATATATCTTCCACCAACCTCCAAATTCTTCCCCACAAACCTTTTTATCCCTATTATCTGTCCCTCTAGTTGCCTGTCAGATACTTCCTGAATGTCAAGTTATTCCAGGTTAGGAACCACAGATGAGGGAGTGCATGCAGTGTTTGTCTTTCTGTGCTTGTGGGAGTTTGCTTAATATGATCTGTTCCAAGTTCATCCATTTTTCTACAAATTTCATTATATAAGTTTTATTATCCATTCATCAAATGGCAGGTATCTTGGTTGATTCTAATTCTTAGTTCATGTGAACTGAGCAGCTATAAACATGGTTGAGCAAATATCTCTGCAGTGAAGAGTGCAACATTTAGGGTGAATGCCCAGTAGGGGAATAATAACTGAGTCAGTTGGTAGCTCTATTTTTATTTTTTTTCTGGAATCTCTACATTGATTTCCATAGTGGTCATTCAAGTTCGCACTCCCCCAAAAGTGAATGAGTGTTCCTCTTCCCCCACACCCTCACCAAAATTGATTTTCATTTGAATTTTTAATGGTTTCAATCCTAGTGGAAGTAAGGTAGAATTTCATAGTTGTTTTAATTTATATTTCTCTGATGCTTAAGGATATTGAACATGTTCTTCAGTGAATATTAGCCACTTCTTTTCTTCCTCTGAGAATTTTATTCAGTACTCTGCCACATTTTTTTAAAAAATATTTTATTCATTTATTATTTATTTATGAAAAAGAAAGAGAGAAAGAAATGAGAGTACCAGGGACTGCAGCCACTGCAAATGAACTCCAGACATATGTGCTACTGTGCATCTAGCTTTACTTGGGTACAAGGGAATTGAACACAGGTTCTTGGGATTTGCAGGTAAGCACCTTAACCACTGGGAAATCTCTACCCCCTGGGCCCCATTTCTTTAAGTGGATGGTGTGATTTTTTTATTGTTTAGATTTTTGAGTTCTTGGAGTTTCTAGATATTAGGCCTCTGTCAGTGGTATAGTTTCATTCTTCTGCATATGGATATCCCGTTTGTCCAACACCATTTGTGGAAGATACTGTCTTTTCTCTAGTGTACATTGTTGGCTCATTTGTCAAAGATCAAGTAGCTGTAGTTACTTGAACTAAGTCTTGTGTCTTCAATTCTGTTTCATTGATCTACATGTCTGTTTTTCTGTCAGTACCATGCTGCTTTTGTTAATATGGCCATTTAGTATACAGTTAAATTGGGTATGGTGACACCTCCAGAGGTGTTTCATTTGCTGAGGATATTTTACATATCCATCTGAATTTTTCAAATATTTTATTTAGTTTTTATTTGAGAAAGAAAGAGGTAGGGAAAGGTAGATAAGGGAATTGGCATACTAGGGCCTCCAGCCACTGCAAACAAACTCCAGACACATACACCACCTAGTGCATCTGGCTTATGTGGCTCCTAGAGAATTGAACCTGGATCCTTTGGCTTTGCAGCAAACTCCTTAATTGTCAAGACATTTCTCCAGCCCTCCACATGAATTTTGATATTATTTTTCTATCTCTGTGAAGAATGATGCTGGGATTTTTATTGGCATTGTTTTGAATCTGTTGATTGTTTTTATTTTTAATTTTTGAAATTTATTTATTGATAATTTTATACATATTAATGATGTATTTTGATCAAATTCCCACCCATTATCATTTCTTTTTTTAATTTATTTAATTCATTTTAATTTTACATTCATGTTGGAGGTCAAGGAGGAGGTTACCAGAGGCACCAACATGAATACAGATTGCTTTTGATGGAATTGCCATTTTCACTGAATTAATTCTGCCTATCCAGGAGCATGGAGGGACTTTCCATCTTCTCATGGGCTCCTCACTTTTGTTCTTGAGTGTTTTAATGTGTCGTTATATAAGTCTTTTACTTGAATAACACTTGGCTGGTGTTATTCCAAAGTATTTGACGTGTATGTGTGTGTGTGTGTGTGTGCGCGCGCGTGTGTGTGTGTGTAGGTGTGATAGTTTGAATGGATGTCCCCCAATAGATTTAAGAGTTTTAATAATTCTTCTTGGATTTCCAGCTATCTGGCTAGAGGAGTTGTTACTGGGTGTGGATCTGAATTCCAGCCTGAGATATGCAAAGTATCTGACCTCTGCCTTTGTTCCTGAAGTGTGGTAGCTGTTTGCTTTTCTTTTCTCTCTGTTTGAATCTGCTAAAGAGAGGACAACTTCTTTTGCCATTATGGAATTAATCACCTTTAGAAGTTTTATGGCAGAGTCTTTCAGATTATGTATGTGTAGGATCATGTCATCTGCAAATAGTGCGAGTTTGACTTCTTTCCAACTTTTATCCCTTGTATATCTCTCTCCTCTCATATTCCTTGTACTAGGGACTTCTATTACCATGTAGAAGAGCAGTGGTGAGAATGGGTACCCTGCCTTCCTTCCAATCTGAATGTGGACTCCTTGAGTTTTTTCATATTAACTATGATTTGGGCTTTAGGTACTTTGCATATAGCTTTTATTATGTTGAGATATAAACATTCCATGCAGAGACCCTCCAGCTTTTTGATCATGAAGTGGTACTGTACTTTGTTGAAGGCCTTCTTTACATCTATTGAAAGGATCACATGAATCTTATGCTGTCTAAATTTTTTAAGTGGTGTTAATCCATTTCCATATATTGAACTATCCCTGCATCCCTGGAATAAAGCCTGCTTGATCAAGGTAGATAATGCTTTTGATGTGTTGTTGAATTTGGTTTATTAGGATTTTGCTCAGGATTTTTGCATCTAAATTCATCAGGGATTTAGGCCTATAGTTGTCTTTTCTTGTTGTGTCTCTGTCTTATCTTGGTATTAGGGTGATGCTAGCTTCATAGAAGGAGTTTGGGAGCATTCCCTGCTCTCCAATTAAGTGAAAACACTTGAGAAAAAATGGTTTCGGTTCTTCGATGAGGGTTTAATGGAATTCAGCTGAGATTCCATCAGGCCCTGTACTTTTTACTTTGGGGAGGTTTTTTATTACCTTTTCAATCTTGATGAATGCAATAGGTTTGCTTAGTAAATTTATCTGCTCTGTATTTAGTTTTTGTAGGTTGTATATATCTATGAATTTATTCATTTCTTCCAGGTTATTCAATTTTGTATAGTAGATGCTTTGGAAATATGTCATAATGATTCTTCTAATTTCATTGAGACTTATCGTGATTTCTTCCTTTTTATTTCCAATTATGTGAACTTCATATTTTTGTTTTTCTTTTGACCAAATTATCCAGATGTTTATCAACTTTTTTTACCTTTTCAAAAAAACAATTCTTCATTTACTCACTTTTCTTAATTGTTTTCTTAGTTTTTGCTTCATTAATTCTGCTCTGCCCTTAATTATTTATTTCTGTCTGGAACTCTTAGGGATAGACTCTTCTTGATTTTTTCAACAAAGAACTTTAGGTGGATGGTCAGATTATTAATTTGAGATCATTCTATCTTTGTTATGAACTTATTTAGTGCCGTATCTTTTCCCCTTAGAACTACCTTCATTATGTCCCATAAGTTTTGGTATGTTGTATTTTCATTATCATTCAGTTATAGAAATTTTACAAATTCTTTTTTAATTATGTCTATGACCCATTATTATCTAATAGCATGTTGCTCAGTCTCCAGGAGCTGGTACAATTTCTATTTTTTCTCTTGTTGTAAATTTCTAGATTTAACACATTGTAGTCAGATATGATGCAGGAAGTTACATTAATTTTCCTGAACTTATGGATGCATGTTTTATGCCCTAAAATATGTTCTATTTTGGAGAATGTTCAATGGGCTGCTGAGAAAAATGTGTATTCTGTAGAATTGGGAACAAAAGTTATGTAAATGTCTGTTAGGTCTCACTAATCTTTGATGCTGTTAAGATCTGTTATTTTCCTGTTGATATTCTGCTTGCATGATCTGTCTATTGATAGTAGTGGGGTATGGAAGTCCCTTACTAGGATGGTATTGGGATTTATTTCTGGTTTGTTGTTAAATAGGTTTTGCTTTATAAAATGTAAAATGGGTCTGGTGCATATAGATTTATGATTGTAATGTTATTTTACTGGATCATCCCCTCAATGAGTAAAAAGTGACCTTGTTTATCCTTTTGTATTAATTTTGATTTGAAGTGTATTTTTTCAGATATTGTGGTAGTTTGAATATATGTCCCCCAATATATTCAGTGTTTTATTAGTTATAGTTTGCATCTGCAATCACCTTGCTAGAGGCAATGTCACTGGGGGCTGGTCTTAAGGTGTGGGTTTGAGATTCCATTGTAAAGATATGCAAATGTGCCTAGCAGGAGTTCCTGAAGTGTGCTGTGTGACCTTTTGGCTGTAGTTTTGTTCTGTGTGCTGTGTGGCTGAGGGATTTTGCTCTCTTGCCTGGTCCTGTGAATAGCAGGCTGCTTCTCCTGCCTTTATGGAACTTCCCCTGGATCTGTGAGCTTCAATAAATAATATCCCTTCCTCCATAACTGTGCCTGGTCTGGAAGTTCATCTCAGCAAACCTGAAGCTGTCTGCTACAGATATTAATATAACCACACCAGTTCTTTCTTATTTCCATTTTCTTTGGAAAATCACTTTGCATCCTTTCACCCAGAGATGGTGCCTGTCCTTACTTGTGAGGTAGGTTGCTTGAAGACAGCAGATGGAAGTGTATAGTTTTTCCAATCTACCTTGTTACCTTATGTCTTTTGATAGGTGAATTAACACTTTAATATTAAAAATTATAATTGTGAAATTTGACTTAATCCTAGCCATGTTGGAGGCTTTATGGGGTTTGGTGTTTTCTTGGGCTTGGTACTTTTGCATGTCTGCTCTAGTTTTGTTTATTGTGTTCTTTCTCTTGGAGGCAATTGAAGTTGATTTTTCAACTCTTCTTTGTGGAATATTCCCCAAAATAATTGCTGTTGGCTTGGCTTTGTGTTCAGATAATCATAAATCTGGTTTTTATCATGGAAAGTTTTCCTTTCTCCATCTATTAGGCAGTATACT
The DNA here is from genome assembly GCA_036365145.1 of Orientallactaga sibirica. Lineage (NCBI taxonomy): Eukaryota > Metazoa > Chordata > Mammalia > Rodentia > Dipodidae > Orientallactaga > Orientallactaga sibirica. The sequence continues at coordinate 5,109,435 of JAEOAD010000043.1, read as the reverse complement.
TTCACTGCATACAATAGTTTGGGTTGAAAGCCATGGTATTTTAGAACTTGAAGCACTTTTTGTTTTCAGGGTTTCCATTGAAAAATCTGAAATAATTCTGATGGATCGCCTTTGAATATATTGAGTTTATTTTTCTCTTGCTGCTTTCAGCACTGTGTCTTTATTTTCATTGTTTAGAGTTTTCTCTGTGATGTGCGGTGGAGCGTTCCTTCTTTGGTCTTGTTGGTTTGGTATTTTGTGAGCTTCTTCTATTGGATTGGTCTCCCTTTAGCAAGAATAGGAACGTTTTCTTTAATAACTTTGTTGAGTAAGTTATCCATGCCTTTGGCCTGAATTTCTTCCCCTTCTGGTATACACATGATCTGGATGTTTGGTCATTTGATGGTATCCCACAATTGTCTCATACTCTGTTCACATGATTTTTTTTTTTTTTGGAACTTGTCAAAGTTTATGGGCTCCCTATGAATTTCTTCTGTCTTGTATTCCAGATCTGAGGTTTTGTCTACGACATGATCAACTCTGTTAGTGAGGTTTCTAGAGAGCTTTTTACCGTCTCTGTTTGATTTTTGTTTTCTATTGTATTTTTCTGTATTTTATCCATCCCTTTGTTGAATTCCAATTTCAAGTTGTAGTTTGGTTATCTTTATGCTTCTAGAAATTTATTCTTGCTTTTAATAATGTCTTTATTAAGTTTAATCATTTTGTAGTATTGTGATCCTCTACTTTTTGACTCAACTTCACTTCATTTATCTCTCTATTGAAGTATCTCTGGTTTTCCTCAATTAAGTTATTCCTAATGATGAAAATTATGTGCTGTAAGAGATGATTCTGTTGTATTTCATTTATGTGATTATTGGTTTCTGCCTACTCTTCAGCCATTCTCTTGGCCAGGGTCTCATTGAATTTATTTATTTATTTATTTATTTATTTATTTATTTATTTATTTATTTATTTGCTTGCTAAAATAAGTACATAATTTTATTGGGCTTTTTGTTTTTGTTGATTTTTTTGAAATATATTTTATTAGTTATGTATATAGTATATATACCACCATGATGGTACCATCGTTAGCCTTCTCCCTGTCCTCCCCCCATGGGTACTGTGGGTCTTGCCTTATGTGGATAGCCATCCGTTATGTGGGAGAGGAAATGACTCTGTCTATAATGACCCATCTCATGACTCTAACAATCTTTCCACTCCCTCTTCCATGAATTTCCCTGAACCATGCTAGGTTCACTTTAGGTATATTTCAACAAAGGGATCCTGTTTTGATTCTTCAGGACCCACATAAGCCAGACGCACAAGGATGCACATGCATCTGAAGTTCGTTTGCAGTGGCTGGATGCACTGGACAGCCCATTCACTCTCTCTGCCTCTTTCTCTCTCTCAAATAAATAAATTAATTAAATATACTTAAAACTGCAGGTCTAGAGAAGTTGAAATTTATTCATAAAACTTGTTTTGGGTCTCATGTTTTGTGTCATTTCTTCAGAGTTCAGTCAGACCTTCAGATATGTTCAATATAAGTGTTTCTCTGAGTTTTACTAGTACTTCCAAGCATTTATTTTTCTTTGTATATTCTTTGTCAGGAGAGACTATGCTTCACTTGTGACTGCAGTTGAGTATGATCATGGCCAACCTACTGTTTTACCCACACCCTTCCCTGCTTAGATAGTCCCTTGCACCAAAAAAGAATCACAAACATCATTAGCATTAGTTTCTTCACTGATAATTTTGATCTATGTTGAAATCTATTTTCAATCAAAATTAAAACTATGATAAGTATTTTTTAAAAATTTACAGAATTTAGTGTATGAACATTGTAAAACAGTAACAACCTGGGTGGAGATAGTCAATTAACAGACTTCAAAAAGCAAGAAATTGTTGCCCACCATGAATGACAGAGCTGGGCCAACCCAAAAGAATGAAGACCGTAGGTATTTCAGGAAATAATTATTTGTTCTCTGTAGTGTTTCAGGAACCTGAGTTGATCTTAGTAGTTTTATATTGGATCCAATTAATCAAATTTGTCAGTTTGATCTATTACATACATTTATCTTTGACATGAATGACTGTGGAGAAGATACGAAATACTTTGCAGAACTTCCATGTATATCTTTCCAAACAAAAGACTTAGCATGATCTCAGAAAATAAACACCTATGATGAGCATTCAGATATGAAATTTTCTAAACCCTTAGTTTAATATTTTATTCTAGTTTTCAAAGTATAGTACAAATTATGTATACAAAGTAAAGTATATTATTTAATTCAACTATTTCTGAAATGCTTTAATTTATATAATAGGTAATAATATTACTGTATTAATTTTTAAATATTTATATTCAAACAAAAATTTATGGTACACCATTTTACAAGTTGTTAATTAATATCTTCAAGTTGTAAGATATTTTTGTCACAACAAAGGGTAATATTTTCGTATTTAATATACTACAAATTACTGCTGTTACATTAACAGTATATAATCTAACTGCATATTAAAGATAATTTTTACAAACCTTAATTACTTAATACTTTTTGTTATCTTCATTTTCTCATTTACAGTATTTCTCACTTATAGTGATTCATCAATATAACATTTCCCTCTCATGACTATTTGTATATTTATGTTTGTAAGTAAAGTTTTCATTTTTGAAGCATTTTAATTCCCAAAAATATAATACAATTTGCTGCATATATATATATATATATATATATATATATATATATATATATGGTACAAAAAACTTTGCATGCATTATTATTTATTTGTATTAATTGCTGTAGCAAAACAACTAAAAAAAAAAAACAATTTGAGGAAGCAACGTTTATCTAAGCTCAGTTTGAAGGCATGGTCCATCATGGAGAGGTAAACAAGGTGAGAGGTGCAGAACCTGACGAATGCTGCAGATCAGATCTTTTCATTCATATTCAGTTCAGGACTCCAGCTCAGGCAATGGTGCTGCCTAAAGTTAGTATGGGTCAAACTAAACTAGAAAATTCCTTTCAGACATACCAACAGATTCGTTTCCATGGTGATTCTAAATCCTGTCGAGTTGACAAAAGACAATAACTATAACATGTTCGTATATGTCCTTTTACATTTTATATTATAATTATCTTTTGAAAATCTCAAAAATGCATCATTACTTTCTCAGCTCCAATGGAGAAGCAAAACATCGAACCTGTTCATCATTTAAGTCCATAGACTTTGTACAGAATTGAGTACAGTTAAGCCTTAGCTATTTATGATTGAAATTCAAATAAACAATATTATGTATGAAATTTACAGTGGATAGATGCTCTATTGATGTGATGAAATGTGTTGGTGATAATATATTTATGGAAAAAAATACACTTAACTCTAACAATTTAGAATGACTATCTGGAGAGTAATCACAGTACATATTCCATTCTTCTTCCGGACATTTTCATAGAAATGCTCCTGAAGAAGATATGTGTATAAATGTTACATGAGCCCTTTAAAGAATCCTTAAGAAGGAATAAATAAATATTAATACAGTTACAGTTATACTTTATTTCTTAAATAACTTTATATTAACTAAAATTTATCCAATGAATCATAACTATGACATCTTGAATTTGTTACCAGTTTTATTTTTTCTGGGTCACTGAAAGATTTTGAAAGTCTTATCATCTTTTCAGCTATATTAAAAAAAAAAAAAAACTCCTAGATTTGTCTCACTTATTTTGAAACCATATTGCTTTTTGTTTCAGCCTTTAAGCAAATATTAAAATTGTGACTGATATAGTGATTAATAGAATCCCGGAGTCATAAGATAGCCTTTCCCTACATCCACTGCACTCAGTAGTTCTGACCATGAGCAAGCTCTGACCAGGAGCCATTAGAGGCCTCCCTCATTCCAGCTCTGTAAGAGGAAATGCAAATGGTTTCCACATGATCTGTGTTTCCTCTCTTTCACCTTCTGCCATATTTCTGCCTATTTCATGACAAAAAATTGCTCAGTCCCATCCTGTGTTTATACCTCTTCTTACTTTATGGTTTTCTTTCTTTCCTTCTTACATTCATTCAAAATAGTAACCCACAAAAATCATCTATTTTAATAGAAGCCAAAAGTTATGAATTTCATTTATGTAAATAAAAATTAGTATTAAAATATTACAAAGATACAGCCAGTTTTATAGGTATTATGTTTTGGGCATCAGTGTTTACCTGCCTATTTCATTTTTAAAATGGCTTTGGGCTGCAACGTCTAAATCTGAAAAATAATAATGAGTTCACAATTAATGATAGTAAATATAATTTTTCAGATTTGAATAATATAACATTCGTAAGTGTAAGCTTGGATAGTTTGACAGGATAAGAAGTGATTTTACTGTAGACTCCAATATATTTGTATATATGTATATGAATACACACACAAAAGGGATAGATTCTATTCACAAATTTAAAAGGTACATGAAACAGAGGGGAAAAAAAAACATATGGGGAGGAAATATGTTTGGTAGGATATATATGGTAATCCAGGTCCCCAAAGAAAGGTTTTTCTCAGTCCTATGCTGTGTGTTAGAAACGGTTTTGCTATTTGAACATCTAATCTACTTCTAACTCTCAGGTTCCAGAGAAAAGAGCACTGAGCCTACTCCTTGTCCCAGGAGGTTGCAGAGAGAATCTTCCCCGTCCAACTGGTTTTTAATCTTAGACATTTTCTCCTAGAGGCCTTTGGTTCTTATATAACTTTAAAACTATTTTGCTTAATAAGTTCAGAAAAGTAAGGTCTGCGTCCACATAAAATTGTGCAGACTTTTCTCTTAGATGTGCTCAATAGAGAAGTCCTAGCAATTATTATGAGCAGGAATAATAATTAGGAATTCAAGAAAATTAAAAGGTCTCTCTCTCTTGGTCACTATCTCTCTCAATCTGATACTCTCCATAAGAATGTATTTTATATATAATATATGCATATTGTTTCTTGACTTATATTTTAATATCATATATATATATATATATATATATATATATATATATATATATATATATAATGTATATTATACAAATTATATGTGAATATGTATGGACTTCAAACAAAATACATAACCAACTTATAGACAATACAACTAACTCATACATAATGTAACCCAATCATACATAACATAAATTATTTTGGTGATTATCAACAAAGGAAAAGTCCTTCTCAACAATTGGTACAAAAAGAACTTTGAACAAGAAAAAAAAAATCACTGTTTAAATAAAGCTAGCTTTAAGAGACCTTAAAAGGTACAACCAGAAAATTATTGGATTTTTCAAAGTTTCTTTCAAAGTAATCAAGTAATGGCATGAAAGCAGTAAGTTAATATCGTGTGTACCTGTATCTACATTAATGCAAGCCACCTATATATCAGCCATATCTCTAACTTTATTTCTGTTCTCATCTCTCTCTAACTCTATCTATAATTGTGAGTGATGTGTAGGAAAAGTAACTCTGCAAATGCAAAATATTTGGACACATTCTGAGCAATGAAGAGCGTTCAAACTGCATTAGCATGCATATCCCTCACACATCCAAGGTCAAGGTCAAACACTTAGCTTGGTGACTGAAATATGTCAACTTTCATGAGAGGAATATTAATTTGTCAGATGTAGTATTCATGTCTCTGGTAACTTTTTTTCAAGGTTTGATTTTAAAAAAATTATTCCTGATGATTTTATACATTAATTTAAAAACCATGGCCAGAATGATGGCTCAGCGGTTAAAGAACATAACTTGCAAAGCCTAATGTCCCTGATTCCATTCCTCACGTATTAATATAAACCCAGATTCACAAAGTGGCACAGATGTCTGGAGTTCATTTGTAGCACAGGAAACTCTGACATGCCCATTCTTTCTCTCATTCTCTCTCCCCTCTCTCTCTTTTGAGATAAGAAAATATATATATATAGACATACTCAGTGTGTGCTGGTTCTTCTCCACCGGCAGGTAGAGTGGAAGAGAAAGAGCCGGGCCAGCTGCTTCTCTTGAGGCTGAGCGGGAAGGCGGGTGTTGGCGGCTCAAACCTTTCCCAAAACACCGGAGAAAAAAACCACATCCTTTTACATTTTATATTATAATTATCTTTTGAAAATCTCAAAAATGCATCATTACTTTCTCAGCTCCAATGGAGAAGCAAAACATCGAACCTGTTCATCATTTAAGTCCATAGACTTTGTACAGAATTGAGTACAGTTAAGCCTTAGCTATTTATGATTGAAATTCAAATAAACAATATTATGTATGAAATTTACAGTGGATAGATGCTCTATTGATGTGATGAAATGTGTTGGTGATAATATATTTATGGAAAAAAATACACTTAACTCTAACAATTTAGAATGACTATCTGGAGAGTAATCACAGTACATATTCCATTCTTCTTCCGGACATTTTCATAGAAATGCTCCTGAAGAAGATATGTGTATAAATGTTACATGAGCCCTTTAAAGAATCCTTAAGAAGGAATAAATAAATATTAATACAGTTACAGTTATACTTTATTTCTTAAATAACTTTATATTAACTAAAATTTATCCAATGAATCATAACTATGACATCTTGAATTTGTTACCAGTTTTATTTTTTCTGGGTCACTGAAAGATTTTGAAAGTCTTATCATCTTTTCAGCTATATTAAAAAAAAAAAAAACTCCTAGATTTGTCTCACTTATTTTGAAACCATATTGCTTTTTGTTTCAGCCTTTAAGCAAATATTAAAATTGTGACTGATATAGTGATTAATAGAATCCCGGAGTCATAAGATAGCCTTTCCCTACATCCACTGCACTCAGTAGTTCTGACCATGAGCAAGCTCTGACCAAGAGCCATTAGAGGCCTCCCTCATTCCAGCTCTGTAAGAGGAAATGCAAATGGTTTCCACATGATCTGTGTTTCCTCTCTTTCACCTTCTGCCATATTTCTGCCTATTTCATGACAAAAAATTGCTCAGTCCCATCCTGTGTTTATACCTCTTCTTACTTTATGGTTTTCTTTCTTTCCTTCTTACATTCATTCAAAATAGTAACCCACAAAAATCATCTATTTTAATAGAAGCCAAAAGTTATGAATTTCATTTATGTAAATAAAAATTAGTATTAAAATATTACAAAGATACAGCCAGTTTTATAGGTATTATGTTTTGGGCATCAGTGTTTACCTGCCTATTTCATTTTTAAAATGGCTTTGGGCTGGCAACGTCTAAATCTGAAAAATAATAATGAGTTCACAATTAATGATAGTAAATATAATTTTTCAGATTTGAATAATATAACATTCGTAAGTGTAAGCTTGGATAGTTTGACAGGATAAGAAGTGATTTTACTGTAGACTCCAATATATTTGTATATATGTATATGAATACACACACAAAAGGGATAGATTCTATTCACAAATTTAAAAGGTACATGAAACAGAGGGGAAAAAAAAACATATGGGGAGGAAATATGTTTGGTAGGATATATATGGTAATCCAGGTCCCCAAAGAAAGGTTTTTCTCAGTCCTATGCTGTGTGTTAGAAACGGTTTTGCTATTTGAACATCTAATCTACTTCTAACTCTCAGGTTCCAGAGAAAAGAGCACTGAGCCTACTCCTTGTCCCAGGAGGTTGCAGAGAGAATCTTCCCGTCCAACTGGTTTTTAATCTTAGACATTTTCTCCTAGAGGCCTTTGGTTCTTATATAACTTTAAAACTATTTTGCTTAATAAGTTCAGAAAAGTAAGGTCTGCGTCCACATAAAATTGTGCAGACTTTTCTCTTAGATGTGCTCAATAGAGAAGTCCTAGCAATTATTATGAGCAGGAATAATAATTAGGAATTCAAGAAAATTAAAAGGTCTCTCTCTCTTGGTCACTATCTCTCTCAATCTGATACTCTCCATAAGAATGTATTTTATATATAATATATGCATATTGTTTCTTGACTTATATTTTAATATCATATATATATATATATATATATATATATATATATATATATATATATATATAATGTATCCATTATACTTCAAATTATATGTGAATATGTATGGACTTCAAACAAAATACATAACCAACTTATAGACAATACAACTAACTCATACATAATGTAACCCAATCATACATAACATAAATTATTTTGGTGATTATCAACAAAGGAAAAAGTCCTTCTCAACAATTGGTACAAAAAAGAACTTTGAACAAGAAAAAAAAAAAATCACTGTTTAAATAAAGCTAGCTTTAAGAGACCTTAAAGGTACAACCAGAAAATTATTGGATTTTTCAAAGTTTCTTTCAAAGTAATCAAGTAATGGCATGAAAGCAGTAAGTTAATATCGTGTGTACCTGTATCTACATTAATGCAAGCCACCTATATATCAGCCATATCTCTAACTTTATTTCTGTTCTCATCTCTCTCTAACTCTATCTATAATTGTGAGTGATGTGTAGGAAAAGTAACTCTGCAAATGCAAAATATTTGGACACATTCTGAGCAATGAAGAGCGTTCAAACTGCATTAGCATGCATATCCCTCACACATCCAAGGTCAAGGTCAAACACTTAGCTTGGTGACTGAAATATGTCAACTTTCATGAGAGGAATATTAATTTGTCAGATGTAGTATTCATGTCTCTGGTAACTTTTTTTTTCCAAGGTTTGATTTTAAAAAAAATTATTCCTGATGATTTTATACATTAATTTAAAAACCATGGCCAGAATGATGGCTCAGCGGTTAAAGAACATAACTTGCAAAGCCTAATGTCCCTGATTCCATTCCTCACGTATTAATATAAACCCAGATTCACAAAGTGGCACAGATGTCTGGAGTTCATTTGTAGCACAGGAAACTCTGACATGCCCATTCTTTCTCTCATTCTCTCTCCCCTCTCTCTCTTTGAGATAAGAAAATATATATATATAGACATACTCAGTGTGTGCTGGTTCTTCTCCACCGGCAGGTAGAGTGGAAGAGAAAGAGCCGGGCCAGCTGCTTCTCTTGAGGCTGAGCGGGAAGGCGGGTGTTGGCGGCTCAAACCTTTCCCCAAAACACCGGAGAAAAAAACCACATTGAGCCGGGAGTCGTATCAAAGTAGGGACTCGACTTTTATTGTAATGAGAGGGTATATATATATATATATATATATATATTGAGAAAGAGGGTGGAAAAAAGGATGAGAGAAAGGTGTAAGGGCCAATATTATTTCACCACGTCAGCAGTAGCTGGCAGAGGCAGTTTCGGTGCTGAGTCACTCCAAGGACAGGTCGTAAAACTTTAGTCAGGCTCATAAAGTTCCACTAGGCCTCACAAGCGGGTGTAGACCAAGGACAGGTCGCTAAACTCTAGCTAGGCTCAGAACCACTAGGCCTCACACCAGGGCCTCTTAGGGCCCAACAAGTATGTAAACAGCAAATATTGTTACCATCCTTATCCTTATCCCTGTCCCCCTTTGCACCCATCCAAAGGGACCCTCCTTGTTGGGGATGCCACTTATCACCATAGGGATACTGGGGCATGCATTGTGGGGCAATGTCTCTGTGCTTAATGTCCCAACTTGTGGACCACAAAATTTTTCTCTCCCCCTCTTCCATGAATTTCAATGAGCCAAGTTGGGTTTGTTTTAGTTGTACTACAGTGATGAGCTCTGTGGGCCTCTATGTCTATGGATCTCTGATTTGGTAGGGGTTGAGTGTCCTCTGTGTCTATCCTCTTCAAGATGCTGATATCTAGTTCACCAAAAAAAGCAACACTTGCTCATTTCACCAGTTACTCTATGGTTTCAGCTGGGGCCCTGGTGAAGTGAAATGGGCTGATTCCTCAAGTTCTCTGTCCATCTGAAAAAAGAGGCAGATTATACAATGGAGAGTGAAGTCAGCACTGGATAAATGGGATAACATTGTTAGTTTAGAGAGAATTTAATAGGTGTAGGTCCTCTTATAGCCCAAGATTGGTGGGAACTTGATATTGGAGAGCAAATTCATTATTTGAATATGATTCTGACTTGTTTCCCAGTTCCACCTATGGACTTCTTTCCACTGAGCAGATCTGGTAGGCAGTCCAAGAGCAGTAAGTTACCCACCATGGCTTTGTGCCACTATTGCACTTGGGTGATCATCATGTCAAGTTGTTTGCTGCTGAGTAGCTGAGACCTTGAGTTCCTTGGAGAGATGTTGGCCATTTCCCCCCAGTAGCTCATGTAGCATCTTCTGGCACTAGATGAGCTAACTGGCTAAGGACTGACTCTCTTCCAGATTCCAGCCAGTTCTCTCCATGTTCTGTACTGACAGCATATGGTGTATTCAGCAGTAGGGTCTTACCATTAACCTTTGCTGGGTAATCAAGTGCTCTGACAGAAGTCTGTCTTCTTTTGGGAAACTGTGTCAGTCTCTCTGATCAACAGCTCATTGTGGATGTTAAGTGCATCCTTTTAGTGCCAAGGGAAAAGGAGGAAGAAAAAGAAAGTTAATATAAAAGAGAAAGAAGAAAAGAGAGACAGAGAAAGAGAGAGTGAGAGAGAGGAGAAAATTCAGGTTGGGCTTCAGCTTACCCTCTCTAGGGTCCTTTGATTCAGGAGTTCCCTCTAAGGTCCTGATGAGGATTCAACCCTTTTAGTCTGTGTTCCAAGATATAGGATTTTATGGTATCATTTTCATTTGGATCCAATTTTGTGTCTGCCCCTTACCCTCCACTCCAGCCCCACCCTCTCTATTATCCATTCCTCAAGATGCCTATTAAGTATGTCAGCACATTGGGCTGATCCAGGTTAGGAGCCACCGATGAGTGAGACCATGCGACAAATGTCTTTCTGCAATTGGGTGAATTCACTGAGAATGATCTGCTCCAAGTTCAACCATTTTTCTACAAATTTCATTTTGTCATTTTTTTTCTAACTGCTGAGTAGAATTCCATCATGTATATTGACCATATCTTGGTAATCCATTCATCCAATGATAGATATCTGGGTTGATTCCAGTTCTTAGATACTACGAATTGAAGCAGCTATCAACATGATTGAGCAAAAATCTCTGAACTGAGTCATGGAGCTTTTAGGGTATATGCACAGGGATTAAATAACTGGGTCTGTTGGTAAATCTATAGTCAACCATTTAGGAGCCTCTGTATTGTTTTCCATACTGGTTGTACCATCTTACATTCCCACCAACAGTGAATGACGGTTCCTAGTTTTCCACATCCTCACTAATATTTGTTTTCATTTGATGTTTTTAAAAACTATTTTTTATTTTGTTTTTCTTTATTTATTTGACAGAGAAAGAGGGAGAGAGAGAATGAATGGGCACGTGAAGGCCTCCAGCCACTGCAAACTCCAGACCCTTGGGCCCCTTTTGTACCTGAATAACGTGGATCCCAGGAAATCAAATGTGGGTCCTTCAGCTTGGCAGGCAAATGCCTTAAAAGCTAAGCCATCCCTCCTGACCTGCATTTGATTTTTTTTTTTTTTTTAATATTTGCTATCTTTACTGGGTAAGGCAGAATCTCATAGTTGTTCTAATTTGCATTTCCCTGATGGTTAGGGATGCTAAACATTTTCTTAACTGTGTATTTGCCATTTGTATTTCTTCTCTGAGAACTAAGTATTCAGTTCTCTGCCCCACTTTGTGAGTGGGTTGTTTGAATTTTGTTGTTGTTGTTTAGGTTTTGAGTTCTTTGGAGATTCTAGAAATGAGGACTCTGTAAGGTGTATAGCAAGCAAAAATTTTCTCCCATTCTGTTGGTAATCTGTTGGCTCTGCTTATTGTATGTTTGTTTGAAAAATACTTTTCAGCTTGCTGAGATCCCAATGGTAGAGTGATTGTGTAAGTTCCTGAGCTACTGGGGTTTTGTTTAGGAAGTCTTTTTCCACTCCTTCATCATGAAAGTTTGTCCTATGTTTTATTCCAGTACTAGCAGAGATTCTGGTTTTACATTGAGTGCTTTGATCCACTTGGATTTAATTTTGGTGCATAGTGAGATTTATGGGTCTATTTTCATTTTCCTGCATATGGTTATCTGGTTTGTCCAACCATTTGCTAAAGACACTATCTTTTTTCCAGTGTACATTGTTAGGGCCTTTGTTCAAAATCAAGTAGCTGTAGTTACTTGACCTAAACTCCTGACCCTATTCTGTTCCATTGGTCTATAATCTTGTTTTTATGCCAGTACCAAGCTGTTTCTGTTACTATAGCCTTGTAATATAGCTTTAGATAAGGTATGGTGATGCCTCCAGAGGTGTTTCTTTTGCTGAGGATATATATGATTGGATATCTGAAGGCTGCTGCCATTCCATATGATATTTGAGACCTTTTTTCAATCTCTGTGAAGAAAAATGTTGGGATTTTTATTGGTATTGCATTGCATCTGTATATTGCTTTGGGCAAATTGCCATTTTCACTATGTTAATTCTGCCTATCTAGAACTTGGGAGGTCTTATCATTTTCTCAAGCCCTTCTCAATTTCTTTCTTGAGTATTGTTATTTTTTTAGTATATAAGTCTTTCACATTCATGGTTAGTGTTATAACAAGGTATTTTATTATTTTTTGTTGTTTTTGCTACTGAAAATACAAAATGGTGCTAATTTCTTTCTCTGTATCTTTGTCCTGAGCATACAGAAAGGCTACTCATTTTTGTACATTGATTTTTTTATCCTCCTACTTTGCTGAAGGAATTTATCTTCTTTAAGAGTTTTGAAATGGTGGTTCTTGGGTCACTTATGTATAGAATCATGTTGTATGCAAACAGGGCTAACTTTACTTCTACCTTTCCAATTTGTATCCCCTTTATTTTTTTCTCCTGTCTTATTGCTTGGGCTAGGACTTCTAGTACTGTATTGAAGAGTGGAGGTAAGAGTGGGCACCCCTGTCTTCTTCTCCCCATTAATATTATTTGGGGTTTAGGTGCTTTGTATATAGTCTTTATTATTTTGTGATATAAACCGCCCATGCCTATCCTCCTGCCTCTGCCTCCCGAGTGCTGGGTTAAAGGCGTGTGCCACCACACCTGGCTCTCTAATGTTTTGATCATGAAGTGATGTTGTATTTTCTCAAAGGCCTTTTATGAATCTATTGAAATGATTATGTGCATTTTGTATTGAAGCTTATTTTTGTGGTATACTACATTGACAGATTTCTGTAAGTTGAACCAAACCTGCATTCCTGGGATAAAGCTTACTTGATCAAAGTGGATAATGCTTTTGATGTGTTGTTGAATTCGGTTTGCAAGGATTTCATTCAGGATCTTTGTGTCTAAGTTCATCAGGGAAATAGGCTTATAGTTTTCTTTTCTTGTATCTCTGTCTGGTTTTGATATAAGAGTGATACTAGCTTCATAAAAGGAGTTGGGGAGCTTTCCCTGTTCTCCAATTATGTGGCACAGTTTGAGAAAAATTGGTCTCACTTCTTCAGTGAAAGCTTGATAGAATTCAGCTGAGAAGCCATCTGGTCCTGGACTTTTATTTTTGGGGAGGTGTTTTATTACTTTTTCAATCTTGGTGGGTGTGATAAGTTTGTTTAGGAGATTAATCTGCCCTGAGTTTAGCTTTGGTAGGTGGTATGTGTCCAGGAATTTCATCCATTTCCTCCAGATTATCCAGTTTTGTGGAGTACAGGTTTTGGACATAAGTTTTAATGATTCTTCCAATTTAACTTATGTCTGTTGTGAGCTCTCTTTTTTCAGTTCTGATTTTGTTAATTTGATGCATCTCTCTCTCTCTTTTTTTATAACTTGATACAAATAGCTTGGGGTTTATCAGTCTTGTTTATTTATTCAAAGAAAAAGATCTTTGTTGCATCAATTGTTTTATTTGTTTTCTTAATTTCCAATTCATTAATATCTGCTCTGATCTAGATTATTTCTTTCTGTCTGGATCTTTTTGGGTTGGATTCTTCTTGTTATTCACATGCCTTTGGGTCGATGGTTAGGTTATTGATTTAGGATCTCTTTTTTTTTGTTGTTATGAAGGTATTTATTGCTATAAGTTTTCCCCATAAGTTTTGGTATAATTTGTTCTCATTGTCATTCAATTCTAGAAATTTTGAAATTTCAATTTTTATTTCATCCACGATTTATTGTTTAAAAGTGTGTTGTTCACTGTCCAGGAGCTAATGGACTTTCTGGCACATCTCTTGTTATTAATGTCTAGCATTACAGTATTATTATCTGATATCATGCAGGAAATTGTGTCTACTTTCCTAAATATATTGAGGCAGGCTTTAAGGCCCAGTATATGATCTATTTTAGAGACAGTTCCATAGGATGCTGACAAGAATGTGTATTCTGTAGATTTGGGGGTAGAGTGTTCTGTAGATGTCCATTGGGTCTAGTTTATCTATGGTGTTGTTGAGCTTTCTTACTTCCCTGTTGCTTTTCTGTTTGGATGATAGATCTGATAGTGGAGTATTGAAGTCCCAAACTATGATGATGTTGATGTTTATTTCTGTTTTCTTGTCACTAGGTATTGTTTTATGAATTTTGGTCCACCTGTGGTTAGGCCATAAAGATTGATGACTGAGATATCCTTTTGTTAGAGGAAGTGGCCCTCTTTGTCCTTTTTGATTACTTTTTGTTTAAAGTCTAATTTATTTGATATTAGTTTAGCAACACCTGTTTGTTTCTTATTTCTTATTCCACTCTTATTCTTACTCTATTTGCTTCAAATATTATTATCTATTTCTAGTGGTGAAGTGGGTTTCTGAAGACAGAAGATCAAGGGTTTATTTTTCTGATTCACTTTGTTTGCTTATGTCTCTTGATGGGTGAATTAAGGCCAATTTTTAAAAATATATTTTATTATTTATTTATTTGAGAGAGATAAAGAGGCTGAGAAAGAGTGAGAGAGAGATAGAAAGAATGAGTGTCTCACAGCCTCTAGTCACTGCAAGCAAACTCCAGATGCATGTTCATCCTTGTGCATCTGGCTTATGTGGGTCCTGGAGAATCAAACTGGGATCCTTTGACTTTGCAGGCAAACTTAACTGCTAAGCCATCTCTCCAGCCCCTAAGTCGATTAGTGTTTACAATAACAACTGAGGTTTGATTTAGTACCTGCCATATTGTGGTGGTTTATGTGATGTGGTGCTTTGTTGGATTTTGTAGGTTGTTTTGCACCTTCTCTGAGTTGGTTATTATGATATGATTCTTGTAGGCACTTGAAGTTGGATGTTTGACTTTTCTGTATGGAGAATTCTCTGAAGTACTCTCTTTAGTTTTAACTTTGTATTCATATAGTTGTAGAGCTGACTTTTATCATGGAAAGTTTTTCTTTCCCATAAATTATGAGGGACTTTTTTTCTGTATAGAGTAGTTTAAATTGGAAGCCATAAGTTCTTAGACTTTGCAGTGTTCCATTCCAGGCCCTTCTGGCTTTCAGGGTTTCCATTGAGAAGTCGGAAGTAATTCTGATGGGGTTACCTTTTTATGTAATGTGATGTTTCTCTCTAGCTGCTTTTAGGACTTTCTCTTTTTTATCAATATTTAGAGTCTTAAAGATACTATATCTTGGAGAGTTTCTTCTTTGGTCCAGTCTGTTTGAAATTCTGTTAGCTTGATTGGACTCTCCATAATGATAAATATATTGAACTATGATAGTCACTATTTTAAAATATAGATATAATTTTCCTGAAGTGTGTGTATATATATTGTTCAACTTTTAATTTTATTATAGTAGTAGTAAAACAATAACAAATTAACTTGAAATATAATCAATACATTTGAATGATGGTTTAAAAAGAAAAATAATTCAAAATAAGGCTTTCCTTTCAATATATCCTTAGGTTTCAGCTGTTAAAAGGCTCTATGACAGGACACAACTAAGAAATTCATCATGGGTGGAGGGAAAATCTATTCTTTAGCAGAATTTTCAAAATTCGCCATCAGAGTTATCCATTAACTTACTATATAACCTAAGACAATGGAGAACATGCAAAAGGTTGATTCAAAACATATTGACAGGGGTTGGAGAGATAGCTTAGAGGTTAAGGCGCCTGCCTCCTAAGCCTAAGAACCCAGTTCCAATCTCCAGGTCCCACATTTAGCCAGATGCAAAGTGACACAAGGGCACAATGCCGCACTTGCCCACAAGGGGGCACATGCATCTGGATTTTTTTCACAGCAGATGAGAGACTGCTGGCGTGCCCATTCTCTATCTGTCTCCCTCTCCCTCTCTCTCTGTCTATCTCTCTCTGTGTCTCTCTCCAAAAATAAAAAAAAAAATGCATCAGGCAAGTACACAGAAATATATACATGGGTTCTATGCAAATACTATGAAATTTCAAACAAGGTACTAGAGGAACCATAGTCATGGGTATTTGTGGAAGGCCCTAGACACATTGTCCCATGAATACTAAAAGATGAGTGTGTCTGTCTCCCTGTTGCTATCAGCTCTCAGCACATGGGGTGTTCATATAGCAACCTCTGTATAGAGACAATCAAATAAGCAGTACATACTTACTTATATGAGTGTGGTTTACTATGTATATGAATGTATGTGTGTGTTCTAAGTTTCATATTTAACTTTTTCCTCCGTGAAAATTAATGTGCCTATATTTACAATATCAGTGTCACGGGTATTTGATCTTTGTTTCTTTGTCTTATGGGCTTGTCCCACCTAAATGGCATCTATGCTATTCCATCTAGGCCACCTGCTGTGCATAAGTAAAGATTGATAAAACATACAAGTTTGTTGCATATCTTCCTGTTCATATGTACTCATTGATTAAAGTTGTCTGAATACGGTGAGACAAAAAAGCCCCTGCATGTGATAGCTTTTTTAAAGAAAAGTAATATATATATAAAGACTATATGTGTATATATATACACATTGAGAATACATCTCTAAGGATTGTCAACCTAGAGGAAAATTTCCCCTTAGGAAGGGGAAAGAGGAGGGTGATGGGGACAAGAAGAAGGAAAGGGACAGGGGAACGGAGATAGAGGAAAAATGAGACAGAGACACAGACAGAGACCCTCACCCCTTGATAACATTTAGGACACATCTAACACTGATTTAGGCATTAAGAAGTACAGACTACTTTTGCATCAGCAATTTCCATTTTGAGTTTGAGTTCTCATGGTTTACAGTAGAAGCGATTTCAGGAAAAGGCCCATTTCAAAAGAGAGCAATTGTTTCTAATCTATAAATAAAACACCATGATAATATTGCTTGTTGAATCTTAAAGTACATCATAATAATTTGTAGGTGTTCTCCTCACTAATCCTAACTAAGCCTCCTTCTTATATTTTGCTGTTGCCCTACATATTCTTCCAACAACTGTGATGGTAAAAAAAATTAGAAAAATACATAAGATAATGGATAAAATACTGAGCTATTAATAATGAATATTTAGATATTAAGTTCTTAAACAGGATTTTTAAAATTTTGTATTTTTAAAAGTTTTCTGGTATAGATTCATATATGTTAATAAAGTTATTTGCTATTGATTCTTTCACATATAATATAACATAATGTTCACATGTATAATTTTATGCCTTCCTTGTAATTATAATGAATTTTATTATGTTAACATTTAAACTGTAGTCTCTGACAAATCAATTCCACAGCAATTAATTCTTAAACTACTAATTGACACTAGATAAGTGTGTTAATTGATATAAATAGCATGGTAGCTTATATGCTAAATGTCAAATATGTGTTCCTTACAATTAAAATTTATTGATAATAAATTAATTATACATACAGACACAGTCATGTAGTGTTAATAATATTATATTCTTGTCTCTGAAACTTAATCATATATAACATTTTCAAAATTCCTGTTAAGCAGGGAAATAAACTTGTTAGCTTAGGTTTAAGTTTGCAATAATTAAGTTTAGACGATTCCTTCTCATCAGGAGATTTTAAATAGATTAGTTATTTTTTTTATTTATAATAATTCTTGTATTATATATAGTTTTTTTTCAATCTTAGGAAAATCAGCATACATAGTCAAAATGAAGGATAGAAAAGTGACTTAGGAAATTGCTTCCATATATCTCAATGCCATTCCTCATCCATGAATACTTAGATGCAGTATATAATTAATAAAGTTTAAATACTTAGAACCAGAAACTTGCAATATTAAAATGATATCAACTATGTATTTGTTGCACAAACTAATTATTTATCTATTCAATTTTATGTTGCATTATATAAGAGAAGTTTTGTGAGAACATTATTGTAGCATGTTAATATTAAGTGACATATTTGATATGCTGTAAATATGCCTACAAGCTAATTAAAACTTAATTTGAAAACATGAGAAACATGAGAAAAACAGGTGGCAAGTTATAATATCCCAAATTTTGACCACATTAAGAAGCCTAAGAGATGTAACATGCCAAGGAATTAACATTATGTGGCATTTAAGAGCCAATGAATGTTTCAGGAAAAATGAATTGAGGTTTTGATGTCTTGTACTTCAAGAAAATCACTAAAAATAAAATATTTGTGTGCAATGTCTGAATTATAAGTCCAGCAAATATGTTTAATCAGAGCCTCAAAAAATTGTCTGGAAAAAAAGTCATTTAAGATACAAGGAAGGTGGCATTTAATGATGAGACCATCCTGGGATAAGTGGGCATCATACCTGGTTAACAAGTACTTACAGTAGGTGGGAAAATTTAGAAACAGAAAAGAAGGCTGTGTGAGAATGGAGGAGGTAATTGAGATGTAAGCATCTCCAGTTGTTGCATGACAGTTGTTGTCCAACAGATATCAGAAGTGTATAGACTGGCCTGGAAAGGATTCTTTCGTTGCATTCACAGGGAGCCACACCTGACAATAATATTTTTGCAACCTTGTCATCCTGCAGGCATTTGGAAGAGCAATAAAAGATAACAGAAGGAATGGAGTTATCAGCAAAGGTAAGAACGGACAATCAAAACCACTAATCTAAAAGGGAGATGAGCAATGAAGACAATGAACATGGAGAGATCCATGAAAAGTTTAAGACACATGAACAAAGAAAAATAGCAAACCAAAGTAAGATCACAGATATTAATAAGGCTAGCATTACACTTTTTGTTTTCATGAGATAACATTGTAAATCTATATTAACAATGCCAAATGTATAGTCTGATTTTAACAATGATAATATAAATGGCAGAAAACTGTGTAGGAATAAAAAAAACAAACTTTTCATACTAATGTTAAATTACAGTCAAGCTCCACTTTTATAGATTGAATATATAATCTTGATTCCCATGGTAACCAGTAGAAAATTAGCTTAAATTATACAAAAATGGAAAGGAACAGATAACGTAATACGCTATTGATAAGGAATTCAACCAATCACAAACGGAAGTAGTATGAGAAGAGCTTGGGACAAAAAAAAAGGAAAAAATAGTGAAAGGACAGAAGTAGAAAATTAATATTCAGTAATGAACTTGAATATAAATGGTTTACACTCATAAATTAAACTGCAGTGAAAGAATGGCATTATCATAGTATGTTGTGCTTCTAGACAATATTTTGATCCTAAGATCACATATAGCTTAAAGGTGAAAGGAATTAAAAAAAATCATATCTAATTGATATCCAAAAGTTCACAATGAGAATAATGCTAGTATGAGACAAAAAAGGTGGTTGAGAAAATTTCTTCAATAACTTAGGATGATCTCAAACTCAATTGTATAATTAAGGATGACTTTGATATCATTTTTCAGGCATACCTAATAGTCATGGAATAGACTTCTACAGTTTTTGGAGACTTTAATATTACATTTTTACTAACCAACACAAAACATATAAAGAAGATAAATAAATGGAACTAAGAGTGGTGGCTCACACATATAATCCCAGCACTCAGGAGGCAGAAGCAAACAGATTGCCAAGAGTTTATATAAACATGGTATACATAGTGTGTTCTGAACCACCAGGCTCACAGACAGAGATCATGTCTCAAACCCAAAAAGAAGGAAGGAAGGAAGGAAGGAAGGAAGGAAGGAAGGAAGGAAGGAAGGAAGGAAGGAAGGAAGGAAAGGGAAAGAAAGAAAGAAAGAAAGAAAGAAAGAAAGAAAGAAAGAAAGAAAGAAAGAAAGAAAAAAGGAAGGAAGGAAAGATGGAAGAAATGAAGGAAGAAAGGAAAGAAGGAAGGAAGGGAAGAAAAAAAAAGACAACCTTTGAACAATAGAGCAAGAATAATATATAGTTTTTGAATTGTACATGGAACATCTTGACATCTTGCCTAATATTATTCATTATACCATAGGATAATTCTTAATAAAGTTTATTCAGATATAAATCAGTATATATATATATATATATATATATATATATATATATATATATATATATCTTTCTCTACCATGATGAGATAAAAATATAAATTGAGAAAAACTGGAAATTTAAAAATATCTAGCAATTTAACAACACTTAATTAAAACATATTTTATATATTTATTTATTTGAGAGGGAGAGGAAGAAGCAGATATATAGAGAGAGTGGGCACATCAAAGCCTCAAGCCACTGCAAACAAACTTCAGACACATGTACTATCTGGCTTATGTGGGTACTAGGAAATTGAACCTCGGTCTTTTGGCTTCACAGGCAAGTACCTTAACTGCTAAGCCGTCTCTCCAACCCTTAACAACACTTTCTTATATGAGTTAAAAGAAAGAAACATGATAAATGTTATAAAATACTTTAGATTAAAAAAAACTGCACACAGGAAGGTGTGAATGACAGATATAAATGGCCACTTTATCTAATGATCATTACACATTACAGAACTAGAATAAAAGCACAAACTAACCCCCAAAATAGAAGAATGAATTGAAAATAAAGAAGAGTTGAGAGAAATGATAGGAATAATAGGAATATAGAATACAAAAAGTTGAATTAATGGAATTAAAATTTGGCTATTTTAAGAAAAAGTAAAGTTAGAAAATCTATTTTTAAAATGATCAAAAAGTGAAGAAGAAATCAACTGAATTGGGAGTTCAGATTGATAATAAAACTATGATGTCATAGAACTGAGAGGAAAAATGAGTTACATGGCTGCAGAGATGGCTCAGTGAATTTCAGCCAGGTAAACCTGACATCATATGAACCACAAAACAAACGTTAATGTATTTCACAGTATAATAATGCACTTCATTGTACATACAATCTCAATGTTTCCAAGTTTCTTGCAGAAAACTATTGTATTTTCACATTACATATCATAAAATGTTGGATTATTTTAAAGAGGAATGTTGTTGATTTCTACAGGATTTCATTTCCCACCTCTGGATGTTCTGTACAGGAAGAAAAGATAAATAATAAACAAAAACTAATGTTATTTCAACTCACTGTGTACCTTTTTGCATGATAGTGTTAAGATATGTAGCATGTTAACAAATAGAGAAGTAGGAATTTATATAAAGTTTTATTTTTTTATTTCCTATGAGTAGTGCTAAATTATTTAAGATACAATTAAGTTAAATAAAATTATTTCTGTGATTTCTTTGTACTGAATCTGTTTGGGTGACCTATCTAAATTTAGAATAAAAAGTAAAGAATCAAAACTTCTAGAAATGAAAATATCAACAGAACCTACTGAAAATGTGGAGAAATCTACTTATTTTCTACATTTTAAAAAATAGAACAATTCACCTAGAAGAAGTAATTAATTGAAACTTTCATGAAATAAAGTTAACCCTTCTTCCACTGAATAAAGTGGAATGAACCCATTGACCTTACGCTTCTTTCTAAAAGCTGTCATTAAATCCGAATTCACAATAGCCAAATTGTGAATTGTATGATTTTTGTTCGGTTGTTTTGTATTTTGTTTTTCAAGGTAGAGTCTCACCATAGTCCAGGCTGACCTGGAATTTATTCTGTAGTCCCATACTAGCTTTGAACTCACAATGATCCTCCGACCTCTGACTTCCCAGTGCTTGGATTAATGGTGTGTGCCAGCATACCTGGGGAATTATCTTTTGAGGATTAATGAAAGCATAAGAATTTCTCATATGGAAAATGATTTTGATGTTTTATTTTCAATAAATAACCTCAGCCTGAGCTTGTGTGGCATACTAATGCTGCAGCTATCACAGAATTGCATGATGTATAATGGAAAGGGCAGCCACAATCAACAACTTCCACCTTCTTGTGTGTATGCATACTGTCATCACCTTCACTCAATGGCTGTACTACTGTCTATATAATTCTAAAACTCATTGTAGCTGTCATTTATTTGCAATTAAAAACACTTTATTACTTCTACTCCTGGAAACATGTCAGAATAAATATTCTGAAAACTCTCACACCATAATCACCTATCAGTGCTGAATATGATCTAACACATATAAAAATATGTTGGCTGGGGTTAATCATAAAGCCTAGACAATAAATCAAGTAGGAAATAAAAAGGGATCTAAAAGACTTCAAATATAACACTTCTTTATAAACGTCTTTATTGAAAACCTCCACACATATGCACGATGTACCATGATCATAATACCATACCACTACCCTAGTTTGTCCTTGCTTATACTCCATCCACTGAATCCCTTATTTCTAACTGGTCCCTGGTCATTTTGACGTCATCATTTCTTCTCCTATTATACTGGTCTTGTGTAAGAAGTGTCAGGAAGTATGAAGTCATGAATTCCACACTCACTTTGTATCTGGAAGGTAGTAATGCAAAACAATCTGTCCCTTCCTTTGGCCCTTACATTCTTGTTGCCACCTCTTTCCCAATGGCCCCTAAGCTTTAGAGAGTATGACAGAGATAACTCACTTAGTGCTGAACCCACTGTCCAAAAGGAGCATTTTGTTTAAAAGTTGCCCTTCACTTTTTTTTTTTTTTTTTTTTTGTGATACCAGTAATTTGTATTGTTGGACCTTATAGGCTTATTGGAGAGAAAATATGTAGCTAAAATTGGACAGGCATTACAACATTTAGTAGCAGAAATATTACACAACAGAGATAGGTTACTATCAGCAAAAATATAGTAAGGAAAATTTTTGTTGGGAAAGGACATTTTTAAGGTAACTTGTGAGTCCCAGGCATTTGGGTTTGAAAGGTATAATAAAAGACTTCAACAAAATAAGCAAGGAGGACATGGAAGATGGAATAGAAAAGGTTGAAGTACAGTGGGAGACAAATAGGAGATTTTGTGAAATTTAAAACAGATTGTAATATGCATGTGGAAAATCAAAACGGTAATAATTGTCGGGGGCTGGACAGATTGCTCAGTGGTTAAAAGTGCTTACTTGCAAACCCTGACAGCCTGGGTTTGATTGCCCGGTACACATATAAAGACAGATGCAAAGAGGAGCATGAGTCTGGAGTTTGTCTGCAGTGGCAGGAGGCCATGGTGTGCCCACACTCATTTTCTCTATCTGATTCATTCTATCTCTCTGTCTCAAATAAATAAAAAATATTTTTACAAACAATACTACTCAAAATAGTTTAGAAATAAAACCATGAATATGAAATTGTTGGTCCAGATATCTATCCAACATATAAAACTATTGTAATTAATAAATTATGCTTTCATAGTGATGGTACAGAATCATGGGTACAATTAAAGTATGTAATCATAAAATTTTGTGTAATGAAGCTAACTTCAGTGGGAAAGGATTGAAAATTCTTATATCCCTGAGAGAATTTATGGTTATTTTATCACTGGAAAAGAGAGAGCCCCTGGGCCAATATTGAGAGGCAGGCAAAGCCCATCTGATCCTGACCATCTATTTACTTCCATCTTGACATGGAGCTCACATGACCTTGAGCTTTCAGACCTGAATAAGACCAGCAAAATACCACTGAGTGTCTCTAGATTTTGATGTGTGGCATATCATTGTCTTACTGAGTTCTGTCTAATTTTTTGTTCCATAAAATAATAACATAATAAAATCATTACTTTTAATTCTATTCAGAAATTACTCACTAGGAAATCAACAATGTAAAATTTTGTTTCACTTTATAGATCTGTATCTCGTTTCAATATGATGTTCAATATTCATTAGACAATTACATTGTCTTTTTAACATGTGCAACTCAAGCTAACTGGGGAATCACTATAATAAAGCATGCAAGGGAACATTGTCAAATTGTTTTATATCCCATGTCAATCTCAATTATGTAAATATTTATCATGATTGAAGATAAAAGCTTTAATGTACAACAATAATTTTACATTTTTGTTTTATCATTATTATTATTTTATTACAACCATACTTTGTATGGATGCATCAGGTGTTGCTACCATTTTTTCCTCCTCCCTGCCCCATTCCACTAGGGGATGCCCTTAGTGAAATTGCTAAAAGTGTATTCCTGTTTTTTTTAGGCTGTTTAGGGGCTCAGCATGTCCAGGACCACAGGTAGGTGAGGGGATCTGTATGTGGGACCTACACACTCTCTGTGGGTGATGGGATCAAGGGTATTGGTGTGTGGGGCCTATGCAGGCTAGGCTGGTGAGGGACTACATTTTTTGGGGCCTGTTCCTTAAATGTTCCTGAGTGTGTGATGTGGGTCTGGTGCTACTAAGGGCCTCTGCATAGCTGGGGCCTATGCACACAATTGGTACAACTATGCAAACAGAGTTCCAAGCTGGTTCTTGGAGCCTGGTGCTCCACAACCTCCTCCTGGCCCCTACTCCCCTCCACACTTATGGTATCTGCCCCCTTGATACATCTTTCCTGTACCATGGAGCACAGAACTATATGGCAACCACCCACCAAGGGGTACCAGTGATTCCTTTAAGATCTGAACAGGTAGATAAAGTAGGGGGCTGGGACAAGCCCTAAGACCCCACAGGCAAGGAACAGCTGTGGTCAAGGACTAAAAAGATCCAAATGTCCAACCACAGTTTTTCTATCTGTCACCCGCCTAAAGTGGCAGTCATATGTGCAACCATCACAACCCATGGGTTGGAACTCATCTATGGAAACAAGGCATAACATTCTAATCTGAGTCAAACCTAAAATAGGACAGTCACTGAAGAGCTTACAAGGACAAATACTTGCTTACTCGAAATAAAATAAATAGAAGAGAATGAAATGAAATAAAATAAAATAAAAAATAATAAATAAAATAAAAGAAATGCAAGATAATAAACTGAATATCCTCACCAAGGCTTCCTAGTTCCAAAAAGTTAGTCTCCAATGAAAATGTAGAGGAGACAATAGAAATTGAATTCCAAAAAGAAAACACAATAAGCTTATTTAACCTGACCAAGCAAAACACTCAATTGTAAGCAAGCCATCAAAAAACCAACAATCAAATAATGAAATTGAGTGGAATAATCTCTTATAATACACTGCTTTCATCACTAAGCTTAACTTAATTGAAGAAAAGCAGGGAGGTTTCAAAAGAGAGACAAATGAACTGAAAGTGAGCACAAAAATAGAGGATCTCAGCTGGTTAAGCTTAGTGAAAACATAAGTAAATATGAGAATGACTTCCATAAAGCATCAAGGAAATCAAACCATAGCCTAAAATTTTAACTACACAAAGTATTGGATATTATACAGAAAAAGGCAACAGAAATTACAAACTAAATAGAGCCTGGAAAATCCTCCCCAAAATAGCTCACTAACACAGTTAATCATGTGGAGGAGAGAATATCAGATCTGGAAGGCAAGACAGAAGAAATAGTTTGGGAGTCTAAAAACTTTGAAAAATTCAAAAAATCCTGTGAACATAATATAAGGGAACTGTGAGATATCCTAAAACAGCCAAACATCTGGATCATACCAGAAGGGGAAGAAATTCAGACCAAATACATGAACAACATATTCAACAAAAATATTCAATAAAACTTTACCACCATGTCAAGAGAGAGACCCATCCAGACATAAGAAGCACACAGAACTACAAACAGACTGGACCAAAGAAGAAACTCTCCAAAGTACATCATCATGACAACTCTAAACAATGAATGTGACGACAGAATGCTTAAAGCAGCAAAAGAGAAAAAAAACAAAAAAAAAACAAAAAAAAAACAAAAAAAAAACATTGCATACAAAGAAAATCCCATCAGAAATACCTCAGATTCCTCAGTGGAAACTCTGAAAGCCAGAAGGGCTTGGAAGGATGTTTTCCAAGTTCTGAAAGATAAAAAATGTCAACCCAAATTGCTTTATCCTGCAAAGATATCTATCCAAATTGATGGAGAAATAAAGACATTCCATAACAAAAATGGGCTGAAAGAATTCATGGCAACTAAACCAGCTCTACAGAAAAACTTGAAGGAATCATTCACACTGAAGAGAAAGCAAAACCCACACAGCAGGAAATAGGAAAAAATAAGCTATACTCAAATAACATTTAAAACAAGTTAGTAAAGTGAAAACAGGAAGAATTACAAAACAAGAAGAATGCTGAGAATAAATGCATATCTTTCAATAATAACTCTTAATATTAATGGCCTCAATACCCGAACCAAAAGACACAGGCTTGCAGACTGTATTAAAAAATCAGGATCCTGCCATCTGTTGCTTTCAGGAAACTCACCTCTCAATAAAAGATAGAAACCTTCTTAGAGTAAAAGGTTGGAAAATGGTATTTCAAGCAAATGGGCCTAGGAAACAAGACGGGGTTGCTATCCTAATTTCTGAGAGGATAGACTTCAAACAAACATTAGTGAGGAAAGATAAAGAAGGTCACTTTATCCTGATTAAAGGAACACTCCAACAGGAGGACATTGCAATCCTAAACATATATGTTCATAACATTGGGACTCACAATTTCATCAAACAAACACTATGAGACTTAAGGTCAGAGATAACCACAAACACAAGAGTAGTGGGTGACTTCAATACCCCACTCTCATCACTTGACAGGTCTACCCAGCAAAAAATAAACAGAGAGACATCTGCATTAAATGATGTCATGGAAGAAATAGACCTAACAGATATATACAGAACATTCCATCCAAATGCTGCAGAATATACATTTTTTTTATCAGCAGCACATGGAACATTCTCTAAAATAGACCACATAAGAGGACACCAATCAAATCTTAACAAATACAGGAAAACTGAAATAATTCCTTGTACACTATCTGACCAAAATGGGATTAAACTGCAAATCAGCAACAAGAAAAGCTACAGAGCATACAGAAATTCATGGAGACTAAACAGTACAGTATTGAATGATGTATGGGTCATTGAAGAAATTAAAAAGGAAATCAAGAAATTCATAGAATCAAATGATCATGAGAATACAATATACCAAAACCTTTGGGACACAATGAAGGCAGTCCTAATAGGGAAATTTATAGCTCTAAGTGCCTATATTAAGAAATTAGAGAGTTCACAATTAAACAACTTAATGCTTCACCTTAAGGCCTTGGAAAGAGAAGAACAAGGCAAACCAAAAATCAGTAGATGGAAAGAAATAATAAAGATTAGAGCAGAAATTAATGAAATAGAAACCAAAAAAAAACAATCAAAAGAATCAATGAAACAAAGAGTTGGTTCTTTGAAAGGACAAATAAGATTGATAAAACCTTAACAAATCTGAGCAAAAGAAAAAGATAAGAGAAAAAATAATAAAATTACAAATGAAAAAGGCAACATCACAACAGATACCAAAGGAATTAAAAAATCATACAGGCATACATTAAGAATATATATGCCTCTAAGTTTGAAAACCTGAAGGAAATGGATGATTTCCTTGATTTATATGACATACCAAATTTAAATCAAGATGAGTTAAAACATTTAAATAGACCTATAACCACTCCAGAGATCCAAGCAGTTCTAAAAAGTCTCCCAACTAAAAAAAGTCCAGGCCCAGAAGGATTCACTGCTGAATTTTACCAGACATTCCTGAGAGAACTAACTCTAATACTTCACAAACTTTTCCATAAAATAGAAAAGGAAGGAATTCTATCAATATCCTTCTAGGAAGCTAGCATCACCCTGATACCAAAACTGGACAAAGACATAACAAAAAAGAAAATTACAGACCAATCTCCCTCATGAACATAGACAGAAAAGTTCTCAACAAAATGCTGGCAAATAGAATATAAGAATATATCAGAAACATTATTCACCCTGACCAAGAAGGCTTTATCCCTGAGATGTAGGGATGGTTCAACATACACAAATCCATTAATGTAATACACCATATAAATGATCTGAAGGACAAAAATCACATGGCCATCTCAATAGATACAGAAAAGACATTTGACAAAATCCAACATCCCTTCATGGCAAAAGTATTACAGAAACTGGGAATAGAAGGAACATATATCAACATAATAAAAGCTATTTATGACAAACCCACAGCCAACATGATACTAAATGGGGAAAAACTTGAAGCTTTTTCACTAAATTCAGGAACAAGACAAGGGTGTCCGCTTTCCCCACTTTTATTTAATATAGTACTGGAAGTCTAAGCTATAGAAATAAGGCAACAGACACTCATAAAAGGGATACAACTTGGAAGGGAAGAGTTAAAATTATCATTGTTTGCAGATGATATGATTCTACACATAACAGACCCTAAAGACTCTACCAGCAAACTGTTAGAGCTGGTAAACACTTTTAGCAATGTTACTGGATAGAAAATAAACACACAGAAACCTGTAGCTTTTCTATACACTAACAACAAACATGCAGAGAATGAAATCAAGGAATCTCTCCCATTCACAATTGCCTCAAAAAAAAAAAAAAAAAATCGAATACCTTGGAATAAACTTAACTAAAGAAGTGAAGGATCTCTACAATGAGAACTTTAAAACGCTCAAGGAAGAAACTGCAGAAGACACAAGGAAATGGAAAGACATGCCATGATCTTGGATTGGAAGGATCAATATTGTGAAAATGTCAATCTTACCAAAAGCAATCTACACACTTAATGCAATTCCTATTAAAATTCCAATAGCATTCTTTACAGAAATAGAAAAAACAATCCTAAAATTCATCCAGAAGCATAAAAAACCTCGAACAGCCAAAACAATTTTGGGCAACAAAAATCAGGCTGGTGGTATTACCATATTCGATTTTAAGTTATATTACAAAGCCATAGTAACAAAACCAGCATGGTACTGGCACAAGGACAGACATATAAATCAATGGAACAGAATAAAGGCCCAAATATTAATCCAGGCAGCTACAGCCACCTGATTTTTGACAAAATTGCCATAAATATTCATTGGAGAAAAGATAGCCTTATCAAAAAGTGGTGCTGGGAAAACTGGATATCTATATGTAAAAGGATAAAAATAGACCCTTGTCTCTCTCCATGCACAAAAATCAAGTCTCAGTGGATCAGGGACTTTAGTATCAGACCAAAAACTGTGAAACTGCTAGAGGAAAAGGTAGGGGAAACCCTTCAACATATTGGCATAATCAATGACTTTCTGAATATAACCCCAATTATTCTGGGAATAAAACCAGTAATCAAACACTGGGACCTCATGAAATTACAAAGCTTTTGTACCACAAAGGACACTGTGAATAGAGCAAAGAGACAACCTACAGAATGGGAGAAAATCTTTGCCACCTATACATCTGACAGAGGATTAAAATCCAGAATATACAAAGAACTCAAAAAAAAAAAAAAAAACAGAACAATAAGAAGTCAAACGACCCA
The DNA here is from genome assembly GCA_036365145.1 of Orientallactaga sibirica. NCBI lineage: Eukaryota > Metazoa > Chordata > Mammalia > Rodentia > Dipodidae > Orientallactaga > Orientallactaga sibirica. Next base: position 5,079,922 of record JAEOAD010000043.1, on the reverse strand, counting down.
GTTTAAAAAAAAAAAATGTGCTATGGAACTAACTGGAGAATTCTGAGAAGAAGAAATAGACATGGCATATAAACATCTAAAAAAGTGTACTTCAACCTTAGCCATCAGGGAAGTGCAAATTAAAACTACTTTGAGATTCCATCTCACTCCTGTCAGAATGGCTACCACAGAGAAAACAAATAACTGTAAGTGTTGGCATGGATGTGGAAAAAGAGGAACACTTCTACACAGTTGGAGGGATGTAATCTGGTCCAGTCATTGTGGAAATCAGTGTGGAGGTTCTTGAGGCAGGTAAAAATAGATTTACCATATGATCCTGCTATAGCACTCTTAGACATATATCTGAAGGACTCTTATCACTACCTTAGAGATACTTGCATAACCATGTTTATTGCTGCTCTATTCACAATAGCTAGGAAATGGAACCAGCCCAAATGTCCCTCCACAGATGAATGGATAATAAAGATGTGGTACATTTACTCAATGGAGTTCTATTCTGTGGTTAAAAAAAAATGAAATTATGAAATTTGCAGGGAAATGGATGGCTCTGGAAAGGATTATACAGAGTGAGGTAACCCAGGCTCAGAAAGCCAAATGTCACATGTTCTCTCTCATATGTGGATCCTAGCTACATATGTATAGACTTGTGTGTGAGCTGGAACCAAAAATCAGTAGCAGAAGCCAATAAGCTGGTAAAAGGCTATAAGGGAGGGAGGAGAGGGAAGGACTTAAGTGGATGGTATTATATATATGTAAGTAGAAGAACACATTACAGAGAGGGGAAAGACCTAAGTGATGCCAGGGGAAGAGAATGCATAAAAGAAGGGCAGGGGGAGAGTCCATCAAAATCCAAGATAGTCTGAATAATACTTGTGTAAACCTTCTTTTTTGAATAATGGCACATCCAGAAGCTATAGATTGTTACTAGAAAATTTTCAGTGCCTGGGATGGGATACCTTCCAGTGAGTTGTTGGCCAAAGCAGTCCAATTAGCCTCCAAAACATTAAAGGCTATTGCCAAGGCCCTTGGTTTCCCTTGAGAAAAAGATGGTAAGATCCTATTGTGGAAGACATCTCTTTCCTGAGAGGCAAGGTCACTGAGAAAGCAAGCTGGTGCTGAGCAGAAAACCTTCTCCCTGTAGACCAGCCAACCTAAAGCAGGAAAAAGCCGCACTGCATGCAGCCATATTGGGAGACAGAAATCATCAGCAGTGAAAACAGTGGACACTGGAAAATTCAAATTTGGGCAGACAGGCCCAATGATGCAATGGGTTCAATAGTGGCATTTCTGCTCTTGAGGAAACCAACTGCTCCATAATTGGACTGAAGGCCCTCTCTACGGGAGGGAATACATGCATGATACTGAAAAAAATTAGCAAAGGTCTAGGGCAGAGGAGTTCATGAGCCTTAGGTGTATAAAGCCTGCTCTTATCTGACTCTCTCTCTCTCTCTCTCTCTCTCTCTATATATATATATATATATATATATATTATTCCCACCAAACTGCCCTGAAAGTACTACACTTAATGTTCATATTCACATATTAATGCTACTCTCACTTCTGGTTAGAGAAGCTTCTCTTTTCAGATGGCGATGACCACTGGGAAGACCCAAAGGGCCACATAGTGCTAACAAGAGGGGATGGAGGAGTGTCCAGCACTGAAACATCTCTGTCACACCCACCAAGGCTCAGGGCCCATTGTGGAAGAGGGGGCAGAATGAATGTAAGAGCCAAAGGCAGGATACGATTCCTTACAATGCAACTGTCCAGAAAGAAATTGGCCTCAATATACATGACCTTGCAGTGCCTAGCAATACCTTCACAAGACCCTCATAATAAAAAGAATAAAAAGAAAAAGATTATGACCTCAAATTAAAAGAGAGACTGATGGAGAGAGGGAGGGGATATGATGGAGAATGGAGTTCTGAAGGGGAATGGGGGAGGGGAGGGAAATATCATGGTTTATTGTCTGTAAGTATAGAAGTTGTCAATAAAAAAAAAAGTTAAAAAAAGGAAATGTAATGGGTTGTTTAGGGTCCAGGCAAGTCCTTAAACCCCAAACTCCAGGTTCATTTCTAATTGTAATCAAATAATTGAATGAAAAAAGGCTTAGTAGGATAATTACTAAATTATTATATTTATAGAGGGAAGGAAAGAGACAAGGAAAGGCACACATGTGGCAAGACATCCCAAGTGGAGGTCCTGGAAAAACTGTGGAAAGGAAAATAATAGAAAAGAAAGTTCAAGGAGCTCCTGCCATGTGGAGAACTGTAGGAAGTGAAGAAGCCTATTTGCAGAGTAAGGGCCCAGCCAAGGGAAAGACTCAGCCACAGCTGTAAGTTTCTAATTGGTCAGAGAGCCTACCTTCCCCTTGCAAAGTTCTTTATAACCTTATAGTGATGGGCTTTCTTCCAGCTCAGGTGAACCAGAGGGAAAGCTGGTTGGTTAGGGCTAGTGGATGTCTCAGTTAGAGGCTAGCCCTGACACCAAGTTCCAGGGGCTGAATTTGACTAACCAAAATGTATACATCCTATGAAAGACCTCCATCCCAGGAAGGGTCTAAGTTGCTTGTGGAAAAACATGTCTAGGGAACTAGGCAAAAGAGTCAGATCAAATTTATTTCTACCAAGTACAGACTTTCCTACCTTGCTTACTTTTAGGGGTCCAGGAACTCTAACTGTGCCCCATTTCAAAAAGATTATACATAACATCATAATCATAAATATATATGTACCAAACACAATTGCACCACAGTTCATAAAACGAAACCTACTTGAGAAGAAATCAGAAATAAACTCCAATGCCACCATACCAGGGAACTTTAATATCCCACTTTTACTGATAGACATATCATCCAAGCAGAAAATCAACAGGGAAATAATAGAGCTTAACAACACCATAGATCATCTAAACCTAACAGACATCTACAGAACATTACACCACAATTGCATAGAATACACATTCTTCTCAGCAGCCCATAGAAACTTCTGCAAAATAGATCATACATTAAAGCATGAAACATGCCTCCATAAATTCAGGAAGGTTAACATAACATCCTGCATCATCTCAGACCACAGTGTCTTAAAGATAGAAATTAACAATGAAAGGCAAGACATAAATTGTTCCAGCTTCTGGAGAATGAATGATACACTTTACAGTAATGAATGGGTTATGAAAGAAATAAAAAGAAATTGTATAATTTATAGACCTGAATTATAATGATAACATAACATAACAAAACTTATGGTCCACAATGAAGAAGTCCTAAGTGGAAAACTCATAGCTCTTAATGCCTTCATAACACAGACAGATCTCAAATTAATAACCTAACCATCACCTAAAGGCATTAGAAACATAAGAACAATCCAACCCTAAAAGCTCTACTTGGAAGGAAATAATTAAGATTGTATCAGAAGTTAATTGATTGGAAACTAAGAAAACAATTAAGAAAATTGATGAAACAAATACCAGGTTCTTTGAAAAAAAAAAATAAACAACAGTGATAAACTTTGCCCAATTTGATGAAATGCAAGAAAAGAGGATTTTCAAATAAACAAAATTAGAAATGAAAAGGGAGAGATCATAATAAATGTCAATGAAATTGGAAGATTCTTCATGACATACTTCCAAAACTTCTACTACACAAATTGGATAATCTGGAAGAAATGGATGAATTTTTAGACATAAACCACCTACCAAAACTAAACTCAGAGCAGATTAATCTCATAAACACATCTATCACATCCATCGGGATTGAAAACTTAATCAAAAACATCCCCAGAAAGAAAAGTCAAGAACCAGATGGTTATTAGTTAAATTCTATCCAACCTTCATTTAAAAACTGAAACCACTTTTTCTCAACCTGATCTACATAATCAGAGAACAAGAAATACTACCTAACTCCTTTTATGAAGCTACCATCACCCTAATCCAAAACTTGACAGACAGACAAGGTAAGAAAACGGTAAGCCTATATGACTGATGAACTTAGATGAAAGATCCTGAAGAAAATCTTCATAAACCAAATTCAGCAACATATCCAAAGCATTATCCACCTTCATCAAGCAGGATTCATCCCACGGATGCAGGGACAGTTCAACATATGGAAATAAGTTAGCATTATTCACCATATTAAAAAACACTTAAGAAAGTGAGGGAAAGGGTACTTAGTAGGATGGTATTGTATATATGTAAGTAGAAGAAGAGATTAATGAGGGTGAAAAGGCCTAAGTGAGGACAGGAGAAGAGATTGAGTAAAGGAAAGGTGGAGGGAGGGCTAATCAAAATCTAAGAGGATATAAATAAGTCATATGGAAACCTATTTTTCTGGACAATGGAACACTCAGAAGCCATAGGTTGTTACTAGTAAATTTTCAGTGCTAAAGATGGGATACCTTTCAGCGAGTTGTTGGCCAGGGAGGTCACAGATAGCACCAAAACATTATAGGCCATTGCCAAGGCCCATGGTTTCCCACCAAGAATAGATGGTTAAGACCCTATTGCTGAAGACTCAACATAACTGGCCTGCAAGGTCACTGAGAAATCCTGCTGGAGCTGAGCTGAAAGTCTCCTCTATGTGGACCAGGTGACAAAAAACTAGAAAAACCTATGTTGCATGCGGTTCAATGGGAGAGAGAGAAAACACCAGTGAAGATACTCAACAATGGACACTGACTTTAAATTTGGCCAGCCAGGACAAATGAGCCAATGGGTGCAATAGTGGCATGTCTGTTATGGGGAAATCCATAGCTCTCTAATTGGACTGGAGGCCCACTCTATGGTAGGGAATATATCCCTGATACTGAAAATCTATGACATGGGTAGTCATGAGCCTTATTAGTGTAACATCTGCTGGTGTCTGGCTAAATGTAAATATTGTGCTCACCAAACTGACCAGTAAGTACTTCTCTTAATGTCCACACCCATATATTAATGCTACTCTCACTTTTGGTTACAGAAGCTTCTCTTTTCAGATGGCAGTGACCTTGGGATGACTCAGATGGCACCATGGTGCTGAGAAGAAGGGACAGAGGAGTGCTCAGCACTGAAACATCTCTAACACACCTTCCAAGACTCAGGGTCCATTGAGGAAGAGGTGGAGGAAAGAATGTAAAAGCTAAAGGAAGTGTAGGACTCCTTACAACGTACTTCTCCAGACACAAAATAGCCTGTATATCCATTACCTCGCAGTGCTTGAAACTACCCACACAAGACCATCATAACAGGAGGAAAATATTATGAAATCAAAATTAATAGAGAGATTGATTGAGAGTGGGAGGGGATATGATGGAGAGTGGAGTTTCAAAGGGGAAAGTGGGGGGAGGGAGGGAAATACCATGGGATATTGTCTACAATTAAGGAAGTTGTCAATAAAAATAAATAAAAATTAAAATGAAATGAAATGAAATGAAATAAAAACTTAAACACAAGAACCACATGATCATTTCAATAGATGCAGAGAAGTCCTTTGCCAAAAGAAAACATCACTTAATGATGAAAATGCTGGACAGAACAGGCATGTAGGATTTATATCTAAACATAATAAAGGCTATATATAAAGAACCTGAAGCCCAAATATTATTTAGTAGTGAAATACTCAAGGAGTTCCCATTGAGATATGGAACAACACAGGGGTGGCTACTCTCAGTGCTGCTGTTCAACATAGTACTTGGTCATAGACTAACCAATAAGATTGGAGAAAAATAAATAAAAGGGTAAAAGTTGGAAAGGAAGGAGTCAAATTAGCTTATGTGCAGATTACATGATCCTATACATAAGTGACCCAAAATACTGCATGATAAAATGTCTAATGGCTATAAATTCCTTCAGCAAAGTGGCAGGATACAAAATCAAAACACAAAAATCAGTAGCTTTTCTTTATGCAAAGGACAAATATACAGAAAAAGAAACAAGGATGTAAAAGAGCTAGATAATGAAAACATAAAAACACTCAAGAAAGAAATTGAGGAGGACATGAGAAGATTGAAAGACCTCCCATGCTCCTGGATAGGTAGAAATAACATTTATAAAATGACAATTTTACCAAAAGCAATATACGGATCTAATGCAATACCAATAAAAATATCAACATCATTCTTCACAGAGACAGAAAATATTATCTCAAACTTCATATGGAATGGCAGCAGGCCTAGGATATGCAAGCATATCCTCAGCAAAATAAACACCTCTGTAGGTATCACTATACCTGATCTAAAGCTGTACTACATACAAATCCATAATAACAAACACAGCATGGTACTGGCATAAAAACAGACATATAGACCAATGGAACAGAATTGAAGTGCTGGCCCTTAGTTGAAGTAACTACAGCTACTTGATCTTTGACAAAGGAACCAACAGCACACACTGGAGAAAAGACAGCACCTTCAACAAATAGTGCTAGACAAACTGGTCAACCACTTATTGAAAATGAAACTAGACCAATTAATCTTACCATGCACAAAAATTAACTTCAAATGGATTAAAAACTTCAATATAAGGCCTGAAACTCTTAAACTATTGGGGAAAAAAAAAAAAAAAAAAAACAGGAGAAACCTTCCACAATATAGGAGTGGGGAAACACTGAACAATATTTTAACAGCCCAGGAAATTAGACAATCATTCAACCAATAGGATCTCATGAAGCTAAAATGCTTTTACACAGACAAACATACCATAAGCAGAGCCAATAGATTACCCAGGGAATTGGGAAAAAATCTTCACTTGCTATACCATTGACAGAGGCCTAGTATCTAGAATCTATAAAGAACTCAAAAAAAAAAAAAAAAAAAAAAAAACTAAACAATAAAAACTCAAAAAGCCAACTGAAAAATGAGGCAGAATGCAGAATAGGGTGATCTCAAATGAAGAAATCCAAATGGCTAATATACACTTAAGAAATGCTCAACATCCTTAATCATCAGGGGAATGCAAATTAAAACAACCCTGAGATTCCACCTTACTCCAGCCAGGATGACAACCATTAAAAGATCAAAGGACAGGGCTGGAGAGATGGCTTAGTGTTTAAGGTATTTGCCTGTGAAGTGTGAGGACTCATGTTGGACTCTCCAGGTCCCATGTAAGCCAGACACACAAAGTGATGCAAGCATGAAAGTTCGTACATGTGCACAAGGGGGCACACACATCTGAAGTTTGATTGCAGTGGCTGAGGTCCTGGCATGCCAGTTCTCTTTCTCTCTCTTACGTTCTCTCACATTAAAAAAAGTTCAGGCATGGTAGTGCACACCTTTAATCCCAGCATTCTGGAGGCAGAGGTAGGAGGACCAATGTGAGTTTGAGATCACCCTGAGAGTACATAGTGTATTCCAGGTCACCGGGGACTAGAGTGAAACCCTACCTCCAAAAAAAAAAAAAAAAATCAAGTGTGTTTGGGCTGGGCTGGAGGCTTAGTGGTTAAGACATCTGACTGCAAAGATAAAGGACACCAGTTAGATTCCCCAGGACCCACATAAGCCAGATGCACAAAGGGGCGCATGTGTCTGGAGTTCATTTGCAGTGGCTGGAGGCCCTGGTGTGCCCATTTTCTCTCTCTGCTTCTTTCTCTCTTTCAAATAGATAGATAGATAGATAGATAGATAGATAGATAGATAGATAGATAGATAGATAGATAGATGATAGATAAATAAAATAAAGGCCAGTCTGTAGGACTTGCCTCAAAAAAAAAAAAAAATCAAATGACAATAAGTGTTGGTAAGGATGTTGGAAAAGAAGAAACCTCATTCGCTGTTGGTGGCAATGCAAACTTGTACAGCCACTGTGGAAATCAACCACTATGGAGACTTTTGAAAAATATGAAAAATAGAACTAACTACAGACCCAGTTATTCTTCTACTGGCAATTTACCCTGAAGGCTCCATGCTTCACTCCACAGATATTTGCCCAATCATGTTTAGAGCTGCTCAATTTACAATAGCTAAGAAGTGGAATCAGTCCAGGTACCTATCAGTGGTCAAATCGATAATGAAGTTGTGGTACATATACACAATGGAATTGTGCTCATTAGTAAGAAAAATGATATAATGAAATTTGTAGAACAGTCAACAGAGTGGGAACAGATCATACTCAGTGAACTCACACAAATACAAAAAGACAAAGGTACATGTCCTCTCTTATCTGTGGTTCCTAATCTAGAACAGTTTGAGTTTCTGGCATACCTACAGGCAACTCAAGGGACAGGCTACATGGATGGAAGGGTCAGAAGGGAGGGTTGTGGGAGTTTAGTGGGAAATGAACATAAAATTGAACCAAAAATGAACTGGTATCATAGAAAGCTTTCTCCTTGATAGAAGACTGAAAGATATAACTCTTAACCATAACATGGGGATTCACATGGTAAGAAGGTTCTGGAAAGGATGGGATGAAGCTTAATCTTAAAATGTTTGGCTCTGGCCTATAAACTCCATCACAAGAAACCTGTTGCTACCCACATTGAGCTGTTGATTGGAGAGACCTAAGAGGTCCTCAAAATAAGACAGACTTCTGTCAAAGCACTGGATTATCTGCCTGAGATAAAAGGCAAGACCCTATTGCTGAAGACACCAAATGCTGCTGACACAGAACAGTGACCCAGCTGGAATTCTGAAGGAAGCCAGTCCCCATATGGTTAGCCCATTTAGTGCTGGAAAGTGCTAAGTGAGCTACTGGAGGTAATGTGGCCAACAACTTTTTGAGCAAGCAGGGGTCCAAGCTACTCAAAACAGTCAGCTTGACAAGATGTATGCACCTGTGCAATGGTGGTGCAAAGCTTTGTTGGGTAACCAATGGCTTTCTGAATGGCTAAAAAGTCTCATTGGAAAGGAACCCATGGCTGGAACTGAGAAACAAGTGTCAGAATCTCCAATGACAAGCTCCCACTAGTCTTTGGCCAAAAAGAAGGGCTACAGCCTTCAAAACCTCTCTAAACTAACAATGCTTATCCCATTTAACTATACTGATTTCAATTTCCATTGGAGAACATGCTCTTCTTTTTCAGAAGGTAACAAGACTTGAGAAGACTCCTTGCATATCAACCAAGGCCCATGTGAAACCAGAGAATATTTGGTGTGCTGAATGAACAAGACGGCTGCTTCCATGGAGAACCTGATAATCTTCACCAGGGTGACAGACAGCCACTGAGAATACATAGCACATATCAAAGCAGAAATCCAGAAGCTCCTGAGAGCTCATCACTGAAGTAGACTTAAAACACAACCACCACAGGTCAGGGAATTTCATTAAATTTATATTGGACTTTGCCTACTAGTATAAAATTTTAAAAAAATCATTCAATATGAGAAAACATCCTTGATAATGGTATTTTTCATGGCTATTAAATCCTGGAACATATTACATATTTAAAATTTCTCATATATATGATGTATATACATAATATAGATATGCTTTTACATTAAAACTTACTAAATAATAAGATTAAATACAATTTATTTTGGAAAGAGACAGAGAGATAGAGAGAGAGAGGAAGACAGATAGAGATGGGCACACCAGCAGTCTCTCAGCTGCTGCGAATGAAATCCAGATGTGTGCACCCCCTTGTGGTCAAGAGTGGCATTGCTCCCTTGCATCACTTTGCATCTGGCTAAATGTGGGACCTGGAGATTGGAACCACTGGAGATTGTAACCACCATTCTTAGGCTTAGGAGGCAGGCGCCTTGACCACTAAGCCATCTCTCCAGCCCTGGACACAATTATTTATAGTGACTTATTTGAATTTTAAGTGATCCATCTCATATTCTATACATTTTAAAGAAATTCCCATTTGTTCAAGGTAAACATAATGTGTAACTACATGTATTTTTATTTAGGGTGTGTGGAATATGAAAAAGCAAAATATACCTTTGAAATCTGCAGTTAAAACCTAAGGGGCAGTTATTCTACTTTGCAATAGAAATTTTGGTTTATTGATGTCTATAAACACATCTCTATATAAATACAGAAAGAACTTATACCTATATGTAGCTATAATTTTATATGAATATATAATTCAGTCCCTTCTAAAAAAAAAAACTAAATAACATCTGTAGTTTATATTTCTCTATGGTGTGACAGAATTGTACATTACTTTATTCACAATGTAGGATTATATATTAAGAGAAAAATTAATAATACAATTCCAGACAATACCAAAATCTTGAATAGTAATTTTGGAAGTCCATTAATCAAGAAATTCAATGTGTATATAAACTATGATTTATTGTAAAAAAATATTTTTCCCCTCTGCTGCATGCAATGAGGCTTAGTCCTGAAAATAACACAGTAAAAACTTGGCACTCCCTATGGATTAAAATTGAAACTAATTGTATAATGATGTACCTTGTTCATATATCACAGAGTTGTTCTCATTTCTGAAAGCATGACACTGAGGCAAGAAATGATTTACTGTATCTAAAACTTTAGTTTGACTTTTAATTCCACTCTATATAGTTATAGGAGGAATTATTATTTTCAGGATCAATGGTAAGTTTGTTGAACTGTTATTGTTAACAGATTTTATGAAAGCAAGATTGAAGAATTTTCAATAAGATGCAATAATCTGTTATTTTGATTAAAAAGTTTCTTTAAATGTTTTACATCTTTCCTAAAAATCATTGTACATGACTATGCACATCCGTATTCAATATAAAATTCTATGGTCATTGTGTTATTGATCTACTTCTTAAATCACTCCTGTTTTCACTCAGCTATGATTTCCAAATCAATAAATCTTTAAAAATACTTATTGTTAACTAGAGATAGAAAACCTTGTTTTCAAAGATGTTGTATTCATAGAATGTAATATATGGACAAAAACTAAATAATTTAAGACTCATAAAAAGTTAACGCTTTTGAAAATAAATTCAGAAAATGATTTGTATTCTAAGTTTTTTGTCACTTCTGAAATATTAACAGTGCTCTCTATTTGAAATGAGGCCATTTTAGTTAAGTAATAGCATTACATTAATAAGGAAAATAGATACAGATTTTACTTTTTCAAACACAGGACTTTTAATGTGACAAATCTTCACATTTGCATTAAATCAATTGCAGCTGTTTATTAACAAACAACTAGGATTTGTTATTCACTATTTACCCTAACTATATTTCTCTTAAAAATGGATGACATGCCTTCAACTATAATTTTAGGCCTTATGAAATTCATAAATATATTTATTTCAAAATACATTGCAATCTTATTTTACATCTTTCAATTAGTTGGTTATTTTCACTGTATAATTCTATTAATGTCCTAGTATTATAAGCTTTTTCTGAAAACTACTTGTGACACATTAAATGTTTTATAAATAAAACAAGCTAGGGGGTATGTGTCAAATCCAGAAAGAGAAGAATAAGGAAGAGTGAATCATGAATTATGAAAATACAAATATGAGACAGAGGTGAAAATGTAGGGATTATGTTAAATAGGATATTTTAAAGTATATGATCAAATACTTTAGGGAAGTATTACATATAAAATTTATATACTGGAAATGCATTTGTACAAAACTAACATGCTTTCCCTGAAAAGTTCTTTAGATGGAATCTATCTTCTCTTATTTTTTGTGTCTTACTTAGGAAGACATTGTGTTGTGTCTCTAATAAGTCCTGGGAAACAGGAAAGTTGCTTAAATAGATGCTCCATTTACCTATAGTTTTGATGTTCAGATAGGATTATATAAAGCTATGCACTGTGAGATTTCTTTTCATATGTACGTGTTCTAAATGACCTACTTCTAAATTAATGGAGTTCCATTCATGTCCTTTAGTGACTGCTATTCTGAGACAGGTACATAAGCATAACACATAAGCCATTTACAAAATTAGAGTGACGTGTAAGCCAAGTAAAAACAATATAGATTGCCTTCACATGTTGCCCATGTACTCCTTTCTCCATTGCTAACATAGAAAACAGAGCTTTCTAATCCTAGCCAAAATTATTTTTTTCTAAAAGATTTATGGACTTAGAGATCATATTTGAGACAAAGAGTGACTTTAAGATATAGAAGTATAACAACACACTATCTGTATGTATTCCTAGTTACATAAATTAACATAAAATACTTGCTTACAGCTGCAGAGATGGCTTAGTGGTTAAGACACTTGCCTGCAAAGCCTAAAGTTTGATTCTCCAGTTCCCATGTAAAGCCAGATTCACAAAGTGACACATGTACTTGGAGTTTATTTGCAGTTTGTTTGACGCATGGCATGCCTGTTCTCTCTGCCTTTTCCATTTCTCTCTGATGTAAATAAATAAATAAATAAATAAATAAATAAGATTTTTTTTTAAATACTTGGGCTAGAGAGATGGCTTAGCGGTTAATGTATTTGCCAGCAAAGCCACAGGATACCGGTTTGACTCTCCAAGACCCATTTACACCAGATTCACAAGGGGGCACATGCATCGGGAGTTTGTTTGCAGTGGCTGGAGGCCCTGGCGTACACATTCTTTCTCTCCCTCTCTCTCTCAAATAAATGAATAAAAATATATTAAAAATACTTGGTTAGTTTTTTATTGCTACCTTTGACATTTTCTTTGTGTGTGCGATGGGCTGATTCTCTCCTCAGGTTCTACGTCCATCTGAAAAAGAGAAGCAGATTCTTCAACAGAGAGTGAGTTCAGTGCAAGATACATGGATAACCATTATTATTTTTTTTTTATTTTTTTTGGGGGCGGTTGAGGTAGGGTCTCACTCTGGGCCAGGCTGACCTGGAATTAACTATGTAGTCTCAGGGTGGCCTTGAACTCACGGCGATCCTCCTACCTCTGCCTCCCGAGTGCTGGGATTAAAGGCGTGTGCCACCACACCCGGCACCATTATTATTTTAGAGAGAATTTAATAGGTGTAGGCCCTCTTGTGTCCCACTATTGGTAGGAACTTGATATTGGAGAGCGGGCTCGTTTTTGGATATGGTTCTGATTTGTTTCCCATTTCCAGGTATGGACTCCATTCCACTGAGCAGATCCATTAGCCAAATCTAGAGCAGTTGGTAACTCACCATGGCTGTGTGCCACTACTTCACTTGTGTGAGCATCACGTCAGGTTGTTTGCTGCTGAGTAGCTTAGACCATGAGTTGCTTAGACAGATATTGGTCTTTTTCCCCCATCACTTATTTACCACCTTCTGGCACTAGACAAGCTAACTGTCTGGGGACTGACTCTCTTCCAGATTCCAGCCAGGTCTCATGTTCCCTCCGAACAGCATATGGTGTCTTCAGCAGTAGGATCTTAACAATAACCTTTGGTGGGTCATCAAGTACTCTGACAGAAATCTGTCTTCTTCTGGGAAACCTTGTAGGTCTCACTGATCAACAGTTCCTTGTGGATGTTAACCACATGCTGGTATTGGGAGTTACAGGTAAGTGCCAAGGGATAAGAAGGAAGAAAAAATTAAAGGTAATATAAAAGAGAAAGAGAGAAGAAACAGAAGAGGGAGTGATAGAAAGAGAAACAGGAGAAGATTGAGGTTAGTCTTCATCATACCCTCTCCAGGCCCCTGTGATTCAGGTGTTCTCTCCAAGCACCTGATGCAGGTTCCACCTTTTAGTATGTCCTTCAGGATATAGGATGTTATGGTACCATTTCCATTTGAGTGCAGTTTTTTGTCCCCACCCAACCATCCCTATTGTCCAGTCCTCGAGATGTTTAGTAGGTGTGTCAGCATCTCAAGGAGAATACAAATTAGGAGCCAGAGATGAGTGAGATCATGTGACGCTTACCTTTCTGTGATTGGGTGAGTTCAAACCAGATGTCCATCATTAGATGAATGGATAACTGAGATGTGATATATTTACACAATGGAATTCTACACAGCAGTAAGGAAAAATGACACAAAGCAATTTGAAGAAAAATTGTCAAACTTGGAACAGATCATTCTTAGTGATTTTTGTTTACTTTAAAAACATATTTATTTGAGAAAGAGGAAAAGGGAGAGAGAGAAACAGGCAGGAAGAGTGAGTATTTGCACAGCAGAAACTCATGCCCCTGAAAATGAACTTCAGATGCATGTATTGCTTTGTGTATTTGCCTTTAAGTGGGTACCTGGGACTCAAACCTGGGCCATCAGACTTTGCAAGCAAGTGCCTTTAAGCTTTGAGCTATCTCTGAAGCCCCAACAATTGATTTCTTAATACATGTTGTAATTACATCATTATTTATCTATATAAAAATAAACTTTCAGTTAACACTTTTGTCTCAAAGCACATAGAACATCTGTGGTTTGAAGATTCAAGTGATAATTTCCATTTAAATAGATGTTTTACTTCAATGTTTCCCCTTGTCAAAGCCAGAAATACAAAACATCGATGCAATGTAGTCATTCTATGTTCAAGGGCAGGTCTCATCACATTATTCTTGATACTGCAAACAGCTTATTCCACATTGCAGCACTAGAGTCACCTAAAAAAAGCTTTTAAATGGTACCCATGCTGAGCTCAAATGAGACAATTATGGTCTATAAATGCATCTCGGTGGCAATAAGAGAATTATGAATATGTTGAACAGTGAAACACAAAGTATTTCCCTAGTCATGAAAATGGTGAATGTTTATTTAGTAATAACACTACATATGTTACTTTACTTTGAAGCTAAAAACAGAGTTTCTGAAATGATATTTCAGTGTATCATAACATTTTAAGAGATTGTAAGAAAATGTGTTATTGATTTACTATATGTTATTTTGGGGATTGTAATATTTTTTCACTAAATGCTAAATTTAACTGAACTTTTGCAAGGAAAAAAAAAAAAACATGCTTTTGTCTTTATTATCCTGCAGAAAGATTCAAGTTTCCTATACTAGAAGAGAACCTAGAATTTTTTTTTTTTAATAAGAGATGAGGGTTTCTTTGGTTGCCTGCATTTTTTTTCCATTTTTACAATAATTTGAACTTTTATTTTTACATGTACCTGTGTTGTTTCTAAAATATAGAATTTGAATTCTATGCATGTGCATGCATAGGTGTTTGGTAAGTGCACTCAGTGTAACTATAACATGTCTTTTATTATATATTTCAATATAAACCTTTTGTAAAAGTTTACTGTTACAGTTAACCTATGATAATCATTGGCCCTAAGAATGTTAGATGTGTGTTCAGTGTGTTAAGATACAGCTTTTTAAGCTGGGGTGTTTGTTCAGTGCTTAAAAGTGCTTATTTGCAAAGACTGAAAGCCTGGATTCAAATCACTAGTAACCATCTAAAACCAGATGTGTCAAGTGGCCCATGCAACTGGAAGTTCATTTGCAGCAGTAAGAACTGGAATTGTAATCAAGAAAACATTGATTTCTGTGACGTCTTTTACTGTCCCAAAGAACTTGACACAATGGGTTTTTATTAATTCTCAAGTTAAGCTTCTACTACATTGCATTGTCCCCATATTCTTTTTGAGGACAAATTCTGCAATTCATTTGAGATGAAATATTCCATCAAGGGAAAATAAAAACATCTTAATTTTCTCTGTTCTTTCAAGTACATGAACTGTTTTAGTGAAACATGAAAAGACTTTGAGGAGAAACACAGACCAAACTCTTATAGGAACATGAAAAACATATGGAAAAGTTTGGGAAGATTAAAAAGGTAATGCTGCTTAGGCATTTCTCAGCCACAGAGAAGAGGTGATACTGATGTTTGCTGATTGACGACAAAGGTGAAAGGGTATCTGTCCCGGGGTTATGATGCTACCAGATTATTGAAGTAACCTACGGTGGCTGAAAAGAAATGAAGCGTACTGGGTCCATACCTCTTTCAGCCATGAAATTTCTGGTTGTCTTGAAGCAGTTATTGCATATTTATATGTCTTGCCAAAATTATAGTTTAGTCTGTTCCTTTTAGATTGGTTCAATTCTTGTGTACCTCCCCATGCACATGGACAGGAATTAGATCTCTGGTCCTGGGGAAAAGAAGGACATGCTCCCCAAGATCTGAAGATGATGACATTCTAAGAGACATATTTCAACCTGACAGTAGCACAAAATGAAACGTTCCTATTTGTTTAGGGCAAGATTCACTAAATACAACAACCTAATATCTGTGACCTTGTCTTATCAGTCGTACCTCAGAGTTTTCTAAGCAAAAGTGTACAAATCCAGGGGTGTGTGTGTGTGTGTGTGTGTGTGTGCAGAATTATGTGTGTGAAAAAATATATGGAAGCTCAAAGACACTCTTGAGTGTTACCTTCACGTATTAGCCACGTTTTTTGTTATAACTCACCAATTAGGCTAGACTGGCTGTCCAGCAAGCCCCAGGGATCCTCCTGTCTCTGCCTCCCCAGTGCTCAAATCACAACCATACCACCGACCCCAGAATGTTTATGTGGGTGCTATGCAAGTCCTCAACCTTGCAAATGTGAGCACTTTACTGAATAAGCTATTGCCCAGTCTCTAACTCAGGTTTTTGCAAGAAGGAAAATTATCTTCCCCCAAAACGTCAAGCACTCTCACAAGCCCCTTCCTATATATGCTGAGACCACTGTGGAGAACAAAAACATAGGTTACTCTTTAATGTCAATCCCCAAAAGAAAGAATGATTATATCCAAATGAATGTTAATTCTAGATCAGGATTAGCTTTGTTCCTGTTATTTCATTGATCATGGTTATAGTTACCTGTGTAAACTTGATCACATCTATTAAAGATAATGAAATTCTAGTTCATTTTCCCTTCTGAATCTTGGTGTGAATAAAATTGAAATCATACTGTTCATGAATCATAATCATCAACTAAAATTTACAGTCATAGAAAAATGCTATGAGAGTCCAAATTTGCTACATGTACCTTTATGAGTTAGTCAGATAAGGACTCACATTAATTATGAGAATGACTTCAGAATTACCCAAAGCTGGGGGGAGAGATGGCTCCGAGCATAAAAGTTATGGCTTCAAAAAGTGTGAGGACCTGAATTCAAGATCTCCAGCACCATCTAAAAAGGCAGGCATGGTGACCCACCTGTAATCCTATTACTAGATATGCTGAGACAGATGTTCCCTGGGGCAACCTGTGCAGCTAAATTAGTTAAAGTAATAAGCTCTGGGTTAAAGTCAGAGCTCCTGTCTCCATAAACAAGATGGAGAGGCATAGAGGAAGACAGCAAGTGTCAACCTATAGAACCACACACACACACACACACACACACACACACACACACACACGTGTGCGTAAATAAAATAAATAGAAAAATAAAGGAACAGCCTTGGGCAAATTGCAGTACTGCATTTTTCTAGCTGTGGGTCACCAAGACTGGTTGCTGAGGTAGGTGGAGCTCTGAGGGTTCATCAGGCATCAAAGGAACAATGTAGCATGAATCTTCAGGAAATTTGTTTAAATTTCAGATCTGCTGTGAGGGTCATCTGTCCACATTCTAAGGAAGGAACATTCACACGGATGTGTGTTCCTTCAGTAGAGTAAAGCCCTGCACAATTACAGTTGAGACCAAAGCCTTGGGTGCTAGATGGCATGTTGTTGAGAGATCACATGATTTTCTTCCTGATTCTGCTCTTGTGAACATGATCTTGTTCCAATAATCCCCTTTCCTTAACATGTATGTGATGACTTTGTGAAAGTCTTCCTGTCAAAGCAATATATGGTCAATTGCTATGAAAAGACACACCCAGAACCACACATTTTAAATTTCAAATAATATAAGATTCTTTCTAAGTAGATGAATTTCTGTTTCAGTCTCAGAATTTTGCATATTTCTATTTGAAGAACACTTCTCTGCAGTATTGCATCTGTTAGGACTTAAGCAAAAAATAGGATTTAGAAAGGAGAAAATATGTTTTAAAATTAGTTAATCCCACAGCTTAATCTATTCATTGTGTAATAGTGGTATTTAAAAAAAAAAAAAAAGGCAACTGCCTTAAAGTAATGATAACTTCGTGGAATACATCCTGTCTCAATGTCCAAATGAATTGCATTTTATAAAATAAAAAAGAGATGTGACCATGAACAGAACATAAATAATGTTACCATCTTTCCTTCTCTTTTCTACAAAACCATTCTACTTTGAATGCTTGTTTGCACATTTTCACTTTGTGTGCTTGAGTATAATAGGATGTACTAAAATTCACTTTTTACAGAAGAAATGAGGGTTTTGGAGTATAAACTTCTTGTTACTTGTCCACTGTAAGTCATATGACTTATCAATTTTGGAACATATATTATAAACCATTATTCCCTGATGAGAAAGTTAAGTCTATAGATCACAGATGGCAAAGAGAAGGACTGTAGATTTTAATTCATTATTCGTTAATCCTCCAGAAATAGTTGGGATAGTGTTCTCCTCCAGTAAGGACATGTCTTTTAATTGATGATTTTTTAATTTTAGTTATATTTTGATCAAGACACAATGAAAGCATTGTGGTGTTATCATAGAAATTATATGAAAGTCGGGCATGGTGGTGCACACCTTTAATCCCAGTACTCGGGAGGCAGAGGTAGAAGGACCGCCATGAGTTTGAGACCACACTGAGAATACAGAGTGAATTCCAGGTCAGCCTGCCCTAGAGTGGCACTCTACCTTGAAAAACAAAAACCAAAAAAGTAATTATATGAAAATGACAATTTGCAATGGAGACTTCTTTATGGATTTCACTATAAGATTTTCAATATAAGAAAAAGTAAGAATTATTCTTCCACTAAATGTTGAATCAAGTGTAAATTCATTTTATTACCACTTTTTGAAATCTGTATTATTTTCATTTATAGTATTTCAGGTCTCACTTAAATATGCACTATTGCAAAATTAATAATCAAGATTATAAATAGGAAAATAACTGTTATAATGTTTTGAATAAAAGTAGCATTACAAAATGATTTGGTTAAATTTTAGCAAAATGTGTTAAAAATAACTTTACAGCTTTATTTCAAATTATTCCAAGGTTAAATAAACAGTAAAAAAAAATTAAATTAAAATTGTTAGTTTCTATTTCCTGTCAATTAAATAGTAATATACAAATCATGACAAAAATGTTTTAGAGACTTTAGTGACATAATTTAAGTAAACATAACTTGAAAAGAAAAATGAAATCTTTCATTATAATCATTTAATGAACAGTTTACTTTAGGAGTTTGCTCTGATTGCTATGGTATTTCAGTGAACTATTCAGTTAACAAAATAAATTAAATAAAACTTGCACAAAATTTTGAATATTCGTTTTCTCTTCCTATCTTGCAAGCAAAATTTGGCAATTCAGACATATCTACTGATATTCTGCTGTACATAGTTCATTTCCTAAACTGAGCTTCATTCAGAAACAAAGTGCCAATCAGCATTGTGTTTTGTGACATACAGTAATTACAATGTTAATTTTGCAAATCTTATAAGCTTAGCACTTTAATGATTTATTTGAAATCTTTGAATGATATGCTTAATACCACTTGAGCTTCTTAAATAGCTTTATTAAATTCAAGTAAATTATTATTTTAGCTGAAATCGACATTAAGTTTCTTCCAAATTAATTTCCATTTTCACAAATATGAAATTCAAATTATTGCACTTAAGAGACCACAAAGTTGCACATTACTTTTTTAGGCTTCATAAAGGTCAGTAATAGCCTTTATAATTTTGTTTTGTGTGTGTATGCAATAGTGTTTGTGGATATGTGTGTCTGGTATATATATAATCTTCACTCATGTATGAAAGTGTGCATGTATATGGAGACCAGAGTTCAGCTCTGCTAGGGTAGGAGGGGACTTCCTCAATCATTTTATTGATTCAGAATGTATCAGTAACCTTCTCATTGCTGAGACAAAATACCTGGCAATAAGAAAAAAGATTTATTTCAGCTTATGGTTCCAGCTTGCAGAGCATCATGACAGCTATATCATGAGACAACTTAGCACATTCAATTCCTAGTGAGGAAGCAGAGAACCATGAGCATTGGTGCTCACTCAGCTCTATCCTTTTAATAGAGTACGTTCCTTTTTATGGAATACGCCAATGATCTAACTGCCTTTGAATATGTCCAACTGATTAAAGAGGCCACCAATTTGCAATAGTATCACAGGTTAGCATCAAATCTTTTTTCCTGTGAGCCTCCATAGACATGTAAGAATTAAACCATAAAATTAAGAATTCTAATTGATTAGTAGTAAAAATTATAGCAATAAAAATATTACCTAAGATTCCTTAGCACTATTCTATAACATATTAGCCCTTCTATAGTCAGTATCTAAAATATGGTATACTTATATTTTATATATAATAACTGTCACTGTAGAATATATAAATGTTTTCAATTCCCAAAGCTGACATTCAATCCTTTGGGAACAAATCAATGTTAAAACACACTTGAAATTCATGAATTGCTGCAATTAATGTTTTGCTTCAATAATGTCATAAATAAAATGATGAATTATTTATCTAAATTTATTTTAATGGTTTTATTTCCTCAAAAATTTTGCATTATAATGTAATGATAGAGAACATATGACTGTCAGAAGGGGATATTATATTTACAAAGCCATGAGCTTAGAGAGCTGGCTCAAAGGGTAAAGTTAATATAAGAGTATATCATACCAAAAGTCTGGGGAGATGATAGCCTATGTTTAACCATGTTATTCATGATATGGTAGATACATTTCTAAACGTATAACATAGAACACAACAAATATTTAGCATTAAAAGTTTTTGGAGAGCAGAAGAGACTGAGACAGAAAATAAAATTTCAAAGGTTTTATAGTTTTATACATGATTTATAAAAGTAATTTTCCCTTTCTGAAAAAAACATGTCACAAAATTATTTATTTACTTATTCATTCATTCATCTAATTTGTTTAAATTTTTACATCAATATCTCACACTACAGGCCAGGTTGGCCTTGAAATTGCTAAGCATATGGGCTGGTCTCGAATTTGTAATCATTCTGGCTCAGCCAGCCATCATCGACATGCTAAAATCGTAGATCTGGCCCATCACATCTAATGATAATTTTTCTCATGTGTATGTGTATGTGTGTGTGCGTGTGCATATGGAGGTCAGAGAACAACCTCCAGTAAAGTTCCTCAATAATGCTGTTCACCTCATTTTGAGCATCTCTCCTTGGCCTTTATCTTACCAATTAAGCTCATGGATCCCTTTGTCTCTGCCTCCCCAGAACTGAGATTACAGGTGCATGCCCAAATGCCCATCATTTTACCTGGTTTCCATCAATAAAACGCAGCTCCTCACATTTGAAAAGCAGACACTTTGTTGACTGAACTATTGCCTCAGCCTGTGATATCTTTTTTTTTTTTTTTTTTTTTCTTAAATAATATGTTTCTACTAATTCAGGAAAACAAAATAATACATGCATTTTATAGCAATTTATACTTTGTGGGCATAATTTGGTCCTTCATAGCAGAAGTATTTAGAATGGGCTCTTGTGACCTGTGGGCATAAAAATGAGTGTTTTGAAAGGAAAGATTGGGAAAGCAGGAGCAGCGTGCATCTCAAAAGCAGAGTGATGAATAAATTGTCTGTTTGCGGAGCACAGATAAAATCTCACCATGTCACTATATACCTGGCCATGTGGGGACAAATGAATGCCTCAGGGTATCACACTACAGAGTTAGGATTTCAAGTGGATTTAGCTTAGATTTCTTATACTGTCATCTTTTAAAATTCTCTTCCTTGAGAACTTTCCAAGTGTTTGCCCTTAAAATTTATATGCAAGATAAGAAAATGTATATTTCTGTTAAAGTCTCATGCCACTGCTTTTGTGAAACAAAGGTTGCAGCGAAGATCCCCCGATTTGGCGCATGCTAAGGAAAGCTGCCTGTCTGGTTTGGATTCCACACAGGATTGTGACTGCCATGAGCATAGCTGCAGGGGAAGTGCTGCCCAAGCTTTTTGAAGCCTAAAGAATTTCATCAGGACTCCTGCTTTCTAGAGATACATTGGCAGAACTTGACGTTTTCCTGCATTCTCAATCTTGTGTTGGTCTGGTCTTTCCTTATTATGATCCTATCCCATTCCTAATTTTTGGAATGGAAATGTTTTACTCTGTGACATTACATGTTGCACATACATATTTTTTATAAGGCTCATAATTGAGAGACTATATTGAGTCTCAGATAGGACTTTGGAATTTAGAATTTTGAACTATGTTGGGAATGATAAAGCCTACGGGGACTGACAATGTTGGATTGAAGGAATTTTGCATCATGAGATGTCTGTGAGTCTAGAGGATGTAGAAGCAGAATGTGGTGGTTTGAAGGTAAAATATTCCACACATCCTCATGTGTTTGTGATTAAGCCTCATACTTAATTCCTAGTTGGTGACACTGTTTTGGAAATTCATGGAGCTTTTGCTATGTGGAATCATGCTGGAGGAGCTGTGTCACTCACGGAGTGCTCTTGACTATCATAGCACAGCCCTGCTTACCTCACTAAGCTCCCTCTACTCTACTTCCTCCCTGTTATCTTCAGATGCGATGCCTGGCTGTCTGCTCATACCCTTCTTTCTCCACTGAGCTGAAAATTAAGTTTTTTCTTTCCATAAGTTGCTTCCGGTGGGATCTTTATTCCCAGCATTGAGAAAGTAATTGTTACAATGAGAGAAGATTCCTGGGCTCAGTGGCCACTCAGTTTTTCCTAACTGGTGAACCAGAAACCAATGAATGACCCAGTTTCACATTTTTTTTTAAAGATGTTGCTGAAGTTAACATCCCGTTTCTCTGTGGCCACCACATATACACCTGCAAATGTGTATGTGTGTCTCAGCTACACATGGACTCACACACATGTATGCATCAAATACTAAAAGCCTCTGAAATATTTTTTCATATAAGAGACACAACTTTTAGACAAAATATACTATAGTGACTATGGTAGGAAAACATAATAATTAATATTATGGGCTGGACAGATGGCTAACTGGTAAGGTGCTTGCTTGAAAGCCTGACTCCTCAAGTTAGAATGCCAATACCCATAAAAAGCCAGATGCACAAACTGACTTATGCATCTGAAATTCATTTGCAATAGAATGAGACCCTTGTGTGTCCATTCTTATTCTCTTTCTCTCTCTCTCCCCTCTGTTTAGGAAAGCATGCTATACACCAAAAACAACTTAAGGTTGACAAGAACCTACACTTGGCCATTTTTCTAATGTTGACAATTAATTTGTATTTCATGTATCCCCTTGTACTCCTAGCCTTTGAATGCCCTCTGGTAGGTATAAAATTATCTGCTACCAAAAATTATTTTAAAATAGTTTATATTTCTTAATCTGTGATAAAATGATGATCTTATAATTGATGAACACCTTTGTTTTAGTTGCCAAGTTAAAATGTGCTCTTTCAGTAGTAAAAACTTTAAAATAAACTCATCTTTTTGTTTTCAAAATGAAAATGATGTCATACATTAAATCTGCATAACTACACAGAGATATTTGAAACACAATTGTAAAATCTCAAGAAAACAAACATTTAATCATTTCTAAAAGTGTCATTTTTAGTTATCATATTTTAAGTTGCAATGACATTTGAATTTCTCAAATATGTAAGGGTAGTCCTTTTATGACTGGCCATATTATTTTTAGTACAAGGTTTATATGTTCCAATAAACACAAAGTAAGGTTTAAGTCCAAACTTGTATCCAATTGAAACTCAGGTGCAGGATGAATATCTGATCAAAACTTTGGCTAATGCTATCTTTTACAAGTTTACCAAGTGATCCAATAATTATCTAGCCAGCTAAAGATTACAGTCATTTCCTAATTTATTAGTTTAAATTAATTTAAATCTTATAGGTATAAAAATATCTGTTGTTTTACAAATTTAATCTGTTTTAGTACAATGAAATTAACACTTTTCACTATCTAAAAATGAACCAAAAACACTATTCAAATGAGACAATTTGCCAGATAAATAAATGAATTTATGTGAGACTTGAGATTCAATTTATAAATTTAAACCTTTTTGAATTGTAAGTTGTTTTCTTAAATTTCTAGAAAGTAAATATGTCCATGTAGATGCATCCTTCACTGTCATAATCGGAAATTTTGAATGACTAAGATGTAGTGTTTTATTTTTCATTCCCATGTGATTCCAAATACCTGTTACACTTCCAGTAGATATATGTGGATGATGTATTTTGCAAAATTAAAACAGTTCATACATTAGGAAATGAACACCCTCTTCCCCATGCCCATGTTAATTAATTTTCAAAGTGTCAGTCATGAGCATAGACCACCTCCTTCCAAGGAGAGGCATGATGAGTTACTGGCAGTGGACAGTGACAAGGTCATTCTGTTTACCATCTGGAGACATACTTGACTAGATTTTTTAAAAGGTTTTTTTTTTTATTATTTTTTATTTATTTTTGGAGAGAGAGACAGAGAGAGATAGACAGAGAGGGAGAGGGAGACAGAAATGGGCATGCCAGCAGTCTCTCAGCTGCTGTGAACGAAATCCAGATGTGTGCGCCCCCTTGTGGGCAAGTACGGCATTGTGCCCCTGCCTCACTTTGCATCTGGCTAAACGTGGGACCTGGAAATTGGAACTGCTGGACATTGGACCCAGCATTCTTAGGCTTAGCAGGCAGGCGCCTGAGCCGCTAAGGCATCTCTCCAGCCCATTGACTAGATTTTTTTAAAATGAAAAATTACATCAAATATACTGCCTGTTCTCTGTGCTGAGTTGACCATCGAATCATAGCATAATTACAGCTCTCTACACAGAGTTAAAAACAGCTGGAGGTGGCAGAGGAAATCAGGATGCTTGCTATCAGATACTGGAATATACTGAAGCTGCCTTGGACTTTTATGACAAAATTCAGCTGTGCTACCTACCTGAAGGGTGGCTAGCTGATATCCTAATTTTGGTGCAAATAATTACTGAAAGTTATACAGATAAGTAATTTCTTCAGTACTTAGGAATGAGCTCACAGTCTGAGAGAACAAAGACTTCTACAAACTGCTAACATGGACTTTGCAACCTGACTCAAAAGTAATATGAGATGGGCTGGTGAGAGGCCTCAGTGGCTAAGGCATTTGCCTACAAAGGCTAATGACCCTGTACAGTTCCCCAATATGCACAAAGTGGTGTATGCATCTGGACTTCATTCTCAGCTGCTGGAAGCCCTGGCTTACCCATTCTCTGTCTTTCTTCTATCCCTCTCTGCTTGCAAATAAATTTTAAAAAAATAAAAAGTAATATGAGAATATCATCTGTGTATTCATCAAAATTATTTTGTGACACAAGTTATCACAGGGAAATGTTCTTGCTGTAAACCTCCCTTCTCTAAATGAAAGAAAAAGTGCAGTGATGAAAGGATACATAATATACATTAGAATACTGATAATATTTTATTTTATGAGTGTGTCATATTGAAAATACCCATGGTTTAAATGTATGATGCAGTGAATAGATCCTAATGTGCTATAGGAGTTAATTTTGGAATATGCTAATTATCAATTTGCATAAATAACATTGAAGCATCAGCTTTCATCTACCTATTCTATACTTGTGACTTATTTTGTTAATTTTTATCATCAAAGTGCTTAAGTGTATTCTTTGTCCTTTGATCCCTGTTTTATTACATTGTTGCTAGTGTTGTTGTTATGATAAGTCTTGATGACATGTTTGTTTATGACTTAATTTTTAATTTCCTAAGCAAAATCCCTGTTATTGTGATTTTAATTTCTTACCGGAAAAATTAAACCTCACAAGATATAAAACAAAGGGAGGAAATAACACTGACATATGGAATGGAATTAGCTAATTTCCCAGAAATAAATTCACCTTATTATTACATTAGACATACTATTTGTGGTAGTTTGAATAAATGTCCCCCAATATATTCAGTGTTTTACTTTATAGTTTGCATCTGCAATCACCTTGCTAGAGGCAAGGTCACTGGGGGCCGATCTTAAGGTGTGGTGATGGTTTGAGAGTCCATTGTAAAGATATGCAAATGTGTCTAGCAGGAGTTCCTGAAGTCTGCTGTGTGACCTTTTGGCTGTAGTTAGTTTTGCTCTGTGTGCTGTGGTGGCTGGTTGGCTTTCTCTCTCTGCTTGGCCCTGTGAAGGCCAGTTGCTTTTCCTGCCTTTATGGAACTTCCCCTGGATCTGTAAGCTTCAATAAATAATATCCCTTCCTCCATAACTGTGCCTGGTCTGGAAGTTCATCTCAGCGAACCTGAAGCTGTCTGCAACAGTAAAGTGGTACCGAGGAGTGTGGGGTGAGATGAACCTGACCGTGTGGATATTCATCTTTTGGAACCTTTGTTTTGGAGGAATGGGCGTGGACTTGGTGCTTGCAACTGAAGATGCCTTCTGGAGTGGTAAGCCAAGTTTTATGGACTATTCTGATGAGAGTTTGAGAATGCTAAGTGCAGACAGTATTGAACTTCGAGGCTTGGCTTATGAGCTTTCTAAGGGGAAGGAAAGACTGCAGAGGACTTTGTTGGAACTGGGCTACTGGCATAAGGGATGGCTACGTTCGGCTATCCAGGCCCAGACTGTTTGATCAAAGTTAAATTTGTAATGGACTGATGTGCTTGGCTGAAGATATCGGACTGAGATTTTAAGATTTTGAGTTGGAAAACCTGAAGCAAGTTAAAAGTAGAGGCACTGAGACTGGTTTAGCTGCTATTGTCAAACACATTAGCAATCTTAAGGAAGGTGGAAGGAAGGTGGCCTGACTTGATTTACATTAAAACAATGGAGAGGATGCCTGAGGAAAGACTGTTAGAAATGCAAACTCTTTGGAAAGAGTTGACTGGAGAAGGAACCTGCTTTTCAAGGCTATGGTTTATTTTGTCCCTGGATTAAGAATATGGCTGTGTCCTGCACACCTGGTATTGGTTTTGGAAGCATGAAAAATGCATGGAGTGGTCATGAATTGCACACGGTTCCAGGAGCCACTGCTGAGATGCAGCATGAGGCAGGGCATGAAGACCCTCAGGAATAGGCTGCAAGAGCCTTTGGAAGATGGACCGTGGTTTGCATGGAGACCTGAAGATGTTTTGGATATTCCAGGACTGTGCAAAAGGGCTACCATGGAGTGCAGTGTTGGCATGGGATGAAAGTTTTCCCTGGCGACTCTGCCCAGCTGGAGGGGCGGAATTGGAAAACTGGAGACTGTCAGTCTCTGGTTATATTGAACTTGAACTGCAGAAGTTTGATGACTGCTGATGGTGGTTGAGTTTGCATTATTCTAGTCTCTCTTTGCTTTTTACCAGTTAAAAATGTTTACTCTGTGCCTTTACATGTTGAAAGTATTTAACTTGTTTGATTTTACAGGACTCACTATCTTAAGTTGATCAAGACTGTGAGAACCTTTGAAATTGGACTGAGTACAATTTACAATGTGTGATAGTTATAAATCTATTGGGGGCCAGGAGCTAAATATATTGGGGGCCAGGGGCGGAATGTGGTAGTTTGAATAAATGTCCCCCAATATATTCAGTGTTTTACTTTATAGTTTGCATCTGCAATCACCTTGCTAGAGGCAAGGTCACTGGGGGCCGATCTTAAGGTGTGGTAATATTATTATTATTTAAATTATTTGTCAGGTACAACTTATCTTAATATTTCAGGATTGTCATGGATTTAATTTTACTGTACAGATACATCATGAATACAAAAAAGGTTAAAAATTAAGAAACACAAAACAGTAAAGAAAAAAAACTTTTTAAATTTATTGGTTTATTTTGATGCTTCAGATTATACCCAAAGTTCCATATATACTGCTCTTGTATTCCACCTTAGAGCTATACCCATCTCAACTTCTTTCCTTGAAATGTTAAAAATATTCCAGATTCTAATTTGGCTTTCTTTTTATTTTTAATTATGAAAGTTAAATATCTGATGTAATTTCTAAGCTTTCCAGAAATAACTAAGTCAGGAAAATTTGTATTATTCAGTTTTTGTTGTTTGTTGTGGTTTTGGTTGTGCTTGAGATCAAATGAATGAATGAATGGTTTATTGGTGAAGGGAAAAGCTACTAACAATTGAATTACATTTCTCAGTTTTTAAAAAATTTTATTTATTTATTTTTTGAGAGAGAGAGAGGGAGAGAGAAAGAGAGAGAATGGGCAGGCCAGAGCATACAGCCACTGCAGACGAACTCGTGATTCACGTGCCATCTTGTGCATTTTGCTTATGTGGGCCCTGAGGAATCAAACCTGGGTCCTTTGGCTTTGTAGGCAAGCACTTTAACCTCTAAGCCATCCCTCTAGCCCTGCAATGCTCAGTTTTAATTAACACTTCTGATTTGCATTGTAAACGCATGAATATATGTATCAATCTAACATTCTTTGTTTTATTATTCTATTATTTATTTTTGGAGAGAGACACAGAGAGAGATAGACAGAGAGGGAGAGGGAGACAGAGATGGGCGCGCCAGCAGTCTCAGCTGCTGTGAACGAAATCCAGATGTGTGCACCCTTGTGGCCAAGGGCAGCATTGCGCCCTTGCGTCACTGCATCTGGCTAAAGGTGGGACCTGGAGATTGGAACCGCTGGAAATTGGAACCAGCGTTCTTAGGCTTAGGAGGCAGGCGCCTTAACTGCTAAGCCATCTCGCCAGCCCTCAATCTAACATTCTTATCACATTGGTTTAATAACACATGCTACCCCTCTCCATTGGCCCTGATGCATTGTATGTGGATGATATATGTGTGTATGAGAATATAAGGGTGCCACAGTGCATATGTGGAGGTCAGTGGTCAACTTTGGGATGTTGGTCCTCCCCTTCCATATTGTTTGAGATAAAGCTTCTCATATTGGTATTTTGCCTCTGTGAGTGCCAGACTACCTGGTCCTGAGCTTCCGGGATCTCCCCCTTGTGCACATGTACAACTCTGTCACTTGTGTCACTTTGTATGCCTGGCTTATGTGAGACTAGAGAGTTGAACATGAGTCTTTAGGCTTAGCAGGCAAGCACCTTACGTGCTAAGCCATCTCTTCAGCACAGATATGGCTTTTAATGAAGTAGTTTTTCCATTAGCAGGTATGAGACAATTGGACATCATAATACAAATAAATAATATGAAATATGAGAATCTATGTGAATTCCTGTAAGGTTAGCTACCGAAGGTCACTGAATAACAAACACAAAAAAGCAAACAAAAAAAAAAATTCCTTTTGCTTTAACAGGAGAAACATTTCTTGGAGGAACATTATGCAATCCCTAAAAAGCTGGTTACGAAAAATATGATTTAAAATGATTGAACTTTTGGTAAAAACCACATGCTAACTCTGTTATTGTAGCATTTCCATAAATTTTTCTTCACATATACATGGAATTGTAATGTATATATTTAATAATTTGTTCACTGTTGTCACTAACTGAGTAAATAAATAGTATAAAAGCCTAATGACACAAGACTTAGTGTTTCTCATTTACTTATGATTTACCTTAGACTTTCATGGACCATAATACAATAAAATAATTTACATGAGAGACCTTTGCATAATAATTTTATTTTACTTTTTGTGTATTTGTTTATCCATTTACTTATATCTGCTATGGTAAAAATAGGTAGTAGACTTGAGATATCTTCCCTTATTACAGCCAAACAAGCCAAGTGCTTGGACCAGTAAGGGAGCAATGCACTCTGATCCATCTGGTGTCTACACTGTTAGGTACTATGTGAATTTTTCCAGACTTTATAAATGCCTTTCACATTAAAGCTTTCATTTGCATATCCTCTTATTTATTTAAGAAAGCATATGATGGCCTCTAGTGGTACAGAAAGAAACATCAGTGCTTCAGTTTTCAAGCCAATAATAATAAAAACTATGTTTTAAAATGAAAGCAAAATATGTGTAGCTCATGCTCATGAACCCCTGGGTGCAATGCTATTTACAAGATT
This sequence comes from Orientallactaga sibirica, assembly GCA_036365145.1. Lineage (NCBI taxonomy): Eukaryota > Metazoa > Chordata > Mammalia > Rodentia > Dipodidae > Orientallactaga > Orientallactaga sibirica. Next base: position 5,050,139 of record JAEOAD010000043.1, on the reverse strand, counting down.
ATATTATCTGTATCTGGAAGACTGGAATTCTTGATTATTCATAATTGGATATTAGAAGCAAAAAAAAAAAAAAATGGAGCATCTTTTTAAAGAATATTCCAAAAAATAACAAAAAGAATTTCCAGTTTGGCATGTGAGATTATAGATTATTTGAGTATTTCCTTTTTACTTTCTTCTCTGCTTCCCTTCTCCTTTCCAGTTTTATTGTTTAAATATTTTATTTATTTAACAGAGAAAGAGGGAGAGAGAGAGAGACTGGGTGTGCCAGGTCCTCCAACCACTGAAAACGAATTCCAGACACGTGTGTCGTGTTGTGCATCTGGCTAAAGTGGGTCCTGGGTAATCAAACCTGGGTCCTTTGGCTTTGCAGGCAAATGCCTTAACCACTAAGCCATCCCTCCAGCCTTCTTTTCCATTTTTAAATATTATGGTGCATTTATCCTGGAAAGTTGTATTACTAAAAAGTTAATATGCATCAAGCTAGATGGACTTTTGTGTACAAGTCTATGGGCATTACCACAAGTGTAGGTTAGGCGAAAGGGCCCTAGAATCAAAATAAGTAAAAACAAAACAAAACAAACAAACAAACAAACAAAAAACTTGCTTTTGCTGGCTTTCCAAATTTAACCCTGGAGGCAGGTGATCTGCATTTTTAGGGTAATTACTTTCTGGAGTAGCGGGTGGATACCATCATGCAGTTTACACACTAAGCTGCTCCCTCATTCCACTGGTGCCTTGTATCTACATCTGTTACTGGTTTTATCAACATCTAGATACTCAGGCATGGATTCAGTGTACATTCACTACACATTGTACCTGCGATCCCCCGTTAGTGAACATAGGAGCTCTATCTAGTTTGTAAGGCTAATGAAGAACTGACTGAGGAAACTTGGTGGATGGCTGAATGGGCTGAGCAAATTTGTTGACCTGAGGTTAATCCTCATCACCCACAAAAAATGTCAAGCATTCATTTGCTGACCCTCAGACTCATTATATCTCCACACACAGAGAGGACACACACACACACACACACTCATGCTGAATTTATTATTTTTTTATTTCATAGAGAGAGAGACATAGAGAGACAGAGAGAGAGAGGGAGAGAATTGGTGTGCCAGGGACTCAGCCACTGCAATGGAATTCTAGACACTGCTGCCACCTAGTGGGCATGAACAGCCTTGCACTTGCCTCCCCTTCTTGTGTTTGGCTAACATGGGGTCTGCATAGTTGAACATGGGTCCTTAGGTTTCACAGGCAAGCACCTTAACGACTAATCCATCTCTCCAGCCTTCATGCTGTATTTTTTTAAACTAAGCATAACCTTCCCCCATCAGCAGACGTAATTACTAGAAGGTTATATGTTAAGTTTAATTTCATGTGTGTGGGGTGGGGGAGCAGGTCTGTGTGGAGGGCAGACACTGAAGTCAGATACCTTTTGTCAATCACTCTCCCTTACGCTAACAGAGTCACGATATTTAACTTGAACCTAGGGCTCACCAGTTCAGCTATTCAGCTACTCTAGCTAACCAATTTGTCCCAGGGACCCTAGTTTCTACCTACCTAGTCTTAAATGACAGGAAACTATGACACCCTCCTAGCATTTATGTGGGTACTAGAGACCCAAACTCAAGTCTTCACACTTCCATGACAATAGCTCCATCCTCTGAGAAAATTCCCCAGCCCTGTTGTATATTGTGTGTGTGTGTGTGTGTGTGTGTGTGTGTGTGTGTGTGTGTGTGTTATGCATTCATTTTGATCTTAAGGGAACGTTGGTTTTCATTAGGGAACTGAAGAGAGGCAGACACTGCTAACATCAGAAGGACAAGCCCATGCATTATTTTGAGAGAGAATAACTTGAAGGTTCCTTTGATTACTCATGCAGGTTTTCAAAGGTTTTCCTTTGGAAACCTGCTGTATCCTCCCAAGTATAGTACACATCAGGATCACCTTCATGGGAGTCACCACAATTAGCAGCAGCCTACTTTACAGCACTGATGACAATATGTAATGTGATATCTTAATGACTGTTTCAATTGGCTGTTAACATACCACTTTGCACATTAAAGTTGCTATACAATTCTTATGGAAATACTTATTAAATATGCTGTCTCTTAATAGTTTTCTGTAGTTTTATTGGTAACCCCTGACTTTCAGAGTTCGTACCTATTTTAATTTCTGCTTAAAAATAAATTCCACCTATTCTTATTTCCTATCATCTACCCATCTGCCAATCATCTATCTATCTATCTATCATCTATCCACCTTTCTATTATGTATCTATATTGTCTATCATTATTTGTATTTTCACCTATCAATATACATTTATTTGTGTAGAGATGAACTTGTGTATTTATGTATATATGTATCCTTTAATACCATGTATATTTGTGTGTATATGTACATATCTAAATTTTATCTTTAGACAATCAATATTTTCATCCTACAGTGGATTGAAATTTCTATAATGCTATCAGTATAATTGTGAGAGTCACTGCATGTATCCATTTCAGTTACAGGGGGTCATATAAATAACAGGTTCAACTAAGTATTTCACCTGGGTTAGACACACAGCTATGTATACTAAGCCCTTCCTCCTCGGTTAGTCCACATCAACTACTATGATAGTGAGGCTATTTCTGCCTGCTTATGAACATATTCAAGATATCCAAAGAGTTCTGGTTAAATGTGTTACACAAAATCCTGGCTTATGTTTTCCTATGTAGGAATCAAACCTCTGTGGATCAAGCACTTAAAACAAACAGTGCCCACAGCAGTGATAGGCAAATTCATTCAAGCCACAGTATCTTATTGGGTGTGAAGTCCAGTGGGCCATGCTTGTTCCAAATTCTTACATCTCAGACTTCTGTATCCATCCAGTTTGGAACCATAAAGCCAGACTGCACTTTCAGATTTAACAAATGGATTGTCTATTAGAATGTCAAATTTGCTTCAATGTTTTCTCTACTTGGATGCTTTCATTATATCTTACAAAAGTAATTTCTGGGGCTTAAGATATGGCTTAGCACTTAAGGCACTTGCCTGTGAATCTTAAGGACTCAGTTTCAATTCCCTAGGACCCACATAAGCCAGATTCAGAAGGTGGAACATGCCTCTGCAATTCATTTTCTGTGGCTAGAGTTCCTGACACACCCATTTTCTTTTTCTGTCTCTCTGTGTTAGAGTGTGTGTGTGTGTGTGTGTGTGTGTGTGTGTGTGTGTGTGTACCTCTTTCTCTCTCTAAAATAAATAAATAATATATAAAATATTTTAAAGTACTTTCTGTATTATATGAAAACAAACTCTGAAGATTTATGGTACATAGTAGAATGAATGGACTTCACTTATATGAACCCATGCCTGCATCTCCTTTACTAAAAGTGAATTCCCCAGGGATACCATTCTCTAAGAGATTCTGAAACTCTGTAAGAAATATCCCATTAGATCTGTAGTAGGAGTTTAGCCTAGGCTTTAAAGTCTATCAAAGCAAGCCCATGTCTAGAAGAGCTACTGAACTCTATGGAAATGAACTGGTGACCTTCTAGGACAGGAAACATCAGCTATAGTCAGCTGGCTATCAAGTGGTGTCTCCAGGGGAATACTACCATATAAAAAGCAAGGTGCTTATCTTCCTGACACCATAAAGATTCTGAAGCAGTAGTGGTAGGTCAACTATGTAAAATTAGTGTTTAAGAATTGGGAAGCAAAAAAATTCATCACTGGTGTCATAATCATTCTGCTACTGTTCACATTCATTTTAATATAAATAAAAAACTTGCTGACTCATGGCTCCCTGTGATTTTTTTTTTTTTATTGTATCTTGCCTTAATGAATGTGTTCTGATGGAACATTCCTGTTTGGTGCCTACACCAATATATTTACTTCCATCCTCATCCTTTGACCACCTTGGTAAAGTTCTTCCAGTCATCTTCTTCTCACAGACACCTAACCTGCTATGGACTCTGTTTGTCTTCTCAGTGCAATATATGTTCCTAGAACCAGATGATAATGATTAGTATGCCATCACCAGATACGCCACTGAGGAGATCTTTCTTCTGTACTCTTAACGTCCATCTTGAAAGTGCTATAATGTATTTATTGTACATTTCTGGATAACACTTATTTCCCATAGAATGCTGATACTCTTATTATACCTTCTAACTTGATGGGTTTACATAATCCACCATGGTAAGGAAGTTCCAAAGAGAAGCTCCCTTGACATCCTATGATCAAATAAATGTTCACATATTTGGACATCCCTTTCACATAATGATGTATAGTAGTCAATAATATTTTTGCTAAAGCTATCTTCATAGCCAAAGACATCTATATAGTGATTCAACCAGTGAAACTTGCTGCCTGGTACAGACAGCATCTTTGATGACCACTAACACCTTCAATGTTTTACACATGCTAGCCTACATGGCCCAATTAACAGCTTGGTTATCTTTGTGAAATTGTTTGTTTGTCGCTTGCTTAAGATTCCTGTGAAAGCACATAGCATTCTAATTCACTAGACTTATAAGCCAGAAAAATATACATAAAGGTGGAAAGTATTTCATTCAAATCCAAAAAGAGGCCTATCTATCTGATCCTGTGCTTTTCTCTCTGGGTGATGGAGAAACACAATGTTTTTACCCCAGAGGAGAAACTATAGCATACATATGACTGTGATACACACTCCATTGGAATTACAGGCCCCTTTGTTTGAATATTCAAACTTTTGCTTAGGGAAAATAAATGCATTTAAGAACCATCTATAAGCCTATAATACCAACCCTGCCTTGAGGAAAGAAGAAACATGAGTGGGTATGTCCTAGACACAAACTAAGAAAGGTCTTACAGAAGGGTAGGGTTCAAGCTAGGGTCATCTATCAGAAAGAACCTTTGTCTTCCAGAAATGAGTGCCTTGCTTGATAATCTTGTCACTGCTTCATAGATTAGGTAGCTAAGACTTGGAACATTTCAGTGAGTGTCAGAATGCAGTATCTTGATTTTCATGGCCAAGTGTGTCCAATGTTGGTGTGGACCTGTCAGGAGCATTCTCATCTTCACTATATTTCCTGTGTTATTTAATAGAGAAGTATATATATAAATGCATAATTTCAGGAAAAAATCCTACTTTCACCAGTTTTAGCACCATGACTGTGAGTTACTCTTTCCACAACTGAACAAATGCATATCATAACCCTGTGGTACTTGGTGAATAAACAAAGAATCTAAATAACACATACAGAGTAGATAAACCAGAAACAGTTCTTCAAGCTCTAAGACTGACTGTACCTGTAGAATAATGATAAAATAAATGTCGGGGTTCTTTTAATACTGAATAAGATGAAAAACTCAGAATTATACATTTTAAAAAATAAGGATTTTGAGTCCTACAACTTGGAGAGCTGGCTTTAGATACCAACATATAGTACCATCTCCATGCATGGATAAGAAAATCCATTGATGAGAAATGGTTTTGTATACAAAGAAGACCTGAAGTCAAATTGACCTTGTTCACTGATTCAAGTAATTCTTAAAAGAGCAAGATTAGGACACAATGAGGCACATGGACAGTTGCCTATTAGACTACATAGTAACACCTTAACATTGTCACAGACTCAAAAGAAAACAGAACACCAAAAGGGTTAGTGGTTAAGGAAAATGCAGGGGCTGGTATCTCAGGGGGTAAAGTCTTAAACATGAGGAACTAATATTGATCCACAGGCCTCACATAAAATGTTGGACATTGTGGCTCTCACCTGTAGTCCTTGCACTGGAGAGCTGGAGACAGGGGAATCCTTGATGCTCACTGGTAAGCCAATCTCCTATTGGTGAGCTCCAGGCCATTGAAAGTCTCTGTCTCAAAAAATGTGGATAGCGTTGGCAGGTTCGCTGAGATGAACTTCCAAACTAGGCACAGGAATGGAAGAAAGGATACTTACTGAAGTTTACAGATTCAGGGGAAGTTTCATAAAAGCATAAGTTAGCCTGCTCTGACAGGACCAAACACAGAGAGAAAAGCCACCAGCCAAAAAACACACTACAAAGCACACTTCAGGAACCCATGTGGAACTCAGCACTTTGCATATCTTTAAATTGGAATGTCATATACACCATGGCATCTTAGGACTAGAACACCCAGTGACACCTCCAGCCAGGTGGCTACAGATCTAAATTACAAACTGTAATAAAACACTGAATATATGGGGGGGGGCATCTTTTCAAACTACCACAGTGTTCCTGAGTGTGACATTCAAAACTGTTCTTTGGTCTCCAAATGTATACACATGCAAACACACACACACAATAATCATTCAAAAATTATGAAACATTTTTATAAATAAAATTATATTTTATCAATGAATAAATATACTAATAAATTAAGCCCACAAATTATGTGGGTAATCATTATTGTGATAGGCTCTTGATTTTATTTTGTAGTCATAAGTGTTTAAAATTTCTTGTATATGTATCATGACCAGGAACATAAACAAGCATAGGGATATGTACATTCTACATTTGCTTGTGGGGATTCTGCTTGAATTCACCTGGATATGGAGTAAGGAGGAAGAAGTCTAACCTCATCCATTACACATAGCAGTTACAATAAAGAAAAGATTAGGCAGAATAAAAATTACATTGTCCAAGTACCTGAAGTATAGGAGTAATTTATCAAGAGGATTAATTTTCCCTAATGAAAAACACTTTTCTTGTAAAGCAGACTCTTAACAGTAACAAGTATGAATGGCTTAAAATGAACCATGTAGCCATTCTAGTAGAATATTTAGTAGCCTCCAGTGATCTGGTCAGTATAATTTTCAAATAATTTACCATATAATACCGAGGTTCCTACTAAAATAATTCATATTGAGAAAATGCTACTGCTTTCCAAATCTAGTATCAATTAAGTTATTTAAAGCTGAATCAGAGTTAATTTTATTCATCCACTTATTTACTAGATGCTATTTAATTTCTCTTGTGTTTGGTAAGCTCTTATTGTTTGCAATAAATTGTGTTATAAGTGCTACTGGCAGAGAGATTTTTATGAAGAATGGAATAAACAAAAGATTTAAAGGAAAGTGGGCTACATTTCAATGTCTAAAGAAAATGACCTTGTTTGAGGGCACACAGTGTGCTCTGTGCTTGCTAGATAAGCATGTGGACCAGAGTTTGAATCTGCAGAATTCACGTAGATTGAGAGGGTATGAAAGCCTACCTTACCCCAGTGGAAGACAGAGACAAGGGTTCACTGGGAAATCTGACTAGCTAGACAAGCTGTGAGCCCTAGATTCAAATAAGAGATCCTGCCTCAGTAAGAGAGGAAAGCAACTGAGACACACTCTTGCTACTAAACATGGCCTCTACAGTCACATGCAGGTGTCAATGAGCCTACAGACACATGAACCCTCCAACATGTATGCAAACATCTAAACACATGAGAACACATATGATACACATGCAAAAAGATTAAAATATGTGCTTCCTTTATAACCTTTTCCTATGATAAGGTGTGAAATTTGTCATCTTTAAGTGACAGTTTGAATAAGTTTTCTAATGTTCTATTTTTAATTAAAACTAAAAGTATTATCACCTATAGTAAATTTTTATACATACCTGAATTTTGATATATACACCTCTAATAACTTATTTTAGTAACTTATTGTGAATGTCATTTGGGTAAAAAAATATAAATAATTTGTGAATCATTCATATAACATATTATTTCAAATGAGAAAACACAATAAAAGTTTTCATTTATATAAATGAAATATTTATATTTGTTACTTTTTCCACAGCTGTAACAAAATGCTTGATCAAAAATATTTAAGGAAGGAAAGGTTTATTTAGTTTACAATTTAATAAGAAATATATTCCATGTTGTGAAGGCAGGGCAACAGGAGCAGAATGAGGAAGCAGAAATAGATGAGTGTTGGAGCTCAGCTTACTTTCTCCTTTTTTATGTAGTTACAGCAGTGGGATGGTATCACCATAGAATTGTCGCTCTTTCCTTCTCAATTAAACTATTTTGGAAACACTTTCACAGACACACCCAGAAGTATTTCTGCTATGTGCTACTAAATCTTGCCAAGTTAACAACCCAGTCTCCCTTTAAGATAATAAACAAATTTCATTGTGTCATTTTTCTTTACTGCTGTGTAGATATACCACATCTTGGTTATCCATTTGTCTAATGATGGTCATCTGTGTTCATTCCAGCTCTTAACTATTATGAATTGAGCAGCTATAAACATGGGTGAGCAAATCTCTCTGAACTAAGGCTTGGAGATCTTAGGGTAAATGCCTAGTAAGGGAATAACTGGATCTGTTGGTAACTCTACAGTCTTCCTTTTTAGAAGTCTCCATATTGCTTTCCATAGTGGTTGTACCATCTTACATTCCCACCAACAGTGAATGAGGGTTCCTATTTCTCCACAACCTCAGCAGCATTTGTTTTCATTAGATTTTTTAATGTTAGCTATCCTTATTGGGGAAAGATGGAATCTCATAGTTGTTTTAATTTGCATTTCCCTGATGATTTGGGATGTTGAACATTTTCTTAAGTATGTGTTTTCCATTTGCATTTCTTCCTCTGACAACTCCCTGTACAGTTTACTGCCCCATTTGGTGAGTGGGTTGTTTGACTTTTTATCATTTAGGTTTTTGAGTTCTTTGTAGATCCTAGAAATTAGGCCTCAGTCAGTTGTACAGCTAGCAAAAATTTTCTCAAATTCTGTGGGTAATCTGTTGGCTCGGCTTATTGTATATTTGTCTGTGAAAAAGCTTTTCAACTTCATGAGATCTCAATGGTTTTGTGATTTTTTTTTAATTTCCTGAGCTACTGGGGTTTTGTTCAGAAGTCTTTTCCCACTTTTATATCATGGAAAGTTCCCCCCAATTTTTCTTCCAGTGCTAGCAGTGTTTCTGGTCTTATTTACACTATTCAGTTCTACATAGCAGTAAGGAAAACTGACACAAGGAAATTTGAAGAAAAATGGTCAAACTTGGAACATATCATTCTCAGCAAACTCACCCAATCACAGAAAGATAATCATGGCATGGTCACACTCATCTGGGGCTCCTAACCTGAATCTGCCTGAGATGTTGACATACCTAATAAGCATCTTGAGGACCAGACAATAGGCAGGGTGGGATGGGAGGGAAGGATATGAGTGGCAGGGAACACAAAGCGGGACCCAAATGGAAATGGTATCATCAAATCCTATATCCTGAAAGACTGACTAAAAGGTTGAACCTTCATCAGGTCCTTAGAGAGAACACCTGAATCACAGGGCTCTGGAGAAGGTATGATGAAGACTAACCATAATCTCCTCCTTTTTTCTCTCTCTCTGCTCTCTTTCTCTTTTATATTACCTATCTTTTTCTTCCTTCTTTTTCCTTAGTGCTGACCTGTATCTCCCATTACCAGCATACAGTTAACTTCCCCAATGAGCTGTTGATCAGAGAGACATACAAGGTTTCCCCAAAGAAGACAGATTTCTGTCAGAGTACTTTATGACCCACCAAAGGGTAATGCTAAGATCCTATTGCCAAAGAAAACATACCTATTGGGATGGAACATGGAGTGACCTGGCTGGAATCTGGAAGAGACAGTCCCCAGACAGTTAGCTTGTCTAGTGCCAGAAGGTGCTACATGAATGACTGCAGAAAATTGATTAACATCTGTCCAAGCAACTCATTGTCTAAGCTACTCAGCAGAAAACAACTCGACATGATTATCACAGAAGTGCAATAGTGACACACAGCCATGGTGGGTAACCAACTTCTCTTGATTTGGCTAACAGATCTGCTCAGTGAAAAGGAAACCATAGCTGGAACTGGGAAACAAGTCAGAAACATATCAAAAAATGAGCCCACTCTCCAATATCAAGCTCCCAACAATTGTTGGCTACAATAGGGACTACACCTATAAAATTCTCTGTAAAATAATAATGGTTATCCCATTTATAGGGTGTTGACTTCTCTCTTGGAGAATTTGCTTCTCTTTTTCAGATGGACATAAAACCTGAGGTGAGGATCAGCCTATTGCACCTCACCAGGGTCCCAGCTGAAACCATAGAGTAACTGGGGAAATGAACAAGAGTGCAGTTTTCTTGGTGAACCTGATACCAATGCAAGGTTGAAGGAGATAGATACAGAGAACCTTCAACTCCTACTGTACCAGATATCCAGAGACATAGAGGCTTCCAAGACCTCATCACTGAAGTAGACCTAAAATGAACCCAACATGGCTCAGGGAAATTTGGGGGAGAGGGAGCAGAAAGATTGTTAGAGCCACAAGTTGGGTCATTATGCACCAAGACATTGCCTCTTCTTCATAACTGATGGCTACCTACACAATGCATGACCCACATGCCCCAATGAGGAGTGTCCCTTTGGAGGAGGGAGGACAGGAAGGAGGCTATCGAAGGCACCAATATGAATGTATTCACATTATATGCATAACTAATAAAAAATGAATAAATTTAGGAAAAAATAGGTAATAAACAAAATAAATACATTTAGATGACCAATTATATTTCCCCAAACAGCAGAGGGAAACATCAAAATAAAGAGAATGAGGGAGAGATGGCTCAGTGGTTCAAAGGTCTTGATGTGCAAGCATGAGTTCAGATCTCTAAAACTCATGTAAAGCCACTTGCTCTTCTGTAACCACTGAGTGCATTTTGCCACAATGCAAGGCACAGGCAGAATAATCCAGAAAGCTTATAGGCCAGATGATCTAGTATGCACCCCAAACAACAAAGGGGACCCTGTCTCAAACAAGGTGGAATGTGAGGAACAATATGCAGAGGTGGTTCACTGACCTTCACACATGTACCATTGCAGAACTGATCACACACACACACACACACACACACACACACACACACACACAGAGAGAGAGAGAGAGAGAGAGAAGTGGAAAGGGTGCATACAACCATATGGGGAAGAAAAGTGTGTGACAAGAAAATAGTGAGAGTCATCAGACTTAGTTTCAGCAAGGACGTGCTGTGTCTTCACTGCTTTGCCAAGAGTCACAGGTCCATCAAACTTGATAAAAGAAGTTTGGATTTCTCGATAGTGTGTGAATGGGACCAGTTAATCTCATGACAGAAGCTAAATTGTAAGTGAACAAGAGAGTATTTTCTTTCAAGGTTTCGTACATATCAAGCAATCATGAATTCCACTGAGACCCACATTGGTGTTTTTCCAGACTACAACTGGTGAGTTCAGCCAGAGTCAAGCAGCAAGTGTTCTACTGTGATGGGTCATTGGAAATATGAAAGATCAGCTAACTCCAGTCATAAGTGCAGGTTTATAAAAGAAACAAAATAGTGTTATCAAACATTAACACACAATAATTTATTTTGTAATTTTGAAGGTAAAATTTTCTTGTAAATGAAAATCTCAAGTATTAAATCTACATGTGAGCAACCACTGAACATCTCTTGAGGGTCAATGTCCTCAAAAAAAAAAAAAAAAAAAAAAAAAAAAAGATCAAGGGTAGCCTTTGCCTATCACTTCTGAGAATCAACTCACAGTAGTGAAAAATTAATGTGAATCAATAATCAGTTCATAATACTAGGTTTTGTTCAAATTTTCTAAATGTACCTGCAGGGGAGTTTCAAGTTAACCACTTCATTTCTGGAACAATTTCTTATCATTTAAAGTTAATTCATTTGCCAGTTATTGATTATGGAGGTGACTGAATAGACAATAGAAGGATTTACTCCTCTTGATTTCTTCACACAGAGAGCTGCATTTGTGAAAACAAATCTTACCAAATCAAAAAAGCCCTGCATTGACAAGCTGTGAGCAATGACAATAATCCCACTAATGCAGTTGCCAAGCACACTAATTATCTTAATGATGGTTCTGTTCTCTGATAATCATGTCCCCCAAGGACCACATACAGTCAATCCACACAGCTGTGGGGCCCTCTCTAGGCTCATTTCACTGTTTCCTTTCTAGCTAAAAACTACATTATATCACTGTATTAGCATAAAAGAGTCATCATACTGAACATGAACTGAACATACAGACAGTTAAAATGCTGAAGGGTAATGGAGAAAAATCCTATATGAGGTGATAAATCCTGTCGTTCATTTCTGAAATGCTCAAAAAAAAAACCTATAATTTGGAATAAAAATCTGTTCCCATCTCAAGCAAGGGCATGGGTTTTAAATAAGTGAGAGTTTTTAAATGACCTATTTATTTAAATCAATGTTTGATTTAAAAAATGGGGGAAAATAACTAAGTAATATTTTTATATTTTTGCTGACTTGATTTTTTCTATCGTGCTTCTCAATTCTGAAGTAGCAACTGGAAATATCATTGAAAACAATCAAGATAAATTTTAAAGTATAATTTGTATTGAAAATATTTGCCTTATCACCGAGAGGCAAAAACATCGTAAAACTTTCACCAGAAGAAAAGAAGTTAATGATTTTTTTCAAATAGAATAATTATGTAGTGTTTAATTTTGTGTTCTGTGTGTGTGTGTGTTTTGTGTGTGTGTAGAGTCTTGTGTAATCCAGGATGGCCTTCAACTTCTATGCAACATACAATGACCTTAGATCTTCATTTTCCTACAATACCCTTCCAGTGACTGACATTACAGGTATTTACTGTCATATTTAGTTTTTACTTAGGTGTTTGCAAAATACTTAATTTTTCCCTACATTAAATTTCTCAATTAAGTTTTGTCAGGGTCCTTGAAAAGTTTAAGATACATTTTTGTTCACATCCTAGCAACCTAAGCTGTCATAATTCCATGGGGGCAAAGACATCTTGGTTAGAGACAATATTATTTCAAACCTATCTCAATTCATCTTGTTTTCTAACTTCAGATTCAGCATTGTGGAGCCTTACACAAGGATTTTGACCAACCTCTTTATAAATTTGTGTCACATTGATGGAAAAATGAATTTAGGAAAATCCAAAGGCTGGTAAAATTCTAACACAGCCTTTGTGCCAGAGAGATTATCATCCTTTTTTTTTTTGTTTGTTTTTTGGATCTACAATTAAAATTTCTCCACTTAAATCATACCTCTTTATCACAACTATTTGCTATGCTTGCTGTGTATTTTAGAAAATGGCATCACAATAACACCCTGCTTGGAAGATAACATTGCTACAGAATATAAGGAATGCTATGGAAAATTACCTCCCAAGAGAGTTTTCTTTTATAAATTTCCAAAGCAGCAATAAGAAAAAATAATGAATCCTATTAAAACTATTTTGTTTCAGTGATACTTTCAACTTTCTTATTCTTAATAGGTGATAAAATACCACAAATGGAAACGAGAACAGAACAAATATGTATGTAAACTCAAGTCTTGCACTCTGGATGTTGAGTTAGAATCTTAGGGTCTGGAGGATGGCTCAGCCTTGCCTGCAAAGCCTGAAGACCCAGGTTCAATTTCCCCAGTACCCATGTAAAGACAGATCCACAAGGTGGTGTGTGCATTTGGAGTTCATTTGCAATGGCTCGAGTCCTGGCATGCTGTTTTAGTCAGGTTCAGATTTCTGGCCGAAATCACCTGACCAAGAGAAGCTTGTGAGGAAAAAAAAAGAAGGTTTATTTTGGCTTATAGACTTGAAGGAAAGCTCCATATTGGCAGGAGAAAACGGTGGCATGAGCAGAGCATGGACATTACCCCCTGGCCAACATAAGGTAGACAACAGCAACAGGAGCATGTGCCAAATACTGACAAATGGAAACTGGATATAATACCCATAAACCCATCCCCAACAATACACTGCCTCCAGGAGGCATTAATTCCCAAATCCCCACCTGCTGGGAACCTAGCATTCAGAACACAACACGAATGTTTATGGGGACAACCAAATCAAACGATCACCTGTGCCTATTCTCTCTCTCTCTCTCTCTCTCTCTCTGTGTGTGTGTGTGTGTGTGAAATAAATAAAATTAAAATAAAATTTAAAAAAATCCAAGAGTCTTATTTATAGTAAAAGAGAAAGGACACTAGATTAATTTACTGAAAAAAAGTTCTGGTAACCGTTAAAGTACAAAGTCCATATAGAAAGAGACACAGATTACAGTGCAATTTTGAGAAAAATTCAATAAATCTCAGAAGGAATCATAGAACAGTGATTATCCCAGAAAGGAGTCCAAAGGCTATGATCTTGTCACTTACTTGGAGTAAGCTGGGGCCATTTTTGGTATATTGAGTACTTTCTTGAGAAATTTGGTTGGTCTATACATATAACTGTTGTAGTACTGTGATAGTTTGGTAGTTTGAATTTATGTCTCCCAATAGACTCAAATGTTTTATTAAAGCTTATTACTTGGATTTCTAGCCACCTGGAAGGAAAATGTGTCACTGTGGGTGGATCCTGGGGTCCAACCCTAAAGTGTTACTAGGGGTAGATCTGTTTCCCCCCTAAAGTTATGCAGAGTGCTTGAGCCCTGCCTGGGGTTCCCAGAGTGTGTTTGGTAATAGTGCTGCTGGTGTGTATTTTTTCTTTTCTTTTTTTCTCTGTGTGGATTTGGTAAAGGGGTTGGGGAGGCAGCAGCTTCTCCCACCATAATGAAACTTCTCCTGTATCTGTAAGCCTGAAATAAATGCAGTTCCTCCCATAAACTGTGTCTGGTATAGAGGTTCATTCCAGTAGCATGGAACTGATGACAAGTAGGTACAAAGATATTTCCATTATTGAAAGACACAATGAAAGATAGTTCTTCTCTATTCTGTGAATTTCCATGTGCCTGGGCATATTCCTTGTGTGGTACTTTGAATAGATGTCTCCCAATATATTCAGTGTTTCATTAGCTTGTACTTTGCATCTGCAGCCTCCTGGTGAAAGGCAATGTCACTGGGCAGATCTTAAGGTGTGATAGTGGGTCTGAAATTACAATCTAAAGACATGCAAAGTGTGCCTAGATGAGTTCCTGAGGTGTTCTATGCTATGTGGCTTTTGGCTTTTCTCTCTGTGTTTGGTCCTGTGAAAGCAGGCCAGATTCTTCTGCCATTGTGGAACTTCCCTGGATCTGTAAGCATCAATAAATAACCTGTCCTCCATAACTGTGGCTGGTCTGAAAGTACATCTCAGTTAACCTGAATGTGTCTGCTACAGAAGTTGTTACCAGGAGTGGGGTGAGATGAAGCTAACCATGTGTATTTTGGTGTTTTGGAACCTTTGTTTTGGAGGAACGGGCATGGACTTGGTGCTTGCAAGTGAAGATGTCTTCTGGAGTGGTAAGCCAAGTTTTATGGGCTATTCTGATAAGAGTTTGAGAATATTAAGGGCAGACAGTATTGAACTTTGAGGCTTGACTTCTGAGCTTTCTAAAGGGAAGGAAAGACTGCAAAGGACTCTGTTGAAACTGAGGTACTGGCATAAAGGATGGCTGAATTCTGTTTTCCAGGCCCAGAGTTTGATCAAGGTTAAATTTGTAATGGACTGATGTGCTTAGCTAAAGATAATTGGACTGAGAGTTTTAAAATTTTAAATCAGAAAACCTCAAGCAAGTAAAAATCACAGGCATAGAGACTGGTTTTAGGTTACTGAAGCTGCTATTGTCAAACACATTAGTAATCTTAAGGAAGATGGCCCAACTGCTTTACATTAAAACAATGGAGAGGATGCCTGAGGAAACACTGTTAGAAATGCAAACTCTTTTGGAAATAATTGAATGGAGAAAAACAGCTTTTCAACTTTAGGATTTATTTCATCCCATAATTAAGAATATGGCTGTATCCTGCACACCTAGTATTAGTTTTGGAAGCATGAAAAATGTGTGGAATGGTCATGAATTGCACACGATTCCAGGAGCCACTGCTGAGATGTGGCACAAGGTAGGTCATGCTGCTCTGATAGGTTAGACAAGCCTTTGGAAAATGGACTGTGGTTTGCATGGAGACCTGAAGATGTTTTGGATATAGCAGGATTATGCAAGGGCTACCATGGAGTGTTGGCATGGGATGGAAGTTTTTCCTGGCTACTCTGCCCAGGGGCAAAATTGGAAAACCTGAAGACTGTTAGTGTCTGGTTATATTGAACCTGAACTGAAGAAGTTTGATGTTTGCTGATGGTGGTTGAGTTTGCATTGTTCTATTCTCTCCTTGCTATGCCTTATACCAGTTGAAAATGTTTACTCTTTGCCTTTACATGTTGAAAGTATATAACTTGCTTGATTTTACAGGACTCACAGCTAAGAGACAATCTTAAATATCAGATGAGACTTGGAACTTTAGAAATAACTTAAGTTGGTAAAGACTGTGGGGACCATTAAAATTTGACTGAGTACAGTTTACAATATGTGATGGTTATGAATCATGGAATATGGTAGATTGAATAGATGGTCCCCAATATATTCAGTGTTTTATTAGTTTGTAGTTTGTATCTGAAGCTACCTGGCTAGAGATGTGTCACTGGGCGATCTTAAGGGGTGGTGGTAGGTTTGAGATTTCAATCTAAAGTTATGCAAAGTGTGCCTAGGTGAGTTCCTGAGGTGTTCTATGCTGTGTGGCTTTTGGCTTATGGCTTTTCTGTCTGTGTTTGGTCCGGTGAAAGCAGGCCAGATTCTTCTGCCATTATGGAACTTCCCTGGATCTGTAAGCTTCAGTAAATATCCCTTCCTCCATAACTGTGCCTAGTCTGGAAGTACATCTCAGCGAACCTGAACCTATCTGCTACACCTTGTCTCTTTTTGACCATGAAATGAGAGGTACTGTTTAAAATGTACAAAATCCAAACTGTGGAAGAATGTGTTTTCATTGGCAATGCTTGCAAACATCTACTTTGATTACTTACAATGTTTGTTAAACTAAACATCTTCACAACACTTGTTTATGTACTAATTTAAACCTTCCCTCTCCTTTCATGCTTTAGAATTACAGGAGAAAGCTCAAATATAGGCCTTACTTTATACTTTATCAGGTAAGTATATGAAGAGTTGGCATGATAAATAAGAAATGAAGAGTTAATATGGTCTTCTCAATTTTTTCTACTATTTTAGTTCATGTATTGAAAAGGAACAGATTTACATGTATTTTTAGGTACAAAAATTTGAGGTAGAGGGCTGGAGAGATGGCTTAGCAGTTAAGGCATTTGCCTGAAAAGTCAAAGGATCCTGGTTCAATACTCCAGGGCCCACATAAGCCAGATGCACAAGAGGGCGCACATGGCTGGAGTTTGTTTGGAGGCCCTGGCATGCCCATTTTCTCTCTCTCTCTCTCTCTCTCTCTCTCTTTCTCCCTGCATATTTCTGTATCTCTCTCTCAAATAAATAAATAAATAAATAAACAAATAAATAAATAAATAAAAATAAAATATTTTTTTAAAAAATCTGAGCTAGAAACAAGCAAATAAATGTTTTTATGGGATGAATGTTTTCACTGTGCCCTTGGGCATAAGAGCACAAAGGATTATCCAAGTAAACAGAATATCCTGTGATTCAGTTTTGTCTTCTTTAAATAGGTCCAAACCCAAAAATGCAGAGTATTGCTTCAAAGTAATTATGAAGTAAAGTGAGAGAAGAAAGGAAAAATCTGTCAAGGTGTGGTGGCACACCCCTGCTGCCATGTCTTTTCTTCCATGATGGACTGTATCACCTCAAACTGTGAGCTGATGTAACCCTTCCTCTTTAAGATACTTTCCTCAAGTATTTTGTCACAAATGAGGAAAATGACTTGTAGATAGTAAGCAACAAGCATTAAAGCATACATTAATGGTCTTTGTAGTAACAAGTAGCAATAATAACTACCCCAGCCACAGTCACAATCAGTATGCTCAGAACTTTACATCTCTTGGGCTGGAGGGATGGCTTAGCAGTTAAGGCATTTGCCTGCAAAGCCAAAGGACACAGGTTCAATTCCCAAGGACCCACGTTAGCCAAATGCACTAGGGGGCACACATGTCTGGAGTTTATTTGCACTGGCTGGAGGCCCTGGAGCACCCATTCTTTCTCTCTCTCTCTCCCTGTCAAATAAATAAAAATAAAATATTTTAAAAAAGAACTTTACATCTCTAATTCATTTCTTCCCTCAAGGAGACCATTGGGATCTTTTTTTTTTTTTTTTTTTTTTTTCACAGTTATGTAAATGGAAGCAACTGAAGATAAAAAGCAAATCTGATTAAATAAGATCAGGTGTTTGGGACCTAGATCTGTAATTAACTACTATAAAATGACTCATTCAGTAATACAGTAATATTTTTAATTCAGTAATTTAATTCAGTAATATTTTGTTTTGTATATAAAAATAAAATAGATATATTTTTGTTTGAAGAAACTATTTCTGAAAGTTCAGTTCATCATTATATGAACTTCAGGAGGTTATTATACAAACATAGGAAATATCTAGGAGTGAAAATTGTCATCGAAAAAACTACAGATTATTACTTTCTGAAAAAAGTAACATATGCATGCATAATAAATATATTCTCATTGTAATTATAAAAATATAAATATAAGGACTTATATTATTTTCATAGCTAGCTTTAGCCAAAATTAGGTTGTCTCAAAGTGAATAAGTATCTGACTTGTCTCAACATGTCTTGAAAGGAATTACATTACTGATAGAGTTCCTCCTAAAATTTCAACCTAGGAGACAAAAAAGAAAATACACCAATAAAATGTGTATGCTGGATGTTAAAATTAAATATCCAAACTCAGAGTGTGTCTTTGGTATTCTGGCTTAATAAGGACCTGCTCCTCCACCATGAAATTAGTATCTTTTCATATAGCTTGATTTACTATCTCCAACAACATGTTTCTGTAGGAAGACATGGTAGCATGTAGTCTATTAAGATATAAATAATTTAAGAAGACTCATTGGATATAGTTTGAGATTAATGCAGCCATGGTCTGGAGAAGATTTCCATGAAGCAGATCTCATACACAGTTATTTAACATATGAAATAATGGCCAGCCATTTTTCTTTTAGCTACAAAGTTGCTTTAGTATTGTTATTTCTTTTCTTTTCCTTTATTTCTCTTAAGGAAGAGTCTCTTTCTCTTCCTTAGGATGACAAAGAACAAATTTTGTAGAACAAGCTGGCTTTGAAGTCATGGTGGGTGATCCACCTAGCTCAGCCTCCCAAGTGCTGGGATAAAGCCATGGGGCACTATACCCAGCTGGATTAGTATCTCACCTGCACCCCTTTCCCAACTTTACTCAAGAATGTCTGATATGAAAGCACATATAACCCACAAAAATCAATACATCTAAATTTGTAAAATATTAGCATTGGCTCAGTTATGTAGAACATAATGCAGCATTTCTAGTTGAACTGAAAACAGAATTAAATATTGGGAAATATCACCTTCCTGTTTCTCTCCCTTGTGGCAGAATCTCACTTCATCTCAGGTGAACCAGCAATTCTGTTAGTATATTTAAGTATATTCAGAGTGAAATCCATTTTAATTTCCTACTCCATTGCATATTACATATTTATTGAAGCTTACTTCAGATATTCCAGCCCTCTGCCGCTGCTTTGCTCTGTTGAAACTAAGCCTGGGTCTTCCTCTTTACAAAACAACTCCAAGAATACATTTTTCTGAGGAAAGGTTACTGCAAATCCAATGTTATAACATCACCAGAACATTGAAACATAACTAAAACTAAATAATAGATGACATTTTTCCTCTAAAAGTCCCTTAGTTATTTCACCTGCTGACAATATCTCTGTAGTATTTTTCTTTTTTCAAAATTCTCTCCTG
Source organism: Orientallactaga sibirica (assembly GCA_036365145.1). NCBI lineage: Eukaryota > Metazoa > Chordata > Mammalia > Rodentia > Dipodidae > Orientallactaga > Orientallactaga sibirica. The sequence continues at coordinate 5,030,462 of JAEOAD010000043.1, read as the reverse complement.
TCTCAGGTGTGCCCCATCCAGAGTGGAAACCACTCACCCACTTTGAATATGCATTCTTTTTTTTCTTTCAATGCATTCTTTTTTTTTTTTTTTTTTTTTTTTTTTTTTTGGTTTTTTGAGAGGTAGGGTCTCACTCTGGTCCAGGCTGACCTGGAATTAACTATGTAGTCTCAGGGTGGCCTCGAACTCTCGGTGATCCTCCTACCTCTGCCTCCAGAGTGCTGGGATTAAAAAGGAGTGCACCACCATGCCCAGCTTTGAATATGCATTCTTGACTCCATTCACATCATCCCAAACTGGAAGCTGGAATTCTCTCTAAATGCCCCAGACTTTACTAAGGAAGTTTAATTTTTAAAAATGCTCTCATCTTTGCATGACATTTATGTTTTCCTTTAGTAGTACAAAAATGGCAGAAATGGTAATTAAATGTCTTTCTTTTAGAAAACAGCCAGTCTGTAGAGTGTGATGCCCTTACCCCATCATTCTCTGTAAGTATAAGGAAACTTGTTAGAGATTTATTTTACCTCATCTGAACCTACCTTTTATTCCCTCTTTGAAAACAGAAGGCCACATAGGAAAGTTGTGTTTATTTATTAATAGTGGGATTTCCTAGCCTTTTACTTGAATTTTATGTTTGCACAGGACCTTAGAGAGTACATCTGCACTAATGCCATTTTCTTTGTCAAACTGGCTTTGCCAGGACTTGTAGTGGATGTGAAATATCAAAGCTATAGATCATTGCTGCCCTATATGCTGACTTACACTATACGAATATCTACAACGTTATTGAGTATTTTAATGACAGTTTTATATAGTAGCTATGTAAAATGTGACATCTGCCTAGGCTTTTAAGCTAAAACTAAGACTAAATCACAACCCAACTTTATTTCTGTTTTTATAATAAATAATTAAAATTCTGTGTTACTTTTTAGGTGAAAGCACTGACTACATGTTTAGGATGGGTGAAAAACTATTGCAAAGGAGCAAGTGTGGATGTGCAGTATAAAATACCAATTGAGGGCTGGAGAGATGGCTTAGGGGTTAAGGCTCCTGCCTCCTAAGCCTAAGAAGGCTGGTTCCAATCTCCAGTGGTTCCAATCTCCAGGTCCCACGTTTAGCCAGATGCAAAGTGACGCAAGGGCGCGATGGTGCACTTGACCACAAGGGGGCACATGCATCTGGATTTTGTTCTCAGCAGCTGAGACACTGCTGGCACGCCCATCTCTGTCTTCCTCTGCCTCTCTCTCTCTCTTTCTCTCTGTCTCTCTCTGTGTCTCTCTCCAAAAAAATAAATAAATAAATAAATAAATAAATAAATAAATAAATAAATAAATAAATAAAAATAAAAATAAAAAAATACCAATTGATACGGACAAAACTATAAATAAGCCTTCTTCAGAAATTACAAGTTGATTGGCAAGGTGCATTGCACTCAAACTAGTCACAAATGCAAAATATTAGCAAGATAATTAGAAATACTCTTTGGCATATTCACTGACCATTAAATAGTAAATTCATCTTAATAAATGTATAATTATGAACCTGTACTGATAGATTTGTTTATGAGGGCCCTACCCTTTCATCTTCACACCCATTCAGCCATGTCATTTACATTTCATTTGAAGTGGTACCTTGTAGATGATGTCATTCTATTTGTTAACTAGGTACCCATTGTTGGGAGAAAAATTGTGTGGTAATCTGAAGCATATTTACTAAAATTGCCTTAAAATATCAACAGGCTAAAGCTAAGAACCATACAATATTTTGCCTAAATTAGATGCAAATGATACAAAAATGTGCACAAACAATAAAAATTCAGAGGCTTTTAAAATACTTTTAAGTAGTCATTATGGTAGCTTAAGTAATCAGAGTATGGTAGTAGTTTCTCTTGCTTTGAAAAAATGAGTTTAGAATATTTTCTAAAATGTAAAGTATCATTTCTATCTTTCTAACTCTATTATGTTTTATAAAACTGAAAAGTATTAGTTGACCAATTCACTATGTCATATATATACAATGTTTATCATAAGTTAATATTTTATTTGGTTTCTGAGTCTTCACCACAATACATAAATTTGTTGGTTTGGTGTATTGGGAAAAGTTTGAAACTTTACTCATAGTCAATGTTTTGACACTGATGTTAGACAACCTTACTTTGGCATTTTTCTTGGAATGTTCAGATATATATGGTACAAATCCAAACTACTAAGATAATTTAAAATATTCACTTAGTTAGGTATGTAATTTTTAAAAATCCGAATCAGTAAAATGAGAATTATTTAGATAAAAATGTGGAATTGATGTTATCATACTATTTTTGGTACTTTGAAATATGTATGCACATTTAACTCCTTACTTTCTATGTTTGAAGGAAGTGCCACAATTGAGGATATTGATAGTGTGACAAATTGAATATTGGTATAAAATTGATTAAACATCCAAGTATAAATTCTGTAATTACTAAATAATATTTTGTAAAGATGTGAGGTTATAAAGACATATTTTATATAAATATACAATCATGGACAAGAGATTTTTAGATAAATAAGATTATTCAACAGATGATTAATTTTAATGTATCCATTAAGTACATGTATTTTTCATGTGAAAAATGTTAATGAATATCCATGGATGTATGATGACATCATGACTATACATAACAAAATGCACAGCACTCCCTGATAAATATAGCATTCTGTGGAAGGTATTTTATTTCTGAAATGTTTTAAATCAGACTATTATTGTTCAGCTATTAAAAATCAGCTGATTCCAGCTATCCCCTTTTAGTAGCAATGGATTTAGAGCAAAATAGTAAGTGTTGTGTTAGGTAGGAAAACAAAGAGAATTGAAAAGATTACACATTTGCACAAAAGAATGTAAGATTGTAAACATGCCAATGAAATAGATGTAGTTTAAAAAATTTCTGGAAAAAAATGCATTGATTTTGTTCATGGGGAAAAGTTTATTTGACTATAGAGACATTTTATACCCACTAGAAAAATTTTATTAGAATTATCTAAATCATTGTAAATTGTAGGATGGTTAAAAAATCCTAAATATAAACATTTTATGACTATCTACAATTTTTTTTTATAAATGGGAGAAATCTTAGCTATTTTTCAAAGAACATGTACATTCAGATAAGTATAACTAAACAGAAAACTTCAAGTAGGGCAAATCTATTCAAGAACTTTATTCCCTCCTCCTCTCTCTTCATAGCAACCCAACTGTGTTAAATCATGCAAAGAGAAAACGAACAAATAATTCACTCCTAGCCTGGAAATCAATGTTCCAGAATACCTGAGAGATACAGGCCACTCATCAGCAAACTCAACCAGGCATTAAGAAATTAATGCAGAATAACCAAGAGGATAGGAGCCTGCTGTGGTTGTTTGGTTTGACGCTTCATGGGGCTTGGCTCACACAGAGCATGTACCCTGCAGAAATAAGGGGAGGGAGAAGCTTTTTCTCTCAGCCTGCCTTGTGTCTTTGAAGCAGGAATTGGTTGTTGAAATGAGTTGCTCACAATACTCTTAGAATTAATATCTCAAAATGTAGGCAAAAAAGAACCTGCTGTTATTTTTGCTTAAAAACTGGTGGCTTAGATAGTGTTGTTGACATTTAAAGCACTCTTGGAAAAAGAGAAGATTTTGGAAGTGGAACAGAAAATTATAATTTCCTGAGGCCATTCATTGCAGGGTGGGTGCGAGAGGGCTCAAACATGAAACTTAAAAAAGGGTTAAAGCAGGCAGTGTATCTGCATATGCTCAGAAGATTTCTTTAATTCTCTGTCCAAATCATCTCTTTTGTTTTGATTGAGCTCAAAGTCCCAGATGGGAGAAAGAGTGTAGCATCAACTCAAAAGGAACCTCAGCTCTATTTATTTTTCAATCACTGCACAGATGTGTTTTCATTTCTTCTGAGAATGGGCATCCCCACACAGAATGCAGAAACATTTTTAATAGAATGTTTCACAATATAAGCACCTAGAAAGAAATCCAAAGCCACTAATATTTGCCAACAATGTGTTCTTGCCTATTTTAGCAAGTCAATCTAGTGCAGGTCACAGTTTGAGTCATATTAATCTGCAGAAACTTTTCTCAAATACACTTCCTTAAGAATAATAATAACTAGAGCTGGAGAGATGTCGTAGAGCTTAAGGCATTTGCCTGCAAAGCCAAAGGACCCAGGTTTGATTCCCTAGGACCCACATAAGCCAGATGCACAAGGGGTACATGAATCTGGAGGTCATTTGCAGTAGCTACAGGCCCTGGCATGCTCATTGTTTCTCTCTGTCTGTCTGTCTTCTCTCTCTCTCTCTCTGCACCTTATTTTTCTTTTGTAGTAAATATTTGTTTGTTGAACATGCCTCAGTCATACTGCTCTTTGATGGGAATCCCCCAAGCACACCTTTGGTCTGGACCCCAGGATCTTCCCCCAGTGACATGTCTTCCAACTAGGCAACTGGAAATCTAAGTTACAAGATTTAATAAAACACCTAAGTCTATTGGGGGACATACATTCAAACTACCACAGGTATAGACATATAAACTGGTGGTCTTGCCCAGCAAAGTGGTAATCACTGAAGAGCACAACCAAAAACTTCAAACAAGACTGGGAAGAGAGGAAATTTAAAATTCCGTGTTCTAACAGATCACTCCAAATGCTTTTTACCCTGTATTTTCCTCTTCTTTTTCTTTACTTTAATTTCTTTATTGACATATCGTGATATAGGGTCTCAGGCTGGAGAAATGCTTAGCAGTTAAGGCAGTTGCTAGCACAGTAAAAGAACCCAGGTTTGATTCCCCAGTACCCACATAAAGCCAGATGCACAAGGTGGCACATGCATCTGTAGTTCATTAAAAAAGAAGTTTTAGGTTCTTGGGCCTGGAGAGATGGCTTAGAGGTTAAACGCTTGCCTGTGAAGCCTGAGGACCCTGGTCAGAGGCTTGATTCTCTAGTAACTACGTAAGCCAGATGCACAAGGTGATGCTGCATCTGGAGTTCGTTTGCAGTGGCTGGAGGCCCTGGTGTGCTCATTCTCTCTCTTTCTCTATGCCTCTTTCTATCTCTGTCTGTCACTCTCAAATAAAGAAATATAAATATGTAAATGTATACAAACCACCCATTAATTATGGATGGTGAATACCAAAATAAATATAACTTACCATTACAATTAGGTCCCCAGGAAAGTAAATAATCAGAGGTACTGCCTATCTTGAGTCCCCAAGGGCTGCCTCAACCAGAATTATGGAAAGTAATAGTTACCCTAAAAGAAAATCATTTTAAGTTTCGTACATGTCTGCCCTTCCTTTATCTTTCCGTAGTTGGGACTGGGTGGCTCAATCACCAAAGTGGAATTTACTATCTTAGTTGTACCCAGTGTATTATTACCAATTGACCAATTGTATCAATTCTGAGGGAGACACCACTGCAGACTACTCCTCCAATGTAGTCTTTATTGTCATGCGGCCTCCTTACTTAATTATGCCAGTCAAAATGACTAAGCCCTGGTACTCCAGCTTTGGAGCTCAAGTGTTCCAGCAGCTCAACAGATTGATGACACAGAAAAGAAGATTCATAGAATGGCTAATTGTGGTGATCATTGCTACAATCACCATCATCGCCTCTTCCACCACAGCAGCAGTATCCCTGGCACAATCGATGAAGATAGCTGATCATGTTAATCAACTGACTAAAAATGTATCGCAAGCCCTTTGGTCAAAGATAGATATTCATAAAAAGGTGTTGGTCCAGTTAGATGCTCTAGAGGCTACTGTTAGGAATTTAGGAAGATGGGTTGCCGCCAATCTGGAGGCTCAAATGCAATGGGTCTGTCATGCTAATTATCAATTCATATGTGTTACTTCCTTATCCTACAGTGGGACTGCTCCTGAGTGGTGGAAAGTTGAAAATCATATTCAGGGTATTTGGAATCATAATAATCTCAGCATAGATTTACAAAGTTTACAAAAGGAAGTATCTGTTATTCCACATAGTCACTTGTCTTTTGGTGATCCTGCTAAGGTAGCAAAAGGATTTTTTGATGCCTTACAGAGCATATTATAAAAATTATCTCCCAAACAGTTTCTTTTTTCTCAGATTTTCATTTGGCTACTACTGGTGTCAGGCACCCTGCTACTACTCTTATACATAATCCCCTGTATGTGTAAATTAGGGCTCAAAACATATAGACAAATCTTGACCAATCAGGTCACATTAAGCCACCAAAAACACTTACCCAAGATGACACTGCCCCATTAAAAACACACACATGCACACACACACACACACACACACACACACACAAAGGGGAAGTTGTTGGGCATTGCTAAAAAAAGGGCTGGGACTGTGAGAATTCTGGCCTGAACTGTTGGACATGGCCTGGGACCTTGGGCTGTGGGGTTGCAGCGGCCCTATCGTCAGGAGCCCAGGTGATGGTGACTAGCCTTCCCTAAGTTGTAGGTTTAGTGTGCCCTGGCATCATGCAGAGTGGGCAGAACTGGTGAGGCCCTCCCCTTGGGCCCCAAAAGGCTCTGACCATTCCATAAGTGAGACTTTGCCCCCACAGTTCCTGACCTTGTGGCCAGCTGCCCAAGAGACTCTTATGTGGCTGAAGTCACATAGCCTTTTCACCATCTCTCTTATCCCCACAGCTTTGAAGTCAAAGCTTTTCACCATTTCCCTTATCTCTCTTGCAACTCCTCACCCCACAGCTCTGAAGGCACAATAGCTATCTCTCAGCTCCTCCCCACACCTTTGAAGTTACTAGTTCTTCCACCAGTTAGATAATGAAAGATCCTCAATCCGGGGACTCCCCGGGCTCTGTCTCGGGAAAGGCGGCACCCCAAATCACTCACGAGAAATGGTCTTGATGCAAACAGCAAGAGGACTTTTATTCCAAGATCACTGGGGCCCACAGTCGTACACCACACAAGGGTAGAGGACTGAAGGCCCCGAGTGCGGAATCATGACAGCTTTTATAGGATTATAACAAAGCCCATGCATTGTGAACCAATCATTTCACATCATCAGAAGCCCGCGCAATGCTAACCAATTCTTCCGTGACAGTCTATAGTTCTTGGGCCAATCATTTTAAATTGTTCTAGCCGGCGCACTGTGGACCAATTAATTTGTAACACACCATGATCTTCTTCCTATAGTCTCAGAGGTCTGCATTTGCGCGGGCTCCTGGGTGGGGGTGACAAACTGTAGTTAAGTTAGGTCACTAGGGCTTAAGTTCAACCAGGGGTTTCTGTGTGTAATCTTTCCTTTTATGGTGCAAGCAGTTTACAGAAGCCAGATAAGCAGTTAGTTAGCTCATTTCCCATTATCTCACTAGGCCAGAGTCACATACTCAGAAGTCTGTTCTTTTTACTTAGGTTCATGCAGGAAGCAGGCTCTGAACCAGCAAGAAGGGTGACCTTTTACCTATTTGCTGGCAGAGAGCCGGGTCTAGAATTTGAAGCATTTATGGCTTTTTCCATCCTTTCAATAGCAACCCATAAACTATGCATCAGATCACCATATAGTCTGTATGTGCCATCTCAACCTTCCCCAAGTGATTATAAACCCACTCCCCTTTTGAATAAATTAGTGCCGTCCATCAAATGGTCTCCTAGGTGTTAATTGCCTGTTGTCTTCATCATCACACTCACCTGCTGTTCCAAGGACCCTGCTGCTTTCCCCCAACTCCTCCCTCCCTCACCTGGGATGTCAGTGGCCAATGACCCCGGGAAATGTTAAAGACCCACACCCCATGTGTTCACCTGCTTGCAGTTGATGAAGCACAGAAAAGAATGTCCAACTACATCTTCCTTCCACTCATTCTTGTTTGAGCCCAAATCTCATTGATCTTAGAGCTTGATTTCTCAGGAGCCTGGGCTCTACTTCACAATGGATTACAGGCACACATGGCCCAACCAAATTGTTTAAAGTGGAATCTGAAAATTTGAACTCTTGCAGTCTCAGTCCCCCTTAATTCTTCAGACTTACAAAGAGACTCACATAAATGCAGAGGCATATCTCAAGTCTTGTTAGTGAAGTCTTGCATGCTCTTGAACAAAGTAAGTTAAAGCTCATTTTTGTTTTTCTTTCTTTCTTTCTTTCTTTTTCTTTTCTTTTATTTCTTTCTTTCTTTTTTTTTTTTTTTTTTTGAAGTAGGGTCTCAATCTGGTACAGGCTGACCTGATCTGGAATTAACTATGTAGTCTCAGGGTGGCCTCAAACTCATGGAGATCCTCCTACCTCTGCCTCCCAAGTGCTGGGATCATTTTTCTTTTTTAAATTTATTTTTATTAGATATAGACATATTTAGTATATGCACAACACATACTAATACCATCCTTTCCCTCATCCTTGCCCCTTTTCTGAAGAAGCCCTCCTCATTGGGAATGCAGGTCAACCCCATGGGGATTGTGGGCCATGCATTATGGGGGAAGCAGGCAGTTGTGGTGAAGAGGCAATTTCTCTGTGCAAAATGTCACAACTTGTGGCTATAACAATCTTTCAGGCTCCTCTTCTGAAAAAATCCCTGAGCCATGTTGGATATATTTTAAGTCTACTTCAGTGATGGGCCATTAGGAGCCTCTGGAACTCTGGTTTGGTAAGTATTGAGTGTACTCAGTTCTATCTCCTTTACTCTTGTACTGATAGCAGATTCACAAAGAAAGCAGCACTCTTGCGCAATTCACCAATTCTGCTATGGTTTCAGCTGGGGCTGGGAGGAGTGTACTGGGTCGTCTATCTCCTCAGGTCTAAGAAAAGAGTAGCAGATTCTCCAACAGAGTTAAGTCAACACCAGTTAAATGGGATAACCATTATTAACTTAGAGAAAATATAAAAGGTGTAGACCCTCTTACAGTCCAAGATTAGTGGGGGCTTGACAATAGAAAGCAGAATTGTTATCTGGATGTGATTATTACTGGTTTCCCAATTCCAGATATGGTTTCCTTTCCACTGAGCAGATCTATTATCCAATGTAAGAATAGTTGGTTCCCCACCATGGCTGTGTGCCACTATTGCACTTGTGTTAGCATCACATCAGGTTGTTTGCTACTGAGTCACTTAGAATTTCAGTTGCTTGGACAGATGTTGGCCACTGTCCCCTGGTAGCTCATGTAGCACCTTCCAGCACTAGATGGACTAATGGTCTAGGAACTGGCTCTCCTCTGGATTCCAACCAGGGGTCTCCATGGTCCATGGAGAGTATATGGTGTCTTTAGCATTGGGTGTTACCATTAGCTTCTGGTGAGTTATCAGTGATCTGACAGAAGTCTGTCTTGTTTGTTTTGGGAGATCTAGTAGGTCTCTCTAATCAACAGCTTATTGTGAATGTTAACAAAATCTTGGTACGGTAATTACAGGCCAGCACCAAGGTTAAAAGAGAGAGAGAGGGAGAGTGAGAGAGAAAGAGAGAGAGTGAGAAAAGAGAGAGAGAGAGGGGGGAGAGAGAGAGGATAGAGAAACAAGATAAATTTAAGTTTAGGCTTACTCAAATGCTCTTCAGAGTCCTTTGATTCATATATTCCATGTAAAGTCCTCTTGAGGGTTCTCCTTTTAGTCAAACTTCCAGGATATAGGTTTCTATGGTACCAGTTCAATTTGGGTTCAGTTTTGTGTTCCTTCCCACCTTTCCCCCCTTCCCCTTCCCTCAAGCCCTTCAGTCCCTATTGTCAAAGCCTAGAGATGACATTCAGGTGTGTGAGCCACTCTGCCTGATCCACGTTAGGAACCACAGGTGAGTGAGGCCATGAGATGATTGTCTTTCTGTGATTGTGTGATTTCATTTAGAATGATTTGTTCCAAGTTAGACCATTTATTTCCCCAAATTTCATTGTTTCATTCTTATTGTTGAGTAGAATTCCATTGTGTAGATATACCACATCTTGGTCATCCACTCATCTAATGACAGAAACCTGGGTTGATCCCAATTCTTAGCTATTATGAATTGAGCAGATATAAACATGGTTGAGCAAATATCTCTGAACTGAGATGTGGAGCTTTTAGGTAAATGCCCCATAAAGGGAATAACCAGATCTTTTTGGTAGTCATATATTCATCCTTTCAGGAGTCTCCATATTGATTTCCACAGTGGTGGTACCAGCTTTCATTACCACCAACAGTGAATGAGTGTTCCTATTTCTCCACATTCTCTCTAACATTTGTTTCATTTGATTTTTAATATTTTCTATCCTTACTAGAGTAAGATGGCATCTCATAGTTGTTTTAATTTGCATTTCCTAATGGTTAGGGATGTTGAACATTTTCTTAAGTGTATGTTAGCCATTTGTAATTCTTCCTCTGAGAACTTTCTACTCAGTTCTCTGCCCCACTTTTGGAGTAGGTTGATTTTTTTTTTTTTAATTGTTTTTTTGAGTTCTTTGTAAATGCTAGATATTAGGCTTCTGTCTGTGGTTTAGCTGGTGAAGATTTTTCTCCTACTCATTGGGCAATGTATTGGCTCTGCTTATGGTATGTTTGTCTGTTTAAAAGCTTTTCAGCTTCATGAGATCTGATTGGTTAAGTGCTAGTTTAATTTCCTGAGCTACTGGTGTTTTGTTCAGGAAGTCTTTTCCCAGTCTTATGTCTTGGATAGTGCCTCCTATTTTTTCTTCCAGAAGTTAAAGATTTTCAGGTCTTATATTGATGTCTTTAATCCATTAAGACTTTATTTTTGTGTATGGAGAAATGAGTGGATCTAATTTCATTTTTCTACATACGTTCATTCAATTTTTGTGCAACACCATATGTTGAAGATACTGTATTTTCTCCACTCTACATTTTTGGCACCTTGGTCAAATGTCAAGCAGGTGTAGTTACTTGACATAAGGTCTGGGTATTCAATTCTGTTCTGTTGGCCTATGTTTCTGTGTTTATTCTAATACCATGTTGTTTTTGTCATTATAGCTTTAGATTGGGTATGGTGATACCGCCAGAGGTGTTTTATTTTGCTGAGGATATGTTTGGATATCCAAGACCTCTGCCATTCCATATGAATTTTGAGATCATGTTTTTCTATCTCTGTGAAGAATGAAATGGCACTGGAATTTTTATTGGTATTGTGTTAAATCTGTATATTGTCTTTGTTGGCCACTGTCCCCTGGTAGCTCATGTAGCACCTTCCAGCACTAGATGGACTAATGGTCTAGGAACTGGCTCTCCTCTGGATTCCAACCAGGGGTCTCCATGGTCCATGGAGAGTATATGGTGTCTTTAGCATTGGGTGTTACCATTAGCTTCTGGTGAGTTATCAGTGATCTGACAGAAGTCTGTCTTGTTTGTTTTGGGAGATCTAGTAGGTCTCTCTAATCAACAGCTTATTGTGAATGTTAACAAAATCTTGGTACGGTAATTACAGGCCAGCACCAAGGTTAAAAGAGAGAGAGAGGGAGAGTGAGAGAGAAAGAGAGAGAGTGAGAAAAGAGAGAGAGAGAGGGGGGAGAGAGAGAGGATAGAGAAACAAGATAAATTTAAGTTTAGGCTTACTCAAATGCTCTTCAGAGTCCTTTGATTCATATATTCCATGTAAAGTCCTCTTGAGGGTTCTCCTTTTAGTCAAACTTCCAGGATATAGGTTTCTATGGTACCAGTTCAATTTGGGTTCAGTTTTGTGTTCCTTCCCACCTTTCCCCTTCCCCTTCCCTCAAGCCCTTCAGTCCCTATTGTCAAAGCCTAGAGATGACATTCAGGTGTGTGAGCCACTCTGCCTGATCCACGTTAGGAACCACAGGTGAGTGAGGCCATGAGATGATTGTCTTTCTGTGATTGTGTGATTTCATTTAGAATGATTTGTTCCAAGTTAGACCATTTATTTCCCCAAATTTCATTGTTTCATTCTTATTGTTGAGTAGAATTCCATTGTGTAGATATACCACATCTTGGTCATCCACTCATCTAATGACAGAAACCTGGGTTGATCCCAATTCTTAGCTATTATGAATTGAGCAGATATAAACATGGTTGAGCAAATATCTCTGAACTGAGATGTGGAGCTTTTAGGGTAAATGCCCCATAAGGGAATAACCAGATCTTTTGGTAGTCATATATTCATCCTTTCAGGAGTCTCCATATTGATTTCCACAGTGGTGGTACCAGCTTTCATTACCACCAACAGTGAATGAGTGTTCCTATTTCTCCACATTCTCTCTAACATTTGTTTCATTTGATTTTTTAATATTTTCTATCCTTACTAGAGTAAGATGGCATCTCATAGTTGTTTTAATTTGCATTTCCCTAATGGTTAGGGATGTTGAACATTTTCTTAAGTGTATGTTAGCCATTTGTAATTCTTCCTCTGAGAACTTTCTACTCAGTTCTCTGCCCCACTTTGGAGTAGGTTGATTTTTTTTTTTTTAATTGTTTGGTTTTTTGAGTTCTTTGTAAATGCTAGATATTAGGCTTCTGTCTGTGGTTTAGCTGGTGAAGATTTTTCTCCTACTCATTGGGCAATGTATTGGCTCTGCTTATGGTATGTTTGTCTGTTTAAAAGCTTTTCAGCTTCATGAGATCTGATTGGTTAAGTGCTAGTTTAATTTCCTGAGCTACTGGTGTTTTGTTCAGGAAGTCTTTTCCCAGTCTTATGTCTTGGATAGTGCCTCCTATTTTTTTCTTCCAGAAGTTAAAGATTTTCAGGTCTTATATTGATGTCTTTAATCCATTAAGACTTTATTTTTGTGTATGGAGAAATGAGTGGATCTAATTTCATTTTTCTACATACGTTCATTCAATTTTTGTGCAACACCATATGTTGAAGATACTGTATTTTCTCCACTCTACATTTTTGGCACCTTGGTCAAATGTCAAGCAGGTGTAGTTACTTGACATAAGGTCTGGGTATTCAATTCTGTTCTGTTGGCCTATGTTTCTGTGTTTATTCTAATACCATGTTGTTTTTGTCATTATAGCTTTAGATTGGGTATGGTGATACCGCCAGAGGTGTTTTATTTTGCTGAGGATATGTTTGGATATCCAAGACCTCTGCCATTCCATATGAATTTTGAGATCATGTTTTTCTATCTCTGTGAAGAATGAAATGGCACTGGAATTTTTATTGGTATTGTGTTAAATCTGTATATTGTCTTTGTTACAGTTGCCATTTTCATATTAATTCTACCTATCCAGGAGCATTGGAGGTCTTTCCATATTCTTGAGTCCTCTTCTATTTCATTTCTGAGGATTTTTTTTTTTTTTTTTTTTTTTTTTTTTTTTTTTGGTTTTTCGAGGTAGGGTCTCACTCTGGCCCAGGCTGACCTGGAATTAATTATGTAGTCTCAGGGTGGCCTTGAACTCACTGCAATCCTCCTACCTCTGCCTCCTGAGTGCTGGGATTAAAGGCATGTGCCACCACGCCTGGCTGGATTTTTTTTTTTTTTTAATGTTTTCATTATATAGGTCTTTCACATCCATGATTAGTGTTATTCCACTGTATGTATATATATATATATATACTTGCTATTAAAAATGGGACAGCCTCACTGATTTCTTTCTCTGTATATTTTTCCTATACATATATAAAAGTGACTAATTTTGTACATTGATTTTTTTATACCACCAATTTGCAGAAGGTATTTAGCACCTTTAGATGTTTTAAGAAGGAGACTTTCAGGTCATTTATATATAGGATCATGTCATCTGGAAATAAGGCTAACTTGACTTCTTCCTTTCCAATTTGAATCTCTTTTGTTTTTTCTCCTTTCTTATTTGTTGTTCTTATTTCTTGTTGAAGAGCAGTGGTGACAGGGGGTACCCCAGTTTATTGCCGATCTCAGTGGGAACTCCTTGAGTTTTTCCCCATTAGGTGTTATTTGGGCCTTAGGAGCTTTGTATATAGCTTGTATTGTGTTGAGATATAAACCCTTCATGCCTATTCATTCTAGTATTTTGGTCATGAATTGGTGTTGTGTTTTGTCAAAGGCCTTCTCTGCATCAACCAAGATGATCATGTGGTTCTTATGGCTAAGTTTATTTGTGATGTATTATGTTGACCACTTTCCATATGTTAAACCATCCCTGCATTCCTGGGATGAAGCCTACTTGACCAAGGTGTTTAATGCTTTTGATGAGTTGTTGAATTTGGTTTGCAAGGTTTTTTTTTTCAGGATCTTTGCATCTAAGATCATTAAGGATATAAGCCTATATATTTCTTTCCTTTTTTGCATCTGCATCTCTATTTTTGATATTAGGGTGATACCAGCTTCATAAAAGAAGTCCTGGAGGATTACTTGGTCTCCAATTCTGAGAAACAGTTTGAGAAAAATTGGTTTCAGTTCTTCAATGAAGGCTTGGTAGAATTCAGCTGAGAAGCCATCCATCCTTGTCCCTTGTCTTATCTTTTGGGGGAGGGTTTTTCATTCTTCATGGAGGTGATAGTTTTTTTTTTTTTTTTTTTTATGAGATTAATCTATTCTGATTTTAGTTTTGGTATGTGATATGTGTCTTGGAATTCATCTGTTTCTTCCAGATTATTCAATTTTGTAGAGTAAATATTTTGGACATTTGCCCTAATGATTCTCCCAATTTCATTGATTCTGTTGTGATCTCTCCCTTTTCATTTCTGATTTTGTTAATTTGAGACTCTCTCTCTCTCTCTCTCTCTCTCTCTCTTTTTGCTTTATCAAATTGGCCAAGGGTTTGTCAATCTTCTTTATCTTTTCAAAGAACCAGCTCTTTGTTTCATCAATTATTTTGTTTGCTTAGTTTCCAATTCATTGATTTCTCTCTAATCTTGATTATTTCTTTCCATGTGGTGGTCTTCATGTTGGATTCTTCTTGTTTTTCCAGTGCCTTTAGGTGGACAATCAAGTTATTAATTTGGGGGTCTCTCTGTCTTTTTAATGAAGGCATTTAGGGCTATGAATTTTCCACTTAGGACTGCCTTCATTTCTCCCATGAGTTTTGGTAGGTTGTGTTTTCATTATCATTCAATTTTAGGAATTTAAAATTTCTCTTCTGACTCCTTCCAGGAGCTATTAATTGTTTAAAAGTGTGTTGTTTAGTCTTCAGGAGCTGTGGATGGCCTGATGTGTCTCTTGTTGCTAATTTTTAGCTTTAACACATTGTGGTCTGATATGATGCAGGAAATTATTTCAAATTTTCTAGTGTTATGTAGGCATATTTTATGGCTTAATATATGGTCAATTTTGGAGAAGGTTTTATGGGCTGCTAAGAAAAATGTGTATTCTGTAGAGTTGGGGTGGAAAGTTCTGTTGATATCCATTAGGTCTAGTTGATTTATACTGTTGTTGAGCTCTATTATTTCTCTGTTGATTTTCTGCTCAGACGATTTATCGATTGATGATAGTGGAATATTGAAGTTTCCAACTATGATTGTGTTGGTGTTTATTTATACTTTGTTTTCAAGTAGATTTTGTTCTATAAACTGTGGTACAACTTGGTTGGTGCATATATATTTATAATTGTGATGTGCTCATGTTGGATCATTCCCTTAATGAATAAGAAGTGGCCTTCTTTGTCCTTTTTGATTACTTTTAGTTTGATGTTTATTTTATCAGATATCAATATAGCAACACCCACTTGTTTTTTATTTCCATTTGCTTGGAATATAATTTTCCACACTTACCCCCTGAGGAGGTTTAGTGTTGAGGTTTATTTCTTGAAGACACCAGTTAGAAAAGTCCAGTTTTTTGATCCACCCTGATAACCTGTATCTTTCGATGCATGAGTTAAGACCATTATTATTTAAGGGTATTACTGTGAGGTTTGAATTAATCTCTGCCATTATGATGTGTTTTATGGGGTTTGTTGATTTCTTGTATTTTGAAGCTCTTGAGATCGGTTGTTTGTTCTTTGTTTGAGTATTCCCTTAAATAGTCTCTGTAGGTATGGCTTTGTGTTCACATAATAATAAAGTTGACTTTGTTCATGGAATGTTTTGCTTTCACCATCTATTATGAGGGATACTTTTGCTGGGTAGAATAACTTGGGTTGGAAGCCATAGTTTTTAGACTTTGAAGTGTTCTATTCTAGGCCCTCTGGCTTTCAGAGTTTCCATTTAGAAACCTGATATAATTTTGATCAAATTGCCTTTTATATTGTTGCTCTCTTTCTGCTTTTAACACTCTCTCTTTGTTTTCATTGTTAAGAGTTTTACCTATGATGTGCCTTAGAGAGTTTCTTCTTTAGTCCTGTCTGTATGTTTTTCTGTGGTCCTCTATTTTGAGAGATTCAGAAATTTTTCTTCAATAATTTTGTTTAATATGTTCTCTATGTCTGTGGCCTGGATTTCAACTCCTTCTGGTATACCCATTATCCAGATATTTGGTTGTTTTAGGGTATCCCATAGTTCCCTCATATCCTGTTCACTTGATTTTTTGAATTTATCAATGTTTTTGGCCTTCCCATCAAATTCTTCTGTCTTGTCTTCTAGGTCAGAGGTTTTGTCTTTCACATAAGTAACTCTCAGTGATGGGTTCTAGCGATTTTATTTTTGTTTTCTGTTGTATTATTTTGCATCTTTTCCATATCTTGAGGTACAATTTCAGTTGGAGTTCTAACTTTCTTGTTGCTTCCTGGAATTATTCTTACAGTTTATCAAGTCTTCATTAAGCATAATCAATTGGTTGTTGAGATATTTTATTTCTTGAATCACCTTCAATTCATTGATATATCTTTTGAGTGTTCTAATGTTTTCTTCAATCAAATTAAGCCTACTGTCAAATGTTCAACACTCTAAGAGATCATTCTATTCAATTTCATTGATATGATTATTAGTTCTTTGATGGGTTTGCTTCCAGTTTAGGCATTATTTTGATCAGGGTCTCATTGGTTGTTGTGTTTTCATTTTGGGATTGAATTTTTGATGATTTCTCTATGATTTCATTGGAGGTTTCCATTGTAGGACTAGGCACCCTTGGTGGAGATCTCTCAATTTTCTGACTTTTGTTGGCTTTTTTACATTGTGGTCTACCCATTTTAGTGAGACTCTTTATCTTATTGAGGAGGAAGCAAGTTTTTTTTTTTTTTTTTCCCCCTTTGGCCTGTGAACCCTCTGACACAGGTGAACAGGGATGCTAGTACCAAGTGGCCCATCAGTATACCAGAGGAAAAGGCCTGATTTCACAGCCCACACAGGAACCAGACCTACCCAAGGAAGGCACAATGAGACCTAATGGTATCAGGGAACTGGGAGGAGTCAGGGAACAGTGATTTGGCCTACTCACTCTGTGCCCACTTGCCCATTCTCCAGTGGAGTGACCTGGGACTAAGGACCAATTCTTTTATTTATTTATTTTTAAATATTTATTTGCTAGGACATAGAGGGAGGTATGGAGAATGTGTGTGCCATAGCCTTTAACCACTACTAACAAACTCCAGATTTATGCACCACTGTGTGCACCTGGCTTTATGTGGGTTCTGAGGAATCAAACCCCTGATCATTAGGCATTACAGGCAAACACCTTAATTGCTGAACCACCTCTCTTTGCAGAATCAATTCTGTCCTATATACTAAATATCATTGCTGTGTTTGATTTCATTCTATAGAGGAACTACAGATATTGACGTTTATACCACATGCCATAAAGATTATTTGCTATGATTTATTTTATTATATAGACTTTTATAATGAGATGGCATTAAAAAAGTTTCAAGCCATTTGCAGGTAAAATATGAAAGGGTTACAATAGCTTGTAAGTTCCCCAATGATCCAAACTATGTTACATTTGTAAATTCACTGACCATTTCCCTACTTATTCAAGCACATCATTTATATATACATCTTTGCTTTCCATGAAATGCCAGGTAATGTCAAACCTTAGAAATACTGTACTCTCTGTGTGAACTTCCAGTATTGTTAGCATTCTTTGTTTCTTATTGTTTCATTTGCTTTTCTTTATTATTTCTTCTTGCTCTTCATTATTTCTTCTCTCTGTGGGCTACACCAAACTTCCTATATAATATATATAATGTGCCCCACTTGATCTGTAAAGCCAAGAACACCCTATCTATGACACCAAGGTGACCACCTTGAGAGTTACTTCAGCTTTACCAAAATTCAGCCAAGTTTCTTCTTGAATAGGGCTCATTTTCCAGGGCATTTTACTTACAAAGTATGCAATGATATATTTTTCTTTATTGATCTTCTTGTGATATAAAGCTTCTTCCAGCTTCTTAATAATTTTAAATCCAGGGATATGCTTTTCAGACTTGGAGGTCATATCTTTAAAATGAAATGATCATGTTCAAAAAAGTACCTTTATCTCTCAGTCTTCATGGGAAGACAGGCACTTAACATCACTAATCATATTCTACCAGAAAGGGATGACCAAATTCCATCCTCAAACAGCCACCAAACTTGATCCAGAAACTTTCCCCAAAACTACCCCAGGGCTTAAACATTTTCCAATTGAAATTCTTCCTCTTGGTAGCAGCACCAATGACCAAAGAAACTTCCAGTAGGCACCTTTTATGAAAGGTCTCCCTACATGTCATATCAGCACACTGAAGTCCAGGCCTCCAGAATATTGAACACCTTTATAGTATTTGGACCTAGTTATATTTAAAAAAATACATGTAAAATTAAAATTAACAATCCTGTGCTAAATATTATAATACTATTTTTGGAGGGAGATGACTTGGTCCAAAGAGTAGCTCTATAATCAACATTTTATAAAAGTTGAGTACCTTATTCATACTTTTGGCCTCAGACTCATTATTTGCACAATTTGACTGGTAATAGTACCCTCCTTGATTTTGAAAGACTGAAGATGTTAATTTTAAATATATACATACATATTTATTATATACACTACATATTATATATTTTACATATTATACACATTGCATGGTATATATTATATGACACTATAATATAAATAATATCTTACTCAAAATAAACATTATATAAGCATAAAATGTGGTATTTTTCAGACTTTTCTGTTATAATGCTGTACAACAACATCCAGAAAAATCCATGGCAATAGTATAGAACTCTTCTAACATCCTTTATCCATTCTAAATGTTCAGAGAACCAGGGGAATTGAGATAGGGCAGGAACTGATTTTAATAAAAGAATCATGTAAGATAAACTTCTCATGACTATATCCACAAATTGTACTAGAACACACCTACCAGGAAGTAGCTAACAGAACCTCCCCTTGTCATCCATTGTTCAGTCATAGAGTATACCAAAAAAATCTCGAGAGTTATTGATCAGGACAATATCATCTAAGTAAGTATTCACTGAAATTATTACTGGAAATCACTGAAGAACCAAAGGAAGGAAGGAAGAGTGTTATTTTTAAAAACTTTTAAAATTATTTTATTTATTTTTGAAGAAAGACACAGAGAGAGATAGACAGAGAGGGAGAGGGAGACAGAGATGGGTGCAACAGCAGTCTCAGCTATTGTGAACAAAATCCAGATGTGTCCGCCCCCTTGTGGTCAAGTGTGGCATTGCGCCCTTGGCGTCACTTTGCATCTGGCTAAGCGTGGGACCTGGAGATTGGAACCGCTGGAGATTGGAACCAGCGTTCTTAGACTTAGCAGGCAGGCGCCTTAACTGCTAAGCCATCTCTCCAGCCCAAGAGTGTTATTTTGAAGGCATGAGGGGAGAAGACTTATCTTTAACTTGAATTTTGTCAGAAAATAATACAAAGGTAGAGGGAATATTTAAGATTTCTAAGATAGTAAAATATGCATTAGCAGATACAAATTAACAACTTGCAAAGGTACAATAGAAAGTACAGAGGCTCAGGTACATAGGGATGGAGTGGAGCCTGTCACAATGAGGAGTGGGAAAGGTGAAAAAATGGACAAAACTTGTGTATGGCGATGCCGATGGTCAAAGTTCAACTATGGGGGTGGAAAGGATATAGTCACAACTCAGGTGTGTCACACCTCACACTTCAGGCTTCTGGGGGGATGGCCAGACACAATTTCTGTGAGACAAGGTGGATATGACGTTGAGTTATATTGCAAAGCACATGCAACAGAGTGAAAAAGAAAGTAATGTGCATTACAAAATTACCAAGAGAGTGAATTTCAAGTTTTATCACTAGCAAAATGTTAAAAATTTGAGGTTAATGTGTGTGCTAAGTTGATTTCATTATTCTATTCAATGAATGAATTATAACTTTACTTTGTTCTCCATAAATTCATACATTTAAAATTTATCAATCCGTAATACAAAAAAGCTTTATGGTTTTAGACAAATGGAAACTTGAATGACACAAAGATCTATAAATACATAAAGAAAAAGAGAAGTTTAAAATTACATAAATTGTGTCTAGACCCATGAAAATAATGTGAAGACATTGTTGGAGATATTAAACCCATTTTTAATATTTGAAGAACTGTTGAAGATAAGACCTCAAACTTGAGAAAAGGGCACACAGAATTTAGAGGAAAAACAGAGTTTAAAATACATTGGATAATGCTAGCACATTTTAAGATTTATGATATCTTCCCAGAAAGGAGATAATTGAAATGGAAATTCTAATGGTGTCTAAGGTGGAATAAGGAATACATAATAAATTCATAGTGGAGTGTTTGAAGACCATGGATGAGACTCTAGGGTTCCATCCCAGAAAAGAAAATGAAATAATACAATGCAGTGCAACACAATAATGAAGAAAGTCAAAGATCTAAAATGTGTTATGGTAATTTAACCAAAGCTGACTTAACAATAACATACCTTTATGTTTTCATTATATAAATCATGTTTATCATTATAGAAATCAGTGTCATTTAGCTAGACTTCCATGATCATTCTTTTGGATAAAACAAGAAGAATATGTGAACTTAATGTCCTAAAAGAGAAAATGCACATCATAGAGAAATCTAAGCTTTTCATGTGAGAGACTTGAGGAGGTATCCAAGTAGGGTCAAGAGTACTGTTTTTTTTTTTTTTTTTTTTTTTCTGGAATGAATGTTAATTGTATTCAATTGCATAGCTACCTAGAATTTATTTATACAGAAATGGGCATGAAAGGCATACAATATGCAAAAGGAGTTAAAGTGCCCCAAAGCCCCTCAGTTTATCAGTAAATCAGTGGTAACAGTTGTCTTGGGTCTATGGTGGCAACACAAAGGAAGCTGAGGCAGGAGGATTGCCCAAGTCTACAGTGAGGTAATATTTCAAATATACTAGCAAAGAAAAAAAGAGAATCAATGAGAATTAAAGCAGGTAGTCAGAATAGATGTCTATGCTTGCTGTTCATTTCATTGAGTTTAAACATGACTATAGCATGATCTTTTTCTGTCTTACTTCATCATAATCAGACAGTGGTCTTGACTCTAACTGACATTATGAGTAATGTCTGTGCTCCTTTAAACACAGAGAAGCTGTCAATGACAGGCCAGCTCTTAGAAATAAATAACAAGAGGGCCTACAGCTAACAAATTCTTTCTAAAATAATAATGGTTATCCATGCATTGTGCACTGACCTTACTCTCTGTTGGAGAATTTGCTTCTCTTTTTCAGATGGATACAGAACCTGAGGAGAGAATCAGCCCATCACACCTCACCAGGGCACCAGCTGAAGCCATAGAGTTATTGGGGAAATGAGCAAGAGTGCTGCTTTATCAGTGAACCTGGTATCAGCACAAGGGTGAAGGAGATAGACACAGAGAACACTCAACTCCTACCAAATCATATATCCAGAGACACTGAGACTCCCATGACATCATCACTGAAATACACCTAACATGAACCCAACATGGATTAGGGAAATTTGCGGAAGAGGGTGTGGAAAGATTGTTAGAGCCATAAATTGGGTCATTATGCACAGAAACATTGCCTCTCCCCCATAACTGATGGCTACCCCTACAATGCAAGACCCACAATCCCCATGGGGGAAGGACAGGGATAAGGCTAACAATGGTACCATCATGGCTGTATACACATCATATGCATAACTAATTTAAAAAATAAGATAAAATAAAAAGAAACAGAAGATTAGTATCCTGGTACTTAGGAGCTGAATTATATTTTTTTTTCACATCACCCAATTTTTTTCCAGAGACATATGAAAGCAGGATACACAACATAAATGTATGGTATAAAGATTTTCATGTTTGCTAAAATTTTGCTGATTAAGGGAAGACTCAGGAAATTAAGCCTCCACGAGAATTGAGTTTAGTACCTCTTGGTCCTTTTATGACAGGGTGAGTTGGGACACAGTCTCACTGGACATAGAACATGAATTAGTATTTACATTGGGGACAGGAATAACAACCAAATTTTCTTGTTTTGTTTTCACTTTTGTTTCATGGTAGGGTCTCACTCTAGCCCTGGCTGACCTGGAATTCACTATGTAGTTTCAGTGTGGCCTCAAACTCATGGTGATCCTCCTATCTCTGCCTCCTGAGCGCTAGAATTAAAGGCATGTGCCACCATGTCTGGCTATAACAGCCAACTTTAATACAGGTAATTTTCAGAAATGGCAGTGCTGGTTTTCAGACAAGCAGATCTTAATGGATCTATTTCTCCATGTGCACTTAATCCCCTCAAATATCAAAGTGGCAGTTTTCCATGCAACTTCAATTTCTGGGTAGATTCTAGAAAAGTCACTGCTCTTGAGTTTTTTCAACATTTTCTTGTATTAAATACAAAAGTCTTATATGTCTTGGAGTTTGTAGTAGACAGCTTCAGATTCGCTGGGATGAACTTCCAGACAAGGCAAAGTTATGGAAGAAGGGATATTTATTGAAGCTTATAGACCCTGCCTTCACAGGACCAAACTCAGAGAGAAAAAGCCAAAAGCCAAAAGCCACACAGCACAGCACACCTCAGGAACTCCAGCTAAGCACACTTTGCATATCTTTAGATTGAAATCTTAAACCCATCACCATACCTTAAGATCCACCCAGTGACACTGCCTCCAGCCAGGTGGCTGCAGATGCAAACTACAAACTAATAAAACACTGAATATATTGGGGGACACCTATTCAAACTACCACAGAGTTGAAATTGAAGTTTCTTTGATTATTGAGTTGAAAACTTCAATATCACCAGCTTTTTCACATGCTCAAGGAAATCTTGAAACTATAGCTTGAAACTTGAAACTTGACTTATTAAAATCTGGTTTTGTAGTTACAGAAGGAAAATAAACAATGAGACTTTAATGTATTCAGAAACCACATAAAATTTCCCCAAGCTTAGGTACTTTTACATTTTTATTTTCATACGTTAATCATACAAAATACTGGATTTCATAAGGCATTTTCATGTATGTATATTCCCACCTCCATACCATCTCTTATTCAGTTTTGACTCCTACTGATCCCCTTCCTCTGTAACTAGTCCTGCTTCTACCAAGTGTCCAGTTCTGTAATATGATAATAATAATAATAATAATAATAATGATAATAAGCATTTTAAATATAGTACAAAGATCCATACATCTCTCATTGCATTTCCCATTCAGTATGTCATTTCATTTTAATCCCATTCTCAATGGACCTATCATTGTTTTATTAGCTTGGCTTTGATGATATTTTATTTTTCTCTTTGTTTGTTGGTTTGCTTTGGCTTCTATTTAATTTTTCCTAATATATTTGAATTTCAATAAATTTAGACATATAAGCATTAAAAATTCATTCTGTGTTTTTGGTCTGAATGTGTACTCAAGATAAATTGTTTTAGAACAAGGGTGTTCTTAACAAAAAGAACTTACATAAAATAGGATTAACCAATTTAAATTTATTAATCATAAGTCATTTATCATTTTATCACAAATTATATTATTAACTTTTGAAGGCTTAGTCATGGTATGTTTTCTTTTTAATTCCTGGATTTAATTGACATCTTCTACAAAATCTTTGAGAATACACATCTAGCATATTCAGACCAAAAAAAGTTCATACATAATGCTCATAAACAAATGCTTTTATCAACAATAAATTTTGGAAAGCCACATAAAGGCTTCTAGGGCCATACTAAAGAATATTACATATGGGAATATATAAAAATAAATATATACAAATAAATATGCATATAGTATATGTATGCAGATTTTGTTCTTCCAAATGATGGCAATGAGTATAAACATTCATTTTACTATGTGATATTTAGAACTTTAATTGATGGTCTCATAATGTTTGAACTATGTTTAATCTAATTCTTATTTATCATAATTTTAAGACAATGAGATGTTCTACATCTGACATTTTTAAAGTCAAATATAGCTAATAAAATGAACAAATGAGTGTCATCAGAAAGGCCATGTTTTGTCTCAATATATTAAAATATTACCAACACATTTAAAATGTCTAGGATAAAATTGTAACTTGAATAAATTGTCTCAATTATCATTTTGTGTAAATATTATGTAGATGGACATAACCTTTCTTTGCCATTCACAGTCATTTAAATCACTTTAATCAAAACAGACTAGACATTATTTATAGCTGAACATTATTTATATCTAAACTTGCTTATGATTACTGGTTCATTTTCACAGGTCAAGGAGTCAGATGCTAAAATGTCTGGACAAGAGTCATGCTATTAAGTGAATGGTTTACAATTAATCACTTGGATTGCCTTATTTAAGTAAATTTGGTATTATAAACTCAGATATGTGATATGTGGATAAAACCTACAGCACAAGTTACTTCATTAAAATTAGCAGTTATGGTTACAACCCCATTTGTTAATAGTTACTGTTTAATTTTTACTTTTTAAGTCACTTGAATATTATATCCTTTATTTTCTGGGGATATGTGAACATTATAGATTGAAAATATTTGAGGATCCTATCCTGGCAATATATTTCATATTTGAATTAAAACAATGAGTGCCTTTGTTGTTTGTGTGCAATTTTGTGTGTTACTCTAGCATAACATTCTTGTGAGTCTATGTATATAACAATGTGTGAGTAGTAGCAGCCAACCATTGGGTTCTGTTGACCATTCATAGTTTTACAAGGCTCCATACATGAAAATCCATAAGTGTAGCCAATGCCAAAATTGCATGGCTGGAAATGCTATAACATATAAATGGGAAAAAATAATTTAAAGATGATTCACCTTAATTCTTTCCATTTAAAACAGAGAAAACCAAGTGGTTTATCCTATGTCCTAGAGATAAGATCAAACTGAACCAAAAGTTAACTTTCAATCCTGTTAATTGTTCAGCCAGATGAAATATTTACTAAATTACCTCTTCATATCAAATAATGCTATTACATGAACATCTGCATAAACAAGTGTTCATATCCCTTTGTTAAGTTTAAGATAACACACTAGAAAGGGATATGGAGAAGGTGAAAGTGAATGTTTTTAAATAATATATGAGAATCAGAAAGAGATTAGACATAGCTAAAATA
This sequence comes from Orientallactaga sibirica, assembly GCA_036365145.1. Taxonomy (NCBI): domain Eukaryota; kingdom Metazoa; phylum Chordata; class Mammalia; order Rodentia; family Dipodidae; genus Orientallactaga; species Orientallactaga sibirica. The sequence goes on along the minus strand of JAEOAD010000043.1, from coordinate 5,005,176 downwards.
AAATGAGCAAGGTGGGAATTTACTAAACTATTGGCCAACACAAATCACTTTTGTATTTTGTAATGCATCAGAAAGCAAATCAGTAATTTTTGCATGTGTCTAAAGTGTTTCTTTCAACATAATGAGTTTATAATGGGATTTTTTTGTATTTGTTTAATTGGGAAGTATTCTTTATTATTGCACTTATATCAAAAATAGTTAAGAAAGTTATAGGTCTCCCTTGATAGTGCTGCTTTCACCTTGGGTCAGAGAAGCTTCCTTTTGCAGACAATGGTGATGACAAGGGACACTCAAAACTTATCACAGTGCTGAGAGTAAATGACGGTGAGTAAGCAGAGGTAGATGAGCCACCTTACGGAAGAGGGGACAAAAAGAATTTAAGAACCAGAGGCTAGCCAGGAATACATTGGGACAATGCCTTTTTGGTTCTGTTCCACTAATTCATAATCTCACAGCTGCTGTCATTATCTTCACAAGACACCCTTTATGTTGAGCTCATCAGCATTTCACCTTTAGTCATGAATGCGGGGACAAAAGAGTCATCTAAATGGAAGACGGTTATGTTGGAAAGAAATTCAGTGAAAGGGAGAGGAGAGAATGATAAACAAGGTATTTAGAGAGGGTTATCTTCAAATAACATTAGGTTCAAGAATGAAAAAATGAAAATCAAAAAAAAAATCTTTTTTTTTTTCTCAGTGTCCCATACCTGCAATATTTGAAGAGCCTAGGAAGGATTTCAGTAGAGCTGTGATGCAGTTAATGAGAACAATCATAGATAAGTCACTAAGATTTCTTCTACCTCAATTTCTGTAATATGTGCTTAAGTCTTTCTCAACATAGTATCTTTATGGCCTGGTGTTCAAACTGCCCTGGAAAGGGCATTTTTCCACATTAAAAGTGAGGAAAGATTAGTTAAGATCCACTCCAGGAGTTCACCAGACATTCCCTCAGGAAGAAATTACCTCAGGTAGAAAATACCTCAGGTAGAAATTTCTATGCTACTTTATAAAGGATCTCTTCCTCCTTATTTAATCTTTGGCATGAAAACTGTACTCACTATGAAAAAGTCTAAGTAGGCATGCTACTACTCAGTACATATAAAGTCAAAACGTCCAACTAAACCTTCTATACTATGAATAATTTTTACTACATATATCCATATTAGGTAATATAATGTGGACAGAATATCATGCCAGTTTTGATACCTTATTATACATAATTATGCTGTTTCTTTCTAACATTAATTCTCTCATTGATGTCTATTTTGTTTTATTTCTGTGTGTGTGTGCATGTTCTTTTGTGTGTATGTGTGTGTGTGCATGTTCGTATGTTTGTATGTGTATGTATGCACGCACGTACATGCAAGCTTCAGTGCATGTGCTTGCTAGAGCCCCTCACCATCCAAAGGAACATGGGATATCTGTTCTACTTCTTCTGTCTGGTTTATGTGGGTGGCTTAGGAATAGAACCCAGGCTGGCAGGCTCTGCAAGCAAGTGTCTTAAACCACTTAGCCATTTTTCTAACCCATTAGAATTGAGGCTTTTTCCTCTAGAGATGTCTCTATTTACGAACATATTTCTTTACAAAACTCAAAATACTATCATTTATATTGATTTTCCTCACTGGGGTCCAGAGGATCTTCCTCTGGGGATCTGCTACATATAGTGTATTTTTAAAAGATTTTACAAACAAAATCCACATGAGTGACTCAGTTCTTTCATTTTTTTTTCTCTCTTATACACATTTTCTAATGTGAAGTAACAGCATACACGCCAGAAATTTGAACGTATTCTGAGTTACATCTTCCAAAATCACCGTATGGTTTCTTCAGCATCATTGGCTGAGTACATTGGCAGTTGGAAATATTTTGGCAGCATTGAAGTATGAATTCCTACTTGTTTTTAAGTATGAGCCAAATGGGTGAACAGCTGGGAGCCCCTCACCCTAGAGAAGGCTGTGCACAAGAGATCAAGTCACTGGCACAGTTTTAGCAGAATCTGAATAACTAGTAGGCTCTTGCTCTCTGGCATAGAAAAAAATCAAAGCAAATAAACTATCCTCAAAAAACAAGGAGATAACTTCTTTTTATTAGTTATGTATATAGTGTGTGTACAGACATGATGGTATCATCGTTAGCCTTCTCCCTGTCCTCCCCCCATAGAGATTGTGGGTCTTGCATCATTTTATAAAACTTCGCAAAAGCCTTTAAATTGTATGTCTCACTATAAATGCTAAATCTACCAAAAAATTGTCAAAATAGTATTTCTGTGGTATATTTTGTCAACGGAAATATGTGGTTGCATATAACTTTATTATGATGCAATTGGTTTAGAGGATTAGGAATAAAAGTAAGAAGATTTTTTTTTTTCAGTCTTGCATAAGAGAAACCATTACAAATCTTCCACTTAGGTATTTGGATTTTGTGAATTAAATATACATGAAATGCAAAAATAGATTATTTATTGAAATCTTAAATATACGTTATGATTCTCTTTCATTTTTTCATTTCTCTGTGACTGGCATTTTTTTAAATTTGAGAGAGACACAGAGAGAGAGAGAGAGAGAGAGACAGGAAGAGGTAGAGAGAGAACGAGTGCACCAAAGCCTTTTCAGGCTCTGTGAACAAACTCCAGATATGTGCGCCCCCTTGTGTGCATGTGTGACATTTCATGCATGCATCACTTTTGTGTCTGGCTATATATGGGACCTGGAGATTTGAACAAGCATTCTTAGGCTTTGCAGGCAGGCACCTTAACCGCTAAGCCATCTCTCCAGCTCTATGGCTTCCATTAAAAAAAAATTGTATTTATTTATTTGCAAGCAGAGAGACAGACACAGAGAAAGCAGAGACAGAATGGACATGTCAGGGCCTCCAGCCATTGCAAATGAACTCTAAATGTATGTGCCACTTTGTGCATCTGGTTTTATGTGGGTATGGGGAATGGAACTTAGGTCGTTAGGCTTTTCAGGTAAGGACCTTAACTGCTGAGTCATCTCTTCAACTCTCCATTTTAAAATTTTTGTTTATTTTTACTTATTTATTTGAGAGCGACAGACAGAGGGAGAAAATGGCAGAGAGAGAGAGAGAGAGAGAGAGAGAGAGAGAATGGGTTCACCAGGGCCTCCAGCAACTACAAATGAACTCCAGATGCATACTCCACCTTGTGCATCTGGCTTATATGGGTACTGGGGAATCTAGTTTCAAACCAGGGTCCTTAAGCTTCACCGGCAAGTGATTAACTGCTAAAACATCTCTGCATCCCCATCTCGCCATTTTTAAATGTTATATTCAATTGCAAATTTTAACTATTTTACCAGTACTCCTTATTAATTGTTTTGCAACTTCATGTAAATGTTATATATTATTTAATAATGGTGTTTCCTTAATATTGTTTCCATTGGACTTTTTTTTTTTTTTTTTTATTTATTTTTTTTTTTTTGGTTTTGCAAGGTAGGGTCTCACTCTGGTCCAGGCTGACCTGGGATTAACTATGTAGTCTCAGGGTTGCCTCGAACTCTCGGCGATCCTCCTACCTCTGCCTCCTGAGTGCTGGGATTAAAGGCATGTGCCACCACGCCCGGCTCTCTTTTTGATTATATACTTCTGGGTCTACATAAATTTTACATATATGTATTATGTAGTGCAATTAAGAATGCTGAAGATAGCTGAAGGATTTTGGTATGTGGAAAGATATAAAACATTCTTGAATTAACTTTTTAATTTCTCCTTTGTGTTGCAATATTACCCACTGCACAGTTACCCCAACTCAAGTTTCTGCTCTGTCAATAAACCTACAAGACTAGTGTTGGCTGGGATAGTTTAAAAAAAAAAGTATATGTTCTGTATTTGACATCATTATAGGTTAAAAAATGTGTGAATAATAGCAAGCATTTTCTTGTGTGTGTGTGTGTGTGTTTTGTTTTTATGGACATGTGAAGGTCAAGGTTAATTTCAGGATTATTTCTCATTTTGTCACTACAAAGGCTGGACTTGCTGGCTTGTGAGTTTGGGGATTCTCCTGACCATGTTCCATTGCTGAAGGCACGTTGTTATTAAAAACTCTATTGACTCTAAATTTATATGGGTTCTAGTCAACTGGCTTGAAGAGCAAGTGTTTTAAAACAGTGAGCCATCTTTGCAGTACTAATGTCAAACAATGTGTCAAAATTGATAGGACATTTTTTTTTTTTTTTTTTTGGTTTTGCAAGGTAGGGTCTCAATCTGGTCCAGGCTGACGTGGAATTAACTATGTAGTCTCAGGGTGGCCTCGAACTCTCGGCAATCCTCCTACCTCTGCCTCCCGAGTGCTGGGATTAAAGGCGTGCGCCACCATGCCCGGCCTGATATGACATTTTGATAAAAGTCACTGGGTACCTCATAAGACCCAATGTGGAATTTCTGATATTATGCAAAAATTTCCATGATTCATAGTAGAGTGTGTTGTTGTCTGTGTTACTTATTTTGGGTCACAATCAACAAAACTTAATGGGGGAAATATATATTTTTGTTTGTATTTCAGAAGGACCAGGAAATAGAAGTTATCTCATATAGCCTTTACAACAACTCTCCACATCTTTGATCTATATCCACCAGCTAGGGCTCATGTCCTAAGGGTTTAAGGTTTCACAAATAGTGTCATCAAGTTGGACATAATTGCTTACAACATTTATTCCCTTTGGGGAAACATTGTACATAAACATAGCTTTTTTAAAATTTGTATTTATGTAGCCATTATCAAATATCATTGACATTTTTATTTTACTTATTAATTTATTTTTGTGTGTAATTTGTGTGTATTGTATGCATGTGTCTCTGCCCTTTTGGGACCCCACATGCTTACATGCAGCAGGGTAGATTTCCTGATGAGGCTTGCCTGGAATGTTGGGTGAACTTTTCCATGGTCTTCTGCTTGATCTTATTTTGTGCCAGAGTCTCCTTTTACAAATTCCGGAGCTTGCAGGCTCTACAGATGTCTGGGTCTTTCATCCCCTTCAGGACTCCAGTTAAAGGCATGAGTGGCCATGCACATCTGTTTACCTAGGTTCTGGAGATTTGAACTGGAGGAAGTCTAGTTCCCCCCAGACCCTCAAGGTTTCACAGGAAATGGACTTAACCACTGAAGCATCTCTCCACCCAGGATATAACTATTATTTTAAGTCAACTTTTCTGGAAATGTCCTTATTTTATGAACTATTCCAGTCTTTTCATGTTGTAAACTAAGTCTGTTTTCTTTAAGCTTAATGAAAAATGATATTTACTTGGATCAATTTTTTTGCATTAAAACACTTTTTCATTTATTCTGTTTTCTACACAGTTTAGTAACCAGCACGTGTGATACCATCTGTTTGTTTTGCATCATTAATTATATTTCCCTAAAACACTTTATTATAATCTGATATGTGGGTCTATTCTGGAAATGTCTGGGTAGGGGGATTAAAAAGTCATAGAAGTACATCAGACTATAAAACCACCCACATAAGCCTCTGGAAATTAACTTGAGAAAATACAGGTTAAAAATAGCTTGGATGGAGAATCAGTTTTTACAGATGGCAGAGAAAATGGAGGAGGGCCAAGATATCCATGGGTAAGACAAGAGGATAGCCAACTGCCAACCCTGAGATATTCCATTTCTACCACTTCTGCCAGGGCCCAGGAACAACTGCAAAGGAAGCAACATCATGAATACTGCTCTTACTGCTAGCCTGACAGCAGCCCCAGATTGATGGTGCAGACCTTAGAATAATCAAAACCTATGAAAGAAGAAATCCAGAGACTACAAATATCTCAACTCTGATTGCCAACAGACCTTTTACAGCTGAAGGAACTTTGCCGAAGAGGTGGCAGAAAGATTGTAAAAGCCACAGAGTGGGTAAGAATACCCTGATGCACGGTCTCCCATCACCCCATAAGGACTGCCTGAGACTTTCATGAGCCCACAGTAATTACTGTCACCCCACTGAGGAGGGGCCCCAGGGTAATGGGAGTTAGGGTGAGGGGATAATTAGTATAGAACCTGTTATAATTTTTAAAGTATTGCTCATCATTAGAAATAAAAAATACTATAGTTTCTCAAAAAAAATAACATATTCAACAAAATGACTGGACTCTAAATGAAAACTATCAGAATGATTATTTGAGAGGCTGATCCATCTGTCCATATCTACTAGTTGGAGAACTTCTGTCTCAGAAGAGCTCCCATCTTCTAATCTTGTGACACAATGATGAGTATGCTGTGTATAGAACCCACTTTTGGTGAAAAATTACTACTATGGTCAATGGCCAATTCTGCTCGTTTACCTCCATTCTGGATCCATAGCACCAAGATTGCATTCTGGGAGACTTTGAGGACAGTCAATTTCTTATCATTAGCATGGTACAAGGGAAAATTATATTCCTGAAAACATTAGAGGGCTGTGACTTTGTAAAAAGCAGTACTAAAGGATAGCTTTCTCATTATAATTTTTGGAAGACTCAGTAACACAGTGATGTGAATATGGATATGAGAAATGGCAACGTATCCAGAAATTAAATAGAGACAGCTAAGAATTGATCCATCCAGAGAGAGTTCTCCTGGGGCCCAATCCATCATGTTTAACACTTCAGGCTGGACCCAAAGATCCGTTCCTAGTGACACCTCTTCCAGCCAGGTGGCTGGAAATACAAATTTGATAAAACACATCAGTCCATTAGGGGACATACATTCAAACTGACACACCATATGACCCAGCCATATCACTCCTGTACATGAAGACAAAGAATTCTGTATCCTACCACAGAGATACTTGCACATCAATGTCATTGCTGCTCTATTCACAACAGGTAGAAAATGGAATCAGCCTAGGTGTCTCTCAACTGATAACTAGATAAGAAATATATGGTAGGTAACCTCATTGGAGATTTAATCAGATATAAAGAGAAACAAAGCTATAATATTTGCAGGAAAAATTTAAGGAATGGGAAAAATATATATACAAAGTTAGGTTACCTGTGCCTATATAAACAAGAACACATATTCTCTCTCTGAGAAGGACTCTGATTTTTACATTTGCATGCATGTAAATAAAGGTATGTGAGAGGTATGTGTATCATAATACAAGATAGGAGAAGGGAAGAACTGGTGCCAAGAATGGGGGAAAGGACACATAGAGACATATAATATAGAAGTGGAAAAGAGGCAATAGGAATGGGCAAGTGGGAGGATCAGGGAAAGAGGGGGAAGGGAAATGTTTGTTTGAAAATACCATAATGAAAGCTAATTGTTTGTATGCTAATAAAAGTAAGTAAATGAGTAAATAACTACTTAAGTTTGGGAAAATGTAATAATATGTACATGATGAAAGGCATCACAACATATATCATACAATAAAGGGCACTGATATAATAACTAGATTGATTATCATAATGCATATATGTATACATATATGAATAGATATAGCTCTTAATTAATTCTTTTTTTCAAGAAGGTAAACTAGCAATTTTAAAATTATATTCCCAGACATATAAAGTCAACATTGATACTTATGATAACAGACAAATAATGGTGAAATAGTGCTGTATTTAACAAGTGGAACCTGTTTGTAGCACCATAAAAGAAAAAATAAAGAATTGAAGATGTGATAAAAATAAGATCACATACAAACTTATATATTCTGTACTTTCTATGTGTTTTAGCTTTCTGTGAATATGTGTTATTATCATGAATAATAGCATTCTCATATTAGGTTTATAAATGAATGATCTATGCAAGTCAACCTAGGGAAGGGAATGAAAATCATGTGAGTTTTACAATAAGAATATTCTTATTGATGAAGGACTGGCCAGGTTTTCCTGAAGATCCAGAACTACATCTGATCCCATTGACCAAGCACTCAACCATTCTGTTCAATGTTTGACTAGATTATGGAGCCAATGCAGCAAAATAAGGCTCAAAGTGAAGAAATCTGAAAACCTGGAAATGAAAATATGACCTTGTGTAATTGAAGATAACAAGTTATTAAAAGTCAAATACAAATAATATTTTCATTAGTGGACACACACACATTTCACACACACACACCCACACACACACCAAATGCATTTCACTAGACTCAAGATTAAATGGTGTTTTGAGAGGAATTAAGAAAATCCCATTAGCATTAAAAATTAAGATATTTGCAGACAATTTTAAGTAAATTTGCACATGAATTATACTCTGTAAAGCATGACACTGCTCAAAGATTAAAGAAAATTAAAGATAAATGAACTTGGGTGGGAGTGCACATCTTATGTTAAAGACTTTTTTATTGGACACTTTGAATTTCTGTCCCATTTCAAAATAATCTTTTCTATTTCAGCAGAAATTAAATAAGAATCAAGCTGTATCTGTAGATTATTTTCAAAATTATTGCCATCCTAAAATATCATGTTCTCCACAATATTTTAAACAAAACTATATATTCAATTCTAAAAACAAATGTAGCCTTTGTGCACTGAATGGAAAAATTATGTCACAAAATGTCATATTTCTGAATGTAACTGCTGATACTATAAAATACTAAGAAATACTACATACCTTGATTGATATTAAATATGTATTTTTATTTATTTTTAATTAATTTTAATTAATTTTAATTTTTATTATTTTGTTTATATTATTCTAATTTAACATTCATATTGGTGACTCCATTATCCTCCTCCCTGTCCTCCCCCTCCAAAGGGACCCTCATCAATGGGGAATGTGGGTCATGCACTGTGGGGATAGTCAAAAATTATGGGGGATAGGTCAAGTCTCTGTGAATAGTGACCGAGCTTGTGGCTCTAACACTTTTTCCACCCCCTCTTCTGAGAATTTCCCTGAGCCATGTTGGGATCATTTTAGTTCTACTTCAGTGGTGAGGTTTTGCGAGCCTCTGTGTCTCTGGATATCTGGCTTAGTAGGAGTTAGATGTTCTCGGTGTATATCTCCTTCAGCCTTTTTCTGGTGTTGTGTTCATCAAGAAAGCTGTACTCTAGCCCTTTCCCCACATTACTCTATGGTTTCAGTTGGCGCCCTGGTGAGGTGTGATAGGCTGATCCTTCCTTCAGGTTCGTCATCCATCTGAAAAAGAGTAGCAAATTCTCAAATGGAGAAAGAAGTTAATACTAGATAGATGGAATGGCCATAGTTATTTTAGAGAGAATTTTATATGTGTAGGCCCCCTTATAGCCCACATTTGGTGGGATCTTGATCTTGGAGACTGGGCTCATTTTTTGTACACGGTTTCCCAGTTCCAGCAATGAGTTCCAATTCACTGAGTGCATCTATTAGCCAAATCAAGAACAGTTGGTTATCCACCATGGCTGTATGCCACTACTGCACTTGTTTTATCATTGTTTCAGGTTGTTTCCTACTGGGTAGCTTAAACTGAGAGTTGTTTGGACAGATGTTGGTCATTTTCCCCCAGTTGCTCATGTAGCACCCTCTGGCACTAGACTAGCTAACTATCTGAGGACTGACCAGGTCTCTCCATGTTTTGTCTCACCTGTGTATGCTGTCTTCGACAGTAGGGTCTTACCTTTAACCTTTGGTGGGTCATCAAGAACTCTGACAGAAATCTGTCTTTTTTGGGGAAAACTTGTAGGTCTCTTGGATCAACAGCTCATGGTGAAAGCAAACCCCGTGCTGGTACTGAGAGTTATAAGTCAGTGCCAAGGAAGGTGGAGGAAGAAAAAGATAGGTAATATGAAAGAGAAAGTGAGTATAGAGAGGAGAGGGAGAAAGAGAGAGAGAGGGATATATATAGAGAGAAACAGAAAAAGATTAAGGTTGGTCTTCATGATGTTCTCTCCAGTTCCCTGTGGTTCAGATGTTCCATCTGTGGGCCTGCTGAAGGACCAATGTATAGCCTGTTGTTCAGCATATAGCATTTTATAGTACCATTTCCCTTTGGGTCCCTATTTGTGTCCCCCCTTACCCTCTCTCCCATGCTCTCACTCCCTCCCACCCTTACCCTCCCCCATCCCACCTTCCCTATTGTCTGGTCCTCAGGGTACTTATTAGGTTTGGCAGCATCTCAGGCAGATTCAAGTTAGGAGCCACAAATGAATGAGACCATGTGACAATTATCTTTTTGTGATTGGGTGAGCCCACTGAGGATGATCTGTCCCATGTTAAACCATTTTTTTTTGAATTTCATTATTTCATCTTTCTTTGCTGCTATGTAGAGTTCTATAGTATAGATATACCATATCTTTGTTATCCATTCATCTAATGATGGATATCCTGGTTGATTCCATCTCTAAGCTATTATGAATTGAGCAGCTATAAATATGTTGAGCAAATGGCTCTGATCTGAGGCTTGGAGCCTTTAGGGTAAATGCCCAGTAAGGGAATAACTGGGTCAGTTGATAGATCTATAGTCATCCTTTTCAGGAGTCTCCATATAGCTTTTCATAATGGTTGAACCATTTTATATTCCCACCAACAGTGAAAGCTTGTTCCTATTTCTCCACAGCCTTACCAGCTTTTGTTTTCATTGTTTTTTTTAATGTTATTCATCCTTACTGGGGTAAGGTGGAATCTCATAGTGTTTTAACTTGCATTTCCCTGATGATTAGGGATGTTGAACATTTTCTTTTTTAATTTTTTTTTGTTTTTTATGCATATTTTTATTAATTAATTATATAATGTGCATAGAGCCATGATGTTACCATTGTTAGCCTTCTCTCTGCCCTCCCCCCTCAGGGACTGTGGGTCTTGCATTGTGGGGATAGCCATCAGTTATGGGGAAGAGGCATCGTCTCTGCATAATGACCCAAGATATGGCTCTAATAATCTTTCCACCCCCTCTTCCTCTAATTTCCCTAAGCCATGTTGGGTTCATTTTAGATCTATTTCAATGATGAGGTCAGGGGAGTCTCTGTGTCTCTGGATCTCTGGTTTGGTAGGGGTTGAGTGTTCTCTGTGTCTATCTCCTTCACCACTCTGCTGATACCAGGGTCACTGAGAAAGCAGCACTCTTGCTCATTTCCCCAATTGTTCTATGTGTTCAGCTGGTGTCCTGGTGAGGTGCAATGGGGGTGATTCTCTCCTCAAGTTCTACATCCATCTGAAAAAAAGAAGCAAATTCTCCGTTGGGGTGCAAGGTACATGAATAGTCATTATTCTTTTAGAGTGAATTTAATGGGTGTAGGCCCTCTTGTACAACCACTATGAAAAGCAATATGGAGACTCCTAAAAAGGATGACCATAGAGGTATCAGCAGACCCAGTTATTTCCTTACTGGGCATTTACCCTAAGAGCTTCAAGCCTCAGTTAAGAGATATTTGCTCAACCATTTATATAGCTGCTCAGTTCATAATAGCTAAGAGCTGGAATCAACCCAGATGTCCATCATTAGACAAATAGATAACTAAGATGTGGTATATCTACACAATGGAATTCTTTAGCAGTAAGAAAAAAAATGATACAATGCAATTTGAGGAAAAATGGTCAAAGTTGGAACAAATCATTCTCAGTGAACTCAACCAATCACAGAAAGATAAGCATTGCGTGGTCTCACTAATCTGTGGTTCCTAACCTGAATTTGCCAGAAAAGCTGACACACCTAAGAAACTTTTTTAGGACTGGACAATAGGAATGGTGGGGAGGGAAGGGAGGGTAAGGGGGTAGGACAAAACAATGGACCCAATTGGAAATGGTACCAAAAAATCCTATAACCTGTAAGATGCACTAAAAGGCTGATCCTTCATCAGGTGCTTAGAGAGAACACCTGAATCACAGGGGCCTCAATAGGGTAGGATGAAGACTAACCTCAACCTTTTGTTCCTCTCTCTCATCCCCTCTTCTTACTCTTCTCTCTCTCTCTCTCTCTCTCTCTGTCTGCTTAATAATACCTATATTTTTCTTCCTTCTTTTCCCCGTGGCATTGACCTGTATTTCCCAGTACCAGCATGTGGTCAACATCCACAATGAGCTGTTGATCAGCGAGACCTACAAGGTTTCCCAAAAGAAGACAGATTTCTGTCAGAGTACTTGATGACCCACCAAAAGTAATGGTAAGACCCTATTGGCAAAGACACCATATGCTATTGGTATGGAACATGGAGTGACCTGGCTGGAATCTGGAAGAGACAGTACCCAGACAATTATCTTGTCTAGTGCCAGAAGGTACTACATGAGAAACTGGGGGAAAATGACCAACATCTGTCTGAGTTCCCAGCAGCAATCAACCTGACATGATGCTCACTCAAATGCAATAGTGGCACAAAGCCATGGTGGATTACCAACTGCTCTTGATTTGGCTAAAGGATCCACTCAGTGGAACGGAACCCATACCTGGAACTGGAAAACAAGTCAGAACCATATCTAAAAACGAATTGACCCTCCAATATCAAGCTCCCACCAATAGTGGGATACAAGAGGGCCTACACCCATTAAAGATTTCTTTTTGGGACTTCTGGTCAATATGGTGTCCACCTAACCACGCCTCACCTCCCAGGTAAGGAAAGGCAAGACATTTAGGGTTACTGGAGTTTCTTATGGTCTGCAGATGCTAGTAAACCTCCACTGGGAGGGCACAGAAGAGCAAAGTAGGGAATCCATTGATTCCCACTCTCTCTGGTAGCCCACCAGTCCTCAGACCTCTGAGCAGCCATCTGAGCTGCAATCCAGTCACAGGTTCCTATGGCAGTAACTGCAGCCTTAGTGAACCCAGGCCAGCAGGCTAGCATTTGTCCCTCCAGGCCCCCACCTAGGCTTTCCCACACTGCCAGAGCTGTACACGTGAACCCCATCCTACTTTCTACCACTACCATCCTCCCCACTTTCCCCTCCCTTGCACTGACCGGACCGACAGGCTAGCATTCACTCTGACCCAACCTAGGTTTTCCCATCCCAGCAGATCTCCATGCATGAAAGCCACCCTACTCTCCATGGCCCAATAGGCTAGTTTGCACCCAGTGCTGCCCCAACATAGGCTTTCCTGCCCCCAGAGAGCTCCACAAGCAAAGACCATCCCATTAGCCACTGCCCACCCCAAGCAAGGACCCTGGCCTAAAGGCTAGCATTCACCCTACCCTGCCCCAACTTGGGCTTTCTGCCACTGCTATACAGGTGAATGCCTTCCCACTTGCCTCCTCTGCCTCCCCACATGCTTGGACCCAAGCCAACAGGCTAGAGTTCTCCCCACCCTGCCCCAACCTAGGCTTTCCAGCCCCCACAGAGCTCACACAAGAAAGTCATACCATTGGCCACTGCCCCCCCTCCCCCCGCCCCCATGGACCCAGGTCAAGGGTACACTACGGCTTCTTCCTAAATTTAATATGATTCCTTCACTGTGATGGGCAAGGCACAGCACAAAAAGAATAACATTAAAAATCAAATGCAAGTAAATCCAAGAAGCTTGCCAAGTCCCACAATGAATATTTCTAATCAAAATGGAAAAGACAAAAATTGGATCAGAACCCCAAAATGAAGACATAAACAATGCACGCCTGGCCAAGAAAATAGTAGAACTTGCAGAAAATCAAAAAAGGGCCAATAATTGTATGAATGCTGTTCTTGCTAGATTATACCTAATAGAAAAGAACAGGAAGGGCTCCAAAGACAGTTACATGACCTGAAGGAGAGAGAAAAAAGAGAGGACCTCAATAACTAGCTGGCTAAGCTTAATATCAACATAAATAAATGCAAGGATGAATTCCAAGAAAAATTAAGAAAATCAGAAAAAGATGTAAAAAGGGATCTTGACAGAGGTATGGAAACTATACATAAAAAAGAAGTAGAAAATACAAACATAATTGAACAAGCCCAAAACTCTCTAGAAGCTCTCAAGAATAGAGTCAGCCATTTGGAGGATAGAAACTCAGAACTGGAAGCAAAACAGAAGAAGCAGTTCATGAATCCAAAAGTTTCAAAAAATTCAAAAGTCTTTATGAACAGAACAGGGAACTGTAGGATACACTTAAAACATCTCAACATTTGGATCATGGGGATACCATGATCCAAATGGGAAGAAATTCAGACCAAAGACATGGAGAACTTATTAAAAAAAAAAAAATTATAGAAGACAACTTTCCCACTCTTTCAAAAGGAAGTCCCATCAAGTTACAAGAAGCTAACAGAACTCCAAACAGACTGCAACAAAGGAGAAATTCTCCAAGACACATTATCATTAAGACTCTAACCCTGATAACAAAGAGAAACTCCTAAAAGCAGCTAAGGAGAAACAACACATTACATATAAAGGTAACCCCATCAAAATTACTTCAGACAACTCATTGGAAACTATGAATATACATACTCACACACACACACACACACACACACACACACACACACATATATATATATAGTAATATCATAACACACTTAGAAAAATAACTAACATGCTGGTCGTTTTACTTTCATATATCTTGATGTATTTATACCTAAATATTATCTTCTTCTCTTTTTATGTATGTGTATGTTCATGTGTACATGGGCAGTTATGCACAAGTGGAGCCAGAAGACAAGATAAGGTATTACTCATGAGAAACACCTTCCACCTATTATTTTTATTTTTATTTTTTGGAGAGAGACACACAGAGAGAGAGAGAGAGAGAGAGAGAGAGAGAGAGAGAGAGAGAGAGAGAGAGGGAGAGGAAGACAGAGATGGGCATGCCAGCTGTCTCTCAGCTGCTGGGAACGAAATCCAGATGTGTTCGCCCCCTTGTGGTCAAGTGTGGCATTGCACCCGTGTATCACTTTGCATCTGGCTAAACGTGGGACCTGGAGATTAGAACCGCTGGAGATTGGAACCAGCGTTCTTAGGCTTAGAAGGCAGGTGCCTTAACCGCCTCCACCTATTATATTAAATAGGGTTTCTCATTGTTTTGGAGCCTGCCATCTGGGCTAAACTGGCTGGCCAGTGAGCCCCCAGGATTCTCTTGTCTCCGCCTCCTCAGGTCTAGGAGTATAAGCACATGGCACCAAACGTGGCATTTTTAAAGTTCTGGAGATTGTACTCTCAGGTCTTCAAGTTTTTATGGTAAGCATTTTACTCACTGAGCTATTACTATTTCCCCATCCCACATGGTATCTTTTTTATTTCTAGTTTTAGAGAATCTATCATTCTCCTTGTTATATCTTCATATATTTGTCTTATGTTTTATATTCTGTGTGCCCATTCTTTTTTTATGAGAGAGAGAACTGTCACACCAGGGCCTCCAGCCACTTCAGTCATACTCTAGATGTATGCACCACCTTGTGCTCATGTGAGACCTTGCATGCTTGTGTTACTTTGTGTGTCTTGCTTACATGGGATCTGGAGAGTCAAACATAGGTGCTTTGGTTTTGCAGGCAAGCACCTTAACTCTCTCCAGCTCAGCATGCCCATTCTTGATTGGATCTATGTTTGCAGTGACAGAAGGCCCTGGCCCATACCCTCTCTCTCATAAATAAATAAATAAATTTATTTTTTTAAAAGAGTCTTCCCTTGCTCTTGCACAGGTTGTCTGGTTCTACAATTAAGCTAGATATCCAGGAACAGCTGACAGCACTCCTTGAACTTGACAGTACCTGAAAGACCTTCACTCTGGCACCTACTACTTGCATAACTTTCCTTAGATGACCTTAGACACAAGCCTCCCATCCCTGTGAACTCCCTTCAACTTCTTACAAACATATCTAGGGATATTAATGTGGAGACAAATGGAGACAAGGAGAGAAGTTGATCTGTAATAAAGGAGTGCCTGGCCATGAGTGCCTGACATGCATGCCTTAAGTGCTTCGAAGGAGCTCCTGTCTTTCTGAGTGAGCCTGAACCCCTGAACCTTGGGTGCAGACAGATTATTTTCTTACCTTCTTTGGGGTGGCCTGCAGTTCTGATTCAGAGGGCGGAAGGTGTGTTTTGCAACCCACAAACACATTTCATTCCCTGTGCTTCATGAGTCACTTAGTGGGATCTCTTGCTCCTTGCACTCTGGCCTGTTTTTATTTACAATACTGTCATCACTTTGGCTTTTTGTTTAGCTTCATGGAGTTTCTAATTTGTTGGGGAATTTGGAAAAGCTGTATTAGATAGAGTAACTGCTGTAATTGTAACTTGTCTTGGTCTTTTTGCCTGGTTTTAATAAAGGAATATGGGATTGGGTGGGGGCAATGAACATTTGGGCACATTTTTCACATAATTCTGTGAACTTTTTAAATATTTTACTATAAGAAAGATGCAATGAAAATGATCTTTAGTGACACTGTTTAACATAACTTTACATATAATTTGACAAGAACCTTGTAAGAAAAGATTTTCCCATTTAAATGAGGCAACTGACTTTGATAAATTGTGAAAACATTTCTCATACACATGTATGTTAGAAGTTAAATTTAAATGTGACTCTTTTAACTTCAAATGTCCTCGTCAGGAAACTAAATATCCCGGTTTTGTGCTTGTAGCTTGTTTTTATAATCCAAATGAATTGAGACAAACAGTAAAAGGTTTTGTTTGTTTTGTTCCTCCACTGGTAAGTGCAAATGTCAGCCTTTATGTTCAGCAATGACCACTATCATATATTCTAGCATCTCTGCCTTCCTTGGCTACATGAAGGTGCATAAGAATAGAAGCAAATTTCTTACTTGTGTGGCTTTCTGCAGCTCTGAGATCAAGTCCCTGGCATTATGTTTGTAACTTATAACTTCTTGTAGATTCCTTACATGAGCAAAGTCAATGGGCTTGGGAGATGGCTCAGAGGCTAAAGACAAGTTATTGCAAAGCCAGCAGGTCCTGTTGTGATTCCCCAGTAGCCAAGGAAAGCCAGTCCACAAAATAACACATGCATTTAGAAAAAAGCCCTGGTGCTTCCATATTTGCTCTTTCTCTCACAAACTATGAACAGATAAATAATAAGCAAACAACTAGAACAAAAGACAAAAGTGGCAAATGTAAGGTCTCTTAGATATGTCATGTAGAAAAAGTAATGGGTTGTTTAGGGTCCAGGCAAGTCCTTAAAACCCAAACCCCAGGTTCATTTCTAATTGTAATCAAATAATTGAATAATAAAAAAAAAGACTTAGAAGGATAATTACTAAATTATTATATTTATAGAGAGAAGGAAAGAGACAAGGAAAGGCACACATGTGGCAAGAGATCCCATGTGGGGGGCCTGGAAAAACTGTGGAAAGAAAAAAATAGAAAAGAAAGTTCAAGGAGCTCCTGCCATGTGGAGAACTGTAGGTAGTAAAGAAGCCTATTTGCAGAGTAAGGGCCCAGCCAAGGGAAAGACTCAGCCACAGCTGTAAGTTTGTAATTGGTCAGAGAGCCTACCTTCCCCTTGCAAAGGTCTTTATAACCTTATAGTGATGGGCTTTCTTCCGGCTCAGGTGAACCAGAGGGAAAGCTGGTTGGTTACGGCTAGGGGATGTCTCAGGAATTGGCTAGCCCTGACACCAAGTTCCAGGGGCTGAGCTTGACTAACCAAAATATATACATCCTATGAAAGACCTCCATCCCAGGAAGGGTCTAGGTTGTTTGTGGAAAAACATGTCTAGGGATCTAGGCAAAAGAGTCAGATCATATTTAATTTCTAGCAAGCACAGACATTTCTGCTTTGTTTATTTTTAGGGGTACAGTAACTCTAACTGTATCCCTTTTCAAAAAGAGTATACATGCCCTCTATTTCTATTTTTTTTTTTTCTAGGTAGGGTTTCACTTTAATCCAGACTGACCTGGATTCACTATGTAGTCTCAGGGTGATCTCACAATGTGCCACCATGCCCAGCCCTCCAGTTCTTTTATATTGTTCCAAACTGCTAACACACACTGAATGATTTGGTTACATTCTAGTCTGAGTTATAAACACGTACAAATCTCAGTGGATTGCACCTTACAGAGCTCACCTCTTGGGACTGAATTATTTACTACAACTACTTTTCCATGCCTATATTAGTACACTAGCCACTGTACTTTGCATACTACTTGGGTTGATGGTATAATATCTATTCTGTGAGAGTTTGCACATTCATATATACATGTTCTATATAATGTCATTTTGTTGAATGTCATTAATATTTTTCATATAATTTCAGGAAAAAAAACTGAAAAAGGATTTCTTTTTTTCTTTTTTCTTTTTCTTTCTTTTTTTTTTTTGGAGAGAGACAGAGAGAGAGAGAGGGAGAGGGAGACAGAGAATGGGTGCCCAAGCAGCCTCTTAGCTGCTGTGAACGAACTCCAGATGCCTGCACCCCCTTGTGGGCAAGTGCAGCATTGTGCCCTTGCGTCACTTTGCATCTGGCTAAATGTGGGACCTGAAGATTGGAACTGGCTAAGCCATCTCTCCAGCCCGAAGAAGAATTTCATAAACCCATTATCATTCCCATGGTCTCAGCATGTCCCTTCATTGAATGTTTTCTCTCCTGTTCTATATACACTAATTATATCTACATTGTAAATAAAATTTCCCAAATTCACATTTTGTGTGAAAGCACTTGACAGTCAGTCTATAAATTGGTAAGTACTTCTTTCCAAACTTCCTTTTGGGTTCCATTGTTGTGGTAGTTTGAATATATGACCCTCAATATATTCAGTGTTTTATTAATTTATAGTTTGCATCAGCAATCATCTTGCTAGAGGCAATGTCACTGGGGGCCGGTCTTAAGGTGTGGTGGTGGGTTTGAGATTCCATTGCAAAGATACGCAAAGTGTACCTAGCAGGAGTTCCTGAAGTGTGCTGGGCTTTTGGCTGTAGTTTTGCTCTGTGTGTTGTGTGCCTGGTTGGCTTTTCTCTCTCTTGCCTGGTCCCATGGAGAGCAGGCCTCTTCTCCTGCCATCATGGAACTTCCCTTGGATCTGTAAGCTTCAATAAATAATATCCCTTCTTCCTTACCTGTTCCTGGTCTGGAAGTTCATCTCAGCGAACCTGAAGCTATCTGCTACAATTGTTGTATACATTGTAGCACAACTGCAGTCATGTAGGATATTTTCAGCAGTTCAAATGAAATGTTTTTCTTCCCTTTTCCATACTCCAGTTTTCATTTCCAATTAATATTAACCATGAGGTAAATCTACATTCTCTATATAATATACTTGATACTTACACTAATATAATTTTAGATATGCCAATAGAACAAAACATGAGATAATTCAAATGTAAATTTAACTTCTTTTAAAATTTAACATAGTTAAATATGCATTGACTGATAGCAATGTTGAAAAGTTCATGGAAATATAAGAATAAATCAAGCTCTGAGGGTTTCAATTTTGTATCTCAACATTTGAAATATTTTAATGTGATTTTACATTTTCCTCCAGGCATTTCCCACTGGTTCAAATACAAAAAATGTATTTGAAATAAAAACTCTTGCTACAGTGTATATTAAGAAACTTTCATCCACATATATCTTCATTTTCCCCAGAGTGTTCATCATATAGGTAATATGCAAAATCAAGCTAATAAAAATTTAGGGATGGAGAGGTTTTATTATTTGGATTTTGGAATTTTATTTATAATTAGTTCAAATAGAATTAATACTTTTCAACTTCCAAATCTAATTATAAATGAGAAATTTCATGGTACATGTTTAAATATTTAGTATAACTTTTAAAGAGAATGGTTAACATGTTCTAAAACATGTCCTTTATCTTACATGTAGGTATCTTATGAAGAACAATAAGATTGGTTAAAAGTGTTTCTTTCATTTTAATGCTACTGCATAATGCAAACAGTTTCCAGATTAATGAAAAACATTTCTTGAGAATGTATAGCTTGCTGGAGACACTTCAAAATCATGACATAATCAGAGGATAGGGCAAGTGTTCTGGGCAGAGCTTATCCATGATTAGTTCTAATCTAAAGAATGCCTGTCAATGCTGAAGGCACACACTCATGTTCCCTAGTTTCTGAAGTCCTCTTGGGTAAATAAAACATTATTTTTGAGGTTAAACATGATTTAAAATAATTATCCTAGAAACATATTATAAACAATATAGAAATTCTGACCCAAAGTACTCTTGAAAGAAGCTTATTGGCCTCCAAATTCCTATAACATTCCAATTTTAGTGAGCTTCCATCTTGATTAAAATATATTTTTTTCAGAAACATATATCTAATGCCCTTTTATAATCTATGGAATCTAGCACATTTTGTAATCATAATGTAATTCTAAGTTTTATACTTATTAGAGTCTCTAGGTTCTGATTTTATACTCAGATTATATTTAGTTATGTTCAAAATTTAAAATACTTTATTTATTTATTTATTTATTAACTTGAGAAAGAGTATGTGTGTGTGTATGTGTGTGTGTGTGTGTGTGTGTGTAAGGGAGAAAAGAGAGAGAGAGAGGAGAGAGAGAGACAGAGAGAGAGAGTTTGCAAGCATGTCAGGGTCTCCTGACATTGCAAACAAACTTCAGACACATACCACTTTGTGCATCTGGCTTTATTTTACATTGGTACTGCGAAATCAAATGGGGCAGTAAGGCTTCATAAGTAAGTGTGTTTAACTGCTGAGCCATCTCTGCAGCCCACATTCAACTTTTAAGGTCTTTCTGTGATTTTTCATTTTAGGCTCTGTTATCACCAATACCCAGAAAAATTTTATTAGCAAGGAGGGCCTTTTGTCTCCTGTCTTCTCACATCTAGATGCTTCATCATGGAAAAAAAACAAAATCTGTAGTAGACAATAAGCATGTTGATTGTGACAGTGACTTGAAATCACTTTTATTGATATAACTGAAAAAAACTATTGGCTACAATAAATACATGTATTATTATATTTCATAAAGTTTTCTGTTTTCTTCATTACTTTTTTTCCTTTGTTCTTTGCAATTTTTCTACTAAATTTTTCTATGTACAAATGTTTATGTTCATATATATTTATTTGATTAATAGCACTCAATGTTTAGGACCTTACTGAAATCATGATCCATGTACTTCAAGCTGGATAAATACCTCAACAAATATTAATATTATCAGTTCTGCATCACTAATATCTATAATTGATATCAAATGACCATTGAGATTAGCTACTTCTGATCACTACTTGCATTTTGTTATTATTATTTTATTTTACTAAATAACATCAGGCTACTTGGGTTAACGTCATGAAATGATAAACTTTTTATAGCATTGTTCTGGATGAATATAAGTTTAGACAAGAGCAAAATGACTTGACATTTAAGCAGAATCAATTTGAGTTAAAATATGATGTCTGCTAAGCTCAATAAAACATGTCATGAAGTTTATGCATCTACTAGGTTTGGACAAGTGTAGGATAATGTGACCACAGCATTACAACTCATGAAGAGCTTTCCTAAGAGGTTTTAGTTTTCTATAGTTTTGCTTTAATGTTTACTGCCGTTTAATACCATTGCATTTGACACTTGTCTTTTATAACCACATACACTTTAATAGTCTGTACTTAATCTCAGATAAATGACTTGTCTATAAGCAGTTCCTGGGAGATCGAGGGACCACACACAATACAAACACTCAAACGTGAGAGGTTGCAATTGAAATTGGTTTCTGGTTCCCAGAGTTTTTTGGAAATAATAGACTTAACTCTATATAATCAAACAAATGCTTCTGAGAATAAGTAATATTATGGAACCAGGTATCTGGAGATTTACCTCTGAGGTCACAACAGTACATGTCATCTGTTATAACAACAATAAATTAGTGCACACTTTTAAATGAATGAATTTGCCTTCTTATCAGTTAATTTCTGTGGTGTTACAAACACATACAGATAAGAGTTTCCTTCTTTAACTATTTCAAATGCATGTGTAACTCTATTTCCCAAATTCTCTATTTTCTTTTTCAAAGATAGGACTGCCTAAAATAATTTATCAACATGAAATTTCATTCAAACTCTAATGACATCTATTATAATTTGTAATAGGTAACACATTGAACATACATGACTGGGTGTAAATGGGATATGGAATAGTTTTCACAACATATTTCTATGGCCCAGCCAGTAGAGAGAGAAGACATGAGAAAACACATAAGATGTCTGAACCTTTGAAGGACAAAATAAAGGAGATATAGAAAAAAAAAAGTGCTTTTTAAAGGACTTAAATTCACTAAAGTTTTTTTATGCTAAGGTTTATTTTTTTAAATTACCTTTAGTAGAAAAAATATTGTGGTGTATTTAAAAGTAAAAAAATGATATAAAATATTTTAGCAAACTAATAGAATTGATAATGAATTTATCCTTGTTATAATTGTTTTATTAAAAACTGACTCTATTAAGTTTGTACTATGAATAAATGACATAGTTAAGTTCTTATCTCACCCTGGCTACTAGGTCATATCACTATTTTTACTATATAGATGAGCATATGGGCTCTCAGAATTCACAGAAAATTTATGTTAATTATAATTTAGCAAATTGCAAACAGGGATGCAAATGAGTCATGACTGATTTCGAAGTTCATACTCTTAGCGAGTATAAAAATGTATACTTTCTAAGTCATTCTGCCAGCAGGTTTGAAAAGAAAGTTTGGAAAGAAGTTATCAAAGGGGGTTACATAAAAGACTTCCCATAATCTACTCTGAATACCAAAAGGAAGGAGAACAAGTCATCTACAAACATGAAATGCCAATAGCATGTATATTCTTCAGTTAGTCCAGGTTACATATGAGCTGTTACATCTTTATAAGGCACATATGTGGACTCCAGTGTTGAAGTCTTGAGAAGGAAGTGAGAGACCTTAAGTTCAAAGTAAGTGTAGATAACATAGTGAGCTCCTGTGTCACAAGAAGGAAGAAAAGAAAGAAGAAAGGAAGGAAGGGATGGAGAGAGGGAGGGAAGAAGGAAAGGAATACAGGTTTGGAGGAGAAAAAAAAGGAAGGAAGGAGGAAGGGAGGAGGGAGAAAGGAAAAGCAAAAAATATTTCAGTTATAATCATGCTGAATAGGGCTGAAAGGTTGACACACTTCAAGGTATTTGCCATACACCTGGATATGCACCACAAACCCCAAATCAGACCTCTGCCTCTGCCAGTGTAGTTAGTATTACCAAATGATGGAAAAGTGAGCATTATGTGTTATCCTGGGTCCCTTGACTATATCTGCAGTTTTATTTCCCCTAAGGTGAATTCTTCCAAATCCTGCTAAAATTCAAGTCGTGAGAAGTGTGTGAGCTGCCCCGAGGCAAAGGGTGAAGGAAGTGAACTGAATATTAAAATGTCCACAGTATTCAGCTTCATGGCTTATCAGTCGCTCTCACGGGAAGGGGCAGCAATCAGTAGTTGCTGATGCTCAGCAGTTAAAGTGAGTAATCAGTCTGGTTCTGCTGTGGGTGTAAATTACATCCTGGAATTTGGTTAGATAAGCTAATTAATGTATGTCCTAATGTATCTACATTTTCCTGGCCTTAGGCTTTTCACATCCCCAACTTACCTTCTCAGAACCATCTCAGAAAAAAAAAAATATATATATATATATATACATGTTTCAAATGCAAAAACATCAAACATATCATCAATGATTGCCTCCAGACCTAAGGGAGTTTTGTTCACTTGTATGATTTCATAGACGTCTCACAGAAGACACACCCATTCCTCTTATGATGTGGCTACACAGATCCCTCACAGATTGGACAGGCATGGTGTCAGTGAAGTCTGAGCCACAAGTACTGATAATTGGGATTTTACATGTTATAACATTCTATCATGATTGTAGAGAAAGTGTATGAACTCTGTATACCTAAAATAACTTGCATCTCCCTATAGCCAAGGTCATCTGTAATATTCACAGCAGCCATGTACAAGAATACTTTATACAGATGCAAAGTAAATATGTAAGAAATACCATTACATTTAAAATCTTAAGGGAGGGCTGGAGAGGTTGTTCAGTGGTTAAGGATCTTGCCTGCGCAGCCTCTGACACAACTTCAAGTCCTTGGTACTCAGGTGAAGCGAGATGCACATAGTGGCACATACACCTGGAGACCATTTGCAGTGACTCAAGGCTCTAGTGTGTCCATCCTGTCTGTTTCTCTTCTATCTCTCTCTGTTTGCAAATGAAGAAATGAAATTATTTTTTAAAAGTTTCAAGAGAGAATAAAATAGATCATCATGTTGTCTCTACAAAAGGCTCACTATTCCCATGAAAGGAAAAAATGGTAATTAACTCCACCTATTTAATAATCAAGAACCAGAAAAAAAGGCTGAAGGAGATAAACACAGAGAACATCCAACTCCAACTAAGCCAGATATCCAGAGACACAGAGGCTCCCCAAACCTTATCACTGAAGTAGAAGTAAAATGACCCCAATGTGGCTCAGGGAAATTCGCAGAAGAGGGGGTGGAAAGAATGTTAGAGCCACAAGTTAGGGCATTATGCACAGAGACTTGGCCTACCCCCCAGAACTCTTGACTACCCCCACAATGCATGACCCACATTCCCCATTGAAGAGGGAGGACAGGGAGGAGGATAAGGGAGCCAACAATATGAATATAAAATCAGAATAATATAAATAAAAATAAATTATGAAAAAAAGAATGACTATTTTCCAATGTAAACACTTTAACTTTCTGAATGAAGACTGTACACCGATTGGTTTGTCCTCCCTGTATCTCACCACTTAATATCCATTGAGGTATGGAGGTCTCATTGAACCCTGAGTAGGGATTTGTTAAACCACAAGAGCACTCACAAATGCTGCTCTCTGTTTAATTCTCTTGAAGCGAGTGTTTGTGACAGCTGAGGGGCTTCCTAGCCAGGAAATCAATTCCAAGGTTGGCATTGTAGTGACATGGAAACGACAGTAATTTCTAAGAAACATGCTCATAGACAGTGGCATCGCAAAGCTGTAAACCATGGGAATAGCTTAACAGAACACCAGTTCTCGGGGGAGAGCTAAAGAAAGACAGGCATACAAGAAACAACTGCTCAAGCAAGTGCAATGTCCAGAAACAATAACAACCACACGGCAAGGTACAGAAAATCAAAAGACAAAATAGTGAGCACAAACAACTGTATTTTCAGATGTATTTAACTAAAACAATTTTCATAAATATTTCAAACTATCTTACAATTGAAGGAACTAGCATTACAATGAAAACTGATATTTTATATGAAAAAGTTCAGCTCTGCACTTAGCTTAAAACAAAGGGAAAATTCAAATAACTGGATAGTGGATGAGTAAGCACAAAGTAAAATTATGAGCCCTTTCATATGGCTATAATTTCACTATATTGTTTTAAATGTGATCAGATATATTTCAATAATTTTAATAAAAGTGTTCTGTTAATTAAAAATAGTGTTTCATCTTGGATGCTACTATTGTTTGTAATTTTAATGTTCCTTTTATAGACATAAGTCCTTAGTATAATTTGTTCCTTAGGGATAAGAATCAACTATTTGACTATGCTTATATCTTATTTAGATTTAATTTTTTTTTCTTGATTTATGTGTGAGGGGTAGTGTGGGTGTGTTTGGGCTTGACAAAGTCTCTTGCTACTGCAAATAAACATGTGTCTTGCTTTACTTAGGTGGCTGAGATATTAAAGGCAGACTGGCAGGAATTGCAAGGTTCTTTAATTGCTGAGCCATCTCCTCAGAGGAAAAAAATGCATTACAGCTTTGTGAGTTACAGTTGAAAAATTGTATTCGGTTAAAAATTAAATTACTTCTGAAAAAGGTATCATAAACAGAATGTTAGTATGTAAAACAGAAAGCAAAAAAAGTATGTTATATATTCAAATACAAAACACTTTGGGTTCTTAATTGGTACTATGTTCAACAATTATAATTTATTTCCTATAGGCTTTAAAAACTCTAGTTATCTGATATCACACATATAATCTAATCACTTCCACAGTTTCTGAATTTTTTGACTTTATAAAATGTAGGCATTCATGTTAATATTGTGAATATTATATAATATAAATATTATTATATTATATATACTTATATCATATTTTATATTATACTGTATTATATTATACTATATATTTATATTATATTTTAATATATATTATTATATTATCATTTATCTATACTATATATACTTATTGTTAATGTGATAATTAATATTATAAAATATTTATTTATTAGAAAGAGTAAGAGAGAGGGAGAAAGGGCATGCCTGGGTCTCTACTAGTACAAATCAATTCCAGGTGCATGTGTCACCTAGAGCATCTGGTTGACATGGGTACTGGGGAAAAGAATCTGAGCTTTGCAGGCAAGTACTTTAATTGTTGAGCCATCTTTCCAGTTCTGGTAATATAATTTTAATACCTCGAAGGAATCATGGTTACAGGGAAAGAATACACACACACACGCACACACAACATATTATATTTCACAGAAATGTAAAGGTAACATTTATCTTGGCTTGGGTGGACTGTTGACAAAAGCTTCAATCAGGCATTATTTAAACCACACACACACACACACACACACACACACACACACACACACAAAGGAATGCATCATTTATATGATAAATGACTCCTAGACAAGCATCTTAGATGACTGACCAAATGCTGGATTCTGTTATCCCTGACTTGTCCTTCAATCTTCTACAGAATGAAGATGGAGGACTTATAATTAATTATGGCAGGAAATAGAAATAATTTGTCTCTACTGCCAAAATAAAAGTAACAGTCAAAAGCATAATAAAATAGTAGTGTGAGGCATTAAGCCCGAGAGTGAATAATATCATGTGCATCATGGAAGGACATGTTGGTAATGCTTTCACTGTTCTACAAAGGATCTTGTATTTCCTTGTGGTGCTGGAGCTCAAACTCAGGGTCTCACATGTGATTCCAATACTTTATCTACCTCCAGCCCCTGTTTTCTTATTCTTCAGGAATGTTGATTCTGAAATGTTCTTTTCCTGAACATCAAAAAAAAAAAAATAGCATAGGTTTGGATATTTAGAAATCTAAAACATTTTGAAGGACTTTCAAAGTTTTCATTTTAATTTGGAAGTCAGAGGAATGAATGCATTACAATAGTGTTACTAAAAGATTGATGGTCCTCCCTTTCCAGGGTCTGGAACCTAAACCAGTATCTTTCTTCATTCCTTGTGAAAAAGACAAAAGTGAAAATAAATCTGAGTGTCATCAGCAAGAGTTTATCCAGTGGTCCAGAGAATGCAAGAGTATGAGGTGAGCCCACATATGCCATTGCCAAGTTAGTTACAGGTCATACAAATTGAAGAGCAGACAGGGGAGGAGAGGGTAGATTAGTAAGGAGAGCCGGTTTAGCCATGTGTTTTCTGGTATATGTGAAAATTATTGGGAAATTGGGTACTACCTCTTTATCTTCTTTTTATGGTCTAGGATTTTAGTTCATGGTGGCTTGTTGGTGTGTCATTTAGCATGGAAATTAGATGATAAAGAAGTTATATTTCTCTTGTTATTACTCTGAGAGGTATCATAATTAGTTCTAGCTGGTTTTGTCTGGCACAATTAATGAACAAATTTTGGCTTATAGATATCCATAAACAACATTATTTTGGGCAGGAGACAAAACTCAGTGGTAGTCCACTTGCCTATATTCCATTCCAGTACTACATTTGCAGGGATATAGGGGGAGAGAGTGATAATAATAATAATAATAATAATAATAATAATAATAATAATAAAAACAGATAATCAGACTAGGAGTGAGTAGAAGAAAAGTGGTATACTGGATAATACTTGAATGCGTTTTAACCTTTTCTTTGCAGAGAGGAACACAAACTTGTAAATAAACCACTTGTTTGACCTGATTGTCTCTCAGTGGCATGAATTCTAAAATCCACAATGGATAGTACTGTCGTTTGAATGTGAAATGACCTCTTCAAGGATCATGGGTTAGAATACTTGGTTT
Source organism: Orientallactaga sibirica (assembly GCA_036365145.1). Lineage (NCBI taxonomy): Eukaryota > Metazoa > Chordata > Mammalia > Rodentia > Dipodidae > Orientallactaga > Orientallactaga sibirica. The sequence goes on along the minus strand of JAEOAD010000043.1, from coordinate 4,977,416 downwards.
CCAACAGGACACTTATTGAGAATGTTATGGAAATTTAGTTACATTGAGACATGATGCAGGAAGTAGGTGGGAGGATATTAGGGAGTGAGTCTTGAGATGTGTTTCAAAGCTTATCTCTCTCTCTCTCTCTCTCTCTCTCTCTCTCTCTCTATATATATATATATATATATATATATATATATATATATATCCATCACACATACACACAGAGTGATAAAATAATTGTGCTAATTTGTCCTCCAAATCAGCCATGAATCTTGGAATGGGAAAGGACAATGAACAATTTTATTGCCTTATGGTAGAGGAAATCCAACTGAATTTTATAGTGTTTCTTTACTATCCATTCAGCTTGTCCACAGGTAGCATATTTATAGTTTTGACAATTTTAGATGTTAAAAAATCTGAACCATCATTTTCTTTTCTTGAAGATGAATAACATATATACATGGTCTCCAACAAGATATATTATTGAATATTAACATGGTTTCTTTTTATTAAAAACCACTTTAAATATTTTTATCAGATTGGATTCATTATTTGTATAGATTTTGCTGTCAGTTCATTGTATATTTATTACACTAACACTACGTTCTACATAAAATAAACATACTAAACATACTTTCCTTGCTGTCTCTCTCTCTCTCTCTCTTTTTGGAGAGAGAGACAGATAGAGAATGGGCATACCAGTGGCCTCTCATCACTGTGAGTGAACTCCAGACACACGTGCCTTTGTGGGAAAGTGCAACATTGTGTCCTTGTGTCACTTTACATCTAGTTAAACATGGGACCTGGAAAATTGAACAGGAGTTCTAAGGCTTAGCAGGCAGGCACCTTAACTGTACAGCCATCTTTCCAGCCCCTTGCTCTCTTTTTTACATCATAACATTTTGTTTATAATACTTCTTTCAGAAATAATTTAATTTTTAACCTAATAATTTTTTCAACTACTACAATTCTGTAATACATTTTTGTCTACTCAAGAATATATTTAATGTTCTTTTGACATTGATTATACAATCCTGTCAAGCAAGTTCCATTGAAATATACCATAAATTCTAATTAATCAAATCTCACTTTTCCTTGTATTGACTCAATAAGATAAGCAAGGATATTGTTCATTTCTTATCACATATCTTTATTTAACATGGGATTTAGCTAATGAAACTAGGCATCTTAAAAAATTGGTCAAGTAAACATTTTAAAAGCAAAAATGAAACATCATTTTTAATAATATTTTCTACTTAAGAACAGTGTTTCCTACCTGGTGATCTGTAAAGACCCTGGGGCTTGCAACAATTTGAAATCGTGCCACAGGCCACTGAGTGCACATACCCTCCTGGCACTCAGGAAATGACAGTAAATGCAGGTTGCTGCAATGCCTTTCCAGTAATTGAGTCTATTCAGACTTTCTTCTCCAAATAACTATTATTAATTATTAATATTATTTTCACAAAGTATGAATATTTTAATCAGATTTATTGTACATTCTGATATTTGTAAAAAAATCCACATAAAAGTTACACAGAACCAGAAACATAAACATATTATTACACAAACACTTTATTAAATATTTGGGATGACCATACAATGAGGTCTTTAATCACATGTAGCAAAAAAAAAAAAAAAAAAAAACAAAAACAAAAAAAAAAACATCATTCGCACTTTGACCACTGATTCATAGGATAAATTAATTATTTTCATTAGTTTTCTTGTGGAAAAGACTCCCATAATCTGAATGTGTCCTCCAAATTGTGTATGTTGACATTTAATTTCAACTGTATCATAATTAGGTCTAGGGAGTTTATGCACACTCTGTTAAAAGTGCTTGAGAGGAATTTCCTCAGACATCCACAGATCTTGATGTTCAGTAAAGGAATTCTTTGGACACTTTCATGTCAGACTCTTGTTTCACAATCCCTGTTTCCCTTCAGAGGACTGTCACTATTTTTTTGAGGATAATGGCATATCTAAGTAAGCATGTTGTGAAATATTTCAAAGGAAATACAATGTATCTAACTCTACTCTGGTTCCCAGAGGAAGAAGTAAAATTGGGAAAGGGGACCAATCTCAGCTCACACAGGCACACTTGCTCTTCCCAAGTTCTGTCCACCTTGTGTGAGTTACGTTTTCCTCATGTCCTCCCCACAGGAAGGACTTAAACCTCTCAAACTGAGAGCCAAAATGAACTTCAGTTTTAGGTTTGTGTTGCCAAGTGTGATACAAGAGAATTGAAAAAGCTGAACAATTCATGAATTTCGACATTTTGAATTGTGAGTTTTGACTTCATTTTGAAGTTTCATTATTATATTGTAAATTGGTCATTTCTTCAATGAGGTATACTGAGTGATGAGAGATCACTGTGCAGCACCTTTAAGAATTAACCATATTCCCCAATGAGGATGGTCCCTTCGGAGGGGGGAGGAGGCTATCAAAGGCACCAAAATGAATGTAAAATTAAAATAAATAAAGAAAAAAAGAATGAAAGCATGGACTGGAGAGATGACTTAGCTGGTAAGGTGCTTGTCTGTGAAGCCTAAGGACTCAGCTTCAAATCCCTGGCGCCTACAGAAGCCAGATGCACAGGTGGGACATGCAACTGGAGTTCATTTGCAGTGGCTAGAGACCCTGTATGCCCTTTCCTCTGTGTGTGTGTGTGTGTGTGAAATAAATAAATAATAAATAAATAAATAAATAAATAAATAAGAATTAAAACATGCATCTGCCATTATGTATATATAGGAAAAATATAATCAAAGTGCATTTCTTGAAAATGTGGTTTGAGGAAAATATAACTTACTGTTCAGAGAATTTATTGTACAGCACATTTTACACATGTAAATGCTACCTTGTGTTGCAAAGCTCAGCAAAGTCACTTTAACACATTTTTCAAACTAACTTCTCAGGGATCTATTTTGCATGGAACAGGTCTAACAGATAAGTGTTGAATTGAACAGATTTTGGAAAACCAACCTAACAAGTATATATATAATGTAAAAATAAGGAAAGAAAAATAAATATTGCTTAGTTTCCACATTCATATTTTAGAAATAAAATTCTGAGGGGGGCTGGAGAGATGGCTTAGCGGTTAAGGCGCCCACCTCCTAAGCCTAAGAACACAGGTTCCAATCTCCAGTTCCCACGTTTAGCCAGATGCAAAGTGACACAAGGGTGCAATGCCGCACTTGACCACAAGGGAGCGCACACATCTGGATTTCGTTTGCAGCAGCTGAGAGACTGCTGGCGTGCCCATCTCTATCTGTCTCCCTCTCCCTCTCTCTGTGTCTCTCTCAAAACAAACAAACAAACAAACAAAAAAAAAACCCTGAGGGATGGAATGGGTATGACAAGGATAGCTATGCTAAAAATGAGGAGCAAAAAAGGACAGAAAGGTGCTGAGGTGACTTAAAAGTGATATTAGAATGTATCTGTGGACCAAGATTCTACTCTAACTCTGACATATGGAATCAATGTGATATTACACAAAGTATGCAATATTTTATCAGATAGCTCAGTAAACTTTAACTTCAAGAATCTTAGTGGGATGACCTATGACTAATAGGGTTGGCAGATGGTTCAGCATGGAAGAGTGTTTGTCATACAAGCACATGGACTTAAGTTGGATTCCTAGAGCCCACACAAAAAGCTAGGCATAGCTACACATGCTTGTAACCTCAAGGCAAAGGGAGTGGATACAGAAGGATCATAGGGGCTCCCTGGTCAGCCAGTCAACCAAGAAAATGCAGTGCTCCAGGTTTCCTGAGAAAATCTCAGAGAAATGAGTTAGAGGTGATAGCAGAGTTATACCTGATGTTTGTCTTCCTGTGGCTCCCACACATGTGCACATAGTAAAACCACATCTACACACACATGAGCCTATAGCATTCATACACTACACAAACTATACACAGAGACAGAAAGACAAAACAAACAAACAAATTAATTAATTAATTAATTAATCAGGATTTCTTTTTAAATGATGAGAATGTCCATGTTTGTGTATTTCTAGTAATATATCACAGACCCTTACTGAAGCAATGGTGATGTAACAGGATAGAAATGCACAGGAGATAAAGAAATGTGTTCTATTCCTGCTCTGAAAAAGCACAGTGCACATTCTGGTGGTGACTTTCCTGTTATTTTCTTACCTTCCTATATGATTGTCTTAAAGGGATAGTTAGTATGACTTTAAATCTAGTCTCTGGAATGCTTACACTTTTATGAAAGGACAGTATTTTTGAAATACTGTTTTGTTTTGTTTTTTTCTCTTTGAAATCTTCTTATCTTAACAGTATGTCTCTCACTTAAAAGGTTGGGCAACAGATTCAGTTGAAATAACTGCCAAAGAATAGAAAACAAAAGAAGTGTGTTTTTTGTTTCCATATACTCTTCTTTTGAGAAGCACAGTAAGTCCAGGCCTTGAGAACAGTCCAGAAGAGAATATGTTTTCTTTCAAAGATTGGAAAATATTTGTTTTGGATAAGTCTGAAGTGGTTCCTTAGCATTCTGGTTTAACTACATTTTATGAATCTCAGATTGCAGTCTTCTCTCTGGGAATACAAGTTGCAAAAGGATGGATGGCAGCAAGATTTGAAGATAATATTATGTTAAGCTTCTGCCTATAAGTTCCAGAGCAGGCAGATCATTGCTGGCCTGAAGAGTCCTAACTTAACACTCCTTTGATCGTAACAGTGAGAGATAGATTTTTCTATCATGGGTTATTGTTTCAAGTTGATTCCACCCTCATATACATGCATTTCTAAATTTTCATAATTACAAGAAATTATATGAACTTTTCTTAAAATTTTCATTCAGTATTGGTTTGCATTCAAGTAGTTCTCACCTATTTTGAACTTCCTATATGTGGAAATTACTACAAGCATGAGATGGTATGCAAAAAGACTTAAGTTAACCTTCATAATTACTTAACCTTGGGAATAAATTCTAATTTTGAAGAAATAATGGTTAGTCCAAAAAAGTCAATTGCTCCTCAATGTTGAAGCTTCAGCTTTTTAAACATTAAAAATAGAAATAACCCTAATATTACATTGTTACAGTTTTGGCTATTGAAAAGTGCTGAAAATATATCAATAGATGAATCTTATTTGGACTTGAATAGTATTCAACAAATGCCAGTTAACATTCCAAGTTCTTTTTCAGTTTGACAGTGTTTCTGAAATGGAGGGCTTATAGTTTAAAATCTAGTTTAATGTATTTTTTAAAATTTCTTTCTTTCTTTATTTGACAGAGAAAGAAGGAGACAGAGAGAGAGAGAGAGAGAATGGGCATGCCAAGGCTACCGGCCGCTGCAAATGAATTCCAGACACATGTGCCCCTTGTGCATCTGGCTAATGTGGGTCCTGGGGAATCGAACCTGGGTCCTTTGGCTTTGCAGGCAAACATCTTAACCACTAAGCCATCTCTTCAGCCCTGTATTTTAAACTTAGAAGAAGAAAATACCTCTGGCCTTGTCTCTGTTCACTAGCTCTTTAAATGAACTAGGAGTTCAACTTATCAGACACAGCAAATATGTTAGAAAAAAAGGGACATTATACCCCTGGGTGAACAGGACCTTAGGTTTCAGCTGTAAAAAGGCTCTATGACAGGACACAACTAAGACATTCATCATGGGTGGAGTGAGAATCTATTCCTTAGCAGAATCGTCAAACTTCTCCACCGGATTTCTCCATGAACTTAGTATACAACCTAAGACAATGGAAAACATGGAAAAGTTTGATTCAAAATATATTGACAGGGGCTGAAAAGATGGCTTAGTGGTTAAGGAGCCTGCCTCCTAAGCCTAAGAGTGCTGGTTCCAGTCTCCAGAGGTTCCAATCTCCAGGTCCCAGATTTAGCCAGATGCAAAGTGAAGCAAGGGCACAATGCCACACTTGACCACAAGGGGGTTCACGCATCTCGATTTTGTTTGCAGCAGCTGAGAGGCTGCTGTCGTGCCCATCTCTACCTGTCTTCCTCTCCCTCTCTCTCTGTTTCTCTCTGTCTCTATCCAAAAAATATATATATTGACATTATATTGCATACTTTTTACATGATTCTTTGTATATTTTATGTTTTTTATTTACAAACAAAAAATATGTACATGTTATATGTTGTCCTCATGCTTGGATAGTTATATGGTTAAGTTTTATTTAAGCAACAGAAAAAAAAAATTCTTGTTTCCCACTACAGTTTCATAAGTTGTATTTCCTACCATATTACTAAAAATTTTTATCCTTTTTCACATGTAAATAAATAAATGGACATTCCTTATATTCCAAATGAAGGAGATTTGAACCTATAATTTTTGCAATGTATTGGTAATACATTTTCATATTTTTTCTGTCACATTTTAATTTTATTTATTTATTTATTTGAGAGAGAGAAAGAAGCAGAGAAAAAGAGAGACACAGAGAGAATGGGCTCACCAGGGCCTTCAGCCTCTGCAAACGAACTCCAGACACATGTGCCATCTTGTGTATCTGGCTTACGTGGGTCCTGGGGAATTGAACCGAGGTCCTTTGGCTTTGCAGGAAAGTACCTTAACCACTAAACCATTTTTCCCCCTCATTCTGTCACATTTTAAAGAAACTCTGTGTCTACTTAAATCAAGTAAGCTGGACTGCTTGAAATAACCTTTATGTATATATGCAAGATTTAAAGAAGATATGTGCACTCATTTCCCAAGTTCAATATGTGTGATTAGGACTTTTACCTATTATGTAATGATGCAGATCAGGAGAAAAGCTACAAATTAGATCTGGGATAGATAAAGTGTGGACGCCTAAATTTAGGAGGAATACATGTCAGTAGAACAACAATGTATGAGTAAAAGCTAATGGTTGTATGAGGGGAAGAGATCACGGAAGTGTGGATCAGGTGATTATGTTAAGAAACGGCACTGGGCATCAGCTAAACTGCATTCAGGAGGAATATCCTTCAATTAAAATATGCCTGGTTTTCCTTATAGCATTGACTGACACCTGCATTTTTATTTCATACACAGTTAGGATTCTACAGGCAACAATCATATTGGGTTAAGGTAAAATAGAATTCAACTCAGTATTTGAAGAGTGTACTAGTATATAAAAGAATCTATCAGAAAATTTTAATATTTATTCTAAGCAGAATTGAATTACTTAAGCCTAGTTAAATAGGTAGATAAACTGGAAAGTAATTATTATTTCTTTTTATATTTTCAAGGCTTTTCTCAAAATTTCTAAAAAGTACATTTCTAAAACTTCATAAAACTATTTGCATTAATTCATTTATTTCACAAATATAGTGATTTTGTTTTAATACCAATTAAAATATAACTTTTATGCCATTTATATTCTTTTAAAAATATATTCATTTATTTATTTATGAGAGAGAGAGAGAGAAAGACAGAGAGAGAGAGAATGGGCACTCCAGGGCCTCTAGCCGCTGCAAATGAACTCCACATGCATGCGCCCCCTTGTGCATCTGGCTTACATGGGTCCTGGGGAACTGAACTGTGGTCCTTTGGCTTTGCAGGCAAACGCCTTAACAGCTAAGCCATGTCTCCAGCTCCCATTTATATTCTTATATAGGGTGAAATTGAAGACACAAAGTGAGTGGATTTAATTTCTTCTATCATATACTATAAGAAGAATTGACCTGTTCGTTTTTGTTTTTGTTTGTTGTTTTTTTTTTTTTTTTTTTGTTTTGTTTTTGTGTTCTAGCCCAGGCTGACATGGAATTCATTCTGTAGTCTCAGAGTGGCCTCAGCTCAGGACGATCCTCCCACCTCTGCCTCCCGAGTGCTGAGATTTAAGGTGTAAGACACCACACCCGGCTGCACTGACCTTTCATGATTATCGTTGTATGCCAATGTCTAAGAGAAATTGCTGGCACACATGGTGCCTTTCCCAAAACAAAAATATTTAGATTGGGTTATCATCCACCTTGAAACTATTAAATTATGTTTTTCTTATAATTAGGCCTATTTTATAAAGAAGACAACTGAGGTATAAGCAATGTATCTGTATATGTTCTGACTAAGGAAAGCTCCCCAAGAAATGCCAAAGAAAATTCTGAGAAGTGCAAGAGTACTTAACTGTAAGCTTTCTGGAAAACATCCTCATGCTAGTATTTCCACCTGTCAGAAAGGTAACAAGTCCTGATGTTTGACTTCAAGTGAATTGAAGGAAAACATTATTATGAGATGTTAAAATACTTGTGAACTTTATGCATCACAGAATTATTTCAATGTACCAAAAATGGTCCAAAATTCTAACGTGTATGCCTAAAGAGGTTTCATTTTTTGACTATGAATGTAAAATCAGAATAATATAAATAAAAAATATATATTAAAAAAAAAGAACACAAAGAAAAAAAATTTACTTTCTCAGAAACTTTCCCCAAATCTGAGGCGAAGTTAATTAATACCAACTTGGGAATAAAGAAACAGATATAAGTGGTGACAAAGCTTTGTGAGAAAGCACCTGAAATTGATAGTGAGAAAAATAACTTGAGTTTTCTGTTAACTTGAAAAAAATATTACAAATTTCTATTAACTATGTAATATCATGTAAGTGAAAAAAAATCTGAAATAGCATTAACCCACCTCTTGCAGGGTGTATATACTGTTACAATGATTTCTGTTGACAACACACCCACAATTGGGGTACGATTTTCAAATTTATCTGTATAATTCAATATATCTTTTGCAAATATATATTTGTATAAGTATATGCAATATATGTCATAAGATACATAAGAAAAGGCTAACTTGTATAAAAGTTGTTTTATTTGTTATAGTTTGCAATGTTTTAAAACATTCAACTGGAATTTGCTAAAAGGAGTTTTCAGAAGTCTACATACATATAGATAGGTCCTTTCCTCCTCGCTAAACTCCCAGGGTGTCTAAGTTAATTTTATTACTCCTGTAAATGTTGAGTAGTCAATGGAAATATTTTACATTATACAAGCAAGCACACAAGTCAGCGAAACCATGGGAAGGTGTGCATAGGCCTTGATGGCATGCTCAGAAGCTGTGAATGCTCAGTGCTACTCATTATCCTCTGGGCCTGAGGTGCCCATAGGTATTGACAACTGCCTGGTCATAAAAAATATCTACCTGGGGGAGATTTTTTTCTTTTTGCCATGATCCTGATTATCAACTGTCAAAATGCAGTTGGTGATTCTATGAAGATTGACGGTTCTATGAAGATTATCCTGTGTAAACAAATCAAATTCATACACTAGTTAAAGATCAAATAGACTAGTAGCTCTTTTATGTTTAAATCACTTCATGGCCACTACAAAGTATCCAAGAAGAGATGTTACTTCAGCTTACCATCAATATGACATGGAATACACCACAGGTAAGAATAGACTAATGACTTCCTCCAACTTTATTTCTAGTTCAGCTGATGTAGTTTGGCATCTGCCTTTATTAAAACTTGGTTCTGTGTTTACTGCTGACATCAGTATTACCATGACTGCTGCTGTCATCCTAACTGTCCTCAGTACTATGACTTCCCAGGAAAGTGGGTAATGGTTTCTATCAATTGATTTATTTTTCTCTTTATGGCATTCCCATTCATTCTTCTTGCCTACATAAATTAGATTATTGCTCAGACTCTCTTCAGCTTTAAACTGTATCTAAACGAGATGTAGACTGAGACAACCATAACTGTACTGGGTTGTGAATGGGAACCCTGGGCAGTTGTAGGCTTTTTCCTTTATGGTCTTCACTAGTTGTTCAAAGGTTCTAACAGGACACATATCATGCACAGATATGCAATATTTTTCTGGGAAAAATAGTGCTATAGATCTCTAAAAATGCTGTTGTAGTCTGTTAAATTTTCAATTTTGAAGAAATTAAGCAAGTTTGTATTTGAGTTTTGTATGTAGAAAAACTTACATCAAAGAAAGTTTTTCTGATTTTTGAATATCTTTACCTTCACTTTGTTCTAGAATTCATAATACTCATATATGCTTTCCATAGCAATCTAGATATGTTTGTCTATATTGGTAAAAAAAAAAATATTTATGCAACCATTCTTTTCTGTAGAAACTTTTACATTTTAATCAGGAATGCCTGAAGTCATTGATTTACCAGAAGTTCCTGGCCTAGATCTTACCTCGATCCTTATAGATACTGAAGACAAATGTTTATCCCACTCTGGCCTACTTGGAAAAAAAAAAAAAAAGACAGAGTACTGAAATCATTACTTAAGTTGAGCTTAAAAAAAAAAAAAAAAAAAAAAAAAAACTTTGACAACTTCCATAAATATACACAATATATCATGATCATAATCCACACCACAATTTCATATCCTCCCAAATGCCCCCTTTGCTGAATCATTTCTTCTTTCCAACTGAACTCTCTTCTAGTTTGATATAATTTTTCCCAATCAAATTACGTGTGTCTTATGTGGGTAGCATCAGCCACTGTGAAATTATGAATATCAAGGCCACTTTGTGGCTGGAAGACAGTATTGTAAGCATACTTATGCTTCTTTTACTGCTTATATTCTTTCTACTGCCTCTTCCACAATGCTTACATTGAGCTTCTTATAATGCATAATTTAAAAATAAAATTAAATTTACTGATTTTTTGAGCTATGGTCAATTTTTATATAGGGATTAAATATTGTTATCACTACTGGTATAGTTTAAGAGAAGGCAAACTCTCAGCAAGAATAATTTAATAGAGAGGCAAATTAGGAAACAAGGTTTTCTATTATGAAATATATTTCACATATGCATATGTTTCCCTTGATTATTTGGGAAAAATTATAGAGTATATATTTAAAATTCATTTATTAAAATGTCTACTAATATATACTACAAAATTATAGAGACATTTGGTAATGTATTCATCATTCAATTATTCTTGTGCCCAAATCTTGAGAATAAAGTGGAAAAATAATACTAGAACTGTAGCCATTCACATGCTTAGTTACCTTCAGCTGTATTGAAAAAGGAGGAATTATATGTTCATGGGTTGGAGAGATGGTTCAATGGTTAAGGTACTTGTTGTCAAAGCCTAACAACCCAGGTTCAATCCCCAGTAGCTACATAAAGCCAGATTCCCAAAGTGAAGCATATGTCTGGATTTTGCTTGTAATGGCTACAGGCCCTGGTGCAGCATTCAATTTTCTTTCTCTCCCTCTCTTCTACTCCCAGGACTAGTAGTACATGCTTTTAATCCCAGCATTGGAATGTTGTGATACAAAGATTGCTGTGAGTTTGCAGCTAGCCTGAATGTCATTCCAGGTCAGCTGGGGATAGAGCTAGACCCTACCTCCAAAAGCCATGAGAACAATGCAAATGAAAATCAGTATGACATATCATTCTTCTTATTCTACATACTAATCACTCCATAGTTAAAGCATTGGTGGTGGTGGCATGGGTGTAGAAGAACAAAATCCTCGTACATTGCTAATAGGAATTCAAATTCATGTAAAAGTTTAGAAACAGCTTTATAATTGTCCAAAATTTAAAAATGAAATTATTCTGTTATCTTAAAATTCTACTTTTAGTTGTACATACCAAATAAATGAGAGCATACATAATGCAATACATATCCAGAAGCTCATCACAACATTGTTAAAAAGTAAAACCATGTGTGTTCATCAGCCAATTAATAGATCAATATGATTTGCATATCTACATTAATAGGATTTTATTTGATCATTCCAGACCCTCTGTACTCATTCCTATTCCCAATGGCTACACAACAGAAGAGAAATAGTCACTGTTTCCCAGCAAACATTGACTGTCATGAACCCCTCATAAAAGAACATTGACTATCTCTATCTTGTGTAGACCCTGTCCAGGTAATCACAGCTGCTATAAACACAATAGCTACATCATGTCTGGGTGAGTGACTTCCACATCACTCCTCTTCAACTTCTAGCTCTTATATTCCTTCCTTTCCTTTCCTTTTCTTTCCTTTCCTTTCCTTTCCTTTCCTTTCCTTTCCTTTCCTTTCCTTTCCTTTCCTTTCCTTTCCTTTCCTTTCCTTTCCTTTCCTTTCCTTCCCTTCCCTTCCCTTCCCTTCCCTTCCCTTCCCTTCCCTTCCCTTCCCTTCCCTTCCCTTCCCTTCCCTTTCCTTTCCTTTCCTTTCCTTTCCTTTCCTTTCCTTTCCTTTCCTTTCCTTTCCTTTCCTTTCCTTTCCTTTCCTTTCCTTTCCTCCTTCTGTCATAATCACTTTTATATAGCCTTGGAAGGCATGATCTATATCTCCTATATGGCCAAACTCTCATCAGTCATTTATTTTAGTCCCTTTGGCTTACTGTTTTTGTTTGGATAAATTGCTATTATATCATAATTTATCAATTACTATATAAAGTATTATCATTGCAAATGCTACAAGTTTCATGTTCAGCAAGTTCTTCTAGAATATAAAAACCCATGACAGGTATTTTGTTTCTTGTGAGATCACCTTTGGTTTTCATCTAAAATGTACTTTTTCTACAATAATAATTGTTTTATATGAGTGGTAAATTTGTAAAATTATAAACAGATACTATTAAGAAATGCATAAATTAACTATTTTACCTTCATGTTTTAATTTTCAGCTTAATCCTACCCTGATTTTGGATAGAGTGCTATTTGGACAGAGTCCTAGATGAGTAGTTAAATAGTAGAAAGGAAGAGTAGACAAATACTAAATAGATAGATAGGTAGGTAGGTAGGTAGATAGATAGATAGATAGATAGATAGATAGATAGATAGATAGATGATTGATAGATGATAGATGACATACACAGGTGATAGATAAGAGCATAGAATCATAAGTAGTGCTAGCAATAGATTAGGTGTTATGTAACAGTTTGCTCAAGTTGAAATATTCTCTTCTAAAGACAGGAAGAAGGCTGATTCCAGACATCAAGTTTGGGGGACCTTAAACTTGAAGGTCACACAACCACTCCACATAGGTATGTTAATTAGAAACTGACAAGACTCTAACATAAGGATATATAAAAGCAAAAGAATTGGTCTGAGAGAAGATTCTGATTGTGTTTCCTGCAAGTGATGTAGTGTGCTCAAGACTCTGTGATTGAGCTTCCTACAAGTCATGCAGTATGCTCCACACTCTCTGAGCAGCTGAGCTGCTGAAAGGTGTGCAGTGTGCTCCAGGGACACAGCTTCGGTGACTCTTCACCTTTGCTGGGGGGGGCTTTCCAGTGATATAGCTGCCTTTGTGTCACCCATTGCTCCCGTAAACAACCCCTTACCCTATTCTGTAAGTAGCCCCAATAAATTCATTGGTTCACCAAACTTTGTGCTTGTATCATCCTTTGGTCTCTTGTATGTTCCCTGTCTGGCGTGAAGATATGTGTTTTTGTGTCTCCCAAGGGGTAAAAGTTTCCCCCAACATAAGGGCATATTATACAAAAATAAACATGAATAAATTCATCTTTATATTCACTGAAAAAGTCATCACCTGCATTATTTTTGACATGAGGACATTTTCTTTTGCCTTAAACATGATGAAGGAAATTTCAAGTATACGCTAGACCATTTGCCTGAGTGCATGCATTGGTGGAAACACACATTGTTATTCTGAATAGAATGCTGTTTCCTTTCATTGTTTTTTAATAGGTACATACTAACTTTGTAAGATTATGGAGTTATTTTTATTTCTGTGCAGTTGTCACTTTAAAATTTCACTTCAGAGTACCTTCTTTTCCTTCACTGTACTTTCTACATGGAATATATATTACATAGTTATTGGATCATAAGGACATGCCTATTGCTTTTTATCATTTTGTTTATCCTGATTATCTTCTCTTCATTCTTGTAGGGAAATTTATCTGCTATACATCCAACAAACATATTCAGTTTCCAGCTGTATCAAATTTTCAAAGTCCACATGCTATTTTATATGATAATCCTGTTTTATGCTAAATTGATTTTTCTGTGGACTCATTACTTGTGTAATACTCTCTTGTGCATTGGCACAGCTTTCCTTATTAGCTTCCCATGGCAGAAATAACTCGTTCAATAGAGCCCAGGTCCCTCTCCACCTGACACTGAGTCTGTGACAAATACCACTGACTCTGCATTAGAGTTCTGTGCCTTTCTCAATTGTCTGTGCCATTGATACTTTTATTTAACATGCTGCCATACTAGCCACATCCCTTTTAGTCCAGATTTGTAGTTTGAAGGTATTTTGTTTTTAGTTTTTATGAAAAATGTGCATACCTTCTTCCTAAGAATGCCTTTCATACACTCTAAATAATATATCCTGGTCTTCACTTGCTAAATTGTTACTGCCTAGGAATTGCTCACATTTACTTTATTCACACACAAAAAAATGAAGGCTTCAAGTGTGTACTCACCTCATTCACTGGAAGTTTCTATGTCCATACTGCCATCCTGCTTCACCCTCTAAAAATCTCTGTGTAGTATTACTCTTGATGGAGATTCTCACACTCATTCATTCAGGTTCCAGGAGCCACTCTTCTCATAGCCTTTCCTGAGATTTTGGTTTTTCTCTTTAACCCATGAATTCAACTATCTTGTTGAATAAGCTACTTCTAATATTTTCTTGATTGTCAGTCAAAGTGCCCTTTCCCCTCTACTTCTGTTGCAGAAAAATCTGAAAAAATCTTTCTAGACAAAACTTTCCACAGGTCTCTTCCAACAAGGAATACTTTGGGACATCAAGCCACAGTTCTTGCATGGTTAGTTCCTGGGGTTTATCATTATCGAGCTGAATGCAGATACAGCCATCAGGATCAGCCTAACACACTACCCAGGTGCTAGCCTATGAAATGTTGATCTTTTTTACTCTGTCTCCCCTCTGCTAACAATATCCTAACATTCGTTAGTTATTATGTTCAGGATACTAAAACAGCACCTGCTTTTTAGTTATGTATATTCATGTTTGACTTAGGTATACTAATTGATAAATGTATCTTCCAACTACATGAATACAGGTAGAAATGGTCACTTTTAAGAATTATGGTTAGGACAAAATAATTAAAAGGCTTCTAAATTATGGAAGCAACACATAATAATATATATGTTCAACACTTACATGATGTTACCTGTGGAATACCTTAACTATCACACACACACACACACACACACACACACACACACATACACAGAAATACACATATTCACATGAATGAACATATGCATGCTTATATATTCATTTTAATACTTATACATTAGCAGTTGCAAATAATATGTACATTAAGGTGCTTTATGTAAAATTAACTTGTAAAATACAATTTTATTTCTATGTAATCAAAACAGAAATTAATTATTAAAAATAATATGCAAGAACATTAATATATTTAGTAAATAGCCAATGCTATTAAGTGTTTGGTATCTAAGTATAAACTATACCATTTATGTAATAATTAAACAGAAAAACATCTTTTGCTTACTAACTGGAAGATAACATTTTTAAGATGTCATTATTACTGAAATTGATCTAGTTATTTAATGTAATCCCTACTAAAACTTTGATGATTTTTTTTGGAAGATAGAAAAAAAATTAATTCCATCTGGAATCTCAAAAGACCCTTAATAGCCAAAGTAATCTTCAAAATGAAAGAAAAGGTGTTTCAAAAGTAGAATAATATTTTTATATTTCCAAAGATGGAAATTGGTTACTTACATTATACCTCATATATTAACACACTATTAATCAAAGGCCTAAAGGTAATACTTAAAATTCTAAAACTCTGAGAAATAATCATAAGTAAAAATATTCATATTTGTTAATGATTCCTTATCATGTCATAAAAGCTATATGCAAAAATGTAAGGTTGGAGAAATGGCTTAGCATTTAAGGTATTTGCCGGAGAAGCCTAAGGACCCACGTTCAATACCCCCGAACCCAGGTAAGCCAGATACACATGGTGGCACCTGTGTCTAGAGTTTGTTTGCACTGGCGAGAGGACCTGGCACACCCATGCTCTCTCTCCCTATCTCTCTTTCTCTCTCTCTCTGTATCTCTCTAATAAAAAATAAAATAAAAATAATAAATAAATAAGCAAAATATGGCAGGAAAAATGGCATTTGTTTACAAAGCCTGATGACCTAGGTTCAACTGTCCAATGCATACATAAAACAAGATGCCTAAAGTGGCCCATGTGTCTGGAGTTTGTTTTCAGGGGCAAAGTCCCAAAGCATGCCAGTCCATTCTCATTTTCTTTCTCTCAAATTAGTAAATGAATAAATAAAAATTAAGAAGGAAAATAAATAAATAAATTTTAATACAACAAAATGAAAACTTCTATACATTCAAATATATGAGGAACAGAAACTCATAAATGGGAAAATATTTATAAATCTTTTGAATTTTCCCCAAATGTCTGCAAAACTGCAATAAAGTCTTTAGCAACCTGATTTTAAAATTAGCGGAAATTGGGCTGGAGAGATGGCTTAGCAGTTAAGGCACATGCCTGTGAAGCCTAAGGACCCGGTTTGATTCTCTAGGACCCACGTAAGCCAGATGCACATGGTGACACATGCATCTGGACTTCGTTTGCAGTGGCTGGAGGCCCTGGTATGCCCACTCTCACTCTTTCTCTCTCTATCTCTCTCCCTCTCTGTGTCTCTAATAAATAAATAAAAATAAAATCTTTAAAAATTAACTTCTTTAAAAAAGTAGCGGAAATATATGCATGGACATTTCTCTAAAGAGTATGTAAGAATGGCCAAGAACCACAAAAGTGGTACTCAATATAACAAATCATTATAAAGAAATCAATCACAATGTTTTTGGAATTCCATAATGAGATTTCACACCTCTTACAATGTTGAGGAGAAAATGGAATCCTTATGCATTTTATGTGTGAATATTATACAATATTTTAGTTTTTTATTTAATTTATTTATAAGAGAGAGAATGAGGAAGATAATCAGAGAAAGAGAGAGAGAGAGAGAGAATGGCTGCATCAGGGCCTCCAACCACTGTAAACGAACTTCAGACATATGTGCACCTTGTGCATCTGGCTTACCTGGGTACTGGAGAATTGAACTTTGGTCCTTAGGCTTTGCAGGCAAGCACATTAACTGCTAAGCCATCCCTCCAGCCCAAATCATATATATTCCAAGAAATAGCTGATTTCTTTCCTATTGTGATATATCCAAAATGAGGGGAATACTGAGAACATGTGACTACTTTTGGACACAATTCCTCTTTTTTATTTTTATTTTTATTTTTTTTAATTATTGTTTTTTATTGACAACTTTTATACTTCCATACAAAAAAACCCACCTGTTATTTCCCTCCCCTCCACAAGACCCTCACAATTCCTCTTTTTATGCTGATGTACTTATGTTATGGTAAAGCAGTTAACAATTAAATAAACAAACAAGTTCCAAATAAAATATCAAGTCAATTCTGATAAAAATTTCCACAACCAGTTACATAATTTTTAGCATATTTTATTAAAGTTTTTTCTATGAATTATTATGAAATATCATTAAATACTTAAAGATCCTTTGTGGCATTGTTTTCCAGTAAAGAGAAAAGAAAAAAAAAAAACCTGTGATTTTCTATCTAATTAGATATGAGCCAGGCATGGTGCAGCATACCTTTAATCCCAGCATTAGAGAAGCTGAGGTAAAAGGATCATTCTGAGTTTGAGGCTATCCTGGGGCTAAGGAGTAAATTATAGGCCAGATTGGGCTAGAGTGAGACCTTCCTGAAGCCACACAAACAAACAAACAAACAACTAAACTAAAAATAAAAATAAAGAAAGAAAAAAGGCCCTTAAATATATATTTATGTTGCCAATAAATTCCAAAGCTTTTACCATTTGAACTTTGGCCAATCGAGACAGAATCAGAGGTATTAGTGAGAGGTACAAACAGGGAGAAAAGAGATAGTTGGATAGATAGATGGTAGATCAATAGGTGATAGATAATAGATAGATGGCTAATATATAGATGATAGGTAGATAGATAGTAGATGATAGACAGATACATAGATGGAGACCAGGAGACCAGAGATTTCTTCTCTTTACCTTATAATAAGAAGTTTGGTCATAATAACTACAGTATTAATGTTCAATGCTTATTGTGTTAAAATATTTTGAAACATATGGACATAAGGACATATTAAGAAAGGATAGACTTTTTATACAAACTTTTCATAAAATGATTGTTTGCTTTTATGCTTATTTATACAATTTTAAATTTTAATTAGAAAAAATGTTTCTAAACCATATAGATTATATATATAGATAGATAGATAGATAGATGATAGATGATAGACATAGATAAATAGATATATTGAGAGAGAGAGACTCTGCATTTAAATAGGAGTCTTTTCAGATTAGGTTTAGCATTCAGAAACAGTTTCCACATGGAACAAAGACATGTTTCAAGTGGCTTTAGACTTCTACATCATCTGTGACATTAATTTTTTATAGTTGCACTTGAAAAACCAGCTAAGATCTACAGGGACTTCATTCA
The DNA here is from genome assembly GCA_036365145.1 of Orientallactaga sibirica. Classification (NCBI taxonomy): domain Eukaryota; kingdom Metazoa; phylum Chordata; class Mammalia; order Rodentia; family Dipodidae; genus Orientallactaga; species Orientallactaga sibirica. The sequence goes on along the minus strand of JAEOAD010000043.1, from coordinate 4,958,999 downwards.
GTCCTAGTAGACAATTAAAAAGATAGCAGTCATTTTCTGTTTGATTTTCAATCATCAAAACTATGGAACTATTTTAAATAATATATATTTGTATGATTTATAATTCATTTACTTCCTGGTGTGGACTTAATGCTATATTTAAAACACTCTAGCCCTTATACACAGTATAACCTTATTGTCAAACTTTCATCAAAAGCTTTGCTTAAGGAACGTTATGGGCAGGATATGAAGGGCATCTTCACCACTCTTCTAATTTATTCATAATGCAAGGGACAAGCTAGGCATCCAGAAAGCTGCAAGTAGATCTCATTATTTTGAGTGTCCTTCCCCAACCCCAAATGCTGCTTTTCTAGGATCATGCTTTACAACTAAAACTTGGAATACCACAGCAGAAAATAAATTAGTTTTGCAAAAGACTCTTTTTTATGATTTATGAAGATTGTTGGCCTTTAAGAACAGTTTATTCCTTCACACGAAAATTCCTTCTGAAATTTTAGGGCCTGGGATATCTTTATGGCTGCTATAAATTGTTTTATTTATTGACTAAAATATTGCAGATACCAAAAGGTGTTTGACAATATATCCAGTAAAATTTATGCATAGACAGTGCCTGAGGTAATTAGGTATAATTATAATTGTGTGACCTAAAATCTGTTAAAGTACAACTATGACAGTGTATTAGTCACATTGCTTGTTGGTGTGACAAATACCTGGCAAGAAGTAGCTTAAGGGAGGAAAAAGTTTATTCTGGTTACATTTAGCTTCAAGGGGATACATTCAGTCATGAGTAAGAGGGCATGGTGGCTTGAATAGGAAGCCTGCTGGTCATAGGCATATGTAGTCAGGAAGGGGAAGAGTGAACACTTATCTGTTTCCCTCTTTCTCTCTCTCTGTCAAAATAACTAAATAAAAAATTATATATAACACACACACACACACACACACACACACACACACACACATACACACAGAGAGAGAGAGAGAGAGAGAAAGTGTGCAGCCCTATTGGAATGTTTAATAGTCAGTGAAGCCACAGTGTTGACATATACATTAGAGGGACAGGATGTTATTTGAAGGTTTACTTGAAAGCAATTGTGTAATGTATACTTGTTTATGAAGGTCACATTTTGGTGTGGAGAACATATTGTATGTGGGAGAAAGCAACAGAAGGAGAAGGTGAATTAGAAATGTTTGCCAAAAAAGCTATGGTGGTTTGTGCTTCTGTGAAATAAAAGCAGTGAAAAACAAAACTTCAATTTCAGATATGATTTGAAAACCCCATGATGAGAATTTAGCAGTATTTTCAACTAGTCCTATATTAATAAAATGACATTTTTCATCTATGCTTTACTTTAAAAACTTGGCAAGTGAAAATAAACACTTTGCTCAAGTTTACATTTCCCAGAAAACACAACAAAACTGCTTTTTTTTTCTTAATCTTCAATACGTGTGTTTATCTCTGACACTTTAAACTTTACAGACACCATTATTTGACTTTCTGACATGTGTGTGTAGTGCATTTGAGTATTCATGTTCATATGTGTGCTGGCACATGAACACGTGTGTGCATGTATGTGGACACAAGAGAACCACCATAGGCGTTATTCTTGGGCATAGTGTCCATTTTGCTTGAGGCACTCACTGTCTCTCTTTGGCCTGCACCACAGAATTAGACTAGATTGACTGGACACAGCATCCCAGGGATCCTCCTGTCTTTGTCTGCATAATTCTAGGATTACAGGAACATGATACCAAACATGGAATTTTATAAGGTTACTAGGTATAAAACGGAGGTCAGCATGTTTGTGAACTAAGCACTTTAAATGCTAAGGTTTCTCTTCAAGCATATTTGATAGTTACTTTTTCTATTGATATTACCGTTGTCATGGTAAACAACAAAAAATTTTCATGGAAGTCAGTTAGACCTAAATTAATAAAAAGCAAAAAACTCATTTTTAGAGTTTGGTATTAAGAAAAAAACTATAAATAAATTTCAAGGAAAATTAAGGTCTTTACAAAATTGTACACCCAAAAATATTTATTTAATTAAATTCTATGTGTTTAAGAAGATTTGTATGACACTGAGTTATTTTCTTTCTTTTTTAAATATATAGGATATGTGGTTGTTGAATGACTAAAAATAAATTAAGATTAATTATAGTCAGCATTAGAATAATTAATCTTTATCTAAATTAAATAAATCACATCCTGCTCTGTAACTCAATTACCCTTTCTAATAATTCAAATAAATTGTTAATTCACTGTCAAAGTACTAGCAAACCAAATTCAAAAACACATTAAATCAATCATCCAATCCAGTCATTTGGTATGTATTTCAGGAACACAGGGGTCAATCAACATATGCAAATCAATAAATGTGACATATTACCTCAACAGAGAAAAGGATAAACAAGTTATGATCATTTCAATAGATGATGTAAAAAAATCTGTTTCCATTCAATACCACTTTATGATAAATATTCTTAGTAAATATTGAGCAGGAGAAATATACATAATTGTCATTTACGAGAACCCAACACCTAACATCAAGTGAATGACAAGTTGAAAGCTTATCATCTAACAGACAAGCAGTCCTCCCACCATGATTTTTATTCACCATAATCCCCATAATTCTTATCAGAGCAATTAGAAGATTAAAGAAAACAGGATATGCCTTTAAGAAGGGAGAAAATCAAACTGCTTCTCTTTGAAGACAAAAGGTGTTGCATATAGAAAACCCAAGATTAAACCAAAATTATTTTTATAAATAAAATCAAGTTCAATATAATACAGGATATAATATGAAATACAAACAGTGATGAACTCTAAAAAATTAATTTTCAAATGTAACCTCATGTTCAAAAAACTACAAAAGTATGTAGTGATAAATAACTGAGGAGATAAAAGTATAAAGTTGATGAGAAGTACAAAATCTTGAATGTGAAATGTTAAGTGACCTTGGAAAAGTAGAAAGAGAGCCTGTGCACATGAATTGGAAGAATACATGTTGCTAAGATGTCCATTTCACCCACAGTGATCTACAGAGTCAATGTAAGTCCATGAAAAAGTTAATGACAGTCTTCATACAAATTGGGAAAAAAATCTCAGTATGTATGGTACCAGAAATGAACACGAATAACCAAAGAAAACTTGAACAAAAAGAACAGACTGAAGATATCACATTACTAAATTTAAAAATGCATTAAAAGCAAGTTATGAGGACAGCATAGTATATTCAATAAAATTGGAATATTGACTAGTATCAAAGCATGGAGTTCACAAGCAAAGAAAATGCAGTTAAAGCTAACTTCGGAGCATCAGGAAAATACACTGAGGAGAGGACAACTACTTCAAAAAGTTTTCAGTCTAACAACAGACTAAATTCGTTTACCACCTCATTTAAATATTGCAATGTGATTCTCTGTATGACAGGCAGATATTATTGAGAGTTCAGATGTATGTAACCCAATGACAGAGTAGGTACCTAGAATGTATATAACCTCATACAATGGCTAGTATCACATATACAGAAACAAAAAACTCACCCTTTACATATCATATGTTTTATCATATGTCTCGAAAAGAATTGGGCATTAATAATGTTAGTATATACTTCACACTACAATAATAAATAAAATTAAATTCATCACAAGTTTCAGCATTTTAAGGATTATTTCTTAATATTAAATTTTTATGTATTTGTTGGAGAGAGAGAGAAAGAGGGAGGGAGGGAAAGAATGGGCATGCAAGGGACTTTAGCTAGTGCAAACGAACTCCAGATGCATGCACCACCATGTGCATCTGGCTTATGTGGGTTCTAGGGAATCAAACTTGGGTCCTGAGGCTTTGCAGGTATGTGCTTAACCACGAACCCATCTCTCCAATCCATTTTAAGGATTATTGTGAATTCTTCATAATACCCTTGCCAGTGAATATTACTAGAAATTACTGGTAAATGTATAACAACTATGAACAATACAAATATGAGAGAAATATTATTAGTAAATACCACTTCTCTTTGAGCTTCTCCTAAAAATTGGGAGTCATATCCTTTAGTACTGTAGCCATTGGTAGATTGCTCATTCTCCAGCAAGTAACTTCCCACCCATGTTCATGACACCACCCTAATTTAACTGTGTCAAAAACAAACAAAACATATATCCATAAAAATAGGATAGGAAGAGAAAGAAGTATTTTACAGTGAGGGGAAGCCAAGAAGGAATGTAATTGGGGGTAGGAATAGAAATAAAATTCATTGTACACATGTATGAAAGTGTCTATATATTTACCACAAACATGTGATATATATATATATATATATATATATATATATATATATATATATATATATATACACATATAATGTCTTTCTGATATTTTGCAAAATTCTTATATATCTCTCATTTTATGGTTCTGGTATTAAATTGATCAATCCAAATGAATAGATTAGAATACAATTATTACTACTATGTTTATATACATTTTCCTCACTACCACCTTTACAGTTATACAAAGTAAGTCAGTATTTCCACCCAATATGCAATCTATTCTATTAACTACTTTATTTATCTTTCTTACCTTCCTCTCGTCCCAGAACATACAGTTGCTAAAGTCTCAATTCATTCTTCAGTGCCTCCATTCTTTTCTCCCATCAGTGCAACTTTCACAGAGACTGAGGCAGTTTAACCAGAGAGATTCATATTTCACAACTCTGTTGTACAACTCTTTCAATAACTAGGCATTCTTAAATAAAATATTCAAGTATTTTATGGACTGAATTCAATGTTCCCTGGAATGTGATTATAGTCCAATTGTGTTTCTTATTTTTCATAATTAATTATCCCTACATATTAAAATTATTCATGTGAATAGTACTTCTATCTCCATATAGCAATCGCTTTATTAAAACTATTTCCTGTAACACATATATTTCGTATTCCTGGAAAGTGTCTTAGCATTTGTCAAATCATAAATTAACATTATTGTGCCTGCCAGAGAGTGTCACAAATGTGTGGTGGAATTAATCTCTCTTTTCTTTGTATCTAAATGATATATTCTTCCAATCCATTCACTTTATCTGCTGACAATTTAGTTTTGTGAAAGCGATTTTCTTTCCAAATTGTGAACTAGTTAAAATATGAGGAATATCTGATTAGGATTTGAATTTTCCACATTCTGGGAAAATCTTTTGAAATGTAAGATTGCCTAACGTGAAATATATCATCTAGTTAATATAGTTATTATTTAGTTGACTTACTCATAACATGCTTCTTAAAATGATATTTTGGAGATTTCAAAAATCATTACTTTGTTAATTCTTTAACTATTTTTATCCAACAGGTAAAATGATAATCACTTTTTGGCAAGTGTGAAAAATATAGCAAGCTAAGGAAAGGAACATTCATTGCTTTGAATTCACGTATTGAATATAGTCCACTTTACTTGATCAAAAATAATTCTTTCCTAGCAACATAATATACTAATGACATTTATTATTATATTAAAATAATTATGTTAAAGTGAATCAGTATCTTATTAATTATGTATAAAAAATATAAACATGTTTTCATTCAGGTTCTAGTAACCCTGTTTCTTTACATATAACCAGATATTGCATCTTAATGATCATGCAACTTTTAATATAACATATAAAAAACAATGCATTATTTCACATAGAACTGTAAATCTGAATAGAAAACCACTCAGTGAAAATTGATAAGTGCTAGCAAATAATCTCCAACACTTGATTGTACAATATTTACTAGCATTCATGTAAAGTGAATTAAGTATATTAAAATTGATGTGATAAGATGGCCATTAACATCTCACTGCCAGTAAATTGAAAATGAACTTTTATTGTATGCCTTGAATTTTTCATCCATGTGGTTTTCTCCACATGGTGCGCTGTAACTGCACAGATACAGGTCACTCCAATAGTCATGAAGTGTCACTATCACTGTGGTGATGATAGCAAGGGCATGGGGTTCTGTAGAGGACACTCTAGGGAGCCAAGAAGAAATGAGTTTGAAGAAAAGTAAACAGAGAATGAGTTCTGGAAGCATGAATTGAAAGAGAAACAGGAATCTACCCCAAGAGGGATATGTAGTTAGTATTATAAGAGCCATAATTATTTCGGTGCAACTCTCAACACCCATGGCTACAACAGCTTGCTGAGGAACTATAGGGCAAGGTGATGGCACCATCTAGAGAAGGATGTTCAGGAATCCTGTCCAACACCCTGTGGTTTTCCTGACACTCCTACTCCCAAAAGAGTAATGTAGTGACAGTGCATGGTCTACCTTTTAAGTATTAGACACTTTACCCAGAAGTAAGAAACTCAAACATGGGACTCTTGGAGGATCAGTTTGCATTGATTAGAGTAACCAAATTCAACAGGATATAGATATAGCAGTCACACAGAGGCAGTAGGTGCTTAAATGAAGTATTCTTGATATATCTTGAATCATCATACTGGTTCTGTCCGTGTCTTGCCTTCTTTTCTAGTCAGTCCCACACTTGTGAACACACAAAATGCCAAAAATCAAGTTCCATATTGATGCTCAGAAATCAGAGTTTCTTATATAGAATGAAATGAGGCATATTTCCAAACTTCATAAACTTATTTCTTTTAAAAAGTAAGAAATTAGAGAGAAATCAATTGTTTAAGAACATTAAATGGACAAAATTAACCCTTGAGAATTATTTATTTTTAAGCTAAGATTAGAAAATATAATACAATTATATAAAAACTGCAATTAATAGCTGGGGAAGCAATTAGTAGTATAATATTCATTAGAATAAACATGTAGAGTATAAAGAAAATTGGCAGTTCATATTTGTAATGTCTTTTATTTACTTATTAATGTGTGTGTTTATATATCTGCATATGGTCACAAGTGGAGATGAGAGGTCAACCTTGAAGTCTCTGTGCTCTTACACTTTCTTTGAGATAAGATCTCTTGCCAATGTGAATGAACACCAGTCTAACGAGCATGCAAGATCTAGAATCTGTTGCAGGTGGGTTAGATTTACAGATATCTGTACCACTTTGCTTTTGGCTGTACCTGCATGCTGGGAAGTCACACACAAGCCAGCTTCTTTATCTGTAGAGCCATTTCCCCAGATCTTGTGATGTCAATTTTAACCCTGCATTAATAAATGGAGTAGGGGACAGAATGGATCCAAATTAAAGATTAAAGTCATTCACTGGAAGAAGTAAATAAAGGATTCCTCTGAAATAAAATGAAAGGAGAAAGAAGCAAAACTCTGAGTGAAAATTTAAGTGTTATGCATGAGATGTCCTGTACTCTCAATGTCATTCTAACAGACAATAATATTGCAGTAAAAAGGAAAATCATGGAGACAATTATCTGTTAAGAGAAGTAGGTAATGGTTCTTCATCACTCCCCACTTCAATTAAGTTCATTTAGCCTATCAGTCTTGGTGATGCAGGACTTTAGAGTTCAGGGAGGGTTGATGAACCCCAACTTTTGAGTTTTTATCTATTTAACAAAGAATTGAAAAACGACAGACTGTGAGAAGGATAAATTGTAAAATATTGAATTTATTTAGGAAGAAATTATGAGTTGTGAGGTTTGTTAGGGAAAATGGTATCTACAGAAAGGCTGGAACAGTCACAAACACATGGAGGACAAGACCTGGAAGCTCATGCCAAAAGATTTAGAAGGAACTCTCACACATTCATAATGGAGCAAAGCACAAAAGCACCAGCCCTGTTCTTCCACATAGAAGAAAGTTAAAATATTAGGTAGTGAAGTTCTCAGGGCATAAGGAAGATTAACAGAGAGAAAGCACTAAAGCAGGGTCTGGAGAATTTTGATGCCTAGAAAATGAATAGTCAAATGAGTGATTACACACATGGTAGACCATGAGTTTAGAGGAAAATCATACACATAACAAGGTGAAAAAGGTATCTGGAAGCAGAATACATGGGAGGAAACAATAAAATAATAATAATAAATAATAATAATACAAGTAGCAAGAGCCCTCCCCTCCACCAGCCAGGCTAATATTCAGATGAACAACCTCACAGGTCAGTCAGGTGATCAAAATGGAAGAGAGAGAAATTAGCACGCCACAAGTCTTTCATAGTTAATTAGGATAGATTTTTGTCTTCAGACTCAGGTATGTAGGGATAGACCTGACTGATTCATGGATCGTGTGGAGTAGCTGACCCAGAGGTTAATGTACCTAGGTCGTGTACTAAACTGGGAAACAACAGGGGTCACTGAAACATTGTACATGAACATGGATCAGAGCAGAGTTCCAGTTCTCCCAAGGCAGGCAGAGTGACATCTTGTATCTCTCTGTGGACTTTTGCCCCAGCAAAACAGCCTGAAAGAAGCTGTCTTTTTCATTTCTTTACTCCTTTGGTTCATAATCTGTGCAGACCATGGGAGATTATTCCTAACTATCCCTCCCCTCTCCCTTCTTCTTTCATTTCTAATGAAAAAACGCTTCCTTCTAGCTGACTGACTGTAATGAGTAACAGCTATATTCTCCAGACCTCCTTGGGAAGGGCTACCTTGCAAATCAAATGAGAACCAGCAGTTAGATTTAAGCAAATGCATACTGACAGGAATAACACTTTTCACACCCACACTTTCCTCACTGCTATGGTATGGAATGTGAAGACAGCACTGAGCCACTTGGGAGAATGGAGACAATTTAAAGTGAATATATTGCAGCACTGGCAGTTTCTATCTTCTGCAATTCCATTCCATTCCATTCTAGTAGCTTCATTTTTTTCTTTTTCAATTTATGTATTTAGTATAATACATTATGCTTATCCAAATTTCAGAACATTGTTACAAATAAAAGGTGTTACATTTTAAAAGATGTTTTTAGATATTGAAAAGTTAATGCATAATTTCATAACTTGACAACACATAATATGAAATCTAGATGATGAAATATTTAATTATATATTTTTGTCAATATTTGTGATTAAATATTGGTTTGATGAGAATATGTTCCCATATGTACTAAATTAAATAGTATACATATGAGAATGCTTTTAAAAATGCTTTACATATTTTATTAGAAAGAGAATGAGAATGAGAGACAATGAGAATGGGCACTCCAGAGCCTCCGGTCACTGCAAACAACTCCAGTTGCATGCTCTACCATGTGCATCTGGCTTGTGTGGATACTGGGGTATCAATCCTGGGTCCTTAGGCTTTTCAGGCAAGCACCTTAACCACTAAGCCATTTTTCCAGCCAGGGAATGCTTTTTTTTTAATGCTATATTTCCAGTTTCTTTATGTGTTATAATCAGGGCAATCTTCTCACAGTGACATGGCATTTGAGATGACCCAAAGAGCTGATCAGCTCAGCATATTTATCTGTCCAAAGTGAAGACAAGCATCTTATTTTCCTTTGCATAATATATGTGTTATTTTTCTGTATTTTCAAATTCTTGCATGAGGACAAAATTCTTTGAGAAATTTATCTATCTATTTATCATCTATCTATAATCATTGCTGACAGAGTGGAAGTTCGTGTGTCTCATGATGTATTTCAATACTCTGTTAAAGAAGCTCAACTACGTTTGCCTCATGTAGACATGACCAATATCTCTGAAGAATTAATTCCACCGTGGTTTTCAACACATTAGCCAAATTTCAAAGCTATCTTCCAAATCTCTGCATGACTTTTTTTCATACAAGAAGCCAACTCATAATGATGGCAATTTGTTATCTCAGTTACCCATCTTCTAAATGAAAGCCATGAGGAGCCACATTCATATTGCTCATTTTATAGTGAACAATAATAGAATCAGCTTCTAGTATGCAAATTTTTCAACCTGGTATGGGCAAAAATAAACCTTATTTTAATCTGGTTTTCTATCTATAACAGATATTGTTCAGTTTGAAGCAAATATGGACTTAGCTCTAAATATGAAATGTAATAGTAATATGATATGAGCAAATAATTATATACTAATATGCCAGAGTATCTTTGTGTAATTATAGATTCAGTCTTAGTTTTTTTCAGGGAAAATCATTATAACATGCCTTTTATACTTAATCATGAATATGTAGTTTTCAATAGGGTGACTAACACATGTAAAATGATTATCATAATAGACATTATAGGGAAAATATAAAACATTATGGAATGAGCATTGGAAAAAGGATGAGACTATGAATCACTATGGATATAACTTTAAGTGTTCCAAACTCCATATGCAGAAGAAGAAGCCAAATTTTACACATTAAAACTAAAGTGATAGTTTAGGTTTAAGAACAATAACAATGTTCTTTAAAGGGAATGAGTTAATGCTAAGAAGAAAAGTTAGGTGTTTGTTCAACAGTTAATATCTACAACAATTGTTTAATTACATTGTTATTTGATATGGCTGTGTTGTTTATATAGTTACAGTGCAAAATATGAAAATGTAGATAATTAAATATTTTTAATATTTTTATTTTTATTTATTTATTTGAGAGAGAGAAAGAGGGGGAGAAGCAGAGAGAGAAGGAGACAGATAGAGAGAGAATGGGCACACAAGGGCCTCTAGCCAGTGCACAAAATCTCCAGATGGGCTGGAGAGATGGCTTAGTGGTTAAGGTGCCTGACTCCTAAGCCTAAGAACGCTGGTTCCAATCTCCATGTCCCATGTTTAGCCATGTGCAAAGTGACACAAGGGCACAATGCCGCACTTGCCCACAAGGGGGCACACACATCTGGATTTCGTTCGCAGTGGCTGAAAGGCTGCTGGCATGCCTATTCTCTATCTGTCTCCCTCTCCCTCTCTGTCTGTCTCTCTCTGTGTCTTTCTCCAAAATAAGAAATATATATGAATATAAAAAATTTTTTAAAAAACTCCAGATATCTGTACCACCTTGTGCATCTGGTTATGTAGGTCCTGGGAAATAGAACCAAGGTCCTTTGGCTTTGCAGGTAAGCAACTTAACCGCTAAGCCAATTTTCCAGCCCAATAATTAAATATTTAATTGTGCTCATTCTTTCAAAATTAGTAAGATTATTCTTTCAAAAAGAGTAAAATACTCCTTACAACAGCTACAAAATGAAGTAGTGCACCAATGCTTGTGCTTTGAGTTACTTTTTAATTCTAAATATCCAACATTTTTATTCCCTATTGATCCTAAAATGATCAGTATATATTCAGCGAAACAACATAGAATATTTAAAAATGTGGTAACAATCAATTCAAAATTAGTGTTATTAATGATTGGGCTGGTTGAGCCATTTTAACAAGGATATACCTTGTACATACATTTCTGCTTAAATAAAATAGAAGCTTGGGCATTTTCTGTCCTATTGTTTCTGTAATTTGGGTTGGAAATACAGGATTTGATACTGAGCTGTTAAAAAAACATCAATAGAAAAACTAACAATTTTTGTATATATTTTCAAATGATCACTTAAATTATGAAAAGTTTAAACAAAGTAACAATTATGCATTATACAGTAAAACAGGCAATGTTCACTAGATTCTCCTCATTTGGTAGTTGGAATGTATGTCCCCCAAAGACTGAGGTGTCTTATTAAGCTTATAACTTGAAGGGCCTCCAGCTTCCTGGCTGGAGGAGGTGTCATTGGGGGCAGATCTTGGAATCCTGCCCAAAGGAGTGTTTAGGTGTGGATCTGATTCCAGCCTAAAGGTAGAAGAGAGCAGTCTGAGCTCTGGCGGGGTCTTTTAGTATCTCTGATGTTTTGGTGATTTCTCTTTGCTTGTATCTGTTATAGGGGAACAGTTTTGTCCGCCATTGATATAACTTTCCCTGGATTTGTAAGCTCGAAATAAATCCTTTCCTCCCATAAACAGTGCCTGGAGTGTTGGGGTGTTGCTGTGCAATGAATCTGACCATGTGGAGTTTGCTCTTTTTGAACTTTTATGCTGAAGGAATAGGCACAACTTGGTATTTGTGACTGCAGAAGCCTTACAGAGAAGTGAGCAAAATTTAATGGGCTGTTTTCCTTAGAGTTTGAAAATGCTAAGTGAAGAGAGGATTATGTTGCCTTGTGAACTTTCAAAGAAGAAGGAGAGACCACAGAGAAATTTGTTGGAACTTGGGTACTGGCATAAAGACTGGCCATGTTCTGCTACCTATGTACAGAGAGGTTGATGAAGGCTGAGTTTAAAGGTGGGCTTGATGGAAGATATATAACTTAGAGATGTATGGTTTATCACAGGAAAATTTTAAACAAGTTTAAAGTTCCTGGCATAGAGATTGGTTTTAGGTTATTGAAGCCACTATTGTCAAACAGATTACTACCATTAAGGATCAGTCACCTGTATTGAAACAATGGAATGATATCTGACATGGTTTCATTCAGGAAAGACTGAATATTAGAAATGCAAACTCTTTTGAAAGGAGATGACTGAAAGGAAAAAACCACTCTTCAAAGTCAGTATTTATTTCCTCCCTAGATTAACAAAATGGCTCTGTTGCTCACACCTGGATTAGTTTTGGAAGCATGAGAAATGCATGGATCATGAATTTCATCGTGGGTCATGAAGTACACATGGTTTCAGAAGCCACTGTTGAGATGTGGTATGTGAAGCAGGATGATACTCCTTTAGCCAGTGAGGCCAATGTAAGATATAAGGTAGTTTGCACTGAAGACCCAAAGATGTTTTGGATATACCATGATGTTGTAAAGACTACCATGGAGTGCAAGTGTCTCAGAATGGCAGTTTTCTCTAGCTACTCAGCCCAGTTCAAGGGGCAAAATTTGGAACAATAGAGACTGCCATAACTGGTTATGGATGTCAGACTTGAACTTCAGATTTTTGATGTTTACTGATAGCAATTAATTTTGCATTGGTCCCATCTCTCCTTCCTATGCCTTGTAACACTGGAAAATTTTACTATATGTCACTCATATTTTTTAGATATGTAATTATTTTGATTCACAGTTAAGGAACAGTCCTAAAATTGATAAAGACTATGGAAACCTTGGAAGTTGGACTCAATGCAATGAACAAGGTCAGATGATTATGAGTCAGTAGGGACCAGGTGCAGAATGTGGTAGTTTGAATGTATGGCCCCTATAGATTTAAGTGGCTTATTAAACTATAACTTGGGACACTGGCCACCTGTCATGAGGAGTTGTCACTGGGAGTGGATCCTGTAATTCAGCCTGAAGGAGTGTTTGGAGTGTATATCTGAATCTAGGTATATGCTGGCTTTTTGGTGGTTTCTCCCTGTGTTGCAGTCAGGTTCACATTGATGTCAGAAATCACCTGACCAGGAGTGGCTGGTGGGAAAAAAAAAAAAAAAAAAAAGTTTTTTTTTTTGGCTTACAGACTCAAGGGGAAGCTCCATGATAGCATGAGAAAAAGATTGGCATGAGCAGAGGATGGACATCACACCCTGGCCAACATAAAGTAAACAACAGTGACGGGAGAGTGTGCCAAATACTGGCAAGGGGAAACTGGCTATAACACCCATAAGCCCATCCATAACAATACACTGCCTCCAGAAGGCGTTAATTCAGAAATCTCCATTAACTGAGAACCTAGCATTCAGAATGCCTAAGTTTATGGGGGCACCTGAATCAAACCACCGTACTCAGCCCTTGGTCTTCATAAACTGATAATCATAAATGATGTAAAATACAATGCATTTAGTGCAACTTTAAAAGTCTTCATAGTTGGGCTGGAGAGATGTCTTAGCAGTTAAGGCGCCTGTCTGCCAAGCCTAAGAACACTATTTGATTGTCCAGGTCCCATGTTTAGCCAGATGCAAAGTGATGCAAGGGTGCAATGCCACACTCGGCCACAAGGGTGTGCGAGCATCTGGAGTTCGCTCACAGTGGTTGAGAGGCATCTAAAGCACCCAATCTCTCTCTTCTTCTCTCTGTCTCTCTCAAAAAAAAAAAAAAAAAAAAAAAAAAAAAAAAAAAAAAAGGTCCCTATGGTTTACATCTATCGTAATGATGTTTAAACATTCCCATAGTCCAAGACCTATTAAATGAGCCGTAATACCAAAAAATTCCCCCAAACTCATAATGGCACAGAATGAATACACACACTGTAAAAGATGGCATTGGGCATAGCAAAGAAATCAACTAATACCATATTTAAACAGTGCAAACAGGGAAAACATCAAAATCTGTAGCTCCAAGTCCAACAACTCTAGTCAGTGACAAATCTCCAAGTCTAATAATTCTAACCAGCAACTCTCTGGAGTTCCAATTCCACCCCTCAAGATAGGCTACTCAGACACAGTCCTGGAAACTTCACCAGGGCCAGAAGCTTTCCTTAGAAGCTACCTTGTGTCCTGGCATCAACACTGGGTCTCCACTTCAACCTACAGTTCATCCTCACGGCTTCATCAGTTCTCCATTCAGGCATCCTGCAAACCTGCTTCACACTGCCCATGGCCATTTCCAAAACACAAGACTGTGTTACAAATTCAATGACTCTCTCTTTCCTGCATTTCTTATGCTACATAATACCAGGTAGGGTGATAATTTGTTAATCCAGGAGGGAACAAAGCAGACTTTGAATAGCAGGACACTCCTTTACCATTTAGGCCCCTTCAAAATGTCTACATTCCTCCTGTTGTCCCAGTGCACGTCAGCCAGCCTAATCTCACATGTTGTAGTCTCATATAATTGCAGCTGAACAGGCAGAAGTTTCAGCCCAAAGATTTCATTTCTGTTCAATATCCCTCTAATCAACACCAGTCCATTTCTACACAATGCAACCCTGCACACAGTCTCAGGACACAGGAATAACAGCAAGCCTCTCACACAAACTACTTCTAGCCCAGTCCAGGCAAAGCTCTTTCTCACCCTCATAAGCCAAACCTCACAGTCCGTAGATCTTACTGCATTCACGTCTTTCAATTCTGACCAGAATAGTCCATCAAGCTGTACTTACAGCACTACAAGGTGTCTCTTAGGCCAAGATTTTAAATCCTTCCATATTCTCTTTGAAATTAGCTCCAAAAAGCCAAATTCACAGTCAGATGTCTAGCAGCAAATGATACCCCTCCTGGTACCAACTTTACTGTTGCAGTCAGGTTTGCATTGCTGGAGAAATGATCCTACCAAAAGCAGCTTGTGGGATAAAAGGTTTAGTTTGGCTTACAGACTTGAGGGGAAGGTCCATGATGGCAGGGGGAAATGATGGCATGAGCAGACGGTGGACATCACCCCCTGGCCAACATAAGGTAGACAACAGCAACAGGAGAATGTGCCAAACACTGGCAAGGGGAAACTGAATGTAATGCCCATAAGCCCAAACCTCAACAGTATACTCCAGGAGGTGTTAATCCCCAAATATCTATCAACTGGGAACCTAGCATTCAGGACACCTAAGTTTATGGGGGACACCTGAATCAAACAACCCCACCCTGTTTGCATCTATAAAAGGGGACCAGCTCCTTCTGCTATTAATGGAACTTACCATGAATTTATAAGGTTGAAAGAAATCTTTTTTTTTTTCCCATAAACTGTGTTTGCTTGGATTATTGAGCATTGTAGTGCTGACTACAACATCTCCCTACCTCTTCCTTTTGTCTCCTACAGTATTTTTTTCAACAGAGAAACCTATTATTGCTCTATTCAATATAGCTAGAAAATGAACTCAACCTAAATGCACTGGATAATGAAAATACTGCACATATACACAAGAGAGTTCCATTTGGCTGTAAACAAAAAAAAATGATATTTTAGAAATTGTAGGAAAACAGATGTAGTTGGAAAAAATTATACTATGTAACATAACCCTAGCTTAGTAAGATAAATGTTCTCTTTCATATGTGGACCTAATATTTCATGTTTGTATGTATGCATATCATGGATCGGAGATTGAGCACAGGTGATGATTCTAAATAGGAGACCACAAGAGGGGAACAAGAGGTGATGATAAGGGAGAAAAGAACAGGTTTCATGCAGTATGAGAGCAGAAAGGAGGCTTAGTTAGGGGAAAGGTATAAGGAGAGAGCAAGAAAGAAGAAAAGAGGAAAGAATCCAAAATATTGTTTAAAAGCAAAATAATGAAACCCAATTATTTGTATGCTAACAAATATTATAAAAAATAGAGAGAAAAATACAAACAGTACACACTATGTTTCAATCATAATGTTCTGATGTATCCCATTGCCAGTTAGAAGTGAAAGTTGGATTTTCCCCTGATATTCTGGCCCCTGAACAACTTAGACTTCTAGAGTATTCTTCCATATTAACCTCTGTTCTATGCACACAGGTGCTCAAGTTGTTCCAGGCATACATCATATCTGCTTCATCTTTAGAGCCTTTCTCTTCTGGTTTTCTAGCTGACAGCCTCTGCAGAGTTCTTGCTGAACTTCCATCCATCACCTTGTACTCTCTGCTGGTTAAAGCTTCTCCAGGATTTGGCCATCAGATATAGTAGAAAAACCTACTCATTCCCATCCCTTAACATATTTTCCCTTTCCTGCTTTATTATATTTGTTCTCCACACCTTTTCCAGCTTGACATTATACACAGTTTCTTTACTTGTTATTGTAACTCTTTTATAATTTATGAAGCAGCATAAATGAAGGTTCTACTTTCGCATTATAATTTTATAACCATGGACCAGCACAGCATTTGGCACTCAAGAGTCACTTGTGTTAAGTAGGAAAAGAGAGAAGCAGAGTTTTCTGGTAGCAAGTGGAGGGTCTCTGCCTCTGTTAATGGATCCTTCTCCCTGCCCACAATACCCATCATACCCTCTGGCACAGGTTATCCTGGAATTGGGGACCCAGGGGCACTTCAATTAGGAAGGTGGAGCAAGGTGACTGCTTCTGCAGAAGCTCCCAGGGTCCAAGCAGCCCCAAGCCAGCAGCAGGGGGAACTACCAGGACCAGGAACAGATTTTTACCATTCTTTCACTTGATGCCAAGGAAAAGACAGGGGCAAGAGCCAGGGATGAAAGCTATAGAAGGTTAGAAAAAAAGTGAATCTCTTTTCTCTCAAGTCACAAGTGATGCTTTATGTCAAAGCACAAGTTTAATATAAAACTTCTAGTTGCTTCAGCTAAAGGGAGAAAAGCAATGAGGTGAAATGTAAATAAGCTGCATATTCCTTTTTATTAAACACCACAATGTACATGTTAATGTAACTTTTCCCATATATGTATGAAATAAGAAATGAATGTTGCTCATGTCACTAAATCTACAGTATTTTATAGTACAGAAATTGAAAAGGTTGCATAAGAGTATTATATAATTTTAAAATAAGAAAAGTAGCTATATTGGAAGCATCAAATAATCTAGAAATCTGTGTTACTCTCTGCTTACCACTGCAGAACACCTGGGATCAACAACACTAGTTCTGTTTTTTTCTTCACCAATGTAAAAAGAAATTGTTTTCTCTATTCTGTCTTGTATTCTTTGAGTATATTCCCATGTGTCTCAATATGAATATTTAAGTATTTATAGTCCATACTTCTATTTCAGGGTGTGGTCCCTAATTCTTTAACTGTAACATTTAGAATTATTCAAAAAGATTGTCTGTATAGTCACATTGAAACTTACACTTCTTAATTATATGAATTGTATAAAGGAAAGGCTTGTTTCCTCATATAGGATCAACAAAGCTAAACAAGATATTTTACATATGATAAGCTCTAAAAAACTAATAAACTTAGCAAAATTATTTCTGTGATAAAAGAATAGATCTTCATAGCAATACACATAACATATTTAAAGATCAATATTACTTATCAATGTTTTAGTTCTATATATGCTTATAGGGAAGTATAAAAGACTAACTTCAGTGTAATACAACCTACTGCACATATTTACAGGGAAAGTGGTTTTTCATGTGCAAGAAAACAGTACTATTGGCAAACCTTAAATTAAATAGTGTACCATGGTTGGTCATAATGAGATTCTGGTGAGTAAAGAAATAGTTGTCAAAGTTGTTCAGATTTCATGATAGGAAGTGTGCCACAAACATTTAAAGTTTTGAGGGGTTGGCCTAACCTACATAAAATGCTCAGTGCTGAGCTCTTCATCTTTCTAAGGAGAAAAATAGCTATGAATTTTAAACAGGCTTGACCATACTATTGTCAGGGCAAAATGCTTGTCAATGTGTGATCTGAAAATAGTACAATCAAGCACATTGAAAATTCAGCAGTTTTTCTCATAGGAATGGATGTCTTCCTGACAAGTGAACACTGGGCTTTCTTTTAGCCTGGGGATTTGTTTTGATAGAAAAGTTTATTTACTCCAAATAAATAGCACAATCTATGAAAATGAATAACAACTACAAACAAGGTTAATTTTTATGCAAAATGCAACAGCTGCATGATTGTTCCTCAGATTGTTTCCTAAGAAGAAAGTTGAGTTACTTGGGGAACAAATGAACTTGAGATTCCTGTGTCTGGAATTCCTTCACTGCATTGATTTTTGTCAATACCTGACATTATGCCAAAACAGTCCACTTGCTCTCTCTTGTGTGCTCTCTCTCCCTCTTTTTCCCACTTTAGCTGTCCAACCACTGTTTGGTTAATTTGAAATTTTCATGTCACAGAAGGCTCATGTGTTGAAGGATTCTATGTATTAAAGATGCCTTTGTGAGATTGAATGTCAGTAGATGGGGGGGGGTGTTAGAATTAAATTGGGATAAAAAGGGAATTAAGGGATTATAAATTAAGGGATTATAAGGGATATAAAAGGAATTAAGGGATTATGCCCCCCTTTCATTTTGGTTCCCAGTTGACATGATATCTGCAAACCTTCCATGACACAGGCTCCTGCCTGCATGTACACACCACTATAACAGTCCCGATGACCATGGACTGAAAGTCTGAAACAATTTGCCAGAATGATTCATTCTTCTCTTCTAAGTTGATATCCTCATCCATTTTACTACAGTAACACCAAACTAGCAGAGTCTTTATTACTTCTTTATTTTGCTCTGTAATACCTGGAACTTACATAATATACATGTAACAAATTTATATTTTCCTGTTTTCAAAAATCATGAAAACATCAACTCCATGAGTGTTTAAGTGTTTATTGACTTGTAGCCATCTAGTAATATGAATTTATATATATATATATATATATATATATATATATATATATGACCTTATTAAGTGTTTCTTACTTTAAGACATTTAGAAATTTAAGTATTAATAAATACCAAAATGTGATAAACTTTGTGGGAGATGTAAGTCTTCTATACCCACAGAGTACCTAATAAGGTAGACAAGGTTAAGCTTTCAAGAGTAAAACACATTTGCTATGGAATCCAACCAGCACATATGTTGAAGTCATTCTCCACAATGCCATTACATTTGGAGAAAGGAATCCTGGAAGTTAATTAGGTCATAAAGGTAGAGTCCTTAAGAGATGGAAAAATAGGTTTAGTGAGGAATAAAGAGGCTCCTGAGCACTGGCTTGGGAGAAATTGGTTCTACTTTGCTCCTCTGCTGTATTTCAAAGGGAGAAGGTATCTGCCTGCAAACAGAAAGAATGACCTCAGGAAAGGCTTAGGACAGGTGAGGTCAGGGGAAGTGACTTAGTAAAGGAAAGGCGGGGATAGGACTAATCAAAATCTAAAAGGGTATGAATAAGTCATATGGAAACTTACTCTTTGGACAATGGAACACCAAGAAGCCATAGATTATTACTAGAAAATTTTCAGTGCCAGGGATAAGACACCTTCCAGTAAGTTGTTGGCCAGGGAGGTCCCTGTTGCCCCCAAAACATTACAGGCCATTGCTAAGGCTCTTGGTTTCCCAACAGGAACAGATGGTAAGACCCTATTGCTGAAGACTCCACATATTTGGGCTGCAAGGTCACTGAGAAATCCTGCTGTAGTTGAGCTGAAAGCCTCCTCCATGTAGACCAGCTGACAGAATCTGGCAAAAGCTACATTGCATGCAGTTCAAAGAGGGAGAGAGAAATCACCAGTGGGGATACTCAACAGTGGACACTGCAAGCCTTATATTTGGCCAGATAGGCCAAATGAGCCAATGGGTGCAATAGTTCCATGTCTGTTATGGGGGAAACCAACTGTTCTCTAACTGGACTGGAGACCTACTCCATGGGAATGAATACATCCCTGACACTGAAAACCTACACCAAGGGTAATCATGAGCCCCAAGAGTGTAACATCTGCTGATGTCTGGCTAAATGTATAGACTGTGTTCACCAAACTGCCCAGTAAGTACTTCTCTTGATGTTCATACCTATATGTTAATGTTACTGTCAATTTTGGTTAGATAAGCTTCTTTCATCAGATGGTGGTGACTTAGAAAGCACCACAGTGCTGAGAAGAAGTGACTGGAGTGCTCAGCACTGAAACATCTCTGTCACTATTTCCAAGGCTCAGGGTCCCTTGCAGAGGAGGTGTCAGAAAGAATGTAAGAGCCAAGGGAAGGGAAGAACTCCTTATAACCTCACAGTGCCCTACACTACCTACATGAGACCATGATAATAGGAGGAAAAGATCATGACATCAAAATAAAAGAGAGACTGATAGAGAGGGGTAAGGGATACTATGGACAGTGTAGTTTCAAAGGGGAAAGTGGGGGGAGGGAGGGAATTACCATTGGTTATTGTCTATAATTATGACAGTTGTCAATAAAAAAAAAAACTAACAAGAATAACCTCAGAAAGAAACAAATTGTAAGCATTTTGACCTTGGGCATTTCTGGCTCCATAGTTGTGAGAAATAAATTTATGATTAAACCATACGGTTTTGAAATTGTTACTAATACTTCCCAGACTGACCAAGACAACATTTTTACTCATAGCAGAAAAAACATCTTTTACTACCTGAAGGTTGGAGCCTACATCCTTGCTGGCAGTTAATTGCACTCCCATTCTTAAATTTCAAAATGCCCGTCCTTGCCTTTTGTCCTCTATACTAATGTTCACACAGTATCTGTGTTGTTATACTAACATTATGTTTTCCAATATATGTTTTTGATCCACCTCGTTAATCTCTGTACTTTCATTCTCTTCGATTTCATCATTCAACTGACGGCCACCAGAAAACAACTCATATTTTCTGGGGACAATTCAGAGTCCTTCCAGCTAAATGAGGAGTGCCTTTACTATGGTTTTCAACTAGTCTCTTAACTGGAGTCTCTTCACTCACTCCTATTTGAAGCATCATTAACATTAAGAACACTTGCCTATTGATGCACTCCTTGAAGTACTGCCTCTTATTACCAAGCCTCAGACGTTTCCCCCTGTCAAAACGGAACTCAAACTGACTTCAAACTCAACTATCCCCCTGGGATCTTACTGGTAGAGTACTCCTATTATAAGGATAACAGGCTTAGCTACCATTTTTCATTTTTCAGATACATTGATACAAAATAATATATAATTGTTATGGAGAAAAACAAAGCAGCTGCCTTCATTCTGAATGCACAGGGTGGAATCAAGCCTAATGGTTATTTTGTATGTACAATCTCAGGCAAATTTGCATTGGCTTTCTCTTACCATAAATCACCACAAATCTAGTGCTATATAAATAATACGAAATCATTTCCTCAGACAATGGAGGCCAAAGTCCAATATTATATTAATGCATTAAAACCAAGGAGCAAATGGACTATTCTTGCGTTAGCCCTTACTCTGTAATTTCCATCCACTCTGTATTTCCAGAGAAATGTCCAGTGGAAACATTAGTGTTTCTCTTTTGTATAGTTAAGTCATACACTGTGGTCCAATTCTGCATGAGTGAAACCTCAACAGCTCCATGTTGTTTGTGTTCTTCAGGAAAAGGTAATGTTTCATTGCCAGCCAACAATGGAGAGTTGCTTCTCTCCTTTACCAAATGCAGTGTCATAAGCATCTGTATCCCTTTTGTGGTAGTTTGAATATATGTCCCCCAATATATTCAGTGTTTTATTAGTTATAGTTTGCATCTTCAATCACCTTGCTAGAGGCAATGACACTGGGGGCCAATCTTAAGGTGTGGGTTTGAGACTCCATTGTAAAGATATGCAAATGTGCCTAGCAGGAGTTCCTGAAGTGTGCTGTGTGACCTTTTGGCTTTAGTTTTGCTCTGTGTGCTGTGGTGGCTGGTTGGTTTTTTCTCTCTCTGCTTGGCCCTGTTGAAAGCAGGCTGCTTTTCCTGCCTTTATGGAACTTCCCCTGGATCTGTAAGTTTCAATAAATAATATCCCTTCCTCCATAACTGTGCCTGGTCTGGAAGTTGATCTCAGCGAACCTGAAGCTGTCTGCTACACCTTTGTTTAAACAAGATTTACGTTTGCTATACTAAGTATGGTCTATTAATAAAACAACCACAAGATCTTTCAGTCTGTAACTTGTTGCTTAGAAAATCACTAACTTCTACCCATTCAGAGTGCTTATAATATATTTTATACCATCTAAATGTAATTCCATATCTGTTACCCTGAGTTCTCTTAAGCAAATAATAGAACCAGATGGAGTTAGATTGGTAAAGAATATGATGGTCTACAATAATCTACTTGTTAGTTTACTTCATGCAAGCATAATAAAATAAAGAACTTCAAAATATTACTAAATTCCTAGTTCTTTAACTAATTGATGAATACAGTACTATTTTAGTTCTTTCTCAAGATGTGTAGATTGGATAGTTTATGCAAATTATACCTTTTCAAACTTGAGTACAATAAAATCAATTTATATTGAAAGGCACAATAATTACTCTTACTGCTATGGGGAAACACCCTATAGTTTGGATGCTCTAACCACCATCCTCTTTATTAGATATTCCAGTGGATGCAGAGCTCTATGGGGATTCTCCACACTGTCAGCGCTGACAGCTCACACACTTCTTAACAGGAATTCCTGTCATATTTTTCTTCATGTTTTTTTTTTCATCTATTCCTATGCTGATTCTTTGCTTTAAATGTTTCTTATATGTTTATTTTTTCATTCCTTAAAAAAATTAAATAGGCAGAAAATATTAAGCAGAAATTATCAGAAATGTTTGAAAAATTGCTATGCACATCTGAATTGATGCAATAAAATCTCTATTTGGATAATGCCATATAAACCTACTCATTTCAGGGTGAAGATAGTTATTAAGATGCTCCTTGATATGCAATTCTTTTTGGAGTAAATCAAGTAACTAAAACTACTTGATATTTGACAAAGGCCCCAACAATGTAGACTGAAAAAAGACAGCACCTTTAGCAAATGGTGCTGGACAAAGTGAACGAAAATATGCAGGAAATGAAACTCGATCCACACAGTTCTCCATGCACAAAAATCAAGTCCAAATGGATCAAAGACCTCAATATAAGACTGGACACTCTGCTAGTACTGGAAGAAAAAGTAGGAGGAACTTTCCATGATATAGGAGTGGGAAAAGACTTCCTGAACAAAACCCCAGTAGCTCAGGAAATTGAACAGTCACTCAACCATTGGGATCTCATGAAACTGAAAAGCTTTTTCACCAACAAACATACAATAGATTACCAACAGAATGGGAGAAAAATTTTGCTGGATACACATTTGACAGAGGCCTAATTTCTAAAATCTACAAAGATCTCTAAAACCTAAACAATAAAAAATCAAGCAATTCACTCACAAAATGGGGCAGGGAACTGCACAGTGAGTTCTCAGAGGAAGAAATACAAATGGCAAACACACACTTAAGAAAATGTTCTACATCACTAATCATCAGGGAAATGCAAATTAAAACATCTATGACATTCCACTTTACCCCAGTAAGGATAGCAAACATTAAAAAATCTAATGACAACAAACACTGCCAGGGTGTGGAGAAATAGGAACCCTCATTCACTTTTGGTGGGAATGTAGGCTGGTACAACCACGATGGAAAGCAATATGGAGACTCCTAAAAAGGATGACTATAGAGGTACCAATAGACCCAGTTATCTCCTTAGTGGGCATTTACCCTAAAAGCTCCAAGCCTCAGTTCAGAGATATTTGCTCAACCATGTTTATAGCTGCTCAATTCATAATAGCTAAGAGCTGGAATCAACCCAGATGTCCATCATTAGATAAATGGATAACTAAGATGTGGAATATCTACACAATGGAATTCTACACAGTAGTAAGGAAAAATGACACAAAGCAATTTGAAGAAAAATGGTCAAACTTGGAACAGATCATTCTTAGCAAACTCATCCAATCACATAAAGATAAATGTTACATGGTCTCAGTTATCTGGGGCTCCTAATTTGTATTTTCCCAAGGTGCTGACATATCTAATAAACAGCTTGAGTACTGGACCATAGGGATGGTAGGGTGGGAGGGCAGGGAAAGTATGGGGGCACAAAAAACTGGACCCAAATGGAAATGCTACTATAAAATCCTATATCCTGAAGGACATACTAAAAGGTCGAACATGCATCAGATGCTTGGAGAGTACACCTGAATCACTGGGGCCTGGAGAGGGTATGATGAAGACTAACTTCAATCATCTCCTGTTTCTCTTTCTATCACTCCCTCTTCTCTCTCTCTTCTCTCTTTCTCTTTCATATTACCTATTCTTTTTCTTCCTTCCTTTCACTGACCTGTAACTCCCAATACCAGCATGTGGTTAACATCCACAAGGAACTGTTGATCAGTGAGACCTACAAGGTTTCCCAAAAGAAGACAGATTTCTGTCAGGGTACTGGATGATCCACCAAAGGTTATTGGTAAGACCCTATTGCTGAAGACACCATATGCTGTTGGGACAGAACATGGAGAGACCTTGCTGGAATCTGGAAGAGAGTCAGTCCCCAGACAGCTTGTCTAGTGCCAGAATGTGCTACATGAGGATTGGGGAAAATGACCAACATCTGTTTAATCAACTGGTAGTCTAAGCTACTCAGCAGCAAACAACCTGATGTGATGCTCACACAAGTGAAGTAGTGGCACACAGCCATGGTGAGTTACCAACTGCTCTAGATTTTGCTAATGGATCCACTCAGTGGAACAGAACCCATACATGGAAACAGGAAACAAGACAGAACTATATCCAAAAATGAGCCTGATCTCCAATATCAAGCTCCCAGCAATAGTGAGATACAAGAGAGCCTACAAATATTAAGTTCTCTCTAAAATAATAATTGTTATCCATGTATCTTACACTGACCTCACTCTCCACTGAAGAATCTGCTTCACTCTTTCAGATGGACGCAGAACCTGAGGAGAGAATCAGCCCATTGCACCTCAACAGGGCACCAACTGAAGGAAAGGGTTTTAGGGGAAATGAACAAGAGTGCTGCTTTATCGGTGAACCTGGTACCAACCCAAGGGTGAAGGAGATAGACACAAAGAACACTCAACCCCTACCAAATCAGATATCCAGAGACACAGAGACTCACAAAACCTCATCACTGAAATAGACCTAAAATGAACCCAACATAGCTCAGGGAAATTCACAGAAGAGGGGGCAGAAAGATTGTTAGATTCATCAGTTGTGTCATTATACACAGAGTCATTGCCTCTCCTGCATAACTTATGGCTACCCCCATAAGGTAAGACCCACATTACCCATGGGGGGAGGACAGGGAGAAGGCTAACTATGGTACCATCATGTCTGTATATATACTATACACATAACTAATAAAAATATTAATAAAACAAAGATACTGAAAGACTTTGAGAAATACAAAAACTTATGAAATGTTGATTTTTTTTGTTAAAAAATAAAGTGGTTGTCAGCCATGATATGTATAGCAATTTCTTTATCAATTTTGTCTTGATGATATTTTTCCAAGTTAAAACACATAGAGTAAACATTATTTTTCAAGAAAATCTGCCTCTGTTTGAAGATAAATTAACTCTTCATAAGACTATACAAATTGAATATACTTAGCAAAATTATTAAAATGTACTGATAAGGTAGAAATGTGTGTTAAAATTTTAGAAGAAAATCATTTTGAGCCCAATGGATCCTACTTCTTATGTTTTTCTTCTATATATCACTCTATGCATAGATAACTGTGTTTTTGATAAACCGAAATAATTTTTGCACAAGAGGAAAACCATATACAAAGTTAATTATATATTTAGTCTTTACTATATCAAATAGAGACTTAGAGTTTATATAAAATATTCAATCATGAGAGCATGTTCAGTTCATTAATTCCATAATTTGGGGACTATGGCAATAGAATCAACCTTACTGCATTGGAGAGTAGCTTTTCCATCCTACTTTCTAGATCTATGGTAGTGGATAATAAGGAAGTTTCTATATCTTAGTTCCTTAATTTGTTAAAGAATGTAAGTAATATGCTCTCATTAAACACTTTTTAAGAGCAAATGAAATACATTTTCATATACATATATTTATAATTAAGTTACACATCTTAATTGTATAAAAATCATGATTTATACAGTATTCTATGGAAAGTCAGAAAATTTAGCAATTGAATTATGAAACATAATATGTTTAAATATCTTTATTTGTTTTTTTAATTTTCTTTTTTATTTGAGAGAGAGAGAAAGAAGCAGAGAGAGAGAGAGAGAGACAGAGAGAGAGAGGAATATGATGGGCACTCCAGGGCCTCCATCCACTGCAAATAAACTCCAGACGCATACTCCACCTTGAGCATCTAGCTTATGTGGGTCCTGGGGAATTGAACTGAGGTCTTTTGATTTTGCAGGAAATATCTTAACTACTAAGCCATCTCTCCAGCCCTATTTATTATTTATTTGTGTAGGTATGAGAGAAAGAGGGAGAGAGAGAGAGAATGGGATGCCAAGGCCTCTAGCCACTGTAGTCAAACTCCACATGTATGTGCTACTTTGTACATCTGGCTACTTTGTACATCTGGCTTACATGGGTACCCAGGAAACCAACTCAGGTTGTTTACCAAAATTGATATTTTAAACCACATTTATATTCCATAAACCAATTTTTTATAGTCAAAGTACTTGAATTAAACTATGGTTATGTTTGTGGTTGTACCTTTAATGTTAATTAAAATTTAAGTGAATTTTACATAGTTTAATTTTATAACACATTATTTAAAGATGCATTTATGAATATTGAATATTATAAATGAGTATATTATTTTGCTCTTTTATAGCATAACTTATTAGTTTATCAAATTTACATTTGAACACTGTAGCTATAACTTCTTTTACTTAATATTGCAATAGTTCACCATTAATGGAGCTATTTTTCCATTTCTCAATCATAGAGACAATTGTGCTCCAAGGTTACTGTACCATCAGTTTTATCCAGCTGCCTAATTAATTACCAAACTTAGATTTCTATGTCAAGAAAAATTTTGTTTTATTGCTATAGGATTTTCTGCTGCAATGATCCTGCATGTCTATACTTGTGTCAAATTCTGTAATAGTTATTCTCATGACAGAGTTCATAGGGGCTTAGCTATTAAGTTGAATTCAAAAGTCAAGTTTTCCCTAAGGATTTCTGAATGCCAACCTGACAAAATACCAGAAAGATTTTCTTTCTTTTTTAATGTACTCTTTTCACTGTGTTACTTTTGCCTTAAAAAAAAAAAAAATCAGCAGAAAAAGGAATAAAATTGAAAATTTACATAAAGCTTGTAAATGTATAAGCTCATATGAAATCAATTAGATTTTTAGAGTAACTATGTGGATTTTTAGAAGAAAACATGAAATAGAGATAATAATAAAATATGTCATAGTTCTGTTTTAATTTTTATTTTGTTAATCTAGTAGAAAGCCTCACATGAATATCTTTTCAAATAAGCAAGTATTTATCAAGCAAATCACATGTTACATTTAAACTACCTATATTTAAAATTCTGAAGGTATTATATTTATGGAAAGACACTTGAATTCAAATATTCTTATGCTGAATTTCTTTCTCGCTAAAATGTACTATTATAACACTTATGGTCAATCATACTTCTACTCATTTCAACTTTTCTGCTAAAATCTTACCTCAATCTTCTTACTTTCTTGGCAAACAAATCCCCCCAAAAGGGATTCAGTCTCTTTGAAACACCTCTTAGTTGCATCTTTTCCTTAAAAATTTTGTATGGTAGGCATGAGATAGGGTAGGTGTAATATTTTATACTATGACTTTTACTTGCTGAGAATGAATGAATGCAAAAAATATGAAATTAAATAATTTCAGAAAAATTTGATCCAGGCTTGTTTTGTGGTTCTCATCACATACAGTGGTTAGAGGCCCTGGCATGCCCAGTTTTCTCTCTCTCTCTCTCTTTTTCTCTCTCCCCCTTTTTATCTTTCCTAAATAAATAAATAAATAAATAAATAAATAAATAAATAAATAAAATATCTTTAAAATCATTGGAGGGAATGTATCCAGTCAGACATTGACAAGTGTCTGCTTGTGGACTGTGGTACACAATCCTTTCCAACTTCCTGGCATCTCAGTAGAAAACAAATATGGTAAAGGAAGTAAACCCTACAGAAGAAAATGAAAATTTGGTTTCTGTGACTAACTGGTAAGAGGTGTCAAGATATAATTTGTTTCTTTCTGCATTGAAAGACTAATTTCATTGTCTGAAGAAAATAAAATGAGTGTATTTATCTTTATCCAAATTTATAACAACGAAAATTAAGATTGTTTTAAGCAAAGGTAGATCGAGACAAGTGATTTTCTGTAGGAATATCTCAGATATCACATATATTTTAATGAATTAAAAATACTAGCATTATTTTTCATGATGAGTGAGTGAATTAGCTACTTTTCTCTGAGACAAAAATACCTGGTAAAAGCAAGTTAAAAACAGAAGAGTTGACTCACAGTGAAAGGACAGTCAGGGTGAGATATAGAAGCAGGAGTTTGAGTCATCTAGTCATATTGCATCTGAAGTCAGGAAAAAGATAGAAATGAATGCTAGTACTCCACTCTCTTCTTGTTCATTCTTAAGTGCAACAAATGATGCCACCCAGAGTTAGGGTGTGTAATCCCACCTCAACCATCTAGAAACTCCTTCACAGATATACCCAGAAATGTATTTCCATGGTGATTCTAAATCTCATCAAGTTGATAATAGAGATTAAATATTACAATGCATTATAACCTCTGTACACTTTAATAACAATGATGTGAATATATGTATATGGCACAAACTTAGAGTGGAGACTGCAGTGACATAACAGAGAAGTATAAGTGCAGTGCTATATACTGAACTTCAGAGTAGCTGTGGCCAAGTGGCAATAGTCTCCTACTGCAGGTACTGTGTAATTGCATGGAATAGCACCAGTCAAAGCAGTAGTTCTAATCCTCTGATTCATATCATTACCTGGTGCCAGAGTGAACCTAATAGCTAGGAAGCATACTGAAGTATTACTTAAACTAGATTAACAGAAATATTCTAGGCCAGTGATCAAAAATCTACCAAGGGCTGTAGAGATGGCTCAATGTTTAAGGCACTTGCCTGTGAAGCCTAAGGGCCCATGTATGATACCCTAGTACCCACATAAGCCAAATACACAAGGTGGCACATGTGTATGGAATTCATTTGCAGTGGCTAGAGACCCTGGTGTGCCTATTTTCTCTCTCTCTCTCTCTCTCTCTCTCATAAATAAATAAATCAAATATTTTTAAAAGTCTACCTAAATATATGAAACAGACTTGCAATTTCTCCATCAATCTGCCATTATACATGAGCCATTTCATAAAACCAAAACCTCTTGAAGGGAGAGCTGAGTTGTCTGGAGAAAGAAAATGGAGATAAACCAAAAATGTATCCTTTGACATCCAGGTAAGATGGTGGCATAGGAATCACACCAAACCAGCCCAGGGAAGGATTTAAGCAAAACTACAGCAAAATACACTCTACTTCTGAAAAGTGCAGAATGTTTTATTTAGACACAGTGGAGAAACAGGAGATAGCCAGAATCCCACTGAGGACCTCCCTATCCACATGATCTGTGTCAGGTACCACATACCAGGTGTGCCTAGCAGCAGCAACAGAGACCAAATAAGGGGACTTTCTAACCTTATCAGCCTCCTTGCAGAACCCAGAAATCTAAGGAAAAGTCTGCTGAGCTGCTGAAAGAGATACAGGGGAACAGTGTGAGCAACTGCAGGCATCCTGAACTCTCCCATCCCCCAACCATCAGAACTTTGAACCCCCACATTTCCTCTCCCTGAAGCATCCAGCACAGTTGAGCCAAGCTCAAGCTCCACAGCACAACAACAGTAGTGCATCCAGCACAGCTGATCTAAACTCAAGCTCCACAGCACAACACAGAGGGGACATGGTGGGCACTCAGCATTGGTCAGATTGGAAGCCACACAAAAAGGTAATAAGGCTGACTGACAAAAAAAAAAGTGCTTAAGTCTGCATTGGAAGTGCTAATCTCTCTTCCCATGTCAGGGCAGGTTATGGATTACATATTTTTGGTTGGCTTTACCGTTTTCAAATAAGCTGTACATGGGGTATTGAATATTCTTTCCTTCAATGCTTACAGATTTATATGGCCTTTGTCTTTTGCTTTTGTCTTTATTGGGAGAAGGTTCTGATCCAGATCCAGGCTGACCTGGATCCCAATTCAGAACAGAATTCTCTACCTCCTAGCTGACAGGATTAAGGGTATAGAGCAACATACACCCTTAGGGATTTTGGCCTTATAATACTATTTGTTTGTTTTAATCACCACATTTGTATACTCTGTGCTGGAGTTATTGAATGTGCATATTGCTCTGTTGAAGTTGAGAATTTGCCAGTATATTCTCCCACCCAGTCCACTAGAATACTTGCTTAGCAAGCAAACTCAACACCTAGAATTATTTCTGCAGTTGGATTGGAGTACAAATGCTACACTTGACACCTTAAACTCATTTTGTGAAAGTATATAAAAGTGGATCACCACATCTAAGAACACTACAGATAAGTAGAAAACACAAGCATCAAATAAATTCAGGATGCAAAACTCACTACATTCTAATACAAGAAATGCAAAGAATCAAGACAATGCAATCCCAACAAAAATTATAAATCCATCCCCAATTAGACTTTTTTTTTTTTTTGAGAGAGACAGAGAGAGAGGGAGAGGAAGACAGATAGAGATGGGCGCACCAGCAGCCTCTCAGCTGCTGCTAACGAAATCCAGATGTGTGTGCACCCTTGTGGTCAAGTGCGGCTTTGCGCCCTTGCGTCACTTTGCATCTGGCTAAACGTGGGACCTGGACATTGGAACCAACGTTCTTAGGCTTAAGAGGCAGGCGCCTTAAGCGCTAAGCCATCTCTCCAGCCCCAACTAGACTATTTTTGATGATATATCTGACAAAGACCTCAAAAGAATGATTATATCTATGCTCAAAGAATTGAAAGGAACACTTCAACAGGAGGACATTACAATCCTAAACATATATGCTCCTAACATGGGGACTCTCAATTTCATCAAACAAACACTATTAGACTTAAGGTCAGAGATCACTCCAAACACAATAGTAGTGGGTGACTTCAATACCCCACTCTCATCACTTGACAGGTCAACCAGCAAAAAATAAACAGAGATAGCTGCATTAAATGATGTCATGGAACAAATGGACCTAACAGAACATTCTACCCAAATGATGCAGTATTTTTCTCAGCAGCACATGGAACATTCTCTGAAATACACCATATATTAGGACACAAATCAAATCTTAACAAATATAGGAAAATTGAAATAATCCCTTGTACACAATCTGACAATAATGGTGTTAAACTGCTAATCAGCAACAAGAAAAAACTACAGGAGATACAGAAATTCATGGAGACTAAACAGCACAGTATTGACTGATGTATGGGTCATTTAAGAAATTAAAAAGAAATCAAGAAATTCATAGAATCAAATGATGATGAGAATATAACATATCAAATCATTTGGGACACAAAGAAGGGAGTCCTAAGAGGGAAATTTGTGGCACTAAGTGCCTATATTAACAAATTAGGGATTAACAAGTAAACAATTTAATGCTTCACCTTAAGGCCTTGGATAGAGAAGAACAAATCAGTAGATGGGAAGAAATAATAAAGATTAGGGCAGAAATTAATGAAATAGAACCCCCCCCAAAAAAAAAATCCAAACAATCAATTAAACAAAGAGTTGGTTCTTTGAAAGGATAAACAAGATTGATAAACCCTTAGAAAATCTGACAAAAGAAAGAGAGAAGAGACAAAAATTAATAAAATTAGACATGAAAAAGGCACCATTACAACAGATATCAAAGCAATTCAGAAAATCATATGGACATACTTTAAGAATATATATGCCTTTAAGTTTGAAAATCTGAAAGAAATGGATGATTTCCTTGATTCACATGACCTACCAAAATTAAATCAAGATGAGATACACCATTTAAATAAACTACAACAAGTACCAAAATCCAAGCAGTTATAAAAAGTCTCCCAACTAAAAAAAACTCCAGGTCCAGATGGATTCACAGGTGAATTTTACCAGACATTCACAGAAGAACTAATACCGCTGCTTCTCAAACTTTCCATAAAATAGAAAAGGAAGGAATTCTCCTGAACACCTTCTTTGAAACCAGCATCACTCTGATACCAAAACCAGTCAAAGACAGAACACAAAAATAAAATTACAGACCAATCTCCCTCCTGAACACAGATGCAAAAGTTCTAACAAAATATTGGCAAACAGAATACAAGAATATATCAGAAAGATTATCCACCCCAACCAAGTAGGCTTTATAGCAGAGATGCAGGAATGGTTCAGCATACACAAATTGGTAAATGTAATACAGCATCTAAATAGTCTGAAGGGCAAAAGTCATTTGATCATCTCAATAGATGCAGAAAAGGCATTTGACAAAATCCAATGTCCCTTCATGGTAAAAGTATTACAGAAACTGGGAATAGAAGGAACATATCTCAACATAATAAAAGCTATTTATGACAAACCTCCAGCCAAGATAATACTAAATGGGGAAAAGTTGAAGCTTTTCCACTAAATTCAGGAACAAGACAAGGGTGTCCACTTTCCCCACTTTTATTTAATATAGTACTGTAAGTCTTACCTATAACAGTAAGTCAAGAGACACTCATAAAGGGGATACAAATTGGAAGGGAAGAAATCAAATTATCATTGCAGATGATATAATTCTATACATAACAGACCCTAAAGACTCTACCAGCAAACTGTTAGAGATGATAAACACTTTTAGCAAGGAAGCAGGACACAAAATAAACACACAGAAATCAGTAGCTTTTTTATATACTAACAACAAATATTCAGAGGATGAAATCAAGGAATCTCCCCATTCACAATTGCCACAAAAAAAATCAAATACCTTGGAATAAACTTAATCAAGGAAGTGAAGGATCTATACAATGAGAACATTAAAAAACTCAAGTGAGAAATTGTAAAAGACACAAGGAAATGGAAAGACATTCCATGTTATTGGATTGGAAGAATCAATATTGTGAAAATTTCAATTTACCAAAAGCAATCTACACATTTAATGAAATCCCCATTAAAATTCCAATAGCATTCTTCACAGAAATAGAAAAAAAACAACTCTAAAATTCATCTGGAAGCACAGAAAACTTAGACTTGCCAAAACAATTTTGGACAACAAAAATCAGGCTGGTGGTATCACCATACCCAATTTTAAGTTATATTACAAAGCCATAGCAACAAAAACAGCATGGTACTGGCACAAGAACAGACATGAAGATCAATGGAAGAGAATAGAAGACACAAATATTAATCCAGGAAGCTACAGCCACCTTATTATTTTTGACAAAAATATTCACTGGAGAAAAGATAGCCTCTTCAACAAGTGGTGCTGGGAAAACTGGATATCTATATGCAGAAGGATAAAAATAGATTCTTATCTCTCTCATGCACAAGAATCAAGTCCAAGTGGATCAAGGACCTTAATATCAGGCCTGAAACTCTGAAACTGCAAAACCCTTCAACATATTGGCATAGGTAATGACTTTCTGAATATAACCCTAATTGCTCAGGGAATAAAACCACTAATCAAGCACTGGGATTTCATGAAATTACAAAGCTTTTGCACAACAAGGGACACTGTGAATAGAGCAAAGAGCCAACCAACAGAATGGGAAGAAATCTTTGCCCCCTATACATCTGACAGAGGATTATACAAAGACTATACAAAGAACTCC
Source organism: Orientallactaga sibirica (assembly GCA_036365145.1). Classification (NCBI taxonomy): domain Eukaryota; kingdom Metazoa; phylum Chordata; class Mammalia; order Rodentia; family Dipodidae; genus Orientallactaga; species Orientallactaga sibirica. The sequence continues at coordinate 4,924,993 of JAEOAD010000043.1, read as the reverse complement.
AAAAAACAGAACAATAAGAAATCAAACAACTCAGTTAAAAAATGGGCTTGGGAACTAAATAAGAGTTCTCAGAAGAAGAAATACAGGTGGCATATAAACATCTAAAAAAAAGTGTTCTACATCCTTAGCCATCAAGGAAATGCAAATCAAAACTACTTTGTGATTCCATTTCACTTCTGTCAGAATGGCTACCATCAAGAAAACAAATGACAATAGGTGATGGAGTGGATATGCAAAAGGAGGAACACTTCTACACTGTTGGTGGGAATGTAATCTGGTCCAGCCATAGTGGAAATCAGTGTGGATGTTCTTTAGACAGCTAAAAATAGATTTACCATATGATCCAGCTATAACACTCCTAGGCATATATCTGAATGACACTTCTTACTACCTTAGAGATACTTGCACAACCATGTTTATTGTTGCTCTATTCACAATATGTAGGAAATGGAACCAGCTCCGATGTCTCTCCACAGATGAATGGATAATAAAGATGCTATACTGTGGTAGTTTGAATATATGGCCCCCAATATATTCATTGTTTTATTAGTTTGTTGTTTGCATCTGCAGCCACCTGGCTGGAGGCAGAGTCACTGGGCAGATTTTAGGGTCCAGCCCTAAGGTGTGGTGGTGGGTTTAGGATTTCAATCTAAAGATATGCAAAGTGTGCCTAGCTGGAGTTCTGGAGGTGTGCTTTGAGACTTTTGGCTGGGATTTGCTCTCTGTGTTTGTTCCTGTAAAAGACAGGCCAGCTTCTTCTGTCATTATGGAACTTTCCCTAAACCTGTTAACTATAATAAAATCCCTTCCTCCATCACTGTGCCTGGTCTGGAAGTTCATCTCAGCGAACCTAAACCTGCCTACTAAAGATACATTTACACAATGTAGTTCTATTTAGCAGTAAAGAAAAATTAAATTATGAAATTTGCAGAGAAATAGATGATCTGGAAAGGATTATACTAAGTGAGGTAACCCACATACAGAAAGCCAAATGTCACATGTTCTCTCTCATATGTGGATGGTAGCTACATGTATAGACTTGTGAGTGAGCTGGAACCAAAAATTGGTAACAGAAGCCAGTAAGCTGTAAAAAAAAGGCTAGAAGGGAGGGAAGGATTTAAGGGGATGGTATTGTATATATGTAAGTAGAAGAACAGATTACAGGGAGAGGAAAGTCCTAAGGTAGGCCAGGGAAAGAGAATTTGTAAAAGAAGGGTGGAGGGAAAGGTCAATCAAAATTCAAGATATTCTGAATAAGCCTTATGTAAATATATTTTTAAAAAAATATTTATTTATTAGCAACACACACATAGAGAGAAAGATGCGAGAAAGAGAGAAGGGGCACACCAGGGCCTCCAGCCACTGAAAATGAACTCCAGATGAATGTGCCACCTTGTGCATCTGGCTTACATGGGTTCTGGGGAATTGAGCCTTGAACAAGGGTCCTTGGGTTTCACAGGCAAGTGCTTAACCACTAAGCCATCTCTAAGCCCAAAAACCTACTTTTTTGAATAATAGCAAATCCAGAAGCTATAGATTGTTACTAGAAAGTTTTCAGTGCCTGGGATGGGATACCTTCCAATGAGTTGTTGCCCAGGGAGGTCCCTGTAGCTGCCAAAACATTAAAGGCTATTGCCAAGGCCCTTGGTTTCTCTAGAGAAACAGATGGTAAGACCCTATTGCTGAAGACCTCCCTTGCCTGAGTGGCAATGTCATTGAGAAATCAACCAGGTGCTGAGCAGAAAACCTTGTTCCTGTAAACAGCCAACTGAAAGCTGGAAAAAGCTGCACTGCATGCAGCCATGTGGGAGATAGAAATCATCAGTGGTGAAAACAGTGGACACTGGGTGCAATAGTGGCATGTCTGCTCTTGGGGAAACTAAGTGCTCCCTAATTGGACTGAAGGTCCTCTCTATGGGAAGGAATATATGCCTGGTACTGAAAAAACTAATCAAAAGTCTATGGCAGGGGTGGTCATGAGCCTTAGGGTATAAAGCCTTCTCTTGTCTGGCTAAATGTATATATTATTCCCAGCAAACTGCCCTGAAAGCACTACACTTAATGTTCCTATTCACATATTAATGTTACTCTCACTTCTAGTTAGAGAAGTTTCTCTTTTTGGATGGCCACTGGGATGACCCAAAAGGCAACAAAATGCTGAGAAGAAGGGACGCAGGTGTGTCTGGCACTGAAACACCTCTGTCATAATATCCAAGGTTCAGGGTCCATTGTGGAAGAGGGGTGGAAAGAATGTAAGAGCCAAAGGAAGGGTACAACTCCTTACAATGCAACTGTCCATACAGAAATTGGCTCGCTATCCATGACCTCACAATACCTTCACAAGACCCTCATAAAAGGAGAAAAAAGATGATGATATCTAATTAAAAGAGAGACTGCTGGAGAGAGGGAAGGGATATGATGGAGAGTGGAGTTCTGAAGGGGAATGGGGGAGGGGAGGGAAATATCACGATTTATTCTCTGTAAGTATAGAAGTGTCAATAAAATATTTTTTTAAGAAGAAGACATAAAAAAAGAAAATAAAATCTCATTTGGGTTAAAATGTATGGTTCATATTCCTCTTGGGTCAAATAATAATTTACAAAGATGAGGGTAAATCAAAGAAAATTAAATCATCAAACTTTATGAGGTTGTGACATTGGTTGGATTTGACATTAGTTTTGAAAGATTTAAATCAGTCCAAAAGTTTAAGTAGAAGCTGATGGAGCTCAAGGGCTCAAGGGTTTGTTTAGGTTCCTCTCAGAGTCAAGCCACTGGGCCCCTTCATGAAATTTGTGCTCAATGCCAAGGTCTGGGATTCTTTTCCTTCTTAATCAGTTGGTTAGTCTGGTCCATCCAATGGTTCTCCCAGCTCAACATGTGTCTCCTATCGAAGACAGACTTCTCAGGATACATCTTCACAACACCAAAAGAAATACAGCCCATAGGTGACCTTAAATCCAGTCAAGAGGCAATGAATATTGACTATCCCAGCTATCACATATTTGAAATCTCAGTGACATTTTTAGTAGACCAGTGGCTGTAATGTGGAAATGTATTGCTTCAGAAATAAACATTAAAATACTTCATATATCTCTTACTAAAACCATCAGGGATGCAAAACACATAATATACTATTTTGGAAATTGGAGGCAATATTTTTTTTAAATTTTTTATTTATTTTTGGAGAGAGAGACAGAGAGAGATAGAGAGAGGGAGAGGGAGAGAGAGATGGGCGTGCCAGCAGTCTCTCAGCTGCTGTGAACGAAATCCAGATGTGTGCGCCCCCTTGTGGGCAAGTGCGGCATTGCGGCCTTGCCTCACTTTGCATCTGGCTAAACGTGGGACCTGGAGATTGGAACCGCTGGACATTGGGACCAGCGTTCTTAGGCTTAGCAGGCAGGCACCTTAGCCACTAAGCCATCTCTCCAGCCCTGGAGGCAATATTTTCCATTTGGGTGTGATACTCCCACAATTTTTCATAGTCATGGTTAAAAAAAAAAAAAAAAAAAAAAAAAAAAAACTGCTCTTTTTTGTTTTTAATTCTGGCTCAGAAAAACAGCAAACTTTGTATCAGATCCAGGCTATGATGCTAGCATGCAAGCTGTTCTTCATTCTGATCTATCATATCCAATGGTGCTGGAAGTGTTAGCAACAGGAAGGGTGTGATTGGGTGCCTTTTGCAGGTGCTGATTGGCATATGGCATTAGGAATAGCATGTTTCAGATTCCATTGAGACCTTGAAGAAGAAGAAACTTATCAATATCTGTTGATAACTACTCATTTTTGCTAAAATTTCTTGAAGTTAACAGAAAATGAATGCTTAATCTTGGGCCACCAATTGCCATGTGACCTCGGTCAGTTCATGCCATAAATTGAGTATTGTTTGTTCCATCAAGAAACAAAGTTGAGCATGCTGAGCAGAAGCTACATCATGACATAGAAGTGATATATATATATATATATATATATATATATATATATATATATATATATATAGTATCTATGTTGTATATACTATATAGTATCTAAGTCCTGGGAGTTTTACATGAAATATATAAAGTAGTCTGAATTCCTAAATTGCTATGCTATTCACTCCTTGCACTTCCTTTTCTCTATCTTCATTCACTGATAGATTCACAGAAGTTCTCAGTATTAAATTGACTTTGAATAAAATCGTGCATCCTGTACAAGTGGTTCTGTACAATACGCAAGATGCTACTTAAAAGTTGACAGGTTCAGGGTCATAGTCCCTTACTGGTATATACCTAAAGTATAGTAACATGGCTGGAGAGATGGCTCAGCAGCTAAAGGCACTTGCTGGCAAAGTCTGATGGTCTGGGTTGGAATCCCCAGTACTATGGTAAGCCAGATGCACAAAGTGGTGCATATGTCTGGAGTTCATTTGCAGTAGCAGGAGTTCCTCACATACACATGTTCCTTCTCTATCTGTTTGCCTTTCTCTCAAATACATTTACATATATATGTAATTCACCCAATATGCAAAACAACAAGTAGTTTCTATGGTGTTCACTTTTCTATAAAGATGAAATGACCATATATATGCAACTAATGCATGGCCTGGGACCAATTGTTCCCCTGGATGGTCAGGGAGATGGAAATGATTTGATTAAAAATGGATGGAAAGTATGTGTGGGAAAGAGAAATGACAGTATACTTGTGTGAAAGGATCAAAGCCATCTATATGAATGTGCCACATGTGAGTGCTTATCAAAGAGCAGCCTCCACACTAGGACATTTTCCTAACCAACCAAAGATGACACATGCTTTGAATACCAGGTAGCCTCATGTACCAGATTTCCCAAGTATTTCTCAGTAGGCATGAAAACTGTACTGTAGTGTCAGTGATGAGCGTTATATATGCTTTTATTTTATTTGCTTATTTATGAGTGAGAGAGAGAGACACAGAGAGAGAGAGAGAGAGAGAGAGTAAATGGGCACACCAGGGCCTCCAGCTACTTCAAACAAACTCCAGATGCATGCACCACCTAGTGCCTTTGGTTTAAGTGGGTACTGGGAACCAAACCTGGGTCCTTAGTCTTTTCAGGCATGGGTCTTAACTACTAAACCATCTCATCAGTACTCTATATATGCCTTTGGGAACACAAACTTCTACTCATCAGGCTAATCTACCTTCATCCCTTTGCAAGTGTTCCATGATTGAAAAACACTGAGTCACCAATATGGCATCAATCTCATAGGTCACTACATGACTGCTTGTTGACAAGCTGACAATAATAATCTATTCTCATCAAAAAAGGGATAAAATGTTGCTTTTGTAGGAATAGACTTGTACTCTGGGTACACATTTACTTTTCTTGCATATAATGCTTCTGTAAATTCTACTAACCATGAAATTTCAGAATGTTTTATTCACTGCCATTACCTTCTACAGATTATTGTGTCTAATCTATAAACTAATTGTACACCCAAGTAAGTTCAGGGATGGGATTATAATCCTGAAATCCACTGGCCTTACATTCTTTATGGTGATGTTAAATTGCTTGATCCAGTAAGGTATTTGAAATGATATTTGAAGGCTTGGTATATGCACTAGCCTGGTCATAACACCTTGCTAGGCTGAAGCTAAAATCTCTAGAAGGCTATATATTAATCAAGATTCTACAAAGAAACAAAATCTATAGGAAATAGACATATAGTTAGAAAAATATAGAATCTTGGAGAGATGGCTAAGTGATTAAAGGCACTTGATTGTAAAACCTTATGGCCACGGTTCAATTTCCCTGTACCCACTTAAGCCTGATGTACTAAGGGAAACGTGATTCTGGAGTTTGTTTGCAGTGGCATGCCCATACTCACTCTTGCTCTCTGCCTCTTTCACTCTGTCTCTGTCTCTCTGTCTCTCTCCCTCAAATAAATAAATAAAATATTTAAAAAAGGAAATAGAAAGGTTAGATAGATACATAGATGATGGGTGATAGATAGATAGATAGATAGATAGATAGATAGATAGATAGATAGATACATACATACATACATACATACATACATACATACATACATACCTACATAGATGAAAGGTAGAAAGTAGATAGCTAAAGAGGAGCTGGTTCACACTGTTATGTAGGCAGAGCAATTCCACAATATATTATCTCTGAATCAGGCAAACTGATAGTGTGAGTCAGTCTAAATCTAACATCCTGAACCTATGGTGAAAGTGTCATTAAGGCTGATATCCAGGGAACAGGAAGGAGCCTTAGCCTGGCTTTGATGCAGTAGGGAGGAGAAAGTGGATGACCAATTTCAGGAATCCAGAGTGAGATCTCATTCTTCCTTTGGCGTGCAGTTTTCTTAAGGCTCTCAAGTAAATAGATGATGTCTGCTTGTGTGCCTGATCAAGATCTTTCCTTAGTACCCAGTCTGCTGCTTCTTTTTCTGCTACTAACATGTCAAACATAAACACCTGGTTTCATCACTATCTGAGTAATCCTTATTCCAGCCAAGTTGATCCATGCAGTTTATCTAAGCTTTGATTCAGTTTCCAATATGAAACTCTTCACCTAGAGTAAGTAGTCATAGGTCTAGGAAACCTAGAAGGAAAATCAGTGTCCTTCACCCTCTTGTTCCTCTTCCAAAAACATTACTTCCTGTTTCCATAACCCTATGACAACTGGGCTAAAGCTTCTAGCACCAGATGGAAAGAGGGTGTCTACCTCAGCATAAACATAAAATTGTTTATTTGTTAGCTTGGATATTTGATTCTTATTCTGAAGGGGAAAATGGACTAGTATACCACAACAAGGGAAGAGGACATTCTGTCTGGAATACATAGTCAATCTGTTTGCCTATCTCCTGGTATCATTGTATCTTAGTGTCACTGACCTTGTCATTAAAGTTAGCAGAAATCTGAAAAGGATCAATGATATTCCATACCCATCGGGAATAAGTATCTATCTCATCCTACAACCATCTGAGGCTCTTTCTGAAAATGAAAGGATCATACAATGGACAGTAGAAGATAGGGATAGATAATTTCTACTATCTTCTGACTGTTTCAGAAAAAGTGAAATATATTTGTTATGAGTCTTTCTAAGTTTTGTTATATACTTATATGTACGTATACATATGATATATTATGTTTTAATATGTAAGTGATATAGATTTTTTAGTATAGATATGGTCAACACACAGAGATATGTTTTCTGAATTTCAGTGGTTCAACTTACAATTTTTGAGTTTATTTATTATTATTTTATTAGTTATCTATATAATATGCATACAGCCATGATGGTACCATCATTAGCCTTCTCCCTGACCTCCTCTCTCAGAGATTGTGGGTCTTGCATTCTGGGGGTAGCCATCAGTTTTGGGGGTTAGGCAATGTCTCTGTGCATAATGAGCCAACTCATGGCTCTAACAATCTTTACACCAGTGCTTCCATGAATTTCCTTGAGCCATATTGGGTTCGTTTTAGGCCTATTTCAGTGATGAGGTCATGGGAGTCTCCATATCTCTGGATCTCTGGTTTGGTAAGGGTTGAGTGTTCTCTGTGCCTATCTCCTTCACCCTGTGCTGATACCAGGATCCCTGAGAAAGCAGCACTCTTTCTCATTTCCCCAGTTATTCTATGGGTTCAGCTGCCCTGGTGGGGAGTGATGGACTGATTCTTTCCTAAGGTTCTGCATCGATCTGAAAATGACAAGCACATTCTCCCATGGAGAGTGATGTCAGTGCAAGATACATGGATAACCATTATTATTTTAGAAAGAATTAAATAGGTGTAGGCCCTCTTGTATCCCACTATTGGAAGGACCTTGATATTGGAAAGTGAACTCATTTTTGGATATTGTTCTGACTTGTTTTCCAGTTCCAGGTGTGGGTTCCATTCTACTGAGAGGATCCGTTAGCCAAATCAAGAGCTGTTGGTAACCCACCATGGCTATGTGCCACTATTGCACCTGTATGAGCATCACGTCAGGTTGATTGCTGCTGGGTTTAGACTATGAGTTGCTTAGGGAGATGTTGGTCATTTTCCCCCAGTTGCTCATGTAGTACCTTCTGGCACTAAACAAGCTGTCTGGGGACTGACTCTTCCAGATTCCAGCCAGGTCACTCCACCCAACAGCACATGGTGTCCTGAGCAGTAGGGTCTTACCATTAACCTTTGGTGGGTCATCAAGTACTCTGACAGAAATCTGTCTTCTTCTGGGAAACCTTGTAGGTTTCACTGATCAATAGCTCATTGTGGATGTTAACCACATGCTAGTACTGGGAATTACAGGTCATTGCCAAGGGGAAGAGAAGGCAAAAGAATATAGGTAGTATGAAAGAGAAAGAGAGATAGAAGAGCAAGAAGAAAGGGTGTGAGATAGGAATAGGAGAAGGTTGAGGTTAGTCTTCGCCCTACCCTCTCAAGGCCCCAATGATTCAGGTGTTCTCTCTAAGCACCTGATGAAGGTTCAGCATTTTTGTATGTCTTTCAGGATATAGGATTGTGTGGTACCATTTCCAATTGGGTCCAGTTTTTTGTCCCCCAACTCCACCCTGACCCTCCCTTCCCTCCCCACCATCCCTATTGTCCAGTCCTAGAAATGCTTATTAGGTGTGTCAGCATCTAGGGCAAATTCAGGTTAAAGCAACAGATGAGTGAAACCATGCGACACTTATCTTTCTGTGATTGGGTGAGTTCACTGAGAATGATCTGTTCCAATTTTGACCATGTTTCTTCAAATTTCATTGTGTAATTTTTTCTTACTGCTATATAGAATTCAATGGTGTAGATATACCACATATTAGTTTTCCATTCATCTAATGATGGACATCTGGGTTGATTCCAGCTCATAGCTATTATGAACTGAGTAGCTATAAACATGATTGAGCAAATATCTCTGAACTTAGGCTTGGAGCTTTTAGGGAAAATGCCCAGTAAGGGAATAACTGGGTCTGTTGGTACCTCTATAGTCATCCTTTTTAGGAGTCTCCATATTGCTTTCCATCGTGGTTGTACCAGCTTACATTCCCATGAACAGTGAATGAGGGTTCCTATTTCTCCACACCCTCACCAGCATTTGTTGTCATTAGATTTTTTAATGTTTGCTGTCCTTACTGGGATAAGGTGGAGTCTCATAGTTGTTTTCATTTGCATTTCTCTGATGATTAGATAAGTTGAATATTTTGTTAAGTGTATGTTTGCCATTTGTATTTCTTCCTCTAAGAACTCCCTGTGCAGTTTTCAACCCCATTTTGTAAGTGGGTTGTTTGAGATTTTATTGTTTACATTTTTGAGTACTTTGTAGATTCTAGAAATTAGGCCTCTGTCCGATGTATATCCAGCAAAAATTTTCTCCCATTCTGTGGTAATCTATTGGCTCTACTTATCGTATGTTTGTCTGTGAAAAAGCTTTTCAGCTTCCTGAGATCCCAATCATTGAGTGATTGTTTAATTTCCTGAGCTACTAGGGTTTTGTTCAGGAAGTCTTTTCCCACTCCTATGTCATGGAAAGTTCCTCCTTCTTTATCTCCCAGTTCTAGCAGAGTATCTGATCTTATATTGAGGTCTTTGATCCATTTGGCCTTAATTTTTGTGCACAGGGAAATGTGTAGATCAAGGTTCATTTTCCTGCATATAGTTTTCCAGTTTGTCCAGCACCATTTTTTGAAGATGCTGGCATTGTTCTACTCTACATTGTTTGCACCTTTGTCAAATATCAAGTACCTGTAGTTACTTGAGCCAAAGTCTGGATCATTGATTCTGTTCCCTTGGTCTATAATACTGTTTTTATCCAGTACCATGTTGTTCTTATTACAATGGCTTTGTAGTATAACTTTAGATCAGGTATGGTGATACCTCCAAGGGGATTCTTTTGCTGAGGATATGCTTGGATATCTGAAGTCTTCTGCCATTCCATATAAATTTTGAGATCATTTTTCCTATCTCTGTGAGGAAAGGTATTGGGATTTTTATTGTATTGCATTAAATCTATATATTGCTTTTGGTCAGATTGCCATTTTCTCAATGTTAATTCTGCATATCCTGGAGCATGGGAGGTCTTTCCATTTTCTCAAGTCCTCCTCAATTTTTCTTTCTTGAGTGTTTTTATGTTTTCATTTTAAAGGTCTTTCACCTCCTTGGTTAATGTTATTCCTAGGTGTTTTTTTTTTTTTTTTTGATGCTATTGAAAATGGGATAATTTCACTTATTTCTTTCTCTGTATCTTTGTCTTTTGCATATAGACAAGCTACTGAATTTTGTGCATTGTTTTTGTATCCTGATACTTTCCTGAAGGAGTTAATCACCATTAAGACTTCTGAGATGGAGAATCTTGGGTCACTTATATACAGAATCATGTCATCTGCAAATAAGGCTAACTTAACTTCTTCCTTTCCAATTCCTATCCCTTTTATTTCTTTCTCCTGTCTTATTGCTTGAGCTAGTACTTCCAGTACTATGTTGAAAAGCAGAGGTGAGAGAGGACACCCCTGTGTTTTTCCTGATCTCAATGAGAATTCCTTCAATCTCTCCTCACTAAATATTATATGGGCTTTAGGATCTTTATATATAGCCTTTATTATGTTGAGATATAAGCCATTCATGCCTATTCTCTCCAATGTTTGATCATGAAGTGATGTTGTATTTTTTTTCAAGGGCCTTTTCTGCACCTGTCGAAATGAACATGTGGTTTTTGTGCTTAAGCTAATTTAGGCAGTGTATTTCATTGGCAGATTTCCATATGTTGAACCATCCCTGCATTCTGGGGGTGAAGCCTTCTTGGTCCAGGTGGATAATGCTTTTGATGTGTTGTTGAATTTGGTTTGCAAGGGTTTTGTTCAGGATCTTTGCATCTAAGTTACTCAGGGACATAGGCTTGTAGTTTGCTTTTATTGTGGCATCTCTACCTGGTTTTGGTATTAGGGTGATACTGGCACCATAGAAGGAGTTGGGGAGCTTTCCCTGTTCTCCAATTGTGTGGCACAACTTGAAAAAGATTGATTTCAGTTCTTCCATGAAGGTTTGGTAGAATTCTGCTGAGAAGCTATCTGGTCCTGGATGCTTCTTTTTAGGGAGGTTTTTGAATACCCTTTCAATCTCTATGGTTGTGATGGGTTTGTTCAAGAGATTAATCTGTTCTGAGTTTAGCTTTGTAGGTGGTATGTGTCCAGGAATTCATCCTCCACTTGACTGACTTTTTTTTTTTTTTTTTTTTTTTTTTTTTTTTTTTTTTTTTTTGCTTTTTCGAGGTAGGGTCTCACTCTAGCTCAGGCTGACCTGGAATTCACTATGTAGTCTCAGGGTGGCCCCAAACTCATGGTGATCCTCCTAACTCTGCCTCCTGAGTGCTGGGATTAAAGGCGTGAGCCACCACGCCCAGCTCTGACTCTATTCTTTAGAGCTTCTATAGAGTTTTAGGCTTGTTCAATTTGGTTTGTATTTTCTACTACTTTATTCTGTATAATTTCCATCCCTCTGTTGAGTTCCTTTTCATGTCATTTTCTGATTTTCTTAATGCAGTTCATCCTTGAAATTTTTCTCTTCATTCTTTCTTCATTGAGCTTAGCCAGCTGGTTATTGAGGACCACTTTTTTTTTTTTTTTTCTTGCTCTCCTTCAGATAATTTAACTATTTTTGGAACCCTTCCTGGTTCTTTTGTATTATGCCTAATCTAGATAGGACACCATTCATATAATTATTGGCTCTTTGTTGAGTTTTTGTGAGTTCTGCTATTTGCTTGGCCAGTGTTACATAGCTTGTCTCTTCATTTTGGTGTTCTGATCCTATTGTCACTTCTATGATTTGATTAGAGACATCTGTTGTGGGACTGGACAGTCTAGCTGGATTTATTTGCATCTGTTTTTTCATGCTATTCCTCTTTTGCTGTGGTCTGCTCATCACACTGTTTCAGAAAGCCTAGGGAGTGGGATGCTATCCAGCTGGGCTGGGGTGGGAGGAGCAGTGGTGAGTGAGTGTGAGGGTGACATACCATGGAGTTCAGAAAGGCTGGGGTGGGTGCACTGGCCTGCTGGCCTTGGTCCCTGATTGGATGTGGGAGTGCAAGGAGAACATGATCATCCTAGCTGGGCTCAGGAAGGCTAGGGCAGGAACCCTGCCCTATTGCCCTGGGTCCTTGACCAGAGGTGGGAGTGGGAGTTCTGGGTGGGAGTGGGAGTGGTGACTAGAACTGCTGTCTCCTGAGTGGGGCTCAGGAAAGGCTAGTTAGGAACCCTGGCCTGCTGGCCTGGGGCACTTATCAGCAGTGGGAGGGGGGCCCCAATCATCCACATGGGGCTCAGGCAAGCTAGGGCCTGACCTGATCAGTAACAGCACATGGGGCTCAGGCCTGGTAGGGTGGCACCTGACCTGCTATGGTACATGGGGCTCAGGCCAGCTAGGGCAGGACCTGACTGGCAATGGGGCTCAGGCAGGCTAGGGCAGCACCTGACTGGTGATGGAGACCATGCCAACTAGGGCAGCACCTGACTGGTATGGGACTCACGCAGTCTAGGGTGGGACCTTACCGGTGATTGCGCATGGGGCTCAGGCCAGCTAGGTTGGCATCTGCCCAGTGATGGGGCTCAGGCAGGCTAGGGTGGGACCTGACCAGCGATAAGGCACAGGCAGTCTGGGATGGCACCTGACCAGCAATGGGGCTCAGGTAGTTTAAGGCAACACCTGACTGGCAATGGCGCTAACCAAGAGCATGGGAATCAATGGATTCCCTATTTTGCTCATCCACTTCCTCCCTCTGGGAGAGTAATAGAGCCAGCAAACCCCTAAAAGCATCCCTTGAACCTTAAGGGTCTTGCCTTTACTTCCCCATGAGGTGAGGCGAGGTTAGGCAGATGCCATCTTGACCCTGATAAAAAGTCCAATTTTTTGACTTTAAAATGGTCCAAGACAGTATTTATTTGGTAGAAAATAGACATTGGCTTTTGACTTTTAATCTTTTCCTTGGTTAGTACAATGAAGCAAGATAATCTCTTAAAATATTAGACAGAGAGCATGAGTTCCCAGTGCTTACGTAGTCACAAGGATAAATAACTAAGCCACAATAAACTCTGCAGTTTGCTTGGGTGTTTAGTAGATTAGGTGCATTAAATTCATTTTGACTCACAATATCTTCAGTTTATAATGACTGGATTGGGATATTATTTTACCTCTTTACATTTCAAGATTTGTATTATACACTTACATTTTTTTACTTTCCTCATATTGTTATGAGGTAACTAACATAATATGAATTTACTTTAACTCATATATCACTAATTTTAGAACATCAAAAAGAATAATTTGCATCATTTTAAGACTTATCTCCTTTCCTCAGGAGGAAGTTAATGTTTTCTTGTATATAAAAAAGTTACCACATGTTAGGTAGATTACCATCTTGGTAGTACCTTTTTGGGGGAAGGATGATATGTATGATTTAAGGAGATATGTATAAATGAAAGATATTGAGAAGATGAGTTTTGGTTTATTTTATGAACGGAAGTTGTCTATGTAGTTACCAGATATTTCTCCCAACTATCTTATGTGTTTGTGTACACCTAGATTGGCCAAGATCAGTATGTGAACTGAGCAAAGCCAACTGCCCTCCCTTATGAGAATAGTCCTCTACCCACAGAGAAAAGTCTTGAAAAAATGACTTACTATTCCACTAAGAGAAAGAATCAGTCATTATTTTTTTCATGTATTTCTTCTATTTTTAAATATATTTTTATTAGTTATGTATATACAACCATGATGATACCATTGTTAGCCTTCTCCCTGTCCTCCCCCCATGGGTTATGTGGGTCTTGCCTTATGTGGGTAGGCATCAGTTGTGCGGGAGAGTAAATGACTCTATCTTAAACCATTGCTTCTCCTAGATCTCAGGTTTTTTGACACAAACTGTACCCTTGGGTATTTAGGTCTCTGAATCCATTGAAAAAACATTCAAAATATATGAATCAATGACTTATGAGTAGGGATGGCAGAGCTGAAATGCAAGTAGGAAGTAATGTTTGCATTAATGAATGTATCCTCAGTGTTACAAAAGAAAGCAGTCATGCCATTAGACCAAGATATAGATAATCTACAGACACAAACCAAAAGCACACCATTTTGAAATAATACCAGAATATAAAATAAGAAGAAAAAAATGAAATAAAAAAGAAATAATACCAGAAATATTTCACTATCAAGAATTGGTGAAAAGTGTTTCTGAATCAACTGAAACAAGACTCAGTCAATACAGAAGAATGTAGGAACAAGCCACATGTAAGTTTATGCTTTGTTTAAAAAGACCTGAAAAGATCTCTACCTCTTCCACACAAGATAAAATTTAAATGCCTTCATTTCATCTGCTTCCAATTACTAAGAGTTCTGAATTGCATCTATTAAGTTAGCTTAACATTTGATATTTTAGTTTCATATATTTGGTAGAAGGCTTTGTTACCATCACTAAGTGTTGGGAACAAGTATTCAAGGAGCCTTAACTAGCCTATCTCCTAATCCCCACCCAAAGGAGAAATTGGCTAATAGAAGGGAAGCAATTTCCTGGAACACAAGGAATCAGAATCAACTCTCCAGAAGTGGGAGGTAAATCCCAGAACCAGAACCTAGCATCTGCACATATTTTGCAAAGCCATCCTCTGGCACCGTTAGTTATTTTCAGGAAGGATCATGAGAATCATCTCACAGGTGAGATATTCTAGGCAAAACCATCATGGCTCTTCTCCAAAGCTTCTTGGAATTTATTGTACTGGCACTACATTCTGCATTATTTGTTGTTTATCATTTGGAAATATATGAATATGAAATGTCAACCATTTCTTCAAGAGCAAAGTTTTTGGTAAATGAAATTCCAGAGGAATGTACCTACCATCTGATTTGTTAACTGCTGGAATTAATCTCCATAAAAATATGTATTCTTGTTATAACAGAACAAGAAATAATTGAATAATAATCTTCTAGACTGATTCCTTTTTCCTCGTTTCTGCTCTTTTGTGTTTCCTCAAATGGTTTTATATGGTCAGGGGTACTCTATAACATGAGCATTTGTTTTGCGAAGGTTGCAACATATCCTTTGATAGAACAATATGAGTTTATGAGATGCTAGCTCTCAGAGATGCTAGCTCTCAGAGCTCTTGACTACACAGGTAGTATTTATAATGTCTGCTCCAATGAAGCCTTGTGTGTATAGAACTCTCCATTATTCATGTAGTATCAAACCAGATTGATACATTACATAGCTACATAGGGGATTTAGCAGCAGGGGTGAAACTTTGTTGTGTGCTTGTAATAATTCTTCATCAGATTAGTATTTTAAAGTAAACAAAAGAAAAAGAAACTGATATCCTAAAACGAATAAATTGGGGTGACTCATGTTAGTTCAAAGATATTATAGAAGATATTTCTTTCCAATTCCTTCACTGCAATAACATGTCACATTTTATATTTATTTGATTGTATAATTATTAGATTTTAAAGTCTCTATACTTTTGTTATTGTACATAAGAGATATTTCAATATGAAAAATCATATTATACTTTAATGCATGACTACAGTTTAATTACATATTTTTATTTTAATATATTTATTATCATATTCCAAATAAAATCATTATTTTTCAAAAATCATTTTGGTCATATCATTGGAAAGTTTATTGTTCTTTACAAATTAGGAAACCATAAACCTACAAAACCTTACATCTGTTTAATTTTTTACAATATCTTTACTGGGTCTCTTCATATTAATGCTTGAATCCTTTAAGGATGGTTCAGCATATGATAAAATTACATTTTTCTTCATTTTTCTAGGTTCTTCTCCAAGGTTACTGATTAAAATTGATATGGAATGTCACCTTAAAAAACAAACAAACAAACAAAATCACCCTACTTATTTCATGTTGTATGTGGAGATAATGTTCTCAAAATTGAATTTCTACATTTTGAATAATATTTGTGGAAAGTAACCATCTGCTTGAAATATTAAACAATTTATAATTCCTCACCACACAAAGAATCAAATCACAGCAGATAATATATGTGTTGATGGAATATTATTCTTGATTGAAAATCATAAGCCTAAGTCAGTAAATGCTCTTGATGAAAAATCATCATAATGTGGAATAAGAAGGAAATAATAAGAAGGTCAACAGTCATAAAGCTAAATAAATAAATGCATGCACAGGTGAAAATGCAAATCTACTTTTGTATTTAACAGATAGCATTAGAGGACAGCTCCCTTGTTTTATGCTACAGACAGTGCTTGGCATAGTGTTTGAATTAAATAACCACTTAATAAACATATTATATTGTGAGGTAAATAATGCATAATTAATATATTCAAAACTTCATAATTACCCTTAATTAGATTCTGTTTGAACATGACTAATTAAGTTGAGATAGACACTTGTATGTCAAGCTATTGCAATATCAAAAATCTAACAATTAGGGCTGGAGAGATGGCTTAGTGGTAAAGGCGCCTGCCCACTAAGCCTAAGAACGTCAGTTCCAATCTCCAGGTCCCACATTTAGCCAGATGCAAAGTGATGCAAGGGCACAATGCTGAACTTGACCACAAGGGGGCACACACATCTGGATTTCGTTCCCAGAGGATAAGAGGCTGCTGGCACCCCCATCTCTATCTGTCTTCCTCTCCCTCTCTCTCTGTCTCTCTCTGTGTCTCTCCAAAAAAAAAAAAAAAAAAAATCTAACAACTAGTTAAGAAAAAAAGGAAATTTCCAAAAACGGAAAGAGAAACTACAAATTAAATGCTTTTGTAATACAAGTCATGAATTGAAAAATGCTTTTTTTTAAACAAACTCTATTAAGGTATTGCTTATGGTTAAATTTTGTTAATTATGTTCTGGTAATATTTTTCTCCTTAGAGTTATAATCTTTTAAACATGTTTAGACCATCTAATTAAGAATTGGCCCAAGTGTTCATTTGTAGGTCATTTATCATCTACTAAGACTTGCTCTGGAAACTATGTGCCCTGGTATCTCAATTTTCTTATTTGCCCATAGGATTTTTCTGAAATGACTTCTGTAATATAAGAAGTTTACAGTCTATCATTAATAAGATTTTTGTAAATGTTGTTCACTTTAAATTGTAATTAAAGGTGCTTGTTAAATATCATAAAAAATATGGAATCACTAGCTCTTGGGGTGCATTTCTTTTAATAAAGTACTTAAACATTGTGTTCTGATTCTATTACTAGTCAAAAGGATAGATGGTGACTTTCATGCACCTCAAAGTCATTAGATGAAAGTCCTAGCAAATATTTTGTGATGGTCTTATTTTAATCACATCACAGTGGAAGGCAGTACCACTTTCAGGAGTCTCATGAAGCAAACACAATGCAGTTCCAAAATGTCTTGTGTGGAAAACAAAGGAGGTAACTTCATTTCTTTTGTAAAAACAGATTCTGCTCTATTTCATCTTCTTGATGACTGATTTAAACTTCCCTGACATTTCCCTGCCTGTTTCTGTAATTGTCATTCATTGACTGAGGGGAATTACATCTCTCTACCTCACAGCATTCAGGCAGACATTTTATTCTATGTTAGTAATGCTGTAATTCTTTTATACCATCTCTATTCAGAACGAGGTAATTGACAGAGTCTTTGGTATACTCAACGATGTCATATTGCAATGTAAAAAAAAGTAAATTCACATTCAATGCATAAGTTTTCAGGCAAAGTTTCATGTGATTTCTATTCCAAAGTGGTATAGTAGAATTCTGAACTCCATAATCTTTAGTTCCATGTTGAGTATAATGGTATGTTTATACATTTTCATATTTTATTAGTATAAAACTTGTGTAATTCATGAAATTGGTACTGTTAGCATGGATTGTGGCAACAATCCTGAGAACATTAGTAAATATATTGGTGGAAATTGTGATTAAATTGTTTCTGCAAATAATAGATAGACTTCATTGTAAAAGATTTTTTGATGTATTTGATCATCACAAAAATATAAATTATTTCAATACAACCTCTGTTTGCAAAATCTTAATGCTTTGAAATTTTTAATGGAGTCTTCACTCACTGATGTAGTTTCACATTTTATAATTCTATTTTTGATGCTTATTTTAGAACTTGAGGGTAAAGAAGAAGAATGGGTACAAGGTCTCCAGTATTGTTAAATTGTGACAGTGTTCCTGACACAAACACTTAAACAATTTAATCTGTTCAATAAATTTTACTTATTAACAGGTTCAGTTGATGATCTGAAATCTTACAGAGGCACACACATGCCTGAAAATAGATGGATAGAAACTTTAAAAACAGAATTAATTGCATTGAATCTATTGCTTTGTTCCCTTCCCCAAAAAGTAATGTAATCTCTCTTACAGGAAATTAATTACATTTATTCCATTTATAGTCTTAGGAAGTCTTAGGAAGAGCTGTTCTAAGTATGTAATTAAACTTATTTGAGGTTCATGTAACATTTTAACACATTAACAAATGTAATATATGATTTATATAATAAATATTAATCTATAGTAAGTATTTTATTAAGTATAAATAATTTATCATAATAAATGGCATATATTATTAATTTAGGTAATTTGCAAGGGTAGAGAGGATAAAAGCAAGGTGGCAAATGAATACTTATGACTTTAAATTAGAATGACATCAGTTATTGGACTTTTAAAAAGCTCTATCATTCTCATAAGTCAAATGAGGTCGTGAAGCCCAAGCTAATTCCAGAATTCAATCAAAACCAGAGGTTCAAACACAGTTCCATAAACTTTATGTAGCATAGTCTTTCATATTTTGTTAACTAATTTTGTGAAATTAATTTCATTGGACAAATTCTTTTTTAAAACATATTCTATTTATTTATTTGAGAGAGAATGAAACAGAGAGAGGGAGAGACCAAGAGAGATAATGAGCACTCCAAGGCCTCCACCCACTGCAAATGAACTCCAGTCACATTTGCCACCTTGTGCATCTGGCTTACATGAGTAGTGGGCAATTGAACCTGGGTCCTTAGGCTCCACAGGCAAGCACCTTAACTGTTAAGCCATCCCTTCAGCGTTCATTATATAAATTCTTTAGCAAAATACACATATTCTAATAGTCCCCAAACATGTCTTCAGGGACTGGAGTCTCCTCAATCCCTCCCCCAGCACAACGTGCCAGCACTGTATGCCCAGTAAGAAGACTATAGTTCTGATTTCTAAATCAAGCAACATTTAAAGCAACCATATATGTTACTTACCTGAAATGTATTGGTGTTTGTACTTATATGCTTGTATTAATTTGCTGTGTGTTCTACCTTCATTAGAAGTCTTGGAAGTAGGCCTTGTGTTATCTTTGCATATATTTTTCAGCAAATATTTTTTTAAAAACTGTTTCTAATATTGAATCCAATGTAATCAATATGTTTTATTTAATTTGAATGACTAATGAACTAGAAAAGAAATGTTGAAATCCTCCAGTATCTGTTTTAACATTTAATTGAATAATAAAATTTCATTTTAATGTAATTTCCAGTATACCAAAATGTGCATCAAATTAGAAATATTATAAGGTGAAAATAGTTGATATTGACAAAAGTATTTTAAGAAAGTATTTGCTTTCTTAAGAAAAATAAGTGTTTCTGAAATTAGAAAAGTAAACTTATTTTACTTTCTCTTACATTTTATTACACTTACTATTCATGATTCATTATGTCCTATTATTTCCATTTAATGCAGAAAAGGTGAAAATAATATTTCCATCTTGAATGAGAAAACTGATACTTTAATTGAATTCACTATTCCTCCAACTATGTATTTACTTAGTTTACAAATGAAGATGTGGCTTTCTAACATATTTCCAAAGGTTGTGGACAAAAATTATTCACTTAATTAGCAATTATTAATACATTTTGTATACGTTTGAATTAATGTATTTATCCCTCAAGGCAAGAATAGAGTAACTTGGTACGTTAGAAAAATTGTTTTGGTTTTTCTTTGCAAATAACCTATACATAATAAATTTAACAATGTAAGTCATTTTCTTCAAATATTCTTTCTGTTTCTCTACATAGTGAAATCACAGTATACTTAATCACTTGAGTGGAGACATGGATATTATGAACCACTACAATGTAAGGGGCAGAAAATGGGATCTGTGTTAATAACAATTCTGGTCATTTATCTATGGCACTGTTAAATTTCCCATTCTCTTTTTCAAAAATAAATGGTCTTCAGATGAATTTTGTAGTAATAACTCTGCTAGATATGGCAGTTACTTTTTTTTCTCAACCTCTGTTTCCCTGTGATAGGAGTACCAGAATAAAATTGTAAGAACTTGTTGCCTGTAATACCTTGCTACAGTGACAGAAATTTGCCTGTGCAATGACAACTGGTAGATTTGGGGATATCCTGCCATGAGAATAGATGACAGAATTGTTGTCTTTAGGCTCCCATATGCCAGTGGATTTGAGGATCATTTTAACAGGTGATTACAAGGTGTTTCATTTGCTAATATAGGCATGAAGAAATTATTGACCCAGAAGAATTTGAGATTGGGTCTGCATTGGCCAGATTATTCCATGTGAGAAATGTGAATGAATCTGGAACACAGGAGGAAGGAAAAATGCAGACAAAAGGGACTGAATAGCTTGCATTTAAGTAGCCAGCTATCAGATGTCTGAAGGTAAGTTGAAGGTAATTTAAAGAGGCTAGCTTGGGCTAGAGAGATGGCTTAGCGATTGACGCTTGCCTGAGAAGCCTAAGGACCCTGGCTTGAGGCCCAATTCCCCAGGACCCACGTAAGCCAGATGCACAAGGGGGCACATGCATCTGGTGTTCCTTTGCAATGGCTGGAGGCCCTGGCATGCCCATTCTCTATCTGCCTCTTTCTCTCTCTTTCTGTCACTCTGAAATAAATAAATAAGTGAACAAAAAAATTTAAGAGGCTAGCTTGAGGCAAGGAATTATACACATCTGCATACACACAGACACATACAACATGAAAATATTAATGATTGTCATCTTAAAATTTAGTTTTATATATTTGGAAGTGCTTTACTTTTGGCATCATGAGTTTTCTGAGTAAAAGTCACTGATCTTGTCAATAACCCTCATTCCATGCAAGTGTGAGTGTAAACTCATATAATTAATAACCTTCTAAAACAATTTACTACGGTTAATAAAATATAGCAAATGCCATCCATGTACTCAAAGCTTGAAATAAGGAAAGACTGCCAGAGCTAAACACCTTCAGCTTCAGAAACACGTCATGTTTATTAAAAACTTTTGATTGCATTTTCATCATTGTGGTGGTTTGATTCAGGTGTCCCCCATAAACTTAAGTGCTCTGAATGCTTGTCTCCCAGATGATGGCAATTGGAAATTAAAGCCTCATCGAGGCAGTGTATTGTTGGGGGTGGACTTATGGCTGTTATAGCCAGTTTCCCCATGCCAGTGTTTGTCACACTCTCTTGATCCTGTTGTCCATTTGATGTTGGCCAGAGGGTGATGTCCAACCTCTGCTCATGCTATAGTTTTCCCCTGCCATTGTGGAGCTTCTCCTCAAGTCTGTAAGCCAAAATAAACCCTTTTCCCCAAAAGCTGCTTCTGGTCAAGTGATGTATGCCAGCAATGCAAACCTAACTGCAACAGGAAAGTTGATAATGAGAGTGGTGTTGCTGCTAGACACCTGACTGAGTGATTTTGGCCTTTTGGAGCTGATTTTCAAAAGGAAGGTGGAAGGAATTGAAACTTTGTACTCAGAGACACCTTGCAGTACTGTAAGTACAGCTTGATTGACCATTCTGGTCAGAGTTGAAAGATTTGAATGTGACAAGAACTATGGACTGTGAGGTTTGGTTTATGAGGGTGAAAAAGAACTTTGCTTGGACTGGGCTTGAAGCAGATTGTGCCAGAGGCTTGCTGTTATGGCCATCTCCTGAGAACTTGTGAAGGGTTGCTTTGCATAGAAATGGACTTATTTTATCAGAGGGATATGGCACAGAAATGAAATCTTTTGCCTGAAATTTCTGTCCATTCACCTGCAATTATATGAGATTACAACCGTTGAGATTGGCCCAGCTGACCTGCATTGGGACAACAGAAAGAATGTAGACTATTTTGAAAGGGTCTGAATGCTCAAGGAGTGTCCTGTTCTTCAAAGTCTGTTTATTTCCCCCTGAATTAACAAATTGGCACCTCACCTGGTATTATGGAGCATAAAAATGCAGAAAAGAGAGGATCATTGAATTTGCAACAGTCTTGTGTTTTGGAAATGGCCATGGGCAGTATGAATCAGGTTTGCTGGATGCCTGCATAGAGCCCTGATGGACCTATGAGGATTTACCGTGAGTTGCAGTGGGGGCCTAGTGGAGATTCCAGAATCATGAGATGGCTGCCAAGGAGAGCTGTTGGACCTGGATGATGTTTTCCAGGACCGTGAGTAGACTAGCTGGAGGGATGGAATTGGAACTCCAGAGACTTGTTGCTGGTTAGGATTAACAGACTTAGAGTCTTGTTACTGACTAGAGTTGTTGGACTTGGAACTACAGAGTTTGATGTTTGCACTGTTTAAATCTTGTATTGGTTGAATATTGCTTTGTTATGCCCAATGCCATCTTTTGCAGTGTGTTTATTCTGTGCCATTATGGATTTTGAGGAGATTTTTTTTTTTGTTGTTATTGTTATAGCTCAGTTAAAAGACTTTGGACTATAGGTATGTTTGAATATCATTAGGATTGATAAAAACTATGAGGACTCTTAAAGTTTTACTGAATGTATTGAATTTTACATCATGGATGGTTATCAGTTTAAGGGGGCCAGGGGTGGAATGTGGTGGTTTGATTCAGGTCTCCTCTATAAACTTAGATATTCTGAATGCTAGGTTCCCAGCTGATGGAGATTTGGGAATTAATGCATTCTGGAGACAGTGTATTGTTGGGGGCAGGCTTATGGGTGTTATAGCTAGTTTCCCTTTGCCAGTGTTTGGCACAATCTCCTATTGCTATTGTCCACATTATGTTGGTGAGGGGGTGATGTCCACCCTGTCCTCATGTCGTCATTTTCCCCTGCCATATTGGAGCTTCCCCTCGAATCTAGAAGCCAAAATAACCCCTTTTCCCCCCACAAGCTGCTCTTGTTTGGGGATTTTTGGTTGGATGATTTCTTCCAGCAATGCAAACCGGACTGCAACAGTCATTTTACTTCCAAGACAGTTGGTAAAGTTACCTTTGCCCTTGTTTTACACAATAACCTTCCTCTTTAAGGTCATGTGATAGCACTCATTTCTTTTCATCACCAAACACATGAAATTGTCTCACTTGTCCTCAGTTCATCAGTCTGTGAATTCATTAAAGAACATCTTGGCTGATGTGCAAGGTTTTGTGGGAACTGTTTTTAACTCATTAATTCATCTTCATTCATTCATTAATAAGCAAGTACTCAGGAACAGTACAGGTCTGCAAATCAAATAAACTTCTACAGTCTCATTCATAAAAGGACACTTCCAAGTCAGCACTCTTGCTACTGGCCTGTGCAAACCAAAGTAGCATAAGCTGGGCTCTGTGACATACTCAGGCCATATCCTGATATGGTCCATTCCCTGTCATTCTTTCCTCTACTAAATTCGGCAAATTATTTATGTATGCAAAATAACATTAATAAGGTTTAATATTTATTAATATTTATTGTACTCATTTTGCCCATGCCAAATGATATATCATTATAAATTTAGGATAGAATGAAATATACACGTATCTGAAAGTAGGTTACATGTTCCAAAGTTTTATATTATAGTTTCTTTATTCTATAATATGCATAGGTAACATATGGATGAAAATTTTAAATCTCTTTATCTTCAGGTTTCACATTAGTTTTACCTTCAGTCTAGAAGCCCTGTGGTAGATAATAATGAACTCATAGCTCATTTGATTTTATATACATTTAGCAGAATCTAGTGTAGCCTACAGTTCTGTAATATATTGAATCGTTTTTGAAATAATTTCTTAAAACTACATGCATTTCATTTTGTAAGAAATTTCAGCCTCTATGAAACCGGTATGATCAGATAGTACATCTGTTCCCTGTGATGTGGTCCTGATTTACTTCACATGGCCCTAAGCAGTGCACACACATCAAGGCTCATAATTTATTTTATTTATTTATTTATTCTCCAAAGAGAAAGAGAGACAGAAAGAGAATGGGTATGCCTTGGCCTCCAGCCACTAAAAACAAACTCTGGATGCATGCACCACTTTGCACATCTGGTTTTATGTGAGCACTGGGGAATCAAACCCAGGTTGTTGGGCTTTACAGGCAAGTGCCTTAACTGCTGAGTCATCTATCCAGCACAGGGGTCCACGATCTTTTCAAACAAGTGAGTTTAAACATTCCTCTACATATTCTACCCAGATGTGACATGCCCAACATAAATTCAATCTTATTTAATCTGGTGGTTGAAAACAAAAATTTTATTGCTGAGTGCACACGCTTTTAATCCCACCACTTGGGAGGCAGAGATAGGACGATGCCTTGAGTTCAAGGCAATCCTGAGACTACATAGTGAATTCCAGGTCAGCCTGGGCTAGAGTGAAACCCTACCTTGAAAAACAAACAAACAAAAAAAAAAGTTTTATAGTTCTGTAGTGAGATCATTGGGAGAAGAAAGATGGGATGTGTATATATACGGAATCCATATTTGAAGCTTCTACTCTCCTATGAATTTTACAGCGGGTGATTTGAGTTTCTGTAGAGAGGCAGCATGTCATTTGAACTGGCATTTTGAAAGAGTATAGCCATAAGAATTTTATTACTAAATAATATTATTTGTGCCTTTCAGGAGCTGTTAAGATTTACTTACTATGTATCAGATTTCCCTTATTAAAGAGCTGCTAATCAATTTCTCTGCCAATCTTATCCCAAAATAGACAAACAAATAAATAGAAAGATCATACAGATGAAAATGATAAAAACTGTAGTGACACTGAAAAGAAAATTTACAGCATAAAACTCATTAGAATTATAATCTAGATTAAAATGAACCTTTCCAAATGAAGTGTATTGCAGAAAATAATCTTGCCACCAGAGAACTGTCTTTGGTTGTTTTGTTTTGTTTTTTCCTTTTGTTTTGTTTGTTTGTTTTTTTTTGTCCATTCCTTTTCTCCTACTAACCAAGGCTTCTGGATACTGTTTGTCTAGACATATCTCTACTTCTGTCGCCTTCAATTGGCATAGCCTCACTGTGCTTGTTAATACAACCAATTTAAATGAGGATGGGTTTATTTTGGCTCACAGTTATGCAAGCTTCAATTCATGCTCAGTTGCCCTCATTGGTTTGGAGTTGGGTGTGCGCATGGTGAGGCGGAAGTCCAGTCACATCCTGACTGGGATAGGAGAAAGGGGCAATGGTTCCACTATCTCCTTCAAGGTACCATCTTGCTCCTATTTCTCTAAGAGCACACACTATTCCCACTGCATAAAGATTTAACACCTTTTATTATCAACACAGTCTGGAAACCAAAGGTCTACACAGAGAATTTCAGAGAACATTTAGGATTCCATCACAATTGAAAAGGCTTTGTTTTATTAGACTTGTTTGAAGGGTGAGGACAGAATATGTTTGATATGTATTATGGCCTACAGCTGGCCTATAGGAAAGACTTTTGCATCATTGTTCTGATGTGAAATGCGTTGCTTTCTAAGCTATGTTGCATTATT
This sequence comes from Orientallactaga sibirica, assembly GCA_036365145.1. Lineage (NCBI taxonomy): Eukaryota > Metazoa > Chordata > Mammalia > Rodentia > Dipodidae > Orientallactaga > Orientallactaga sibirica. Next base: position 4,899,350 of record JAEOAD010000043.1, on the reverse strand, counting down.
TGAGGTTTTTATATATATATTATTATTCATGACCTAAACCCTAACTCCATTCCCTCTCTGTATGGTGTACTCTGTACAATTCTGCTTTCTAACTGTGTTCCATGTGAGTATGCATTTGCTGCTGAGGAAATCAAAGTTTTACAGAACCACTCTACACCAATACATTTTTAGAAAATCACTTCCAATATCTCATTCTTTTGTACTAGAGACACAATTAGGTATTTTCATTTAGAAATGAAAATGTTTTTCACATTGCACTATCGGTATACACTTTTGTCTACGTGTCAGCAAAACTCATCATGAAAGGGAACAATCACAAGGGTCTTTGTACCAGAAAGCCCCTACTATCAGAATATTGTTATTATTTTGGTGGTTTTGAGGCAGAACTTCACTCTACCCTAAACTGACCTGGAACTCACTTTGTAGCCCAGACATGGCCTTGAAATTGCAGGGAACCTCCTACATCAGCCTCCTGAGTATTAGGATTAAAGGTGTGTGCCTCAACGCCCAGTGAGGATTCACAGACTTCTCACTCATTTTGAAAAGTCTTATCCATTTAGATTCTGGGCTCCTTTCATCCAATGAATATAGCTTGCAGCTCATCAAGCGGAATTTGTGTCAGTGAAGATCAGTGAACTAAAGATGAAACAAGCCCTGTCACTGCTGACACATACAAGTAATACAAACAAGTCTCTCCTATACACCAATGGGGCCATCCCATCTCAAAGAGGGAACAGGACACACAGGAAAATCAGTGTTGCTTGTCATGCCTGAAATCTTGTGAAATTCTTTTCTGTAGAACTCAGTCATTTACTGAATCAGCTCTTCATAATTCCTGTCTTTGCCCTCTGTTTTTATTATTCAAACTTTTTTAGAGGGATGTCAAATAAATAAACCATTTTATTTCTTTTTTATGTTATTAACTTTTAGTAAATGAAAAGGTGAGTTTCATGTGACATCATCCTACATATGTATCAATAAACATAATTTTTAATTTTTTTTTTTTTACATTTTACTGACAATTTTCAAATGGAATATATTTGAACATAATTCAATGTAATTGAACATAATATTCTATTACTGTCTATGGTCTCCCCATCCTTGTGCCCCTTAAATAAAACTTATATTTCTAACTACTCCCTCTTGTATTTTGATTTCTCCCTCTGTTTACATCTCCTCCTCCTCTTTTTCCTTTTTGTTTTGTCCTTCTTCATCATATAAGTCAAAATGGGTTCATGAATACAATGACCAGTCCATGTCCTCAAAATAGAATTCAAAAGATTGACTCCATTGACTTTTAATTCTTTCTGCCCCTACATTTGTAATTTTCACAGAGACTGAGAGGATGTGGTAGTGATGTCTTATTTAGTTCTGAGCACCCAACAGTCACTTATTCTTCTGACATTTGTGAGTTTCGGGTCTCCACAATAGTCCCTACCTTCTACCAAAGAAGCTTTCTTTGACCAACTATGAATTCACCCAGTAATCTGTGAAAGTAAACACAAATATTTAGAAGACAATCTGAAAGGCACAATATATCCATTTAGGCAAACAACAGCTTGTCCACCATAGACTTTGGCAATGCTTTTTGTATCAGGTATGAATTCTTTCCCACAGAGTGAAGATAGACTAAAAGTTTGAACCTTCAACAGAAGTATGGGGGGGCACCTGAAGAGAAGGACCCCAGAGAGGATGGGATGAATCCTAACCTTAAATATTTTTTTGGCTCTGGCCTGTAACTCCCAGTAACAGAAATCAGATGCTTCCCACAACGAGCTGTTGCTCAGAGAGACCTATGAGACCCCCAAAATAAGATGGGCTCCTGTCAAAACACTTGGTTACTTGCCTGAGGTAAAAGATAAGACTATATTTCTGAAGAAAGCATATGCTGATGATACAGAACACTGAAAGACCTGGCTGGAATCTGGAAGAGAGCTAGTCCCCAGATAATTAGCTTATTTAATGCTAGAAAGAGCTACATGAGCTACTGGGGGGAAAGTGGCTAACAATGGTCTGAGCAAGGAGTCTAAGGTACTAACAAGCAACCAGCATGAGAAGAAGTACACACCAGCGCAATACTGGCACACAGCCTTGGTAGGTAACTAATAGCTTTCTGACTGGCTAAGATATCTCAGTGGAAAGGAACCCATATTTGGAAAGGGAACCAGATCAGAATACCATGGAGACAAAGATTATGCTCTCCAATGTCAAAATCCCACTAGTCTTTTGCTAAAGGAGGGGCTACACCCATCAAATTCTCCCTGAATTTGTAACACTTACCTCATTTAACCTATGTTGACATCACTCTCCATTGAAGAATCTGTTTTTCTTTGTCAGAAGGTAGTGAGACCAAGGAGCTCCACCTCTTGCACTTCAACCAATGCCCAGTTGAAATGACAGAGAAACAGGAAAGATAAGCTAGAGTGCTGCTTTCATGGTGACCATGACAATAAGCCCCAGCGTGAAGAAGACAGATCCTGCAGATACTCAACACCTACCAAAGCAGAGATTCAGAGGCTCCAAAGAGCTCATCAATGACGTATACATAAATTACACCCACCAAGGCTCAGGGAATTTGGCAGAACAGGGGGCAAAAAGTTTTAAGAGCCACAAGTTGGGACATCATGCCCAGAAACATTGCTTCCCCCAATAACTAACTGCTCCTCCTACAATGCATAGACCCCAACCCCATGGGGAATACCAGCAACTCCCCTGAGGAGAACCCCTAGAATGGGGGCAAAGATGAGGGAAAGGATGGTACCAACACATGATGTATGTAGGTAGTAAGAAAGAAGGAAGGAAGAAAGGAAGGAAGGAAGGAAGGAAGGAAGGAAGGAAGGAAGGGGAAGGAAAGGAAGGAAGGAAGGAAGGGAGAAAGTCCTTCAGTTCAGCAAACTTCCAGCACAGAGTCAGCTCACACTACCGTTCTGTATGAACTGCACACTTTGAGGCCTTGTCACTTGTCTGTATGATTAGTCAATCTTTTTTTTTAAGTCCCACCCCCAAAGTTTACAATAACTCTAGCAGTAACTCTCAACTCCAACACCCTATTATCCTCCCTACTCATCTTCTGCGAATGTTGGTGGTGAGCTTTGGAGAGTTGGAGTGGTGAATGAAAGCCTTGAGAGGAGGGTGCATTCTTGCTCCTTCCTAATCCCTGGGATCAACCTTAGTACACAGTCTATTAGAGTCAGCTGCAGGACTTTATTTCCACAATTAAACTTCTGTTCAACCTGCAGTTATAGGAGTAATAGTCTTAACAGTTTATTTATTTGTTGAATTTTGAGTCAGAAGACTATTTAGTGGTGTATATTAAATCCAGAATATCCTCCTACATTGTTTATGTGAAATAATGAATGATGAAAATCTTATTTGCAGGAAACCAATGAATTGGGCTTTTAAAAAATATGAGCTAAAATCATAACATAAGTTAGCTTTACTTTCCAATAAAATTATGAACTAAATTGAAGTAAGTGCAATGTACAGTTAAATCTTCCCAGTGGGTGGGCAGACAAAAGAAGAGTAAAATTATTTCTACTAGTATAACTCTTATTAATATCTCAGCCCTACACACTGAGTTGAGAATTTAGTCTTTATTATGAAGTGTCTTCTCTTCAAAATCAGTCAGTGGATCTTTCAGTTATTAATTGCACATAGGATTTCTTTTGTGCTATGAGAGCTATTCTAGAAATGAAGTTATAACACGGGCTATGTGAAAATTTACAAGGTGCTAATGAGCTTTCTTCAAACACCACCAATTATTTAAGTAACTTAAGCCTGTTGATATTTTTACAATGTCAGAGGAGTTTTCACACTAATGTGAGGCAACCACATAATTTATTTCTCTGTTTTCAAACTACCAAGTATAAATTGAAAACATAAGCATAATGTCAAAAAGAATGACATTAATTTAAGTCTTTCAAATACTTATAAGTCAGAAATATTTTTGTTCTGGCAAAGTATATTGCATAATGCCACTGTTTTGATACTTAGTAATCATAAATTTTTATGATAGCTTTGCAATAGAGTTGCATAAAGTGATGTTCATACATTTATATTGAATATTTAATGAGGATACATTTTAATTTTATGCAGAAAATTAAAATTTAATCAATGTGTATATTCATATTAAAAACCTTTATTTGATAATTGTTCTCATTCTATCACACTGAAAAGTTAATTTTATTTTTATATTATATAAGGGTACAAACATTATATAACTGTTATCTATTTCTTAAGGATCCCCAAAAGTGGAAAGCAATGTCTAATTTGCAGTGACAGGCAGAGCAAAGGACTCTAGAGAATGACAGGAAATTTCAAAGGATAAGTGGAGGATAAGTTTGGGTCTCACCTGGGACTAGCATAAGTTGTAGGCTCTAAAGACCATAGGAGATTTCTTTAGATAATTCTAAACCTAATAGTACAGAAAAGTAGAAGTGGAGGATAGGTGGGCAAGAGTCTAAAGATTTCATTTAGTAAATAAAGCTCTTAGATTAACTTTAAAAACTAGATACTTTCCTGAGTGGAAATATATTTAATTGTTTAGAGGAAAAATGTTCAAGATTCCATTCTCTGTTTATTTCCAGCTTCAAGACCTTGAATAATGCACAGACCATATCTAAACCTCACTTTCCCTCTCTCTGAGACAGGGGTAGTAATGACAGAACAAGTCTATTGAGGTGTTTCATATGTATAAATGATTTGATTATATTGAAAGATTAATTAAACTAAGTGATTAGGTTGATCAAAATTTTAAAATGATGCAATTTCAACAAATAGCTTGTTACTTTTGTCAAAGAACATGCATTGTACATCTAATACATGAAATACCACCTATAATAGCTTAGTTTGTTTCATGTTGCTATATCAACAGCATGATAATTTATAAGCAACAGAAATGTACTGACTGAAGGATGGGAAGTTCAATACTATTGAACTGTATCTGGTATTTTGCTTGGAAAAAGACAGAGGGCCAGAAGAGGAAAAATGTGTTGAACTCATCCTTTACTCCAGAACAAATATGACTTGGTGTCTGTTGTTATTGCTGTTGTGTTTAACAGGGAAGAGACCTGTGGCCTAATTTTCCCTTGAAAGAAAATGTTCTCTGAAGCAAACATCCTGACAGATAATACACAACAGTGTATTACTGTGCAATACAGTGCAATACTGGCACACAGCCTCAGTGGGTAACCAATAGCTTTCTGATTGGCTAAGAGATCTGCTCAGCATAAAGGAACCCATATGTAGAATTTGGAAACAGATCAGAATCCCATGGAGGCAAAGCTTATGCTCTCCAGTATCAAGCTCTCACTAGTCTTTGGCTAAAAGAGGGGATCTATACATCAAATTCTCCCTAAATTAATAATGCTTATCTCATTTAAACTATGCTGACTTCACTCTCCATTGGAAAATCTGTTCTTTTTCAGAAAGTAGAAGACAAGAGGAGATAAACTACACCATGCACTTCAGCCAAGCCACAGCTGAAACCACAGAAAAATTGGGGAGACAAGCAAGAGTGCTGCTTCCCTGGTGAACCTGATAATCAGCTCCAGTTTTAAGAGACAGACCCTGAGGATACTCAACACCTACCAAAGCAGAGATTCATAGCCTCCTAAGAGCTCATCACTGAAGTAGACTTAAAACTCACCCACCACAGTTCAAGGAATTTGGGGGAAGAGTAGTCAGAGAGATTATAAGAGCCACAGGTTGAGATATTATGCCCAGAGGCATGCTCTTCCCCTCAAAAAAATAACTGACTGCTGCTCACATAACACAAACCACAACCTTACGGTAAATGCCTACAGCCCCACTGAGGAGCTTCAGAAATGGAATGGGGACAGGGATGAGGGAAAAGAGGATGCCAACACATGATGTATTCATAAAATATATGTTGTTAACAATGATGCTAATAATAATAACAACAATAAACATAAAAAAGAAAATGTTCTCTATATTGTTGCACAATAGACTAAGTTTCCAATAGGGAACTTCGGGGTTACACACATAACACCTTCTTTTGCTTCGTCAAATTCATGTCCTTCTCATGTGAGAAATACATTATTTGCACACTGTGGTAGTTTGAATGTATGTTTCCCAATAGACTCAGGTGTTTTGTTAAACGTTGTAACTTGGATTTCCAGCCATCTGTCTGGAAGAGTGTTACTGTGGGAAGATTCTAGGGTCCAGGGCGAAGGTGCATTTGAGGTCGGCTCTGGACTAAACATATGATCTCTGCATACTTTCCTGCTCTTTGCTGCCCATTTGTGCTTGCTTCTGGTGCTGGTTGCTTAGATCTGTGAAAGGAAGCCAGCTTCTTCTGTAATTATGGAACATCCTCTAGATCTATAAGCCTGAAATCAATCCCATTCCTCCCATAAACCATGGCTGTTTGGAAGTTCATCCTAGCAGCTTGGAGCTGACTACAATACACATCAGTAGCATCTAAAACCTTAATGTCTTCCAACATCAGATTCGAAGTCCAATTCAAGTGAATTAGAAGTGGGCAAGATTCAAGACATTATTCATTGCCACCAAATTGCCCTCTAGCTATGAGGCTGGGCATGAAAATAATTACATTATGTTGAAATATCCCAGTGGGACCAGTATAAGACAGTCATCTCCATTTCAGAAGAGATAAGTAGGAAAGACAAAGGGTAAATGGTTCAAAGGAAATAATATCCAACAAGGACAATAATATTTAAGACTTAAAGCATCAGAGTATTGTCCAATAACTCCATATCCCACCACCTGACCACCCTGCTTCTGTACCTTTACTTAATCTTCACAGAACCTCTAATGTTTAGCAATCGTGCTATGGAGATATAAAAATTAGAGTATGAACAATAGAAATGACAGTAGGAAACTGGAACCCATCTGCCACAAGGACTACAAATAAAGGACAGGACATGCAAATGAAAGCCTGAAGTATATGAACACAGGAGATGGAAGGTTTTATTAAATAAGCTACAACGGGTAGTTAGGGGCTATTTGAGCCTGTTAAATATTTATCTCTCGGGCCTGCTTCCATTATTGGAAGCACATTTCTCTTTCTTTATAAATTGTTTATATAACCACCCATGTGTCTGTCCATGGTCCATGCCTTTTCTGTGGCACATAAGAACCTGTAGGTCTTATTCATGACCTTTAGACTCTGACACATACTTGTAATGGAGTGCTTGCAACTTTCTCAGGCTCAAATTGCACGCAGCTTGCTTGATTCTCTGGGGTTTTGAAGGCTGTATCATTTCTCTAGCTCCCCACACATGGCTCCAGTGAAGATGGAGCACAATGTCCTTATTTTTATCTGGATCTGTGTTGGTTCTGTACCTGTCAGAACTGTACTTGGACCATTAGACTCTGTAACTGATACTCTTAGATCTATGTGGAGGTCACTATGGCCCCACAGCTCAGTTTTTGCTGGTAAAGTCATCATTGACTCTTGTAAACGTGTGATCTCTGACCAATTGAATAGTAGGGCACTTTGCATAGGTCAGTTTGAGCTATGGCTGGAATTGCCAAGGAGCACTCCACCAGCATGCAGGGACAGAGACATGAGGTAGGACGGGATACTGAATACTAAGGCTTCAAGATAACTTTTCAGATGCCTTACCCTTAAGGTACTAGCTGCTTCAGAGATCACTACAAGACCCCCTGTATCATTCTTCTATGGACTTGATCAAGAACACCTGTGTCCATCTTACCTGTGCTAATCTCTTTAGCATCTTGTTGTTGATTCACACTCTCTTTTTTTAAATTTTATTTATTTTTATGTATATTATTCTAGTTTTATATTCATAGTGGTGACTCCATTATCCTCCTCCCTGTCCTCCCTCTTCCATAAGGACCCTCATCAATGGGGAATGTGAGTCATGCATTGTGGGGGTAGTCAAGAGCTATGGGGGAAAGGCCAAGTCTCTGTGCATAATGCCCCAACTTGTGGCTCTAACATTCTTTCTGCCCCTCTTCCGCAAATTTCCCTGAGCCACAGTGGGGTCATTTTAGTTCTACTTCAGTGATGAGGTTTTGGGAGCCTCTGTGTCTCTGGATATCTGGCTTAGTAGGAGCTAGATGTTTTCTGTGTTTATCTCCTTCAGCCTTTTTCTGGTGTCGTGATCCCCAAGAGCGCTGAACTCTTGCCCTTCCTCCACATTACTCTGTGGTTTCAGCAGGAGCCCTGGTGAGGTGTGATTGGCTGATCCTCCCTTCAGGTTCGTTGTCCATCTGGAAAAGTTAAGCACATTCTCCAATGGAGAGAGAAGTTAGTACTAGATATATGGGATGGCCATAGATATCTTGGAGGGAATTTTATATGGGTAGGCCCTCTTCTAGCCCACATTTGACGGTATCTTGATTGGAGCCTGTGCTCATTTTTTACATGGTTTTGACTTATTTCCCAGTTCCAGCAATGAGTTCATTCCACTGAGTGGATCAATTAGCCAAATCAAGAGCCGTTGGTTGCCCACCATGGCTGTGTGGCACTACTGATACAAATAGGGACCCAAAAGGAAACAATAGTATAAAACTCTATATTCTGAACAACAAGCTAAAACATTGATCCTTCAGCAGGCCCACAGAGGGAACACCTGAACCACAGGAAACTGGGGAAAACATCCTGAAGACCAACCTTAATTTTCTCCTGCTTTACTCTCTCTTCTCTCCCTTTCTCTCTCTTTCTCTCCATCGCCTCTCTACACTCACTTTCTCTTTTATATTATCTATCTTTTTCTCCCCTCACCCTCCTAGGTGCTGACTTATAACTCCCAGTACCAGCACGGGGTTTACTTTCACAATAAGCTGTAGATCCGAGACACCTGCAAGGTTTCCCAAAAAAGACAGATTTCTGTCGGAGCTCTTGATAACCCACCAAAGGTTAATGGTAAGGCCCTACTGTCAAAGAGAGCATACATGTGTGAGACCAAACTTTGAGAGACCTGGCCAGAATCTGGAAGAGGGTCAGTCCCCAGACAGTTAGCTAGTCTAGTGCCAGAGGGCACTACATGAGCAACTGGGGGAAAATGGCCAACATCTGTCCAAACAACTTCCAGTCTAAGATACCCAGCAAGAAACAACCTGACGTAATGATTCACACTCTTGCTTGAGTTACCAATTGGGGACTCTTCATTCAGGTTGCATATTCACCCAAATTTAAACTTTCATTCCCTTTAAACTATAATGGAAGTCTGGAAAATTAAAGGGAAGTCTTGAAAATGAGAAGCCAAATATCACACGTGGATATCTATCTATATCTATATCTGTATATCTCTATCTCTATTTCTCTCTATATATACATATACATATATACATATATATAATAAGGTCCTCCTTAGAGCATCATCTCATGCCAAGGATACACAAACCAGATCCATTCACACTTGAGAAGGAGGGGAGGAAAACTCATTCTTTCAGCACATATCCATACTACCTCCCCCCAATAAAAGCATTATTTTAATCATGAGAAATTTCATTACCTAATGTACCACTAGAGTTCCCACCTCTCAAAATCTCAAAAGTCACTAGAGATTAAGTTCTTGCACACACATTTTGTGGGGTGCATTTATAGCAGAGCAAAGAACAATGCAAATAATAGCATTAATAATATAAACAGTAAAGACAGTTATCAGGGGCTGGAGAGATGACTTAGCAGTTAAGGCACCTACCTGCAAAGCCTAAGGGCCATTAGATTCTCCAGGTCCCACATTTAGCCAGACACAGTGATGCGAGGGCGCAATGCTGCCCTTGCCAACAAGGGGGCGGACATATCTGGAGTTCCTCTCTCTCTCTCTCTCTCAAAAAAAAAAGACAGTTATCAGGTTTATAAAATGTGCTTCTCTAATTAACTCAGTACTTTAAATACATCCAATCCTCTCAACAACTCTACATGATATAAAGGGATAAGGAGAGCATGAGCAATGAATACAACATTACAACTGGGAAAAGCAATTGCAAAGCCCATGTCTTGTTAATGATTTAATTTGATCTGTAAAAGTTATCAATGTCAACTAATACATTTATTGCCAGCAGAAATAAGTACTAGTTTCTACCTTAAATTATCTGTTTCTAGTCACTGAAACCAAGATTATGCATTTGTAAGCAATGCCAATCCTAAGAAGATTTGGAGACGTTGAGGAAGATAATTAATTTCTGATTTAAGACTAACTTTCCCAGCATATGTTCCCATGCATCTTATAAAGTTCAGTTCTGGCTTTGGACTGGTATCGTAGATATTGCTGCTGTGCACACAGATGGATAATCCTTGCTGATTTTCAATGCAGTGAATTACTGTTCTTTAGACTTTCAATTAATAAACAACTGGAAATTTTGAGTACATGTTATTTTACTGAGGTAGTCAGACAAATTCTGAGAGTATGTCTAATGCTTAAGTAGTTTATAGACCAATGGTTTCTTCCTAGGAGATTTTCATCTTCAAATTCTCACTGCTTCTTTCACTGGGGCTGGCAAGTCAAAGCTATCAACTCAAAGCTGTCTTGTACTTAAGAGACTGGTAATATAGCTGCTATTTAGCAGACAAAAAATAAATTTAATATTATATTTAAAATTTGAAAACATTCATAGGTATATGTATATGCTCATAGTATTTGTGTTTTATGTGTGATGCATGCATGTGTATGTGATGAGCAGCACCCTATGTTGACTGTGCTGCCCTGTGGGCTTGCTTGAAGTGGCAGCAGGAAAATATAGGGTGTCCCTTCCATCACTCTCCTGCATTAATCTTAGGACAGAGTCTTTTACATGAGCACATTCAGAGGTATGGTCATGGCCAGATGTGTGCATGGGTTCTGGAGATTAGAACTCTGGTACTTTCAGGGCCTCACAAACCCTCATGTTTATATAGGAATTTTATTCTCTAGCCTTCTATTGGTATTTTCTAATTAAGTGGAATGTTGAATTGTTAAATCTGAAGGTTGGGATTGATTTTATAATTCATTTGTAATCATATATGTATGTATGTATATATATGTCTCTCTCTCTCTATATATATATATATATTATGATATAGTAGAAATAATAAGGAGAATTAAATAGTCTACCTCAATTTTATACGATAAGTAAATATTTGTCTCCACCCAGCTCGGTACTTCTTATTTTCAATTATCTCTCTTGGTAAAAAATGACAATACAACTTTTAAATGATAAAAAGGATTAAATATTATTTAACTTAAAATGTTTCTCATATAGATTCAAAAAATGACAAATAATGTCATAAAAGCTTCCCAAATGGTCTATACAACAGAAAGGGAAATTGATCCCAGATCCGAGATGTGATAGTAAAATATATATCACATGTTACTTGCTTACAATATTTTCCTTATTGGTTTTCAATTAAACAAAATGGTTATTTATTCTAATATTAAAGCCATAAATATGATAGTTCCATATTTACATGATATTATGAATAAATTGAAACTATTCATATTAATATAATTGAATCATGAAGACAATTTTAGGTAAAAATAAAATAAGTTAATTGGTGGAAACTACATAGAGTATGTCATAAAAATGCTATAACGTTTTCTCAGTGTTGTACAAGTAAGTACTTAAGTGAAATTTTTTTGTTTGTTTGTTTGTTTGTTTGTTTTGGTTTTTCTGAGGTAGGGTCTCACTCTAGCTCAGGATGACATGGAATTCACTATGTACTCTCAGTGTGGCCTTGAACTCACAAAGATCCTCCTACCTCTGCCTCCCTAGTGCTGGGATTAAAGGTGTGTGCCACCATGCCTGACATTCATTCTTTCTTTTTGTTGTACAGTGTATTGTATAGATTAATAACCGACTGCTCATTGATCCATAGAATCTAGTTCATCCAAGACTCATCTTCCAGTACATGTGAAAGAAATGTACTTATTCATTACATGGACCACTTACACTTTATCTCAAAGATTTTCACAAGATACAGGAGACCAGTTAAGAATAATCATGTAGGGGACTGGAGAGATGGCTTAGCAGTTAAGGCATTTATCTGTGAAGCCTAAGGACCCAGATTCAATACCCCAGTAACCACATAAGCCAGATGCACAAGGTGGCACATGTGTCTGGAGTTTGTTTGCAGTGGCTAGAGGCTCTGCTGCACCCATTCTCATTCTCTCTCTCTCTCTCTCTCTATGCCTCTTTCTCATAAATGAATGAATGAATGAAAGAATAAATAAATAAAACTTTAAAAATTATAAACAAGTAGATGTTTTGTCATTTTATTCCTCTGTTTTTATCACATAAGAATCATTTTGTTTTTATTTCTGTGTCATAGAAGTACCACAACTACCAGGAGTTGAAACAATCATGCTAAGAGTTTTAAGCAAGAATAGAAAGATATAGTAACACTAAAAAAGGTTATACAGAGTGTGTCAGGGAGAAGCTGGGTGCTTGAACACAGTAATAATGAAAATTTTAATTCTCAATACTCTATGCACATTTTGCTTCAGAATTGAATGATACACAACAAAAGTTACTCTTAACCCTTATCACATGTTCTGCTGTTTTGTAAGAGCAAAAACAATCACACCAGACACAGGGTAATGAAACTTAATTGAAGTACCCTTAGCTGTGAGGGCCAAGCCTTCAGTGAATTTGTATAGATGCAAAGTCCACCTTCATGAAATGTGCTAACAATACCCAACCATCAAAAGTACCAATAAAATACCCCAGTATTACATCTAAGCATTACCATTCTAGTTCCTATTTGCATTTATATTGAAATGAGAATCCAATAGACCACAAAATCAATGTTATCTTGAAAAATAATCTATTTTCACAAATATTTTCCTAAGTATAAAGCAATTAGACTTAATCAACTCCAGTTATTTTAGTGGAATGACTTATGTTTGCCATCATGATGTGTTCATTTGAAAGAACTCAGTCTTGCCATTACACTGGGAGGTGTGCATACAAATATTCAAATTCAAAACTTACACACTCACCTCAACCAAGTGCCTGTAGTTGGACTCATTTAATATTTACTTGTACAATAATGGTAACACTTTTCTTCTAATATCATTTATAGTCTTCATTGAAACAAAAATATTTCTATTGATTATTTATTTAGTCTTTCTGGTTGTAAGACTTAACAACAATACTGTTTGAGGAAGGGATCAAAATGCCACACCAGCAAGGGCAAGGAGGGCTCTCTTGCTTGTTTATGTGTTTTCAGCAGAATATGACCCTCGCCTTCAGAAAAATAAATACATAGTCACCAGATATATCCATGAATTTCACACCAAGACTGCAGAAATGGTCAATTAGAGAAGTGCTACAATAAATGTGAGAATCATAAAGAAATATTCTATTCTTAAATATATGCTGGTTAAAAGAAAATTACAAAAAGACTGCATGAAATAAAATCTAACGGATTATTGTCCATTGTTCTAATATGTAACAATTAAAGCAGTAGGTATAAAATAGATCATATAATTTTTGGATGCTAAATCCAGATGTTTATTAAAATATCCCCACATTCCTTGATTATTGAGCATGTGAAGATTTGGACACGACCTGAAGGGACCTTGAAACAACTCCATATGTTTACCAAACATTACTTGACTCCACTGAATTCATGAAAACAGTGGGGTCAGATGGTAATGCTTTACTCAATATCAAAGTCCCCAACATCAATAAATAATAAAATATGACTCCAGCAGTATATTCTAAGAATAGATGAACCAATAAAATGTATAAATATTATCTTATACATTAGTAGAATAAATATGTTAAGGAGCACATATGGTAGATCAACATCAATTATTGTCAACATCTGATGTGACACTTAAACATTAAAATCTTATAAGATTAGAAAATAAAGTGATAAACATATATTAATCACTCATTGAATAGCATGCATTGTATTTCTTTTTTGCATTTTTATATTTATTACTATTATTATTAATAAGATGTTTCCTATGGATACATCATGTGTTGGTACCCTCTTCTCCCTGCCCCCATTTTGAAGAGGATACTCCTCAGTGGGATTGCAGGTATTCACCATGGAGTTGTAGTTTACACATTGTGGGAGCAGTAGTCAGTTTATTATGGGGAGAGGGAAAGTCTCTGGGCATGATGTCTCAACCTGTGGCTCTTACAATCTTTTTCCCCCTTAATCTATAAAATTCCCTGAGCCATGGAGGGTGAGTGTTAAATCTACTTCAGTGATGAGCTCTTAGGAGCCTCCGGATCTCTGCTTTGGTTGGTGTTGAGTGTCCTCATGTCTGTCTTCTTTACCCTGGCGCTGATTATCAGGAACAGCATGGAGGAAGCACTCCTCTGTGGATTCAGCTGTGGCTTGGTTGAAGTGTTTTGGGTAGTTTATCTCCACTCATCTCACAACCTTTTGAAAAACAGGAACATTCTTCAGTGGAGAGTGAAGTTAGCATTGTTTTAATGGGATAAGCATTATTAACTTAGGAAGAATTTGATGTATGTAACCTCTCTTTAGCCGAAGATTAGTGAGAGCTTGAGACTGGAGAGCATAATCTTTGTCTCCATAGGATACTGATCTGGTTCCCAATTCCAGATATAGGTTCCTTTACACTGAGTGGATTTCTTAGCCAATCAGAAAGCTATTGGTTACCCACTGAGGCTATGTGCCACTATTGCACTGGCATGTACATTGTGTCAGGGTCTTTGCTTCTGAGCAACATACATCTCTCATTGCTCAAACTGTTGACCATTTTCCCCCAGTAGCTCATGTAGAGCTTTATAGCACTTGACAGGCTAACTTCCAGGGGACTGGCTTTCTTCTGAATTCCAGCCAGGTCTCTCTGTGCTCTCTGTCAGCAGCATATGTTGTCTTCAGCAATAGGGTCTTAGCTTTTGCCTCAGGCAGGCAATCAAGTGGTTTGACAGAAAGCTGACTTGATTTAGGAACTGTGTAGTTACAGGTCAGAAACAGAAAAATAAATTAAGCTTAGGTTTCATCCCACCCTCACCAGAGCCCTACTTTTCAGGTGTTCCCCCCTTACACTTTTTTATTTTTAATTTGAGAGAGAAGAGAGAGAGAGAGAGAGAGAGAGAGAGAGAAACAGGCCAGCAGCCTCTAATCAGCTGTGAACAAACTCCAGAGGCCTGTGCCCTCTTGTGGGAAAGTGCGACATTGCTCCCTTGTGTCACTTTGTGTCTGGTTAAACGTGGGACCTGGAGATCAAACAGCTGTTCTTAGTCTTGGCAGGCTGGCACCTTAACTGCTTAGCCATCTCTCCAGCGCCCCCTTACACTTCTTGAGGGTTATATCTTTTACACTGTCTCCAAGGTTAAAGGTTTCTATGGTATCAGCTCATTTTGGATTTAAATTTGTGTTTGTATTCTCCCCTCCCCTACCTTTCCCCCAACACCCTCCATCCCTATTGTCTGGGCTTTGAGTTGCCTATGAGATAGGACAGCACCTTGAGCAGGTCCAGGCCAGGTACCACAGATAAGTGACAATATCTGTGATTGTGTGAGCTGACTGATTATGATCTGTTCCAAGTCTGTCCATTTTTCTACAAATTTCATTGTATCATTTTTTTCTTACTGCTGAGTAGAATTCCATTGTGTTAATGTACCACAACTTGGTTATCCATTAATCCAATGATGGACATTTCCATGGATGCGATAGGCTTGTTTAGGTGATTAAAGGCTCTGAGTTTTAGTTTTGGTAGGTTGTATGTATCTAGGAATTCCTCCATTTCTTCCAGATTATCCAATTTTGTGGAGTAAAGTTTTTGGAAGTAAGTCCTGATGATTCTTCCAATTTCATTGACATCTGTTGTAATTTCTCCTTTATCATTTCTGATTTTGTTAATTTGAGACTTCTCTTTTTGCTTTTGCTTGATCAAATTGGCCAGGGGGTTATCAATATTGTTATTTTTAATTTTTTTAATTATTTTTTTAAATTTATTTTTGTAGACAGAGAGGGAGAAGACAGATATGGGTCCCAGCAGTCTCTCAGCTGCTGTGAACGAAATCCAGGTGTGTGCCCCCAACAAGTGCCATTGTGCCCCATCACTTTGCATCTGGCTAAACGTGGGACCTGGAGATTGGAACCACTGGAGATTGGAACCAGCGTTCTTAGGCTTAGGAGGCAGGCGCCTTAACCTCTAAGCCATCTCTCCAGCCCCAATATTGTTATTTTTTTTTTAAACAAACCAGCTCTTTGTTTCATTGATTTTTGTTGTTGTTTTCTTCACTTCTCTGATCTTCATTATTTCTTTCCATCTGGAGCTCTTCAGGTTGGATTCTCCTTGTTTTTCCAGTGCCTTTAGGTGGACAGTTAGGTGAATTGAGATCTCTCTGTCTTTGTTATGAAGGCATTTAGTACTGTGAAGTTTCCCCTTAGGACTGCCTTCACTGTGTCCCATAAGTTTTGGTAGGTTGTGTTTCCATTATCATTCAATTCTATGAATCTTACATTTTTTCTTTTGATTTCTTTCACAACCCTTTCATTGTTTAAAATTGTGTTGCTTAGTCTCCAATAGCTGGCAGATTTCTTGATATGTCTCTTGTTGATTTCTAGCTTTAAAACACTATGATCTAATATGATGCAGGAAGTTACTTCAATTTTCCTCAATTTATGGAGGCATGCTTTAAGGCCTAATATATGATCTATTTTGGAGAAAGTTCCTTGGGCTGCTGTAACATATTCTGTACAGTTGGGGTGGAATGTTCTATAGATGTATGTTAGCTTTAGTTGATCTATGGAGTTGTTGAGCTCTATTATTTCCCTATTGATTTTCGGCTTGGATGGTCTGTCTATTGATGATAGTGGAATATTGATGTCTCCAACAATGATGGTGTTTCCATTTATTTCTGTTTTGTTTTCAAGTAGGTTTTGTCTTATATACTGTGGTGCACCTGTGTTTGGTGCATAAAGATTTATGATTGTGATGTTCTCATGTTGATTGTTACCTTGATGAGTAAGAATTGGCCTTCTTTGTCCTTTTTTGATTACTTTTGGTTTGAAGTCTAATTTATCAGATATTAAAGTAGCAATGCCCACTTTTTTTTTTTTTTCCATTTGCTTGGAATATCATTTTCCATCTTTTCACCCTGAGGAGGTATCTATCTTTAGTGTTCAGCTGGGTTTCTTGAAGACAGCATATAGAAGGGTCCACTTTTTGATGCACTTTGATAACTTGTGTCTTTTGATGGGTCAGTTAAGATCATTAATATGTAAGGTTATTACTGTGAGGTTCAAATTAATCCTTATCTTGATGAGGTGCTTTATGGGGTTTGGTGACTCCTTGTGTTTTATACTTTTATGAGCCTGGTATAGTTTTGGATATTGTGATCTTCTTGCTGCCTCTTCATACTGGTTGTTTGACTCTTTTGTGTGGAGTATTCCCTCAAATATTCTCTGTAGGTTTGGCTTTGTATTCATATCATCATAGAGTTGAATTGTTTAATGCAAAATTTTCCTTTCACTATCTATTATGAGGGATACTTTTGCTGGGTAGAGTAGCTTGTGTTGGAAGCAATAGTTTTTTTTTTTTTTTTAGATTTTGAAGACTTCCTAGGTCCTTCTGGCTTTCAGGGTTTCCACTGATAATTCTGAGATAATTCTGATAGAATTGCCTTTGTATGTGGTGAGTTGTTTCTGCCTTGGTGCTTTTAGCACTCTCTCTTTGTCTTATTATTAAGAGTTTTAATTATGACGTACCTTGGAGAGTTTCTTCTTTGTCCTGTCTGGTATTCTGTTGAATTCTTATATCTGTATGTGCCTCTGTTTCTAGAGAATGGGAAAATTTTCTTCAATAATTTTGTTGAATATGTTCTCTATGCTTCTTGTCCTATATGTCCTCTCCTTCTGGTATACCCAGGATCTGAATGTCTGGTTGTTTTAGGGTATCCTACAGTTTCCTCATACTCTCTTCACTTCATTATTTTCAACTTAGGAAAGTTTTTGGACTTCTAATCAATTTCTTCTGTCTTGTCTTCCAGGTCAGAGTTTCTGTCTTTCACATGAACAACTCTGCTATTGAAGGGTTCTAGAGATATTTTTATAAGCTTTATTTGATATTTGATTTCTGCTGTGTTATGTTGCATATGTTGCATCATGTACTTCCTTTTTTTTTTTTTTTTTTTTTGGTTTTGCAAGGTAGGGTCTCACTCTGGCCCAGGCTGACCTGGAATTAACTATGTAGTCTCAGGGTGGCCTTGAACTCTTGGCGATCCTCCTACCTCTGCCTCCTGAGTGCTGGGATTAAAGGCATGTGCCACCATGCCCGGCTCATGTACTTCTTTTTTATGGGGTATGATATCAGTTCAACTTCTGATTTTCTTGGTGCTTCTTGAAATTCATTCACTTTGATCAAGTCTTCATTGACATCAGTCAATTGGTTATTGAGATCTTCCATTTCTTACCTTTTCAGGTTTCTAACATTTTCTTCAATCAAGCTAAGCCTACTGTGAAAAGATGAACTCTGTAAAAGATGATTCTGTTCAATGTTACTGCTATGACTATTTTTTTTTTTTTTGATGGTTTGCTTCCAGTTAAGCAATTCTTTTGATTAGGTTCTTGTGTTTTAATTTGGGGATTAAATTTTTATTGACTTCTCTTACTTTATTGGAGGCTTTCATTGTGAGAATAGGTATCATTGAGGGGGATCTGTCAGTTTTCTGACTTTCACTGACTCTTTTGCATTGCAGTCTACCAGTCTTTTTGTTTGTTTGTTTGTTTTACCTTCAATTTTTCTTTTATTGTTTTTGAATTTTTTATTAGTTATGTATATAGTGTGTATATAGCCATGATAGTACCATCATTAGCCTTCTCCCTGTCCTCCTCCCATGGGGATTGTGGGTCTTGAATTGGGTGGTAGCCACCAATTATAGGGGTGGATGCAATGTCTCTGTGCATAATGACTCAACTTATGGTTCTAACAATCTTTCTACCCCCTCTTCAGTGAATTTCCCTGACCCATGTAGGGTTCATTTTAGGCCAATTTCATTGACAAGGTCTTGGGAGTCTCTGTGTATCTAGATATCTGATTTGGTAGGAGTTGAGTGTTCTCTGTATCTATCTTCTTCACACTTGTGCTAATACTGGGTTCACTGAGAAGGCAGCACTCTTGCTCATTCCCCCAATAACTCTATGGCTTCAGCTGGTGCCCTGGTGAGGTGCAATAGGCTGATTCTATCCTCAGGTTCTGCATCCATTTGAAAAAGAGAAGCAGATTCTCCAATGGAGAGTGAGGTCAGTGCAAGATACGTGGATAACCATTATTATTTTAGAGAGATTTTAATAGGTGTAGGCCTGATTGTGTCCCACTATTGGTGGGAGCTTGATGTTTAAGAGCAGACTCGTTTTTGGATATGGTTCTGACTTGTTTCCCCATTCCAGGTATGGGTTGTATTCCACTGAGTGGATCTGTTAGCTAAATCAAGAGCAGTTGGTAACTCACCATGGTGGTGTGCCACTATTGCACTTGTGTGAGCATCGTGTCAAGTTGTTTGCTGATGAGTAGCTTAGACCATGAGTTCCTTAGACAGATGTTGGTCATTTTCCCCAGTCTCTCATGTAACACCATCTGGCACTAGACAAGCTACCTGTCTGGAGACTGACTCTCTTCCAGATTCGAGCCAGGTCACTCCATATTGCATCCTATCATCATATGGTGTCTTTGGCAGTAGGGTCTTACCATTAACTTTTGGAGGGTCATCATTTACTCTGACAGAAATCTGTCTTCTTTTAGGAAAACAGGTTAGGAGACAAGATAAATGAGACCATGCAAATATTATCTTTCTGTGATTGGGTGAGTTCCCTGAGAATGATGTGTTCAAAGTTTGACCATTTTTCTTCAAATTGCTGTTTCATTTTTCCTTACTGCTGTGTAGAATTCCATCATGTAGATAAAACACCGTATATTCATCTAGTGTTGGACATCTGGGTTGATTCCAGATCTTAGCTAATATGAATTGAGCAGCTATAAACATTGTTAAGCAAATATCTCTGAAAGGAGGCCTGGAGCTTTTAAGATAAATGCTCAGAAAGGGAATAACTGGATCTGTTGATACCTCTATAGTCATTCTTTCTAGAATTCTCCATATTGCTTTCGATAGTGGTTGTACCAGCTTACATTCCCACCAACAGTGAATGAGAGTTCCTATTTCTCCACACCCTCACCAGCATTTGTTATCATTAGATTTTTTTAATTCTTGCTATCCTTACTGTAGTAAGGTGGAATCTCATAGTTGTTTTAATTTGCATTGCCCTGATGATTAGGGATATTGAACATTCTCTTAAGTGTGTTTGTCATTTGTATTTCTTCCTCTGAGAACTCTCTGTGCAGTTCTGCCCAATTTTGTTAGTGGGTTGTTGACTTTTTTATTGTTTAGGCTTTTGCATTCTTTGTAGATTCTAGAAAATATATCTCTATCCCATTTTGTGGGTAATCTATTGGCTCTTGTAGCAGACAGCTTCAGGTTTGCTGAGATGAACTTCCAGACCAGGCACAATTATGGAGGAAGGGATATTTATTTAAGCTTACAGATCCAAGAGAAAACCCATAATGGAGAAGAAGCCAGCCTGTTTTCACAGGACCAAACAGAAAGAGAAGCTGCGAGCCAAAAGGCCAAAAGCTACACCACACAGCACACCTCAGGAACTCCAGCTAGGCATACTTTGCATATCGTTAAATTGAAATATCAAACCCACCACCACACCTTAAGATCCACCCAGTGACATTGCCTCCAGTGAGATGGCTGCAGATACAAACTACAAACTAATAAAACACTGAATATATTGGGGGCCATCTATTCAAAATACCACAGCTCAGCTTATTGTATGTTTCTGTGTCAAAAAACTTTTCAGCTTCCTAACATCATAATGGTTGAGTGATTGTTTAATTTCCTGAGCTACTGGGGTTTTGTTCAGGAAGACTTTTCCCAATCCTGTATCATGGAAAATACCTCCTAGTTCTTCTTTCTTTAGTAGCAGATTATCCAGTCTGATACTGAGGTCTTTGATCCATTTGGACTTGATTTTTGTGCATAGCTAAATGTGTGGATTGAGATTCATTTTCCTCCATGTGGTTATCAAGTTAGTCCAGCACCATTGGTTGAATATGCTGTTTTTTGTCCAGTCTGCATTGGTAGGGCCTTTGTCAAATATCAAGTAGCTGTACTTACTTGACTGAAAGTCTGGGTCCTACATTCTGTTCCACTGGTCTATATTCCTGTTTTTAAAACATTACCATGTTGTTTTTATTACAATGGCTTTGTAGTATAGCTTTAGGTCAGGTATGGTGATGCCTCCAGTGGTGTTTCTTTTGCTGAGGATATGCTTGGATATCCAAGGCCTTCTGCCATTCCATATGAATTTTGAGATCATTTTTTTCTATCTCTGTGAAGAATGATGTTTGGATTTTTATTGGTATTGTATTTAATCTATATATTGCTTTTGGTAAAGTTGCCATTTTCACAATGTTAATTCTGCCTATCCAGGAGCATGGGATGTCTTTCCATTTTCTCAAGTCCTCCCCAATTTCTTTCTTGAGTGTTTTTATGTTTTCATTGTAAAGGTCTTTCACCTCCTTGGTTAACGTTATTCCAAGGTATTTTATGTTTTTGATGCTATTGAAAATGGCACAATGTCACTTAATTCTTTCTCTGTAACTTTGTCTTTTGCATACAGAAAGGCTCCTGATTTTTGTGCATTGTTTTTGTATCCTGCTACTTTACTGAAGGAGTTAATCACCTTTAAGAGTCTTGAGGTGGAGGTTCTTGGGTTGCTTATGTATAGAATCATGTTGTCTGCCAATAGGGCTAACTTAACTTCTTCCTTTCTAATTTGTATCCCTTGTATTTCTTTCTCCTGTCTTATTGCTTGAGCTAGTACTTCCAGTACTATGTTGAAGAGTAGAGGTGAGAGTGGACATCCCTCTGTCTTGTTCCTGATCTCAGTGGGAATTCCTTCAGTCTCTCTCCAGTAAGTATCATTTGGGCTTTAGGAGCTTTATTATAGCCTTTATTATGTTGAGTACAAACCATCCATGCTGATTCTTTCCAATGTTTTGAACATGAAGTGATGTTGTATTTTGTCAAAGTCCTTTTCTACTACTCTCAAAATGATCATGTGCTTTTTGTGTTTAAGCTTATTTATGTGGTATATTACATTGACAGATTTCCATATGTTTAACCATTTTTGCATTCCTGGTGTGAACCCTACTTTATCTAGTTGGATAATGCTTTTGATGTGCTGTTGAATTCAGTTTGTGAGGATTTTATTCAGGATCTTTGCAACTAAGTTTATCAAGGAAACAGGCCTGTAGTTTTCTTTCCTTGTGTAAACTCTGCCTGGTTTTGGTATTATGGGGATATTAGCTTCATAGCAAGATTTAGGGAGCCTTCCCTGTTCTCTGATTTGGTGGCACAACTTGAGAATAATTGGTTTCAGTTCTTCCATGAAGATTTGATAGAATTCTGCTGAGAAGCCATCTGATCCTGGACTCTTCTTTTTAGGGAAGTTTTTGATTATCCTTTTGATCTTGATGGTTGTGATAGGTTTGTTTAGGTGATTAGTCTGCTCTGAGTTTAGCTTTAGGTGGTATGTGTCTAGGAATTCATTCATTTCCTCCATATTATATAGTTTTGTGGAGTAGAGGTTTTTGAAATAAGTCTTGATGTTTCTCCCAATATCACTTATGTCTGTTGTGATCTCTCCTTTTTCATTTCTAATATTGTTTATTTGAGTTCTCTCTCTCTCTCTCTCTCTCTCTCTTTCTCTTGATCAAATTGGCCAGAGGTTTATCAATCCTGTTTATTTTTTCAAAGAACCAGCTCTTTTTTGATCAATTTTCTTAATTGTTTTCTTAGTTTCCAATTCATTAATTTCTACTCCAATCTTAATTATTTCTTTCTGTGTGGAGCTTTTTGGGTTGAATACCTCTTGTTTTTCCAATGCCTTTAGGTGGGTGGTTATTTTATTGATGTGGGATATCTCTGTCTTTGTTATGAAGGCATTTCACACAATGAATTTTCCCCTAAGGACTGCCTCCATTGTGTCCCATAATGCTTAGTATGTTTTGTTCTCATTGTCATTCACTTCTACAAATTTTGCAATTTCATTTTTTATTTTGTCCACTACCCTTTTATTGTTTAAGGGTTTGGTTGTTCAGTTTCCAGGAGCTGGTTGGTTCCTGGGACATCTTTTGTTGTTCATTTCTAGCAATATATTATTGTGATCTCATATCATGCAGGAAATTATGTTGATCCTCCTAAGTATATGGAGGCAGGCTATGACCCAGGATATAATCTATTTTAGAGAATGTTACATGAGCTGCTGAGAAGAATGTGTAATCTGTGGATTTGGGGTAAAATGTTCTATAAATGTCCATTAGGTCTACTTGATCTATGGTGGTGTTGAGCTCTCTTACTTCTCTGTTAAATTTTCTGTTTGGATGATCAATCTATTGCTGATATTGGAGTATTGAGATCCCCAACTATAATGGTGTTGGTGGTTATTTTTGTTTTATTGTCAATGAGGTCTTGTTTTATGAATTGTGGTGCACCTGTGTTTGGTGAATACAGATTAATGATTGTTTTATCCTCTTTTTGGGTTGTTCCCTTGATAAGTAAGAAGTGGCCTTCTTTGTCTTTTTGGATTACTTTTTGTTTGAAGTGTATTTTATCTAATATAAGTATAGCTATGCCTGCTTGTTTCTTATTTCCATTTGCTTGAAATATCATTTTCCTCCCTTTTACCCTGAAGAGGTATCTGTCTTTAGTGGTAAGGTGGGTTTCTTGAAGATGGAAGATTGAGGGGTCTAATTTTCTGATCCACCCTGTCAGCATATGCCTCTTGATGGGTGAATTAAAGGCCATGAATATTTAGGGTAATAACCATAAGGTTTGATTTAATACATGCCATATTGTGGTGATTTATGTGGTTTATATTTTTCTTGGCCTTTGTAGTTTTGTGCCTTCTCAAAGTATCATTGTTGTGATCTGTTTCTCTTGGGCACTTGAGGTTGATTTTTGATTCTTCTGTGTGGAGCATTCCCTTAAGTATTCTATGTAGGTTTGGTTTTGTGTTAATATAGTTGTAAAGCTGAGTTTTATCATGGAAAGCTTTTCTTTCACCATCTATCATGCAGGATACTTTTTCTGGTTTGATTAGTTTGGGTTGGAAGCCATAAGTTCTTAGTGTTTGCAGTATTCCAGTCCAGTCCCTTCTGGCTTTTAGGGTTTCCATTGAGAAGTCTGAAGTAAGTCTGATGGGGTTTCCTTTATATGTAATGTGTTGTTTCTCCCTATCTGCTTTTAGGACTTTGTCTTTGTAATTGATGTTTAGCGTCTAAATGACAATATGTCTTGGAGAATTTCTCCTTTGATCCATCTGTTTGGAGTTTTGGTAGCTTCTTTTATCTTGCTGGGACTTTATTTTTGAAAGAGTGGCAAAATTTTCTTAGATCATTTTGTTGAATAATTTTTCCATGCATTTGGTCTGTATTTCCTCCCATTCTGGTATTTCCACGATCTGAATGTTGGGATGCTTAAGGGTATCCCACAGTTCCCTCATGTTTTGTTCACAGAAATTTTTGAATTTATTGATTCTTTTGGACTCATGAACTGTTTCTTCTGTTTTGTCTTCCAGTTTGGCATTTATATCTTTCCATTGGCTGACTCTATTCTTGAGAGCTTCTATAGTGTTTTGGGTTTGTTCAGTTTGTATTTTTCTCCTGCTTTTTAATTTTTAGTTTCCATCCCTCTGTCAAATTCCCTTTTCATGATATTTTCTGATGTTCTTAATGCTTATTGTAGTTCATCCTTGCAATTTTTATGTCTTCATTGAGCTTAGCTAGCTGGTTATTGAGGTCCTCTTTTTTTTGGAGGGGGGTATCCTTCAGATCATTTAACTGTCTTTGGAACCCTTCCTGGTTCTTTTCTTTTAGGTCTAATCTAGCAAGGACACCGTTCAAACAATTATTGACCCTTTGTTGAGTTTCTGCAAGTTCCTCTATTTGCTTGGCTAGGGTTGCATAGCTTGTCTCTTCATTTTGGGGTTTTGATAATATTATCTCTTTTATGTTTTGATTAGAGACATCCATTGTGGGATTGGGCAATAGCTGGATTTATTTGCATCAGATTTTTCATTCTATTCCCTTTTGCTGTGGTCTGACCATCACAATGGTTCAGAAAGCCTAGGGTGTGTGGTGCTAGCTTGCAGGCCTGGGGTTGGGTGCCACCATGAGTCTGTGGGAGATTACCCACAGTGTTTGGAAAGGCTGGGGTGAGGACACTGGCCTGTGTCCCTTTTCAAGGGTGGTAGGGGCAGCAGAGAGTGGGATGGCTATCATGCACACAAAAGCTCAGAAAGGCTAGGATGGTACACTGGTCTGCTGGCCTGGGTCCCTGTTCCAGGGTGGGATGGGGTGGCAGCGAGTGGGATGGCAATCACACAGAGCTCAGAAAGGCTAGGGAGGGAACACTGGCCCTGTTTGCTGATGAGAGGGGTTGGTGATGAATGGGATGGTGACTGCATGCTTGGGGCTCAGAAAGGCTAGGGTGGGACTGGCAATTGGTACTGTGATTGCATGTGGAGCTCAGGAATACTATGGTGGGACCAGTGAGTGGGACAGTGATCATGCCCGTGGAGCTCTACATGATGGCAGGAAAGCCTGGTGCAGAGGTCCTTGCCTACCAGCTTGGGTCCACTTCGCCTGCAGTTAGTTCAGGAGGGACCTCCAGCTGGGACTGTGGCTAGGATGGCTGCTTGAGGAGACTGGGGATTCCCTATTTTGCTCCTCTACACCCTCCCACTGGAAGCCTGCTAGAATCATCAAATCCCTAAAATACCCCCTGAACTTTAGGGGTCTTGACTTTCCCTTCCCGTGAGGTGAAGCTAGGTTAGGCAGATGCCATCTTGACTGGAAGTCTGGTCTACACATCTTGAGGTTAAACTTTATTCTATTGAGGAGGAAGCAAGTTTTCCTCCATATAGGATCTTCAGAAGGATGTTCTGTTTTAAATGTGAACTGGATTGGTGCACTGGTCTACAATGGGGTTACAACCACAGATGCACAGATTGTGGACATTGCAGGTACATCAAAGGTAACTGGGGAACTTGGAGCTCTGGCCTGTTCACACTACTTGCATGTACTCTTCAGCACAGAGGAATCCTGGGTTGGGGAACCAGGCTCCAGGATGCTTGAGAGCCAGAAGCATGAGACCTCCACATACAGTGGCCTATTCACCCTTTTACTCATGGGAATTGGGATATTGTTACCCAGGGGATAGTCAGGATACCAGAGCAAATGGCCTGCTTCCACAGCACCCACACATGTACCAGGGCTCCCCAAGCCAAGCACAGGGGGACCTACCAGGACCAGGAAACTGGGAGGAGCCAGGGATCAGGGATCTGGCCTGCTCACTTCATGCAGCATGTACCTTCTCATGGAGGGCATCAGGGAACTGGGGACCCAGGGGCACTTCAATCATGAAGGCTGAGCATGGGGGCTTCTTCCATAGCAAGCACACATGGGCCAAGCAGCCCCAAGCCATCAGCAGAAGGACCTACCAGACCAGCCATTTTATCTCTTTATGGTTAAATTGTGCATATTTAAAAGGCAACATAATTTGATACATACTTATTTTGTGTAATTTTGAAATCTATGTAATTAACATTTCTTTCTCTGTGCTTTTGTTTGATTTTGTGTGTGTGTTCATGTGTGTGACTGCAGGTACATGTTTGCTGCCTCTTGATTATATGGAGGTCAGAGGACAACTTGTTTGAGGCAGGGTCTCTCATTTCCCATTGTGCTACAAGACTAGATAGAACCCAAGCTTCTGGACAGTCCTCTTTTATCCACCTCCTTTCTCACCCTATGCACAGTGGGGTTGCAGAAGTTAGTGAACTTCAGTGACCCATATTTTAAAAATATTTTATTTATTCATTTAAATTTTTTTATTTTTAATTATTTATTTGAGAGAGAGAAAAAGAGGCAGATAGAAAGAGAATGAGTTGCCAGGGCCTCTACCTATTGCAAATGATCAATGATACATGCATCACCATATTCATCATGTTTTTATGTGGGTACTCAGAAATTGAACCTGGATCCTTAGGCTTGGATCCACAGACAAGTGCCTTAACCACTAAACCATCTCTCCAGATGGACTCATATTTTTGTAGCAAGTGTTTTATCTACTCAGTCTTCCCCAAGGCCAATAATATATCTTTCTGTTTAGTATTTTGAAATGTTTGCTTGACATGTAACAACTGTGCATTTCTTGAGGTACAGTATGATTCTTCAGTACATATATACAATGCAATTTATTGAATCAAGATCATTTATTTACCAACACCTGGTATTTTTGAACCTTTGACTCCTTCTGAATATTCCCATAGTACATAAAATGTTATTTTTAATTTTATAGGTGATTTTAATGGATATTCTTCACTGTAGATTTGACTAGGTTTAAAATCACCTTGGAGACATGTGTGTGTGAATATTTACTGAGAATTTCAACTGAGGAGCAGAAACCCATCCTGAATATGGATGTATGATCCTGTGGGCTGGGGTCCCAGAATGAATACACAGGGAAACAAGAAAACCTGAGCTGACCAACTGCATGCATCCCCCTCTTTGCTTAAAATGTTTCATGCTCCTGTTATCATGCCTCCCACTATGGTAGACTGGAACCCTTCTTAAACCTCTCTTCCACTATGCTTGTTTGCATAGATGCTTAGTCAAAATGATGACAAAAGTAACTAAACAAAGTTATTATTCTGTAAAATACAGAATTAATTGCTTCTACAATATATTTTTACTCCTTATACCAACTTTCATGGCTCCTCTTTACCCTTTTAAGCCTCTAGTAATATACATTATATACATTATAATAATCTCAGCTGAATAAGTGATTAGAAAATAGTTTGCAGAAAGAACTAATACAAAAATATCCACAATTAAAGATTCTTTTTCATACTACTCTGGAAATTTTAATTAATATAAA
Source organism: Orientallactaga sibirica (assembly GCA_036365145.1). NCBI lineage: Eukaryota > Metazoa > Chordata > Mammalia > Rodentia > Dipodidae > Orientallactaga > Orientallactaga sibirica. The sequence continues at coordinate 4,871,420 of JAEOAD010000043.1, read as the reverse complement.
AAACATACTTATAAATTGATGACAGAAAAATTGTGGAACATAAAAGAAAATTTTTCAAGATAATATGATGGGCTGTTGTAGAAAACCCAAAAGAATTTGTAGAAACATTGTTAGGAATAAATAAAAAATGGCAAAATATCTATCTATAAGATCATAAAAGTGAATCAATTCTATTTCCACACACATAAAATTTTCATAGGTTTTCCAACAGCCTGTATCTTGGGTGTTGCATATAAAATTTTTCTTAGCTCTCAAAGATAATTTTTACCATAGTTATAATTCTTATTTTATGTCAGTGGCCTAATGAATTATGTGATTTTAGATTTTCCTTATTGCATCTCCCAAAGAGGAGTGTTTATTGATTTGTTTTTAAAGATTTTACATCAAATATCATATGCACTTTAAAAAATAATTGGGACACATGAATAAAATTTTTTCTTAGTGTTAGAAATATAGTATATCTTATGAGCCAAGGTTAGAAAATAATGACATGTTTATTATTAATGTATGCTCTTTCATTTATATCCCTGATTCTATCATTATTCTTTTGATATGACAAGACTTACCATTTCCATCCTTGGTAGGGAAAGGTTAATAGTGAAGATATATGAATTTCACTCAAATCCTAACTGTAGGAAAAGATACACACCAGCACCCCTGAGAAGAAATAATTAGAGAGATAAGTGTGTTATGGCATTGTTACCTTCTGTGCAGTCAAAGTTCTAACATACCATGGGTGGTAGGCAGATACAAATAAAGCAAGAAAATAACCCCAAATTCCAACACATCACATAGTGATTCTAGCTTATACAATATATGACTATGAGCCAGTAGTAAATATAAACTATCAAATCTCTGCTTCATCTCTAGGTACTTACTGGGAACATACTGTGATCTGGGTGAAGAAGTATATAATCTCTACATTCAGAAATTTGGGTACCTGCATATGAATGAGACCTTTGGTAAAAATGATGTCCTTTTTATGAAATAAGCAGATATTAAATTCTCTTTGTGGCTATCTATCAGTGTGCTAATAAAAGATCAGCAAAACAATGATGCAAGACTGGGAATCATGGATGCTTGAGGCTTACTGATACAGTGTGCTTTAAATGAATAAATGAATGAAAGTTGAATTCAGTTATAGGAATAAATGTTTTGTGTGTTGAGTTACATTATATTGAACAGTAGAATAGTTATTGATTTTTTTTTTCTAATTTGGCTCAGATGACCAAAAGAGGAATTAATAGTTGCTCTAACAAACATGATCTGAAAGTCAGCCACTCTCTTTATTTTCTAAACTAGGACAAGTATACACAACTATTGTTGAAATATGTCATAGTCGCCGGGTGTGGAGGCACACACCTTTAATCCGAGAGTTCAAGGCCACCCTGAGACTCCATAGTGAATTATTCCAAGTTAGCCTGGGCCAGAGTGAGACCCAACCTCAAAAAAAAAAAAAAAAATGTATTCTTGTTCTATCAAAAGAAATATATCTGGGCTGGAGAGAAGGCTTAGTGGTTTAAGTACTTGCCTGTGAAGCCTAAGGATCCAGGTTTGATTCTCCAGGTCCCACATAAGCCAGATGCACAAGGTGGTGCATGCATCTGGAGTTTTTTGCAGTGGCTAGACACCCTGATGTGCCCATTCTCTCTCTCTCTCTGTCTCCAATAAATAAATAAAATAAAAATAAATTTTAAAAAACTTTAAAAAAAAGATACTTTGCTAATGACTCAAATTCTTTTCATGTTTTTTACTTAGCAGTCCCATTTGTGAACCTGTAGAATGCTATCAATCCCATTCACAAAATAATGGCATAGAGATCAATAAATTCATAATATTGTACATTTATAAATTAGGATAGAAGTAGATTTTCTTCCTTACCATACAGCTATTGGATAATAAAACATTTCTTTTTAATTTTATATGTATTTAAATTAATAATGCTTACATTTATGATCCATCTCTATTTAACATATGTTTATGATTTTCCACAGTTCTTAAATAATATTTTAGAAGTGTTAACATTTACAAACATATAAATATATCCAATTTACACACATTAGTCAGTCTTATCCATTTCTATGGAAAACAAAGTAAATACAGGAATAGAGATAAAATATATAATTTCATGAAGAAAGGATTTAAAAAGTGAATCTCAGCTGGTAAAGTGCTTGCCTTGCAAGCACGAGGACCTGATTCAATCCCCAGTCCCACATAAACCAAAAGACAATAAGAAATCTTTAGAAAAAAGTTGACCCTATCCACAAAGGTTCTTGAACTTATCTGGGAATCAATGGTCTTTGATTAGTAATAAATTCATCTTCAAATTTATGAAGGAAAAAATTAAAAATTATCTTAAGTAATTACCTAAGTTCACAATGAGTTCTATTAAAAATATTTATTTATTTATTTATTTATTTATTTATTTATTTATTTATTTGAGACAGAGATAGAGAGAAAGAGAATGGGCACGCCAGGGCCTCTAGCCATTGCAAACGAACTCCAGATGCATGCCCCACCTTGTGCATCTGGCTGACATGGAACCTGGCTCCTTAGGCTTCACATGCAAGTGCTTTAACTGCTAAGCCATATCTCCAGCTTGACAATAAGTTCTTCATAATAGCTTTCCTTAATTAAACCATTGTCTGTTCTTGTAAGGTAGATATATCTCTGATGCATTTTGTTTGTGTATTGTTTTATATGTGTGTTTGCTTGTTTCAAACAAGGATTCATTGTTGCCCAGACCAGCCTCAAATTCTTTAGTGGCTAAGTTAGCTTTAAATTCAAAATTCTCTTGCTTTTGTTTCCTAAGTGCTGAGAGTACAAGCTGCCACTCTCACATTTGACACTTCTGCATTTTTCTTCTCAAACAGTACCATATTCTATTTTTTTTAACAGGATCATATGAATGGCTCTCTATTTTTTATGTATCCAACTGTAAATAATATATGTATCCATAATCTTAGTACTCTCAAAACTACATTAATAAAATATTATTTGGTTAATAATATGTTTTTGTTTTGTTTTGTTTTGTTTTTTGGAGACCTATCTCACTTTAGCCCAGGCTGACCCAGAACTTACTTGGTAATCACAGGCCTGCCTTGAACTCACACCATTCTTTCAACCTCTTCCTCTCCAATGCTGGAATTAAAGCCATGAGCCACCTCACATGGATAATAATGTATTTTCTATGACTTATGTGTTTGCCCTTCTATATATATATATATATATATATATATATATATATATATATATATATATATATATATATATCTTGCTGTTGAAATTTTTATTAATTACCTGACTTCCTTAAAATGTCAAAAGCAGGGCTGGAGAGATGGCTTAGCCATTAAGGTGCTTGCCTGTGAAGCCTAAGAATGCATGTTTGAATTTCCAGGTCCCACATAGTCAGATGCACAGTGATGCAAGCACATAATGTCACACATGTGCATAAGGTGGTGCATGCACATCTGGAGTTCATTTCACAGTGGCAGAAGGGTCCTGGCATTCCCTTTCTCTCTCTTTCTCATAAAAATGACAAAATAAATCATATCTCAAATAATAGCATAAAAGTATTTTGTTTCATTATATATACTTAAAGAAAATTAATCATGTTCTAAATTTTTTTTTTTTTTTTTTTTTTTTAGCCCAGGCTGACCTGGAATTCACTATGTAGTCTCAGAGTGACCTCCAGCTCACAGTAATCCTCCGACTTCTGCTTCGTGTGTGCTGGGATCAAAGATGTGCACCACCATGCCTGGATAGTTATATTTATAATAAAAATATACTTTAATTACAAGAAATATAACCTAAAGTATATTTTCAACTATTAATTTTGAATGAAAAAAATCACATAATTTTTACTTTTAAAAAGCTCTAAATGGTTTTCATATTTGCCTTGCCTTAACTTGTAAGTATGATATTATTATATTCAAGAGTTCAGTGTGGGGACTAGAGAGATGGCTTAGTGGTTGACTGCAAAGCCTAATGACCCTAATTAGATTCCCCAGTATCCACATAAAGCTAGACACACAATGTGGCAAATCCCTTTGGAATCCACTTGCGGGAGCAGCTACAGGCCCTGTCCTGCCCATTCTTTCTGTAACCGGTGAGGTGGCACAAGTCTTTAATCCCAGCACTTAGGAGGCAGAGGGAGGTGGATCTCTGTGAGTTGTTGGCCACCCTGAAACTATATAGTGAATTGCAGGTCAGCCCAGGCTAGAGCAAGACCCTACCATGAAAAACCATACACACACACACACACACACACACACACACACACAAAGAGTTCAGTGTGTCTCTTAACCAATTCAATAAATAATTCACTGCTATTAAGCTGATATCTTTACAAACAGTAAATTCTTCATTTACTATGAAGTTATATTTACAGGACTACAAATACATTTGAATTTTTTACGTAATGCTAAATCAGTACCCATAAAATCTCTGCAGAATTTTAAGCACAATCAATATTTGCTTCTTTATCTCATTATGTCATTGAAAATAATAGATTGTTTTCTTCAATAATTCTTGAAGAAACCTGCTATTGTTATACTAATATCCATCAGGAATCTACTGTGTTAAATGTCCAATTCTTCATATACTGATCTACCTTTGAAAAAGCAATATTCATATTCATTTGAAAATATATTCATTTTCTCCTAATATGGGCTTATTATTAGGCACTCAAGATAAGTTGCTGAATAAAAAATGTCTTTATTATTTTGGATACCAAATTCAGAGGAGGAGGAACAGTCATACTTCCCCCTCATACACACAACATAGATACTAGTGGGTGTAATTCCAATAGTGATAATCACCATAACAAGATAGAATCAAATTATAATTCTTACACATTATTGTGAGCAGAGAAACTTTTCAGATGCAAGGTCACTGAGCCAAGATGTGAAAAGTAAGAAGTCAGTCATGCAAAAAGGTGAGGAAAAAAAGAAACGTGTTGCAGAGACAAAACTCAGCAGAGATTTCTACAACAGAAATTAGCAAGCTATTCTTGAGGAAGAGAAGAGCAGAGCAATAAGAGGATAACGGAGGAACTCCGAGAAACTGGCATATGTCAGCTATCATCAAAGGTATCCACATGGGAACATGATTTTAAGGAACAGCCTTTACAGATATGGTGTATCAAAATACAAAGAAATTGTTTTTTAAAGAAAAACTATATATTATTTGCAGGCTAGAATGCCTTGAATGATCTCCCATTTGTAACACATCTGTCAATGTGAAGTGATTATAAATAGTACATTCTCATTCCTCATCCAGGAATCCAGATCAAGGCAGAAACAAGGTGCGGAACTGCTGTACTGTATGTGATAACTGAATAGTAAACTGTGAGTGGCGAGAACCTTAAACACATCTTACGAGACTCGGACATTAACGTGCAGCTGGCAGAGGGAAGTACATATGTGGGATCATTACTGGAACTAGTCTCTGAATTTGTGCTCTTCTTTGCTTTCTGTCACTGACATATTTATTATTAAACATTTTGCTTTAATTTCTACCCTGTTTTTTATTACATTCCTACTGTTACCCACCGGAGTGAATTTGGAGAAGGAAGAAGCACTATACCTTTCAAAGGGCTGAAACTTGAACTGTTGAACCCAGGTCCTCATTGATGGAGACTTCTGTGAGCATTTCTCTGGTTCTCATCATTCCACATGGCTGTGGGTGCTGTCACCAGAATTTGTGTTCCCCAAAATTTCAATGTTGCAATCCAGTTTCCAATGCAATGTAATAACAAGGAAGTGGGCTCTAGGAGGTGATTCTGCCAAGAGTGTTGGGCCCTTGAGAACTAAAGCATGTCTTTACTGGTGCTGAAAAGTCTTGAGTTCCATGATTCTTTCAGGTGAGAACATTGCCAACTGACTACCATTTACCCATCAGATAATGGGTGAGACTGGATACACCATATGCCAGGGCCTTGACTTCGAACTTCACAAGAAATAGTTTTTTTATTAGTTTCAAGCATCCCAGCTTGTGATACTTTGTTATGGGAGTCTGAACTAAGATTATAGGCAAACAAAACAGTCTACATAACCATTTTGTGATTTATGTTAGTTCCACTTAAGCTTTTACTTTTAAAAATTATAGACAAATATTACACATGAAAATGGCTTAAGGCAATTATTTTTGGGTGAATCAGAGTGATGTGTCTCCTGGTAATTGAGCTATTTCATGCCTGTGGTATCTTACCTTGCACAAATGTACACACCTGCATATGAGTACTTTTCTTTTATTTAAAAATATAAGCACTTGTGGGGATTTGTAAAATAGAGGGGACAGAGAATTGGGGAAGTGCAGGTAGGTCATCAAATTGGAAATCCAAAAAGGGAAAATAAAATATCTTCTAAGCAAATCTCATACAGCAGTAGTGAAACATGGCCTATTGTGACATCATCTTCCTTAGCTATTACATCCTGTCCAATGGCAGAGTCATTGACATTATGGGGAAAAGCATAGACTTATTGAGGCCGGGAAAACACAGGGTGATATTTAAGCCTCTCAGCCTGAAAAAGGAGAAAATGGATGTCACCAACAATAGCCCTCTAAAGCCTTGGAGTTTACAAATTGTTTTCTACATAAGATTTCATTTTAGTTTTAGGGAAAAAGAGAAACAAAACAAATGAAGAAAGAAACACTGGAGAATGGTGAAAAACAGTATAGCCTCTGGACTTCAGAGTCATGGAATTTAAAGGGCAGTGAGGTTAACACACTGTTCCAGTTTCCATGTGACACGAGCAACACTGTGCTATAGAGTTCATACATAGACAGTTACATTCAAGGACTGCAGAGTTTCATATTAATTATGTTTCTAGTTGTCTACATCTTAGCACATGAAATTGATTTGTGAAATCTGTTCTGGTAAGTTCAGTCAGCAATAATCTAAAAGCTGTGTTGTAATGCTAATTGTAAGCCATGTTAAGAAAGCAAGTTTTGTCTGTCAGGTATGATGGACACGCTTTCAATCCCAGCACTCAGGAGGCAGAGATAGGAGGATTGCCTTGAGTTCAAGGCCACCCTGAGACTACATGGTGAATTCCAGGTCAGCCAGGGCTAGAGGGAAACCCTAACTCAAAAAATAAATAAATAAATAAATAAAAGTTTTACAGTCTCTTTAAAAAATATATATTTTATTTATTTATGAGACAGAGAGGCAAGTAGAGAGATAATGGGTGTGCTAGGGCCTCTAGACAGTGCAAAAGAACTCTAGACATATGTGCCACCTTGTGCATCTGGCTTTTGTGGGTCCTGGGGAGCCAAACCTGGGTCCCTAGGCTTCATAGTCAAGGACCTTAACCACTAAGCCATCATTCCAGCCCCTACAGTACCTTTTTCACACTGGTAGTTCATATTGGCGGCCGTTGGTAAGATTATATGACAAATATAACTGTGATTTTTTTTTTTTGAAATTGCTTCATGCAGTTTACTGGCTTCCATATCCTTAATCTCTTTAAGGCATCTTACCAGATTGTAGTTAAATACCAGACAACAGGTATTTTATCTCAAGAGCAAAGTAACATATAACAAAATGATTCTTACAAATATTTTAGCTTTTCATTATAAAATAGACAAAAATAGGTAAGTACACTGGAGAAGTAAGAGGAATTATTTAGGACACCCACCTTAGAATGTATAATGTGATGAGGAATATATTATGGGGAAAGTATTGATAACTGTCACTCCACACATACCACACAAGAAACCATTATTGCATGTTACGTGTGAATGTGTCAGCCTGGAGGATCATTGTTAGTCGACATGGAGTTTACTAGGAAAGAGCTATAATTTCAAATATTAACGGTTCAGTTCACCTGCACTGTTTATTCCTCTCTTGTTGTGAAACATGTCAAAGGCATTGAGCAGCAGAGTATAGCTTCTCTCCCTGCTCTCTGCTTCATTGCTCCTTCTCTTGACCTCAGAGAGTTACAGCAACATTTAACCATCAGACCCCAAGCAAAACATGCTATACCCCTACTGAATTATAGGGAGATAAATGACACTGCTCTTTTGTTTTATAAAATAACTTGACTCACATTTATATGAAAATAATCTATTTATATCATAATGTTTGGTATAAAATAATTAGTTCTCCAAAATACCTAAAGTTAAATAACTAAAATAAACTAACTAAAATAGCCTATTCTCTATTGCATTGAATCTACATACATGATGTTTACATCTAATAAAGGACAGTGAATTTTCTATTTTCATGAGGTGTTCCCTGTGCAGAAATTATAATTAATAATGTCATTTATTCAGGGAAGTGGAAAAAGCAAGGTGGTATGAAAGGTTCTTGGCTCTATGTATCTGACCTTAATTTTCTATACTGAGTTAGTATTTATGAGGATCACTTTAAAGTGACCTATTACATCAGCACTTATAAACTTTCACTTACCTTCTTTCCTTTTGCCCAATGCAAATGCCTATTGATGACTTCAGGGCCCCTCAGGTTTCATTACCACAGTCAAAATCTATCCAGTGCTTTATGCTTCTGGCAAAATATTCTGTATTCCTTAATATTTTTGACATTGATTGAATTTAAACAAAATGTGTCCTATAGCATGTCATAGAAATGCTGAGGCCTTGCCCACCAGCTAAAATAAAGAGTTCATGTGTTTCAGAACTGTGGTCTAGATTCAGGATAAGGTCAACACACTCTTTAAGACTCCAGTGTCCATTCCAGTAGGTTATAATTGTTGATCTCTTCACTCCTGCCTCGCTTAGTACAGATTTGCTCTATTGCTATTGACTGTATCTGTCCATAAAAACTCACTGAGTTTCATAGTAGTCTCAGACCAATCAAATATCATCTAATGTATGAGTTTATTATACAGATATGTACAGTGTTACAGTAAATGAAATGACACTTAAAATTATTTTAGATGAACTATATGAGAATATAATTTCAAGCATAAAATTATATTTTTTCCTCACAATTCTAACTCAAAATAATAGTGATTTTGACAATTTGGTAGGAATATTTGGATGAAATATGCATGTAATAACCAAAGATGTCATATTCATTTTACACTCAGGTGACACTACCCTTTTGACAGATGGTAAAGTCTCAAATAGAGCTTTATGGTGTGAAGATAATAGGTAACTTCTATATAGATGAAGTTTAGAAAGGTGATGGCAGGTGGTTTTGTGTGTGTGTGTGTGTGTGTGTGTGTGTGTGTGTGTGTGTGCATATATAGTGGCTGAAATTTTCATATATCAAATATATAGAAATGATGCAGCTTTTTGCTGCACTTTTTGTGAAAATAGAAATTTTCTTTGTATGAAAGTAATTTTAACACTTATATTGTAAAGTGACTTAAATAATAGGTTTATAAGCTACATACAAAAGGGTTGAGCTGGCCATGAATGGTAGTACATTCCTTTAGTTCTAGAGCTCAAGAGATAGAGCTAGGAGGATTGCTGTGAGTTTAAGGCCACCCTGAGAGTACAAAGTAAATTCCTTGTCCACCTGAGTTAGAGTAAGACTTTACCTCAATAAAACAAAACAACAGCAACAACAACAACAAAAGGATGAGCTGTAATAGAACAAACTGGTCATCGTTTTCCACGTCAAGTTTGTTGCTCTGTGTTCCTGAGTTGAGTTTGTAAATGTTCATTCATTCTGTCTATCTAATCATAAGGAATCCAAACCAGACCAGCATCAACAAGGGTAGACAATTTTATAAATTGAAAGCTATCACCAGGATTCAAGACATAAGAGTTTTTCATTTCTTCTTCTTGCTCTGACTTTTAAGACTTAAGATATAGCTTGTGATTGTGTTTCTGTATCTCCATGTGTATTATATACAGTAATATTACTATGTATATATGTACATATAATATAGTAATATAGTTAATCAAAATGAATAATATATAGATATGCAAAGATAAATAATATATACAGTCAAAAGAAGCAAATGCCACTTATTGATTACTTACATAAGTACTACTTACAGATGAAACACCATACAAAATGTAATACAATAATCCTTATAATGTTAATTGATATGTGATTTTTAATTATATAAAAAATCTTTTGGGAACTCTTCAGAAAATGTTGTTCATAACTCCCTTTTTTACTTGGGATTATTTAAGAAGGAATGATCTGCAAATTAATCATTTTTCTTATTAGCAAATGCTAGTTGGAGGATGGATTGGAAGGCCAGCATCATCAGCATATTGACTTGTCTTGTATTTTAACCAGTGCTTCCTTCAGAGTACATAACAGATAAGCCTGGTAAAAAGAGAATGAAAAAAACAATGAAAACAAATGAAGGCAAGGCTGTGGAGAAATAGGAACAAGTTTTCACTGCTGGTGGGAATGTAAAATGGTTCAACCACTATGGACAGCTATATGGAGACTCCTGAAAAGGATGACATAGACCTACCAATGGATCCAGTTATTCCCTTACTGGGCATTTACCCTAAAGGCTCCAAGCCTCAGATCAGAGACATTTGCTCAACCATGTTTATAGCTGATCAATTCATAATACCAAAGAGCTGGAATCAACCCAGGTGTCCATCACTAGATGAGTGGATAACAAAGATGTGGTATATCTATAATATGGAATTCTTCGTAGCAGTAAGGAAAGATGAAATAAGGAAATTTGAAAAAAAATGGTCAAACATGGAACAGATCATCCTCAGTGAGCTCACCCAAGCACAAAAAGATAATCCTCGCATGGTCTCATTTATCTGTCTCTCCTAACCTGAATCCAAGTGACATGTGGCCAAACCTAATAAACACTCTGAGGACCAGACAAGAGGGAGGGTGGGATGGAGGACAAGGGGGGGGATACAAATTGGGACCCAAAAGGAAAAGATACTATAAAACCCTTTACTCTGAACAACAGGCTAAAACATTGATCCTTCAGCAGGCCCGCAGAGGGAACACCCGAACCACAGGAAGCTGGAGAAAGCATCATAAAGGCCAACCTTAATCTTATCCTGCTTCTCTTTCTCTTCTCTCTCTCTCTCTCCCTCTCCTCTATACTCACCTTCTCTTTTATATTATCTATCTTTTTCCTCCCTCACCTTCCTAGGCACAGACTTATAACTCCCAGTGCCAGCACAGGGCTAACTTCCACAATGAGCTGTTGATCTGAGACACCTAAAAGGTTTCCCAAAGAAAAGACAGACTTCTGTCAGAGTTCTTGGTGACCCACCAAAGCTTAATGGTAAGATCCTACTGTCGAAGACAGCATACATGTGCGAGACCAAACACAGAGAGACCTGGCCAAAACTGGAAGAAGGTCAGTCCCAAGACAGTTAGCTAGTCTAGTACCAGAGGGTGCTACACGAGTAACAGGGGGAAAATGTCCTACATTGGTCCAAACAACTTGCAGTCTAAGATACCCAGCAGGAAACAACTTGACGAAATGCTCATACAAGTGCAATAGTGGCAAATAGCCATGGTGGGTAACCAACTGCTCTTGATTTGGCTAATAGATCCACTCAGTGGAATGGAAATCATTGCTGGAACTGGGAAATAAGTCAAAACCAGGTACAAAAAATGAGCTCTGTCTCCAAGATCGAAATACCAACAAATGTGGGCTGGAAGAGAGCCTATGCATATAAAATTCCCTCCAAAACATATATGGTCATCCCTTCTATCTAGTACTAACTTCTCTCTCCATTGGAGAATTTGCTTATCTTTTTTCAGATGGACAACAAACCTGAAGTGTGGATCAGCCAATCACACCTCACCAGGGCCCCAGCTGAAACCATAGAGTAATGCGGGGGAAGGGCAAGAATACAGCATTCATGGCGATAATGACACCAGAAAAAGGCTGAAGGCGATAAACACAGAGAACATCCAACTCCAACTAAGCCAGATATCCAGAGACACAGAGGCTCCCAAAACCTCATCACTGAAGCAGAACTAAAATGACCCCCATGTGGCTCAGGGAAACTTGCGGAAGAGGGGGCAGAAAGATTGTTAGAGTCACAAGTTGGGGCATTATGCACAGAGACTGGGGCCTACCCCCGAGAACTCTTGACTAACCTCACAATGCATGACCCACATTCCCCATTGATGAGGGTCCCTTTGAAAGAGGGAGGACAGGGAGGAGGACAATGTAACCAATACTATGAATGTAAAATCAGAATAATATAAATAAAAAATATATAATAAAAAAAAAGAGAATGAAAGACCTGACTCTGAGAAGAGATTGCATCCCTTTCATTCTAAGTCTACGGTCAATATCACTCACACCAGACAAAAGAGCTTTTATCCCTCAGAGAACACTGTACAGGAGCTTTCTGGACTTGAGGTTTTTATATATCTATTATATACAGGACCTTGAGAAAGAAAGTTAAATTATGGATTTTAAAAACACAAATCACAACAAACCATGAGAATAATTAATAATTGAATCACTGTCAAGCTTTCAGACAGTGTGAAACATGCTGCAGATTAGTACAAATCAATGTGGATGTGTGAAATCTATTGTTACTTAAGAGAGAAAATAATTAGGAGCACTATGGATTCAGCAACATTACCTTTCATCTGTTTATATGAGATTATAGATATTTTGTACATATTCAAAAATTCATAAGATGTGTTAAAATGAAATGACAGGAAATGTTTATCAAATTTAGAGACTCAGGATAACTGATAAAAATGAATAATTTATATCAAATTTTTTCATATCCTTCTTATCATATGTTCATATCACAACCTTCATATTTTTCTATTACAAATTTCATATTTCTTTTTCTGTGTAGAAATAATTACCTTTACACAAAGTGTTGAACATTGCTTCAGGTACCTTTTCCTCCTCTTGTTTTGGAAAGACTAGTAAATCATCTCATTTTCAAAAGAAATGAATTTATATTATAGAAATTTATGGGTATTGCATATAGTCATCTATAATCAAATGCAGAAATGCATATAAGTAATCTAATGAGACAAAGTCATTGTCTTTAATAGCAATTTCATTTAGTGTGCTTAACAGATCTTAGAAATAACAGTTTGGGCTTGGAGAGGTAGCTTAATTTGTAAAGTATTTGTTTCATAAGGACCTATACTTAATAGCCAGAGTACATACAAAAAAGCACATTGTGCTACTTGTCCTCAAATCCCAGCACTGCAGAGATGGAGACAGGAGAAGCCTTTGAGGGTCGCTGGTCAGCAAGTCGAACATACCCCGAGTGGTTCAGAGCAGTGAGACACTAGTGGGCAGCTCATGAAGAATGGCCCCAAAGTGTGTCCTCTTGCCTCCACATACAAAGGTATGCACATGTTCTTGCACACCCCCATTCAACGCCCCCCCCAAACATGAAAACACATAGGGAAATAATAGTCTTGTTTTCCTAAAAAAAATTGTCCAAAACTTCAATGCCTTATAAATGAAAAAATAGTAACAGGTTTTGCCACAATCTTTAAGCATTGATACATCCATTCACTCTTATCAAATTCATAACTTTCTTTACTCGTGTAAAGTTTGATGAAGGTAGAATGAGGGAAATTTACACCATGGAATGTGATTTTAGAAGAAACCTTAGAAACTGCTGCTTCCCAGTACCTTACGTTCACCTATACATGCATATTCTTATGAGATGTACATACACACATGCAAGCAAACTATCTGATATATTAGCCATACAACATGAAGCAACAAAAGAAACCAAAAAATTAGATTCCATAAGTGAGTTTTTTATAAATATATTCAAATATATATATATATATGCATGTGATACTGTAATCTGACCTATTTATGTGTGTGTTTGGTATTTTTTTTTATTTTCTTGTTTCCCTAGTGGCATCCTTATGTCATCCTTTCCAACCCATAATTCATCCTCATTAATTACCTATAATGTATGTTAGCATCTCCCCATAACCTATGAAATAGTATCTCTATAACATATGAAATAATTTTCATAACATATGAACATAAGTCAGATTTGACTTATAAAATTATCTGTCCTCTGACTTTCTTAATTGTAAGAGGCTCCCTATGTCACCTGGTATGAATCTAGTTTTCTTAAAGTTTAGAGAAGCTTTAATAGTTTAAGAAAAGAAAGAAGATATAGTAAGAAAAGTGCCTGTCAAAGAGAAGACTGAAGAAAGTTAAAACTCACTGAGAGACCCAAATTGGGGTCATTGATTGGTTCTGAATGGGAACTGAGATAACCAGCCTTGATGCCAACACTGGCTTTTATCTTTAGGGTGACTGGGTTCGGAAAGTAAACAGCAGGAAGGGTCTGCCCTTGCAGTCTCCATTTGCTAGAGATCAGAGAACATTCTGGCTGCCCCTTATTCCTTGCCTAATCTGTTTTTTCCATAAACAACCTCAGTATCCCTCTGGGAAGTAGTTCCCCCGTTCTAAAATTAAGGTTTAAATCTGATCCTGCAGTTCTGTAAATTTGGCCCTAAACTTGGCATCCTGGCTGGCCTCTTCTTGAGCCAGACCCTAGTGCAGAACAATCAGCACTCTCTGAGGTCACCTGAAATTGAAGGCAAAGCCCACCACAATAGGATTATAAGTACTTCTTTACCAGGTGGACATGCTCTTTTCTTGGTTTTGCACCTCTACTGAGTTTCCAGGTCCTTACTCTGGTAAGATTCCCTTGTCTTAGTTAGCTTTGAGGAGGACCACCCAGCCCGTACTCCCAGCCCCTTTTACATGGCAGAAGCTTTTTCTATTTTTCTTTTCCCCTCTAAATCTAAATTCCCTTTTCATGTTTTTATTTTTATTTTTATTTTTATTTTTATTTTTCTCCCAGACCCATGCTTGACAACCACTTGGTCTTTGGGACATATGGGTGTATCCATTTTCCTTTCTCTGTTTGTGAACTCTCTCTTTGCCTCATATCCTTGATATTCCTGAATAAAGATGTAATACTTTAATAATTATCTTCCTCAGTCTGGATTTATCTTAATTATTTGGTAAAAACAAACATGAAGCCAAGGTTTGGAGTTTAAGGTCTCTTCCTCAACTCCTAAAACTCCAGTTTTGTTTTGTTTTTAATTTTTAATATTTATTTACCTGTTTATTTATTTATTTATGTATTCATTCATTCATTCATTTATAAGAGGGAAGGAGAGAGAAAGAGAGGACAGGAAGAGGAAGATAGAAAGACAGAGAATGGGCAGAACAGGGCCTCCAACCACTGCAAACAAACTAGAGATGCATGCACCATCTTATGCATCTGGCTTACTTGGATACAGAGGAATCCAAAGTGAGTCCTTAGGCTTTTCAGGCAGCCATCTTCACCTCTAAGCCCCCTGTTACACAGCGTCATTGTTTATTCAAAAAACACATGGAAGAGGATGTTTAGGTTTTTTGTTTGTTTTGTTTTTTGGAAGGACAGAAAGACAGAAAGAGAGAGAATGGGTGCCTCTCAGCCACTGTGAATGAACTCTTGATGTGTGCGCCCTCTTGTGGGTAAGTGTGGCATTGGGCCCTTGCATCACTTTTTGAGGCTGGCTTAATGTTTTCCTGTTTCTTTCTCTCTCTCCCCCTCTCCTCTTTATTATCTCTTTCTCTTTTATAATACCTATCTTTTTCTTCCTTCATCTTCCTTTGCACTGACTTGTAACTCCCAGTACCAGCATGAGGTTAACTTTCACAATGAGCTGTTGATCAGAGAGACCTGGAGAACTGAACCAATGGTTCTTAGGCTTTGCAGGCAGGGGCCTTAACAACTAAGCCATCTCTCCAACCCAAGACATTTAGTTTTGACTTTGAAGAAGAATAAATTATAAAACCTATGTATGAAGCATTAGAATTTTCATTGGTAATAACCAATAAAGTAGTAGGAATATATGTTTACTCAGTTGGAAGAGTTTTAGGCAGCGTTGCTCACGGGGGATAAGCTCTCTGGTGAATGTGGGGGTAAAAATAAGTTATTCCCTTTCCTTTTTCTCACCCTTGTCTCTCTCCCTCTTAATACATTTTCTGCTGCTGTTTCATTTTACTTACTTCACTTTTCAAAAGGACCACATGATCATGATCAACACTCATGTAAAAATAGAGAAATGTTCAAATAATGCTTCTACTTCTAATTATTATGCTCTGGTTAATTATTTCTGTTATGCAAAGCTTAACATATTATAATGATCATTAAAAGTTTTTCAGTATATTTCATCTGTCTACAATTAATGTATAACCTAAAATGTAAGATAAGGTACCAAGCTATATTTATAAAGCGAAGATTTTAAAATGTGTTACAAACAATTCCATTGTTTACATAGGGTTTTAGAATCCATTTCTTACAAAAGGAGAGCTATGTTTCTTTTTTTTTTTTTTTTTTTTTTTTTTTTTTTTTTTTTTTTTTTTTAATTCTCACTGTGTTCTAACAGCATTCTATTTATCTGGTTTGTGACAAATGTTTTTTTTTTTTTTTTCTGTATTAGATAAAGACCCTTGAGTGCCCACTGCATTTTTTTCACTTTCTGCCTTGTCTTGCCTTCTTTGTGTTTCTTATAGTAGCTTTACTTATAGTCTGTTTTTGGCTATATATGTTTGCATTCTTCATTTTTTAATCCATCTGTTTTTAAATTAATTATATTTAATTTATTTTTATTAGATATGGATGTATTTAGTATGTAAACAACACATGTTGGTACAATCCTTTCCTCCTCCCTGCCCCTGTTCTGAAGAGGCCTTCCTCATTGGAGATGCAGGTCAACACCATGGAGATTGTGGGTTATGCATTATGGGGGCAGCAGTCAGTTATGTAGGAGAGGCAGTGTCTCTGAGCAAAATGTCCCAACTTGTGGCTCTAACAATCTTTCTGAACCCTCTTCTACAAAATTCTTTGAGCCATGTGGGTTTGGTAGGTGTTGAGTATCCTCAGTGTCTTTCTCCTTCATCCTTGTGCTGATATCAGATTCACTAAGAAAACCACACTCTTGCCAGTTTGCCCAGTTTCTCTGTGGTTTCAGCTGGCTCCAGGATGGAGTGTTCTGGATCATTTCCCTCCTCAGGTCCAGCTCCCATCTGAAAAAGAGAAGCATATTCTCCAATGGAGAGTGAAGTCAGCGCTGGCTAAATGGGATAGCCATTATTAACTTAGAGAGGATTTAGACTATATAGACCCTCTTATACCACAAGAGTAGTGGGATCTTGACAATGGAAAGCAAAATTGGTACCAGAATATGATTATGATGTCAGGTTATTTGCTTCTGAGTTACTTAGACTTTGAGTTGCTAGGATAGATGTTGGCCACTTTCACCCCAGTAGTTCATATAGTACTTTCCAGCACTAGATGGGCTAACTGTCTGGGTACTGGTTCTCTTCTGAATACCAACAGGTCTCTCCAAGGTCCATACCAACACTGTATGGTGTCTTCAGGAGTAGGGTCTTACCATTAACCTCTGGTGGCTAATCAAGTGCTCTCACAAAGTCTGTCTTATTTGTTTTGGGAGATCTAGTAGGTCTCTCTGATCAACAGCTCATTGTGAATGTAACCCACATCTTGGTACAGGGAATTATAGGCCAATGCCAAGGGAAAAAAAAAAAAAAAAAACAGAGAAGAAATAGAAACAGGAATAATATAATGTCATGGTTTGTCTCACCTTCTCCAGGGCCCTTTGATCCAGGTGTTCTCCCTCAGGTTTCTTGAAGGTTCCACCTTTTAGTCTAACTTCCAAGATATATGATTCTATGGGACCAGTTCAATTTGGATTCAGTTCTGTGTGCCCCCTCACCCTTCCCCTTCCCCCAAACCCTAACTTCTCTATTGTCCAAGAATTGAGATTCCATTCAGGTATGTTAGCAACTCAGGTTGATCCAGATCAGGAATTGCAGATGACTGAGACCATGTGGTGACTGTCTTTCTGTGATTGTGTGAGTTCACTGAGAATGATCTGCTCCATTTTTGAGCATTTTTCTACATGTTTCATTGTGTCACTTTTTCTTACTGTTGAGTAGAATTCCATCATGTAGATCCATCTTTTAGATATACCACATCTTGGTTATCCATTCATCCAATTATGGGGCACCTAGGTTGATTCCAGTTTTTAGCTATTATGAACTGAGCAGCTATAAACATATTTGAGCAAATGTCTCTAAACTGAGATGTGGAGGTTTTAGGATAAATGCCCAGTAAGGTAATAACAGGGTCTGTTGGTAACTATATTCTTCCTTTTCAGTAGTCTCCATGATGATTTCCATGGTGGTTGTGACAGCTTACATTTTGACCGACAGTGAATGAGGGTTCCTATTTCTCCACATCCTTGCCAACATTTGTTTTCATTTGATTTTTTAATGTTTGCTATCCTTACTTGGGTAAGGTTGAAGCTCATAGTTTTTTAAATTGCATTTCCTTAATGGTTAGGGATATTGAATATTTTCTCACATGTGTGTTAGCCGTTTATAATTCTTCTTCTGAGAACTCCATATTCAATTCTCTGCCCCACTTTTGGAGTGGAGTATTTGATTTTTTTGTTGTTGCTTATTTTTTTGAGTTATTTATATATTCTAGATATTAGGTTTCTGTCAGTGGTATAGCTGGTGAAGATTTTCTCCCATCAGTGAGTAATCAATTTGTTCTATTTATGGTATGTTTGTCTGCTCAAAACCTTTTTAGCTTCATGAGATTCCATTGGTTCAGTGCTTGTTTAATTTCCTGGGCTACTGCAATTTTGTTCAGGAAATCTTTTCCCAGTCCTATTTCACAGAGAGTGCCTTCTGTTTTTTCTTCCAGTAGTTGAAGAATTTCAGGTCTTATATTGATGTCTTTAATCCATTTGGACTTGATTTTTGTGTATGGTGAAATGAGTGTGTCTAGTTTCATTTTTCTACATATGTTCATCTAATTTCTCCAACACCATTTGTTGAAGATGCTGTCTTTTCTCCAGTCTATGATATTGGCACCTTTGTCAAAGATCAAGCAGCTATAGTTACTTAACCTTCAGTTCTGTTCCATTGCTCTATGTTTCTGTTTTTATTCCAGTATCATGCTGTTTTTGTACTATGGCTTTTTAATATAGCTTTAGATTGGGTATGGTGATACTGCCAGAGGGTTTTTGTTTTGTTTTGTTTTGTTTTGTTTTGTTTTGTTTTTCCTGAGGATATATTTGGATAACTGAGGCCTTCTGCCATTCCATATGAATTTTGAGACCGTTTTTTCAATCTCTGTGAAGAATGATGCTTGAATTTTTATTGTTTTGCATTAACTCTATTTATTGCCTTTGTTAGACTTGCCATTTTGCAATATTAATTCTACCTATCCAGGAGCATGGGAGGTCTTTCCATCTTCTCAAATTCTCCTCAGTTTCTTTCTTGAGGTTTTTTTCTTTATGTTTATATTATATAGGTCTTTCACAACCTTGTTTAGTGTTATTCCAAGGTATTTAATTTTCTTTTGTTGTTGTTACTATTGAAAATGAGACAACATCACTGATTTCTTTCTCTGTATATTTGTCCTTTGCATATAGAAAAGCTACTGATTTTTGTGCATTGATTTTGTATCCTGCCACTTTATTGAAGGAATTTAGCACCTTTGGAAATTTTAAGATGGAGACTTTTGGGTCATTTTTATATAGGATTATGTCATCTTCAAATAAAGCTAACTTGATTATTTTCCTTTTAATTTGAAACCCTTTTATTTCTTTCTCCTGTCTTATTGCTTGGCCTAGTACTTCTAGCACTATGTTGAAGAGCAGTGGTGAGAGTGGGCACCCCTGTCTTATTCCAGATCTCAGTGGGGGGACTCCTTGAGTCTTTCCCCATTAAGTATTTGGGGTTTAAATGACTTTTTACATATATAAGACCAAATTCCTGCCATATAATAAGGAATCTTATCCATGTTATTCTTAGCAAAAGGTTTTTATTTGGTATTAGTAATGTCACAAGACCTTTGATTCAAAGTGTAAAAATAAGATTATGTGAATATAATCACCATGTTCAGCTTTACGACTGCTCCTATCATAGATGCAAACTCACTCCTCAAACTATTATTGCTCCACTGATCTTGTTTTCTGTGGCAAGTACTAACTTTTCCACTAATATCCATGTTACATATTTTAGAGACATTCTTTAGCCTGCCTTCTCCTTACTTCAATCTGTACCCATTAGTAAATCCTATATTTTTTTTCTTTAGACCCCAATTCTTATATATTACCTCCATACTCATTTCTCTTGTACTATTACATGCATCTATGTTTCTTGAGCTTCTATCTCAGCCTCCTATGTGTTCTCCACATCTTGATCTGCATATCACCCATAATCCTTCACACCTAGACCAGAGTGATCTTATTCTGATACAAGTATAGTTATTTCATGTTTACATGATATTTTCATGGCTTCTCTGAATCCTAAACCAGCTATTAACAAGCTATAATCTGGCCAGATCCAACATGAACCTGTGTGTATAAAGTTTCATTGGAATCATTAATGTCCATTCATTTTTCATTGCATATGATTGCTTTAGTCTTTCTAATGATGCAGGAGAGTTGTCTGCAATCTTTAAAGTCTTGACCTTTCCAAGAAATGATGAGAATTGCTGGAAATCCTAATTTCTTAAATGTGGTGTCTCCATTATCATAGTCAGTTTCATGTTGCTGAGATGAAACTCCAAACTAGACACAGTTCACAAAAAGAATGGAATTTATTTGAAGCTTACAGATCCAGGAGAAGTTCCATAATGGTGGCCAAAGCTGCCCCCCTTTCACATGTCCACTCAGAGGTGAGAGAAAATAAAGGAAAAAAAAAAAAGAAAAACAACAAACACCAGCACCACAAGGGAGCAACTATAGGAATCCAAGGCAGAGTTCAAGCAGTCTGCATTTCTTTAGATTGGAATTCAGGTCCGCCCCCAAACACACCTTACTGATGGACCTTTGGACCTACCCACGGTGACATCAAATTACAAGCTTGACTATAACCCCTGATATATAACTCCCATATATATCTCTGTGTAGCATTTTTATTTTCATACTGTATGCTACAGTTACCAGTATGGATATATTTCAGAATCATTTTATTCTTCATGAAACATTATATATATATATATGGTGTGTGTGTGTGTATCTGTAAATTTACAATCCAGTCAATAATATATATTTACCAACTCTTATAATTATTTCCTTTTTGTCTGAAATGTGACAACCCACTATTTCCTGATCACTGTGAAATCTTTTCAAAGATTAAGATTTAATTTTCATCTTGTTTACAAAAATTTGAATGCAGTATATTCTAATGCCTTTAAGCTCTATGATGGCTTTGCCTCCCCTATGCTCTGTGCCTATTTCTTTAATCACCAACAGAGGGTTCTTGTTTGTTTTGTCTATGTCTCTCTCCCTCTGTCTCTCCTTTGTTCTCTTACTCAGGACAGAAGCAGTGCATGTACTTTATTATTTTTATAGGTCCATTCCATATTAAAGTGTCAATCACAAAGCATTTAACAAATGTTTGTAGTGGGCATGTAAACCTACATAAAAAATAACGACTTTTGTGAAAAGTTTATTTTGGAAGGAAAAAGGGCATTTTAGAGATCTAGTCTCTTCATTTTCCTTTCCTGATCTTTTTTATCTTTTCATATATATATATATATATATATATATATATATATATATATATATATATCAATACAGGTTCTTTTTTAAGAGTCCATGATATCATCTATTGCACTCTGTTTATATCTACATAATTTTGTTTCCTTTTGTTCTTACTAGTTATTTACCTGAATTCACAGGACTAAGACTTCATTTCTACCATGCTTTGTTTGTAAATTCTTTTTATCTTATGTGTTGCAGTTGATTTCTATATGTTTCATTTGGACAACTCACACCATGAGCCACACTTTATTCAAGTCTAATTATAAGCTAAGTCCTCTTGTTTCTCAGAAAACATCATTGAATTTGCTGCTGAAAACAAATAAACAACAAATCTGTAGAAATTATGGAGTTGTAGAACAATGCGTTAGAAGCTAACCATTGATTTTATTTTCATTGTATGTGTCTCAGTAGGAAATACAGAAAACTGCTATGTTATATTCTCAGTTAATAACTTTTTCTTCACAGTGTTGTAGCAAGTCTTTTTTCTTTAGTTATAAAATGAGAAAAGATAGCTTGAGGAAAAAAGTAAAAATTTAATGAAATATTGTACAGGCATGGGGATAAAATTATGTACTTTCTCAAGGTCTTTTCTCTACTATTATGTATATGAATATAGCAATGACACTTTCTCAAGCTCTCACTAAAACAAGCTTGGATAAAAACAAAATTATTCATACCTATGACCATAAGTCAATTTAGATCCCAAATTTGAGAAGTACCGTTCATTTGGTTATATCATGTTCTCAATGATGTAGACCCAAGTATAAGTTTTATTTCACATAGTATTTTCAGGATTACATCTAAGTAACCAGACACAAAATTAAGGAGAAATCATTTAAAAAGTGATTATTAAATATTAATCCATAGTAACTTGTAAGCCATGACAACTAGCAGCTTATCCAGGACTTTGCATGCATGTCCATGTACACACATGTGTTCTGCAAAGTGCATAAAGTAGAGTGTATGTAATGATAAAGAATCAGCAAATACAAGTTTATTAAGGATTTAATTTGTTTTATGTCAGGTATAGAGAATATCAAAAGATAATTTTGATAGTTTTTAATCCCAGTAAGAGGTAGGAGGATCAGATTCAAAGACTTTTTAATTCCAGAAGAAATGGAGACTGCCAAAACCAAAAAAAAAAAAAAAAAAAAAAGATAATTTTTAGAGTAAGAATCAGATTCAAAGTTTTGTAGAAGAAATGGAGACTGCCACATCAAGTTAAAAGGATTATGGTGTAAATCTTTGAAGGACTTGGCATCATCAGAGGAAAGCCTGGTGTTGGTCACATGTCTTTGTAGAATATACTGGTATGCATGGTGCATGTGTATGGATTGGTAGCCAAACAACAATGGTTTGTGATATTTGGGAAGAAAAAAGTAAGGCTCTTTTTGCAATTTTAAGAGATATGAGACAACCTAAGACATTATCCTTTGTCTTTACAATGTGAAACTTAACAACAATGAAGCCACCTTCCAACATCTTCCAAGGAACATCTGTGAAAGACCATGCCAAGGGAATTTCTTTCTCTTTTTCTTTCTTTTTCTGTCTTTCTCTTTTTCTTTCTTTTTTCTGTCTTTCTCTTTTTCTTTCTCTTTCTTTCTTTCTTTCTTTCTTTCTTTCTTTCTTCTTTCTTTCTTCTTTCTTTCTTCTTTCTTTCTTCTTTCTTTCTTTCTCTCTCTCTCTCTTTCTTTCTTTCTTTCTTTCTTTCTTTCTTTCTTTCTTTCTTTCTTTTTCTTTCTCTCACTCTCTCTTTCCTTTCTTTCATAAAGAGAGAAAATGGACTGAGCACATTGGCCTCCAGCCAATGCAAACAAAATTCAGACACATGTGCCACCTTGTGAAACCGGCTTAAGTGAGTACTGGAGAATCAAACCTGGGTCCTCAGGCTTCATAGGCAAGTGCCCGAACCACTAAACCATCATTCCAGCCCCTCCAGGAAATTTGTTTAGATACACTCATTTCCTGTCATCCATGCCTACTTTTCAGGAAAGAACAGCAGAATCTCATTTGACGAGACCATCTCTTACACACCAATGGTGCTATGTTTTCAGACAGAAAAGTATCCTGTTGGCTCCAGAAGAATCTTTGGTTTCAACAGAATAAAGACAACTTTAGAAACATTTTATGGGTCAGAGCATAGCTCATTTTCCACTGTGTCAGATTATATTTATTTCTAAGATAGAACTTAAAAGTTATTATAATATATTGAATGAGTTATATGAAATATTTTGTCAGAAGTTTTAAAATTTATAAGATTTTTGTTTTCAGATACCCAAAATATATTTTTTAAATTTTTATTTATTTTATTTGAGAGTGATAGGCAGACAAAGAGTCAGAGAGAGAGAGAATAGGCGTGCTAGGGCCTCCAGCCACTGAAAATGAACTCCAGAGGCATATGCCCCTTGTACATCTGGCTTAAGTGGGTCCTGGGGAATCGAGCCTCTAACTGGGGTCCTTAGGCTTCACAGGCAAGTGTTTAACCACTAAGCCATCTCTCCATCCCCCCCCAAATATTTTTATTTTATAAATATGTATAGTAATTAATTCCCTTAAATTACTGTAGCAGATGTTGAACAGATTGAATACTACAAAAATTAGAACAATGAATAATGTGAATGAATCCAGCTGTCCTTGAAATGCTAATAGACAGTTGGGGATATTTTAATCTGAAATCAGTGAACTATAAGTGATTTCTAGTATCTTTTATAATTCATATTATGCTTTGACCTTAAACAATTTAAAACTCTATAAAGTCAAAAATAAAATAGAACTATATTTGGGATAGGTTATTTAAATGAGTGGTTTAAGATATAATACAATTAATACAATTTGTTTTTATGTGTGGATATCTAATTTTCACAAAATATTTGATTGAAGAAGTTATCTGTACTCCAACCTATGTTTCAGCACCTTTGTAAAGAATCAATTAGCTGTATTGCATTGGCTCATTTCTGGGTCCTCTGTTCACTTGTAATGGGCATGATGTACTTCTGAGTGAGGCACCTGCTATTGTTTTTTTTTTTTTGTTGTTGTTGTTGTTGTTTTAACTGTTATTTCTAGGATTTTTCAAAATGATTTTTGAAGGCATTTTAATTAAATTGTGTCTCAGATTTATAAATTCTGGGCATGGTGGTGCATGCCTTTAATCTCAGTACTTAGGAGGTAGAGGTAGGAGGATCTCAGTGAGCACAAGGCCAGCCTGAGTGCATTCCAGGTCAGCAGTGCTAGAGTGAAATCCTCCGTCAAGAAACACAATAAAAAATATATATATATAGTATAAGTGTACAATAAAGAATTAGGCTGGCAAGCACAGTGGTATTGGTGTGAGTAGGTCAGACCCCTGTTTCCTGGCTCCTCCCAGCTCCTTGGTCTGGGTTCCCTGCATGTACAATTTGTGGGTGGGTGCTGCAGTGTGGACTTACTAGGCCAGACCCCTGTTTCCCAGATCCTTTCAGCACCCTGATCTTGGTTCCCTGAGCAGAGAGTGTGTAGTGGGCATGACAATGTGGAGTGAGTAGGCAAGACTGGCTACACCCAGTTTCCTGGTCCAGATACCTGGGCCAGACTGTTTGTGGGCAGGCATGGCACTGAGTGAGTAGGCCGGATCTAGGTTCTCTGGATCCTCCTAATTCACTGGTCCTGGTAGGTCCCAGTGTCCCTTTCTTGGAGAGACCTGGTCCCTGTGTGCATTGTTTAATCGGGCCTTTTGCTCTAGTATCCTGCCAGGCCACTGGGTACCAACATCCCTGTTCACCAGAAACAGAGGGTGCACAGACCAAAGGACAAAAGCTTGCTTCCTCCTCAATAAAATAAAAAGTCTTTTTAAAATGGGTAGATAACAATGCAAAATAAGACAACAAAAGACATTGGAAAAAATAAGAAGAACCCAATCCATAAAGCTCCAGATGAAAGAAATAATTAAGATCAGAACAGACATTAATGAATTGGAACCTAAGAAAACAATTAAGAAAATTGATGAAACAAAGAGCTGGTTCTTTGAAAAAAAAAAAAAAAAAAACAAGATTGATAAACCCCTGGCCAATTTGATAAATCAAAAAAAAAAAAAAAAAAAAAGCTTCAAATTAACAAAATCAGAAATGAAAAAGGAGAGATCACAAGATCACAACAGACATAAGTGACATTGGGAGAATCATCAGGATTTATTTTAAAAAAATTCTATTCCACAAAACTGTATAACTTGGAGGAAATGGATGAATTCCTCCACACATACCACATACCAAACCTAAACTCAGAGCAGATTAATCTCCTAAACAAACCTATCATACCCACCATGATTGAAAAGGTAATCAAAACCTCCCCAAAAAGAAGAGTCCAGGACCAGATGACTTCTCTGCTGAATTTTATCAAACCTTCATGGCAACACTGAAACCAATCTTTCTCAAACTGTGCTACACAATTGGAGAAGAGGAAAAGCTCCACAACTCCTTCTATGACACTAGTATCACCCTAATACCAATACCAGGCAGAGATGCCACAAGAAAAGAAAACTATAGGCCTACTTCCCTGATGAACATAGAGGCAAAGATCCTGAAAAAAACAAATCCTTGCAAACCAAATTCAACAACACATAAAAAGAATTATCCATCTTGACCAAGTAGGCTTCATCCCAAGAACACAGGGGTGGTTCAACATATGGAAATCTATCAATGTAATACACCACATAAATAAGCCTAAACACAAACACCACATGATCATTTTGATAGATGCAGAAAAGGCCTTTGACAAAATACAACATCACTTCATGTTCAAAACACTGGAGAGAATAGGCATGGATGGTTTGTATCTCAACATAATAAAGGCTATATATAAAGCTCCTAAAGCCCAAACAATACTTAATGGAGAGAGATGGAAGGAATTCCCGCTGAGATCAGGAACAAGACAGGGTTGTCCACTCTTACCTCTGCTCTTCAACATAGTACCGGGTGTCCTAGCTCAAGCAATATGACAGGAGAAAGAAAGAAATGGGATGCAAATTTTAAAGGAAGTTAAATTAGCCCTATTCCCAGATGACATGATTCTAAACATAAGTGACCCAAGAACCTCCATCTCAAAACTCTTAAATGTGATTAACCCCTTCAG
The DNA here is from genome assembly GCA_036365145.1 of Orientallactaga sibirica. Classification (NCBI taxonomy): domain Eukaryota; kingdom Metazoa; phylum Chordata; class Mammalia; order Rodentia; family Dipodidae; genus Orientallactaga; species Orientallactaga sibirica. Next base: position 4,844,791 of record JAEOAD010000043.1, on the reverse strand, counting down.
TAAAGTAGCAGGATACCAAAACAATGCACAAAAATCAGTAGCCTTTCTATATGCAAAAGACAAAGTTACAGAGAAGAATTAAGTGACATTGTCCCATTTTCAATAGCATTAAAAAAAAAAAAAAATCTACCTTGGAATAACTTTAACCAAGAATGTGAAAGACCTTTACAATGAAAACATAAAAACGCTCAAGAAAGAAATTGAGGACTTGAGAAAATGGAAAGACCTCCCATGCTGCTGGATAGACAGAATCAACATTGTGAAAATGGTATTCTTACCAAAAGTAATATACAGATTTAATGCAATACCAATAAAAATCCCAACATTTTTCTTCACAGAGATAGAAAAAATGATCTCAAAATTCATATGGAATGGCAGAAGGCCTCAGATATCCAAGCATATCCTTAGTAAAAGAAAATCCTCTGGAGATATCACCATACCTGATCTAAAGCTATAGTAAAAAGCCATAGTAATAAAAACAACATGGTACTGCCATAAAAATAGGATTATAGACCAATGGAACAGAATTGAGGACCCTGATTTTGGGTCAAGTAACTACAGTTACTTAAAGGCCCTAACAATGTAGACTGGGAAAAAAAAAAAAAAAAAAAAAAAAAAAAAAAAAAAAACAGCATCTTCCACAAATCTTGCTGGACAAACTGTATAACTGCAGGAAAATGAAATTTGATCCACACATCTTGTCATGCACAAAAATCAAATCCAAATGGATCAAAGACCTCAACATAAGACTAGAAACACTGCTACTACTGGAAGAAAAACTAGGAGGAACTTTCCATGATATAGGAATGGGAAAAAAAAAATCTTCCTGAACAAAACCCCAGTAACTCAGGAAATTAAACAGTCACTCAACCATTGGGATCTCAGTTGGCTGAAAACTTTTTTCACATACAAATATACAATAAGCAGAGGCAATAGATTACTCAGAGAATGGGAGAAAATTTTTTCTGGCTATACAACTGACAGAGACCTAATTTCTAGAATTTACAAAGAACTCAGAATCCTAAACAATAAAAAGTCAAACAACCCACTCACAAAACGGGGAAGAGAACTGTACAGGGAATTCTCAGAAAAAGATATACAAATAGCAAACCCACAATTAAGAAAATGTTCAACATCCTTGATTATCAGGGAAATGAAAATTAAAACAACTATGAGATTCCACCTTATCCCAGGAAGGATGGCAAACATTAAAAAATCTAATGCAAACAAATGCTGGTGTGGTTGTGGAGGATAGGAACTCTCATTCACTGCTGGTGGGAATGTAAGATGGTACAACCACTATGGAAAGCAATATGGAGACTCCTAAAAAGGATAACTATAGAGTTACCAACAGACTCAGTTATTCCCTTATTGGGCATTTACCCTAAAAGCTCCATGCCTCAGTTCAGAGAGATTTGCTCAACCATGTTTATAGCTGCTCAATTCATAGTAGCTAAGAGCTAGAATCAACTCAGATGTCTATTATTAGATGAATGGACAAATGTGGTATACCTACACAATGGAATTATACATAGCAGTAAGGAAAAATGGCACAACACAATTTGAAGAAAAATGGTCAAACCTGGAAGAAATCATTCTCAGCAAACTCACCCCATCACAGAAATTTAATCATCACATGGTCTCACTCATCTGTGGCTCCTACTCAATCTAACTGAGATGCTGACATACCTAATAAGCATCTTGAAGTCCAGGCAATAGGGAGAGTGGTGCAGGAGGGGATGGTAAGGGGGGGGGGGCAAAAAACTGGACCCAAATGTAAATGGCACCATAACATCCTATATCCTGAAAGACAGACTAAAAGTTGAACCTTCATCAAGTCCTTAGAGGGAACACCTGATGCACAGGGCCCTGGAGAGGGTATGGTGAAGCCTAAACTTAAGCTTCTCCTGCTTCTCTCTCTTTCTCTCTTTCTACCTTCTACCATTTCTCTCATTCTCTTCTATATTACCTATCTTTTTCTTTCTTCTTTTCCCTTGGTGCTGTCCTGTATCTCCCAGTACCAACATGCAGCTAACATAACGATGAGCTATTGATCAGAGAGACCTACAAGGTTTCCCAAAACCAAAACAGATTTCTGTCAGAATACTTGATGACCCACCAAAGGTTAATGGTAAGACCCTACTGCTGAAGACACCATGTCTTGTTGGTATGGAACACAGAGTGACCTGGTTGGAAACTGAAAGAGAGTAAGTCCCCAGACAGTTAGCTTGTCTAGTGGCAGAAGGTGCTCTATGAGCAACTGGGGGAAAGTGAACAATAATTGTCCAAGCAACACATGATCTAAGCTTCTCAGTAGCAAACAACCAGAAGTGATGCTCACACAAGGGCAATAGTGGCACACAGCTATGGTGGGTAACAAACTGCTCTTGATTTGGCTAACTGATCCACTCAGTGGAACAGAACCCATTAGTGGAACTGGGAAACAAGTCAGACATATCCAAATAACAAGCCTGCTCTCCAATACCAAGCTCCCACCAATTGTGGGCTACAAGAGGGGCTACACCTATGCAATTCTCTCTAAAATAATAATGGTTATCCCATTTATCTGGTGCTGACTTCTCTCTCCATTGGAGAATTTGCTTCTCTTTTTCAGATGGATGCAGAACTTGAGGAAAGAATCAGCCCACCACACCTCACCAGGGCCCTAGCTGAAATCATGGAGTAATGGGGGGAATGAGCAAGAGTGCTGTGTTCTTGATGAACCTGGTACCAACACAAGGATGAAGGAGATGGATATGTACTTATGTATATATATCACATAAGTAATTGAGAAACATTTTATAATCCATTAGAATAGTACTTGAAAATCATCGGACTGCTATAAATAAAAACTAAAATTTTAGAATTCATTTTAACAAATAGAATAATCCAGTGACATATTTGGTAACTGTAACATTTAAAATATTTTTTCTATAATACATCCACTATCCATTCATTTGACCATAAACATCAACTTAACCCTGAATTCATTTACCCAACTGTATTAGTCAGGGTTCTCTAGAGAAACAGAACGGATAGAATGAATTATATTAAAAGGGAATTTATTGGATTAGCTTACACAGTCCAGCAATAGCAGGTTGTAGGTCCGAGAGTCAAGCAACCCGGTAGCTGCTCAGGCCACGAGGCTGGAAGCCTCAGCAGTCCCAATCCAACACTGAAGACCTGGAGGCTTCCTGGAGAGATGCTGTTCTTCAGTCCACCCTGGTCTTCAGTCCACACTGGAGAGCAGCAACACCAAGCAGCAGGTACCAAGCAGAAAACACCAAGCAGCTAGTAGCACCGGCAGACAGGTGGGAGAGAGAGAGCCTTTCTTTCCAGAGCTCCTTTTTATAAACCAGCCCCCTCCTCCAAGAGGGGCCACCCACTCTGGGGGAAGGCTTATCCCTGGGAGAAGGATTATTCCTTTTGTTAATCCTTCCTACAGGCAACCTCAGAGACACACTTATGAGGAATGTCTGTGGATTCCTAAACAAGTCAAGTTGACACAAACTTAACCATCACACCAACCATGTTACTTTGTACTTTTTTTGCTTTAATTTCTTAAACATCATATACATTCACAGACCTTTTACTCTGTGATTTATTATTTAGTTAAATATTAAGTTTTCACTGGCTAGATTTTGGGAAGGGATCTTTAAAATATATGCCTAAAAACATAAAATAAACATTTACCTATTTTTAATTTTTTATTTTAATTTTACATTCATGTTGGTGCCTATGATAGCCTCCTCCCTGTCCTCCCCCCTCTAAATGGACCTCCACATTGGGGAATGTGGGTCATTCATTGTGGGGGTAGCCAACAGTTATGGGGAAGAGGCAATGTCTCTGCGCATAATGACCCAACTTGTGGCTCTAACACTCTTTTCATCCCCTCTTCAACAAATTTCCCTGAGCCATGGTTGGGTTCATTTTTAATTTTTTGTTACTAATAGTAGACTATGTCATTAAAATAATTAAGCATTACCTTAAAATCAAATTTATCACATCTATAACTATTTTGGCAAAATATTTTATCATAGCTTCTAAATAATTTTCTAAGTGTATTCAGTTTCAACCTTGTCTAAGCCAGAGAATATGGATATCTTTCAGTAAGGCAAATATACAACTACTTTTTATAAGCAATGCTTCTGTTAAACATAAGCCCATATAGAATTTTGTCCTATGAATACTTCTGTAACTTAACTTTCAACTCTTTTGCTATTAAACCTGTTAATTTTTATTTGAATAATTACATGTAATCATAGCACCAAAGCTGTTGAAATAATAGCCATTAAATCAGGGCTTCATAATTAATGCATCTTACTTTATTGATAAAAATACTATGTTTACTAAAGAAATGTATGCTATCCTAAAATAAACTTGTCTGGACAGGATGTGAACACTGTTCAGTTCTGATTCCCACTCAAAATTTAAATAAAAACAGAGAAGTTTAAAAATTCATGTACATATGCTAATATAAGATTCTAATTTCTTCTAGAACTTCATTTTGTTGTTATTATTATTGTTGTTTTGTCTATTTTTTGAGGTAGTGTCTCACTCTAGCCCAGGCTGGCCTGGAATTCACTATGTAGTTTCAGGGTGGCCTCGAACTCTCAGTGATCCTCCTTCTTCTGCTTTTTGAGTGCTGAGGTTAAAGGTATGCACCACCACAACCCAGCTCTTGTAGTTCTTTATATACATCAACAATTCCATAAAATTTCTCTCATAACTTATAATTTTATATAAGAATTAGAAAAAAGGACATTCTTCTTTTTAACAGAGGGAGGGAGAGAGAGGGATATCAGTAAGTGCAGAAGTATTAGATAAGCTACAACATGTATTTATTGCAAAAAAGACCCAGAAAAAAAAATAAACAGATCACATAATATGTCTTAAACATTGTATGTGGCAAACACAGAATCAATATTATATGGCATATGGAAAATCTGGCATCATTTTCTCTAATATTAGGAAGAAAACAAGTTACTAAAACATCTATTCATTACACTAGAAATATTAGCTAGAACGTTAAGGGAATAGAAAATAAATAAAATTCATTGCAAATAGAAAAGGTAAAAATCAAGTCATCCTTTACTTGTTGATTATATTGCATAACTAGCCAAAAATAAACCTTTTTATAAAACAATTTATAACTGATAAATAAAGTGAGCAAAATAGAAAAAATATAATCAATATACATAATAACTGGCTTTTCTATACACAATGAAGATTTTGTAAAAAATATTATGAAAGAAAAATTTCCCCAAACTCACAAAGGTGAAATAATAACTAATCTTAATTCAAAATAAATTAAAGATCACAAAAAATGAAAATTACAAAACACTGCAACAAGAACTTGGAGAAGACATTAAGAAGTGAAATGATATGCCACATTCATAAAGAGGGAAAATTATTAAATTATTAAAATGGCCATATTACCCAAAGCAGTCTCCCTATTCAATTCCATTACCTTCAGAAAAATAGTATTTTTTCCAAACTATAAATGTAAACCTAAAATACATGTGGCAATATTAAACCCTGATGAATCAAAATAATTTTTATCAAAGAGAGGAAATCTAGACACATCATGATACTTAATTTCAAGACATACTACATAGTCATAGTAAGGGAACTAGTATGCTGGAATAAAAAGAAATAAGCAAACAAGTAGAACATAACAGTAAACTCAGAAATACATGTATGCATCTATTATCAATCAGTTCACAACAAAGTTCCCAAATTGTGTTTTGAAGAAAAGACAATATCTTAGAGAAATGAGAACACTGGTTGTACATTTGCAGAAAATCACAACCCTTCTCTCTCACCCTATAGAAAATATGGACTGAAATGGACCAAAGAATTCATAGAAAGATGTGAAACTTGAAAATACTACAGAAAGGTATAGAGAAAACACAGGAAAAAGATTTTCTAGAAAGCCATCCTGAATCACAGGAAACAAAGCAATCTAGGATAATACGATAACTTCAGACTAAAACCCTTTTGCACATTGAAGGAGACCAGCAACAGAGGAGAAGCTACAGAATGGATAAAAACATTTTCCAACAGTTCCATTGGCAGAAGGATAATATCTACATTACATTTTAGTCAGGGATGTGGTCTTTAACCATATGTATTTCAAGTCCATATGACAGGGTCAATATGGCATCCATGCAAGCTGCCTGTCAGTCCAGGTGATGTATTAAAACACACTATTTCCCTTCTGTTTAATAACAAGCAAACAGATTTTAAAGATTAATTTAGAATGTCTTGGAAAATATGTAGAAAATACATTACTTGAAATATCAATATAGCTGCTAAGAAATTAATGTACTTGTCATCACAACAATATTATTTTTGAAGTAATTTTTCAGTGTTCTAAATAGATGTTAGAGGATATTTTCTTTGTTGCAAATCTACTATTTGAACCAGTTATTGGATTACTTTAAAGCTCTGTTAATGCTCAGAAAAGAAGAAAGTACTATGATTACAGATATTGCAATTTATTTTTGTATTAGTCTTGCTTTTACCTGTGTGACAAATTCAACAACCCAAATGATGTTTGATATATAACCATTCTTTTTTTACATTTTAGCCTATTAAAAATAAGTGTGATTTAAAAAAAAAAACCTACTGGAAATATATTTCAGAGGAGTGTCCATCCACATTAGTTCATGCAGTTTGGGGGGACTAGTCTTGGGAAAACAGAACAACTAAAGCTAATTAATTTGTTTTTGAATAAATTAGTATTTCTCTCTCATACTCTCATGGAGTTTACATTCTTCGCAGTAAAAATTATGTAGAATCACTTCCTATTATCTAAGATAGTTGTACATAAAGAAGTCAACCATAACTGAGTAATAAGACAGTAATAATCTACTGCTTATAGAGTAAATACAGATATGAGCTCCTATGAGAGTCTAGTCACAAAATTTATGTAACTTGATCAAAACCGAATCTGCATTATATGTGTAACTGAATAAAGATAACTGACCTAATATAATTTGTTAGTTCATTAGTGCTAAGCTCATAGCCAAGACAGGCGAATCTCAGGCCTCAGCTTTCCATAACCTAACCAATGTGTCCTCCAAATGGCACATCACAGCACTATAGTATTCAAGTGAATAAAAATTCTTCCTTAGGGAGATGCAAATATATGTCTATTCACTCCAGATAGGGTACAGAGGACACACCCAAGTCAGTTTTGTTCTGTTGAATTGAAGAGTTTATTGGGGTTGCTTTGTAAGAAAAGTGAAGGGCTTCTTACAGACTCAAAGGCAGCTACATCACCAAAATGCCCACCCTAACATACATGGTGGCTCACAGAGTGGTATCTCTGGAGCACACTCCAAGACTTGTGGACAGTTCAGCTGGTTGAAGTCTTTTCCCAAGCAGTTGTTCATCTTTTATATAATCCAGAGGAGTCTCTTACTGTAACAGGGCGCTTGGGAGTCCAGGAAAGTCCTTAAACCCCAAACCATAGGTTCATTTCCAATTTTAATAAAAAGAATTGAATAAAGAAGACTGAGAAGCATAATTATTAAATTATTATATTTATTGAGGGAAGTACAGAGTGAAAGAAAGACACTCATGTGGTTAGAGAACCAGGAGGACAGGGGCTAGAAAAAAAAAAAAAAAAAAACATGGCAAAAACAGAGAGAAAGAAAGTTCAAAAAAAAAGCTCCAGCCATGTGGGGAGCTGGAAGTGTCAAGGATCCCATGTGAAGAATAAGGAGTGGAGGGCTCTCTCCTGGGCTCAGCCTGGCTGGACCTGGGTTGAGTCCAGACCAACTGAGGGAAACTCAGCCAGAGCTAGAAGTTCCAAAGTTGTCAGAGAGCCTGCTTTCCAGTTGTAAAGGTGTTCACCTTACACCAGTGGGCTGTCTTCTGACTCAGGTGAACCTGAGGTACAGCTGCTTGGTTAGGGCTAGGAGCTGTCTCAGGAAGAGGCTAACCCTGGTACCAAGTTTCAGGGGCTGAACTTCACCAGCCACAATGTTTAAATCCTATGAATGACCTCCCTCTCAGGAGGGATCCTGGCTTTTTGTGGAAAAACAGGTCTAGGGAACTGGCAAGAGATAAGAAGTCAGATCATCTTTTTTTTTTTTTTAATTTAAATTTTAATTTTTAATTTTTTTTTTATTTTTTGGAGAGACACAGAGAGAGACAGACAGAGAGATAGGGAGAGGGAGACAGAGAATGGGTGTGCCAGCAGTCTCTCAGCTGCTGTGAACGAAATCCAAATGCATGTGTCCCCTTGTGGTCAAGTGTGGCATTGCGCCCTTGTGTCACTTTGCATCTGGCTAAACACGGGACCTGGAGATTGGAACCGGTGTTCTTAGGCTTAGCAGGCAGGCGCCTTAACTGCTAAGCCATCTCTCCAGCCACAGATCATCTTTAATTTCTAGTAAGTGTGGACTTTTCTGCCCTTTTCACTTTCATGGGTCCAGTCACCCTAAGTGTACTCCCTCTCATTACCACCTTTATCTCAGACTTAATGACCTCCTGACTCTCAGGAGCCTTCCTCCTCATGCCAGGAGGGAATGTTTCAATTAAAAGAACATTAATACCTAACACAGGTAAGAGCCTGCCACTTCACAGTTGTTAACTGTTCCTATAAACTTGAGACTTGGTCACATAACTTTTTTGTTTTTTTAATTATTATTTAGGGTTTCACTCTAGCCCAGTCTGACCTGGAATTCCCTATGCAGTCTCAGGCTGTCCTTGAACTCACAATGATCCTGCTACCTCTGCCTCCCAAGTGCTGGGATTAAAGGTGTGGGTCACCATGCCTGGCATGTGATCTTTTAATTTCAGTTTTCCAAGACTTGATCTCCCATGTATCCTCCACTATGCCTTCAGGAAGGAATATTTTAACTTGGATGAATATGCTATACAATCACTGTGCAATATTTTGATGCCATCCTTGGAGAAAAGGATGTGTGAAGACAAAGTAAATTCACTATCACTATGTAGCAGGAAAATATGCATGAAAGAAGCAAAAGAGGGGCCCGAGTGATGGTTAGCAGTTAAGGTGCTTACCTGTGAACCCTAAGGACTCAGTTTTAATTCCCCAGGACCCACATAAGCCAGATGCACATGCACAAGGTGGCACTTGTGTCTGGAGCTCGTTTGCAGTGGCTAGAAACCCTCACATGCCTATTCTCAATCTCTCTCTCTCTCTTTCAACTGCCTCCTTCTCTCACTATCAAATAAATAAAAATTAAATTTATTTAAAATATACACAAAGAAAGAAAAAATGAGTACATGGATACAGTATAAAAGTTGCAGTGAAAGGCGTGGGGTTGTCATAGTGCCCTGCATGTCAGCCTGAAGGTACTGGAAACAGTTTCCTTTAGGTCCTTTGGATTTCAGTTCATGTTACAATATGTTACTCAGAATAAAAGGAGAAATCCTTACAGTACTAGTGACATTGTAAAATGAAAATCAGTTCTGTGAAGAATTGTTTTTTTTTTTTTTTTTTTCTTATAGAAGAAAAAGGACTATGGTCAAAAAGAAAGCAAATAATATTTAGTATATACAAGCTTCTCTTGTTAGAGAGTTGAAACCAGTAGTAAGATGACTAAGATTCTAATAGAGAAGCCAAAACTTGTAATACTCAATACGTATTTTAAAGATATTTCATGGGTAACATAAAAACCTATTTAAAACAAAATTAGATATAAAAGTAAGATTGACATATCTCAAGGGTTAGCAGAATAACTTGAAGTATAATGAAGCATTCAGTCAACATTGGTCAGGGAGAGAGGAAAAATAATACATGGAAATAGAGGTTTGTTTGGAGGGTAGCCTTAGTTTTGACAGGATTATTGTGTGATGACTACAGGAAGATCATAAGAGCGGTTACATTCATGTCTGGAGTTCAGCCAAAAAGGTTCAATGTTGGAAATAAAAAAGTGTAAGTGATAGCCAAAAGGTAGTATGTTACAAAAGGAAAGTAGACATCATTTGGTATTTGGATTGTTTCAATGTTAGAAGAGTACTAAAAAGGGTGGGAACAGTAAAATGAAAAATGAGGAAATATATTAAAAATATGGCTTCACTTGGCACTGAGGAGCTCTTCTGCAGAGTAATTTGATAGTGTAGACTATTGACTAGTCAAAAAGTGAAAGAAAGGAAGCACACAGCAAATAAACAAAAGCAGTTTGGGGAGTAACTGCTTTTTTGATTGATCTGAGGCACGCTTTAAAAGAGAATATCTATATTTGGTACTGAAAACCTAGTCAAATCCTATGGCTAAGAAGACAATAGATCCTTGCAGAGGAAATTATTTCTAATATTTGACTAAAAGAAAATAATGTGCTCATTAAATTGTCCTTAAATCTTATGTTTATGCCCAAAGATTCGAGTTGCTCTTACTGTTGTGTAGAGAAGCTTCTTTTTGCAAAAGGCAGTGGATATTGGCAAGACACAAAACTTGTCAATGTACTAAAAAAGTGATTAGTTAGTATTCAGAAGTAAACACAATGTCTCTCTCAGGCCCTCCAATGCTCAGGGAACATTGCAGAGAATTTACTAGACAAAGCGTGGAGCGTAGTACTTTGGGACACTACTGACATAAAATGTCTATGACATTCATAACCTTATGGCTATCGTTACCTTCACAAAACCTGGCACAGAATGGATCCTGTCAACATTTCGACATAGATGAGGGGAAGAGGGGCAATATATATATATATATATATATATATATATATATATATATATATATATATATACAGTCAAAATAGAAAAGGGACTAGAAAGAAGAGGTGCAGTGGGATGAGCGTGTGGTAAGGAGACAAAGAAAGTAATGGGAAGGGATCATATTCAAATTTCCAGCATGTTCTTGTATGAATAGTCCTAATTTAAAAACAAGAAAAATATAAGACAGAAGCATTACCCAATATCCCCAGGGAGAAGAGGGGGGAAAATAAGAAAAACAGAGAAATCAACAACAACAACAATAACAGCAACAACAACAAAAAGTCTTTCTGATTGCCTGGGAACTATTTTCATATTACTGCCAAACTCCGTGATATGTAGCCTACTAAACCTTTCTCTGCAGGTATTGTTGTCTCATGCCCCTGGAGGGTGACAATTTATCCTTCATGTTTTGGTCATGTTATTGCCAAATAGTTTCCAATAAAATCACATTTGTTTTATGGTTACAAAGCAAAAGATAACAAAATGTTTTGCTTCTAATCCCATCACTAGAGAAAGCTATTTTACCACTGTTTTTTTGAATATTTCCCCTTTCAGATAACTTTGTGAAAATGAAGATATTTGAATAGCAAAATTAGTTCTTGCCATTTAAGCTGCAGTAACAATTAGTTAAAGTTGTCTGAAACAAATTTTCTTGCTTGATTTAAAAATTCAAAATATTTAAATGATTCACTATTTCTTAAAATAACTTTATGTTTTGCATCCAATACCCTTTACTATTTTAAAATTTTCCCATCAGACACAAAAAAAGATAAAGGTGACAAATAGATTTATTTCTCTGCTCATGACTCTGAGCTCAAAATTCATATGTTCTACTTAATTTTACTTCTTGTCTGACTTTTACTTGGATAGCTAATAAGAGAGTCTAGTATAATGTCCCCAAATACTTTGGTTCACCTCTACATGTCCCTGTCTCAGCCCAATCTTTCCTGTCTTCTGTCCTCTGGGAATGGCATCATAATTCACTCAGGGACTCATTTCAGACATGATAGTCTTTGATTGCCCCTTTTCTAACAGTCCTATACATCATCAAATGCCGTCTGTTCTGCCCTCAAGATGCAGTGTGAATAGCATGATTTCCCATCTCAAGTATCTCTAGTCAACTCCTTGTCCTTTTAAAATAGGACACATTCTTACAGCTCCTTAAAAAACTCAGAATGAGGTTTAAAGCCCAACTATGCACTCTATGAAATGGCTTCTCTGACCTTTCCAAATGAGTGTCTCATCTTTCTTCGCATTGCATACCTCACCTTAGATCTACTGGCTTTTCAGTCCCTTAAGCATACTAAGGCACTTCTGCTTCACAAGGAATTTTCTCCTGAGATTTCTTTCTCCAGAAATTCTTCCCTCCTATCTACTGTCTCGCCTCTGTATTTGTCAAATGGCACTCTGCAGGGAAGCCATTCATAGCCCTTCTCCCTAGTTTTAACAGCCTTTCTTTCATTCAACTTTCTTCCCAGTCCTTTGCTTCCATTCCTCATTTTACTCTAGAATCCCACTCTTCCAAGATCTCACACTCCTATTCCTCACTTTACTCTGTGGTCTCACTTCTAAGATCTCACACTCCCATTCCTCATTGTACCCTGAGATCCCACACGCCTAATACCTTACATTTCAATTCCTCATTGTACCCTGTGATTTCACACTTCTAAGATCCATTCCACATTGTATCCAAGGAACTCACACTTCTAAGAGCACAGAGTCACTACCTGAGCTTTATCAGATGACAGAAGTTTATCTTTCTTATTCATTTTCTTTTTTTATTATTTTATTTAGTTTTGGAGAGAGACACAGAGAGAGCCAGACAGAAAGGGAGAGGAAGACAGAGAATGTGCGCACCAGCAGTCTCTCAGCTGCTGTGAACAAAATCCAGATGTGTGAGCCGCCTTGTGGTCAAGTGCAGCATTGCGCCCTTGTGTCACTTTGTATCTGGCTAAACGTGAGACCTGGGGATTGGAACCAGGTTCTTAGGCTTAGCAGGCAGGAGCCTTAACCGCTAAGCCATCTCTCCAGCCCTTTATTCATTTTCTTTTGTCATCAATGACTAAATAGTAATTATCATGTTTTTTAAGTTGTTGTTGAAATAATAGAAATAATGTAAATAGGGAAAAAAAAACAAGTAGAGAAAAACAAAGAACTGTATTACGGAATCATAGATCCAAGGCAGTAGGACATTATGGTCCAGCAGAATTGCAGTATCCTGACTGCTTCAGAAACAGCTTGAACAACAAAAAAGTAAAAGAAGGTTTTTCCTGCTGAGTCATCACTAAAGATGCTATGCAGAAAGTTTACCATAATGAATAAAATGCTGTCTAATGAGGCATTTAAAAATTATGTGTGTGTTAGCTTTCCTAAGGGAAGGGGATTATGGGCATTTGAAGTTTACTGGCCTTCACTACAAGATATTTTTCACAATACAAATACAGACTTTTAATGTATTTATAATGTGTACTATTTTTCCCTCTGCATTCATTTATCCATTATTTTTGTCTTCTTTCTTTAAGTCAGATTGCTTATATTTTCAATTCCTTTATTCACCTTTGTGGTTGATGATTCAGTGTGTACATATTTTCAGTGATCTGATATGCAATTAGGTAAGATAGCAACTTACTTATAACAACCTGGAGAGAAGCTTTGTTGAAGGACGATAATGATTTTTGGTAGCTCATTTTATGCACCTATAATTTTCCAATAGTATAAAAACTATATAAATAGACAAAAGAAAAGAATCTGCTTCTTTGAACTTCATGCTAAAGAGTTGATCAATGCACCCCCCCCAAACAATACATCTCCAATAGTTGTTGGTATTAAACCACCTGTGTTGATTACACTTGCCTACTAATTACAATGTAAGGAAGGGTCATCTCTCAAAGATGCAATCAGAAATTTGAGTGTTGGGCTAGAGATTGCTCAATAGTTATGGTACATGCCTACAAAGCCCAAGGACCTGAGTTCAATTCCCCAGTACCCATGTGAAGCCAGGTGTACAAAGTGGCACATGCATCTGGAGTCTGTTTGCAGTGGCTGGAGGCCCTGTTATGCCCATTCTTTCTGGCTCTCTTCTATCTCCTTCTGTTTGCAAATAAATACATAAAAATATTTTTTAAAAAAGAAATTTGACTACTGATTTTCATATAATATTTTAATGACACAATATTATATTCTCATGGCATATGGAAATTCTGTTAATTTCTAGTTATAGGTGAAGTTAGTTTGGTTTATTTTGCCATCATTTGCATAATACATCCACTACAATGTGTGTGAGAAACAGTCTGATACAATTGATAAGGACAAGCATGAAAGTAAGTACAGCTCATATAAGTGGTTACTGTTTCCCCCACTGTGAACATGTTACTTGTAAATTACTTCTAATTGAATGATAATATTAGGATTGATGAAATAAAGATAAAATATGTGAATGTGCTCTTCCACACCTGGCTAGAGGGGACCTCAGGTTCTCTTCTGATTACCAACTGTTCGGAAAGTGATTGTGTGGATCAAACAGGAATCCTGTCGTCTCTGTGAGGTAGCATTACCAATGACTCTTACCTTTCCTGACACTGGCCTAACAACAAATTACAGTTAAGTATCACATAACTCAATCTATAAACCATGTTTTAGGTAAAGGCAGTGGGAACATCAGACATTATTAGAAAGTTCCAGGTGAGAAAACAGTTTCTGATAGTGTCACAATGGCTTTTGAGTCCATTGTGTAGTTATGCTATGAAATGTATCAAATACCCTCTTTTTTTGTCTTGGAATAAGACTTGTTTTGAAGTTGGTTTCTTCTGATATTAAAAAAGTCACATTAGCCTGCTTATGTTTAATTTCTGCAAGGAATATATTTTAAGTCATTTTACTTCCAAATAATTTGCACCTTTGCATTTAAATTCATTTCTTCAAAAGAAATTATTGTTATGCATCAGTTATTATTTTTATATTCAAATTTGGGATGATGATTTGAATCGAAACAAAATTGATAATTGTTTTTTACTTGATACAACAATGTGAGAGCCCTTATATATTTCTGTGTTTACTTATTTTATTAATCACTTATTTCTTTCCATTACTTTTTATCTTTTTTCATTTATGTGTTTTCTTACTTTCTCACTTTCTTTTTTTTCTTTCTTTTCTCTTTTTTTTGCTTTTCTTTTTTTTAGTTTGATCAACTATGTGTACGTGTGTGTGTGTGTGTGTGTGTGTGTGTGTGTGTGTGTATGTGCACTTGTGGCTGTTCATGTGTGTGAGTTTGTACACTCATTGGAGATCAGAGGACATCCATTCGTGTCTGTGAGTGCCTTCCACCTCGTTTGAAGCAGAGTCTCTCTTTAGTCATATGGCAGTTTCCAGGCAAGGTGGCACTTGATTTTCTAGGGATTTCCTTGTCTTTGTTTCCCATCTTGCTATTGGAATTATTTTATGACACCTAATTTAACTCACTTTTAAGTTAATATTTTACCACTACAACATGTATGAATGTTATATTTATTGTTGATTCTTAAGAATTTCACCAACATTTTTGTCATTTTCCCTCTTTTCATATGGTTGTTTTAAGATTTCCAATTGGTTAACATTTAATTCTTATATGTCTTGATGTTATTTTCCTGGCAGTCTTAGTGCTCCCAAATTTCTAGAATCAGTGATCATGTTATTTGTGTCAGTATGGTCTTTGTTATTATTTCCACAACTTCATATAGTTCCACTTCATATTTATAATTATATATTTATTTATATATTCATTATGTGTTAATTTGTTTATTTTATGTCATTGTCTCATTACTCTGTCCTTTTTATTCGCTATCCTCCTGTCTCCATTTCCTGAGTGCTGGGATCATAGACATGTATCATTACACCTAGCTCAATTCTAATCCCTTTTGAAGTGGATTTTCTGTAAGCTTTGCATATTGGTGCAGTCAGGATTGCATTGCTGACAGAAATCACACGACCAAGAGCTGCCTGTGGGATAAAAGATTTATTTTGGCTTACAGACTTGAAGGAGAAGCTCCATGATGGCAAGGGAAACCGATGGAATGAGCAGGGGGTGGGCATCGCCCCCTGGCCAACACAAGGTGGACAATAACAACAGGAGAGTGTGGCAAATACTGCCATGAGGAAATTGGCTATAACACACATAAGCCCTCCCCAACAACACACCACTTGCAGGAGGCTTTAATTCCCAATTACCATCAGCTGGGGAGACTAGCATTTGGAATACCTAAGTTTATTGGGGACTCCTGAATCAAACCACTATACTGCCCCTGGCCCCATAAACTGATATCCATACGTGATATAAAATACAATGCTTTCAGTATGGCTTTAAGAATCCCCATAGTTTTTATCAAGGCTAATGATGTTCAAACATCTCCATAATCCAAGGTCTTTAAACTGAGCCATAATACAAACAAACAAATAAATAAATAAGTAAATTAAAAATCCCCAAGAAACCCATAATGGCACAGAATAAACACTCACAGTACAAAAGATGGCTTTGGACATAGCAAGCAGTATTCAACCAATACAAGTTTTAAACAGGGCAAACTTCAAATTCTGTAGCTCCAAGTCCAACAACTCTACTCAGTGACAAATCTCCAAGTCCTATAATTCTAACCAGCAAGTCTCTGGAATTCCAATTCCACCCCTCCAGCTAGGCTACTCACAGTCCTGGAAAACTTCATGCTGGGCAGCCAGCTTTCCTTAGCAGCCATGTTGTGGTCCCAGCATCTCCACTTGATCTCCACTGCAACACATGGTAAATCCTCCATCACGTCTCCATGCAGGCATCCAGCAAACCTGCTTCACACTGTCCATGGCCATTTCCAAAACACAAGACAGTGCTGCAAATTCAATGACCTCTCTTTTCTTCATTTCTTATACTCCAAAATACCAAGTAAGGTGCCAATTTGTTAATCCTGGGGGGAATAAATCAGACTTTGAAGAACAGGACATTCATTGAGCACTCAGGATCCTTCAAAAGATGCAACATTCTTCCAGTTGCTCCAGTGCAAGCCAGCTGCTCAATCTCAATGGTTGTAATCACTCAAACAACTGCAAGTGAACAAGCAGCAGTTTATGCCCAAACATTTTATTTTTTTCTGTGTCATGTCCTTCTACTCATACCAGTCCATTTCTATGTAATGCAACCCTGCACAACTTCTCGGGACGTGGCCATAACAGCAAGCCTATCATGCAAACTGCTTCTAGCCCAGTCCAGGCAAAGTTCTTTCTCACCACCATAAGCCAAATCTCACAGTCCATACTTCTTACTACATTCAGTTATTTCAACTCTGGCCTGAATTGTGCATCAAGCTGTACTTAGAGCACTTCAAGGCTTCTCTTAGGCCAAGCTTTCAAATCTTTCCACATTCTTCTTGAAAATCAGCTCCAAAAGGCCAAAGCCACTCAGTCAAGTGTCTAGCAGCAATACCACTCTTGGTACCAATATTACTGTTTCAGTCAGATTTTAATTGCTGGTAGAAATCACCAAGAGAAGCTACTCTTTGTACCAGTATTATTGTTGCCCTCAGGTTTTCATTGCTGGTACAAATCACCAAGAGAAACTGGCATGGAGAAACTGTCTAAAATACCCGTAAGCCTGCCCCAACAATACAGCACCTCCAGGAGGCTTTAGTTTCCAATTGCCATCAGCTGGGGATACTAGCATCCAGAATACCTAAGTTTATGGGAGACACCTGAATCAAACTACCACACATATTGTATATAATTAGTTCTGATAAAATTACATGGTCACTGAATCTTTGGCCACATCAAGTAACCTATATTATGCAATAAATAAATATAAGATGAATTTCCTTGAACTTCCGTATCCTTCCTTTAATATTTTATTTATTTATTTATTAGGTTTTTTTTCAAATATTTGTATGTATTCACATCTGTCTTAAAATGCACATTGAGAGTTTCTACCTCTGGCTTATTTTGGATATCATGTTCATTGACCTTTTTGTCTCTTGTTTTTTGAGTTTACATTTTCCCACTTCACAATATATTGCATTGTATATATTTTTTTTATTTACATGACATTTTAAATGGTATACTACAAAGGCTTAGGTCTATTGTACTTCATTGAAAAATCTGATTTCTGGGCTGGAGAAATGGCTTAGTTGTTAAGGCACTTTCCTACATAGCCAAAGGACCCAAGTTCAATTCTCCAGGACCCACATAAGCCATATGCACAAGGTGGCACATGCATCTGGAGTTTTTTACAGAGGCTAGAGTTGTGCTTATTCTCTATCTATCTATCTATCTATGTAGTATCTATCTATCTCACCCTATCTCCATCTCTCTTTTTAACTCTTTCTCTTTCAAATAAATAAATAAAAACTCTCTCTCTCTCTCTCTCTCTCTCTCTATATATATATATATATATATATATATATATAGTGATTTCTGCTGAAATAGACAAATTTTAGGTTTGTTTATCACCTTTATATTATAGAGATTTAAACTAATTGCAATCCAAAGAATCAAAATTCATTCTTCCTAGTGAGGCTAAGCACACTGATTATTTTGGGAAAAAATATGTTTTTGAAAAAGTGCTGTAATACAAGATATTCAAATTGCTAACACCCTCCCTTAGAAGCTAAACTCTGCCCAACTTCTAAATTTTTATGTTAGTATGATGTGACTATAACACCTTTATTTTGATTAATAGATATGATGTTAGTTGACATTGACTATTCCTAACATCCAGATGGCTGTAACCTTAATAGTTTTTATGAAAAAGTACTTTGGAGTCCAGAGTATTTTCAAATTTATGTAACAATCCTTGAAATATATATTTCTATTCATTACAGATAAAATTATAAAAAATTCTTTCATACACAATCAGATATTATTACCTATTGTCATGCATACTTTGGTATGTTTGGCAATTACCTTCTTGTTGCTGTGACAAACACCTTACCAGAAGTAGGTTATGAGAGGAAAGGGTTTATTTCAGGTTCAGGTTTTCCAGGGGAAGCTTCATGATGGTGGAAGAAGCTGCCTCACTTCAATATACATCCACAGCAGAGAGACTACAGCCAATACCCACAGGCATGGACAACTAGAGCCCAAACTGGCTTTGGACACACTTTCTACACCTGGATTTAAGATTGGCCTCCAGCGACACACCTCCAGAAGGGCTCTACCTACTAGAGACTTAACTAGAATGCTTAATCATTTTTGGTGTTTTTTTTTTTTTTTTTCTTTCTTTCTTTCTTTCTTTCTTTTTTTTTTATTTATTTTTTCTTTTATTGACAACTTCCTTTATTGTAGAAAATATCTCATGGTACTTCCCTCCCTCTTCCTACTTTCCCCTTTGAAATTCCACTGTCCATGATATCCCCTCCTCCTCTCAATCAGTCTCTCTTTTAATTTTGATGTTATCATCTTTTCCTCCTATTATGATGGTCTTGTGTAGGTTGTTTCAGGCACTGCAAGGTCATGGATATCCAGGCCATCTTGTGTCTGGAGGAGCATGTTATAAGGAGTCCTACCCTTCCTTTGGATCTTACATTCTTTCAACCACCTCTTCAGCCTTGGAAGGTGTGTTAGAGATGTTTCAGTTCTGAGCACTCCTTTGTCCCTTCTTCTCAGCACCATGGTGCCTTCTGAGTCATCCCAAGGTCACCACCATGTGAAAAGAGAAGGTTCTTGAACCAAAAGTGAGAGTAGCATTAATATATGTGTGTGGACATTAAGAGAAGTGCTTACTGGGCAGTTTGGTGAGCATAGTATACACATTTAGCAAGATATCAGCAGATGTTACACCTCTACGGCTCATGACTAACCATGTTGTAGATTTTTAGTATCAGGGATGTATTCCCTCCCATGGAGCAGTCCACCAGTCCAATTAGAGAATGGTTAGTTTCCCACATAACAGACATGCCATTATTGCACCTGTTGGCTCAATTGGCCTGGCTGGCCAATTTAAAGCTTGCAGTATCCACTGTTGAGTGTCTCCACTGGTGTTTTCTCTCTCTCCCATTGAACTGCATGAAGCACAGATTTTTCCAGCTTTCTGTCAGCTGGTCTACATGGAGGAAGTTTTCAGCTCAGCTCCAGCAGGAGCTTGCAGCCCAACAGGGTCTTACTGTCTATTCCTGTTGGGAAACCGAGAACCTCAGCAATGGCCCGTAATGTTTTGGGGGCATCAGGTACCTCCCTGGCCAACAACTCACTGGAAGGTGCTTAATCTTAATCAAAAATACCTGAGGCTGTGGGACCATTTACTTGCAAATAACCATAGTATGTTTCCTGGAAAGTCTAGTTCAGATCTCTTAGCTATATAACAATGATCACATATTTATGTAACACTAAAGACTTGATGTGTGGGTGCTATATTTCTAGAGTACTCTATGGTGTGGCTAGATTACCTTTAAAGTAAAAAGAAAGATAATCAAGTTTTCTGTATTTTTTTTTTTAGATAAGTGCAGTCCTATGTTTTCATGTCTCACAATTCTTCCTACTGATCTTCATATTGCCTTAATATATAGTTGCATTTCCTTTCTGCTCTATTAATCAGCTTATTTTTATTAAAGTCAATCTACTTTTGCATAAATTAAGCCTTGCCTTCTCTCTCAGAAATAAGCTTTTAAGTTTGGATTTTTTTTCTTTTTGAAGCACTTTATAAAGTTTGTTAATAGATCCACTCAGTGGAATGGAACTCATTGCTGGAACTGGGAAATAAGTTAAAACCATGTACAAAAAAATGAGCTCAGTCTCCAAGATCAAGATACCACCAAATGTGGGCTAGAAGAGAGCCTATGCATATAAAATTCCCTCCAAAATATCTATGGTCATCCCTTCTATATAGTACTAACTTCTCTCTCCATTGGAGAATTTGCTTATCTTTTTCAGATGGACAAGGAACCTGAAGGGAGGATCCACCAATCACACCTCACCAGGGCCCCAGATGAAACCATAGAGTAATGCGGGGGAAAGGCAAGAATACAGCATTCTTGGTGATCATGGCACCAGAAAAGGCTGAAAGAGATAAACACAGAGAACATCCAACTCCAAATAAGCCAGATATCCAGAGACACAGAGGCTCCTAAAACCTCATCACTGACGTAGAACTAAAATGACCCCAATGTGTCTCAGGGAAATTCACGGAAGAGGGGGTGGAAAGAATGTTAGAGCCACAAGTTGGGGCATTATGCACAGAGACTGGGGCCTACCCCCCAGAACTCTTGACTACCACCACAATGCATGACCCACGTTCCCCATTGATGAGGGTCCCTTTGGAAGAGGGAGGACAGGGAGGAGGATAAGGGAGCCAATAGTATGAATGTAAAATCAGAATAATATAAATAAAAATAATTTATAAAAAAAGAGATGAAGTAGAGATGGCTTAGTGGTTAAGGCACTTGCCTGAGAAGCCTAAGGACCCAGGTTCAATTCCCCAGTACCCACATAAGCTAGGTGCATAAAGTGGGACATACATCCTAAAAGCAAATGCAGAAGGTGTGCATGCATCTGGTATTTGTAGTGGTTACAGGCCCTGGCAGCCCATTCTCTCTCTCTCTTTCAAAATAAATAAATAAAATATTTTTTAAAATTGTGGCTGGAGAGATTGCTTAGTGGTTAAGGTGCTTGCCTACAAAGCCAAAGGACCCAGATTCGATTCTCCAGTACCCAAGTAAAGCCAGATGCAGAAGGTAGTTTATGCATCTGAAGTTTGTTTGCAGTAGCTAGAGGCCCTGATGTGCTCATTCTTTCTATCTCGCTATTTGCCTCTATCTCTCTCTCTCTCAAATAAATAAATAAAATGTTTTTAAAGAACATTTAAAACTATATGGAATAAGGCAACGGAAATACAACTATGGGAAGCAAACAGAGCCTTTGCTGTATATGAAATGCTAATCACGCTGTAACTGAGCAGGAAATGGTTTATGTGTGATGGAGACAATGAATGTTACAGTGACACTAGTCACAAGTAACCAGGGACATGGGTTGAGACTGTTAGAAAAAGCAGGAAATGAAATGAGAGGGAAGAGTCAATTCCCTAGCAGAGACAGGCTTTATTTGGGAATATATTAGACGGGCTTTTTGTAGGCAGGACAACTTCCCTTAAAGTTTAGGGAATACTTATGGGGCAGTGGGGATATTTGGGAATTCCTTGTTTGCAGAGCAGTCCACCTTGCCCCATGTCTTGGGCCCCTACTGGAAAGTGATAATTGGGATGGTGATTTGGGCCATTCCAGGAAAGTTATAGTGGGGATGGATGGTCTGGATAATTCCAGGAATGTGTTAATTGAGAGGGGTGATTGGCTCACTCTTGGAAAACAGGGTTACAATAGAATGGCACTCAGATTCCAAAAATGAAGACATTACAGTTCTAATAGAGAATTCACTTTTAAGGAACACATGCTTGTATAATCTTCACTTTTTTATTACAGCTTTCAATTCAACCATCAATAATCAAAATTCCAACTAAATATTTGAAGTACATGGAGATGCACTATTTTATAAAAGTAACAAGCAGTAAAGAAAGCTATATAATGACAACATCATGTAAAATGTAATGTAAATATTAATAATAGTGATAAAATAATTAGCAACCAAAACTATGTAAACAGGTAAAACTTCAAAGAAACTTCCTCTCAAACTAACTATGAATAAGAAAATAAAAGGCTGAAAATTTAGGCACATCACCAATTTCTAAAAGAGATTTACCCGCACATGAAATTACAACAAATTAGCCAAGCAAAGCCAATTAATAAAGTCTATTAAGATTTGTTTCAGGCAGATGACTTTAATGATTTTCACAAGCTCAAGATACACATATAATGTTTCCTCTTTCAACAAATATGGAACAACTTCTAATGCTCCAGTTCCTACATTCAGATGTCATGTCTCAGTGCTTGAATTTGCAATTTCCTTTAAGAAGTCTGAAAACATAAAAATCCCTGTGTTTTATTAAATTTATTCTTTGTAACCAACTTTATACTATGATAATATTTATTCTTATAGTGGGTTCTTCCAAAGAGAGTTATGTCAAGTATGAATTTATTTAATAATTTGTTTATTTAAAGCACAAATTTAAAAAAAATCTCAGGTATAAATTTTTAATGTAGACAAGAGCCTTTGCCTTTTATTGTCCTGGAAAATTCTACATTTATATAGTAAATGATAGGCATTTTTAATGGATAGTGTGAAATAGACACAGAGAAGGAATTTCCAAACTACTATATATTTGCTTTAATTTTTTTTTTATTTATTTGCAAACAGAGACGGGGGGGTGGAGACACAGAGACAGAGTGAATGGGTATGCCAGGGCTTCCAGCCACTTCAAAAAAAATTTCTCCAGGTGTGAGGGTCCTTGCTATTCCCAGGGGTTGTTGGTCACAGACATCCTGGGTGCAAGAAGAGTTGGGGGCAGCAGGGTCTTGGTGAGGGTGAGTGCCACAGGCAATGAACCACCACCAAGACTGTCTGATGGACAGCACTCATTTATTCAAAAGGGGAGTGGGTTTATAAACACTTAAGAAAAGCTGAGAAGGTACACATAGATAATAAGGTGATTGGATACATAGGTTTATGAGTTGCTGGGCTTGCCTTTGTATGTGACTTGATTTTTCTCTCTAACTGCTTTCAATATATTTTCTTTAGTTTGTATGTTTTGTAGTTTAATTATACTATTGCAGTAAGAGGTTCTTTGCTATTTTTTTCAGTTTTGAATTTTAAAATCTTCCTGCATCTGTATTGACATCACTTTCCCTATTTATGGGGAAATGTTCTTATATAATTTTGTTGAAAATAACTATTATGCCTTAGGAGTGAAATTCTTCTTTACTATACCCTGAATTCTCTTGTTTGTTCTCTTCATGTTGTCCTGAATGTCTTGAAATTCCCATTCATATCTTCCTGTTAGTTTGTCTTTCACTTTGTTGACTGTATTAGATCTGTCACCTGGTCTTCTAGTTTAGATAACTGCCATCTCCTTGATCCATTTTATTGGTGAGACTTTCTAATGCATTTTCTATTTGACTTACTCTGTTTTTCATTTCTAGTATTTATGATTGGCATTTTTTCATTATTTCTATTTCCTGACTCATGTCTTATATTGATTGACTTATTTCATTAAATTACTTTCCTGTGTTTTCCTTCTAGAGTTTGTTTTCTTCTTTTAATTCCATGATTTCTTCAAACACAGATGTAATCTTTGTTTTTAAATCTTTTCAGGCATTTTAATCTAAATCAGTCTCACTGGAGGTCATTTCTGATGTATTTGTAAATTTTGATAGAATTGCTTTGTCTTGATTTTTTTATGTTTCTTATAATGTAGATATTTATTTTGTAGCACTCTTGTGTTAATTTGACGCTTGAGTTTTTAATTATCTGCAATATTCTTAGATGTGTATATCTGTCTTTATATATCTTCAGGATATATAGGAGTTTAAGGTGCCAGGCTACTTGAGTCTTTTCCCCATTAAGCATTATTTGGGCTCTAGGTACTTTATATATAACTTTTATTGTGTTATGCAAACCATTGATGCCTATTCATTACAACACTTTGATCATGAAATGATGTATTTTGTTAAAGGCCTTCTCTGCATCTATTGAAATGGTCATGTGGTTTTTCTGATTTTTATTTATGTAGTTTATTATGTTGGCCATTTTGTTTTGTTTTGTTTTGTTTTGTTTTTTGAGGTAGGGTCTCACTCTGGCCCAGGCTGACCTGGAATTAACTATGTAGTCTCAGGGTGGCCTTGAACTCATGGCAATCCTCCTACCTCTGCCTCCCTAGTCCTGGGATTAAAGGCGTGCGCCACCACGCCTGGCAATGTTGGCCATTTTTTATATGTTGCACCATGACTGCATCCCTGGGATGAATTCTGCTTGATAAAGGTGGATAATACTTTTGATGTGCTGGTGAA
Organism: Orientallactaga sibirica; assembly: GCA_036365145.1. NCBI lineage: Eukaryota > Metazoa > Chordata > Mammalia > Rodentia > Dipodidae > Orientallactaga > Orientallactaga sibirica. The sequence goes on along the minus strand of JAEOAD010000043.1, from coordinate 4,820,189 downwards.
TTCAGTTTGTGAGGATTTTGTTCGGGATATTTGCATCTGAATTCATCAGGTATATAGTTTTCTTGTTGCATTTTTTTGTGGTTTGGTATTAGGGTGATGGTAGCTTCATAAAAGGAGTTGGGAAGGATTCCTTGGTCTTAGATTATGTGAAACAGTTTGAGAAAAATTGGATTCATTCCTTCAATGAAGGTTTGATAGAATTCTGCCAAGAAGCCATCTGGTCTTGGACTTTTTCTTTTGGGGGAGGTTTTTTGATTATTACCTTTTTGATCTGCTGATTTTAATTTTGGTAGGTGTTATGTGTCTACATATTCATCCATTTCTTCCAGATTATTTGGTTTTGTGGAGTATAGATTTTGGAAGTATTTCCTGATTATTCTTCCAATTTCATTGTTTTCTGCTGTGACCTCTTCTTTTTCACTTCAGAGTTTGTTAATTTGAGAATTGTCTTTTTTCCATTTATCAAATTGGCCAAGGGTTTATTAATCTTCTTTATTGCTTCAAAGAACCAGGACTTCATTTCATCAATTAAAAAAATACTTTTATTTATTTTTTATTTATTTGAGAGAGATAAAGAGAGGGAGAGAGAAAGAGAGAGATAGAGAATGGGCATTCAGGGTCTATAGCCACTGCAAGTGAACTCCAGACACATGTGCCCCCTGTGCATCTGTCCATCCCCATTTCATCAATTTTTAAAAATATTTTCTTAGTTTCCAATTCATTAATATCTGTTCTGCTCTTAATTATTTCTTTCTGTCTGGGGCTCTTAGGGTTGGATTCTTCTTGTTTTTCCAATACCTTTAAGTAGATGGTTAGATTATTAAGTTGGGACTCTTTCCATTTTTGTTATGAAATCATTAAGTGTCTATAAATTTTCCCCTTAGGAATGTTTTCTTTGTGACCTGTAAGTGTTAGTAAGTTGTGTTTTCATTGTCATTCAATTCTGAAAATTTTACAATTTCTTTCAGAACCCATTCAATGTTTAAAAGTGTGTTGTACAGTCTCCAGGAGCTGTTGGAATTCCTGATGTGTGCCTTGTTGTAAATTTCTAGCAATAAAGCATTGTGATCAGATATGATGTAGGTTCCTTAACTTATAGAGGAATGCTTTATGGCCTAATATGTGATCTGTTTTGGAGATGGTTCTGGGGGCTGCTGAGAAGAATGTGTGTAGCAGACAGCTTCAGGTTCGCTGGGATATTTATTGAAGCTTAAATATCGAGGGGAAGTTCCATAATGGCAGAAGAAGCTGGCCTGCTCTTACAGGACAGCCAAGAGAAAGAGAGAGAACCAAATGTCACACAGCAGCGCACACCACAGGAACTCCAGCTAGGCACACTTTACATATCTTTAGATTGAAATCTCAAACCCACCACCACACCTTAAGATCCACTGCCTCCAGCCAGGTAGATGCAGATGGAAACTACAAACTAATAAAACATTGAATATACTGGGGACCATATATTTAAACTACCACAATGTGTATCCTGTAGAAATGTGGTGGAATGTTCTGTGGATGTCTAGTTGATCTATGATGGTTTTGAGCTTTATTATTTCCCTGTTGATTATTTGCTTGGATTATCTGTCTACTGATGATACTGGAGTATTAAAATCTCCAACTATGATTGTGTTGGTGTTGGTTCCATCTCAGAGGTTCTATCAATCCCATGAGTGATTCTGTTAGTGAAGGGTTCTAGAGAGGTTTTTAAAATCTTTATTTGATTTTTCTTTTCTGTTTTTTTTTTTTTTTTCATTGTGCTCATCTCTTTTTTTTCCCCATCTCTTTTTTAAAGTATGATTTCAATTTTTGATCTGATTTTTTTTCTTGATGCTTCCTAGAATTTATTCTTGCATTTGATCATATCTTTATTGAGTTTAATCAGCTGATTATTAAGATTGTCTAGTTTTTGGCTCACCTTCAATATATTTATTTCTCTTTTAAGGCTTCTCTGGTCTTCTTCAATTAAGTTAAGCCTAGTGACAAAAGCTGAGTGCTCTAAGAGATGATTATACTCAATTTCACTTATGTAATTGTTGGTGTTTTGGTCCTTTGCATCCAGTTTAGCAATTCTCTTGATTAGTGTCACATACTTTTTTTTTTTTTTTAATTTGGGATTCAATTTCTTAAATATTCAATTTTTTAAATATCTATTTTTATAGTGATCTATTTTAAATGTGAACCAGATTGGAGTAGGATGGTGTTATTACTACAGATGTGCAGATTTTGGAGACTTCAAGTACATCAAAGGTACCTGGGCAACTGGTAGGTGGGGAACTGGGAACTCTGGCCTATTCACTTTGTTTGTATGCACTCTTCAGCACCAGTGAACCAGGAGTTGGGGAACCAAGAGCAGGGAAGCTGAGGAATCAAATGCAGAAGGCCTGTTTCCACAGTGGCCAGTGCTACCTCTGGTTGAGGAAAACAGAGATAGGGGGACACAGGGTCATCCAATCAGGAAGCCAGAGAAAAAGGCTAGCTTTTTCATGGTGGCCTAATCCAGCAGTAGGGTTATGGGGACAAGGGAACTGGGAGATGAGAAATGATCTGAGAGTTCTGGCCTACTGACTCTGGGTGCAAACCCTCTGGAACAGGGGATTCAGGAGTTGGGGACGCAGGAGCCATTCAATTAGGATTGTGAATCAAGGGGTCTCCTTCTACAGTAAGCATGCAGATTCCAGGCAACACCAAGACAGCAGCAGGGATACCAGAACCAGAGAACTGGAAGGTGGAAGGAACCTGGAGCTCTGGCTTATTCAATAACTCAAAGTAAAATCTGAAGTATTCAATATTTAAAAACAGTGTAAAGAAGCTGATGTTGAGTATCTTCTGATGCTTTTTATGTAAATGATGCTAATTATTTAAAGGGCACGTATTAGTTTCATTTATAAATTAGGAACACAATAAAAAACTTGTTAAAAATAGTTTACATGAAAATTTTACAGACACATATATAATAGATATTCAAATCCACTATTTTAGAGCTGTAAAAAATATCTATGCCTCTAAATGGGTTTGTCTTGCAAACATGAGGACCTGAACCTGACCCACAGAACACACATTAAAACAGCCAGGCATGGTGGCAGGCACTTATATCCTGGTGCTTGGATTAAGAGATAGGCCAGACCTTGGATCTCATTCATCACTCTATTTAGGATACTTGAAGAGTTCCTAGCGAGTGAGAGATCCTTTCTCCAAAAAATTAGAAGGTACCTGGAAACATCATTTAAATTTGACTTTTGCATTCCATATACATGAACACACATGTGTACACATATGCATGTAGATGTGCATACACACACACACACAAACATACAACACTCACATTCATGTTATATATATATATATATATATATATATATATATATATATATAACAATTTTAAGTATAACTAATTTTAAGCAAACATGAATAAATTTTCATCACATTTAAAATATTATGTGGTGGCCTCTTTTTAAAATTGCAATAGCATAGTTCCTAATTTCTTCATTTCAAATAGTGACTGTTTTCCAGCTTTCATCACAATTTTAGTAAATTTCTTGTTTTGAATTTTGTAAATTATTCTAAATTTTACTACTATTTATAGATTTGACTCAATACACAATCAAAATAGACATTGTGTGCACTTTCCTGGACATATGCTTATATGTGTGAAGTGTGGTGTGTGCATAGGAAAAATTGACTTTTTATATTAACCATTGTGCACTGTGAAGAATTCTCATTTTATTAAAATGTGGATGATTTGAAAAGCTGTGTATCAGAGAAGTTATAATAAGTTTTAAAATCTTCTTAGTAATCTAAATGAAAGCATCTGTAGTTGATATAGCATCATCCATGGCAAAGTATATAATGAAAACATTTTTCTGGGTTTGAACTCATATATTTGTGAATTCTAGAATTTAGTTACAGGCAAGGGTGACTGTCTCTGTCTTAAATCAAACTGCTAACATCTACAGCTGCAGGATAATAAATACAACTCTCACTAACTGGAACGTTTGTAATAATGGCCTTATCTAAGAAGATTTATGACTGTGCTTCGCTGTAAGGCATTGTGCAGACAACCTGTTATTGGGTATTGTGTGACAAGCAGCATAAGTATACAATATATATTATGGATACTTTTATGTCCTTAAATCACATGTATGTTAATACATGGTCAATTACTAGGAAATAATAAGCAACAAATATAGATTTCCATTAATTTCTCAAATTCTAGGCAGTATATATTAAAATGTGAATTTTTCCTTTGTACATTTTTTAAATTTTGAATCCATTTGTTACTTAGATATAATTAAAGCTGGAATAAAAACACATAGATGAACTATTCATTATTTGCATATGTTTCCTAATTAATTTAAAACTCAGCTCCCTAGAGAAAATTATTCTACTGAGTTATTAGTCAAAACACATCTCATCCACTTCAAAAACTTCTAAATATAGTGATTTTGTTTGCTCCTTTACTTTTTCCAACCTTGGATACCATGTTCTGTACTAAGGTAACTGACCTCTGTGGCCATGTCACAGGACTCCCAGGCCCCATGGCTTCCGGTTGTGATCTGCCACGGATGGGTCCCAGTGGGAAATATAAATGGTCAAGGAGAGAAAGGTTGGGAGAATTTTCTTCATGCCCCTGCCCAGTGAGGTCATGTAGGCTTGTTGTGCTGTTTGAATAAGAATGACTAATTCCCAAAGCTGTTTCTTTCCGGTTCTTGTATCTTCACCCTCAGTTTTTTCTTTTCTTTTCTCTTCTTTTCTTTTCTTTTCTTTTCTTTTCTTTTCTTTTCTTTTCTTTTCTTTTCTTTTCTTTTCTTTTCTTTTCTTCTCTTCTCTTCTTTTCTTTTCTCTTCTTTTCTTTTCTCTTCTTTTCTTTTCTGCTACTCTGGGAATCTGTTCCTATAACTTGGTCATAACAGTACCTCATTCACTACTGTATAATTAGTTTTCATGTAAAAGAAACTTCTTCAAAATATTTTCATTTTATATGTCATCTATTTTTTCCCTTTGAGACACTTATTGATATATTTTACATCACAGAGTGTATACTTTTCATAGATGTTTTATGAGGATATATCAACTTTTTAGGAATCTAAGACAACATTAACAGTCATCTAATGGCTTTGTCCATGCACCCAGCTGCTAATTTGCAAGCAACCACCAGGATTCAATTCTCAAAGAAGCTCTGGGAGAACATAATGAAAACACTGAAAATGATTAGAGTTACCAGCAAAGACAATTCATTTTTCTAATAATATTTGTCAACAGTAATACTTTATTGAATACTGAATATCCTTTTCTATTACCAATAGTTCTAATGAGTCCAAAATAAATGCATTTATGAAGTACTTTTACAAATCTTTATTTTCCATTAGTTATCACTTTCCTTATTGTCAGAAAAAATAAAGATGCTACACTTTTTCAAAAATGTGTTTGATTACATTTTAAATACTAATACTGCACTGACATTTATGGCAAAATTAGGAAACCCAGCATGAATGTAATCTAAAACTTGTGCTTAAAACAGGTTCCACAGTTGAGCAGATTGGCACACACCAAGATACAAAGCAGGATGAGAGAAAGAGGTTGCTTGAGCCTAGGATTGAGACCAACCTGGATGGTACATAATGAGCACTAGTATCAATAGAAGGGGGAAGGTATAGGATACCTTTGATTTCATCTTCATGAAATTTCTCATAGTCTCTATGAAACTAAACTATCTAAATATAAATCTGTGTTAACATTCAAATAGATGAACATTAAGGCAGGGTGTGGAGAGGACTCAGCAGGTACGAATGCTTACCACACAAGCATGAGGACCAGAGTTCAATGTCCACACCCATGTAAAAATCTGTTCTTGACTAAAATGACCCCAATGTGGCTCAGGGAAACTCCCGGGAGAGGGCGTGGAAAGATTATTATAGTCACAGAGACTGGGGCCTACCCCCCCAGAACTCTTGACTAACCTCACAATGCATGACCCACATTCCCCATTGATGAGGGTCCCTTTGAAAGAGGGAGGACAGGGAGGAGGATGATGGAACCAATACTATGAATGTAAAATCAGAATAATATAAATCATATATATCTGTTCTTTGCCACCTGTGCCTTCTCCCAGTTCTAAAATTTTGGAGACAAGGGAATCACTGGAAATTGTTTGAACAAGTAAGACAATGGCTCCAAAATCAGTGAGATATTTTGTTTCAAGAAAAGAAAGCACAAGAATGGTAGTGGAAGGTACCTGAGAATCTGTGCATGTGGCATATACATTTGCACACACAGGGCATATACCACACACACACACACCAATAAAGAGAATATTAGGCATTTCAGTTGAAATGTAAGTATAATGTACACTTTATTTTCACCTTACTCTGCTTTCCAAGCTGAGCTCCACATACTAATTTATCAGTTTCTGTTCTGCACTTACACATTGTAAATCATTCTGCTTGTGAAATGCAGGCTTGCAGGGCCTGGGCATTAGGCTCAATTGGTGGGAACATTTCTCCACAGTGTCCCAGGATCTGTGCCCAGTCCCAACAGGAGCCACTTAGTTTCACATGGGAATGGTAACTATAGAATGCATCTTTAATTTCATTACTAACTTGGAGAAGTCACTGCATGTATATACAAGGTTATCTTCATCCTTTGCTCTACAAACATGTTTCTTCTCCCTCCATAAAGAAAATAATAATAATAGTAATAGTAATGCTAATAACATTTCAAATTAAGTTCAAATGATAACTGATCATTTCCCTAAGTTGAAGTTTAGAAAACACTCAAGCAACTTCCTTCATCACTGATGTGGTGTTTTTCCTCCCAAACATAATTATTTACTTTTATGTAAAAGGCATCTGTGAATGTGAGTCCCATATCATGGCATTACATGTTTTCTTCACTTTAGTTTTCAACTATTTATTTTGAAGCCCAGAAAATTAAGATGTGTTTTAAATAGGAACCAGAAAATTATTATGAATTTTATTCATATTATATTAATATATTTTAGCAAGCAAATTCATTCTTGGACAGATAGGCATATAACCACACACACACACATAATTCATGGCAAAATATTAGTTATTCCTTGAGCTTGAAAAAGCTGTTTGATAAGTATTTGTGCTTCCTCAAAAAGACATTTTTTAAGTAACAAGAGTTCAAAGAAAAACTGGGCATGGTGGCTCATGCCTTTAACCCTAGCATTTGGGAGGCAGAGGTAGGTGGATCGCCATGAGTTCGAGGCCACCTTGAGACTACAAAGTGAATTACAGGTCAGCCTGGACTAGAATGAGACCCTACCTAGAAAACAAACAAACAAACAAACAAACAAACAAGAAGATTTTAAAAAGCCGGGCGTGGTGGTGCACGCCTTTAATCCCAGCCCTCTGGAGGCAGAGGTAGGAGGATCGCCATGAGTTCGAGGCCACCCTGAGACTACATAGTGAATTCCAGGTCAGCCTGAGCTACAGTGAGACCCTACCTTGAAAAACCAAAAAAACCAAAACAACAACAACAAAAAAAAAGATTTTAAAGACAAATACAATGAAACCAACTTGACATCCAGTTTAGATTTCTGTAATTTGCAATTTTTCTTTATCTTCTATGCAATTATAGTGTTAGTATATTCTTCTTTCATTATTTTTATTCATGAAATAATCACATTTACTCTTCTCATTCTTTAAATTACATAGTCCAGGGCTTGTATTTACCCTCTCCACACTGACGTTGAGATGGTCATTGAAGAACAACATGGCATCATATCTCAAGCTTTTTCTTCACCTTCTCATAGCAGCACTAGTTAGAATGTCCCTATACCACCGGAAGTATTGTCATTTCCTTTATTATCTATTTTTTACATGTATGTGTGTGTGTGCATGCATGCATGCAAGTGTGTATAAATTGTGATTCGAGTAAAACCTTTGATGTTGTCCCTCACTTCCCACCTTGCTTGAAACAGAGTCTCTCATTTTTCACTGCTGTCTGTGCAAAGCTTGCTGTATCACCAGCTTCTGGGAGACTCTTTTGTATCCACCCCTCATATCACCATAATCACTCTGGGATTAAGCAATCATTAGGATATTCAAATTTTCCTGGTTCTGGGGATCTGAACTCAGGCACTCATGCTTGTGCAGGTAGTACCTAACTCACCGAGCCATTTGGCCAACCCAAAATTGCCATTCCCAATGTATTAACAGTATTATTAGGTTCCTTCTGGCATGTTTCCTTCTCTAATAAGTGAAGGCAACTACAACCTCTTCCCCAATAAAAATATATATATATATATTTACAACCTTTTGTCTAGTCTGATTCCTCCTGCCTTCATATTTGACCTATTTGACAAACAGCACACTACTAACTAGCTATGATCTTGTTGATACTAAAGTTTTTTCACCCATAATTGCAGTGTGTTAATTTGATAATACATCGATTTCCAATGTTATTCTGGATCTATGCCAGGAGGCAGACTTGTCTTAAACTTAAATGAATGTGAGTTTTTAAAAACAGGTTTACAGAATAACAGACAGGGCAAGACAATATTCTGGGCCAACGCTCTGAGAAGAGAAGCTTCATAGCAGTGGTCAGAACTAGCTAGGCGTGGTCTCTCACATCTTTTATCAAAGCATTCAAGAAGCTGAGGTTGGGAAGTCACTGTGAATTTGAGTTCAAAGTCAGTCTAGAGTAGAGTGACACCTTGCCAGAAAGAAAGAAAGAAAGAAAGAAAGAAAGAAAGAAAGAAAGAAAGAAAGAAAGAAAGAAAGAAAGAAAGAGGAAAGAAAAAAGGCAGAAAAGAAAAGAAAATGAATTGGATAGAATGAATTAGGAAACATGAGTTACAATCATAAATTTGAATCTAAAAGTATAAATTATTGAAGATAGTTAATATTAAACATTTTATAATAACATATGTATTGGTATTTATGCAGTACCCCATATGTATGTGCAATTCTTATGTTTTTATGTATTAATTGATAAATAATTTAAAAGTAATATTAATATACTAGATGCCCATTATAAAGGACTCTTGACAATTGGTTTACATCCCAACTAACCCACAGTAAGTGTAAAATACTCTAAATTGAATATATATTTATATACCTAAAATACAAGTCATGGCTCAGTGTAATTTACCTTAATTATACTCTGTATAAAACATTAGACTAAAGTAGGCAAATAATTTAACACAAAAAGTATTTTTGAGACATGTTGCACATGTCATGCACACACATAATGAGTGACATACACAGATTACAATATTCAACAAGCACTAGCAGCTCAGTGCCCTTGAAATTATCTCTTGTTCTCCTGATGTTCACATGAAGGACTGGAAGTCTTGGCTATCTGTCCCTGCCCAACATCATAAGAGCATCTCACCAGAGATGATTAGCCAGAGGAAGACACAAAATTTAATTCAAGCTATGGCTTCTATTGAAAATGAGTATTATATTCACACAATTGTGAAGTTGAAGAGTAAACCAATGGGATGGGGAACTACCATGAGAGGGTCGTCTTCACTCCCATTCCCTTCATTCAGGATGTAGAGTCCCAGCTGTGAGAGAGTCTGAGGGAGGATTACAGACCAAGTGACTAGAATAACACTCCATTGGACATTTTATTGACTAATTATTATACATGTGGTTGAAAGTGATGAGAGTACATAAAAATTTCAAGAACTATTGAAGGTTTTTTTTTTTTCCCCCTTAACCAAAGAAGAAAAAGCAACTACTGAGAAATCTTATAAAAAAGACCAAATCCTATTATAGGAAACTTTTTTTTCTTAAGTGAACTATATTGAATTTAGCCGTGTGACTGTAAGTATCCAGATAATATGAGTAAATGATTTCATGTAGGTATCACATTATTGAGTGACTGAATCATGCAAAGATATCAATAGACATATAAAACTCAGGATTGAATCATGCAAAGATCTCAATAGACCTATTAAGCATTTCCACTTACAGAAATATTTTCTGAATGGGTTTCTGTCATGAGCTATAAAAATACCCGTGGAACTCATCTCAGATAATGAATTACTCTGGTAGAATGCATAGCTGTGTATGTTGTTTAGACAACCGAGGAATTTTCAGTCTAGTACTCTCTTAACCAAACACAAAGCTTGATTTTTTTAATGTATAATTACACGTTGTATATGTAAGATAACAGTTTTTAATGCAAGTTTACAAATGGGTATGCTTATAATGATTATTTTGCTTGGGGAATGATTTTAGTTCCTTGACAGGGTATCATCATTTCACTGTGGTCACCTAAGTGTGGAGGTCTTGTTTTACTTCACAATACATGCATTCATGTAATCTTAGCTATATGTGTCTTTGTGCCCCATAACTAGTTTCCCTTTGGATTTAAGTCTCATTATTTATTTTCACCTATATGAAAATGAAGCAAAACTCAAAACATATTCTATTAAACCACCCCAAAATGAACACATCTTATGGACTGTAGTTATCTTCACTGATATCCATATCTGTTATATTTAGCTAAGCAAATGCTAACAAAGAAATTTTCTATTATATTTACTAAGGGATGTATTTCTTCTCAAAGTAAGTTGATTTTCACTATTATAATGATGCATGCTTCTTCAGAATACATCCACAACATGTGTCTGATTTACAATGGTTCAAGGTAGAATTTTTGTCCATACTATGTTACAGAAGTGGTGTACTTTCAGAGATTTCAGATTCAGAATTTTCCTCTTTATCCACTACTCATCTGTCTGCTATATACTCCTGCTATGTTGACTATTATGAGAGGCACGTCACTTAGTCAGACAGAAGTATTCAGCTAAGGGAAACAAATGTATGGGTAAGTTCACAGTTTGTGTTGAATGTTTTTGCACAACTGAGACATGTTGCACAACTGTTCTATGAAGGTTTAAGGTATCTGGGCTGCACTATGATGTCCAGTAGGACTACTTACATGCACTTCTATCTTGGGGCATTTTAATTTTGTCACAAATACTCCATCGTGAGGGGAAAACTATATGTGGATATCACTCAGTAACATGTTCGAAGAACAACCTCAGCAATACACTGATTTTTCTGGGTGATAAGTAAGCTTTACCTTATAATATGTTGTTTCAAGAGCAGAACATATAATAAAGTTTACTTACACATGGGTGCATGTTTATATGTGTGTGTTATGTATCCTTTCTATATATTCTTTGAGAAAATGAAAACAATGTACAAACATAACTTAAATAATTTTAACATACATTATAGACTCATTACCATAATTGTTCTGAGGGTGCTGGAGAGATGAATCAATGAGTAAAAGTGGCCGTAGTGCAAGCATGGTATCTGAGTTCAGATCCCCCAAATCAGCACATATCTAGATGTCCTGGTATAGCTGCAATTCCAGCAAACTAAGAGGCAAAAACAAGATCATTCTCAGAAGCTTATGGGTCAGCTAACATGGTATGCACAGCAGTGGATAGTAAGTGTCCCAGCCACAAAGATGGTGGAAGGTGAAAAAGTCACCAGTGATTGGTTTTGATCTGCACATGCCCCATAACATGTGTACACTCACATGAACACACATACCCACACACAATTTAAAAACTTACACACTGTGGTTTCAGCTGGAGCCCTGGTGAGGTGTGATTGGCTGATCCACCCTTCTGGTTCATTGTCCATCTGGAAAAAATAAGCAAATTCCACATTCCCCATTGATGAGGGTCCCTATGGAAGAGGGAGAACAGGGAGGAGGATAATAGAGTCACCACTATGAATGTAAAACCAGAATAATATACATAAGAATAAATAAAATTTAAAAAAAAGCATAGACCTAAAAAAAAACAAACTTACACACATGATTGTACAAATGCACATGAACATTAAGTAAGGAAAATTTAAACAAAAATAACTATCGTGAATGCTTGTTAAGTATGACAATCTTACAATTTTGGTTCAAATAAAATTTTGACCATAAGACAGACCCTGAGTAACCTTAACACTTACCAAAGCAGAGATGCAGAGGATCCTAAGAGCTCATCACTGAAATAGACTTAATACTCACAAACCATGGCTCAGGGCATTTTGTGGAAGAAGGAGCATAGAGATTGTAAGGGCCACAGGTTGAGATATAATGCCCAGAGGCATTCCTTGCCCCCCACCCCGCCAAAATAACTGACTGCTGCTCCTACAACCCATGACCCACAACCTCATCGGGAATACCTGCAACCCTACTGAGGAAGGTCCTCAGCAAAATGGGGGCAGTGATGAGGGAAAAGAGGGTAGCAATAGAAGATGTATACATACAAAATATGTTGTTAATAATAAGAAGAAAATTAAAAATATATATTTAGGGCTGGAGAGATGGCTTAGTGGTTAAGGCCCCTGCCTCCTAAGTCTAAGAATGCTGGTTCCAATCTCCAGCAGTTCCAATCTCCAGGTCCCACGTTTAGCCAGATGCAAAGTGACACAAGGGCGCAATGCTGCACTTGACCACAAGGGGGAGCACACATCTGGATTTCGTTCACAGCAGCTAAGAGGCTGCTGGCTCGCCCATCTCTGTCTTTCTTTCCCTCTCTCTCTGACTCTCCAAATATATATATGTATGTGTGTGTGTGTATATATATATATATATATATATATATATATATATATATATATATATATATATATATATGTATATGTATGTGTGTGTGTATGTATGTATGTATGTATGTATGTATGTATGTATATATATATATATATATATATATATATATATATATATATATATGTACACTTAAAAGTTTGGGACCCTAAACTACAAGTATATCAACTCAGAGACACAGTTCTCAACAGAATAGTAATCTTTCAAATTGAACATTGTACTTGAGGAGTATGTTTTGATATACAATTTCCTTGACAATGTTTTGTTTTGTTTTATTTTGTTTTTTTTTTGGTTTTTGGGTTTTTTTTTTTTTTGTTGTTGTTGTTGTTGTTTTTGTTTGTTTGTTTGTTTTTCTGAGGTAAGGCCTCACTCTGGCTCAGGCTGACCTGTGTAGTCTCAGAGTGGCCTCAATTTCGTGGCAATCCTCCTACCTCGGCCTCCCAAGTACTGGTATTAAAGGCATGCACCACCATGCCCAGCCTTGACAATGTTTTAAAATAAGATATTTTATGGTCACAATATCTCTTATAAGAATTACTTAAGCCACTGTAGGGGTCCATGCCTGAATCCATGCACTGGGGTGTTGAGACAGGTGGGTGGTCACTAGTTCTAGGTTAATCTGGACAACAGAGTGAAAACCTGTCTCAATAAATTAGAAAAATAGTCGTTATACATTTGTGCAAATGTCATTCAGACATGTCAGTGCTGGCTTTAATGGTTTAATGGCTTCTTATTATTATCAGAATGTCATAGTTCATGAAAACAATCATCATACAAAACTCGCTCGATTGCTGGAGAGATGGTTTAGTGTTTAAGGTGCTTGCCTGCAAGGCCAAAGGACCCAGGTTCGATTCCCCAGCAAATTTACCGACATAAAACACAAGGTGGTGCATGTGCCTACAGTGAGTAGAGTCTCTGGTGAGCCCATTTGCACTAACTCTGTCTCTCTTCTATCTCTAAGAGTAAATAAATAAAAATATTTTTAAAATACTCACTCAAGGAACAAAATGTTGGTCTTCCACATGCATGGAAAATTCAGTCTTCGGGTTTTCAGTTAAACAGGCTGTTATAAACATACAGAGATTAAGTTTCATTCTGCTGTTTGAAAACAAATGCACATTTACATTACCCAACGATCTTACTCATACTCCTTCCTATTGTCCCCTTCTACCACTGAAGCTTCCTTTCATGCCTCATGTTTCCTTTTCTCTTTCACCTTTCTTTCACTTCTTGGTTTTGCTTGTGTTCTCCTATGTAATATTATATCATATACCTATTCTTAGATACCCTTATTTTTATTTATACTAACATTAAAAGCCAGTATCTGCATATGAGAGAGGAAAATGTGTATTTTTTCTTTCTGTGCCTGGGTTTCCTTACCTCACATTTTTTCAGTCACATATATGTTCACTTGAATTTTATAACTTGCTTTTTCTTTATAATTGAGTAAAATTTCATTGTGCATATGTACCACATTTTGGAAACATTTTTTTAAATTTTTTTTTTTAATTTTTATTTATTTATTTTTTTGACAGAGAGAGACAGTCAGAGAGGGAGAGGAAGACAGATAGAGATGGGCACTCCAGCAGCCTCTCAGCTGCTGTGAACGAACTCCAGATGTGTGTGCTCCCTTGTGGGCAAGTGCAGCATTGCACCCTTGTGTCACTTTGCATCTGGCTAAATGTGGGACCGGGAAATTAGAACAGGGTTCTTAGGCTTAGCAGGCAGGCATCTTAACCACTAAGCCATCTCTCTAGCCCATACCACATTTTTTTAAAATCACTTGATAGACAGGTAAGTTGCTCCCATTTCCTAGCTATTGTGAATAGAATTGATAGAGCAGCAACCCATATCTGTGTATTAAGGATTCTTTTTGCTTTGGAGAGTGACACAGAGAGAGACAGAGAGAGAGGGAGAGGAAGACAGATAGAGATGGGAGCGCCAGCAGGCTCTCAGCTGCTGCAAAAGAAATCAAGATGCGTGCGCCCCATTGTGGTCAAGTGTGGCATTGCTTCACTTTGAATCTGGCTAAATGTGGGACCTGGAGATTGGAAGGCACCTTAACCGCTAAGCCATCTCTCCAGCCCATAAGGATTCTTTTAACAACCCATCAGGATCAATGGAACAATACAACCATTGAATTCGTTTGCATTATCAGTCCAAAAAACTGCTTGTTTATTCATTCAGTTTATTTTATAGTGTGCATTTCATAGTTATACAACTTTCATCATCTTTCAAACTCCTCTTCAGTAAACAATAAGTCAATAAGCATAATATTGTATGGGAATTTTAAAGTACAAGATAGAAATTATTAAGAAAAATACAATAATTCACACATCCAGTTGTTCAACAATCTATGTACTGTGCATACTCTCTCCTTGGAAGTAGCAACATCAAAAAAAAAAAAAAAAAGGAAGGATGGAAGGTAGGAAGGGTGGAGAAAGGAAAAATAATGCAAAGAAAGAAAGAGTGTATTCACATCCATACTATTTTGTGTTAAAATCATAAGAATTAAGGATTATATTACTAATTTAAGTTTTCCACAATCAGTTGAATACTTTGGAGATTTTTCTATTTACTTCATACATATACATTCAGAATTAACTGAGTGCATATGAGGCAAATTTGAAGCTTTTTTGTTTACAAAAATGAAGTACAGGATATTTCTGTATACAGCTATGTGCTCAGTATTGTACGATGTCTTGGTACATGATGTCCTGTAGTAGAGTAACTTCATTGACTGACAAAATAAATAAATAAATAAATAAATAAATAAATAAATAAATAAATAAATAATTTAAACAAAAAGATAAATTAAGTGACTGTACGAAGGGCCCAGATATTAGTTTTCCAAGTCTATTGCCTGACATTTGATCAGTCTCCAACAAATATCCTTATATGCTTTGGAAATATTTTCTGAATTTGCTGTGAAAACTTGCTTCAACCATACCCTGGTGATTTAGGCAAGCTGTTCTATGAAAATATAGTCTGTGGTGTTTTATATAGAATGAAATATTTACTAAATAAATGAACACATGATGAGATTTCTAGGTGGGTTTTGATAATCTCAAACAATGACTTATTTGAAAAGAAGAACACATATGATATAAAAAGTCCAAAATAAAGACAGTTATCCTCCTTTGGAATCATGCTTCTTATTCTCTCTCTCTCTTTTGAAAAAAAAAAAAACATTGCCAGTTTATGGATTTTGTGTTCTATCACCCCCTATATAAATGACAAGAACTACATTTCTCTTCTATAATGTTCTCAGTAGCTTTCTCAAATGATTCTTAATGAGTCTATCCTATCTGAAGGTATATTTAGAACTACTTAATTCTCCAGCTACTTAATTATTTCTTTGGTTTATTTATACACACACACACACACACACACACACACACACACACACACGTATTCTGATACTTGCTTTCCATTTCTAAAATGCAAGCCTTTCTGTGTCTCTCCTTCTCCCTCTTCCTCCCTTAATTCATTGTCTCCTGTTACTCTCTCTTTCTCCCAGAATATTTACTAGAAAATGACATCACTGGATTTGAATAGAAATTAAGTAAATAAATGTGTATACCTGATTAGTAATATATATTATGTAGAAAATGTAACCAGTTAATGTTAATACTTGATGCTATTTCATTTATACAACCTGGGAGCTACTAAATATAACTTTGTTTGTTGAGAAAAGAATAAGTAATGAAATTTAATTAGCATCCCAAAGGTTTATAGAAGAAGTGGAACTCTTGCCATTTACATGGGACTAATTTATGGGATGGTGACACAGAACACAATCTCAAACATCATTTGTAACTGAACAATTTCACAGAGTGAACTCCAACTGGAGAAGCAAACAGCTGGAAGGGGAGTTTGCTTTTTGTTAGGGAAAGTACTGTCAAGATTATAGACCAAAAATTTAACCTGTAAGTAAGTAAGTAAAATAACAACACACATTTAAGAATAGTTTATAAAGTCTAATCTTCAAAATTGCTTACACTTGAGAGTATGAACTTATCCTATCTAAAGAGAAGACAGGGAGGAATTAGAAAAGAATCCTGCTAGACTGTGTGCAGATTGGCAGAGAGAGAGAAAGAGTTGGGGGACAGGGGAGTTCACCAAGGTAGACAGGCTGCCAATGTGGTAGCTTAAAGAGAACACATATGTACGGAGACAACATATATAAGTTTATTGAAATATATCTGTTGGGGGTTAGTATTGTGCTAGCAAGGAGTGGGTTAAAAGATCAACTTTGAATTCCAAAAAAAGGCATATAATTTTCACAAGTCAAATAACCTATACAGGTTTTAAGAACCACATTAATCATAGTTAGACAGGGATTAATAGGAACAGAAGGTTATCTTGAACAACTTGGAAGAGTTGCCTACCAAATAAAGGGCAGTTGCTAAAATTTGTCCACTTTAATACAGAGAAAATGGAACAATTTCTGACTTGTGCCTTTTAATAAGCAAGACAACAAAGACCCAATAATATATGATCCTTTGCCTGCAATAAGCTTCCCCTATATCTTAGAGTGCATGTGTATATGTGCATATATGCTTGTACAAGCCAATGCTATCCACAATTTTTTTTTTCAGACAGGCTCTTTCACTGGCATAAAACTCACCAATTAGGATTTACTGGCTGCACAACGAGTCCCAGTGTCCTCATGTCTCCACCTCTACAGCGCTAAGATAGAGGGAGTTGTAGGTGGTTTGACTTCTGTCTAAAAGCAAACAATGAGTATACGAAGTTCCTGCAGATTAAGTTATGAATAGTCTATGGAAATGTACTTACAAAATGGGACAGAAAAAAATGGACACAAGAAGAATATTTGGCAACTGACACCTTTAGTAATACCTAACAGTAAATATAACTTCAAACAAAATATAAAGTATCATTAGAGACCTCTTAACCTTTTTTTTTATTTATTATATCATACTCAGCTTTCCACAAAAATTTGAAAGTCAAACTTAAAGATATAAAACTTTTTTTTTTTTGAGTGTGCTAAAGAGAACCAGAAAGAGAGAGAGACAGATAGAGAATGGACATGCCAGCAGCCTCTCAGCCCCTATGAGCGAATTCCAGACACGTGCACCCCCTTGTGGGCAAGTGTGGCATTGTGCCTTTGTGTCGCTAAACGTGGGACCTGAAGAATCGAACAGGCATTCTTAGACTTAGCAGGCAGGCACCTTACCCATTAAGGCATCTATCCAGCCCTAACCTTTTTTTTTTTTGTTTGTTTTTGAAGAGAAAGAACTGACATCAAAATCAAGACTGAGGCATACCATACTTGTGGAATTGTCAGCCAGAAATTTAAAATAACTCTGCAATATAAACTGAAGTCTTAAATACAAAAAGTGGACTCATATAAACAAATGAGGGCCATAAGACAAGAAATGAAACCTTCAAGAATAGCACAGAGATTTTATCTATCAAAACCACCAAAATAATAAAAGAAAGAAAAAGAATTGCAATTATTTCCATAGGTACAAAACTAACAGATTTTATTTAAAGCCTTGTGCATAAAGTTTGTAGCTGTTTCTGAATTGAAAGTAAGTTCTAAACATTGGTTGTATGTTTGGAATAAAATGAAAACTAGAACTTATGCAGATTTCACTATTCTTTTATTTGTGAATCTTAATGTTTTTAGTCAATGTTACTTCTCTTCATTTACATGTATATATTTATCTGTCAAGTTTTAATAATTTAATTTTGCTGTAATTATAAATCAAAGCCTTTATCTGGTTCAGTGAATACATGAAAAAGTCCCCCTGCCAAAGTTGTGATAAACTTTACTGACTCAGGGCAATTATGGAGATATATCATGCAAAATGCCTACTTGCCAAAATTATTCCATGACCTTGTGATTAGGAAGAGATTTAAATAATTCAGTGTTGCGTAGAATGAATAAATTTGTATTGCCTGTTACTCTAAACAGTCATACATTCACTTTTCCATGCCATTTTTTAATATAGACTAGATTCCAATATTCATGAAAAATTGCATTTCAATTTAATTGCATGGGTTTTGAGAAAATAGTTTGCCCTAAGCTATTTAGTGTTGACACCCACTGTCATCTGATTTTACTTTGGTATAATGGGCAAGGAAGGTAAGACTATGGCTAATAGGGAGTGCTGTCATTATGTAACAAGATACTTTTGATCACGCACCACACAATGATGTCTGAGGAATAGAAACATCAAGGCGACATATTTTATGGGGCTGTTATATATTAAAATTGGTGTATTTTCAAAATAAACCGTGGGTATTTTAGTGGAAATTGTGTGTCTACTTAACTCCAAGCATATGCTCTAACGTGTGTTTCTTTTATTTTTATTAACTGTTTGGCAGGAACATAAGTAAATGTGCAGAAATAAGTTTGATATTTGGATTTGGATTATTGTGACTTTCTAAAATTACCAACATGCAGCTTTATCTTCATATACAACTGGTGATTATGTTCTTGATTTCATGGCATCCCCAAATTAAATACTTTTGATGTTCTCAGCCTATTTATTTAAGCACCTAAACGATAGTTTTGAAAGAAAAAAAAATACTCATTAAAATCCAAACTTTCAACAATAATAATTCTGACCTGGTGCCGTCTAACCTGTGTTCTATTTAATTACATTACAAACATTCAATACACTGGACTTATTTGAGTATAGAATGTCATTCATTAATTTTAGGTATAATGCAAGTATAATTGCCATGTTATTAAGCAAAAGTGATTTAAAAAAAGTGAATCAAGGGTTCTATATACATGAAATACCATGAATTCATAGTGTCTACATATCAGTGAGCATTTTACAATTTAAAATTTTTCCTACATGACACCACTGTATTTGACAGCTTTGGTCATTTCACATCAAAAATATTGGCATTTTCATAACAAAACATCCCTTTCAAGTATCCTGACTTTTTTTTTTTTTTCTCAGCAGCTTGTTCTAGAAAGCTCCATGCTTCAGGATGCTGGGATCTCATGCCACAATAGAATAATGCTAAATCTCCTGTATTGCAGAATCTGCTGTGAGAATTTTAGAAAACACTTGCTCTTTACAAAAAGCAAGGGGAAAAAAAAATCCCTAGTCACTTGAGCTCTGTGAGTCACTTGATCTGCACTGCAGCAGCCATTCTGAAGTGGGTAACTTTCAAGTAGCCTCGCCTCAGTTGCCACACTGGAGTCAATTTTCTTCTCAGTGATTCATAGACTTACATAGTGATTTAACCAAATGGTGCAATAATTGCACTGATGTAGAAGCTTTGATGTGGGGGAGGCTCATACTTTAAGTATTTATAATTACTATAGAAATGCTTTCCCCTGTCCAGTGTAAAGAAACTTTTTTTTTTTTTTTTTTTTTTTTTTTTTTTTGTCTTCAGCTATCTAATTGTGCAGATTGCTGTTGTGGTCCTGGAAAGCCATTCCCTCATGGGTACACACTTTGTATAATTTCCCATTTTTAAGTCTTGGGAAAACCACACAGGACAAAATGATCATACTGGTGCCCCATGATTATATTCAAATCTTGCTGGCTTTAGAAAAAACAGAATAAACTGTCATGTGTAAGAACCACATAGCTTGAATCTGGAGGTGGCTTCTAGAAGCTGAGGTAACTTCTAGACAGAAGACAGAAAAAAAGTGGGAAGCTGGAAAGATTGCTTAGCAATCTAAGGTGCTTGCCTATGAAGCTTAAGGACCCAGGTTCAATTCCCCAATACCCATGCAAGCCAGAAGCACAGAATGGTACATGTATCTGGAATTCATTTGCAGTGGCTACAGCCCGTAGCATGCCTATTCATTTAAAATTATAAATGTCAATGATCAGTAATGTAGATCAGAAACTATATCATCTATTATGTTGATATTTATGTATTAATGTGTTCATGTTGGTTTGCATAAATTTAATAACATATACAATATGCTTACACATCTACAAACATATCCACACTCAGATGCATAGTAAACACATGTCCCTAAAAGATATGGGAACATATATAGCATTAAATTAAATGTTAATTAGTACTTATGAATACTATGTAGCTTAATCAGAATCAGGAAAACGATTACTTAAAATACAAAACATTGCAGAGAGAATGGATTCATTACCATCTTCTAAGGCAGATAATCTATGTTGCTGATTTACAACCTTTATATACCCATCCTCAAGAAAATAAAAATATGAAATATTTAATTCAGAAAACAATATTGTGTTTCAGGTCATATATCTGCATTTAAAATGTAAGTGTTTAAAATAATTGTGTGGGTGTATAATCTGATTTTTATAAGAGGATAAAAAATATAATATTGAGATCACTGAGAGTTTGAGGCCACCCTGAGACTACATAGTGAATTCCAGGCCAGCTAGGCTAGAGCAAGACCCTACCACATAAAAGTACAATATTATATAGTATAATCCTAACTTAAAAGTCAGTAGCCTTACCTGATGGCCAAGATTTTAATTTCTGAAACTACCACAGTTACTAAAGCTGAAGAAAATGTTAACAATAGGGAAATTTGACATCATTGTGGAAATAAGCACTTTATCAATTACAAATTGAATTTTTAAGGAAAAAAGAATCATTCGCTTGGATTCTTGAATTCACTTTTACATTATTTACATTTGAGCTACATGGGTATGTTTATGATTAACTTTATCTATACAGCATCTTTGAGAACATTTTTTTATAAGCAAGCACCTTTAACTGTAGAGCCATCACTCCAGCCCTGAAAACATATTCTAGATGAGTTTTATTTCTGTAAGATCCTCTTCCCTGTTGGGGGTCTTATAAAATATATTTTTTCCAAATGTTCCAAACAACTACCGATTGCTGAAAAGTTCCAAGTAACTACTTCATTAAAAATAGTTTTCCAAGAATGCTGAACTCTTGCCCTTCCCCCACATTACTCTATGGTTTCAGCTGGAGCCCTGGTGAGGTGTGATTGGCTGATCCTCCCTTCAGGATTGTTGTCCATCTAAAAAAGATAAGCAAATTCTCCAATGGAGAGAGAAGTTAGTACTAGATATATGGGATGGTCATAGATAGCTTGGAGGGAATTTTATATGGGTAGGCCCTCTTCTACCCCACATTTGATGGTATCTTGATTGGAGACTGTGCTCATTATTAGTACATGGTTTTGTCTTATTTCCCAGTTCCAGTAATGAGTTCCATTCCACTGAGTGGATCAATTAGCCAAATCAAGAGCCTTAGGGAAATTTGCGGAAGAGGGGGTGGAAAGAATGTTAGAGCCGCAACTTGGGGTATTATGCACAGAGACTTGGCCTATCCCCCATTGCTCTTGACTACCCCCACAATGTATGAACCACATCCCCCATTGATGAGGGTCCCTATGGAAGAGGGAGGACAGAGAGGAGGATAATGGAGTCAACACTATGAATGTAAAATTAGAATAATACACATAAAATAAATACAATTAAAAAATTCTTATAAAAAATAGTTTTCCAAATCAAAAAAGAAATTCTAAAAAAATTCCTAGAATTGAATGATAATGAAACACAACCTATCAAAACTTATGGGACACAATGAAGGCAGTCCTAGGGGAAAATTCATAGCACTAAATGCTTTCATAACAAAGACAGAGAGATCCCAAATTAATAACCTAACTGTCCACCTAAAGTCATTGGAAACAACAAGAAGAATCCTACCCTAAGAGCTCCAGATGGAAAGAAATAATCAAGATCAGAGCAGAAATGAATGAATTGGAAACTAAGAAAACAGTAACAAAATATAGTAACAAAAACAGCATCATACTGGCTTAAGAACCAAAACATAGACCAATGGAACCAAGTCGAAGACTCAGACCATAGGTCAAGTAACTAGAGCTACTTGATCTTTGACAAAGGTGCCAATAATGCAGACTGGCCAAAAGACAGCATCTTCAACAAATGGTGTTGAACAAATTGGATGACCATATGTAGAAAAATGAAACTAGACCCACTCATCTCTCCATAAACAAAAACCAAGTCCAGATGGATTAAAGACCTCAATATGAGACCAAAAACTTCTCCTACTGGAAGTAAAAATAGGAGGTACTTTTCACAACACAGGACTAGGAAAAGACTTCCTGAACAAAAGTCAGTAGCCCAGGAAATTAAACACTCAACAATGGAAACACATGAAGCTAAAAAGCTTTTCCACATACAAACATACCATAAGCAGAGCCAATAGATTACTCACTGAATGGAAGAAAATTTTCACCAGCTATACTACTGACAGAAACTTAATATCTAGAATCTACAAAGAACTCCAAAAACTAAACTATAGAAAAATCAAACAACCCACTCCAAAAATAGGGCA
Organism: Orientallactaga sibirica; assembly: GCA_036365145.1. NCBI lineage: Eukaryota > Metazoa > Chordata > Mammalia > Rodentia > Dipodidae > Orientallactaga > Orientallactaga sibirica. The sequence continues at coordinate 4,797,266 of JAEOAD010000043.1, read as the reverse complement.
GAGAACTGAATAGAGAGTTCTTAGAGGTAGAATTACAAATGGCTAACACACACTTAAGAAAATGTTCAATATCCCCAGTCATTAGGGAAATGCAAATTACAACAACCATGACATTTCACCTTACTACAGTAAGGATGGTGATCATTAAAACATCGAACAAGGACAAATGTTGGTGAGGATGTGGGAAAGAGGACCCCTCATCCACTGTTGGTGGGAATGTAGATTTGTACAGCCCCTGTGGAAATCAATTTGGAGATTCCTGAAAAGGTTGAACATAGAGCTACCAACAGACCCAGTTATTCCCTTACTGGGAATTTATCCTAAATGTCCCATGCATCAATACAGAAATATTTGCTCAACCGTGTTTATAGCTGCTCAATTAATTTAGCTAAGAACTGGAATCAACCCAGATGCCCATCATTAGATAAATTCATAATGAAGTTGTGGTACATTTACACAGTGGAATTCTACTCAGCAGTAAGAAAAAAAAAATACAATGACATTTGTAGAAAAATGAACAGACTTGGGAGAGATCATACTCCCCAAACTCACACACTCACAGGAAGACAACATTGCATTGTGTCACTTATCTGTGGTTCCTAACCTGGACCTGTTCAAGTTCCTGTCATACCTGATAGGCAACTTAAGGACCAGACAATAGGGATGCAAGGTTTTGGGAGGGAAGGGAGGGATAAGGGAGAGGGAAAACACATATAAAATTAAATCCAAAATGAGTTGATACCATAGAAACCTTTATCCTTGGAGACAGCATAAACGATATAACCCTCAAAAGGAGTAAGGAGGGAGTTCCTGAAAAGTAGGGCTCTGGTGAGGGTGGGCTAAAGCCTAAGCTTAAAAGAAAATTACTTTTTCTTTCTCTGACCTGTAAATCTCAGTATCAGAGATTGGTTGCTACCCACATTGAGCTCTTGATCAGAGAGACCTATGAGGTCCCCAAATCAAGATAGTTTTCTATCAAAGCACTTGATTACTTCCTGAGGCCAAAGCTAAGATTGTACTGCTGAAGACACCATCTGCTGCTGACACACAGCATGGAGAGACCTGGCTGGAATTCAGAAGAAAGCCAGACCCCAGACAGTTAGTCTGTCAAGTGCTGGAAAGCACTACATGAGCTACTGGGGTAAAATGGCCAAGGGTGGTCTGAGCAGCCAGAGGTCTAAGCTACTCAGAGCAAACACCCTGACAGGATGCAAATGCCAGTGCAATATTGGCACAGAGCCTCAGTGGATAACATGTAGATTTCTGATTGGCTAAGAGATCTGCTCAGTGAAAAAGAACCCATTGTAGCGCCCGCGCTACCACCAAGACCCCGAGCTGGGCGAGGTGCTGAGGATTGAAGAGACGTTCACTGGGTCATTCGTGCTTCAAGAATGCCATTTATTGAATGGAGAGGGTGATATATATAGTCTTACAGCACTGTGGAAATGTACCAGGGTTAGAAGGTTATGTTCTCATATCCTGTTGTTTACATCCTCCTATCCTGTTGTTTACATCCTCCTATCCTGTTGTTAACAGTTAAGCAAGAGCCACCTGCGGCAAACGGAACTTGTGTTTAGGCCAGGAAATGGGAGTGGAACAGGATGTTCTTAGGCAAACAATCCTTGGTCATGTCAGTCAAGCAGGGCAGCAGACTCCCCAGGAGGGAGGGTGGACCCCACAGGTCCCCCTTCCTTAAATATAAATGAGCATCTGTCTTAGGTTGCCTCGGATGTCGACATCCATCTTACCCGTCATGGAGAAGCCTGCCCAGGCCTCGCAGACTCTCTGTCTTAGGTTGATAGATATCCCCCAGGTCTTACCCGTCATTGATTACTCATTTATCTTGTAAGTTCACCATACTTGAGCAGTGGGGTTATCTGCTGCCAGACATCAGACCTGTTTGGTCTGAAATTGGCACTGGGCTTGAGTTTTTGCCATACGGCAGAGACAGACCAAGGACAAAGCCACACCACCCATGGCAATTAGCCCTAGGGCCATAGACCCATTCTATTCCTTAAAGAGACGGCCTGAAAATTGTAACCCTTTAAAGTAAATCTATTTGTCCTTATAGTAGAGCTGTCTGTTGATTTAAATTTAGTATACCCAATTGTATGAGAGAATTTAAATGATTTTGAGTGTTCAGTGCATAAGCTACTTCCCCTGAGAGCAAGTCCAAACAGCAGATTGGGAAAGGGTTATGCCAGCAACAGTAGCTGTGGCGGCAATTGCAGCAACGATAGCTGCAGATACACCAAAGTCTCTTTTCTGCTGGGTGAGAATCAGCTGCGTCTGTCAAGTCTTCACTGCCAGGTGAGAATCAGCTGCGTCTGTCCATCATGCTCCACTGGAAGGGGAACAATGCCAGGAATCCGCACCACCAATGCCAGTTTTTCTTGGTCCCAGCAAGTCTTTAGGTGACAGTCCTAGGCCAAACCTGGGCATTCCAGGCCAGTGGCATCAGTATCAGCAGGTTCTTGACGAATACCCAATAGGTCCCCGGTTGACTCTATGGCAGGGTCCGCAACAGCCCAAACACAATGCTCAGGAACCCAAATTGGATTTTCTCCATCCTGTGGAAAAACACAAACAGACCCTCGGGCCCAAATTAACACTGGATCTGGCCCTTTCCATTTGCCCGTCTGATCTTTCATTTAGCCAGAGGCTTAGCTTGCGTAGGTGCACACCAATGATGATCAGCTGCTGAGTGGCCATGAGCATCCACCATTAAAAAATTTAAAATGTATAATGTTAAGGAGAGAAAGGAATGAGGTGAACCAAGGTGATCCCCTAGGTCCCCCCTTTTTATTTTTATTAAATAAGTTTTGAGGGTCCGATGAACCCATTCCACCACGGCTTGACCTTGAGGGTTATATGGGATGCCTGTTTTATGTAAAATATCAAAATAAGTACAAAATTTTGAAAAGCCTGCACTGGTATAAGCGGGCCCATTGTCTGTCTTAATCTGTTTGGGCGGACCCATGTAAGAGAAGGCTTGCAAGCAATGCGATTTGACATCTTTAAGTTTCTCTCCTGAATGAGCTGAGGCAAAAATTAAATGAGAATAAGTGTCTACAGAAACATGTACAAATTGTAGTTTTAAGACAACCCATTGATATCTCTTAGAAGGTTCTCTTAAGTTAACCAATGGCAGACTAAAAGCAAACCTAGGGCTATCACTTGGATGCAGAGGAATAGTAAAAAAACAGTCTTTTAAATCACTTAAGGGAATAGATAAGAGTTAAATTGGCTTTCTCTAGATCAAGATGCAGAGCGAAATCAAGTTTCATTTGTTCACAATCCAAAACATTAAGGCCCCCCGAAATCAAAAATCAAGGGCTTGCCTTTTGCAAAATCTTAATAAATTGGCTTTCTCTGGATTACTTGTTCCTAATCCAAAACATTAAGGCCCCCCGAAATAAAAAACCAAGGGCTTGCCTTTTGTAAAATCTTAATAAATTGGCTTTTTCTGGATTACTTGTTCCCAATCCAAAACATTAAGGCCCCCCAAAACAAAACTAAGGGCTTGCCTTTTGTAAAATCTTAATAAATTGGCTTTTTCTCTGGATCAGGAGTGCATAGCGAAATCAAGTTTTACTTGTTCCCAATCCAAAACATTAATCAAGATGCAAAGTCTTAATAAATTGTCTTGCTGTAATATGTTTAATGTCCGTTCCTTGTTTCTTTAGCAATTTCTTGTTTCCTTAGCAATTCAACTAACTGATCTACTAGCAATGAATAAGAGCTAGCGGTACCCATTTTCAATACGCTCCTCTCTTACCTTTTCTACGGCTGGCCAGCCTTTAGGAGCGATCCTTCAGCAGTTTTCCTTCTTTCCCTATCTCGGTGGAACCTCCATTTGTAGCGCCCGCGCTACCACCAAGACCCCGAGCTGGGCGAGGTGCCGAGGATTGAAGAGACGTTCACTGGGTCATTCGTGCTTCAAGAATGCCATTTATTGAATGGAGAGGGTGATATATATAGTCTTACAGCACTGTGGAAATGTACCAGGGTTAGAAGGTTATGTTCTCATATCCTGTTGTTTACATCCTCCTATCCTGTTGTTAACAGTTAAGCAAGAGCCACCTGCGGCAAACGGAACTTGTGTTTAGGCCAGGAAATGGGAGTGGAACAGGATGTTCTTAGGCAAACAATCCTTGGTCATGTCAGTCAAGCAGGGCAGCAGACTCCCCAGGAGGGAGGGTGGACCCCACAACCCATCCTATGGAGACAAAAATTATGTTCTCCAGTGTCAAGTTCTCACTAGTCTTTGGATAAAAGAGGGATTACATACATCAAATTCTTACTAAATTAATACCTCATATCCCATTTTAACTATGCTGATTTCACTCTTGATTGGAGAATCTATTCTTTTTCAGAAGGTAGTGAGACCAGAGGAGATTAACTACCCCTCACACTTTAGCCAAGTCATAGCTGAATCCTGAGAGGAATTGGGGAGATCAGTAAGAGTGCTGCTTCCATGCTGTTCCTGATAATCAGCACCAGGGTGTAGGAGACAGACCCTGAGGACCCTCGACACCTACCCAAGCAGAGATCCAAAGGCTGCTAAGAGCTCACCACTGAAGCAGACTTAAAACTCACCCACCACAGCTCAAGAAGAAGGGGTGGAAAGATTGTAAGAGCCACAGGTTGAGACACCATGCCCCGAGACATTCCCTCCCTCACAAAAAAATAACTGACTACTGCTCCCACAATACATAAACTACAAACCCATGGGGAATACCTGCAACCCCACTGAGGAGCATCCCCAACAGAATGGAGGCAGGGAAAATGGAAAAGAGGGTACTGATACATGATGTATCCCTACAAAACATCTTGTTAATGATAATAATAAACATCAAAACATGTCACATGACATATATAATGTTTGCATTTATATTCAAAATAAAATGTCATAGCCAGGGAAAAAATAGTTTTCCAGTTTTGCCTGATTAAAAAAATCGTAATAAAATATGCAAAATGTCACTTTCTTCTATATTATATATAATAGTATTTTACATTGATTATTAGTTAAAATATTTGCTAAATGTTATAGTACTAGATTCCAGAACAGAGTGGAAACCCGTGTTTTAGTTTGATAGATATGTAGGAATAGCTTTCTTTTAATTTGGCCTCTTTAGTTGATTTCCTCTGCTTCTTCTGCTAGGTGTTTATTGTAGCATAATGAAACTTATACCATTGCAGTAGGTTTGGTGGTGAGAGCAGAGTTGTGAAAACCATGGAATATTAATATGTAATCACAGCAGTGCACCATGGGTTCACCAAAGAAACCAAATGGAAGCTACTGCAAGTCTTCATAAAGACCTGAGAAAGTCTGCATTTATTCTACTTCAGCTTTATCTGGAGCTTGAGGTTCAATTATTGCCAGAAATTTTCAAAGGCTAGATATCTTCTATTCGAGATTTTCCATTTTCAGTCTTGATTGCGTGCTTGCTTTTTGTTTTTGGTGTTTTATTTTTTGTTGTTGTTGTTTTGTACAAACTTTAAGATTTCATTTTATATAGAAAGATGTACCAGTGGCCTAAGACCCTGCTGTAGTTTGGATCTTCAGTGTCCCCTGGTGGTCTGCAGCGTAATGTCCTGGTCTACTTGGCAGCCTTATTGCCTGTTGGAGCTTTGAAGGGACAAGACCTAATGGGAGGAATTTTCTTCACAGTGGAACTTGAGCCCTTCTTTTCAGTTTTTTGGCTTCTCAGTTATAAAATAAGTAGTCTTATTTGACAAGACACTCCTTGCCATTCCATTAACACAAAATGATACAGACAAAAAATAATGGTTATTCCAATCGTGGGCTGAATACCCCAAAACTATAAATCCAAAGCAAACACATTTTTTGTTGTTTTTGTTCTTGTTTAATAAGCTGATCACCTAAGTATCTGTTATAGTGACTGAAACCTATTACAATTCATTGTATGAATTCATGAAGGATTTAATAAGTGTATTATAAATAATAACCTCTGCTTGGAAGAGTAAATATTTTAATGTATTATTTCCCTTGTACTTACATAATTTGCTAAGGGAAGCTATACACTCAGAGAACCCCTGGTATCAAACATATGTCTGAATTTAGATAAGGAAATACTTTCATGCACTTAGAATTCCTCCAGTGAAAGGACCTAGGTAGTTGTTGTAGTTAACTATTGTTTAAATAGAGATTGTCCTAGACAAAGCAGGAAACTTTGACTCTTAAGCTTTGATGAGTTAGCTGGTTGTAACAGTTTTCATTGATCTTCCATAGTAAGGAGTCTTGATACCTATTAGATTTGTTGAACTGGAGAGTAGGTATTACAACTTGTGTTTCTAGATATAAAGAGGGTCAAACAACTTACATGCATGAACATATAATAATCCATACTATGTAAATTTAATAGATGTATTGGCAGCATCAGGTAACAGATTGTCAGCTTGCACTGTTTATGCCCCACTATCAAGTGAAAAATCCCCACATGGATTGATTTCTGCTGATGGTGAATCATTTGTTAAGTATTTGTTTGTTTGAGATATGATTTCCTTGACCCATCACAAAGAGTGGCAATGTCAAAACATAACAATATGAATTTTATATATAATGGTTACATTTTACATTCACATTATGCTATAAAAATATTATGATTTTGATAGAAATAATTATAAAATGAAATTACTTCATCATTTATAGATTATGAAAACAAAATATCCCTTTAATATACAGATTTGAAAATGTGACTAATTGACAATAGGATATTCATGTGTTATAGTTTTATTATTTCATATAAAGTCAGATAGGAAGAAGCACATTGTTATTTCATTGTCATATTAAAACCAATTTTATATATTATTACATAAACTGATTTTTTATTTTTATTTTATTTTATTAGTATTATTATTTTCAAGGTAGGGTCTTGCTCTAGCCCAGGCTGAAGTGGAATTCACTTTGTAGTCTCAGGGTGGCCTCAAACTCACAGTAATCCTCCTACCTCAGCCTCCTGAATGCTGGGATTAAAGGTGTGTGCCATCACACCCAACAACATAAACTGATTATTAAAATATAATAATCTTGCAAGGGCCTGTGTTTTAGAGAATCCTTTCCTTCTATTATTTATCAAGAGGGATAAAATCTTCCCAGCTTTCTGAAATTTATCCTGTTCATGACGTTTACATTCTCAAATCTAAAATAAAACCAATTTATTTTTAATATCTAGGATGCACTAATGCAGAAAAGTAATTTATATAGTTTCCTGTCTTTAAAAATCATGAGAAGCATGAGCCTTTCAGAAAAGTAGTTCATGAGCCAACAATGTACCATTTAATTTATAATTGAAAGACTTAGCCCAAAGTAACAAATAAAAGGTAACCTAATAAAATTAGCCTTAATGAGCTGTGGATATCTAATCTGTTCAGAGAACATTTCTGTAAAGAAATGACTATCAACTCCATTACAAAAGCTAAAAGATCATCCACCTATTTATTAACTATCTTGCCCGAGGTAGCTAAGTATATTTTTTTCTTTATCTGAAAATTTCTAGGTATTATTTGTTTTTCTGCAATCTTGAATCATTTTAGCTCGCTTATTTTATTTCTGGGGAAGTAACCATATGGAGTTAAGGTAGAAAATATAGTTATTGCAATATAGAAAAGATGAAGAATAAATCTGAGAATGGAGAGGTAGCTCCGTGGTTAAAAGTTCTGTTGCAAAGACTGCCCGTGTGTTCAGTTCCCCAAGACCCATGTAAAGTTACATGAACAAAGTAGCACATGAATCTGGGTTCAGTCTGCAGTGGCAAGGGACTTTGAAATGCCCGTATTTTTTCTCTCTCTCAAATAAATAATATATTTAAAAATAATATATCAAAATGAAGGAGACTCAGGAGAAAGCCTGTTTCTTTCAGGCAGTTTCACTTAGGGACAGGAGCCCAAAGAAAGAACCAGAAGACTACACTCCTCCATGGTAGGAATGAAACAACTGTCTAACCCAGTTCCATCCACAATGGCTGCAGTGCCTCAGGCTTCCTCCCCAGTCTCACACACTACCAAGGTGGGCTGGCCTTTGTGGTCTGTCCCTTGACTCTGCAAACCAATCAGGTCTTCCCTTACAGACCTGCAAGAATCCTTTTGCTGGTCCCATCTCGCTTCCCTGTGATCTCTGCCTGGATACATGTAAATCTGGCTTTTCACTGCTTGTTGGCCTGGGTAGTTTTCTGCTTGCCTCTGCTTTATGGTTTGGGTAAATTTTACTTGTATTACATGTATGATTTTCTCTGATCTCTGAATTTCCACTCTAGAGCTACCACATGGGTATTTTCTCTAAACTCTGGGCCTGCTACCTCTGTAATATCTCTAAACTCCTGGTAACCATGGTTGTAACTCTCTTTATTACCCATTTCTCATCTGAATTTCTGGTTTCTTCTTTGGTATTTTTTTCTCTACTCATCTTCATTAAGCCATCACCACATGCATGCACTCTTAACTGTGTTGCATGGGGAGGCTGAGGGCAGGAACTGTGCTTTTCACATGAGTGCATCTTTCTTCTAAATCTCTCAACATAAACTCCTAGGTTCTATCTTCTGTGCTGCTGTGACACTACCCCAATCTCTTCGCAGACCTTCATTTCTCTTACATGAACCTCATGAACTGTGCTGTGCCTTCTGCATGCGTGCATGTTTCCTGTCTTCCACATGGTTGTGATTGTGTGCCTACCCTTTTCTAGACCTTAATTTTCCTTAAATAAACCCCACAATTTGTGATCTATCCCTAAATAAACTTAGTAATGCATAAATTATCCTTCTTGAGTCTGCTTTTATCAATTCATTGTTAAATTGGATAAGGACCCAAAATTTGGGTTCATAAGTTTTGGAGACCCCCCCCCATACCCAAAGTCTTGGAGCATAAATATGGTTTCAGAAGAATATTGACTGACATTCTACAAAGAAATTTAAAAGTGATGACTACACTGAACTACCTACTTTAAAATTTATTTTTTATAGTATCGGTTTTAGTTTGCATTGAGGGCTGAAAAGATGGTTCAGAAGTTAAGGCCCTTGCCTGAAAAGCCAAAAGACCTCTTTTCAATTCCCTAGGAGCCACGTAATCCAGATGTACAAGGTAGCACATGTGTCTGGAGTTCGTTTGCAGTGACTAGAGGCCCTGACATTCCCATTCTCTCTATAGATGCCCCTCTCTCTCTGCTTTTTTCTCTCAAATAAACAAATAAATAAATAAATAAATAAATAAATAAATAAATAAATAAATAATAAATAATGCATTAGTTTGCATTGATCATCTTTACTATTACACTATACAAAATTAAAGATCAAAATCAATGAAAAGCACATTTAAGGAAGAACTACCACTTGTTATATAACATTATATGTAAAATTAAGTGGAAGTTATGAACTATCATGTCCCTATTTCCAAACTGCAATTATGATATTTAATGAAAACTCAGTTACTATGGCTAGTATAATGACAGCAAAACCAATGTTAAATCAAAATTTAGATTCAAGCTTTATTGATATTTCCCTTGTAAAGTTCAGTTTAGTAATAACAATTTTAAATACATCAAAATGATATTCGTTTCTGTAAAACTCGGGCTACATATTTTTAATTCTGAGGAGTATGGATAGACTTTAGAGCTATTTTGTGATTTCACATGCCACGAATCATTAAAATTGACAGGAAACTAGGAAACTTTATAGAATGTGAGTCTGTACATAAAGTATATATCCAAATATCAAATAAAGTTTATATCTAAAATATAAAAAGCATGTATTATAAGTTAATTTCTGATTGTCAAGTTTGAGCTGGAGCCTTTAAAGGGAAATGCCCCTTTAAATGCTTATCTGAAACAATTCTTTCATGAAAACCACCCATCTTTCTTTCTTGTTCCTTCACTTTTCTCACATTCATAGCCTTGCAATCCTGTTATGAAAGATATAGCAAAAGCTGGTTACTACTTGAGTATACCTGTTTCCAACTTTCCATGGTTATATTAGGAACAATGATTGTAGTTTACTCAACTTTAAATCCCTGGTTTATCTATTTTGTTAAGACTTCACTATTGAGCATTGTCTATGACTAAAAAGATAATTTATGTAGATTACTTTTAGAGATAAAGCATCAATAATCTGAAAATTCTATTAGCCTATTTCTGTGTTTCACAATTTGAATATGTATTAATGTGGGTAAGTCATCTTACAATTCAATTATAGATAGAGACATGCACTATGTCTTCTGTGTTTATGCCCCTGTTCTGCTGTACAATAATGAGAATGCCATCCAATTTTTAATTTTCTGACTGCCATTTCTCAATAGTTCTAGAGGAAAATGGGTAAATCTTTGGTTCTTTCCTTTATAGAGTAGAGCAGTGTACTGGAAAAATGTTTGGACTCAGAGGTTTCCTGTTGCTCAGGGAGTAGCCTCACTTTCTATTTAACAAATGCCAGCCAATCAAAAACTGGAACATAAAAGAAAATACAACTAAAATGAGGGCAAAGCATACCAGCACTGAAAGGGCAAACAGCAGCTCCCCCTTTTTCTGGGTGACACTTTCTGTAGTTTCAGGTTCTTGGAACCAGCTTAAACCCCAAATATTGAATTAAAATTTCCAGATAATAACTAAAATATGCATTATAAATAAATCATATTGCAGGATATTTTTATAACTCTTTTTTTTGGAGAGAGACAGAGAGAGACAAACAGAGAGGGAGGAGAGGAAGACAAATAGAGATGGGCATGCCAGCAGCCTCTCAGCTGCTAAGAAAGAAATCCAGATGCGTGCGCCCCCTTGTGGTCAAGTGTGGCATTGCACCCTTGTGTCACTGCATCTGGCTAACCGCGAGACATGGAGATTGGAACCACTGGAGATTGGAACCGGAGTACTTAGGCTTAGGAGGCAGGAGCCTTAATTGCAAAGCCATCTCTCCAGCCCAACTCCTGTATTTTTTGAAGGGTTATTGTTACTGATCACAGTATGCCTAATTTACAAATTTAACTTTATTAGAGATATTTATGGGCAGGGAAATGTAGCCATATCAGAATGGAGGCTGGGGTCTGGAGAGATGGCTTAGTGGTTAATCGCTTGCCTATGAAGCCTAAGGACCCCAGTTCTAGGCTCAATTCCCCAGTACCCATGTAAGCCAGATGCACAAGGTGGTGCATGCATCTGGAGTTTGTTTGCAGTGGCTGGAGGCCCTGGTGCACCCATTCTCTCTCTCTCTCTCTCTCTCTCTCTCTCTCTCTCTCTCTCTCTCTCTTGCTCTGTCTCTTGCTAATAAATAAATAAAAATAAACCAAAATAATAATAATAATAAAAAAACAGAATGGAGGCTGATTTTAATTAGGCTCAGAAGATCTTAGGATGTATATTTATCAAGCCAAAGGAAGGTTCTTCAATGGGAGTTTGAATGAGTTGTCCTCACTTGTGCTAGATGCAGACACTGAAACTGGCTCCATCATTTTGTCCATCGTGCATTGTATGGAAAGTCTTCCTTTCAGCATTACTGATGCCTCAGATTCTACTCCTTTGTGCAGTTTTGAGTAAGGTTCTATTCTGGTTCTTTTTCACTGCCTTTTAAATAACAATGTTTCTCCAAAAGAAAAAAAGAAAGAAATTTTAGGTTAAAATGAAAACAATAAGACACTGTTATTTTTTTTTATTGTACTTATTACAAGTTTTACCTTGCATAATAAAAATTCCTAGAAATGATCATAATATACCTAATGAATGACATATTTTCAACTATATAAACAATTTCACAACATCCATTATTTACAATTCTAGCATTTGTTAGTTTTAATTCCAATTTTAAAAGGGATTTTTACCATTTCCTTTCATTTACCTCACCACTAAATTTAATAACAGGTTGTTTTCTGCTGATGTTTCAAATATATAAAACAATATATATTTTTATAAGAATATATTTATAGTCCATTAGAATATCCATTTATTTTCATGTATGTTGTTGAGAAAGTTAAACAGTTTTATATATTTTCCCCAAAGATTAGATTTTAAACAATGCAGTGAGAGAAATTTCAAATGTGATTACATATAAAGTTTGCTTGATTGACTTGGAAAATAAACAGCAAAAATTCTAATTCAACTTTGTATTCATGACATTATCCAATTTGTTGACTGTCATTCACTGATAATGTGACATATCACTGTTACCTACCACTGGTTTCCATTCAGGCTGTTATTACTTCCTCTCTCATTCAGCAACCTCTTATTATATAATTCAGTGGAGGGTAACCAACACGTAGAAAGCTTTCCCTTTCACTCTTCCCTGTGATTGACGGAATCCTGATTCCTGTTAGGAGTGAGCTCATTTGTATGTGAAATATTCTATAACATACAATTTGTTGCACGAAACAATTAAAACAAACCAAAATCAATGTGATTTTTGTCTTGGTGTCAACTGACAGGTACTGGATCCTAAGCATAAGGAAGAAATCCTCAGAGGAATGCATGTTTGCTAGTGTTTTTTTTTTTTTTTTTTTAACTTTGTATTTTGTATTTTATATAAATTATAACAGGTTTTACTCTTCTATCACCTCACCCCTGATCCCATTATCTTGAGGGCCTTCCTCATAGGGGTCATGGTATTCACTTCTGGGGTCATGAAGGCCTTAGTCTGTCCCTATGGGGCAGCGGGAGGAACTGTGTCTCAAGATTTAAAATATAGTTCCTTAACAAAAACAACAGAAAGGGGCTTGGAGAGATAGCTTAGTGGTTAAGGCACTTGTTGCCAAAGCCAAAAATCTCAGATTTGATTCCTCAGTATGCTCATAAAGCTAGATGCCTAAGGTGGCACATGTGTCTAGAGTTTATTTGCAATGGCTAAGAGACCCTGTCATACCCATTCTCTCCTATCTGTCTCTCTCTTTCTCAAATAAATAAATAAAATTTTATAAGAGGAAATATTAATAACAGAGGACTCATGAATGATTGTTGCTGAAGATTGAACATATATATAACTTAAACATCTCAGGAAAATAATGACCAGCTGTGCTAAAAAACTTGTATCCTTTGAGGAAGAACATTCTGTATAAACGAATATAATCCCCTACATGAAATGTTTTCAAATATAGATTTTATTATACATTTGTCCATTTGTACAATCCTAAAAATGTAGTGATACATTAGGGAAAACTGCAATAACTGATTTTAATAACTAATTAATTGAACTTCAGAAACTAAGTAAGGCTTTGCTTCCAACATAATTCTCAAGTGTGCTATGAAGTAATGTAATGTACAACTGGATTCATTATATAAAGATTAAATAAAGTAAATTCAAGAAGTTTTAAACATTTCAACTGGTGTTTCCAAAAATAACTTTTGTGATGTCAGATAACTTAATAGATATTTTCATCTGAATTATAACCACAACCCTCTTCAGTCCATGTGATACAGTGTGTCTGTCTGTATGTAACACAATAATAGGTAATTGATATGACATAATTGTTGGGGTTCCCCCTAGGGCCAGCCCAGGAGGGATGGCAGGGTCTCTGTCAAGTTGGGGGTGAGAAGCACGGCATCACGACACAGACTCCGGGAGTTGGGTGGAAGCAGGCAGAGGGCTAGCTGCAGCAAATTCGTTTATTCAAAAAAGTACAGGGGGTTTTAAGGGGCTTGACTGGCCAATCATTGTATGGGGTGGTGCCCTTTTTGTGACCAATGACAGCCTGTCTCCGGACAGATTATCTTGTAGCAGGTTTCTCAGATCATGGGAATGTAGCTGTTGTCATGCCAGGCCTGTGCAGGATGCCATGTTCACAGAAGCCACTTCCTGGTTTCTTCTGACCTGCAGTCTGGCTAGGGCCAGACCTGCATTGTGCCATACATATACTCCTTTTAGTTTTTATTATTTATAGTTATTTTATTGTAACTAGTTGTGTCAGTACTCTGGAAATCGAAAGGTGTAGTCAGTTATCTTTGAGCACCAATGCCATGTAGGCATCAAAGAGGTGTGATCATGACATTGCACAGAAATACCCAGGGCATGACTTTCAATCACTTTGAATTATTTTAATGTAAATGACTATAATGTAAAGTAATTACTTTTAATAGCCTTATAACTTTAATAATCATTGTGAAAAAAGAATTTGAGACATATATATCTCTTAAATTTTACAGATTGCTTTAAGCTAATTTGTAAATTGCCAATTCTTTCATTTTTGTATGAAATAATATTTTGTAATCATTTTTTTCTGTTTCCTAATATTTAAATGTGAAAAAAATGAAATTTCATAACTGATAGTTTTTTTTTTTTTGAGGTAGAGTCTCATTCTAACCCAGACTGACCTGGAATTTACTATGTAGTCTCAGACTGGCCTTGAACTCATTGTAGTCCTCTTACCTCTGCCTCCCAAGTGCTGGGATTAAAGGCATGCATCCTTGATTATCTATCCTTACAACAGAAAAAAAAAAAAAAAACTAGTTCTTTACTAGTTCTTTTAATAAGTTCAAGGAATAAAAAATACATATATATATATATATGAACAAACAATGTGTGAAATCTGAATGACAGTAACAACATATTCATAATGTAAAATGTAGGAATAAGAATTTGTCTTAGAAATCTATAATTTCTAAATGTGGATGTATATCAGTGTCAGGTAAGTAAAACCAGTCAGAACACATTGCCTGGACAATTGAACCTGTTGGGCAATACAGCACATGGACATAAATATCAATTCCTGGAATGGACAGTGTAGAGATCATTGCAAGCATGCATTCTCTGTATTATTAAGTCAGAAATCGCATTTGCTTCTTCCATGTACGAATCCAAAATATTATTATCTAACATAAATGGAAGAGTTTTCTTCCTCAGGTTAAAAATATATTCAGTTAAAGCCGGGTGTGGTGGCGCACGCCTTTAATCCCAGCATTTGGGAGGCAGAGGTAGGAGGATTGCCGAGAGTTCGAGGCCACCCTGAGACTACATAGTTAATTCCAAGTCAGCCTGGACCAGAGTGAGACCCTACCTTGCAAAAAATATATATATATATATATATGTTCAGTTGGCAATCTAGAGAGTATCCAAAATATTATCACATCGATTTCTCCAGAAGCCATTCACATTAGGCAACACACAGATGCCAAGACTTTCCTTGTTTTTGTAGCCAGTTACCAGGATGTTTATCATTAGTTGTATATTCAGTATGATTGGTTATCTATTACTCATTATCCTTCTGATTTTTAATCAAATCAGACATGAAAAAGCTGATACTAGCAATTGTACTATATAAACAGAATCCTAAAATTGTGTTCACTTCATTGATCTGATTTAGTTAAAATTGAATTACCTTATATAATTTGATTTAAAATTATATTAATTTTGGTACTTAATAAATTATTGATTATTTTCAGGGGTAGAGTCTCTACTGACATATCAGTTAATTACTTATGGATATCAAATACTTTATTAATATTCCATTTCTTGGACAAATACCTGAGAAATATCCCTCATGGAAGGAAAGATTGTATTTGGTTCATTGTTTTGGAAGTTTCAGTCCATGGTTCAATGATTTTATTGCTTTTGCCTTCGTGCTGGAGCCCTGCTATATAGTATATCTTTGCTGGGACACCAACACTTGGTAGATCTATTTGGGACTGGAAGTGTCTGGCAGTGTGAAGCTTCTTCCCACATGAGAAACAGGAAGCAGGAATGAAAGGACAGAGAGGAGAGAAAGAGAGAGAGAGAGAGAAATAGAGAAAAGAGACTTAAGTAATATCCTTTTCAAGGGGCTGTCCATAAAAGTCAGACTGACTTAACTAAAGTTCAACTCCAAAGATTTGCATTACCTCCCAAAGGCTCTATAAGTTGGTAACCAGGCCTTCAGCAAATGGGAATGTGAGGACATTTCAGATACAACCATAACACTTACATTATTATTAACAGAAGACTTTGTATAAACCAGTAGATAATACCATTGAATATATTGGTTAAAATGGTGAATAGTGTGAAAGTAAATGTTTGCATCTATGTAACCTACAGTGCAAGAGGGAGGATCCATTTTCAGGAGTGGAGAAATGGCTAAGCAGGAAAGAGCTACTTCTCTTCAAGCATGAAGACCTGAGTTCAGACATCTGAACCCAGCATAAATCTAGATGTGGGCATATATATCTGCAACTTTCCTGAGACAAGAAGACCAGGGTCACTGATTAACCAGTTTAAATGAACAAAGGCATCTCCAGGGTCAATGAGAGACTTTGCCTTAGGGAAATATGGTGGAAAAGTAATAGATACAGACATCCAAATATGCTTTGGACTCCATGGATGTTGGGCCCTGCCCGGTGTGAAGCCGAGTGGTTAGCCCAGCCAATCTTGGCCTACTCCCGGTAAGGCCTAGTCGAGCCTGAGTACCTGCCCTTGACTCAGCACCTAAGCTGAAACTGCCTCCACCCAGCTGCTGCTGACGTGATGAAATACTGTTGGCCCTTATACCTTTCTCTCATCCCCTCTTCCCACCCCCTTCCTCAAAATATATTGGCCCTTATACCTTTCTCTCATCCCCTCTTCCCGCCCCCTTCCTCAAAGCACATAAATATCTCTCCCCTGACAATAAACGAGGAGTTCCGCCTTAGACGTTTCTCCGTGACTCAATGTGGTTTTTTTCCCCGGTGTTTTAGTGGGGGGAGGGGTTTGAGTCGCCGACACCCGCCTTCTCGCTCAGCCTCAAGAGAAACGGCTGGCTCAGCTCTTTCTCTCTTCTGCTCTACCTGCCGGTGGTGAGGGAAAAAAAGCCCCGGCACATGTATATATGCACACACATACATGCATATATGACACACACACACACTCACACATATCACATATCACACACATATAAAAATAGAAATTTATCTTTCAAGATTTTCTTTCAAGCTGAGTAAAGAATAGTGATGTTTCTCTTTCTCTTAACCCTTTTCTATAGCTGCATGGCAGGTATTTTTGAAAAAAAAAACAGTATCTGTTTATTATCTTATAGAATTTATTACCTTATAGAATCTACTATAATCTTAAAATATTAATTGTGATGATGTAGATCTGTAAAATTTAAAATGGGGTCATCTGAGTTGGCTGTCAGTAAGTAGCAGTCCTAGAACTCTAGAATTCCTTGTGAAGTTTTGGTGAAATACATTTCTTCTTTGAAGAATGATTGCCTTCTCTGAGTTATTTGCCTAGTAAGAGACTTGTGTTTATCTTTGGTACTTATTATGGCCTCTTTGCTTTCTTTTTCTCAAGTGCCATGACCAAACTTGAGTGCCAGCATAGTCCACAGTGAATATAGAACCTGTTATGGTTTTTTACCTATGCAAAATCCAAAGATATTTGTGCATCTCAGAAGATAGTTGGTCATTGCAATTGCAGATTATGTTCTACTTATTATTTTAGTACTAGATGCTGGATTGAGTTAGTATATCTTGTCACACATGACACATATGTATAAATTTTAGCAAATACAGTGAGTGAAGGTCATTGGAAGCCGTTTCTTTTATTCTAGCAAAGCTGAAAAAAAAAAAGCCTTCATGCTTGTATTCAGGACTTTCTTAATTTTGCAAGACTGTTGTACAAGAGTCTTTTTGTTGTTGGCACACATGCTACTAAAGATATGTTGATTGGATTTGATGACTATCTTGCAAGGTAGTAATGGTTAAAAGAAATCAGACAACCATACATTGGAAAACCATTGAAACTTACTGTCTCTTAGAAATAAAAGAAGAATGCCATTTCTACAGGAAGAAAATTCTTACTAAACTGAATCAAAATCACATTTGGTAAAGCATGAAATGCTTACAAGGATCTTGTAATTGCTTATATATGATATATATCATAGATATACATGTACATATATTCTCTATTGTTTCCTTGTAGATATGTAAAATATTCATTTATTTTCTCATTCTTTTTGCTAGCAATATATGTGTGTGTGTGTGTGTGTGTGTGTGTGTGTGTGTGTATAATATATATGTACCTATATGTTAGTTTAATATATCATTAATGGATCAATTTAAAAATAGTAAATATTTTGTTATAATGAAATATATGAGGACTTTATTCAATTAAGCTAATCTTTAAAATATGCTATGAAAATAACTAATATAACTTTTATTTTTAAATATTTCATTTATTTAGTTATTTATTTGACAGAGAAAGAGGAAGAGAAGAAGACAGACAATGAGCATGCCAGGGCCTCCAGCCACTGCAAACGAACTCCAGACGCATGTGCACCCTTGTGCATCTGGCTAACGTGGGTCCTGGGGAATCAAACCTGGGTCCTTAGGCTTCACAGGCAAGTGCCTTAACCACTAAGCCATCTGTGCAGCCCTCACTTTTGTTTATTAACATTCTTGAAAGGGGCTGTATATTTTAATTTGTTCTAAGAATATTTTTAGGTCAATATTGCCCATTTTAGGAATTACATGTAAATGACTTTTCCTTGCATAATTTGTGTTCATCTATTTTTCTTCTTTTTTACATTAGGACTCATTTTTTTTCCCGATAACTCATTTTTAATGACTGAAGTTTACCAGGTACATCAGAGACAATAGGTGACATTTTATTATTTTTAAATATTTATTATTGACAACTTTCATAACTATAGAAAATAAACCATGATGATTCCCTCCCCCTCTTCAGTTTCCCCATAACAACTCTACTATCCATCATATCACCTGCCCCTCTCAATCAGTCTCTCTTTTATTTTGATGTCATCACTTTTTCCTCCTTTTATGATGGTCATGTGTAGGTAGTGCAAGGCACTGTGAGGTCGTGGATATCCAGGCCATGTTGTGTCTGGAAGAGTGCATTGTAAGCAGTCCTACCCTCCCTTTGACTCTTAAATTCTTTCTGCCATCTCTTCCACAATGAAAGAAGTGATAGTGCTGACCACTCCTCTGCTACTTCTTCTCAGCACTATGGTGCCTTTTGAGTCATCCCAGAGATCACTGCCATCTGAAAAGAGAAGTTTCTCTTAACAAAAGTGAGAATAGCATTAATGTATGGGTATGAACATTAAGAGAGGTTATTATCTGGCAGTTTATGAACATAATATATGCATTTAGCCAGACAACAGCAGGTATTATACTCCTAAGGCTAGCGACTTCCCCTGTCATATGTTTTCAGTATCAGACATATATTGCTTCCTGTGGAGCAGGTCTCCAGTCTAATTAGAGAGTGTTTGTTTTCCCCTGTAACAGACACACCACAATTGCACCTGCTGGCTCGTTTGACCTGGCTTGCCAAACTTAAGACTTGCAGTGTTCAGTGTTGTTTATCTCCATTGATGACTTCTCTCTCTCCCCTGGAGCTGCATGCAGTGTAGCATTCTCCAGCTTTCTGTCAGATGGTGTGCAGGGAGGAGGTATTCATCTCAGCTCCAGGAAGATTTCTCAGTGACCTTGCACCCCAAGCATGTGAGTCTTCAGTAATAGGGTCTTGCCAACTATTCCTGGTGAAAAACCAAGAGACTTAACAGTGGCCTGTAATGTTTTGGGGATATTAGGGACTTTTCTGGCCAAAACTCACTGCACAGTGCCTGTCTCAGGCACTGAAATTTTTCTAGTAACAATCTAAGCCTTCTGAGTGAAACATTGTCCAAGAAAGTAGGGTTCCATATGACTTATTCATATCTTCTTAGCTTTTGGTTAACCATCCCCCCATCATTCCTTTTCTTAATTTCTTCCCTGAGCTCACTTACTCTTTTCTACCCCCAGTAATCTGTTCTTCTGCTTACATATATACAATACCATCCTCTAAGGTTCTCTTCCCCCCTCCCTCCCTTCTAGCCCCTTTCTACTTACTGGCCTCTGTAACTGAGTTTTATTCCAACTGTAGGTGGGCATTTTATTCAAGCTTCTTCAGTTAGAGAATTAATTTAATAAATTATTCATTTTAATAAAGAAACTTTTTTTTTTTTTTTTTTTTTTTTTTTTTTTTTTTTGAGAGGTAGGGTCTCACTCTAGTTCAGGCTGACCTGGAAATCACTATGTCACTATGCAGTCTCAGGATGGCCTTGAACTCATGGCGATCCTCCTACTTCTGCCTCCCAAGTGCTGGGATTAAAGGCGTGTGCCACCATGCCTGGCTAAGAAACTATTCTTTATAAGCCTGACCCCTTTAATTTCTCTCTCTCTTTTTCTTTCTTCTTTCTCTCTCAGCATCTCTCCCTCTCTCTTTCTCTCTCTTCTTTCAACAAATGTTTATTCTGGACTTAGACATTTCTGTAGGTGTGAGCTCATACTCCAATTGTTCTACAAATTACAGAAGTGGAAAGATATTAATAAAACCAAAATAAAATATTTTTTTAAACATTGGGACTGGAGAGATGGCTTAGTGTTTAAGGCACTGCCCTGCAAAGCCTAAGGGCATAGGTTCAATTCCCCGTTACTCACATAAGCCATATATACACAAAGTGGTGCATGTGTCTGAGTTCATTTTCAGTGATGTTGCCCATTCTTTCTCTCTCTTTCTCTAATTAATAAATAAAATATTTTAAGAAAAAACGAACTAAACAAATCCCACTTACAGAGTATTCTGACAAGTAATTCCTTTTTTGAAACAATATCTCTTGTTGGTATCTTCAACTGATAGAATCAATTATAATACTTTTGTAAAATGATGTACCTTCTGAATTGTATATGTTGCATTATTTTATTCTCTCAGATTTAATCTTCAGCCTTGAGCTATCTCTGCTTTTTATATATGCACACACAAACAAATGAAAAAATGTTTTTGGTTCTCTGGAGAAGGTACTAGAATGTCATAGAAAGGATGAGGAAGCATTTCATTACCTCAAACAGATGAAGAATTCTCAAGGAGGTAAACAAGTAACTAAATGTTGATAGGTACCTGGGAAGCAATTCCTTATCATCCCCAAGGTGACACTATTATTTTTAGATTTTAGCATGGATAAAACTTTTGGTCTATAGTGCTTAAGAGTTAAATAAAGGAAAATAGGTTAACAAAATCTGTCTCTCCTTGGAGAGAAGAGAAAAATATAAGGACAGAGCAAAGAGTATCTTGGCTATTTAATGAGGAAATGGGTGCCCAGGGGAAAACCCAGCTTCCCCAAATGAGACAGAAAAAAAAAAAAAAAACTGCCAGAGATACACTAGGGAAATATGGCAAGATAACATATTTTCTCTAAGGGAAACAGAGTCTGAAGAAAAACCAATTGAAATTGGAAAATAAGTGAAAATAAAATCCACAGCAGCAGAAAGACTAAAGGTAATGAATAAAGGAAGAAAAGGAGAAGAGTCATAGAGCTCCACTGAGTTATAAATGCTTGCCTCTATGTGGGTATGTGAAATGATGGACAGTCATTCTATATTAATGTTGCTAACACTACATTGCTAACACTTGGGGAGCAAGGCTCTTTATATTTAAATTATCCAATGAATGAATTTTTGGTAGAATCTCCAGACAATAGCCCATTTATCATTAATAACAAAAATACATTAGGTCTAAGTTTTTGATTGTTCCAACTTAAATTCCCAGTGATGACTAAAATTTCGTGATATGCACTTCATATGTGAAGCATGGTTTCAAAATATAAGATTATAGCAAGCTAGAGAGATGAGTCTCAGACTGTGAAGTGCTTGCTACATAAGCAAAAGACATGAGTTTTGATCCCCAGCACCAATAAAATATAGCAAAATATACTAGGAATTGCATCATCACTTAAGCAATCCCAGTGATTGGCATGTAGAATTAGAAGGACCCCTGAGGCTTGCTGGCTATATAGTCTAGTCACATCAGTGTGATCCAGTATCAGGTAAAGGCAAATTCTCCAAAATAAGGTGGAGAGGCATTAAGAAAGACACTGGATCTGAACCTTTAGCTTCCACACAGGCACATAGACACACGCACGCGCACGCACACACACACACACACACACACATACCAAAAAAAAAATAAGGTCACCCTATTGTGAAAGAAGGTTATCTTGTTACCATCAAGAACTATGAAAATAAAATAATAATTAGGAAAATATGTCACAAATAATAAGTAGGTTAGCATATATCAGATGGTTTTGCAATTAGTGATTAATCACGTAAAATTGTATTTAGAGTTGTATTCTCAAGATAGCAAAAATAATGAACCTTTTAACTGTATTAGATCACTCAAACTATCAGTGGCTGTTCTTGGAAAATTATTACTTTCATAAATACTTCAAAATTATTAGATACATGAGTAGATAAAACAGTCTGTTAATACAAAGATGTATTAATTTTTCACTATCTTATGAGAATGTTTGAGATAATATAAAATCCATTATTATATTTACAGGAATAAATTTTTATGATGACAATTTTATTATGATAGCAAAATCTAATGTATATGTAACATTTAAAATGATAATACAATAAGCATTTTGAAGGATATGAAGAAGTGTTTTCACTAGTATTTACCTTATAAGCTAATAAATATTTAATAGAATTCACAGTGATCTAATTTCTAGTTCTTATAAAATTATATGCCTTTAAAAATAGAAAAATGGCATTTGATTTCATGTTAACTGTAATATGAATACCACTTCACTTGGAATTCGACAATATTTCCATTCTTTTACAGTGGGAGAGATAATAACACAGCTAGGATCACATGGCCTTCAAGTACAATCCCATTTTAATAATGTTCAGCCTTGTGATGAGATAAATACAGGATTATTGCTGGAACAGATCAACCTTTAAAAATGATCCCCCTTGCAATATGCCATTTGAAATGACAAATGTGCTTTTGAAATCCGAATATGCTTGCACACTATGATCTAGGTTAGGTCAAGGTATGTAAAAGAGAACAAACGTGTCCACACTTTGCTATATTGAAAAATGTCTAAAAAGAAATATGATGGAACTTATTCAGCAACTTCTCTTTGTGCAGTTTCTGGGTCATTTGTTTGTTCTTTGAAAATGCCAAACTTAAGACAAATATTCATCATGGCTTTTAATTATTTAAAAATTATAATATTAAAATGCCTTTTAACAGTTTACATTACATCACAGGCAATGGTGGAAATTTCCCAACTTGTTATTACTTTCTACAGCTTTTACATTTCTGTTACTGAGCTAAACATAATTGATGGCAAACCCAAATTTTTAGGTTGAAAGTTTCAGAAAGCAGGTCAACACTGGAAGCCTTTTATTTCTGTACTGTCCTGCTTTCTATGCATTCCTGCTGTGATTTTTAGCATGAAGAATAAAACATAACATTAACTTAGATTAAAAGTTATCAGGAATAAAAGAGCTCATTTATTATAAAATTTCTTTTCACTACCCATGACACATATTTTCTCATACAAATTATGGGCATATGATTATGGTCAAAATATATTATGCACTTGTTTGAAAATGTCAAAATAAAGTAAAATAAAAATTGCATTAAATTGTGTCTCCCAAAATTGAAATAATGAAGCTCTATCCCCAAATAAGCAAAATGAGGAGATATTTGGAAATGGGTGCTTTATCTGGTAATTAAGTTAAAATGAGGCTGTTAGGGTGGACCACCATCCAATGTCAGTGATGTCATTATAAGAGATGGTTAGGGCATACAGAGAGAGCCTACTGCTGCCAGAGCCTGCTGTGGGAGGACACAGTGAGAAGGAAGCTGATGCCAGCCACCTTGTAGGGCCCCAGGGCACTTAAAACCTGCCAGCACCTTATCTCAAGCTGATTTAATTTTCAATGACTGAATTACACCAGAAACCTTTCTACCTTCACATAAATAAATTAGGTTTGTCCAACAATTTACTTGTACAAAAATTACAGTTGAACATATCCATTAAGTCCAATTTTTATTTAAATTGTTATTTTTTATCCTATTCCACTTTAAAGTCTTTACTGTACTACTGTAATAAAGAAAGTAAAAATGTTTTTAAAATTCATGAGAATTAGTAAGCGACTAGATATTTGTTAAGTCTCTAAAGTCTGTTAGGTGACACAATGATTATTTAGTATGCCAACTACAGATGATTCTCATCAGAAAGCTTTAAGAAAAACCTGTTTTCCCATGTTGAATCATATCCTAAAACTATTACATTTTTATAATATAATGCAATATCAAAGCTAGTCTTTTAGGACTGACTTCTTTCAACTAAATATATACATTTAAAGTTACTACGTGCATTTTCATGAATTGACAGACTATTGTCTGCACTAAATTATAATCTTTTTTCTTTACTTTGTCATCACTTTTAGACAGGATCTCATTATGTGAAACTGATTGTCCTTGAACCTATGACCTGTGTCAGAGTTGCACACCTACACTAGTATGCTGGCATATACTAAATACTGCAATGTTGTCTGGATGGACCATCCACATGAATACATATATTCATCTGCTAAAAGACATCTTAGTTGCTTCCAAATTGAAAATAAATTATGAATATAGCTGATATAAATATCTTTGTGTAGGCTTTGGTGTGGATAAGTTTTCAGTATATTTGGGTAAACACTAAACAGTATAATTGCTTGATTATAAACTATGAATATGTTTGTTTTGGAAGAAATTGTAAAACTATAATCTAACATAGGTTTAACAGTTCTCTTATTATTTCTGGGGGAAAATGCTTGAAAGTAACCATCTTATGGGTGTAAAGAATTTATGTGAGATGACAGTTCCAAGAGGCAGTCTCATCATGTTGGGGAAGATTTAGCATAGTACACAGTGGAGCACGGCATCGTGTCACAGCAGCTGGACTTAACCTCGCTGCACAAAAGGCTCTATCTTCAGGGCACCATGAGCTTTCCCAAACAACCATTAGCTGGGGACCAAGTATTCAAAACTCCTGAGCCTATGAGTGACATCTCATGTAAAGCACCCCATAGCTGTACCTTTCAAAATGTTCCTCAGTAGTGAATGAAATTACACTTTGTTCCTAATCTTGTGCAACATTTGTTATGCCAGTATTTTGTATTTTCCATGTTCTTTAGATGTGTATTTGGACATTACTGATAAAGTTTAAAATTTCAAATGACATTTAATGCTGAATATCACTTGGATAGATATACACTTAAGCCCCCTTTTTTTCTTGTATTGTAGGTGAGTGTGTATGTGTATGTGTCTATGTATGTGTCTGTATGTCCATTTGTGTGTGTGTGTGTGTGTGTGTGTGTGTGTGTGTGTGTGTTTGTGTGTGTCCATGTACGACCCATGGAACTCAGGTGATGGCCAGAAGACAGCTTCAGAGTGTTGGGCCTTGAGTTGCACCCTTTTGAGACAGGGCCTGGATTGTTTTTCCACTATTAGTGCAAAATTTGCTGGACCATGAACTTTGGGATTCTCTTGACTCTACTTCCCATTTCACGGAGAGATTAAAAATGCACATGCTACTTGCTTCTGGCTTGAAGTGGGTTCTGGGGATCCCAATTCCATTAATCAGCAAGCACTTCTAAACACATTTCTGCAGCTCAGCATTTTGCTCATTTTAAAACTTAATTTATGCTCATTTATTGTTTAACTTGAGAAGATTTTTATGTTTAATGAATAATGATAGTTTATCAGATATGAAATTTCAAATATTCTCTCAATTCATAATTTCTACTCTAATTTTTATAGGTAGGATACCTTGATGCTTACAATTAAATACTATCCAATATGCCAATTATTTATTTCATTGGATTTTTTTTTTTTGGTGGTTTGTCTAAAAAGTCAGTGTCAAATACAAAGTAAAGTAGATTGCATTTAAAGTCGTATCTTATGAATTTTATATTTATTTATATACTTTGGAATATGATCTATTTGGAGTTAAGTTTTGCTACTTGTATAACTGTCTGAATAGATAATAATAGATTACATAGAAAGAAGCTAATACAGATAAATGGGGATGCAGATAGATATATAGGTATATAGAGCATAGATGATAGATATAAGATAAATGATAGATAAAAGATAGATAGATGATAGATAATAACAGATAAATGGATAGATAGATAGATAAATAGATAGATAGATAGATAGATAGACTATAGTAATTATAAATTATAGATAGATAGTAAAATATAAAATAGGGATGTAGATAGATATTTAGGTATGTAGATGCATAGATGACAGATATATGATAAATGATAGATAAAAGATAGATGATAGATAGATAATAGATAAATGGTAGTAAACTAGAGATAGAAAGATAGATAGGCTATAGTAATTATTTCTACATTTAGCTTCCTCTGCTTTTATCTCAAAGATCCTGTATTTATTCAGATTTCTATATTATGCCCGACAGGAATACCTACCTCCACATTCATGATAGGTTTTGAAGTCACACAAACTTAAGTTTTAAACACCATTCTCATTCAATATTTTATTAACTATTCTGTCCTTCACACCTTGCCATATAAAACTCAAAATTAATTAATTTTTAGAAAATACCTTTTGTGTGATTTGTCTGTGATGAATATCAAGTTGAGAAAACAATATATTGGCAATGTTGAAACTTTCTCTTCAAGAATATTGAATCCATCAGCATTTCCTTAGAAGACTGGATACTCTCATGACAGTTTTCATGCATATATATATATATTTAATTTTTCCATTAACTCTGCCATTATATTGTTTTAAATTTGAAAATCCACATGAATTTTTGTAGAATACAAAAAGTACCTAACTTGTGCATGTAAATTTTCTATTCTAAAGCATTGTTAACATCACTAATTATCTCCAAAATGTTTTGTCAATCATTTTTATTTGATTTCACCTATACTATCACCTCCCATATAAAAACAAATTGCATATATTTATTTACTCATATGGATTTTATTCCATCTTGGCCTTATTACTTTAATTAGAATTTGTAATTTAATGATGGAGAAGGAAGTCATCCTCATCTTGTCCTGCTAGTTGACTTCCTCTGAATTTCTTGGTCTCTGCTTTGATATTTTCCCTCTTATTCTTCCATAGGCCTCACAGTTTGCCCTCTTAACTTCCCTCTACAGGAAAGCACATGGCAGATGACATGTGTGTTCCTTTTAAGTCTCCCTAATATACATTTAAGTTCTATCTTTCACATGCTTGTAGCTCTACCTCAGTTTTTCCTTAAAATCCTCAGTTTGACTCCCTCCATGTGCTTATGGCTCTATTCCAGTCTTTCCCCCCAAAATCTCAATTTCACTTACATGAACCTTATAAACTATGCAGTGTTTCCACATGAGAACGTTTCCTAAATCCCACAATTTGTGATTTCTCCCTAAATAAAGTTATTAATTCATATTTTATCCTTCTTAAGTCCATCTTTGTTAATTCTGTGTTATAGGTAGGACAGAATACAAACTTGGAATTTGTAAATTTAGGGGAACCCTCCTGAGCCCCAAAGTCCTGCAACAAAACTACACAATAAATATACTGAAATATCTCTTAATGCCCCATATTGGTGCATTTTGTAGAAAAAAAGAATAATTACAAAAAAAAATAATCTGAAGAAAATAATACTTATACCATTATATTGATATCATGATTTTATCTGAATTAAGTAAATTACTTTAAAGTGATAATGCAAACATTTCTTCCAAAATACTTTCAAATTATTTATGTTCATATGTATATATGCTAAAATTCATATGCAATAACTTAGTATTAGGTAATATAACAATATGAATATTACTTTTACAAATGACACTACACAATACTTTAAAATAGTGTCTTGGGATACATTTTTATTGTTGTTGTTGTTATTTATGACCATAGAGTATGTGGTAGATTTTGTGTGCTTTAATACAGATTTTTGCAATGACCCCAAGGTTTTGCAATGATCTAATTTGCTGGTATAATTGGGTTCTTCTTGGGGCTTCGTGTTCACAGACACATAAAAAATGGCATCTGTAAGTCCAGTGATATCTGAACACTCTTCAAACATATGTCAGTTGTCATTCTACAGTTAGTCTGGTATGTATTTTCATGTAGCATCACCTGTGTAGAAACATAAAATTGCCATCTTCAACCCAAATCTCTTATATAAAACATTATAAATATGTATTTCATTTATATTTAATATTTGTGCTCAAAATTGTAATTTGTACTATATGTTAAAACAGTCATCTCAGGTTTAGAGCTATAATCAGTTTTAAAATCCAAATGTTCTTTCATTTCAGTAAGAATATAATTGACAGTTATCTTGAAATCTTGTACTTATCGAACATTGTTTGCAAAATCTACCATGATAATGAGGACGAGTGCAACATGCCAATTACCTGGCATTTCAAAATTGCTAACAGAGGGAAATGCATCAAGAATTTTAAAATATGAAGAATTACAGATTTGCTGGCAAACACTTGCACTAAGTATCTTTCATTTAAAATGATCAATGAAAATCATAAGGGAGACTTGGTGAACAAAAGATCCTTGAACCATGTCTTCAGGTCAGAATTAACATTATTCATTTCTGGGCTGACACATATAATTGGGAAAAATATTCTAAACAACAAGCCCCAGAAATCATGTCATTTTCATTTTCTTTAGAAGACTCTTATGAGACTGGTGCATCCATTGAAAACTTCTACACATACTAGAAGTGAGAAATAAGTTACCAAAATGGTAATTGCCTGTCATAACGACAGAAAGTTGTTATCAGGAAGACATTACTTGTACTTCTAAGATTATCTTTAAAGTTTTATACCAGTGGAGACAAACAGGGGTTAACTTGCTAGGGACGTCTTTTAAAAACATGATTATCTTCACTGAAAAATTTTTTCAAATCTTTCTGATATGTGCTATTAATTTTAATAAATATTATAATTGTGTGAAATAGTTTCATTCTTTTCCTATCTGTAAAGTAAAATAATGCTTGCTAGTTTTTATTAGGAAACTATGCCAAAAATTAAAGGTTGGCTTATCTTGAATGTGCTGATTAATTAAAAATAATAAGCAAATCAATTCCTAAAATGATATAATTCAGTAAATTCTGTCATATTGCTGATAAGATAAAAATGTATTTTAAAATAAAACATTAATGTCTGGGGAAAGGGCTCATTGGTTCAAAATACTTGCTAAACAAACCTGACAAGCTGAGTTCAGTTCTCTACAAACAATGTGAATCAGTACATAAGTAGCACACACATCTGTATTTCACACATGTGTACAGCAATGAGAAGTGGAGTCAGAAGATTCCTTAAACTCACATACTAGCTAGTCAGATGTTTGCAACAATAACACGAGAGAACTAGAGTCAAGCAAGGTGGAAAGCAAGAACTAACACACCAAGAGTTTTCCTCTGACTTTCAGAGGCAAGTACACACACACACACACACACACACACACACACACACACACACATACACACACATACACACACAGCATACACACATACACACAAACACACACACATACACATACACACACACACATACATACACACGTGCACCAATTTTTTTTAAAAAATAAGAAAACATTATAAAAAAGATAAAACATGAAGACATTGAAAAAGTCAACCTATTTTATGAGAGGTGGTGACACAATATGTATCGGATCAATTTAGTGCATAAAGGATGTCAATTCTTTTCATTGAATCATAATCATGGATATCTGTATAATCTTAGAGATATCTCCATTAGCTATTTCAGCTATAATGCATAACATATGTGGCTTTTCTAAAACAACTTTGGCTTCTAGAATTTTTACCTACCATCTGGTGGTTAGTGTCTCATTATCAAATGGTGTGGTACACAAGATAATTGTTTGTGACATGCTGTAATTTCTCAGGGCTGACCCAATCCGAGAAGAACCAGAAGGTCTAACTGTATGGCACTGACCCATCATTGGATTAATTTGAATCATCTTAGCTTTGTGTGGTGTCTTTCTGTTTCTGTAAGGTATTGGTGATGTACTAACTAGATGATATCCACATTCAAGCTTCAAAATAAGGTCAGAATATTTTATGAACACAATTCATTTTTTAAAATTATTTTTAAACATGTCCTCAATCAAGCATATAACTAAAAAGAAGTTTCCAAAATATAAAATGTAGGCCTACACAAGAGCACAGATACATACACTCACACAATATCATACATAATAAGAAAACAAAGAAGACAAAAGCAAGATATACAAAATTATTACAAGGAAAGTGATCATCTAAACAAGATAATTACAAGCCATTATAAATACCATCAATAGAAAATTGGCATGTTCATGCCTGATAATGTTTTAGATTTCAATATTATACAAGCAGAAATAATTGGATTATTTTTCTCAAATTAGTTTTGCTGATAATATCTAAATTATGATTTTTTTCTAAGTTTTGGGCAATTAAAGGACCAAACTTACAATTCTAATTAACAAAGTTTCTAGGAGATGCTAGTTTGTAAGATTCAAAGTTCTGTCATGCTTCTGCCTTTACTAAAGACAGACATTTATATACCTTATCATATTAACTGTGAATATATTAATGTCTTTATTATTTGTGTGTTTATATGTCTGTATGGTTGCATAGTCAAAGGATAACCTAAGGTTGTTTTTCATCTCCATCTACTTTCTCTGAGACAAGGTCACTCTATTCTTTTTTTTTTTTTTTTTTTTTTTTTTTTTTTTGGAGAGAGACAGAGAGAGAGAGAGAGAGAGAATGAGAGAGAGGGAGGGAGAGGAAAACAGATAGAGATGGGTGCACCAGCAGTGTCTCAGCTGCTGCGAACGAAATCCAGATGTGTGTGCCCCCTTGTGGTCAAGTGCGGCATTGCACTCTTGCCTCACTTTGCATCTGGCTAAACGTGGGACCTGGAGATTGGAACTGCTGGAGATTGGAACCAGTGTTCTTAGGCTTAGGAGGCAGGCACCCTAACCCCTCAGCCATCTCTCCAGCCCAATTGGTCACTCTATTCTTGTTGTCCCCTTTGAAAGCCAGGGAAGCAGTGCTATGAGCTTCAGGATTCTCCTCATTCTGCCTCTGGTTATCATAGGTGAGTGTGCAAGTCCTGCTTTACATGGATGTTAGAGACCTGAATTCCAGTCCATAATCTTATAGAGAGCAAGCACCTTTAAATACTGAGCCATCACCCCAATCCTTGTATCATCATTTTAACTTATCATATTTTGGTAGAGATTAATACACAGTCTTTAAACTATCAAAGTTCTTTAACAGCACCATAAAGTATATTTCAAATAGAACATGTCCTTCTCATAGGACAGAGCATCTGCAGATGAACAAATCTTGGAAAAAGTCCAAATTGGATCACCCATGCTAAACCCTTTGATTATCCATGAAACTAAGCAGGACCAATTAAAATATGAAGCAATTTTTAAAGGTAACATTAAAAATGCCAAGCTTTTTGAAAAAATGGTGGAAAAAACAAAATAGGCAAAATTTGGTAATAAAATTGATTGTTATTAATTTGGTCAAAATAAATGACACATCAATGAAGTTAAATTTTCATTTTATATTAATGTCACAAAGAAGGAAGAAAGTTGCAGCACAACTTTCTTTAGCTGAGATCATTTGAAACACAGAAAATATGTTTTAGAGTTCCATTGCTAACCTTAAAATATATATTTCTATGATTGATATGTATGGATGCTAACTTAAAATGCTGGTGAGCTTTAAAACTCTTAGATAACCAAATAAATGTTAAATTAAAAATAATTTAATAATTATAGAAATGACAGTAAAGAGTATATCTATAGAGCTTATAGATTTTTCTTAGCTTAATGACAAGTGGACACTTAGTTCAAAACTGTTTTTCAAACATTTGGTTATTGTTTTTAACGTTAAGACAAATGGCATTTGTGAACTACTCCAACATATTTTTATTTATGCAATAGGACTTGTGTTTTTTTTTTTTTTGACATATTTTATCTTTCCATAGATAAACCTTCTTCTATGGGTTGTCTTCTCAACAGTTAATTTCATTTAGAATATGTATTCCAACTTTTGAAATGACAGCAACAGTCTCACCAACACCTTGAGATCTTACATGACTACAGAGCTTAGACATGCCTAGCTGTTAATCGCTGTACCATATATAGTCCACTGGACAATGTTTATAATTATTAGCACAGTACTATGTTTTCATTCTGTATCATGTGTCATAGACACTACATTCTAAAAGGTATGTGCTCGATAATCTTTATGAACTTCAAAGAATATCTGTATTTCTACAGCATAAAACACCAGGCACTGTTGAGGGTTTTGGGTGTGTACTAGGGATGAACACTGAGCCAACTTAAGCAGCAGGTGATTCATTGAGCAATCATGTTGCCTATGCATGCAGACTAGGTGTGGATCGGTGTGACAGATGCAAAGTAAGACACATGCCTTGAGTTTGCTTTTTACCTTTCTAGTTGGTCTTAGAATAAGTATTCATGAGGGACAAGACATCTCCCTGTGGTAACCCCATTCATGCACATATGTTGAACATGTGACACGAATGTAGCTCATACATTTCCTAAAGAAAATCTGCATTTTGGATGAATGGCTAAGTTTGAGATTATGCAAATAAAGTGCTGGAGGACACAAGGCCCCCTCACCTAGCAGGGAATTTAATTAATCAAGCAACCCATGCAATACAAATTGGGTCAAATATGCTTTATTTGATGCTTTCATCTTACATTTACCAATTAAATCTAAGCATCGGGGCCAAAAAGTAAACATAGACATGTGACAAGCAACTAATTATTTACTTTTTTTTTTAGTTTATACACTTTCAAAATACCTAAACAACATGGCAAAATCCTAAACTAGTACTTAAGGAAGCTATCTAACTTTATATTAAGCAGTTAATAGGGATAAATGTAAGATCAGAAAAAAAATGCAGAATACAATAAGATTAGACCATTGAAATGCTTAAAAAATCAGGGAAAAATAAAAAATCCCTGTCTTATTTATTTAGTTGCAAAAAATTAATACATGAATAAAAATGTTAATATGGTTAATACATATAATATTTTATAGCTAATAACACTAATAATAAGAATACAGCTTGATGAAGTCTCACAAGTTAAATATACTAATGTAACATTGTCAGCACTCAAAAAGTGTTCATTGTGCCTTGTGAAGACACCTTGTCCCAAATGGTAACCAATGTTCTGAGATCCAGCACTATAGTTCTACCATGAATTAATTTAATGTGAAGTAATTTCACATGTTCAGACTTATCCCAGCAAAATGATCTGTCACATATTCTCCATGGAGATTGCCCACTTGTCAGGCCTGACATTTACTTTTTCCCAAATATTGTCCCTCCAGTGCTTGCCTTGGTCCCACTCCTCCTCTCTTTGACCCATTGGGCAACAAGCCTCACATAAGCATACAATATTGTCAACACACTTATTCCTAAATGTAGACTATACTTTTTCACAACTAACAGAGTCTCCTATCTAACAGCCATGCCATTTTGACCTTGTGACTGTACTGCCTTTTTTTCCAGAGATTCCATCTGCTCCTAGGCTCAGGCCACACATATACATTTGCTACCCCATGCTCTCTAAGTTTAAAACTCTCTGATTGTATTTGGCTGTTAGTTGGCCCTATGAACTTTGATTTTTCATGGAGAGAATTTTTGTTAGGACATATGTTAATTATATCCTTTTCCCTGTAATAAAGTCATCTCAACTTTCTTATGTGCTGTTCTTTCAGTTTGTAAACTTTGGGATAAAGAGAGATAATTTTGTTTCCAACAATTCTTCTGTCAGTATATGACAATTCTTATATATTAAAGTTCCATTCAACTAAATATAGATTGAGGAAGAAAAAAAAATGTCTTCCTTATCTCTCTTAGTAGGTAAATTTTTCCCCCAATTAAAACACTTCCTTAGGATATTTCATTTATACAATCCTAACTCATACTGAGTTCTCATTTCTAATTGTCCATTTTGAATAGGTCCAGACTTTATTCCAGTCTCCCCCTCATTTGCCAAACTCACTTTAAATCCTACTCAACATTCTGGTTTCCAGTTCTTCTTTAAAACCAACTCCTGTGGTTTTCCTCAATTGCCTTTTGCACTTAAATGTGTCTAATAGAATGCTTGTTTCATCTCAGCTAGCATTTACATGCTCTCTGTAGGAGGCCATTTTGCCTAGCATACTGACTCTTTTATACCTTAATATATTTCTTGTAAAATGTAGAGTTCTGTCCTAAAAAAAAAAAAAAAAATGAGAACAAAAAACAAGCCTAGGCAATAATGTCTTCTCTAAAACATTTGATTAAAATGTCACTGACAGGGCTGGGTGATGACTCATTGGTAAAAATGCTTATTTGGGGCTGGAAAGATGGCTTAGCAGTTAAGAAGCCTAAGAAAACCGGTTCAATTCTCCAGGTCCCATGTGTAGCAAAATGCAAAAGTGATGCAAGTGTGCAATGTCAAGCATGTGCACAAGGGGAGTTCGTTCATAGAGGCTGAGAGGTCACTGGCATGCCTGTTCTCTCTCTGTATTGTATCCCTCAAATTAAAAAAAAAAAAAAAAAAAAAAGTTTGTTTGCAATGTCTGATATCCAGGGTTCTATTATCCAGTACTCACTCACATAAAACCAGATATATATGCCTCTGGCATATGTTTGTAACAGCAGGAGGCCCTACGGGGTATACCTAAACACTCTACCATCTATATATGTATCATCTATCTATCTATTTATCTATCTGTATCTCTCTCACACATATTTAAATAAATATGAAAAAGAATGCCACTGGGCTGAAGAGATGGCTTAGCGGTTAAGGTGCCTGCCTCCTAAACCTAAGAATGCCAGTTCCAATCTCCAGGTCTCACGTTTATCCAGATACAAAGTGATGCAAGGGCACAATGCTGCACTTGACCATAATGGGGCACAAGCATCTGGATTTCGTTCACAGCAGCTGAGAGGCTGCTGGCGCGCCCATCTCTATCTGTCTTCCTCTCCTCCCTCTCTCTCTCTCAAAAAAAAAAAAAAAAATCAAACAAAAAATACATACGTACATAAAAATATTTGTGTCACTAGAGATTATCCTAAGGTGCTTCCATATTTGATGTAGTGTAAATGTAGGATAAATTATAGAAGGAAGTGAAGCATATGGGTGAACCTTTATATAAGTGTATCTGTGAAGGAATAAACAAGCCTAGTGGGAAAACATTGCAACCTTTCAAGGCTGATAATTATCTGAAGTCAGTTATTCAGGCAACTCTGTGAAATATAGATGAAAATGTAGTATACCTTTGGCTGGAGATATGGTTCAGAGGTTACAGGTACTTGCTTACAAAGCCTAATGATCTGGGCTCAGTTCCCTAGTACCCTCAAAAATCCAGAGTCATCTGGAGTTCCTCTGCAGTGCAAGAGACTCTGGTTGTGCTCATTTCCACTTTCTCTCTCTCTCTTTTTTTTCTGCTAGCAAATAAATAATTTAAAAAAAAAATAGTATATCTGGATATCTGGAGCTGGAGACATGGCTTAGTGGTTAAGGCATTTGCCTGTGAGCCAAAGGATCCTGGTTCTATTCTCCAGGACCCACATAAGCCAGATGTACAAGGGGCACATGCATCTGAAGTTCGTTTGCAGTGGCTGGAGGCCCTGGCATACCCATTCTCTCTCTGTCTGCCTCACTTCTAACTCTCTTTCTCTCTCTGCTTGCAAATAAATATTTAAAAAAAATTAAAAATAGTATGTCTGAATAGGAACCAGAAGCAATTTGACATTTTTGACTATTACAAAGAAGTTTGTTGCATAAAAACTGTGGTTAAGAGTTATTCTACAATATGGAAAAGAGTATCAACTTTGAATTTTAAAATATGAGCTTCAGAATGGAGAGATTGTTCAGCACTTAATGCACTTGCCTACAAAGCCTAACAACCTGGATTCAGTTCTCCAGTACCCATGTAAAGCCATATGCACACTGCCATACATGCATATGGAATTCTTTTGCAGTGGCTAGAGGCTCTGGCATGTCCATTTTCTCTCATTGTCTCTATTTCTACTATTTCACATAAATAAATAAATAAATAAATAAATAAATAAATAAATAAATAAATAAATAAATACATAAATAAATACATAAATAATACAAGTTTTTTTTTGGGGGGCTCATTTTTCGGTTTTTCAAGGTAGGGTCTCACTCTAGCCCAGGCTGACCTGGAAGTCACTATGTAATCTCAGGGTGGCCTCAAACTTATGGCGATCATCCTACTTTTGACTCCCGAATGCTGGGATTAAAGGTGTGTGCCACCATGCCCAGCAACGAGTTTTTTTTTTTTTTAATGAGCTTCAAGTAGATATGACTACTTATGGGACAATACATGCTCCTGAGACTGTGTTGTTTACACCATAATTCAAAAAGATACATGCTATATTTCCATTGGCATAAGATACATATATATGCATCATTAATATACATATATTACATTTATAACATATTTATATAAAATGTACTGTATATGCTGTACTTATATTTTCAATTGTCCAGAATTTTCAACTCAAAACTATGTTTTCTTTAATTGATCAATGTAAACCTTTTAAAATCATTTTGCCTCATAAATATTAAATATAACACATTAAAATGGTAATATAAGATCTCCTGGAGCACTTAGATTGATGGCTGCAAAAGCCACTTTTTTTTGAAAAGTTGAAGAATTTCTAAGACAAAATAGATGCAAAATAGACCAAACAGGTACAAGGAAAAGATGTGGAAAGAATTTTTTTCCCTCTGTGGAAAAATTTCTGTTCTGAAATGCAAGATCCTTCTCTCTCTTACATCAATCAAAAGTTTCTTCTGCCTTTCATTAAATTGTCCCACCAATTCTGCTTGCAGTGCACATTATTGGAAAATGGCTTCTGATATTTCATTTGTATTCCTCCCTCCTTGTTCTCCATGGTGTTATTTCATGTCTGTGAAGCATAAAAACAATAGAAGCCTGGTGGAAGAAGAACCTACTGTGTCCTCCAATGGATACTTTCTTACAGTCAAGACAATCCCTGGGTTGCCAAGGCCCAGAGGACTTAGCGACCTCTGGCTATCAATCATCTTTCTACTTTTTACGAGTCAAACCTTATGCTATTCAACATCTCATTTGGTTTTTCTTTAAGAGTACATTAAGATTCCTTTATGATACTGAGCTGAATGCTATAAGATGCCTTCTGGATTATGAAATTGGTTCTCCAATGCCCTTTCTTAGTGTGCCTCATATATCTTTTTCTACTTTTTCCCTACTGGCCTAGAGCTGCTGAAAGTACTCCAAATGTTTGCTACAGCCCCTGGGTATAGGTCCTAAGAACTCCCCATTCCACCTCCTTTCAATCCTACCTAGAGACCTTTCCCTCTATACATCTTCTCTTTATCAAGCAAGTACAGAAGGGAGAGTAAAATAATTAAGGGAATTGTCAATTTAAATAAATAAAAATAAATAAATAAATAAATAAATAAATAAATAAATAAAAATACCACTAGAAATATTCAGATGCCACTAGTCAGTGGGCCAATTGATGTTTAAAATCACTATATGGTCTGTACTCCTTGTGTATGTACAGCTTTCTTTTCCCAATACTCTTCACCTTTTGAAACAATTATGAATTGATTATTAACCACAAATATTGTCTTTCTTTTACAAGTAAAAAGCACTGGAAGTTCTATTTACTATTATTCTTGATAGGTTTCCCAATGCTACTATTTTACTGTCCTTCAGTGTGTTTTTACTTCCTCATCATTTTTATTGCTTAATTATTCCACTCATGTTTGACAAGTAGAATTTTGCAAATGAAACACATAATTCAACTAGTAATAGAAATTGAGCCACTTAAATTCCCCTTAAATTCTTTTGAAGCATCCAAAGAGATGTTGCATGGGTGCTTCTAAGGGGAGGTTTGGGAACATGGATTTCTCCTTGTTAGCTACACAATTAGTATACATATTTTTTATTACTTGTGGACATACTCAGTATGTAAACAGCACATGTTGGTACCATCCTTTCCCTCATCCTTGCCTGAGGCACACTCCTCATTGGGGATGCAGGTGATACACATGGGGATTGTGTGTTGTACATTGTGGGGACAGCCGTCAGTTATGGGGAAGAGGTAATGTCTCTGTGCATAATCTTCCAACTTGTAATTCTAACTATCTTTCTTCCCCTCTTCCACAAAATTCCCTGAGCCATGTTGGGCATGTTTTGAGTCTACTTTAGTGATGGGCTCTTAGGAGTCTCTAGATCTCTGATCTGGTAGGTATTGACTGTCCTCAATTTCTATCTCCTTCACCCTTGTGCTGATTTCCCCAATACCTCTATGGTTTCAGCTGGGGCCCTAGTGAAGTGTGATGAGCCATTTCTCTCTTTAGGTCCAGCTTCCATCTTAAAATGAGAAGCAGATTCTCCAATGGAGAGTAAAGTCAGCACAGATTAATGGCATAACCATTGTTTATAGACTTTTTGATGGGTCTAGGTGCTGTTATAGCCCAAGATTTGTGGGAGATTGATATTGGAGAGCAAAATCATTATCTGGATATTATTCTGACTTGTTTCTTGGTTCCAGATATGGGTTCCTTTCCACTGAGTGGATCTGTTCAACAATCCAAGAGCAGCCAGTTACCCACCATGGCTGTGTGCCACCATTGCACTTGTGAGCATCACATCAGGTTGTTTGCTTCTGAGTAGCTTAGACCTCAGTTTGCTGGGACAAATGTTGGCCACTTTCTCCCAGTAGCTCATGTGGCACCTTCTACCACTAGATGGGCTAACTGTCTGGGAATGACTCTTCCAGATTCCAGCCAGGTCTCTCCATGTTCTGTACTGACAGCATATGATGTCTTCAGGAGTAGGGTCTTACCATTAACCTGTGGTGGGTAATCAAGAGCTGTGACAGAAGTCTGTCTTAGTACTGGGAGTTACAGGCCAGCACCAAGGGAATAAAATGAAGAAAAAAAAAGAAAATGAAATAGAAATAAATAAATAAATAAATAAATAATAAATAAATTTAAGGTTAGGCTTCATCTCACCCTCCCAGGGCCCTTTTATATAGGCGCTACCCCTAAGGTCCTATTGAGGGTTCAACCTTTTAGTCTGTCTTCCAGGATATAGGATTCTATGGTATCAGTTCCATTTGGGTTCATTATGCTCCTCTTCACACTTATCCTCCCCTCAAGCCCTACCTTCCCTATTGTCCAGTCCTCTAGATACCTATTTGGTATGTAAGAACAACTAGTATGATTTTACAGGGAGGTTTGGGGACATGGATTTCTTCCTATTAACTGCAAACTTAGTATGCTTTTAAAGGGAGTTTTAGGGGCATAGATTTGTCTTTGTTAGCTTCATAAATAGCATGCTTTGGAAACCCAAGATTGATGACTAATTCAGTTTTTAAGTTGATTGTTACACATTTTACAGAAGAAGGTTAAAATATATTTGTATGGTCTCTCATACCTAGCATTACTGACAAACCTGTTGGACTATAATATTTTAACATGAGTTTAATAATTTTAAATAATAATTATAGCAACCTACTCATCTCTCTTCTACATCATTAATGATTTAATGCCATATGCATCTTGCCTGAC
The DNA here is from genome assembly GCA_036365145.1 of Orientallactaga sibirica. Classification (NCBI taxonomy): domain Eukaryota; kingdom Metazoa; phylum Chordata; class Mammalia; order Rodentia; family Dipodidae; genus Orientallactaga; species Orientallactaga sibirica. The sequence goes on along the minus strand of JAEOAD010000043.1, from coordinate 4,757,862 downwards.
CAATCTTATGCCAGAAACTAATCTACAGATTACATTCTCTGATTAATATATGTGATGAACATGTGTTATGTTTAAACTCTTATAACTTACTGATTTATTACTATTATTATTAACTTTATTGTGATCAGACAAAAGTTCATTTTCAATAAATTGCATGGAATGAGTCTATTTCAACAAAATTCAAGTTAGCTTCTTAGACACAGAATAAAATGATTGTTTTATATGCTATGATAGAAAATATTCATAGGAAATACTTTCTGAGGTCATGTTCTATGAATAACAACACATCTTTTTATTTTTTTATTTTTTTATTTTTTATTTTTTTTTTTTTGTTTTTTTGCAAGGTAGGGTCTCACTCTGGTCCAGGCTGACCTGGAATTCACTAAGTAGTCTCAGGGTGGCCTCGAACTCTCGGCGATCCTCCTACCTCTGCCTCCCAAGTGCTGGGATTAAAGGCGTGCGCCACCACGCCCGGCCCAACACATCTATTTTTAACCATACATACAAAACTATCCAACTTTAAGAGTTATTGAGTGAGAAAAAGCAGTGAATTGAAGATGGTGACAATAGATGTAACTGCTAAGTATGTTGGAAATCACACAGACCTACAACGTGTAGAAGGTATAGGCAAGGTTATTAAATACTGCAAGAGTATATCACATGCTTATATTGAGATCTGAATAGGAAAATATGATGGTAGGGAAGCTTTGTTGTTTTTATTTATACATATTACTTTACAATCAATAAAACAATCTAAACAATTAGGTTTTAGTGGTTTTGTATATCATCTTTTTTCCTACCAAACAACAATGATTATTATTTTTAGCAATAAGCTGATGGACAAACTTGGTACTAAATGTAACTGCTATACACAAATTAATATATCCCTTTATTAAAAACAAAGTGTGTATGAACAGCAATAAAACATTATTTCATATTGTTTCCCATATAATATTTTGAAAGCGAAAATTTTAAGTTTTGTTTTGTTTTTGTTTCTAAATTACTTCACAAAAAATAGACTGTCCATGAAATTATTATGGATTTATATCAGAAGCACCCAAATGGAGTTCTTCCAAACTAAGGATGAAAAGCAAAACATACATGCCCTTCAGATGCTAAAAGGTTAGTTGATATTAATAGATTTCTCTGGAAAGACTGAAGCAATAGGAAATGAAGAACATTCGATTTGACCAGATAGAGGTCACTAAAACCTGCATAAAGCATATTTCAAATGAGTATTTGTAATGATCTGAACATAAAGGATCAAGCATGTTCAAACAGCCCTTGAGAAACTGACATCAGGAAGACTGACATGAACTTGAAGCCATTCCTGACTATATAGACATACCTGTCTGAAAGACATACTGCTGCTACTACTACCATAACTACTAATAAAAGCTAATAATAGGGCTGGAGAGATGGCTTAGCGGTTAAGGCGCCCGCCTGCTAAGCTGAAGAACCCAGTTCCAATCTCCAGGTCCCACGTTTAGCCAGATGCAGTGTTGCAACGGCGCAATGCTGTACTTGACCACAAGGGGGCGCAGGCATCTGGATTTCGTTCACAGCAGCTGAGAGACTGGTGGCACGACCATCTCTATCTGTCTCCCTCTCCCTCTCTGTCTGTCTCTCTCTGTCTCTGTCTCCAAAAATAAACAAAAATAATTAAAAAATAAAAAATTAAAAAAAACTAATAATAGCTGGGCACACGCCTTTAATCCCAGCACTCTGGAAGCAGAGGTAGGAGGATCACTGTGAGTTCAAGGTCACCCTGAGACTACATAGTTAGAAAAACTAAGAAAAAAAAAACTAATAAAAATAATAATAATAATGCAAAAATAAAAAAAAAATTAATCAAGTTGTTATTATAATTTTTTTTATTTGAGAGAGACAGATAGAGACATAGAAAGATAGATAGAGAGAGAGAGAGAGAAAGAGAGAATGGACATGTCAGAGGCTCTTAGCCTCTGAGAATGAACTCCAGAAGCATGTACCCCCTTGTGGGCAAGTGTGTCATTGCGCCCTTGAGTCACTTTTTGTGTCTGGCTAAATGTGGGACCTGGAGTTTGCAATCGGTGCTTGGCAGGCAGCCACCTTAACCACCAAGCCATCTCTCCAGCCCATGTTATAACAAATTAAAAAAAAAAAAAACAAATAAAGTATCTTTTTTTAAAAAATTACTTTTATCTATTTATTTGACAGACAGAAAGAGACAGAGAGAGAGAGAAAGAAAGACAGAAAGAGAGAAGGGGCACACCAGGGCCTACAACTGCTGCAAATGAACTCCAGATATATGTGCCACTTTGTGCATCTGGCTTATGTGGGTACTGGGGAATCTAACCTGGGTCCTCTGGTTTTGTAGGCAAGTGCCTTAACCACTAAGCAATCCTTCCAGCCCTGCAGTAGCTTCTTAAATTCAGTTTTTTAAGAGTTGCTCATCAATTTCTGGTTTATTTTATAATTGCCCCCTTTCTAACCTTTCCACTTCAAGAAACACCTATGTAAGTCTATAATGTTTATTTTCCCATCTGTGCTTCCTTCTACTCATGAGTATACCTGCAGATTATGCTTGTTCACAGATGGAAATTTACAGTTCCTTTGATAGCTACCCAGCAACCTAGAGAATTGAAAAAAGAATTTGACAGCCAACTAACTTGCAATTTCAACCAAATGTTCTGCCTGTAATCAGTAAAAACTTCTTGATGGATTCATTGTTTTGTTTATTTCCTAAATTAAAGGAATCTTTAGAAAAAGCAGTTTGTGTTATGGTAAAGAAAGAATGTAGTTATAGGAAAGAAATTCATGAAAGCATAAAATGGATTTCTTGTTACTAATAATGCTTACATTACTTAGTTTCAATAACATAAAACCAGAAATATATATGAATATTCACACATTATAATTGTAAAGATTAACTGATTACTGAAATTTTATATTTTAAAATTTTGTGTGTTTTAACTAATAATGTTATTTTTATTTTCCAGCCTAATATTTCCTAAATTAATTTATTGCCAGGTTTTTAATAAATTAAGGAGAAACTGATCTGGTTTAAATTAAAAGCAATTTGGGCATGAAGGTTCACCTCTGTAATCTAGCACTCAGTAGCCCTGGGTAGGAGAACTCAAAGTTCCATGTTATTCTTGTAGTTATCTTCACATTGCTGGGACAAAGCACCTGACTAAAAGCAGTTGGTAGAGAAAAGTTTTTATTTTGGCTTACAGCCTCAAGGGGAAGCTTCATGATGGCAGGGGAAAGCTCCTCATGGGCAGAGGTTGGACATAATTTCAGCCCCAGCAGGTGAAAAGCAGCTGCAGGTGAGTAAGCCAAGCTAGTGAAATGGGGAGCTGGCTGTAACAACCATAAAGCTGTTCCCAGAAACACTTCCTCCATCAAGGCTCCACCTCCAAATATGCTATCAACTGGAAACCAAGAACTCAAAACACATATGTTTGTCTGAGGGAGGCGTGGGCACATCTTATTCAAACCACCACAGCTACCTTTCCTTACTTTACTTAGTGTATCTCTATCTGAACTGAATGAATGAATAAAAAAATGAATCAGTAAATATTCCAGGCCATGCTATTCAAATTTAGACATTTGGATACCTGTTTAACATGAAACATAGGAATGAGTGAAATGAGCTCATAGATATTGCATCAGATAACATTTTCCAAAGTTAAACAAGAAACAGACACAAATCAATATTGATCTACATCAGTTTGGAATTTAAAGAAAAACACTGATTAGAGAAATTTCATATTTTTATAAAAGAAATTAATCTGAACTGCTTAGCAAGATGCAAAAAAGTTTACATTTTATTATGAATATCACAATAAATTTTCTACTGTAGTAGCATGTAACATACATATATTGAATAGATGTGTCTGTGTACGTAGGTATACATATATTTACAGTCTCTTTAATTTTCATGAAAACATATTTTCTCTTACCAACTTTCGAGGCCCGTTCAATGTTAATTGCATAGTGAATAAAGTTCATTCCACAAGTTTTGCAAAGAAGAGAACATCAGTAAGTTCCATGAGTTTGGAGAGGGTTATGAAACTAGCCTCATGAAACATTGTGAAAGAGAGGACAGAAAGATTTCAAGAGTCAGTGGTATAATAGAACCCTTCTCCTCCATTCTGCAATTATAGAAGTGGTTCAAAATGAAATCTAATTTTCAATTAAACCAGTGCTTCCAAGGCATGAGCTCTAAGACCAATGCTCTGCAAGTGTGAGGAGTCATGGAGTTACCATGATAGGGTATTTCACAATTCACTGTTAAGAAGTCTTGGGCTGGACAGATGGGTTAGAAGTTAAAAGTGTTTGTTTGTAAAGCCTGCTTCCCAGGATTTGATTCCCAGATACATAGAGTGGGACATGTGTCTAAAGCTCACTGGCTGGCACTAGCATGCCCTTGTGCTTAATCTGAATCTCTCTCACTCCCTCTCTCTTTCTCTTCAAATAAATAAATAAAAATATTGAAATGTAAAAATAATTTTCAAAAGATGTCTTAGAGTTGTATGTATTCAATGGTATTCATGGTGTGGAGTTTTCTCAGGGAAAATGGAGTAAACTACTCTGAACTCAAAAAATAGAAGGAAGTAGATGAATCTACTAAGTTTTCAGACCCAAGTTATCCCAAATGAAAGGGAAAAAAGGAAAAAAATTTAAAATGTAACCATCAAGTAGCTTAATCATATATTGAAAGCATATCAAAATAATTTTCATTAATTGTAATGAGTAAACCATATCTAATAATTCTTTGCTGAATTTATACCAATGCTTCACTTTTTTTCTAATGCTGATGTCATTTCTCCTCCATGGTCTGGCCAAGCATTCTCCCTGTTACAAAGTTTGCTTGGAAGGAAAGTGGTCAGACATTTGTGCACACTTTTGTCAAGAATCTTGGCAATCCTGTGACATATATCAAGGAAAAATGTTTATTTTTCTGCAAAGTTACAGTACTTCTTTAATTAATAAACATGTGGCCTTGCAAAACTGTCATTGGCAGGGCATAATAAAACAATGGGCTAAGTGTGGTTCACATTCCTTTAATCCCAGCACTTGGGAGGCAGAGGTAGGAGGATTTCCATGAGTTCGATGCCACCCTGAGAATACGTAGTGAGTTCTAGGTCAGCTTGAGCTAGGGTGAGATCCTGCCTCTGAAAACAAAACAAAACAAAACAAAACAAAACAAAACAAAACAAAAACCCAAAAACAACAACAAAAAAACCCAATGGTAATTTCAAATATCATCCCATTCACACATGATCACTTATACAAGTTATTAGCAGAAAAGAAATGAAAAACCATGGAATCTTTTGTGGTGTTAAATCTCACTTTGTGTAACGAAAATTCTATCAAACCATCTATTTTGTAATATCCTATAATAATGTTAGACAAAGGTGGGCCATCAACTTCCAACATCATCAGTGTTTGGAAACCTACAATCAGTTTTCTTTTGAAAACAAAACAACCAGATATAGAAATATCTAAGTAAGCAATAAATTTCAAAAAGCATCAATATGACAAAAACAGGTAGAAATAGCAAACAAAATCAGCTGACTTTTCTGAGAGACTATATACATATATATATGAAAGAAAGAGGCAAAAAGAGAGAATGGGCACACAAGGGCCTCCAGCCATAGCAAACAAACCCCAGATGTATGTGCCCCCTTGTGTATCTGGCTTATGTGGCTCCTGAAAAATCAAACCAGGATCCTTTGACTCTGCAGGCAAACACCTTAACTGCTAAGCCATCTCTCCAGTCCATCTGAGAGAGTTTTTAAAGTCGGTGAAATTGAAGTTTTGAAGTTAAGGCTCAAAAGACACATAGAAAAGAAAACAAAGCAGAGAACTTGATGGTGGAAATAATAAGAATGTTCTCCCTAGTAAAATTGTGATGCTAAATAACGTTTCTGAGCATGGATGGTAAAGCGAAACTGTGCTGAACCGAAACTGAGTGTAAGAAAAACCAAAGACCATACATTTAGGTGGTGAGTGGAGAATAAGGCACATTGCTGAGATTTTGGGACCATAAACATGAAAAAAAAAAAAATTAGAAAAACAGCATAACCTCAAAAACAACATACTGAGAATTTAACTTAGGAAACTAGCAACTCTAAACTTCTTTCATGTAAAACCTCTTTTAAATTTGAAGCAAGTATGGTGTGTCCTTCAGCGACACACTTCGGAAACAACCATTAATCAAGTAAATGTGAATTTACAGATATAAATTTAGTGGAAGAAATAATCTGCCTTGGATGTGAGCATCAGTATCCTTTTGCATATGAGTAAAACCTGTCAGGCTATTTGTTTTAGGGGTGAGGAGAGAAATTCAGCCACCTCATGCTCCCTTAAGCTTGGTTTCCCCTGCAGACTTTGAGTTTGACTTGCATGTAAAATAAGTGAGACATACAGCCTCAGGTAAATTTCAAAACAATATATAGGCAAAACCAACTGTCCAGGATGTATGTTACCTGGATTGGCTTCCACTCAATTTCATGACACTTGACTCATCCCAACCATCATATCTAAAAACTATTCCCTTGGAGACTGATGTTAAGTGACAACATTTAAATGTGTGAACCATTATTGATTATATTTAGGCTCTACTTTTTTGAGATAATTTTATACTAACATCTAAATTGAAGAAATTATACAGCCACCCTCATAAGTCCTTATGTCTGATTATTATTATTATTATTATTATTATTATTATTATTATTGGTTTTTCGAGGAAGAGTCTCACTCTAGCTCAGGCTGACTTGGAACTCACTCTGTAGTTTCAGGGTGGCCTTGAACACTCAGTGATTCTCTTACCTCCGCCTACTGAGTGCTGGGTTTGATTAAAGGCTTCTGATTTTTTTATATACTGATAATGTATCACAAATCTGCAGCAGTAGCAACACCCATTATATTGACAATGTTCCACTCAAAACAGCACAGTGTGAAACTTTCAACTACGCTTTATTTTGTTCTTTTTCTATTCACAGACTTGCCTTCCTACTAAAGGTGTCTCAGGACACCTAATCTTGTTTTGATTCATTGTCTCATTTTGAATTTTTTGGTACACACTTGCCTGCAGTGGGGGATTCCTCCCCTGTCTGTGCTTGAGTGCAACATTCAGTGACCAGCCCCACTGCTCTTCACCTGCTCTTCTATTGAGATGGGGTTATCTTTTACTCATTCTGGAGTTTTCTGGTCTTCTTTGGATTCTCCGTCTCTGTTCCTCTGCAGGATTGGGGTGGCCATGCCCAGTTGTTTTATGTTTGACCTGGAGAATTCATAATTGCCCAGGAAGAACATTTAATTCCCATGTCATCTCTACAGACATTTGTGCATGTGTAGAGTTGCCATTTCAAAAATGCTATTAGATGAAAGCAGATGGCCCACAATGCTTGAGAATTCACCTTTGATTTCACTCAGAATAATTATCTAAATATAATTACTAGGTTTAGGGATAAATACATTTTTACAACCCTTGGATAAATATTCAAGAGTAGAGTGAAAGGATATATCATTGTTACCTATCATCTATCTGCTATCTAATTCATGGGACATTACTGCAGACTTCAGAGACTTGAATAAGTTAAGTGTACAATAAATCCTACAATTGTGTAAATTGATCTTTTCCCACTTTTTCATAACAAAGTGACATGGACTTGGAGTTCTGGGAGGAATTATGTCTCCATAAGGATACAAGAGATCCCCCAGATCAGTTACCCCTGAGTTTGGTTCTTTGTCCAAGTAATGAGAGAATTGAAAATACAGACTCAGTAAAGGATAAATGATCAATTATGAGATTTATTTCATGGAGAATTAAAAGTAAAAGGGCAAACAAAGCAAGAAAGTCCAGATGAATATAAATTCTCCCCTTTCCCAGCCAGGTTGAGGGAGAGGAAAGGGGAACGAGAAATTCTTTCTCCCAAAAAGGGCTCCCTCCAGGAATGTAGCCTCTGTGAAAAGGGCTCCTGGAAAGCAAAGCAGTGCAAGAAAACTACCCAGACAATCCAGGAAAACATGCAGACAAATAAAGAAGCAAAGAAGAATAAGAGGGTCAGAGAGGCTAAGTGATCTGAAAGCTCACACACTTTGCTCAAATCTTATAGTAAGTAATTAAATCAGCAGCTGAAGGTGCTTTCTTGCAAAGTCTGATGACCTGGGTTTGATTCCACAATATTCAAGTAAAGCTAAATGTGTTTTACAAAGTGGAACATGGTGTGCCTATATTTAATATTTGCCCCTTTCTGTCATCTGTCTCCCTCAAATAAATAAAAATATTTATTGTAAAAAAAGAATAACCATAGTGGAATTTTTTAAATTGATATTTTATTAAAGCATATCAGATTCTAGTTATTTGTAAAGAAAATTTTAGACAATTAAAGCCAGGTGTGGTGGTGCACACCTTTAATCCCAGCACTCGGGAGGCAGAGGTAGGAGGATTGCCATGAGTTCATGGCCACCCTGAGAGTACATAGTGAGTTCCAGGTCAGCCAGGGCTAGAGTGAGACCCTACCTTGAAAAAACAAACAACAACAACAAAAACAACAACAAAAATTTAGACAATTAAACTGAAAATATGAAATATACTTTATAAGAGAGTTGAGGACATGATAATCTTCCTAGAAACAGTCATGAAGAGACTATACAAAAGCAATGGGATATAGTAAAATATCTTCACAAAATACCCATTTTCTTCTGATACTTTGAGCAATAAATTATGAGTTATTAAAAATTGAAAAGTCAGGGGGCATGTTGGTGCATGCCTTTAATCCCAGCACTTGGAAGGCAAAGGTAGGACTGCCGTGAGTTCAAGTCCAGGTCATCCTGAGCTAGAGTGAGACCCTACCTCGAAAAAAAAAAAAAAAGAATTGAAAAGTCATAATAAATATACTAAGCACTCTAGTAAAAAAAGCAAAGATAAAATCAGAACAACTTAATAAAAAACAGATAATAAAATGAAAAATGAAAAAATAGAGGAAATATTGTATGAACTCAGGTGTTAAGATCTTTAAAAATGATCAGAAAAATAAAACATTTGAAACTTCTGGGTAAGATGGCTGCATAGGAGCCATACCAAACCAGCCCAGGGAGGAATTTAAGCAAAACAACAGCAAAATACACTCTTCTTCTGAAAATTGCAGAAGTATAGGATTTTCTTAGACACAGTGGAGAAGCAGGAGAGACCAAGATCCACAAGAAAGGAGAAAAATGGCCAGAATCCCACTGAGGAGCTTGAACGCTTATCCATGGGATCCACGCAGCATGAACCACTGGCCAGGTGCGCCAAGCAGCAGCAGCAGCAGCAGCAGCAGCAGCAGCAGCAGCAGCAGCAGCAGCAGAGACCAAACAAGGGGACTTTCCAACTTCATCAGCCTCCTTGCAGAGTCAAGAAATCTGAATGAAAAACAGCTGAGATCAACTAAGGAGCTACTGAAAGGGATAGAGGGGGACTGTGTGAGCAACTCCAGGCTTCCTGAACTCTCCCATCCCCCAACCATCAGAACCATGAAACTCTGGCATTCAGCCCCCAGCAGTAGTGCATCCAGCACAGCTGAACAGAGCTCCAGCTCCACAGCACAACATGGAGGGATTAAGGTAGGCACCCGGCATTGATGAGATTGGAAGCCACACCAAACGGTAAGAAGGCTAACAAAACAAACAACACATATATATATAACATAGGCCTGCATTGGAAGTGCTAATCTCTCTTTCCATGTCAAGGCAAGTTATGGGTTACATATTTTTGATTGATTTTACCATTCTCAAATAAACTGTACTTGGGGGTTAAATATTATTGCCTTTAATGCATTCAGATTTATAAGGCCTTTGTCTTTTGCTTCTGTCATTATTGGGTGCAGGGTCTGATCCAGATCCAGGCTGACATGAACTCAATTCAGAACAGAATTCTCTATTCTAGCTGACAGGATTAAGGGTGTAGAGCAACACACACCATTAGGGATTTTTTTTTATAAGACTATCTGTTTGTTTTAATCCCCACACTTGTATACTCTTTGCTCATTTTTATTGAGGGTGTATATTGCTCAGTTGAAGTTTAGAATTTGCTAGTACATTTTTCCACCCAGTCCACTAGAATACTTGCTTAGCAAGCAAACTCAACACCTAGGATTACTTCTGCAGTTGGATTGGGGTACAAGAGCTACACCTGGCACCTTAAACTAATATCCTGAAAGTATATAAAGGTGGATAGCCACACCTAAGAACACTGCAGATAAGTAGAAAATACAAACATCAAATCAATTCAAGATGCAAAAGTCACTACTTTACAATACAAGAAACACAAAGAATCAAGACAATTCAATCCCTCCCCAAATTATAAACCATCAGAAATGATCACCTCACTTACTATAATCCTTTCCAGATCCATTCATTTCCCAGAAAATTTCATAATTTCATTTTTCTTTACTGCTGAATAGAACTCCATTGTGTAAATATACCACATCTTTATTATTCATTCATCTATGGAAGGACATTTAGGCTGGTTTCATTTCCTAGCTATTGTTAGTAGAACAGCAGTGTCAGGGATGGGATACCTTCCAGTGAGTTGTTGGCCAGGGAGGTCCCTGTTGCCTCCAAAACATTACAGGCTATTGCCAAGGCCCTTGGTTTCCCTTGAGAAACAAATGGTAAGACACTATTGCTGAATACTTCCCTTGCCTGAGAAGCAAGGTCACTGAGAAATCAATCTGGGGCTGAGCAGAAAACCTTGTCCTTGTAGACCAGCCAACTGAAAGCTGGAAAAAGTTTCATTGTATGCAGCCATGTGGGAGACAGAAATCATCAGCAGTGAAAACAGTGGACTCTGGAAACCTCAAGTTTGTCCAGACAAGCCAAATGACCAAACGGGTGCAATAGTGGCATGTCTGCTCTGAAGGAAACCAACTGCTCTCTAATTGGACTGAAGGCCTGCTCTATGGGAGGGAATACATGCCTGATACTGAACAACCTTATCAAAGACTATGGCAGGATAGGTCATGTACCTTAGGGGTATAAAGCCTTATCTTGTCTGGCTAAATGTATATATTATTCCCACCAAAATGCCCTGAAAGCACTACACTTAAGGTTCACAATCATATATTAATGTTACTTCTCATTTCAGATGGTAATGACTACTGGGATGACCCAAAAGGCAACATAGTGCTGAGAAGAAGGGATGGAAGAGTGTCTGACACTGAAACATCTTTATATCACACCCTCCAAGGCTCAGGGTCCATTGCAGAAAAGTTGGCAGAAAGAATGTAAGAGCCAAAGGAAGGTTACAGCTCCTTACATTACAACTGCCTCGATATCCATGACCTCGCAGTGCCTAGCAATACCTTCACAAGACCCTCATAATAGGAGACAAAGATGATGACATCAAATTAAAAGAGAGACTAGTGGAGAGAGAGAGGAGATATGATGGAGAGTGGAGTTCTAAAGGGGAATGGGGGAGGGGAGGGAAATATCATGGTCTGTAAGTATACAAGTTGTCAATAAAAAATAAATTTTAAAAAATTAAGTGTAAAAATTACAAAAATAAAACAATTAAGATGATGGAAAGTGGATGAGAGACAAAATACATTTTTTATTTCAAATTAAAATGAGGGGTGAGAATGTATAAAATGAGAAAGTATGGGGATTATTTAATATTATAAACTAATACTAACATTTAATTAACAAAATTGGCAGCTAGAGAAATATATATCTTGGAAACACAAATTAGATAAGCATTGAGTGAAAGGTAGATATCGGTCATGAAAAATCAACTTGGATAAAACTAGGCAAGAGTTGACTTAGTTAGTAATCCCAATGTCATACCATATAAAAATAATGGCAGTATGGGCTGGAGAGATGGCTTAGAGATTAAGCACTTGCCTATGAAGCCTAAGGACCCTGGTTCAAGGCTCGATTCCCCAGGAGCCTCGTAAGCCAGATGCACAAGGGGGAGCATGCATCTGGAATTTGTTTGCAGTGGCTGGAGGCCTTGGTGTATCCATTCTCTCTCTCTCTCCCTCTTCCTCTCTCTGTCTATTGCTAATAAATAAATAAAAATTAAAAAAAAAAAAGTAATGACAGTATACTCAGCAACATTTTATGAACACGAGGCAAATTTAAATCTCCCAGAAATATTGCCCATAGAATATTATGAAGATTTATCTCACTTGAAAGTACACATGCTGAAAATATGGTATATATATGATAAATCTTACACCAAACATGCTTTATTAGAATATTTCTCAATAAATACATTTTTCAACTCAATGGAATGAAGCTTCTTTTTTGATGACACTAGCAGAAGATGCTAACAAGTAGTTTTACAAATGCCTACCTTACTTCTAAACATTAAGTAAAATAAGCATCAATAAAAATTAATGATATTAATAATTACACAATACCAATCAATAGCAGGTAAAATTCCAAGTATTTAAACAATAAAAAATATTCCAGCATAGCAGAAATAAGACAGTGCTGGTATTTATTAAATTTTCACTTGAAAGTTTTTGTGAAATGATAAAATGCACAAAATATTAAAGGAATAACAAATGGAAGCTGCTGGGTATGGTGGCACATGCTTTTAATCCCAGCACTTGGAAGGCTGAGGTAGGAGGATCGCCATGAGTTCAAGGCCAGCCTAAGACTATATAGTGAATTCCAGGTCAGCCTAGGCTAGAGTGAGACCTTACCTTGAAAACCCCAAATAAATAAATAATAAATAACTAAATAATAAAGCAAGAAAACTATCTACTTTTCTAAGTATAATTTTGTGTTTAGGAATCCAAGATCAAATTTTGCACATTTTCAGAAGTATTACAAATATAAGTGGTTTTCTAAATGTGGAGAGACTTTAAAAGTATTAGATCTTTGCTGATCTTTCTGTAAGAAACTCCTAAGAGCAACATGGATCTTTGTTTGTTTGTTTGTTTGTTTGTTTGGTTGGTTGGTTGGTTGGTTGGTTTTTCGAGGTAGGGTCTCACCACTCTGGCCCAGGCTGACCTGGAATTAACTTTGTAGTCTCAGGGTGGCCTCAAATTCACAGTGATCCTCTTACCTCTGCCTCCCAAGTGCTGGGATTAAAGGCGTGCACCACCACGCCCGGCTCAGCAACATGGATCTTTGACAATAGCAGCACAAATATGTTAATACCTTACAAAAAATTCTATACCATCATAGAAGTAAACACTTGTTGAATCATAGTAGATTTATTCATGCCTATAATGGCAAGTATTATATATTGCCACATGGAATCTGGGTGTAAATCATCTATCTAGTAGAACTATCCAGGCAGTATTGTAGAAGGACTTTAGACTTTACTAGGAAATGTTTCAATGATTAAATTTCCCAAACTACTTGTCTGAATCATTAATACGATGGTGTATGTGTGTCAAGTGACACGCCATCTTTTTTTATGACCATTGATTTTTGATCTTCCATCAATAATTAAGGGTGACAGAATCTCTCAGGTAGAGTCATCCCACCCACCTGATCTCATAAGTGGGACATATCATCAAATTTGAGCTATATGTCCACAGAGGGATACACTGAGGTATCTAATCTGTACAATAATGTATGTCCTTGTAGATACAGATACCTTCCTGGAGAAACAGAATGACTTGCTCCTCTGCCATGAAATGTAGCCAAGAATATGAGTAAATACTGGTTCAAGTTTGCATAGGGAAAAGAAATGTCAAAGCTATTCAACATATGTTTGTACTACCTGGCGCCTAATTCCTTAAGTATGTTTGCCTCGCAGCATATTGATTTGCAAGAGGTACTCCTTAAATTATCAAGTTTGTAAAAAAAAAAAAAAGAAAAAAAAAAGAAAAAAGCCCTTCTGAGTAGGGTAAACACAACCAAACCCAAGGCAAGCAACACAATCACAAACCCTTGAAGCCATATTATCGCTGAATACTTGACAGGCAGTTCTTCACCAAACTACAAATCCATCCCTTAATGTAACTCTTATATTAAGTTGTATCTATTCTTATGACATTGTAATTTACGATTAGTTAATATAAGCACTCGATATATGCATGTGTACTACCTTAAATATATTAAACATATTGCATTAATCACTTTAACGCATTATCTTTTACAGAAGTTTGGGATTATGAAAACTGTTGTACAGTAATTACTGAGTTTTATTTATTTCTTCCTCATCTCATCCAGTTACTTTTTTTATTAAAATCATATATTGGTGTGGTAGATTTGTGAAAATATGTATACTGTCATTAGTACATCTGAAATTGAAGTTCATAGCTTAAATTTGCTTTCCTTATTATTTTAAAAACATTCATTTGGGAGAGAAACAAGAGAGAGAAAGGGAGAGAGAATGGTTACAGGGAGTCCTGTATCTGCAAACTTCATATGCATGTAGAATTTAGTGCATCTGGCTATACATGGGTACTTGGGAATTGAATCAAGGCTGTCTGCCTTTACAAGCAAGAACATTTAACCCCTGAGCCATTATAGATGATTGATAGATGATAGACAAAAATATAGACACTAGCAAGCCTTTTCAGACTTCCTTTCCCTTAGCAATGTAAATACATCCTCCTGTTTTTGAATGGCTTGATGGCTGCTTATTACAAGTATATAGGCTATTGCACGAATTGTATTTATATAGTCACTTGCTGAAGTACAGCTATGTCTCTCTCAATTTGGCAACCATCTTCTTGACTAGTATGTATATTTCCTTGCAGAACATTATGTGAACATATACTTGTGATCCATTTCAGTAAATAAACAACTTGAGTCCTAGATTATATGTTGAACATCTGTTTACCTATAGAAGAAACTTCAAGGAAAATTTTTATTTTTAGCAACTGATAAGAATTTCTTTGCTCCTGTAAAGAATTATCATGGATAAGTCCCATAAAAAAGAGAAACCTTCAATTTCAGCCCATGTTTAAGAGGAGAATGAGTATAAGAGAATAGTTACACAAAACTCATGACCAAACCTAGTATTAGGTCATAATTGGATACAAATATACAATATCCATTTTAGGAATGTAGGTATCCTAATGAAATAATCTTAGTAACACTTTTGACACCAATGTCCTTATCAGTAAAACCAATCGTATCTATAATCAATCTCTGGAATTATTAAAATTCAATCAAGGACTTTGATGTTAAGAAAACTAGTCCCAACAGTTCAAATAATATTTTCCTAGAACTAGGAAGATTTTGACAATAGACTCAGTGAGTTAAAAGATGCATTGACCTATTTTTACCTACAGATTAAAAGAAAACATCAATGTAAGCTATTGTGGACCTATTTTCTTTAAAGGAAACATCCCTTTTTGGAAAGAGTAGGGGGGACTCCTAAAACTCAGAAGCTAACAAACTTACAAGGAAGTTTAGAAAGTTAGAATTGTTCCCAAGGTATAGAAGGAAACAAATGCTGAAGAGAGGAGACATTTTATTTTATTTTATTTTATTTTATTTTATTTTATTTTATTTTATTTTATTTTATTTATTTAAGAGAGAGATTGAGAGAGAGAGAGAAAGGGGCACACCAAGGCCTTTGGTCACTGCAAATGAACTTCAGATACATGTACGATCTTATGCATCTGGCTTATATGGGTCCTGGGGAATCGAGGCTGGGTCCTTTGGTTTTGTAGGCAAGTGCCTTAACTGTTTAGGCATATCTCCAACCTATTATTCATTTTTATTATTATTATTATTATTATTATTATTGTTGTTGTTGTTGTTGACAGGAGACTTTCTTTGTGGAGCAGCCTATAAATTGGACAGGGAGCTCAAGGGATGTGGATTTCATGAATCTTCACCTTTGCTGGGTGGTCATTTTGGTGATGTAGCTTGCCTTTGCTTCTGTAAGTGACATTAATATATCAATTCATTGGTTCACCAATCTGGACTGAGGAGGGATTGTTTCTTTGGTCTATCATGTGAGCTTTATGTGAAGCGAACAGACATTTGAACACATTTTACCCCAAAGTAACACAAAAGCTACGTATAAAATGCAACACATATATTCTACTTAAGGTATATTTTATGAATTGAACATAGATGCACATAATGAGTAAGTATATGAGTAATGTGAACTATGAATTAGCTTAGTATTCACTAGTAACATTATGGAGTAAAAGTTGTTTGTTTCAAAATGAGTGTAGAAATAGACTTTGTTCATATGGATCTCCAGTTTAAAATATCAGTTATCAATTATATTTTCTTGAGTTAAATTTATTCTATTTTCAATATCTCTTTCACTCTACTATCAAGAATAGTAAACAGGTTTATTTCATTTGTGCTCAGATTAACTTCAACAGTATTTTATCTGATAAAAGCAATTTAATGCCACTTATAATGAAATGCCCAAATTAGCAAGTATAAAATTAAAGCAGAGAAGTTAAAATTCAGAGTTGAAAAGTAAGTGAACAAAAGTTAGCAAACCATCAAAGTTTTAATTTCCTTTAAAATTTAATCTCATTTTAGTCTTTTAGATTTCAGTCTAATTTCATGTGATACCTTTTGAGATAATAAGATTAATAGAAAAGGTATGTTTCTGTTAACAGTTTTATCACGGTAAATTTTGGTATTAAACTGAATCCAGTTAAAGACCACAGTGGTGAACTAATGAACTGCTTGGTTCTCAGAATTAATTATAGTTCATAGACATGCATTATAATTTTGGGCTTCCAAACATTAAAATGTTTGTAAACTAGGGCAAAATTTGAAAGACTTATATAAAGCTATTAACACAATGTATTGTAATGAGAAAAAGAAAAAAAATAGTGAATTCAGTATAATTTTCATAGGCAAATAGTTTAAAAAAAGAAACATTGACTGACTTGCCTCTACATTTTTTTGAACATTGAGCATAATATATAATATTTTACTCAATATATAATGTTGCAGCTTTTATAAAAACCAGGCTTTTTTTTTTTTTTTTTTTTTTTTGGAAACTTGCACATTTCTTCCATTTGAAAATGTGCCTGCATTTATCTTTGTTTAAGACTTTAAACTAGTAAACTATTGATCTTCCCATGAATCTTTTAATGAAAATTCTGTGTGGTATGGAGAATTCTATTTGTAATCATTACAGTTTTAATCTGATATGTCCACAGCAGAGCACAGTTCTTGAAGACTTGCTTCCCAGATGGTGATCTACTTCAGAAGGCTGTGAAGACTTTACGTGCTCACGTCTGACTGGTACAAGTTGGTCACTGAAAGTTACCAACTGGCACCTGGTTCCAGTTAAACAATGGTACCTATGAGAGTGTTTACATCATATGCCCATTATAAAGAATACCATTACAACTTCCCCACTGTGTTAAAAACTTCAGAACCTGAGAGCCAGGATAATCATTCATCTTTTAAGTGCTCTGCCAGGTATTTTGTCTTAATGGGACAAAATTAAGTAATTCAATTTTATTCCAGGGACTATTTTAATTTCCCTGCTCTGCCCCATAACTACTTTTCATAAGTTATTCATCCAATTAAATCCATCAGTTCTTGGGCAATTTCCAGAAGTATTAATTTAAATCAAAATATGAATGTGTCCTTAAGCTAAAACTATTTGTAGAGAATAATACATGAGGAAAATATAAACATATATATTAAATGAATGATTTAGAATTAATCAAAGTGAGTGATCTCCAAAGAGCTTGCATTCACATTTCCCTAGTAACTATGTCTTAGCAAAACTTGAACCTGACAGTGTAACACCAATAGATCTCTCAGACATTGAACCTTCTGTTGGCTTGTCTGCAATGTTTTATTTTTAGGATTGTGGCAGTTATGTAACAGATGTGAATCTAAATATATAAAACGATAAATATAAAGATTACCTGGTATACACAGGTTAGTATTGCTCAAAAGTACCCACTATTATTTCCCATGGTTATACAGAATTCATTCTGAATTCTTCTCATTTCCACCCAATATTGGCAAAATCTCAACTTAATCTTGATTTTAAAAGGTTCTTCTGATTTCTATACAAATACTTTTTCTTTCAATCATTTTACTAGATCTCGAGGGTCTGCTTTGTCAATGTCTAGTCATGTTCTAATTTGGATCCAAACAAAACAAATAAAGAAAAAGTGCACAAGCTTAGCTTATCCAGAAGTCTACATTTTCTGTTTCTTTCTTTCTTTTGTTAATGAAAGAGAGAGATGGCTTAGTGGTTAAGGTGTTTGCCTACAAAGCCAAAGGATCCCAGTTAGATTCCCCAGGACCCACTTAAGTCAGATGCACAAGGGGGCACATGTGTCTGGAGTTTGTTTGCAATGGCTGGAGGCCCTGGCACATCCATTCTCTCTCTCTCTCTCTCTCAAATAAATAAATAAATAAATAAATAAATAAATAAATAAATATAATGAGAGAGAGCATGAACTTTTCTTTTATGGGTATCTTTCATAATAAAGTGTATATGGATATTCCATTTCTACTTAAATGACATAAATTTCAAATTTATAAGGCTGGAGAGATGGCTTAGCTGTTAAGGCACTTGCCTACAAGGCCAAAGGAAACAGGCTCAATTCTCTCAGACCCACATAAGCCAGTGGCACAAGGTGGCATATGCTTCTGGAGTTTGTTTGCAGCATCTGGAGGCCCTGGTGCACCCATTCTCTCTCTTTCTCTCCCTCTCTCTCTCTCTCTCTGTCCCTCTCTCAAATAAATATATTAAATATTTAAAAATATTTGACCCAATATATAAATAGTCTATAATTTGTTTCTTTATCAATTTTCAACAAATATGTGTAGAGAAAGCATTACCTTAAGTTCCTTGAAATTAGCTGATTTCTACCTATACATTTTAAATGGTCAACTTAAAGATTTCCTATCAACTGTTCTCTTAGCATTTCTAAGTCAATGCAACATAGTTTTGAATAACAATTAGATTATTTCCATTTACTTGTTCTGGTCTTCCTTCATTTTGAAGACCAATAGAGTAATCATTTAATACCACTAATTAGCTGATTTTCATGATCCAATCTATTTACTACAATGCCAATAGAAATAATATAAAAAGCACTGTTTTATTAAATAATTTTAAGTCTCTAATCTATATGATCCTCTACTTTCACTCCATACTACAGTCATCCCACAGACATTGTTGCTCCCATAGAGCAAAGCATGTCAAACCTTTATATTCAGATTGTCAACCATTTCCTCCATCTGCTTGGTGTTCCGTGAGCACAGCAGCATGATGATGTTTGCATTGTGGTGTTCCACTCTCTTTTGCTCACGTGCACTTTTTCTTTTCTTTTTTTTCTTTTCTTTTCTTTTCTTTTCTTTTCTTTTCTTTTCTTTTCTTTTCTTTTCTTTCCTTTCCTTTCTTTTTTCTTTTCTTTTCTTTCCTTTCTTTTCTTTTCTTTTCTTTTCTTTTCTTTTCTTTTCTTTTCTTTTCTTTTCTTTTCTTTTTTGTTTTTTGGTTTTTCGAGGTAGGGTTTCACTCTAGCCCAGGCTGACCTGGAATTCACTATGTAGTCTCCAGGTGGCCTTGAACTCCTGGCAATCCTCCTACCTCTGCCTCCCGAGTGTTGGGATTAAAGGTGTGCGTCACCACACCCAGCTTTTTTTTTTCTTTCTTTCTTTTTTTTTTTTTTTTTTGGTTGTTGTATCTATTTTTCTCTGTCTGTATCTGGTGCCCATCCCTGAGGGTGTGGAAAGTTTAGAGCTAAGTTTATATTGCCTTCCTATCTTTATAAGGTTGCACTACATTATTTCTCTGTATTTTCCAAACACTCTCTGCTTATTTTCCAATTGCCTTGAGAATGCTCAATACTGTTCTATTAAGGTCTCATCATTATCATCTCATAAGGCTAGACTACATTACTTTTTTGTATTTCCCAATCACCCTCTGCCTATTTTTCCAATGCTTTCAGAACATTTAATAATGTTATTTTAATGTCTTTTCTTTCCCATCTTCATGGAGTTCTTTACTAATCATACATTATTTTTTTACTGTTTATTGTGACAAGTATTCAATAAATATGCATTGAGCAATCAGTGGAAATGTTTCAGTGGTTTCTCTATAATAAAGTGGATGATATAAAGATATGAACCTTAAGTTTGTGACAGGAATCTGCCATCACAACACACAGAGCTAAACAAAGTATTCTCACATGATGTTAAATGTGAAATTTTCTATGTTTGATTTCTAAAAAAAGGTTAAATGCCCAATTTGTTTTTTAATATGGAAAAATACTCAAATACCTTTATAATATTGAATTTTCAAATGCTAATTAGAAATGGGAAGGAGTTTAAAGTGATTAAGAGTTTCAAGTGATTTAGATAAATAGTCAAAGTTATCTCATTGATTACATTTTTCTCAAGATTTTGCCCCATAATTTATTTGCCTTTTGAATAAAGCATTTACTGTATAAAAGTTGTAAATTGTGTTTGTATCCTTCCCTGAGAGATATCAATCTTCAACAAATATGTTTCCAAGTTTGTGCCTAAGAATGTTGATTTCACATACATGACAAAAAATACTTTGAAGTGTAATTATCAATATCAATAGATTTAGACAACAGACAATAAAGCCCATTGGTACAGCAGTTGCCTTGAAATGGAATTCCCATAACTAACCAACTAATCAAATAATTAAGTAAATGAATAAGGAGGGAAGGAAGCATAGGAGTAAAGAGGGAGAAAAAGAAAATATAGCTCCTCATCTGTTAAAAAGTTTTTTTTTTTTTTTTTTTTTTTTTGGGAGATTAGTGACATTACATCAGAAGATACATTGTTCCAGGTTATAAAACCCCTTCATCAATATGTATTAGGACAATAATTGTTTGTTTTAGTCTTGGGTTAAGCCAGTTGACAAACATAGTGATAAATGATCCTCACCTTAGTCTTTAAAGTCAGTATAGCCTTTTGCTGTGAATAAGCTTAGACTAACTTCTCTCCCTTGTTTAAATCCGCTCAATGCAAATGTTCCTTCCTCATTCAACATTGACCAGAGTAAGATTTTCTTTGACAAAAATAATGGTACGTTTTACAGTTTAAAGATCATGCTGATTAATTTGAAATGCCACTGAAAATCTGATGATCTTTCACAAGTGTAACTTATTCTAATACATATACTCAATGTAATTTCTTTTTTCTTGCTTTATAAATAAGTAGAAGGTAGATTAGAGATAGACTATATATATATATATATATATATATATATATATATATATATATATATATATATATATACACATAGATAAATAGACAATGCATTGATGATATATGCAGATATATAGATATAATGATAAATTGATAGACTATCTTTGCAGATATATATACATATACATTTGATATTAGATGATACAAAGATTCTTAATGAATTACATAAACATTTCTAAACCTTAAGACTTTTCTATAACAGTACAATATCAAAATCATTGTGGTCTAATATTCATTCTGATCTTAACCTGAAAATATTCCCCCAGGTAATATTGTTACTAAACAAAAGTATTCTTCAAGCATTTATTTATTTGGGAACAGTTGCCTCTTTAAAGAACTTTGCTCTTTTTCCACATGTGATAGTTACTGACACTAATTTTAAAGTTGAACAGAAATTGTTGTCAGCGGAGTATGAATAAATTTGGAATCAGAGTGTGAACAGTCAGTTGCCAGTTATAAGTTGACCTCAATGCAGGAGACACATTATTTTTAACTTTAAAGTTCTCTTGTTTTATGCTAACTCATTTGCATGTATAATTGTACTCATCAGGCATGGATATCATACATATTTTATTGTTCTACAACAGATGGCTTAAGATATGAGAATTTTCAGTTATGGGGAAGAGGCAATGTCTCTGTGCTCAATGTCCCAACTTGTGGCTCTCACAATCTTTCTGCCCCCCTATTCTATAAATTTCCCTGATCCATGTTTGGATCATTATAGGTCCACTTCAGTGATGAGGTCTAGGGAACCTCTGTGTCTCTGAATATCTGGTTTGGTAGTTGTTGAGTATTCTCTGTGTGTATCTCCTTCACCTTTGTTTTGGTACCAGGTTCACCAAGAAAGCAGCACTCTTGCTCATTTCCCCCGTTACTCTATGGTTTCATCTGGGGCCCTGGTGAGGTGTGATGGGCTTATTCCTTCCTTAGGTTGTACAGCCATCTGAAAAAGAGAAGCAAATTGTCTAATAGAAAGAGAGGTCAGCACCAGATAAATGGGTTAGCCATTATTATTTTAGAGAGAATTTCATAGGTGTACACCCTTGTTGATCAGGGAGCCCTGCATGGTTTCCCAAAAGAAGACAGATTTCTGTCAGAGTACTTGATGACCCACCAAATGTTAATGGTTTAAGACCCTACTGCCAAACACACCATATGCTTTTGGGATGGAACATGGAGTGACCCAACTGGAATCTGGAAGAGAGTCGTCCCCAGACATTTAGCTTGTCTAGTGCCAGAAGGTGCTACATGAGCGACTGGGGAAAGTGACCATCAACTGTCCAAGCAATGTGTGATCTAAGCTTCTCAGCAGCAAACAACCTGATATGATGCTCACAAAGGGCAATAGTGGCACATAGCCATGGTGGGTAAACAACTGCTCTTGATTTGGCTAACAGATCAGCTCAGTGGAATGGAACCCATAGCTAGAACTGGGAAAAAAAGTCAGAACTTATTTCTTACTATGCAAAATTAACTCTATTTCATTTTATTTAATCACTATCCTTTTACAGGTAGACTTGCAAGAATGAGAGGGAAGTTTGGGTAATTTCTAGGTACATTCATAGTAAAGTTAATTTGTAATAATGAGAAAAATCTCACTTGCATATTAAAGAGATCACAGCAAGTATTAACATTAGCAATACACCTATTGAAAGCATTCATTTACTTTAAACATATGATGGTTAACTAAATTTTCTCTTAATTTATCTCCTGTTTAAATTTTAATTTCTTTTTAAAGATATTTTATTGATTTGAGAGAGAGAGAGAGAGATGGGCATATCTGGGCCTTTAGCCACTGCAAATGAACTCCAGGTGCATGTGCTACCTTGTGCATCTGGCTTTATGTGGTCACTGGGGAATCAAACCTTGGTCCTTTGGCTCTTCCAACAAGTGCTTTACTGTGAAGCCATCTCTCCAGCCCTAAATATGATTTATTAAATACTAAGTGTTTCATTGTAAAATGTGCTCTTAAGCAACAAATCATTTACATTCAGAGATTGTTTACAAATCTTTAAACTTCAACAGTATATGAAGCGTAATTTTTACATCAAAGATTAAAATGTAGAATGTTCACTCTGGACATTGTCTTCTGAGCAGGGATGGCTTCTAGAGGACACGGTCCTCAGTTACTGTGGATGCTATGTTCTTATGGCATAATGAGAATATGCTCTGGTTGAGTTGCCAGAGGTCCCACTGTTTGATCTAGGATGCTACTTCTGAAGTCAGCTGTTCTTGAGAATTTAAAGAAAAAAGAACCAAGGAGGCATGCTACACACTCCTAAAAACAAGAGTGGGAGTATTAGAAGAATTTTATCTATGATCATGGATATCCATAACCCAAAAAAGTCCTGATCATTGCGACAGCTCAGCCTTTTAGTTCCCTGACATTTCTCATCATATCTGGTTACTTCATCCATTCAGAAGGACAATTTACTGAAGTTGAAGAGTCTTGTCAAATTTATGATTCTCTTGGGCTGGAGAGATGGTCTAACTATTAAGGCACTTGCCTGTGAAGCCTAAGGACCCAGGTTCCATTCCCTAGTACCCATGTAAGTCAGATGCACATAGCGCCATGTGCATCTGGAGTTCATTTGCAGTGGCTAGAAGCCCTGGCATGCCCTCTATCTGCCTCCTTCTCTCTCTTTCTCCCTCTTTCTCTCTGTGTCTCTCACTCTCTAGTAAATAAAAATTTTAAAAAATTAAGAATATTATCTCAACCAATAAGTCATGCAAAATTCTTCTTGGATAATGATATTGTTAATATTAATTAATGAAATTAAAATAGATAAGTAAAACAATATATCACACCTTAAGTAACATGTACTGTTATAATGAATTCTAGAAAACACACTACTGATTTTAAAAAAGCAAACAGGTCAATTCATTACAATAAATATTTGTACTATATATATATATATATATATATATATATATATATATATATATATATGATTATACAGTGTATGAAAATATTTATTGAAATTATGGCAGTTAAGGTTCTTGCCTGCAGAGCTAAACAACTGGGGCTCAATTCCCCAGTACCCATGTAAAGCCAGATGTACAGAGTGGCACATGCACCAGGAGTCTGGTTGCAGTGGCTAGAGGCCCTGGCATTCCTATTCTCTTTATCACTCCTTGCAAATAAATAAGCAAATAATATATAGTACCAATGTTACCCTTTTGTTTGTTTTAGAGGTAAACACATGCTCATGTTAGGTACTTACATAAATTGTTATATTATTTTTCCTTATGCAATACCTTTTTATGTGGTTCAAATATATTCTTTCCTTAAAAAAAAATCTTTAAAAATCTGAATGTGGCTGGGCATGGTGGCACATGCTTTTAATCCCAGCACTTGGAAGGCAAAGGTTCAGGAGGATCACTGTGAGTTCAAGGCCACCCTGAGACTCCATAGTGAATTCCAGGGCACCCTGGACTCTAGTGAAACCCTACCTCAAAGACAATATAATAATAATAATAAAATCTGAATGAGGGGGCTGAAGAGAGTGCTCAGCACTTAAAAATGCTTGCTTGCAAAGTCTGATGGCCCAGGTTCAGTTCTCTAGTACCCACATAAAAGTTAGATGTATAAAGTGGCATATGTGTCTGGAATTCCTTTTCAGTGGCTAGAGCCCTATGTCTTTCCCTCTCTCTCAAATAAATAAATAAAAATACCCCCCCCCAAAAAAAAGCTGAGAATGAGAAACTAATCCATAAATGTAATGTATTCCTCAAACTAATATGTGAAAAATCTTGAGTTACAAGAGTCATTATTGTACTAAAATTACTTCCTGTCAACTTTTGACTCACGGAAACCAGAAAGCAATTTCTAAACAAAGCTCTAAAAATGAATAAAATGAAAAATTAATCTTGCTTGTTTTTTATAGAAAGGAATAACATTACATAATACTCTATAGTTGTTGGCATGAAGGGACTTCTGTGGTGCTGGTATTGATCACTGTTTCATCTATTGGCTACATTTAAGTAATGCTTCATTTTGTAAAATTTCATTGGATGTTATATTTTTCAATCATGTTGTATTCTTGGCTGTGATTCAATTAAATTTATAAAGAAAGCTACTGTGTGAGCTAGAGACTATTTATTAAAGTTACATTTTAGCAATAATGTGCTTGCACCTTATTTGAGTCACGTGATTCAAACTGAAATAAATGTGCTTATTTAGAAAATAGAACAAGGAAAATATATTTTCAGGAAAACTACTCATTATATATTTTACAAAAAAAAGTATGTCTTTTACTACTTTTATTACTAGAGCATTTCTTGGCTCTGTATTGGTAATAAAGATATTAGAATGCATTCATAGGATAAAGAGATGACTCAGCTGTTGAAGTGCTTTCTTGCAAAGACCAAAGCCCTAGTTTGATTCTCAAGTACTCACATAAAGTCAGACACACAAAGTGGCACATATGTCTGGAATTCGTTTACAGTGGCAAGAGACTCTTGGGGGCCCATTCCCTCACTCCATCTCTCTCTCACTTTCTGTTTCAAATAATTAAAAAAAATAAAGTATTTTATAATGCATTCATGTAATCATGTTAGCAGAAATACCTACTGTAAATCAGACTCACTGCCCACAGATATTCATCCTAAGAGAGCCTACAAAACAACTTGCCACCAGTACAACACATTTGTCCCAGACTGTTTACATGAGCCCAGAGGATTGAACATGTCCATATGAAAAGCAAAAGTTATTTTTATTATATTATATTATATTATATTATTTATATTATATTATATTTCTTATGTAGAGGCAGAAGCAAATACAATAAAAAACAAATGTTTATGCTGAGCCATCCCTCCAACATTCAGGAGAGCTGGTCATGCTGTATGTGGTCCTAGTCATCACTGTGCCCACCTCCCATGACGGCTGAGGCACCAGAGTGAACTCTAGGTTATTGTTCCCAGGAAGCAGGACTTGATAAGCTAAAATGTTATGGGGTATGATCTTGGAGAATTGGGAACAGGACTGACATGCTTGTCAAAGCCTACTCGTTTTAGGATGCTGTGTTTCTACCACATTGTACCATTAGTGAGAAAGGAGGCATAGTAAGGGTGTGTGGATCAGCTACCTAGGTGCCTTTGCATATGATTAATGCAAATATGTCTGTCTTCATACAAGTGAGTGAAAGTGATCAAGTTTTCAAGATAAGATGAATTTTTTATATTGAAAAGTAGTCTAAACAACTACCATTAATATTTTAAGTCATAAACCACATAATTCACTTGGTCTGTTTTACTACTTATTTTCAATACAAAAAGAGACTTTCCTGTGAATATAATTTAAGAAAAATATTCATATCACATAACTAATTCTTATGCATTAATATACAATATATATCAAAGAAATCATGCATTAAAGTATGCTTACATGAATATAAATAATTATGTAAATGTTTTCTTAATTTTTAAGAAATTAGAAATTATTGTTTGGCATACATAAATCAGTTTCCTTAATTTCTTTATTTTTACAAAATATGACTGACAGATTAACAAACTCAATTTCCCAGAATAATTCTTAATAATTCATAATTAAAATAGCATTTGGTTTTAGTTATTATTTAATTGTATTTATTCCTATTATATTGCTGAAAATTGTACTGTGTTTGGGAGAAGTTACACACACTTTGATCATGGACTACAACATTAAATGTTATGCCTACTCATTAAGAAACTTGTTCAGTTTTCCCATTAGTTTGAAAAATTACAGAACTATTGCAAGGCGATGATATTAAGATTGTGTCTATAAAGAGTAAATACTGGCAACAGAAAATCTCTACTGGATTATTACATAAGTAAACACAATTTCTTCAGCCTCAGATCATAAAACACAAGCACAATAAACTTATCTTACTAGATTATTCTTTACTTTTATAATGCATACTATTAGGGAGAGTTTAAACCTTTCTTCTGAGAATTATAACATAATATAAACAAAGCATCCAGACTTCCCTTTGAAACTGGCCAATAGTTTTCTTATCATAGGTAGAGTGAGCTATAATTAAAAAGACAAAGAGGTAAAAAGAATTAAAAACATACTGTTTACCACAGATTAAAAAATTAGGGAGCTGGAGATATGGCTCAATGGCTAAGATGCTTGCCTGCAGTGCCTAATGACCTAGGTTCAATTCCCAAGTACCAACATAAAGTCAGATGCGCAAAGTGACACATGCATTTAGAGTTCATTTGTTTTGGCACATCCATTTTTCTGTGTCTCTCTTCTCTCTGTTTCTCTTTTCTTGCAAATAAATAAATAAAATAAAATTAGGGCAGATGTGCATATTTGCATATTTATATATTGTGATATTTCCAGAAAATTAAGTAATATCCAATGTATCTATTAAAGTGCAATAAGTATGTAATTTAGTTTATATACCTTTCCCAGGACAGAGATTGTGTCTTTCACACCCATAGTATTTTCCACGTATATCAATGTTCCAAGCAAAAAAAGATAAAGCAATCTGTTGAGATTATGTTTAATTCTCTATATAATGTTCCGTTTTGTCACATAATTTTTTGTTTGCTTTATCCAGTATGTGAGTAGGTACAGAAAATATTTAAGTCCCATTAATAAATTTTCATTTGCTATTAATCTTTTATCCATCTATAATAGGAAGACGTTTTTCTGAGTGAAATTGTGACCTTATGATGATATATAGGAGCATGTATTACCAATTTTTCATAGAATGTTTTCTTAAATGTCCACATTTTAATGGATCACACAATTGAAAAATTATAGGATATTATCAAGGAAAATTTAAATAAAATTATGGTAGAATATATCAAGAAGTTATTCAGAATCCCAAGAATGTTTTTAGTATGAATTCATACTGTCTTTTGAACAATGAAGTACTGATAGAAATGCCATAAGTCTTAGTAGGAGCCAACACACAAATTTACTAAGGGACATTTTATACCCCACAAGTGTTGATTTCAACCATGCTGTGTAAATGTTTTGCCAAAGTTTAAGCTTTCTATTGTTATTTTCTAATAACAATAACAAAACTAGTGTTTAGTTCAGTCAGAATACAACATAAGGAGAAAAAAAAAAAACATACAAAAGCATGCAACAAGGTTCCATTTGTCCCCATGTAAATAAAATATCAAAGTGATTATGTCATGGATGTAACTACACTGTGTTTGTTATTCTTTGGTGGATATATATATATATACCCATCCACTTTGATTTAGCATTACACATAAACCTGATAATTTAATCATTATCACATGGTTTTCTGTTGTAAGATGATGTTTGTTTTTCAGTCATCAAAGGACTTCAATTCAGAGAATTACTCATAAACAAAATGTATCAATATCTTTCAATTTATAAATTTAAATAATGTACACATATACTCACAGAAACCTCATTCTATGATAAGTTAGGGCTATAGTCATCCCATTATATATGGCTCATACTTTAATGTTCTATGGTCTTGGGTCTGATTCTTTATTCATATTAAATAGAAGTGATTTGGGGTATTATTGGGGTTCAGCAAAGAGACCTCAAACCCTGAACCCTGAGTTTGTGTTAGTAGTTAACCAAAGAATTGGGCAAATCCAACTAAGAAGGATAATTATTAAATTGCCCCATTTATTGAGGCAAGTACAGAACCAAGAGAAGGAAAATGAATATACCCATGTGATGTGAGAGCCCATGTGGTGAGCCTAGAAGAAATAAGAAATGGGAGTTAGAGAGAAAAGAAAAGAAAAGTGCAAATAGCTCCTGCCATGACATTGCAGGAGGGGTTTGAGAACTCATGTGAGAGTAGGGGTCAAGGCTGAGAGCAGAGGGAATCTCACCAGAACCTGGCGGTTCAGGACTGCTAGTCAGACAACCCAGAGAGAGACTTGTCCCTTAGCACACATCCATTTACAACCTGATTGTGGTGGGGTTTGCCTTCTGGCTCAAATGAGCTGGAGTGAGAGGTGGATTGGTCTGGGACAGGGACTGGTTCAGGAAGAGGCAAGCCATGACTCCAAGTCCTTGAGTGTAACCTTAACCAACCACAATGTCAGGATTCGATTTGAATTGTAGGAAAGGCGACCTCCCTCCCAGGGAGGGGCTCAGGTGTGGAAAAAAAAAAAAAAAAGGTCTAGGTAACTCCTTTAGGCAAGAGAAAAAGAGAAGCCAGATTATTCTCTGATTTCTAACAAAGGGCAGACTTCATGGGCAAACACAAAGACATTCCTACTTTTTACTTTTAGGTGCCAAGTCACCCTAACTGCCTAACAAAGCTGCCTGATTTCCTCTCACAAGCACTTTCTACTGGGAGAGGAGAGATGATTGGTTACATGAAACTATTAAAAATTTCCCTTTTCCGTTTTCACCAGTTAGCAGAAACGATTTGTTTTCCTAATGTGGCATTTGGTGGCAGATTCTAGAAGCAAAGTGATGAAAGCTTTCTCAGTATGCTCTATCCTGCAGACTTCTGCAGAAACACCAAAGCAGATGTGCCACCATCACGAATTCAGTAGTAAAACCAGTAGCCGCTTAGCTCCAAAGATAATATCATTGATTGTAATGCTGTGCCTTGTGCTGGGGTCTGCAATGTTAATAGATAGTCAGATCATACCACATGATATCTAAATTTAACAAATTTAGAAATAAAACAAGTCCATAAAAGAAAAGAATGTGCAAAAGTAGTACTCAAACTGGGCGTGGTGGCACACACCTTTAATCCCAGCACTCGGGAGGCAGAGGTAGGAGGATTGCTGTGAGTTCGAGGCCACCCTGAGACTACATAGTGAATTCCAGGTCAGCCTGAGCTAGAGTGAGACCCTACCTCAAAAAACCAAAAACAAACAAACAAACAAACAAACAAACAACAAAAAAAAACAGTAGTACTCAAATACTCAAATAAGATAGTAGCTTTGTTATTAGAACAGTTGCCTAATTTAGTTTACTTTGAAAATAACAATGAAAATGATGTTACTTATGGTAAATTCTTGGAGTAGGAATTTAAAAGTACGGATCCAGCAATAGGGGGTCAGCAAGTATGATGGAGTGGAAGAAGCACAAGTGAAAAGAGTATACTTAACAATGCAATCTGAATACAGAATGCAAAAGGACGGTAAAATGCCAAAATTTGCATAAAGTTGGGCCCAGAATTGCATGTTCATCCTGGAAACAATCATATAGCATAGAACTATTAAAACATTTCAGGGCTGGAGAGATGGCTTAGTATCTAAGGCACTTGCCTGCAAAGCCAAAGGACCTTGGTTTGATTCCCCAGTACCTATATAAGCCAGATGCACAAGGTGGCATATGTGTTCTGAGTTCCTCTTCAGTGGCTTGAGGCCCTGGCACATCCATTCTCTCTCTCTCTTTCTCTCTGTCAAATAAACCAATAAATAAATAAAGTAAAAAACAAAAAAATAAAGTTTCATAATATGCAAAAGGTATATACTTTGAGAAGCAGCCATGACGAGCTCATATTTTTACAACCTTTGACAATGACATATTAACAATCAATAAAAAGAACTTTTTGATATATTTTCTACATTAAAGAAAACAAAGTCTGCCTACTTCATAAATGAAAATGAAGAAATTAAGAAGAAATACATTAAAAACTTAATATATTAATTAAAATTAACTCAGTAAAACAGGACAATTTGAGAAATTAACAGGGAATTTAATCAATTTTCTCAAAAAAGGAGAAACATTGCCTCTTCCCCATAACTGATGGCTACCTAACAATGCCTGACCCATATTACCCAATGAGGAGGGTCCCTTCAGAGGGGGGAGGACAGGGAGGAGACTAATGAAGACACCAACATGAGTGTATTCACATTATTAGCAGAAATAATAAAAAATAATAAATTTTTAAAAAGGAACAAAAGAGAGACAAAAATGGAATATATGAATAGAAAACTAAAAATAAGGAAAAGAATGAAGAGTTAGCCTAGAAGTATGAAATGTTCCCTGAAGAGGTAAAGAGACCTTGAAGACAATTATTCACAGACAGTCATGTCTCTTCTGAGATAAATTAATACATTCTGCATTGGCTAATCTCAGTGTGAACATAGGTGGACTCAGTCATCACTGGATCCCACCTCTGAATGTTTCTGTTAAGATGTTTACAGAATGTCAAAATGAAGATAAAAGACTGTCTTAGATGTGGTTTGTACCACCCCATGGACTAGAGTGTTAGAAGGAATGCAAAATAGACAGTGAGCTGGGCACCAGGATTCATCTCCTTCCGCTTCTAGCCTGTACCTGCAATGTGAGAAGCTGCTTCCTGGGTTTTACCCATGTTTCTCCAACCATGATAAAACCTGTAGTTGAGAAAAAAATAACTTTGGGGCTGGAGAGATGGCTTAGCGGTTATAGTGATTGCCTCCTAAGCCTAAGAACGCTGGTTCCAATCTCCAGCGGTTCCAATCTCCAGGTCCCACATTTAGCCAGATGCAGTGACACAAAGGTGCAATGCCACACTTGACCACAAGGGGGAGCACACATCTGGATTTTATTCGCAGCAGCTGAGGCAGGTGGCGCGTCCGTCTCTATCTGTCTTCCTCTCCCTTTCTCTCTGTCTCTATCTGTGTCTCTCTCCAAAAATAAAGAAATAAAATAACTTTGTTCATTAAGTTACTTAAGAGTTACTTCGAAGTGCTATGTCAATTCGTGTAACAAAAAGTTATCCTTATATTTGTAAATATGATATTGGTGTGCCTTTCTGAAAACTAGATTAAAGATAATCAAGATTAATTAAGGATAATCAAAAGATTAAAGATTAAAGTTAATCTCACCATAACTTCAATTAAAGCCCAAAAAATTTGATCCACTTTCTTTCTTCCTTTTATTTTTCTGATTGTTATTCTTCCAAGAAATCATAAAGTAATTTTAGTTCAGTTGAGAGGCATGAATAATTGTAGTAAGTATAACATTGCTATAATACATTAGAGAATTATATCTATAAAAGACCTGTCAACATACCAATCAGCCTATGAAGCTAACTTTAATAAAATTGATAAGAAGCAATAGTTTTGTGAAAATATCCCCACAGATTTGAGCAAAAAAGTAAGAAAAGTTAAAATTTGCTGTTACTGGTTTTGAAATTTATACTGGCAAAAAGCAAACGTGAAACAAACCCCAAACTTCCTAGCTCTAAATATATTCATAGGCCCCTGATATCATCAATGAGTTTTTTATACTTATTTCTTTTTTTTTTTTTTTAATGAAGGAACAGGTCGAAGAGTTTATATCCAAGAGAACAAGCCACACAACAGCTATATAAGTTAGGGACAAACTGAACTAATTTTAAAACTCCATTTAAGTGGAAAAAAAAGTTTTTCTCTAAAGTGTTTGTTTGGGTTGTACTTTATATTTATTCTTTCATAACATGAGAGATAGGATTAATGGGAATTAGAGAAAAATACCTTCAAATAGAATCATAAAAACAAGGTAGTTGAATATAAAAGTGAAGAGGGCAGTAATGGCCCACATACACACAGTATTTCTGTGGAGAGAAGACAAACAGCCTGCAGTTGAGCATAAAATTCCCTTCTATAGATTCTAATTATTCACACCTGGTGGGTCCCCTTTCTTCTCCTGCTACATGGTACTCTTCAGAATTATTTCAAGCAGGTGCTGATTCCTTTAATAGTACAAAGCCAGCACCATCACCCAGATGTGCATATCCATGGTGATGGTTCTTGATAATTTGAAATGAAGCTTTGCTTTGATTATAGTTGAGTCTAGACAAAATTTAATCAGATTCCATCTATATATGCATCAGTATGCACAGACATATATAGATGAATGCAATTGTTTTAGATTAATGTGTCTAAAATACCCCACAGAATTAACTATATTTGACTATAACAATAAAGCAAATTAAGAGATGTAAGTTTGGACTGAAGAGGTATTGTCACAACCATGATATAAAAAATTTTTAGCTTGTCAGATATCTAAAAGTATGACCTAATCTTAAATGTACACAGATGGTAAGGGATAGTCACTGAAATTAGGAGTCTCCAATAGAACTAGAAGAACCAGCAGAGAATTCTCCAAGGACTGAAGACTCTTTTAGCTAAGCACTGGGAATGACTCATGTAGGGTCATAGCACATGATTCATGGTGGCAGAAGTGATAATGGGAGTGAACACTGACAGAGATGACCTAACTGCAATTTCTTAATTATTTTATTTATTTATTTATTAAAGAGAGAGAAAGAAAGAGGCAGAGAGATTGAGAGTGTGAGTTGGCATTCCAGGGCCTTGTGCATCTGGCTTACGTGGGCACTGGGAAATTGAACCTGGGTCTTTAGGCTTCACAGGAAAATGCCTTAACTGCAAATTCGTCTCTCCAGCCCCTTATACAGAATTTTTTTAAGTGTGAATGGAGCAAGGGTGGTGTGGGGGAGGAAATGGGAGGCAGAGTAAGATAAGGAAACTAGTTAACCTAAAAAATGTAAAGTCAGTGTTCTTGGAGGAAGTTAGAAACAAGAGTAGACTTTGTTAAAGCAGCATATTTTTGTATGATCTATATTAATATGGAACTTTATCATAAAGAAATTGGGTATTATGGAATAGTATATAGGAAAAACATATATGTGAACCAAGCAAAACAGGAGACTGAAGCTACCCTAGAACTATAGAATTTCTCATGGACAAAGGAAAGAATTGATTCCCTGGCAGGGCCTGGACATGCTTGTATATGACTGATAAAAGATGATGTTAAAAACCTGGTTAATGAGCAATTCCCAATTCACTGGAGAGTGGGGAAATCCTTGTTTTATAATGAAGTTACTCTTTTGTATTTGTTTTCAGACATCACTCCTATGATTTATTTTCATATTTAAAGATAATTTAATTCTCTGATTTGAAATATGCATGATAAGACAGTATGAAATGGGAAGTGAGAGAGGACAATAGATGGTGGATATGTTCTGGTGGTATCAACAAACATTGAAGGGAGGAGTAAGGTTTTGTACATATCTGCTAGCAATTATGGATATATATATATATATATAATTTTTTTTTTAGTTATTTTTTGTTTTGGGAGGTAGGGTTTTGCCATAGCCCAGGGTGACCTGTAATTCACTATGTAGTCTTAGAGTGGCCTCGAACTCAAAGCAATCCTACAATCTCTGCTTCCCGAGTGTTGATTTTAAAGATATGCACCACCATGTCTTGCTTCATGTACATATTTTTTAAATCAGAAGTTACCATACATGCAATACTATTCTCTGATAGCATAGCACAACAAGCTTATTAATGGACTTTCTGTCAAGTGAGTGTTATACGAACTATTATTTATTTAGAAATCTAAACACGCAAAGTTGAACTTATTAAATAATTTCAATTATTTTTTAGTGGAAATAGATCCCTTTTTACAATAAAGATGGTAAAAGTGAATCTTTCATTCAAACACACGTATCTGCTATGTGTGGCAGGAATGAATCTACCATGAAACTACTGACTACTGACTATGGAGGCTGTGGTTAGACCCAGCACTGGGTCTGATAAATGATCTGTATCCCCTACCCTCAGACACTAACAAGAATTTATTTAACTTGGGAAAAAATCGATCAACTCTTCAATCAATGGAAGTATCATGGTTTTATATTTAATTGTAAGTTTTTGAGTAATGGGCCTGAATAGGGGGAATGTGAGCCCTTTTGCTTGATAAATTAATTGTGATCAAGTCATGATGTGAATGCTGGACACCAGTGATACTGGGAATCTGTTCCAATTCAATTTCTGTGATAATCCTTTGCAACTTTAGTTGGTAACTTGCTTGAAAACCATGCAGTGATAATTTAATTTTATGTGTGTGTAAGAGACAGAGACAGGGACAAAGACGGAGAGAGAAAGACACACAGTGAGGATGCATGCATCAGGGCCTCTTGCTACTGCAAACAAAAAGCAGATAGATATATGTGCCGCTTTTGCATCTCTCTTTACTTGAGTAATGGAGAATCAAATCTCACTGGTGGGTTTTTTAAGCAAATACCTTTAACCACTGAGCCACCTCCACAGTCAGCACATACTGAGAATTTCAATGTTTAACTCACACTAGGTTTTAAAATTAAAAAACTGAGTAAAATTTAAAATTAAAATTCATCTGTAAAGGCATAGGAAATAGCATGTGTTTAAAGACAATATCCTCTGTGCAAAGAAAAATAATCCTCTGCTGCTTGCCAAATCATATTACCATCAAAACGTGAATGGAATTAGCAGCCCAAGTACTCACTTG